>JAOEGL010000002.1:240818447-242068447 GCA_034509955.1 Urosaurus nigricauda
CACTTTTTCCCCCATTTTCACGTGAAAGCCTGCAAGCAGCTAAGGGTTTTACTTGCACTTTTCCCCCATTTTCACGTGAAAGCCTGCAAGCAGCTAAGGGTTTTACTTGCACTTTTTCCCCATTTTCACGTGAAAGCCTGCAAGCAGCTAAGGGTTTTACTTGCACTTTTTCCCCATTTTCACGTGAAAGCCTGCAAGCAGCTAAGGGTTTTACTTGCACTTTTTCCCCATTTTCACGTGAAAGCCTGCAAGCAGCTAAGGGTTTTACTTGTACTTTTTCCTCATTTTCACGTGAAAGCCTGCAAGCAGCTAAGGGTTTTACTTGCTGTGCTTTTTCCCCATTTTCACGTGAAAGCCTGCAAGCAGCTAAGGGTTTTACTTGTACTTTTCCCCCATTTTCACGTGAAAGCCTGCAAGCAGCTAAGGGTTTTACTTGCACTTTTCCCCCATTTTCACGTGAAAGCCTGCAAGCAGCTAAGGGTTTTACTTGCACTTTTTCCCCATTTTCACGTGAAAGCCTGCAAGCAGCTAAGGGTTTTACTTGCACTTTTTCCCCATTTTCACGTGAAAGCCTGCAAGCAGCTAAGGGTTTTACTTGCACTTTTTCCCCATTTTCACGTGAAAGCCTGCAAGCAGCTAAGGGTTTTACTTGTACTTTTTCCTCATTTTCACGTGAAAGCCTGCAAGCAGCTAAGGGTTTTACTTGTACTTTTCCCCCATTTTCACGTGAAAGCCTGCAAGCAGCTAAGGGTTTTACTTGCACTTTTCCCCCATTTTCACGTGAAAGCCTGCAAGCAGCTAAGGGTTTTACTTGCACTTTTTCCCCATTTTCACGTGAAAGCCTGCAAGCAGCTAAGGGTTTTACTTGCACTTTTTCCCCATTTTCACGTGAAAGCCTGCAAGCAGCTAAGGGTTTTACTTGCACTTTTCCCCCATTTTCACGTGAAAGCCTGCAAGCAGCTAAGGGTTTTACTTGCACTTTTTCCCCATTTTCACGTGAAAGCCTGCAAGCAGCTAAGGGTTTTACTTGCACTTTTTCCCCATTTTCACGTGAAAGCCTGCAAGCAGCTAAGGGTTTTACTTGCACTTTTTCCCCATTTTCACGTGAAAGCCTGCAAGCAGCTAAGGGTTTTACTTGTACTTTTTCCTCATTTTCACGTGAAAGCCTGCAAGCAGCTAAGGGTTTTACTTGCTGTGCTTTTTCCCCATTTTCACGTGAAAGCCTGCAAGCAGCTAAGGGTTTTACTTGTACTTTTCCCCCATTTTCACGTGAAAGCCTGCAAGCAGCTAAGGGTTTTACTTGCACTTTTCCCCCATTTTCACGTGAAAGCCTGCAAGCAGCTAAGGGTTTTACTTGCACTTTTTCCCCATTTTCACGTGAAAGCCTGCAAGCAGCTAAGGGTTTTACTTGCACTTTTTCCCCATTTTCACGTGAAAGCCTGCAAGCAGCTAAGGGTTTTACTTGCACTTTTTCCCCATTTTCACGTGAAAGCCTGCAAGCAGCTAAGGGTTTTACTTGTACTTTTTCCTCATTTTCACGTGAAAGCCTGCAAGCAGCTAAGGGTTTTACTTGTACTTTTCCCCCATTTTCACGTGAAAGCCTGCAAGCAGCTAAGGGTTTTACTTGCACTTTTCCCCCATTTTCACGTGAAAGCCTGCAAGCAGCTAAGGGTTTTACTTGCACTTTTTCCCCATTTTCACGTGAAAGCCTGCAAGCAGCTAAGGGTTTTACTTGCACTTTTTCCCCATTTTCACGTGAAAGCCTGCAAGCAGCTAAGGGTTTTACTTGCACTTTTTCCCCATTTTCACGTGAAAGCCTGCAAGCAGCTAAGGGTTTTACTTGCACTTTTTCCCCATTTTCACGTGAAAGCCTGCAAGCAGCTAAGGGTTTTACTTGCACTTTTTCCCCATTTTCACGTGAAAGCCTGCAAGCAGCTAAGGGTTTTACTTGCACTTTTTCCCCATTTTCACGTGAAAGCCTGCAAGCAGCTAAGGGTTTTACTTGTACTTTTTCCCCATTTTCACGTGAAAGCCTGCAAGCAGCTAAGGGTTTTACTTGCACTTTTTCCCCATTTTCACGTGAAAGCCTGCAAGCAGCTAAGGGTTTTACTTGCACTTTTCCCCCATTTTCACGTGAAAGCCTGCAAGCAGCTAAGGGTTTTACTTGCACTTTTCCCCCATTTTCACGTGAAAGCCTGCAAGCAGCTAAGGGTTTTACTTGTACTTTTTCCTCATTTTCACGTGAAAGCCTGCAAGCAGCTAAGGGTTTTACTTGCACTTTTTCCCCATTTTCACGTGAAAGCCTGCAAGCAGCTAAGGGTTTTACTTGTACTTTTCCCCCATTTTCACGTGAAAGCCTGCAAGCAGCTAAGGGTTTTACTTGCACTTTTCCCCCATTTTCACGTGAAAGCCTGCAAGCAGCTAAGGGTTTTACTTGCACTTTTTCCCCATTTTCACGTGAAAGCCTGCAAGCAGCTAAGGGTTTTACTTGCACTTTTTCCCCATTTTCACATGAAAGCCTGCAAGCAGCTAAGGGTTTTACTTGTACTTTTTCCTCATTTTCACGTGAAAGCCTGCAAGCAGCTAAGGGTTTTACTTGCACTTTTTCCCCATTTTCACGTGAAAGCCTGCAAGCAGCTAAGGGTTTTACTTGTACTTTTTCCTCATTTTCACGTGAAAGCCTGCAAACAGCTAAGGGTTTTACTTGTACTTTTTCCTCATTTTCACATGAAAGCCTGCAAGCAGCTAAGGGTTTTACTTGCTGTGCTTTTTCCCCAGATATAGGATGGGGGACACCTGGATGAATGAAACGATGTGTGAAAGGGATTCAGGAGTCCAAGTAGACCATAAGCTGAACATGAGTCTACAGTGCGATGTGGCAGCTAAAAAGGCCAATGCTATTCATAGAATCCTAGAGTTGGAAGGGACTCTAAGGGCCATCTAGTCCAACCCCCTGCCATGCAGGAACTCTCAATCAAAGCACACCCAACATATGGCTATCCAGCCTCTGTTTAGAGGTGGGTGGCAAAGGCCATGTTCCCTCTGGCGAGGGCAAGAGGCCATTTTCTGCTTTCATTGTGGGATGCTCTGTGGCAGCCAAAAAAGACCATTTTAGAGTTGCAAGCCTCAGCTCCTGCTGGGCCCTACCTAGCTTACCTTAAAGCCATGCAGCCAAGATAGCAGAGACGGGATACAAATAAAATTATTATTATTATTATTATTATTATTATTATTATTTGCCCGAAGAGGAGTCCTCTGCCTCTTTCCACACATTTCATTATAAGAAGTCAAAGGGATTGTGCAAGAGCCCTGGGAACATCACCATGTGATTCCCAGGCTGCAACAGGATCTGGTGGGATCCTGGGTGCCACTGGGACCAGGAATGGGAAGGAAGGGGGAGACCCCTCATCTGCCCTCCTGGCAGAGTCCCAAGCCTTATGCTAGGCATAGTGCCTGCAGTAGCAATGGCAGAGGCCTCCTAGCAATGACTACCCATAGCAAGGCATTAGATCTGGGAAAGGTTCCTTGCTGGCTGCAGAGAGGGCCCATGGTACTCACCCCTTTAGGTTGCATCAATAGGAGTATAGTGTCTAGATCAAGGGAAGTAATAGTGCCACTCTATTCTGCTTTGGTCAGGCCCCACCTGGAATACTGTGTCCAGTTCTGGGCACCACAATTCAAAAAGGATGTGGAGAAACTGGAGCGAGTCCAAAGGAGGACAACTAAGATGGTGAAGGGTCTGGAAACCATGCCCTATGAGGAACGCCTCAGGGAACTGGGGATGTTTAGCCTCGAGAAGAGATGGTTAAGAGGTGATATTTGAAGGGATGTCACATTGAGGAAGGAGCAAGCTTGTTTTCTGCTGCTCCAGAGAACAGGACCCAGAATAATGGATGGAAACTCAATAAAAAGAGATTCTACCACATTAATAAAAGAGATTCTACCATATTAATAAAAAGAGATTCTCTCTAGGAGGAACTTCCTGACAGTAAGGGCTGTTCGACAGTGGAACACTCTCCCTTGGAGTGGAGTCTCTTTCTTTGGAGGTCTTAAATCAGAGGCTGGATGGCCATCTTTCGGGAATGTTTTGATGGAGAGTTCCTGCATGGCAGGGGGTTGGACTGAATGGCCCTTGTGGTCTCTTCCAACTCTGTGATTCTATGAATCTATGATTTTGGACCATGCCCAAAGCTGCATGTGCGCTGAGATGTTGGTGTGCCATGGAGGAATTCCCCATCAAAGCATCCTCCATGTTGGCCCCGCATCCTAAGTCGCATGCGTGCTGAGATGTTGGTGTGCCATGCCATGCAGGAATACCCCATCAAAGCATCCTCCATGTTGGACCAGTGCCCAAAGCCCCATGTGCGCTGAGATGTTGGTGTGCCATGCAGGAATTCCTCATCAAATCATGCTGCATGTTATGGGTCAGAATAGAAGACTCTCAGGACCCCATGCCCCATGACGTGAGTGTCATCTTGAAATCACTGTAACAGTGCCAATTCTTATCTACCCGGACAAGTGGTGCCATGCATGAATTCTATGGAATGAATGGGAACCAGGGCAGATGGGGGGTCTGTTTGGATAGCCCTTGGGGACCTCATCTTAACTGGGCAAGTGAAGGAGGAATTGCTATGGCAACTGTTGGAAGGCAGGAATCACGCAAAAAGATGAGGGTAAAGCTGGCACTAGATGAGCATAAAAGTGCTCCCTCTTCTGGCCACCTGTTCATGCATGGCAAAACATTTTGGGCACTACAGGAAGTAAAAAGGAGAAGCCAGCGCCATGAAGGATCATGGGAATTGTAGTAATGATGGCGAAATTGGGGATGAATAGAAATGCCTATCACACCCCCAAAAAGCGAAATGAATACGAAATTGCCAGGGAATAGGAATTGTAAGTCCGCTAGTTCACCGAATTTGCCTATTTTCTGATTGCGTTTGGACCACATTCGCATATTAGGCAAAAGCATATAATAACCTTTCACGCAATTACGTGAAAACTCCCATTTCGTTCGCAAAAACAAGCAATTGCATGTAATGAGAAATCACGCAATCGCGCGAAACCCCATGATTGCGTTCGGTTTTTCAGGAAAAAATTGGTCGTGTAATAAGCTCCTTCGATTCTATAACAAGTAATTAAACTAACAATACATGCTGATATGATTGATATACTTGAAATTAAAATGGATACTGTACTTTCTTAGGTTTTATGTTCCACACATTATTATTACTAAGCTTTATTTATAAAGCGCTGTAAATTTACACAGCACTGTACATACAATCAATTAAAACAGATGGTTCCCTACCCTCAGGCTTACAATCTAAAAAGACATGACACAGAAGAAGGGAAAGGTGGTGGGGAAAGGGATCAAGTTCAGTGGATCTTCTTCTCTCCCTCTCAGGGCTGAACCATGGCAGATGGACTGGAGGGAGGGCCCTGCTGCTTACACTAGCTAGGCCTGATGTCCCATCAGACTACTTTTATGCTCCCTCTGAGGCTGGCCAAGGGTAGATGACATGGAGGGAGGGCCTTGTTCTTCAGGCTAGGTCTTTTAATGTTGTGAAGTCACTCTGAGTCCCAGTTCTGGGAATGCTTCCCTGAACAAAGTAGTTTTTAACTCTGTTTTAAAACTGGCTAGAGCCATGCTCGTGGGGGTAGGAGGTTCCATGAGTGAGGAACAGCAAGTGAAAAGGGACGAATCCAGGATGGAGCAGTGGAGATCCTAGGCTGGGACAGGAGACCTCGACTACCAGAGCGGAGGGCACGAGAAAGAAGTTCAGATAAATAAGGAGGGGCCAGTCCATACAGGACTTTCAAAGTCAACAACAAAAGCTTGTACTGGATGTGGAAGGGGAAGGGAAGCCATGAAGGGAGGATAAAAGGAGAAACGCGGTCAAAGCAGTGAGTGAGTGTAATAATACATGCAGCTGAATGCTGGACAGAGATTAAAGGACGGAGGTGAGAGAGAGAAAGCCCTGCCAGAAGAAGGTTACAATACTCTACGTGCAGAGAGTATGTTCAGAGTTGTTTCTTTATCTCCCGTGTGTTGAGATGTCCCATCAGACAAAGGAGGTATTTGAGGCTGGAGAAAGTGTAGCTGCAACTAGGAATTAATTCTAGGGGAAACTGGAGGTTTGAAACAGATTTAGGCTGCATATGCACTGCAGAATAATGCAGTTTGACAACACTTTAACTTGCATGTCTCAGTGCTATTTTTGTAGTTTGTTGTGGCACAAAAGCTCTCTGACAGAGAATGGTAAATGTCTTACAAAAATACAAATCCCAGAGTTCCAAAAGACTGAACCATGGCAGTTAAGGTGGGGTCAAACTGCACTAATTCTGCAGGGCTGATGCAGCTAGGGTCATAGTATAACTCTGATTAAGGCAATAGGACTTAATACCATCCATCATTACACAGATGAAAATTAGGAGATGGGTAGTCAAACAACATCAGACAGAGTGAAGTCAAGATAGTAAAAGGTATCAAGAACACAGAAGGTATGAGAGGGTGCAACAGTTTGTTTTTGCTAAGGCTTACTGAGCAAGGCAAGATTCCTCCTTGTTCTCTCCTCTTCCCCTGCTGAGTTATCTAAATGCAAACTACTTTACACTTTGAATTCAGATTGAAGCAATTGAAGTAAGCTGAAGACAAAGGGGGAAGTTGTAGGAGGAGGTAAGAGAAACTGAGACATTTTAATAGTAGCTGGAAAAGTGGGATAACAGAGGATTAATTGGTACTGTCCCTGCAAAGTAGGACACTTAGAGAGTATGGAAATAACTTTCTTCCATGATCATCAGAAATACCCGGTTCCATACAGTTTAGAAATCCCTAATTTCCAATCCCCTCAGTGATTCTTCCTTCCTGGCTAGCCAGGTACTGTTTCTCTCCACTCAATTTCTGATCCAAATCATCTTACTCATCCACCTTTCCACTCTCCCATGGAATCACCTGATTCTTCTCTGCTTGCCTGTTCAGGTGCTCTTTCCCCTCACCCATCCCATCCAAGTGATCTTTCTTTCCTGCACCTTAGTGCTCTTTCTTTTTCCCCATGCTGTTTTTCTTACCCTCACAATATTTTTCTTTCTCTTCCTCTATGCTGGTATTCTTTTAGTCCCCCACTCTCATCAGCCACCAAGATAGTCATAGCAATTGTCTCTGTCTGTCTGTTTCCCCCATCACTTTTTGTTAAGTTTCAGGGTCCTGAAGCAGGAAGCAGAAGTTGCATCAAGCATATTCTATTCCACACTACCACCACTCATGCTTCTGGCTGCTGGATATATGAGTCTGACTGTAACTTCTCTACCCCGAGAAAGAGACACACATAGAGAGACCCTGGCACCTAGTGACTGAAAATGATACTGCAGGCTATTGTTGTTGCAATTTCTGATGTACCATAAGGCAAACCTATCAAGGGTTTTCTTGGCAATATTTGTTCAGGGATGAGGGTTGCCTTTGCCTTCCTCTGAGAATGAGGAAATGTGATTTGCCCAGGGTCACTCAGTGTGTTTCCACATGGCTGAGTGGCAGGGATTTGAACCCCAGTCTCCACAGTGTAGTCCAACACAAACCACACCACCATGCTGGCTTTCAATGAATGATGAATTCTTCAACTGTCTGACAGCCATATTCCTCTTCTAACAGCTCACTCTTATGGAGTTGATGCATGCGGGGTAAGACAGTTCTGTAAACCAGGAACATCACTAGGGGTGTGTGAGCGATATGGACCATGCTGGTGACACCTCAGAGGGGAAGATACCCAGTCATGACCTCTGGCTGCTGCAGCCACTGGGAGCACAGGAGCAGTACCACTGCCATCTGGCAGCCTCTTCTGGGCCTGGTGGGTATGATGGCTGCCTGGGAAAGGGAGGTGCTGGCAGCACCAGCAGCATAAATGGTGCCACAGATTCCTTCCCTTCCTGCCATCATCTCCTCCCTTTCCTGCCTTGCTGGCTGCTGGGCAGTAGCAGCACTGCCACCCACTCCTTTTTCTCTGTTGCCTTTGTTCTCGGCCAAGAGAGCGAAGGCTACAGAGAAGTAGGTGGCAGTGGCACAAGCTGGTTTCAAGCTCACCACAATTTGTGAAGGTATAGAAATCTCTAATTCTGCATTTGACAGCAGATTGTCCTCAGTTTCTGGAAGCTGCCACATATTCACTTTCAAGTGAAATCTTTGGTCCTCATATCCTGCTACAACCTTCCAGAAACTGTTTCCCTCCAGATATTTTGGAGTGCAACTCTCATCAGGCACAGCCAACATAGCCAATGCCCAAGGATGATGGAGTTGTAGTCCAAAACATCTAGAGGGATAGGTTGCAGAAGGCTTCTCAACTGTAACCAAATCTAAGAGAGTGTATGCATATGTGTGTGTGTGAATCTGCTAGACTTGTTTTCCATCACTTGCTCTATGATCTCCTATGTATTGTATTAAAGATTGTAAACAGATTGGGCAGGGGCTAAGTCCCTACACAATTATGGCCCTATGTTGTTGTTGCATTATATGAACATTCTGAGAACTCACACACACTGGACTTCACATTGCCATCTTCAGAATCAGGATCCTTTGAAAGAATCCAAATAATTCTGAAATATATTTTGCTCACCTCCTAATGGATAAAGCCTTTCATCAACAGATTAATATGTGTAGATAAGGACTGTGGACATGAATGAGACCTCACTATTATAATTCCAGAGAAACTGATTTTTGTTTGTGATTTTCAGGCCACAAAAACTTACCAGGAGGAGGAACCAGCTCCAAATTTGATAACACACTGGGTAAATGCCCTTTGGTATGCAACCTCTAATTTTCATATGCCCTGGTAGGCTAACCTGGCACTGGGAGGGCTATAACAACAGTACTTCAAGTACCATGGGGCAAGTGAATCTAACCAAGTATGTATTGCCTGAATCCAGCACTCTATTCCAGTTGTGCAACGTCCCCATCATCCTCAGCCATTATGGCCATGGTGACTGGGGCTGAGGAAAATCCAAGATATTGGAGGTGTGACTGGATTAGCCACCATTTTGTTTACCCACAGTGTCCTGGAGAAACACAGTACCTAAGGCAGAACTCATTAATAGTTGGGAATTCACATGATTATTATTACTACTACTACTACTACTATTATTATTATTATTAAACCTTTATTTATATAGCACTGTAAATTTACACAATATAGTACTTATAATGTGTGTATGGTTTTAAAAATCCTTATCCTTTCTTTTTCTGTGAAGTTGACTTTATATCAACAGTTTTACCACTGAGAACTTAATAAGAAATAGCAACTTGCAAAGGATTAATGGCCAGTCAGTGTCTTTCAGGGGCCAGGCTGCATAGTGCAACAATACTGGCAAAGAGGAATGAATCAAAACACTGTGATTGCCAGCCTATTCCTGACTGCCTTCCTCTTCCAAGATAGCATGTTGTTTCCTTCCTTTCTACATCATAAAATGGAGGTAAATTTATATTTTTTTATCTGTATAATGGGCAGTATCTATCTGTTCTGCAGGAAAGGTGCCATGAACATATCACTATTTTATTGTTGGATTTTATTTTTAAAGTGGAGTTTCTTACCATCCAATAGCTGGTTTGTCACTGCTACATGTAAGGTTTGATACAGGTACTAGCCAGTCAAAATATCCATTGCTTAAGGGAAGAGGAAGACAGGAAGCCAAATTTCAAGGAACAGATAAGAAAAAGTATTATACAGTGTGATTCCTCTCTAATCCAGAATGCTTGGGACCAGAGATGATTTGGATTTTGGGTTTATTTATTTATTTATTTTGGTAAACCTTTATTTGCATATACATACATAATGAGATCTTCGAGATGGGAGCCAAGTCTAAACACAAAATTCATTTGTCTTACATATATCTTATACATATAGCCTGAAGATAATTTTAGACAATATTTTTTAATATTGTTGTACATGAAACAAAGTTTTTGTACACTGAACCATCAGAAAGCAAAGGTGTCATTATCTCAGCCTCCCATGGAAAAGTTTTTGGTTTTTGGAATAGTTTGGATTTCAGAATTTTGGATCAGAGAGACTCAACCTGTATAACCATAACATTAATAGGAATGCAGACTAGCTGTTCATTGCTAGTGCTTGGCTACACATGCCAGATTTCTTTTCGATCTGGATTAGAAAACAGTTTCTAAAATAAAAGCAGATCACAGGCTTTATTAGGATATTTCATGAACTGGGACATCATTCCAACTGAAGTGGTAGACCTAAGACTAACTACACCACTTTAAACCAAAGCTTGGGGAAAATATTTTGGGACTACAGTTCTCAAGATCCCCCAGCCAACATGGCCTGTGAACATGCTGGGTGAGCAGTCTCAGGCTTCGACGAGGGACTGGCAGTAGTAGAACTTCCTTACCTTGTTGATCCATAGGCCTGCTGGGCTGAATGAATCACATTTCTGGTCTGCCAGCAGGGAAGGAACTGTAGCACAATTGCCTTGCGTTCCTTTTGGCCCAGCCAAAATCAGACCCTCCCCCCCGCCGCCTTCATTATGGGGGGAATGGAGTACAAGAGAGGTGTGCTCTGCTCCTTTATCCCACCAGAAATTACCCAATTACCTTTTATGTCAGGTGCACAAAGTGTAGTCCTCTAGGTATTGTTGTAGTGCAACACCCAGGAGCTCTAGGCAGCACACACAATGAAGAGGAATGTTGGGAGTCGCAGTCCCACATTAACTATTGGAATGGAATTTGTACATCCCTGCCCTCTGGGTTCAGGTCCCATATTTTGGATTGCCATGTGCTATACAGAGGACAGTCCTCTGTTGTTTTTCTATTTGAAGAGCCCTCCAGTCCATGCCTGGTTTAATTACTGTTGTGTGCCTTCAAGTTGTTTCCGACTTATACCAACCCTAAGATGAACCTATCACAAGGTTTTCTGGGCCTGACTGTGTGGCACCCTAGGCTTCCATGGCAGAGCAGGGGATCAAACCCTGGTCTCTAGAATCATAATCTGCACCACGCTGGCTCTTGGTTTAAAGATAAGGGATCATAAAAACAGAGAATGAAGGTGTTGAAGCTGCCCAACACTGGTTTGGATTTGGACCACAGACTAAGCAGGCACATACATTGACTGGTCATAATCTTAATCATTATGGTCAGAGATACTGTTTCTTAAATCTGCATCTATAAACATAAATTAACAGATGCAGATTTTATATATCTCCATGTATTCTTCTTTGATAATGCCCTATCTGTTTTGAGCAGATTGCCAACTTAAGGTTCTGACAGATTTTGACTGCATTCCCCCACAGAGAGGTAACAGGCTTACTCCTCTCCCTGATGTCCATCATCAGAGGTGACCTACCAAGGCTGATCTGTGGATTTTTGGCAAATGCCAAGCCATCATGACATCTTGAAAATGCTTGTGTGATTGGGGTGGAGCTCATAAAGATGAATGTTCCTCTATCCAAAAGCAATTCTCTGTAGGTAGAAAACCAATATGTAAGGGAGAAGGCCAGGCTAGAACACTTCACCCCAGAGCTGCTTAGTTTTTTATGAGCAGGACACTTCCTCTCAGGCTGCTTCCACACTGCAGAAATAATCCAGTTTGATACCACTTTAACTGCCATGGTTCCTTGTGTTCCTACAGTTATGGGAACTGTAGTTTTGTGAGACATTTAGCCTTCTCTGTCAGAGGCCTCTGGTGCCACAGCAAACTACAAACCCTGGATTTCTACAGCATTAAACCCTTGCAGTTAAAGTGGTGTCAAACGGGATTATTTCTGCAGTGCGGCTACACCCTCAGGGAGCAGTCAGTTATGAGCACTTAGCTCCTAAATGCTGAAGTCGTGGAGCCCAAAGATGCTAAGCATGGGAAATGCAGGCTTATTTTGTGACTGTACTTTTCCAGCTGCTTTTGGTCATGTTACCTTATAGTTTCAGTGGTGCAATCAAAACAAGCTCAGCTGTTAAAAAGTCACGTTGTCACCTCTTAGCACTGTGTCCTAAGGAAGAACTGACCGGAAATTTGGATTGGACAGAAGCCCAGGCAGTCGCCACCTGTGAAACTCCTTCAGTTCTCCCTCTTCCCCTCCAGTCTTCCCCCACCACATATACACTAATGCAAAAATGATACAGCAACCATTCTTAGTAATAAAGGATGATTAAGCTGTGAGCCAAACAATCAAGTCTAATGAAGAGCAAGTGTGCTCAATCATAGGCCTTTGTTTTAAGCCATAAACAGATACTGCTGGCATAAATAACTGTGTGCTTAATTGCTGTTCTTTCCATGAATAATCAAACAGCAAGCAAAGGGCATGCTGGGGAGAACCTGACCTCTTGTTCTTGAACTAGAGAAACAAGAGACAGACAGTAATTAGTGACAAAAGTACATTGTGCTCATTTTTCTTCATTTTATTCCTCATATTCCAGAATGGAGCTCAAGAGCTGAACACAGAGATTCTGAGAAACCGAATCATGCTGATGCCTGGCACAAACTAAGCTCTGGGTTTAATGACAATGAGTTATTTTTTTTTACTGACTTAATGGTGCACTATGCATGGGATTAAACTGCATTCACTGCCCATGACATATCTGTTTTTATTAATCTAATTTATACCCTGTCTTTTCACTCTCACACATAGAAACACACATTCAAGGGAGCCAGCGTGGTATAAGAGTTTGTTGGACTTGCGATGGCAAATGTCCTCTGAAGTAAAATCTTACCCAGAAAACTCTATGATATGGTTGCTATAAACTGGAGTCCACTTGAAGGCACATAATAGCAGCGACATTTCACCTCTCCCAAAATGTACTCCATAATAAGAAATAATAAGCAGACAGGTTATTTCTAATAACAAATGTTAATAAATCAAGGTAATCTCTATTACTCCCTTTCACATATTTCTTTGGATGTTGCATAGTGGGACAAATTCAGAATTAAGGCAACAGTATTGTGAAGGGGGGGGGGACTTTTGAACTTTTGACCATCTAAATTCTTCCACCGGGAAAGGAGAAGTGGGGAAATACTTTCATCTGAAACCATCCTTTTTTCCAACTTCTGAGGCTGTACATCTCCTGAACCAGAAGTCCCTGAAAGGGTTTCCATGGGAGCCGACATTCCATTGTAGGAGAGTCATACAAGAGAAGAGGGTTTTTTTTTCCCCCATAGCAGGCGGGACTTGGCAAAAGTTTGAAAAGTTGATATCTCTCTGCTCCCCCTCCTCTTGCCTATGTGGCAGACAACAAGACAATGGCTTTGTTTGAAGAACTTCATGAAACTGTGCATGCATTTACTTTAATCCCTTTCACACACACACACACACACACACACCCCATCTCTCTTCTTCCAAACTCAAAACTTTTCTTTTCTCTCTCTCTCTCTCTCTCTCTTTCCTTAATGTTACTTGAGGAGAATAAATCTAGTCTAACCAATGGAATTCTTTTTCTCTTTGCCTCAGTTGAAAGTTCTCCTTCTTAGCACTTAAATTTGTACCTGCATTTAACAGTAAACTGTTTTAGTGAAGTTTCTGGAACATAATAATAGCCCCCACCCCTCAAAAAAAAAAAAAAAAAAAGGAAAGGAAAGAAGGGAAGCAATTGAACTCTATAATAAAGTCCTTTTTAAGCAACAGCTCTTCATTTTTAATAGGTTTGTAACATCCTGGCTTGACATTAATTCTCCTTCTGGTATGTTGCCAGTCTTCCAAACCTTGTCCTAGGCAAAACACTGAGCAAGTAAGGATGCTGATATGGAGGAGAGGGCATATTACTACTCCCTAGTCCTTTTAATGGGCTTTTGAATGGGCTAAATTTGCTAAGATAAAATCCTCTTGACAAGTTCAGTTCCTCAGATGCCCTGTAGCTTGACCTGCCCAATGACTGGGTGTATTCCATGCGCCAACTCAAATAATTAGTGGGGGAACTAACTGTGAAATCTTTGAGACAGAGTAACAACTTCCTTAGAAATTGTTGTAGCCTCTTCCAAGAGAGAGAGAGAGTGTATATCTGTATGTATATCTGAGCAAATTATATTGATGTATAGGCAGAAGATTCCTTTTCAAACAATTTTTGTCAATCTAAAGTTATTAACATGCCTCTGCTATTAGAGAACACTTTTTGCAAACTGCATAACAAAAGTAGGGCACAGCAAGCAAAACGCTCAAGAACATATTTGCAAGGAAAAGTAAAACACAGAATAGTCCCACACATAATACAACTGCCTTTCCTCTGTGAGTTTATAATTCAGATGCTGATCCTAGATTTTTTGTACATTATGACTTTTTGCTTAGTCCTGAGAAAGGAAGTGGAGCAGTGAGAAATAGCAGAAAGCAGGATAATGGGAAGAAAACAAGAAAGAAGGATTTTATGCCATACCTCAGGGACAGGGCGATGGAGCTGAGAAAACTTCAGCCTCTTCAAGGGTCTGAAGGAATCTAAATGTCTTTGAAGGCTGGCAACAGGAAAACGTTCCAGAAGTTGGATGGGCTGGGTTTCTTTCTCCTCCTCTATTTTCCAAATCTGGGTTTCTTTCTCTCTCACTACAAGTGGGCTGGCTTTCACCTCCCCCACTTCTCCCTAAATATATTCTGACTGAGGCTGTGGCCAAAAGCTAAAATGATAGACCAGAGCAATCAAGTAATGGCAGAGGAAAAACACTGCCTTTAGAGCGCCTCTAAAAGTAGGATAAATAGAGGATATGAGGTGATGGCTGCATTTCTAGCAGAGACTGGTGCTGAATGTCCATATTCCAATGGGATGGTTTTGTTACTTGCTGCCTCCAGAAGAGATCTAATGACTTTTGGAAATAAATATTCCTCAGGGACACAGTTGCACAGTTGTTTAGGCAAATAAGGAGGATGCATAATAGTAGGGATAGCTGTATATCGGTGTACAACTGAGCTAGAAAATCTACAATTGCGGCTTTGCAAGTGAATAAGGGCCTAAACTAGTGTAGCCACATTGAATCAATGGGATTTATCTATGGATTGATTCATCAACAACTGATTCAATGTATGTATTCTAGTTGGGATTAATCAACAGGATTTCAGGCAAGATTTGCAGTTTGACTAAACAAGTCTGCAACAATACAGTATTTATTTTTATTTGTAAATGTTGCTTATTCACTTTATACAATTTCCCCTCCACACTAATAAAATCTAAACATTATGTATGCTGCCTAAGAGAGTCTTCATTAATTACTGTGAGGTGTTTTAGTTAGGAGGCTAAAACAGGCTTCCCTGAACTGTTGGAGCAGAATTAGCAGTTGTGACTGGACTTCTCAATAGACAGAATAGGATGAAATTCGAACCATGGTCTCCAGAGTCATAGTCCAATGCTTAAACCACAATGGCTACATCAATACAGCATATTCTCCAACATTTTACAGATGAAAACCAGAACGCTTGTGACCAAGCAATCCAAGGATGTATGGTCAAAATGATTAAAGTTATTAATATACAACTGGAAGAGGCTGCAGTGGTTTGCTTTGCCTGGGATTACTGGGAAAAGCAAGATTTCAACCCTTCTTCTCCACCTCCAACTGAGTTTACTGAATACAAACTATTTTTGCACTGTGAACTCTGTTTTTAACAAATGAAGTAAGCTGAGGACAAAAAGGGATACTGGGGGAAGAGAGAGAAAGTGAGACATTTAAAAAATATTTGGAACAAATAGGACAACAGAGAATTCATAGGGATTGTCCCTGCCAGATCAGAACAGCTGGAAGGGCTGCTTGTTTGTTCTCTCCAGATAGCATCTTGTATGGAGATTTTGTAAGGAATCAGCCTAACCCTGAATAGGCCTTCATGTGCGAATTGGCCCTAGGGGTACAGGAGAGCAGTATATCCGTTCTTACAGGAGGAGCCAACTTCCTGACACATAGTAAAGCTGCTCTGGTCTTTTCCTGACATACAGTAAAGCTGCTCTGGTCTTGTTTACACATTGCAGCAACAAATCCAGTGCAGCTTAAATCCATTGATTCCAATGGGCTTAAGAGCACTAATTCTGTGTTGGATAAGGGCCAGAGAGTACATAATGAATGATTGTGCATCTCTTCTAATGTGAACTAGAGTCTGTGCATTGTATTAGTAAAATGTAATGTAAACATGATTGGTAGCTCTATTTTTTTCAGCTGCAATGTGATAATTATACTTTAGGACTCCTCTCTTTCTAAGTAGAAATGTTAGTAGAGTTTGCATCAGGAGACAGGAGACATGTGGCCCTCCAGTTGTTGCTGGGCTGCAACTCCTTTAGCTAGCATAAGGATTATGGGAGTTGCAGTGGCATAGCAACAGCTGGAGTGCTGGCTGTAATTGCTCATCCCTAATTCAAGTAATTAACAAATCCTCTCTTTTGAACACTGATTTATTCAGAAAGATTACATGATACATTGCCAGGAATTTTTTGGACCGATACAGATGGGCACTTTAGGGCACCTCTGTCACATGCTAGTGTGCCCGGGAGCGGAGCCAGTAGATACTCCGCAATCCTAGCATGTGATGAGGGTGTCCTCGCTCCGCATTGCCATACACACAGTGCGTGGAGCGATGACGTTGCAGGTGCGCAGCAAACAAACGGAGCTGCACACCTGCAATGTCATATATGTGCCCTATGGTGCTTTTGCTGGGCTCCTTTTTCCGTCCACACCTCCACCACTCCATTTGGTTGCTGTGGCGATGGTGCGGACAAAAAAGAAGTGGCACCAGACTGCCCTTTTTGGGCAGACTATAAAGCCCCTTTGTTCTTGGCCATATTTCAGACACTCTGTCTATTGCCTATGTACATTTAGAGATGGATCTCACAAACAAATTCCAGCATCCCTGCAAATAGCTACCAATGGGGACAGTAGCAAACAGGCCCAGCATCAACATTTGGGCTAATATGGGTGTGCTGGCCACCACCCAGGCTTATGTAGAAACTCTAGATGCCTTTCTTTATTCAAATTTTGAAAATGCAAGGGATAATCAATCTGACAGGTACATGGTTACTGGTGCTAACTTTACTAGCTTCGTGTTAAATGTAAATGATATTTTTCTACAGTAACGTGATCCTTATTGCCAAGGGTCCTTTCATGCTACACAATCAGAGCACTTCAGTACCACTTTAACTGTCATGGCTGCATCCAGTGGTACCCTGGGATTGGTGTAGCACTAGAGCTCTCAGGCTGAGCATGCTAATTTTTCATAAAACTGCAACACTCAAGGAATCCATTGGATAGAACCATGGCAGTTAAAGTGGAATAAACTGGAAATAGTGGAATTATAGCATTATAGTTGTACTGTTGTACATAGTTTTAAAAACCTTTAAATCTGTTTTTAATCCTTTGTGATGGTTAACGTATTTTAGCTTATTTATATTATTTTTATTGTTTTAAACTGTTTAACTTTTTTTAACATTATTTGTAAGCTGCCCTGAGATCTTTTGATATAGGGCAGGGTATAAATATTTAAATAAATAAAATAGTGTGAAAGGGCCCTCGCTAAATGTGTACAGCATCAGGAGAATAGAAGCAAAATTCCTTTTATTCCTATAGTCCTGACGGTGCTATGATTCACATGAGTTTAAAATATGAATCTGCATATGTTGAAGAGTTTTACTTTTTATCAGGGTTAGTGAACAGGAGGCATTTTCATCCTATGACCTCTCAGGAATGTGGAAGCTGTTGTAAAGCATGGAATGGTTACAGGCATGTGGGAAGAGATATGTTGGTGGTGTACTTCAAAATAAATTAACACCATGGCCATCTAAAGGGAGTAGATTATAAAACCATTAAATCTGGGTTTTAAAATTACTGAGGCAGGAGGTCCCATCTGATCTTGGAGGCCAAAAAGGGTCAGCCATGGTTAGTTCTTGGATGGGAGACTGCCAACAAATAGCAAGTGCTGTAGGCTATATTTGAGAGAATAGACTGACAAAACCACCTCTGATTATTCTTTGCCTTAAAAAGCCTTATGAAATTCATGGAGTCCCCATAAGTTGACAGGTGACTTGAAAATACAATGTAGACACACCACTGTCTAGTGCCAACCATATTACATTATCATGACCAAGTCAAAAGCTATATAAGGGACCAATAATGCTCTCAGCAAAAATTGTTCCAACATTGTATGTATCAAAGAACTTGCATAGTGCTCAATATGCCAGACTGCAAAAAGTACAAAATATATGGGGTGTTTTGTCTCTCTGGAATAAAAGTTTCAATTCTGATTGGATCTTCCTTGCTTGTGAGATGAAATGCAAAACTTGAGAAGGGAGACGAATCCTTACTGGATTTTTAAATCATGAGATTGAATCATAATATATAGCCCAGGTGACTGCTGTAGTGTGATCTGCCTGGCCAGTAGATAATTTTGGGGAGATGAGAGAGGGAACAGCAAAATTTAAGTCTTAGTAACTGTGATGTACAATGATGGATGAGGAAATCAGAGAACTGTACAGTAATTGTAAAAGCAACATTGTTACATTTATGAGCTCTGGTACAATCTTAGCTAAAGTGGTATCAACCAGATTACTCACAAGGCATAGTCAAGGGGGGTACGATTAGTAACTCACTAGACTAGTGGTTAATTTTTTTCTGGATCTAATGTTTATGGATCTAATGTTTATGGCCGATTACTCCATGACAATGGTGGGTCACACATTCCATTCCACTACCTATAATGGCATTTACAGGGAGTGCAGCCCTATACATGTCTACTCAGCAGTAAAATTCACTGAGTTCAACTTGCCTTAAGAAAGCTGGGAGAGTCAAACTTCCTGGCACAGTACCTCAAGGCACTTCTGAATAAACCAGTGTTGACCTTAACAAATATGAAAAGCAGGAGGTAACAAATATGAAAATAAGGAGGCACTGGTGCTTTTGAACAGTCTCTCATAAAGCATCCAGTCACATCCCTCAAGGACTTCCATAGACCTCAGACAAAAAACTCTGGGTGGGAAAAAATGTTTAAGTGCCCTTTTTTGTTCATCACTGGCTTCCTAAAAGTTCCATTACAAATATTCAGAAAATGTTGGGGGAAGGCAACAAATAGTCAGGAAATGAATGAAAGACAGCGTTTTCAGAGGGAATATATAACGCTTTGTGTCAGAGGTTCTGAACCTTTGTTAGTGTATATGTCACCAACATTTTTTTCCAAAGCACCTGGGTGACACTATGATACCCTGTTTCCCCGAAAATAAGACATCCCCCCAAAATAAGACCTAGTAAAGGTTTTGCTGAATTGCTAAATATAAGGCCTCCCAAAAAGTAAGACCTAGCAAAATTGTTGTATATAAATATATATACAGTATATATAATAAATGTTCATTTTTTTGTTCAACAATAAATGTAAATTCTTCTTCATGGGAAAATAAGACATCCTCTGAAAATAAGACCTAGCACATCTTTGGTAGCAAAAATTAATACAAGACACTGTCTTATTTTCAGGGAAACACAGTAGAAACCAAAAGGCCTACTTTTTCCAAGAAGGACACGTACATATTTATAGGCATTTATAAATGCTTATAAGTTTACAATTTATATTTATAAGCTTTAATGATATAAAATGTCAGTGGTATTGTTTGAAGTACACACAAACAAACAAAAACAATAATTCTATTAGTAGTTGGAAATTGTTCTGAAAATCCTGTGTTGCATCTGCTTCTGTGTTCCTCTGGTGGTATGTGTACATGAGTTGAGAATTCCTGTTCTATGTATCCTTCTGAAAGAAAATTTGTACAAATCACCATATCAATGATAACTGGTGTGCCCACACACACACACAAATGAAGAAGATTTTTATAAACCAATATTTACACATCATGGGAATGTGGGCAATAGCAGCAGACCAAAAGCTCATGTGATGATCATTCCTTTATAGTAAAGTGTTTTGGATCCAAATAAAAAGTATGATTTGATCTGATTCAATATTTGAATTTAAAATAATTAAGTTAGAACTTAGCTATTTATAGCTAAAAATATTTTGCAGTGGTCTCTAAGTTTGTTAGAGCTAAGAAGTGGGAAATTACTAATATGAAGAGTGTAGCACATTTAAGTCGGGCTGCTTTCAGGTGAATCTTTTATTGTACAATCATTCTGCCTCATTCTCTTAATTTTACTCTGGATTCAGAAGTAGATTGGTATCTTCCATTGCTCCTCCTCCAGTGTTTATCCACTGATCACCCCCTCCCCTTTAAAAAACAATATGAAAAATACATGAAAAAGAAAAGATGGAATAGTTGCACAATAGCTGTTTTTTTAATCTTTATTATCATTATTTCTTTATAACAAAGCTTTTTTTAAAAAAAACAATAGCTGTTTTTTTATTGCTAATGCTGAGAGCTTTCCATCTGGAAGCAGCATAAATTAAGACTGCATTCTCCACATACTTACTTGGGAATAAGTTGCACTGAATGCCATTGGGCTTGCTTTTCAGTAGGTATTTAGACAGAATTGTTAGACCATAAGATGGAAAGCAACAGAAGTTCAAATGTATTACTGAATTATATTATCTTATTAACTTTGGAAGGATAACCAATGCTAATCCAATTTGTAGTGGCTTTTCTAAATTGTAAGCATGGAATCTTGGATTTTTTGGTTTAATGACTTTTAGAGATTAATAACATTAATTACCTAATTGTAATATTAATTGTATTTGTGATGTCTGTGCAGTTTTGACAATGTGTAAGAGTAACCTTTTTGTCTGCTGTCGTCTACTTTAAAGTCAGCTTTGACTTATAGCAGTCCTACCAGTGATTTGCCTTTGCTTTCCTCTTAGGGTGAGAGACTGTGACTTGCCCATGGTCACCCAGTAGATTTCCATGACTGAGCAAGCATTTGAACCCTGAACTCTCAGACTCCTCATCCAATAATCAAACCACTACACCATGCTTATTTTGCTATTTCCTCTGCTCTGTGTATGCATATGTGTGCATGTGTATATATGTACGTTTGGATTGTAATTAAAATATCCAGCACAGCTATAATCATTTTCAAAGGCAGTGAGTTGGACTAGCTAGCCCTTGCAGTCTCTTCCAACTCTCTATGATTCTGTGTGTACAGAAATTAATCTACGAAATGGAAGGAAAATTGAATTTACTGAAAACGGAATACAATCCAGAGCTGGAACAAGGAGTTGCTGTTACTGTACTGGTGGAATAGCACATCAAACTACTGCACTAGCATTGTATCAGGGACTGGGATGGTACTAGCACTTTTGTGGGCTGAACAGGACTTCAAAGAAATGTACCTATCTAAAAATAAAGATGAAACATAGCACAACAATTTTAAGCCTCCAGTGTTTATATGCCAGGCCTTGTTATAGGTTAAACCCACTTTGTATAGTGAATTGGTCTTAAAATGGGGAGGTCCAAGTCTGTTCATTTGTGAAGGCTACTAGAAGACTCCAGGTTGGGGGGAAGGAGCGTCATATTTTCCAGAGTGTGGTCCTCTATTCAAGAGTTATCAAAGAACAGTCCTCATTTTGAACATGTCCTCTCTCTGAGAAACTGTACAGCCTGATTCTGGGTTAAAGATAATGAATCATAAGAACCTTCAGTTGCCTTTAATTTGCTCATCAGAGTTAGCACCAGGGTGGTAACCTTAAGAGGCACACTTATCCATGTGGCTTGGCCACAATCTGTTATCTTCTTTGTTGATTATGTATTCTTCTTTCTTTGATTATCTGTGAGTAGTGACCTTACATTAAAATTCAGCCTAACCTATCTCACAGAGTTATTGTGAGAATAAAATGGAAGAGCCCTGCATATACAGTCCTGAGCAATGTGAGCATACATACGTGATAAATAACAAGTGCCATAGTGAAAACAAACAAACAAACAAAGCCACACACACACACAATTGGAGATGGCTAATACCTTGTATGAGGATGTTAAAAGTGTTATAAAGTAGCACATTAAATGATGTGAGCTTCTGGGTTTTCAACAACTGTTCGTGAGGTATAATGGTACAAAAACTGGAGATGAGGGAAGACACAAAGAGTAAAAAAAAAATTACAGTATGGCCAATTGGATTGACCACTGTGAGTGTGTCTGCACCTCAAGCTCAAAGGAGAAGAAGAGGTGTTTAGTTTTCATCTTGCTAAGATGTGCACCCCCGCCCCCAAATACCTATAACTGGAGAACTGGCCTGAGTTTGTTACAAAACCCTGAGAAATGTCTTCATACTGAAGTTGGGCTGCTGCCCCCCAGTATGCTCACCCTACACCCAGGTTGTTTATCTTTTCAGAGTAGTTGGGAATCAGGTGCCCAGGGCAGCTTCATGTAGGTGCTGAACTTGAAACACGTGCTTTATCTGTTAGTGTCATTGTGACTTTGAATGGTGGTCTAGCGCTAGCAGAGTGTGACAGGCACCTCAGGAAAAAGTGGCTGAAGGGACAGCAATGGGCTCTTCTTGAAGGGACTCTTTCATGGGAAAACTGTGTATCAATGTACTTTAATTGCCATGGCTCTATCCTACAGAATCCTGGAATTTATAGTTTGGTGAGGTATTCAGTCTAGTATGTCAGAGAGCTCTGGTGACTCACTAAATTACAATCCCAGGATTCTGTTGGATAAGGTCATGGCAGTTAAATTGCTTTAATTCTCCAGTTTGGCTAGACCCAGAGTTGTACCTTCCAGCTAACCTGCTCTGCATCCCTCATGCTGTCCTTTTTTCCCTCAAGTGAGGAGGAAAAGGCTATCCCAGTACTATAGTTTCAGTAACATTTGACTGCCAGTCCCCTTGCTTTCTGTACATGGAACCATAGGTTGCATCTACACTGCAAGATTAATGCATTTTGACACTGCTTTAACTGCTGCCTTAATGCTGTGGAATTCTGGGATTTGTCATTTTGTGAGATATTTAGCATTCTCTGTCAGAGGGTTCTAGTGTGCCCCCCCCCCCACACCAAAGTACAGTTCCCAGAATTCGTTCAGATGGAACAATGACAACTAAAGCAGTGTCAAACTATTTTAAATTATGTAGTGTGGCAACAGTTTCAGTGGAAGGCTGGGTCATATTTTGTCTCTCTTCTCAGGCAGCAAAATGGCTTAGGCCAACCCTGTTTAACAGTAACTAAGCTCAGAAATTTAGCAGATCTTATCTGTGGAAATAAGATTTTTTCTTAAAAAACGGCTAAATATCTGCACATCAGGCTGCTTTTAAAAGTACAGGAATGAGGATCAGTAGATGGGTAGTAACCACAATGGATGCAATGTACAGTACTTTTTCAGCTGCATTGCAAGGGTGGGACTGAATGTTTTCTTCAGTAGATTAGTTATGCCTTTTGTGTTAAGTTCTTGAAATGGTGCAGCTGCTGGAACTTGTCTTGTGAAAGACAAAAACATCTGGAAAAGTTTAAGGAGTGGAACCACCTCTCCTTATACTTGCAACGTGGCAGCTGCTGCATAACATTCCCGGATTCTGGCCTGAAGGAAAACCTTCCCTGAAAGAGCACCAAATGACAAGAGCCAGCCCGATAATTATAACTGTAACTTCTTTACTTACGTGGCAACCAAGTGCAGAGCATTGACAAAAGCAAAAAGGCAAAAGGCCTTATTTTGCAATTGCATGGTGTAGGGGAGTGAGCAATAGACTCGCAGTTCAGCTCCATCACTGGCAAGGTCCAGCACATAGAATACCATTTGGATTACGAAAAGCCAGATCAAAAAGATTGCTGCACTGGATGTATAAAATAGACAGCACCAGAGTCTAGACCCCAGCCCCTTTCAGCTCACTTTGCATAAAATGTTCCTGAAGCACACCCTTAAATCTGGCTTTCGTTTCATGGGGAAAACCTGCCATGCAAGCAAAACCGAGGTGCTGATGAAATTGGGGGATGACTTGGCTCTTAATAGACTGGAAAACACTGTGTGGTTCTGATCTATGGAAGAGTTCTTATGAATAAACTGAGTATCCCTTATAAAACAGATCAGTACCACCAAGGAATGCACACTGCTTACAATGCAGCTGCTTATGGGAGAGGGGAGCACTCACTTTCTTGGCTGGCAACAACTGGAGCCTTCACTTTCTCTAAGGGTGCATCTAAACTGCAGAAATGTATGAAATTTAACACCGCTATAACTGCCATGGTCTCATGCTATGAAATTCTGAGATAAGTAGTTTTTTGAGACATTTAACCTTTCTTGTCAGAGAGCTCTGGTGCTACAACAAACTACAAATCCCAGGATTCCATAGGATGAAGCCATGGCAATTAAAGGGATATCAAACTGCATTAATCATGCAGGATAGCAGCAGCCTAAGAGTTCCTGGTGTGTAGCTTGTACACCAAATCACAGCAGGGCTTGTGCAGGGCTTGCAGTGGACTGAACAACCTACACATGCCTTGTCAGAAATAAGCCTCCGTGAGTTCACCAGGATATATGTCAAAGTAAGAGTGTACATATAGGGATGGGATTCATACATGGCACATCTTGTAACTGTAATCTTGTAACTCACCATTGGCTGTGCTAGCTGCAGCTACTAGGAACTGCAGTCCAAGAACATCTGGAGGGCCACATGATTCTCACTCCTGATATAAATGGGATTCCTCAAAAGATACGTATTAGAGAGCTGAGACCTGTATGGGGTCCTTTTCTCCTAATTGACAATCTCTAGAAGTTGGATTCACAGGGAGGGAAAGGAACTCTGCTAACACTCAATATAATTTTAAACCTATTATTCTGTCATGTGATTCACCTTCTACAGTTGACATTGATTCTATTGTCAGGACAAGATCCAGTTTGGGAAACAATAGGGCTTTCTAGATTGGCAGGAAAGTGTGACATGAAGTTGCCTTTTCCTTAATGCTTAGCAGCTACACTGCAAGCCCCAGGTGTGCATTTAAAAGGTACAGGGCAGCTAGACTGAGGGGTGTGGGAACGACTTATCTGAAGTCTTTTCTGTGGCTCATCAGCTACATTGGAAGCTGTCAGAACGCTACAAACACAGGCGGAGCAGCTGCACCAACGGCAATGAACGGGGCTTTTAGCCGTGCTGAACCTTTAATTTTTTTCCTTGCCGGCTGGGAACTGTGCAGCTGCGCAGGTACACCATACAGACAATTATACAGTTATGAGGATCTGTCAAATTATCATTGCGGTTTCTCTGCTTTTTTAAACTGTGCAGTTGCACTGGTGCATCATGAACGAACCCCTTTATTTTGTGAATGAATTGACATGTTATGCACAGTAGAATAACAGTTACAGCATCCCAGAGTCCCTACTGCACATGTCTAGGGTTCAGATTAGGGCTGGAGCTAGGGTTTGGGAGCTTTAAAAAACTGCGCAGTTAAACCCCAGCTTTTACACCTGCAGGGCATTGAGTGTTGCTTCCAACTCACGATTCATTATGCTCCACACCTGTATCGCTGCCTTTTAATGGGCACTTTAAAGATACAGCGGCCCCTTTAACTGCGCAGCTGCACCGCAGCCTTTAGATGGAGCTGCACTGTTCCGCAGTTTTTAAAAAAGAAGCTTGGAAAACCAGCACATTTCTAAAGGCGCTTTTTCTCCCCTAAAATGCAAAAAAGGCATTTTCATGGCACACTTTCCCTTTTTCTCATCTAAAGGCTAGACTTTCATGCAGCCATGAACACACTTCTTTTTGCCAATCTAGATCAGGCCAATGTGACGTGCTTGTAAACATGCATGATTTATCTCAGCACTTCTTGGGCACAACATTGGTTAGAATTTTAAAGTCTGGGAAATGCAAGTAAGGCAGTGAGAGCCAGCCCAAAGTAGACATGAATGTCAGATAAGTTCCAAATGGTAAAATACAGTGCCTACCAGAAATTGGAGCTTCTTGTGGGAAAGTATTGTGGTTAGTAAATAGATACATCTAGAAGACTAAAGGTTGAGAAACCATCACATTAGAGAACATGTCATGTAGAGCAGGGATGAACGACCTTGAGTCTTCCCACTACTGATGACCAATACTTCCATTATCATGCCTCAATTAAAGGAGTTTATCAGACAACAGAAATTGGAAGTATAATCTAATGGCAATCCGAACGCAATCATGGGGTTTCATGTTATTGCATATTAAAGTATCTCACACAATTTCGGGCAAAAGGGAAGTCATTCCGAATGCAATCATGGGTTTTACATTATTGCGAATTAAAGAATCTCATGCAATTTTGGGCAATGGGCAGTCATTTTTGGGTAACGGGAAGTCATTCTGAACACATTCCAAATGCACTTGGAATTCTTGTAAATTTGCTAAACTAACGAATTCACGTGAATTCAAATTGGCTCCAATTGGCTCCATTCGAAATAAAGAGAAATTCCTCCCGTCTGATAAACTCCTAGGTCACACTGGCTGAGGCTGATGGGAGCTGGAGTTCAGCAACATCTAGAGGGACATAGGATCCCCTGGTCTTGACACAAAGGGTTTAACAGATGCCTAGAGAGTAAGAAATCACAGAAGAATATCAACACAGGAAGGTTTGGTTGTATTTTCTTATGTTTTACATGTGAACTGAGCAGACTTGAATGAGAGACTTTCCAACATATCTAATTCTAGATGCCAGCAGAAATAATTAACCCGTTTAACCGGAGGGGTTTCCTAAAGCCTTTCAAAAATTTGTGGGATGAATTCATAAATGCATGCATGACTTGGCAGTGAATCATGATGCCTCAAGAGAAAATCTCTAACACATCTCTCACAGGGAGGAACACAAAAGGAAAATTTTAGCTCTAGAAGATACTCTTCTGTTTGAAAGAGTCCTCTAGGCATCTAGCCCAAGTCTGGTTCAAAGAAAAAGATGCATAAGAAGAGAGACCATGAAATTGTTCACCAACTTCAAGTGGACAACAGAGTGGACTGGTAGGCTCACAGATCACCTGGTCAGTCTTCTCGAGTGTAAATGAGTTATAAATTACACTTCTATTTAAATTATAGCAAGGGTTTCTAAATCTGCATTTTTAGGTATAAATTAGCATAACCCACTCTATACCCCCCCCTTTTGTGATATGCAAGCTGTTACACTATGGCTGTTTGAGAGTGAAGAAATTGGATTGGGTAATTAACAAACTGAACCTTAATCCAGACAAGACTGGTCAGTAATAAATCAGCAAACAGGGGGTTACATGCTCTCTGAAATCTCAGGTCTGCTGCTTGGGCATATTTCTGGACTCAGACTGAGCCTGAATGCCCAGCTTTCAGCAGTGCTAGGACTGCATTTGCACACTGTAACTAGTGTGCCAGCTGTACTCTTTCCTTGAGATGTTAGGTCTGGCTATGGTGAGACATGCCTTAATCTTGAATACATTCATTTGAACTACTGTACAGCATGTAAAATACATGGGGCTGCCTTTGGAAACTGGAAACTTCTGCAAGTTCAAAATGATGTGACTGACTGGGGCTGGTTACAGGGATCATGTGACACACAGGAGATTATAACATGAGGGACAGGATGTCATTGTCCCATCCTTCCCGCCCAGTCGTGAGAAGGACTTTCACACATAATGCATACTTGACCCAACTGGGAAGTGCAAATGAAACTGATTGCATGAATCACTTTAACATGTAAGGATGCTGAACCTGTCATTCACCTACCCAGGAAGCACTAGTGAAAGTGAGTGCTCTGAAAAGCGCTTTCAGCCATCATTCTCCTCTCATCATTTTGTATTAATGGAAAATAACCCATTAACACAACTACACTTCACCGACGGTTGAATGACAGGTTCAGTGTGCTTCCATGTGAAAGTGTTTAGCACGATCACTTTCACTCAGGTTACGGACGGGATAACAAAGGGAGAGCAATCCTGTCCTTATCCTGTCCCCATGAGAAAAAGGCTTTTTTCCCAGGATGTGGAACTCCCTTCCATGGGAAATCTGAAGGATCCCCTCCCTGAGAGAGTATGCTTTGCTCATGGTCAACCAGTTGGTTTCCAAGGCTGGTTAGTGATGTGACACCTGGTCTCCTGAAGTCCTAGTCCAACAGCCAAAGCACTACACCACTCTGGTTCCCATGCTTGTAAACATACTATTGAAATATATCTTTATCCTGCTGGTGTTGTCCAGAAGAGAAATATATATTTCTTTTTCTTGTCCTACTTCCTCGTCTTCTATCACAGTTTGCAAACATGATTCCAGTGTATATATAAGATTCTCCAAGCAGCCTATGCACCATACTCAGTCTATAAGTCAATCCATGGCATGGCAGTGAACAGTGGTACAATGTCTGGATTTTGCTATGTCAGCAATGCAAAACATTTGTAGAGCATGGAAGAATGGTTAGTACAGGCATACCTTAGTTAATAAATCCTCTGACAAGCCCCTTTTTGCAAAGTCAGCTTTCCTCCTTGTCCTCTGTCTAACTAGAAGTATTTTTAAGCAGCATCAGTTGTTGGGGTGGGGAAGTGAAGGAGGGATGGTGAAACACAGACATTTTGTATCAGATTTCAGCAGTATATCTGCAATAAACAATGCAATAAAGCTTGAGCTGGGAAAGAATGGGATTTGACTATGGTCCCATAGTGCACTGTGCCTATATCCAACGAACAACGTAAACAGCAGTTGCTTCCAAATATTACTGTGTATGTGTGAGCAGTAAAACAGGGAGAAAAGGGGACAGCAGATAAGCCTACCTACCAGCTACTTCAAATATTAATATAGCTGTATAAGTTTAACCCCCCAAAATGGAAATTTTAGCAGAAGTTGAAGGTGACAAAATAAAAAATTGTCCCTGGATGCATTTTGGAAGAAGTCTTGAAGTGGTCTCTAGAAGAGTTGATATGCTGTTGTCTACTCATGGAAGGCTTTTCTGAAAGATAGCTGTTTCATTTCACATGTGCATATCTTCAGTTTTGAATATAAAGTTTGTTGAAACATGTCCAGGAACACATCTGCTTCATTAACTGTGGCACAAATACCTGCATATGTGTGCCTGGAGTGGATTGAGAGACATGTTAGGCACAACTGAAATAATACACCCAAGGCCACCTGTAAGATGATTAACCCAGGGTCTACAATTACCTAAACTAAAATTACTATACATAGTATTTATGGGAGTCATGGAGATGCAGTAATAAAAGTGATGGGGTATGACCAAAAATGTGTTCTGAAGACACACAGAACTAATATAAGATCAAATGACTATTTGATCATGATGGGTTGTTCTGGTTTCTGAATGTTTTTATTTTGTTTTCATGTTTTTCAGATTCCTTTCAGGGTGAGACCAGTCTAATAAATAAGCTCAGTGGTATCCTGTGTGGAGAAAAGTGTTTACCAGAAAAGCTACTGCACCACCCAGGGGAAGTGAAATGTGACTTGTAAGCAAGATGAACTTGCACACTTTTAGTAACTCTGTGGGATAGCGAAGAATGAAATGTTAATTGGCCATGTTTTTCAGAGAACAGGAACCCATAGCTTGACAAATAAAACAAAACAAGACTCCTGTATAACAATTTGAAATGGACTCCCAACATTTCTGTGGCACCTCAAAACTATTTTTCTGTCCTTTCCCTGATGACTGGATCCATGCTCTTGACAGCCTTAGGCTGAATATACTGTAGTGGCAGCAAAAAATCATCTGATGCTTTCCAAAAACTGCTGCTGCTGCTGCTGCTACTCCTCCTCCTCCTCCTCCTTCTTCTGGCCGGGTGTGTGTGCATGTGAGGTGGTGTCACTGGATCTGTATACAACTGGCTTGTGGGCCAGTTGTATGGATGGGTATAGGGAATTAAAAAGTTCAGAAAAGGTAGAAGCTTGGAATGCCTTCAAGATGCGGAAAAAATTTATGTGCTTCTTAATTAACAGTCGTTGCTGTTAAAATCTATTAAAACATTGTCCCAGCCTCTTTTGTTTTGCAGTTGGTTGGTGATGACAGCACTGAAGCTTGAGTTCTTGCTGATGTGTCTGTATATGTGAACTCCTTTTTTCCCTTCCTGTGCATCTGGCAGCCTGCTGCAGCGCAGAGACATGTCCATGGCTTAGAAAGGGAGTGGTCCTGCTCCAGATGGAGGTTGTGTAAGTCCAAAGATCAGCTCAGGAAGCAAGGCTACATTCAACTGGGACATCTCCCAGTGGCACTTTTCCACACAGCACTATCATTCATCAGATTTTGTAGCCTCTTTAGGTTTGGCAGAAACTGGAGATATTTGGACTACAACTTTCAGAACCACCTAGAGGTCTTTCACACTATGCAGTTGTAGTGCTATGCTTCCTTTACTTCTGTGTTTCCATTTTATGGGATCCTGGGATTTACAGCTGAAGTAGGGGCATTTTGAATTCTTAGCCAGATTGCTCTAGTATTATTATTTTATTATTATTTATTTTATTTATATAGCGCTGTAAATTTACACAGTGCTGTACATACAATCTTATAATTAGATGGGTCCCTGCCCTCAGGCTTACAATCTAAAAGAGACAACACAAAAGGAAAAGGGGAAAGTGGTGAGAAGGGGATGAGGTCCAGTGGTTCTTCTCTCCCTCTGGGGCCTTACCAAACTACAGACCCCAGAATTCCAAAGGATGCAGCCATAGCAGTTATACAGTAGTAATACAGTGATATCAAAGTGCTATAATTGTTAAGTATGAAAGGGGCTCTAGCCACAATGGCCACTGGGATGTTATATCAAAAACTCTTGAATTAATGCTGAGTCTTCCCCAGATGGATTCTGAGGTTTTAAAGATCATTGTCCCAAACAGGGTTGTGTTTGAGAGCCCATTGATTTCAGTAGATTAATTCTGTGATTTCATATATACAGTATTTACTAAGCTGGGCATTAGATTCTGACTCAAATGGCTGTGTTTAAGCATAATGCTTGTACTGGTGTTGCCTCTGTTGGTAGTTTGTTATCAAAACTCAAATAAAGCACAATGATCTCTTACCTGCCTATCATTTATTCTCAAGCACAGTCAAAGGATATGCCTTGAATTAGGCTGATTCCCTGGCTAGCAAATAGATAATTAGTAACTAGTGGTGGTCATATTGTGACTAGAGTGCTAGTATTGTCCTTTACAACTTTCCAGGGTAATTAAATCTTGAGTTAACTGAGCCTTTTAAAAGCTTTGTTTTGCTTTTGAATGGTCACTGTTTAAAGCTCATTAATTCAATGAAGCTTCTATGGTTTTTGTGTTTTCTGACTAAGAAAAAGTTGTTGTTAACATTGTGGCAACCCTATGAATGAGAGACCTTCAATTCATACTATCATGAGGGCTATAGCTTCCTTGAGGAAATAGCTGTTTTTTATTCAGATTTGCAGGCCCTGATAGTGAATCCATGTGTATTGTAACCTTAGGTATCCAATGCAGCTCCCCCTCCACATTACAATACAAAAGTGAAGATGCACCTGATCAGGGGGCTATAAACTGAATTTGGAAGGCAGGAGTACATTAAGGGCTGGAGATAAAAGTAAAACTGTTATGGAGGGAACAAGGCAAATAGAGCAAGGACCCAACAGTGGGAGGGGAAAAAACTTTACACTTGCAGCTAGGGGGGAGGACTCATGGTCTTAGATGCCTCTACACTAAAGCACAGAGCATGGGAAATAAGATGAACTTGAACTCCTAGAACAACAAAGCAAATATATTACAATAAGCATCCCTGAAATTTGGTGGGATGACTCTCACAATTGGAATGTAGTAATAGAAGGGTATAATCTTTTAAAGAGAAATACGCCAAACAGGAAAGGAGGAGGAGTAGCATTATATGTCACGGATGTTTATACCTATGAAAAGATCTAGGACATAAATTCTGGAAGCCAGGTGGAAAAATTCTGGATAAAAATTAAAGGGGAGGGAAACAACAGGGATGTTATTGTGGGAGTCTGCTACAGACCCTCCCCCCCAGTCAGACTGAAGAACTGCATGATACCCTTCTAGAACAAGTGATGACACACTCAAAAAAGAGAGATATAGTAGGGATGGAAGACTTCAACTATGATAATTTTTGCTGGAAATCTAGCAAATTCCTCACTTCGGAAATTTCCTCACATGGTGGGATCCTTAGGTGGGAGTGATCATGTTCTCCTGGAGTTTGTTCTACAGTGGAAAGGATAAGCCAGGCATAGCCAGACACGGATCTAGACTTTGGGAAAGCTGATTTCAGTAAACTTAGGGAAATACTGGGAGTCGTCCTGTAGTCGGGAATACTAAAAGGGAAGGGAGTTCAGGGGAGATGGGTGTTTCTCCAAAGGAAGATACTGAAGGCACAATTTCAAACAGTTCCAATGAGGATGAAAAATGGGAGGTGTCTCAATAAACCAAGGATGATGTCTAAAGAACTTTCAACTGAGCTAAATTTTAAAAGAGACATATGTAAGAAATGGAAAAGGGGAAATCACCAAAGAGGAATTCTGACAAATAGCTAGCAGATGTAGTCAGAAAAGCTAAAGTGCAGAATAAGTTCAGGCTTCCTAGCGAGGTTAAGAACAATAAAAGGGCTTTTTGGTATGTCCATAGCGAAAGGAAGAAGAAGGAAATGGTAGGGCCATTGCATGGAGAAGATAGCAAAATGATAACAGGACAGAGAAATGCAGAACTATTCAACCCCTTCTTTGCCTCAGTCTTCTCAAAAATGGAAAAGGGTGCCCAACCTGAGGAAAATGGAGCAGAGGACACAATAGGGGAAATGCAGCACAGAATAAGTAAAGTGGTAGTACTGGTTAATCTAAATGAATTTAAGTCTTCAGGACCAGATGAACTACATCCAAGGGTATTAAAAGAACTGGCCAAAGTAATCTCAGAGCCACTGCCAATCTTTGAGAACTCCTGGAGAACAAGAGAAGTCCCAGCAGACTGGAGGAGGACAAACAACACATCTTCAAAAAGGGAAAAAAGAGAATCCCAAAATTTACCACCCTGTTAGTCTGAAATCAATACCAGGAATGATTCTAGAGTAGATCATTAAACAGAATATATGTGAGCATTTAGAAAAGAATGCCATAATCACAAAAATCAACATGGGTTTCAGAGAAACAACTCATGCCAGAGTAATCTTTTTTTTTTTTTTTTTTTGATAAAATTACCAGTTTAGTAGATGAAGGAAATGCTGTGGGTATAGCATATTTTGATTTCAATGAGGCCTTTGATAATGTCCCCCATGATATTCTTGTAAACAAGCTAGTAAAATGTGGGCTAGACAATGCAACTGTTAGGTGGATTTGTAATTGGTTGAGCAACCAAACCCAAAGGGTGCTCAGCCACAGCTCGTCTTCATCCTGGAGAGAAGTGACCAGCGGAATGCCAAAGGGTTCTGTCCTGGGCCCAGTGCTATTCAACATCTTTTTCAATGACTTACATGAAGGAATAGAGGGCATACTTATCAAATTTGCAGATGAAACCAAAATAGAAGGAGTGGCTAATACCCCAGGGGAGAGGATCAAAATTCAAAATGATCTTAATATATTAGAAAGCTGGACCAAAACAAACAATAAATTTCCACAGGGAAAAATGTAAGGTATGGTACTTAGAAGAAAAAAAAATATAATGCATAGATATATGATGTGGGGCACCTGGCTTGACAACAGTACATGTGAAAGTGATCTAGCAGTTCTAGTAGACCATAAGTTGAACATGAGTCAACAGTGTGATGCATCAGCTAAAAAAGCCAATGTGGTTCTAGGCTGCATCAATAGAGGTATAGTGTCTAGATCAAGGGAAGTAATAGTGCCACTCTATTCTGCTTTGGTCAGGCCTCACCTGGAATACTGTGTCCAGTTCTGGGCACCATAATTCAAAAAGGATGTTGAGAAGCTGGAGCATGTCCAGAGGAGGACAGCAAAAATTGTGAAGGGTCTGGAAAACATGCCCCATGAGGAACGACTTAGGGAGCTGAGTATGTTTAGCCTGGAGAAGAGGCAGTTAAGAGGTGATATAATAGCCCTATTTAAGTATTTGAAGGGGTGTTACACTGAGGATGGAACAAGCTTGTTTTCTGCAGTTCCAGAGAACAGGACCCAGAGCAATGGATTCAGACTACAGGAAAACAAATTCCAGCTCAACATTAGGAAGAACTTTCTGACAGTAAGATCTGTTCGACAGTGGAACACACTTCCTTGGAGTGTGGTGGAGTCTCCTTCTTTGGATGTTTTTAAGCAGAGGCTGGATGGCCATCTGTCGGGGTGCTTTAATTGTGTATTGTTACATGGCAGAGGGTTAGACTGGATGCTCCTCGTGATCTCTTCCAACTCTATACTCACACAGTATTCCAGGTGAGGCCTGACCAAAGCAGAATAGAGTGGCACTATTACTTCCCTTGATCTAGACATTATACCTCTATTGATGCAGCCTCATCCATTCTATGCACCTCATCCATTATCTCTTGTTTTGTGTCTGCTGATATGTTTGATCACCACTTCTGAAGGAGGCTTACAGGCTGAGCATTATTCTCAACAGGACCTCCAAAACCACTTACCTCATTTTCTACCCTGAGTTCGGGCATATTTCTCTTCATTTACAGGACCTGTCTTTGAAAGTCAATGAGATCTTGTGAGAGGTTCCTATAATCCTCCATTGCAGTAATGTCTCGATGCTCTTCCCTTTCAAAACTAATTTAAAGGTGGGAGAACTGTATTTCTGCCCAGCACAAATAAGGCTCTTTAGTCTGTAGTTTTCCAAGCAAACCTGACAAAGCATAAGGTTTTCTCAAGCTCCCTGGAGTGCATCTGTGTTTACTTTTCACTTTGAGGAATTAAAAATAGAGTGTTATTGACTTAGCAGTGGAGTGGGAAAATCTGTTTTGTTGATGGACAGGAAATTATGGAGGAGAAGTATATGTTGGGGCATGGGGGTGGGCACAGAAAGGAAAACACGTCCAAGCCTGATCTAATATCATTCAATCTTCAGAGGTTATTTTCATGGCATGCAGATAAACATAACTTGCTAACTATTGCTGATCAAATGCCTTTGCAGGGTAGAGAAGAAGGTCCATGGCAAACCTGAGGGATACGGGACAGGCCACATGCCCAGCAAAGTTCTATCCTCCAATATCTCTGCTTCCTACCCCTTGTTACCCGAAAAACAGATGGGGGGATTGAGGGTCTTTTCAAGATGTAAGTCCCATTTATTATTTTTGTGTCTTGATTTGTTTTGCGTAAAATGTTCTTTGATTAGCATCTCATTTAGTTTCTCATTCCAAGCTCTTACTGTTTGTAAATGTTCAATATCCATATTTCTTGATGCTTGCAAGTGATATTTCAAATGTTGGGGAAATTAGCTTTGCGAGAGGCTTGGGTAACCTTTGGAGCATGTGCAACAATATATAGCAGTACTAACTGGGAGGACTCCAGGGTTTAGGTGAATTAAGAAGGTTATATTTATTTATTTATTTATTTATTTAGAAAATATGCAGAGTTCAGTCACACACATAAGGTAGCAATTCATACAAATACAACATACAGAGATAACTGAAATGGACATATGGAAAAACTGGGAGGTTCAAAGGCAACACAGAATTTACACAGAATGCAGGCATGTATTCAGGCTTAGCTGTGTGTGTAGAGGTTAGGTTTTGAAAACGTATTTATTCCTTAAAACTAGCCCTAGGTGAAAGGCTATCTAGCTAGGTGAAAAAGGCTGAATGACTTGTTCCAGGATTCCGGACTGATTGATGGTTTTAATTTTAATGTAACAAAAACAGTGAATCGACTGGGACATCCCTGAGAAGATGATCCAGAACACAACATAGGTAGACAAAGAGAGTGGCTTACTACTTTAAGTACAGAGAGATCCTTTGTCTCAGATTTCATGAGGAAATGCTGGGTTAAGGAAGGAGCACTTTAGATTTGATGGTTTTATTTACCTGGAGGTACACATGCCCCTGGTAAACAACCCTTTTTCACTGGGAATCTAATGTTCCTGAAAGGTTATCTCTCAAAAACATGCTGTCTCCAGATGTGAGATATAAAATATGAGGACCCCAAAATACAATGCAGGGTATGAAGAGGTGCTAAATATCCTGCTCTCCTTCAGCTGTCTGAAGGTGCTATCTTTCCTAGCTTGATGGCCCTGCCCTTAAAGGCTGGAAGTAAAGGGAGGTTCTCACCCAGACACTTCTTCTCACTTCTTCCTAATCTGATGAAGCTTGAAAAAGCATCTCCCATTTCTACATAATGGAAGCCCAGATCAACAACTGAATCAAAGAAAGAAGATCCCCAAAGTCTAGCTGGGGAGAGGGGGAAAGACCCCATCCCTCCTACATCTGTTTCTGCCCAAGCGATAGCTTGCATCTGGAATGGAAAGCATGTCACTCTGCTCCAAAGCTGACGTGTCAGGGAGTTGGCTGACTGCCTTTCCTCTTAGGATTCCAGAAGGCTAGGTTTTGGTTTGCATAGAACAAGAAAAAAAATGGTATTTCATAGGGAAAATGTTTCAAGAGGTTCTGAGCAATACTAGTACACTATTGGGATCAATTGTGCTTCAGTGCCACTAAACTCAGTTCATTATTTCAACTTCAGCAGTTAATGTCTTCTGACTCTTCTTCAGTCGCAACTAAATTACAGTTGCTATTTTTACCAGATTTTCCTGTGAACAGTTGGCTAAAACAACAATGACATAAGAAGGGCTCTGATGGAGCAGACAAGCAGTGACTTGTAGATAGAACAGACAGCCTCTAATTCCCAAAATATAAGGGAGAGGGGACACTTCCCTTCTCAACTCAGTTAGTTCATAAACTGCCTCTGGGCATGCTAGCTGGGGAACTCGGAGAGTTGTAGCCCAATGAAGTGTATTTTCCAAGCTTTGGTTGCTGGTTTTCTCTTACTCTGGGGTGGGAAGGCGTCCTTCTCAATGTGGAGGAGCCATAGAGATAGTATGGCCAATCCCCCCAAAAAACAAAAATAAATAAATAAATAAATAAATGAAAACCACCCTTCCCCTCCCTCCCAAAAAAAATCACTTGTTAAAATGAATGTTTGTAGTTTTTAGCACAATTCCCTCAACACAACATCCTTCTGATGGGGTAGATTAAAACCCCTTTGTCCATCACCAGTGTGGCTGTTGTCCACTGCATGACTCACAGAGACCATTCAGTTTGATGTTCTCAACAGTAAGCATGGATATGATCCAAAATTTAAGCCACAAAGATTTTTTTTCTGTTTTTGTGATCCACTGAACTCAAGGTGAGTCAGCTATATGTGTGTTCTGAGCAGTACTTGGGGATGCTTCCTGTGTTCCAACCTCACCATTCCCATTCAGTACAATTTCTGATGGAATGGGCTACATAGAAACACAAATGCCCTCTACAAATAAAGGAACCATATGAAAAATCCTTGTCCATGTGTTATGTGCCTTCAAGTTTCCCATCAACTTATGGCGACCCCTGAATTTCTTAGGCAAGGAATACTCAGAGGTGGTTTGGCCAGTTCTTTCCTTTGAAATATAACCCACAGCACCTGGTATTCATCCATCCAAATACTAACCAGGGTTGACCCTGCTTAGCTTCCAAGATCAGACAGACAGAATCTGGTACTTTAGAGGATAATATTCTGATCTTTTGTACATTTACTCATGTGATTAGGAGTCCTAAAGAAAATATATTTCTTTAAAATGGCCTTTTTTAAAGAATGCACAATGAAGAGTATTCATTTAGGCTCTTTGTGCACCTGAAGCTTGCATGTTATTTATTTGTGGCCACTTTTTATCACATCTCGGCCCACCAGGGCCCATGTCTGAATGAGTCTGAAAGGTAAACCTACACTGGTCAGGATGAACATTTAATATACAAATGACTCTGTTCTGCTTTCAAACAACTTTCACACATCACATAATTTAGCAATGTTATTGAGGACTTCCCTTCCAGCATAGGAATGGCAAAGAGAGAAATGTCTGATGGGCCTAAATACAGAAAACGGCTTGAACCCAGTCTGGTCACTAGCTTTCTGTAAAAAATAAACTTAGTTAATATTCATTAACTCCCAGACCATCCACAGTTCATCTTATAGTTTGAAATGATATGAGCATCCAGGATACTCCAAATACAATTATTATTTATGCATTATTTCATAGTCTTCATCAGATACAGATGAAAAGTCTGGGTATCATAGCCAACATACAGTAGGCAAGAAAAAGAGGTGGTATTTAATGACATAAGAGCCAGCATGTTGTAGTGGTTTAAATGTTGGACTAGAACTCTGGGAGACCAAGGTTCAAATCCCCTTCCAGCTACAAAAACTGAGTCAGTAGTCATGGGCAAGTTACACTCTCACAGCTTAAGGGGAAGGTTATGACAAACCTCCTCTGAATAATTTTTATTTATTTATTTATTTTAAAATATACAAGAAAGATACAATCAATCTCATACATATTAAAAAAAACATACTGATTGGTATACTAGACATCAACATATTTGTTAATAACCTCTGAATCTTCTTTCCTTCATCTATAGTTAATTGAACAATTAAGTGTTAACAAAAATGTTAACTAAAAATAAATATCTTTATCTTCTTAATTCTATTGAATCTGTAGAACTCTATATTAGACAACTTCTTTCTACATTAGTATTCATCTTATCTTTTAAAAATAATATCTATCATGCTTTCTAATTAATACTTGAATTAGTTCACTAGGTTAAATTTCCAGCCTTGTTTTAAACTAAAGTCATTTACACAGTCCCAATCTCTTATTGAACCTTTCACAGGTTCATTTCGCATTACTGAAGTAAGAATATCCATATCCATGTTTTCCCTTAGCTTTAAGAGCCATTCTTCCTTTGTTGGGATTTCTGGTTTTTTCCAATAACTTGCAAAGAGAATTTTGGCGGAAGTTATCATATATAAGATTTTTTCCCCTCTTGTTAAGGTTTTTATTCTCTATTATATTTAATAAGAAAAGTTTGGGTAGGAATGAGATTTTTGTTGGTAAAATATTTTTCATCATGTTGTGAATCATAGTCCAATAGTCTTTTGCTTTAGGACAAGCCCACCAGCAGTGATAAAAGTTTGCATCTTAGGTTTCACATTTCCAACATTTGCTGGTTTTAGATTTATACATCATATTTATCATTTTCGGTGTTAAATACCAGTGGTAGAACATCTTAAAATAATTTTCCTTTAAATTTTGGCATAATGTAAATCTGTTAGTATTTATCCAAGACTTTTCCCAAGAATCTAACTCTATAGTTCTTCCTATATCTCTTGCCCATTGTACCATAGTATATTTAATTGTTTCAGATTCTAAGTCACGTTTTCTAAGTAGTTTGAAAAATTTGGCAATATTAGATCCTTTTTTATCAAATAGAATTTCATCAAGTTAATTTTTAATATTCCAGGTTCTTTAATGTCTTTTTTGAATCATGAATATAATTGGTTATATAGGAACCAATTCATATTTGAGTTATTTTTTGTATCTAATCTGTTGATTTCAATCTATGCTCATTGTTGTTTTCATTTGATATTAAATCATGATATTTTAACCATATTTCTTTATTGTTTTTAGTTCTGTAGAGAAAGGCCTCTTGTGGAGAATTCCACATGGGGATTCCAGTGTTTTTTCAATTTATCCCACACTTTCAATAAGGCACGATGAAAACAATGATGCTCAAAATTTCTATCCATTTTTACTTTATCATACCACATATATCCGTGGAAGCTGAATCGCATATTACTACCTTCCAAATTTAGTAGTCTTTCATTTTCTAATTTGACCCAGTCTTTCAACCATTTTAGGGAAGATGCGTAATAATAAAGTCTAAGATTTGGAAGTGCCCAGCCTCGATTCTTTTTATCATCTGTTAATAGTTTCCAGTTTATCCTTGCTCTTTTCCCTTGCCAAAGAAAATTAGATAACAATTTTTGCCATTTAGCTAGATATTTATCATTGGATGTAATTGGTAAATTTTGAAATAAAGATAAAATTATTGAAATAAAAATAAAATTTTAATGAATAAATTTTGCCAAGGAAGTGTTATCTTAAGTCATCTCCAGTCAAAGTTGAGTTAAAGACACATAACAACAACAAATTTTCAGTATTTAGGTATTTAGAATTCTGGTGGATGCTAGTGAACTCACCAAACTACAATGTCCAGGATTCTATAGGATGCAGTCATGGCAATTAAAGTGGAATCATAATGATATAAGGTTTAGTGTGAAAGAGCCCAAAGTTGCTATGCGGTATAATGGATGAAGGCAACCTCTGACTCTAGGCAAGGGTAGGAAAACTGTGATGAAATGACAAAAAGTATTACTCGCTGATTTCTGCTTTATGGCATTCTTAAAGCTCTTCTGTTGCTACAAAAATAGAAAGTTTATTATATACCCTCCAACAATTTACTGTTGAAAACTGAGATACATGTGGCCAAGCAGCAACAGAATATGGTCAGGCTGGCAAAAGTTATTGAGGAAGAACAGACAAACTAGAAGAGACTGCAGCATTTTGTTTTTGCCTGAGCCTACTGGAAAGGGCCAGATTTTACTCCATCTCCCCCCCCCCCCCCCCGAGTTAAATAAGTGCAAAACTTTGCACGTTCAGCTCAGCTTGCAGGGATAGAAATTGAAGGAAAGGGGGAATGTGGGGTGGTAGAGAGAAACTGCAACATTTTAAAAGCAGCTGAAAAAGTAGGATGACAGAACATGAATTGGAACTCTCCCTGCCAAATTGGGACAGTTTGAAAATATGTTATTGTTAACAATACACTCCTTTCAGTCTACACATTCTGCATCCTTCTTCTCCATAATATGTCACCCTCAGCACCACTGAAAGCAAAGTTTTAGGAAAAGTTACGTTTGGGCAGTACAATGCTCAGCACCCCCCAGAGTTGTAGGCCAAAATGGTTCTGTTCTCATTAAAACATTATCAACATGAAAGCTCAGGCAAGGAACTCTGCCTGTGTCACATCTCCATTTTCCTTGGCTTCTTGTGCCAAGAGGAGCTGCTGAATTAAAGAAAGGAAAGCAAGAGGAAACCATGAAATAATAACAGTGGCAGCTGGCATTCAAGAATAGCTCTAGCCCCAAAAGCCAACCAGTCAGTTTACTTGGTTTCATTGCCTTTAAAAGAAGAAATGTGAAAACTCTGCTTTTGCTGCTTATGTAACAGGACATCTGTCTGCACATTTAAGATGTGCATTGCCAAACAGCACTAACACATTTAAGGAAAAAAAAATAACTCAGGACAAAAAAATTGAGGGAGAGGGACTTGGAGGAAAGAGTCCATGGCAGCTGAATTGATACTTCTTATTTCTTGATGGGCAGACTTGGTGTAATATTTGTGGCAGTTCCATTTCTTGATCCAGACCCAATTTGTTAAAATGCCCTGCACTAAGTACAGATAGTCCACCCCAGATTGTCTGTCGTCTGTCTGGGAATGCTAGACGGGTTGCCTTGGGCAGAAGAGAAACTTAGTGTCATTCATTGCTTTTTGAATGAGTGTCTTCCAAGTTACCCTATCCTCAACAGCCCTGCTCAAGTCTTGCAAAATCAGGACCTTGGCTTCCTTGATTGAGTCTATCCATCTGGAATGTAGTCTTCCTCTTTTCCCACTGCCATCTACCTTCCCAAGCATCAATGTCTTTTCATACTTTTTGGACACACGCTGCTACTCTGCTTAATATATGAACTACCAATTTTACTAAATTCCAACAAACAAACCTTACCAAGAAAATCCTGTGATAGGTTTGCCTTAGGGTCACCACAAATTGGAAATGACTTGAAGGCACATACACACACATTCAGTTCATAGACTGCTGTTGTATGCCTTCAGGTCATTTCCAGCTTGCGGCGACTCCATGGATTTCATAGGATTTTTCCAGGCAAGGGATACTCAGAGGTGTTTTTGCCAAGTTCTTCATTTGAAATATAACCTACACAGCCTAGTATTCGTTGGTGGCCTCCTATCCAAGTACTATGCAGGGTTAACCCTGCTTAGCTTTCAAGAATAGATGGGATCTGGTGCTTTTATAATATTTATGCAGCACTAATTGACTACTAACATAAATATAAATACAATTTAAAATATTTTTAAAAACAAAACAAGAAATGCAGAAATGTTAGGATCAATATGGATGCAGTGGCTTAGTGGTTAAGATGCCAATTTTGATGATCAGAAGATCAGAAGGTTGGTAGTCCAAGGCCCGAGTGCTGAATAATGGGGTGAGCTCCTGTCACTGGTCCCAGCTTCTGCCAACCTAGCAGATCGAAAGCATGCAAATGCAAGTAGATAAAACAGGTACCACTTTGGTTGGAAGGTAACAGCGTTCAGTGAATTCATGCTGGCCACAAGACCACTAGAGCAGTACTTGGACAACACTGGCTCTTCAACTTAGTAATGGAGACGAGCACCACCCTCTACAGTCAGACATGACTAGACATTCATGTCAATGGACTATCTTTGTACACTTTATGATCAATACAAGAAGGCCTGTGCAGGGGAGAATTGTTGTCAGGGAAGCAGTGTTCAGCCACAGCATTCACCTCTGGTTTCATAAACCATAAGCTGCTTTTCAAGATCATATCAGATCTGATCAACATTCACATTTCTATATTTTGTTACAAATGTCCTAGGTAAAGGGATTTGGTCACATTTTAATTGTTTCTCTATAACTTCAGAGGTTAATTCACAAATTGTTGCTTGGGATGGGCATCACTATGGCCCTTCACACATTGCTGGATTGCAACAGTCAGGATTCCTCACTACTGGTGATGTAGTACTACTAGGGTTGCTGAGACTTGCAGGCTAACAACATCTGAAGAGCCTTGTGATTCCTACCCAGCTGTAGTTCCAGAACATGTCACATCTTATTAATGTCTCCATTGTCCAACCTTATTTGGAAAGAAGCCCATGCCTGAACATAACATTGGTCTCCTGCATATAACAGATTCCAGTCTATCATGGTCTCTGAATACTTGAAAAGGAAGGCCATGTTATAGGTGGATAGTCTCCACGGCTGAGAGTTTGCAAGACCTTAGCAAGGCTGTTGAGAACAGATGACATGGAGGTCTCTCATTCATAGGGTCACCATGAAAAAAAGTTGACTTGATGGTAATTAACAAGAATAATTTTTTGTAAGAAAAATTAGGTAAACTCCCTCTCTTTTTTTGTACAGTACTGAAAATACTTGTATAAATAATATACAATGAACATTTGTAAAGTATTCTGCCTTCTGCATCATCCTATTGAAGTCCCTGTGCAGCATAGATAGTTGGGTGTGATTTATTGAATCATTGAATGTCTTTAAAAAATTTCGATGGGTTGCCTTTCTCCTTCATGACAGATGTAAGGAGGCAATAGTTGGCTCCTGACCATACTTCTGGCTGTACTGGACTATATCTCCCATCACTTGCTACCAAATCAACCAGCTGCTCAGAAGTTGTGGGACACGTAGTCCAACATATCCAAAGAGTGGCATACCAACAGCAACCAGGGGTGATTGGAGTTATGATCCATCTCATCTAGACTCATAGAATCAGAGAATTGAAAGAGACCTCAAGAGCTGCCCAGTCCAACCTGCTGCAATGTAGGAATACACAATCAAAGCACCTCCAACAGATGGCCATACAGTCTCTGTTTAAAAAATGCCATAGAAAGAGACTCCACCACCTTCCAAGGCAGCATGTTGCACAGTCAAACAGCTCTTACTATCAGGAATGTCTTCCTAATGTTTGGTTGGAATCTCTTTTACTTTAACTTGAATCCATTGCTCCATGTCCTAGTCTATGGAGCAGCTGTTTCTTCCATCATTAGAATGATATCCCTTCAAAATTATATGAATTGGCTGAAATGGATAAACAGACTTATATGGTTAAAAAAGATAGGCAGATTGATTTTGTACTAGAATGGAGCCCTTTTGAAGAATGTATAACACATAGATGGAGCAGTGAATATAATCTAGATTTTTCAGTAATAAATGAATGGGTGATAGATGGTGATAAATGATAAAGAATAAACTATATAAAATATGGAGAAGATATTAATAAACTACTAAATTATTTTGAAATATAGTTCAACTTTGTGTAGAAAATAGTAATAGCAGATATAGGTTAATATATAATTAGAAGTGAAGGAGTAAGAAACAGTAAAGAACAAAGTTTAGGTAAAATTGGAAAGTGTCAATTTACCAAGGAAGGAAGTCATATGTATTGTTTGTTAGGAGAGGGATAAGGTGAGCAATTGTCAAGGTACTGTTTGTATGTAGTTGAGTGTACATTGATGTATTTTATGTGTTTGAATATTAGATTTGTAATAAAATTACGGTAATAAATATATATATTTAAAAATATGACATCCCTTCAAATATTTAAATATGGCTATCTTCTCCCTGTGGAAATCAATTTGTTCCATCTTTCTAACCTGTTATCATTTTGAATTCTGATCCTATCTTCTTTGGTATTTGCTTTGCTTCCTAATTTGGTGTCATCTGCAAATTTGATAAGCATGTCCTCTATTCCATCATCCAAATCACTGATCGACAGTGGAACACACTTCATCAGAGTGTGGTGGTCTCTTGCTCCTTGGAAGTCTTTAAACAGGCTGGATGGCCATTTGTTGGGTATGCTTTGATTGAGATTTCCTGCATAGCAGGGGGTTGGACTGGATGGCCCTTGTGGTCTTTTCCAACTCTATGATTCTACTCTGTGTTGAATAGCACTGGACCCAGGACAGAACCCTGTGGTACCCCACCGGTCACTTCTCACCAGGATGAAGAGGAGCTATTCGGGCTTGATCTGCCAATTAATTACAAACCCACCCAACAGTTGTATTGTCCATCCCACATTTTACTAGCTTTTTTGCAAGGACATCATGGGGGAGACTTTGTCAAAGGCCTTACTGAAAAGCAGATGCATTACATCCACAACATTCCCTTCATCTACCAAGCTTGTGACTTTAACAGAGAGAGAGAGAGAGAGAGAGAGAGAGAGAGAGAGAGAAGATTGGTTTGGCTCATTTTCTAAGCGCTGTAGAGTAATAATAATAATAATAATAATAATAATAATAATAATAAGCTTTATTTGTATACCGCCCTTCCTGCGATCAGGGCGGTGCACCAAGTACCAAGTTAGGGGATGCCCATGGTAAAACCAACACAACCCTCCACAACATATATGAGCAGAATATGGTCTAAAGTCACTTCGGTGAGATACAGATGGCCCAAAAGGGCCGTCCCTGCGCCGTGATTAGGGCTGGGGAATGCGCAGCATTTGCACGCTCCCCAGCCCTAACATGTATAGGTGGCGCCATTTTAAAATGGCGCCATCCATACAGGTGTGCTGCCATGATGTCATGGTGCGTGTTGTGTTTAGATGGCGCAGCATGCACCTGACGTCATGGCACTGCTGGAGGGCGCCTAGGGCACCCTTTCAGTGGTGCAGGAAAGAGCTCCAAAACGGAGCTCTTTCCATGTGCACGCATCTCTGGCGTGGCCTTTACATGGCCGTGCCAGCGATACTGAAGAGAAAGGGGCTGGGCGGCCCCTTCCTCCTCTTCCCTGCACCTGTCGGGGTGTCCTTGGGGCATGAAGCCCCAAGGACACCCAGTTCTGTCCGCCTGGAAAAGCGGTGGATTGGGGCCTCTGGGGCAGCCAGTGAGGCTGCCCTGGTACCAATCCGCAGCTCAAAGGGATGCCCCTTTGGAGCAGTCTGTAAAGCCCCTTCATGTCTTTAAAAAATCTGGTGAGGTTGCTCCTAGGCTTCCTCAGTTTCCTTGGTTTCCTAGTAAAAATGGTGGGGGGGGGGATGGAGGGAAGCAAGCCCCTCTGAGCTAAAAGGTGTTGAGAAGATCTTGAGAAATGGCCCACAGTGTGGAAGTGGACAGTTGCTGTGGGTTTGCTTTCTGCTAACCAATGCAATGGATAAGGATATAAGCCTGACTGTTTTTTTTAAAGTCAGTATTAGGAATAATTATTGCAGTCCTTCATTTATTGCAAATTTGCCTTTTCTTTGTTCCATACAACTCTTATATGCTTGCCTTCAAGCCACAGAGAAAATCATTCCCAGCAGTTTTTGTTTATTCAGCTGGACTGACAGCAGTGCACATTTAGATTCCTTTGATGGAAGACTCAAGAACCTGTTCTCATGACCCAAAAGTGACTCTGGGTGGACATGTGGCAAACAGAACAATATTAGGATCCCATGACAAAATGGCTTTGGCTTGATCTGTGCCCCTGAGCAGTTTCCAACACAAGGATGTGCCTGAAAGTTTTCCTACACATTCCATGATGCATCTGCCCAGGAGGCAGAGCAAAAGAAATAAGATAATTCACCCTACAGCCATTTGTCAAAGTTTTAAATCTACAGTGTGCTTGGGGCTACTTTGACATCAGATGGATATACCCTGATAATAGCATTGCTGATGACAGAAGCATGTTTTCATTGTTTTGTGTCCTGCCAAATAGTACACACACACATACACAGTCTCTCAACCAGGATGGAGAGATCGAACCCTTCTTCTAAATGAACTGTGAGTACACCAAATTCAGGTCCACAAATGCATGACCAGTATAGGCAACAATCATATATGTTTTCAAATGCCTGTCTGGAGTACCTACAGAATAACGTTCCTATGTCCCCCTTTGTATTTTTTTTTTCTTATTGTATTAATGATAGATATACAGCTGGCCCTCCATATCTCTAGATTCTGCATCTACAGATTCAACCATCCATGGATTGAAAATATTTATTTAAAAAATTCCAAAAAGCAAACCTTGATTTTGCCATTTTATATAAGGGACACCATTTTACTAACCCATTGTATATAATGGGCCTTGAGCATCTGGAACCAAGCTCCAGAGGATACCAAGTGCCCACTGTATATCACAAAGTTTCAAGTAGTCTTTTAAAACAAAATTAAAAACTGCCCAGCAATCTCTTCTCACCCAATCCTAGCATCTCAAGAATACTTCTTTCTTTACTTCAAATTTTTCCTAAGTATTGAAATTGACTAGTCCAGAGGCCATGGTCTAGTGAATTTCACTCCAACATGGACTTGCATGGGACTATGGGAATTAAAGAAACATAGTCAATGGAATTCCTCAAACAGTGAGGCTTCAATTATATGTAATCAGACATTACACAGGTTTCAGCTTCCCAGAAGTTTTACAGAGAGAGTAAATACATATATGTGTGACCATGAGTGACGAGATTTTCAGATGAGGAAAAAAACTGGGAGTAAAAGGCATAATCCTGACATAATTGTGTGATCGCGCTGAAGATTTTCAAATGATGTCATGCTCATCCAGAACTTATCCCGTGAAGAACCCAGCATGCTCCTGCAACAAACCATTTATAGGGGACGGTTTCTCAATAGCGTGAATGAAGCACAATTGTGAGAGTGTGAAAGTTAATCGTGCTTCATTCATGCTATTGGGGAAGCAGCAACCCAGACTGCATTTTGTTAAAGGCAATCCATTCTCATTGCCAGAATCAGTTTTGCAGCGGATTTATGTCTTCTTTTGAGATATGGGACATGATTTTGTTTACACTGGATTAAAAGAATGTGATGAAGTAATAAATTTTATTTTATTATATTGTATTCCATGTGGGATGGAAACACGATTTGCAGGCACGCGCTGTAATGCTGAAACAGTGCATGCATGAAACAATCAATCCAATGTGATCTACAACTTCCGGTGTAATGGCGTCCGAGAAGGACGTGGGTTAGAGAGCTCTCTCTCTAACTAACCTTCACTGTGGCGGTTCTTGGTGGAAGGGGATTTCTTTTTACCCGTCCATACCCTCTCAGAGTTGAGGGGGTATCTAGGCGGCAAGCAGGGGGTCTGTGAGAATATACCTCCTTTTAGGAAGGTTGCCAGACACAGACCGAGAGCTGCTGACTCCCGTCACAGTAACCATTATGGGTGTTTGAGACGCTGGTTACGCCCACAAACAAGAGGAGAAGATGAAGCTAGAATAAGAGGGTTGACAGTTGTATTACCTCTTTTGGGTTCCTGAGAGAATTTGATAAGAGAACTGAGTGGAGACAACCTTGATAATTTCTGATGAAGCTGATTCCAGACTTTTTTTTTAAAAAAGGAAAAAACTAGTAAGCTTTTCTTCTTCCTCTTACGCTCCGGCTTTGAGCCAAGGGAGTGATTGGAACTACAGCTCCCAGAGTTCTCAGAACTGCTTAAAACGGAAGTGAGTGGAGCGGATGTGGAGGGGAAATTGTAATTAAGGAGATACTCTACAAAGTGAGTGGACTTATAATAAAATAATCTGATGTGATTCTGAAACAGGCAACTACTAGAGTTGTGAGAGCTGTTTTAAAATTCAAGTTATATGAAGGGGACGCGGAGAAATTGATTTTTGTTTTTGTCAGAAGACTACATTACCCAGAACTACTAAAGCACTTACTCACTTCCGGGGGTGGGGAGAAGTAAGAAGTAAGAGAGAGGAGGCGAGAAGAAGCGGGGAAAGGGCGGAAGCTCTACGGAGGAGATAAGAGAGAAAAAGGAAGGAGACGGAGCGACAACGGAAGGGAACCAAGAAGAGAATAAGGCGTAAGAAGGGGAATTAAAGCGGAGAGAAAGGATAGAGCAACGGAGTGACGGAGAAAGGATGGAAAGGATGGAGTAACGGAGAGAAGGAGGTTTGAGAGATAAACGGTGGGGACAGAGTAACGGAGAAGAAGAGGAGATACAAGAGAGAAGCGGAAGGGAGACGATGGAAAAGAGAAGATAAGAGGGAGAATAGTAAGAATGGTGCCACAGCGGAAGGGAGAAAGGGACAAAGCAGAGACATTGAGGAGATATTGAGGAGAAAACAGCGTTGCAGCGTTGAAGTGGAATAAAGACAGAGTTGTAGAGAAGCGGATATAAACAGAGATGCAATAAAGAGGAACACAAACAGCGCTGCAGTAGACAGGACAAACTACTTATATATATATATACAGATATACATGGACACAGGTGTAACAACAAGAAGTAAAGAAAGAGAAAAAGTAAGATATTACATTTATATCTTTGTTGTTGCTATAGTCCTATTCTACAATGAATACATTTACTTGATTTAAATTTGAAAAGGTAATATTGAGTTTAATACTAAATTAATAATTTAATATTCATTACTGGTACTGATATGTACTAACCTTTACCTTTCTGTATCAACAGATATAATGGTAATGTCAATGGTTAATTGAATTTAATTTGTTTTGGATAATCTCATGTGTAGTATTTTTTTTTTTATATTGATTGTGTAGAGAGAACAGTTTGAAAAACTCGTGCATACAGGAAATATGGCGAAATTCAACAAAGGGCCCTCACAAACACAACTTACTTTTTCAAACGTAAGAAGAGGATCTTCAGAAGATGTTGTAAAAATGATAGATCCGAATATGCTTATTCTAGACGAAATTAGAAGAGTAAGAGAAGAAATAAAAGATGCAAGATTGGAAACAAAAGATGATATTAAAAATGCATGTACAGAATTAAGAGGAGAGATAAAAGATGTAAGATCTGAAATAAGAAAAGATTTTAAAAAGGAGTTAGACATACTTGGAAAAAGAATTGACAGACTATCCTCAGAACAAAAGAAATTAGAATTGGAATTAGATCAAGTCAGAGACTCAACAAAAACCTTGGGGGGAAAATCAGAGATACTAGCCCAACAACAAGAAGTACAAAAAAGAATGGAATGGAACAATGAATTAAGACATAGAGAAAAATGTATTAAATTAAGAGGCTTAAAAGAAAAACCCAAAGAGGACATATATGAAACAATCATTCCAGCTTTAGCCAAATTCATCGGTATCTCAACAAGACAAATGGAAGCTGAAATAGACAAAGCGTTTCGGATTAATTCATTTGTAGCAAGAGATAAAATGCTACCAAGGGATGTTTTAGTTTGTTTTTGTAGATCTAAAATTAGAGATGAATTCATACAGCAAAGTTATGTAAATAAATTAATAATAGAGGACAGTGAGATCAAAATTTTCAAAGGCATTGCTCCCCAAATTATGATCAACAGACAAAAGTATAAGCACTTAACACAGCTATTTAAAAATCTAAAGATTGAATATCGATGGGAGAGAATTGAAGGTCTTTCTTTTCAATTTCAGTTAAGAAGATACAAGATAGATACGATTGAAAAAGCAAATGAAATGGAAAGTAGACTGAGAAAAGAGTATAAAAATGGGGAAGGAAAGAGAAATGAAAAGAATCATGGTGTTAAAGAATGGAGAGCGACTAAGTCCAAAGATAGAAAAAGAGAAGAAGAAAAAGATATTACAGATAAAGGAAATCAAGAAGAGGCTGTGACACCAAAACAAAATAAAGAAAAGGAGAATATTCAAGAAGAAAGTAAAGAACTATTAGGAAGCTGCGAATCAATAAGGGAAGATATTTTAGAAGACAATTCTGAAAGCGAAACCGAAACTTTGGGCTGAAGAGAGGAAGACGCAACTCCTTTACATTGTTTTTTCTTTGTCTCTCTTTTTTTCTTTTCTTTCTTTTCCTTCTGCCTCGATTGAGTTATTGAACTCACGTGATTGATTTAAATTTATCAACAATATAAAAAAAAAAGTGGGAGGAAGGGGTGGCACATCATCAACAAAAATATTACCAATAAAAACAACAACTACCAAGAAGCGATCAAAATGTCAGTAAAAATATTGTCTTGGAATGTAAAAGGGATCAATAACAGACATAAAAGAAGCATAATCTTTCACCAAATTGAGAAATTAAAATGTGATATAATTTGTATTCAGGAAATTAAGATAAAAAATGACGAGATAAGATATATAAGGAATCCTAAGTTAGGTAATTGTTATGCTTCTACAAATACAAAACGGAAGAAGGGAGTAGCTTTGTACTTGAATAAAAAATTTGAAGCTAAAGAAATCTTTTCAGATGAAGGTGAAGGGACATTTATTGCTACAGAAACTAAGTTAAAAAATACGGTTATTTTGGTGGTGGGAGTGTATGCACCAACAGAAAACAGGGATATTTTTTATACAAGACTTCAAAAGAAAATGGAAAATGTATCTTATGAAAATATTATTGTTCTTGGTGATTTCAATGCAGTGATAAAACCTGAACTTGATAGGAAATCAAATAAAGGAAGAAAGATAAAGAAAAATCAAGGCAGACTCCCGAAATCTTTTTTTAATTTGTTAGAGGTTTTTTCTTTACAAGATGTCTGGAGATATAAATATGGACAGGCAAGAGAATTTACTTTTTTTTTCAGAATCTCAAAACTCCCTTTCAAGAATAGATTTATTTATAGCCTCTAAAACACTCTTATCAAAAATTCAAGACATGAAGATTTTGCAAAAACCAGTTTCGGACCACAATCCTATATTAATGAGTATACAAGAAACGAAAGTAGACTTTTCATGGAAATTAAATGCTCATCTACTCAACAATGATAAAATAGTGAATAACATTAAACAGAACCTAAAATGGTATTTTAAAGAAAATCAAACGGAGGATATGCCAATGAGAACAGTATGGGATGCCAGCAAAGCGGTGGTAAGGGGACTATTTATTAAATACAATGCTGAATTTAATAAGAAAGTTAAAAAAGAAGAAGCTAGACTGTTGGAAGAAATTGATAGAAAAGAGAAAGATTGGAAAAATAAAGGTCATAAAAACTTAAAGCTAGATTTAGACATTTTACAAGAAAAATTGAAAGCATTATATGTTTCTGAAATAGAGAAGAAATTAGCACGGGCAAAGCAGAAAAACTTTGAAGCTGGAAACAAGGCAGGGAAACTTTTGGCTCAAAAAATAAAAAAATGGATGAAAGGAAATATATTAATGAAATAAAATACAAAGATAAACGTCTTACGACACAAACTGAGATTGTTAAAGCATTTGAAGAGTTTTTTGAAGACCTATACAGTAAAGATAAAGGAACAAATGATAATATAAACAAGATTAAGCAATATATTGATAAATATAATAAGATACACTTTAGTGAAACACAATGCGATATTCTGAACCAAGAAATTACCAACTAAGAGATAGAAGAGACTATTCAAAGACTCAAATTACAAAAAGCACCGGGACCGGACGGAATAACTGCAATTTATTATAAAAAATTTATAAAAGAACTAATTGAACCTCTTAAATTAACCTTTAATGAGGTCAATATCAACGGTATCCCAGAATCATGGAAGAGAGCTACAATTACTCTCATACCAAAAAGTGACAAAGATTCAACTAATATAAAAAATTACAGACCTATTTCTTTGACCAATGTAGATTATAAGATATTTACTTCTTTAATAGCAGAAAGATTGAATAAAGTCATAAAGGAAGTAATACACGAAGATCAGAATGGGTTTGTGCCTAAGAGACAAATGAAGAATAATTTAAGGACGGTAATAAATATTCTTGAGCACTTCGATTCTCATAACGAAAGAAAGTTAGCATGTATTTTGTTAGACGTGGAGAAAGCCTTTGATAGGGTCAATTGGGAGTTTTTAATAGAATTAATTGACAAAATGCAAATGGGACCCAAATTTATAAAATGGATCAAGGCGATATATGAAGACCAGCAAGCACAACTATGTATAAATCAAGAAAAATCCAAACATATTAATATACAGAGAGGAACAAGGCAGGGATGTCCTTTATCCCAGCTTTTGTTTATACTTACCTTGGAAATTATGAATAATAAAATAAGAGACGATAAGGGTATCAACGGAGTTAGAATCAAGGGAACACATATTAAGTTAAAAGCGTTCGCAGACGATATAATTTTCTTTTTAGAAGACCCAATGGATTCTATACAGAACCTGATTAATATAATTAAAGAGTACGGAGAAGTGTCAGGATTCAAAATAAACATGGAGAAAACATTCATCCTTACAAAGAACATAACGAGGATTGAAGAACTACAATTAGAATCCATTTCTGGGTTTACTTGCGTCAACAAAATTAGATATTTGGGGATTAATATATCCAAAAGAAATATTGATCTATTTAACAATAATTATAATAAAGTATGGGCAGAAATTAAAACAGATTTGGGAAAATGGTCTAAGTTACATCTAACCTTTCTGGGAAGGATAGCTGTAATCCAACAGAATGTATTACCCAAGATGTTATTCTTATTTTCTAATATACCAATTATAACCAATGAAAAATGCTTTAACGTGTGGCAAAAAGATTTGGCTAAATTCCTGTGGCAAGGCAATAAACCAAGAATGAAATAGAAAATATTAACTGAGAAGAAAGAAAAAGGAGGATGTAATTTACCAAATCTGAAAGTATATTATTACTCTGCATGTATAAATTGGTTAGAAGAATGGGTCACTTTGAATAATGAAAACTTATTAAAATTAGAGGGTTCTAATTTAAGTTTGGGATTCCATGCATATATCTGGTCCACTAAATTGAAAGAAAATAAAATATTCCAACACCATACAATTAGAAGATCACTTATAAGGGTATGGAATAAATTAAAACATCAGTTTTATAATAAAATTCCCTTTTGGACCTCCATACAAGAAGCATACTATGGAAGAACTAAGACTAAGGGGGAACCATGGGTAAAATATCAAGATCTATTAGAATTAGATAAGAGCGGGAACTGGTGTATTAAACCTTTAGAACAAATATATGGATTGGAAAAGAAGAAGGATTGGTTTCTGTATAATCAACTAAAGGAGAAATTTAAAAAAGATAAAGTGTTGGGATTTACAAAGGATAAAAATGAGATTGACAAAATAATCTTTGATGGACAAAGCAAACATATAGCAAAGTATTATAAGTTACTGAAAGAAAGGGACCTCGAAAATGAAGCGATAAAACATAATATGATAAAGTGGACAATAGATATAAATAAAGTAATTAAGCTGGAACAGTGGGAAAAATCTTGGAAAGAGACGAACAACTTTACTTTATGTCAAAACTATAGAGAAAACTATATTAAAATGTTTTATCGATGGTACTTAACTCCCAAGAAACTAGATATAATATATAAGACTGGGAATATAAAATGCTGGAAATGCGGGAAATTTGAAGGTAATTTCTATCACATGTGGTGGAAATGTCCTAAAGCAGTAGAATATTGGAGGGAAATTCGGAATTCAATGCAAGATATGCTTAAGGTAATTATAGATTTAGAACCAACCCTATTCTTACTCAATATGATAAACAAAAACATTAATATAAAACATAGGAGAATACTCCTCTATATGGTTTCTATAGCTAGAATATTATATGCCCAAAATGTGGAAAAATCCAAAGATATCAACTAAAGAGGAATGGTTGTTGAAATTGTATGAAGCTAAAAATATGGATATAGTATCTGCTCTACTTAAAGGGAAATCAAAAGAAAGCTATGAAGAAGAATGGAATTGTATAAACTCATATTGTGTATAATAGTAAACAAGAGAAGAGTTTGGAAACATTAATGGAAGCATTTTATTTCAGTTTGTAGATATAAATATAATAATACTGTAATAAGCTATGACTGAAACAATAGATAAGTTATAATTGGGTAATAAGTAGGAACTTTGAAATTACTTTAGACTAAAAGGAAATACAACTGTCAAGGAAGAGTTAGATGAAGTGTTCAAAAACAAATGGATGATCTTGTGTATATATAAGTGTCTGATTGTTTTATTTTGTCATTGTGGACTAGGTATTGGTGGGGGGTGGATGGGCAAGTGTGGTGGTTTGAATGAGGTGGTTTGATTTACGTTGTACTGCATCAGTTTGTCTATGTCGTGTTGTACTAGCACATGGATTGTATTTGGTCGAATTTTGATGTTGATTTATACTTTGTAATAAAAACTACCTATTTGAATTTAAAAAAAAAAAAAGAAACAATCAATCCAATGTACCAATGATTTATTCATGGATGTGTGCAGAATACAATCTTGATATCATTTGGTTCTTATGTTGCAATTATCGTGCAATTGCATAACTGTGTGAATATATTGAGCTCTGTAGCACTACTGTTGCATTAGCTTTCACTACCATGATTATTGCTGAATTGGCCCTGGTGTGATAATCTCCATAGAATAATCTATGCAAAGGCTACATTCCCATATGGAAAGTGTAGTTTGAAGCAGCATTTTGTATACCCTGATGTTAAGACTACTGTCCCTACTCCCTATGAGGCACCATAGGTGCTCTTTTAAGAGCCCTTTGCCTTCAGCTAAAATTTATAACATCAAGAAGTTTCTACCAAAGCCTTGTCTAAGATTGCCACAGTGAAAACTGGAGATGGCGCTTGTAACTTTAATGGTTGTGTAAAAGAGAAAATTTCAGCAGGTGTTACTTGTCTCTACTTTGAAACTCTCTCTTCAACACAACTTTTAAAAGATACAGGAGTCCTCTCCAGTTTTCACTCAGGCAAGCCAGGATGCACCAACCCTGCAAAAATATAGCAGTTTGACATCACTTTAATTGTCATGTTTTCATCCTGTGTAATCCTGCGATTTGTAGTTGGGCAGGGTATTCAGCCTGTCCTGTCCGATAGCTCTGGTGCTTCACCAAAAAACAAATCCTAGGATTCTGTAGGATAGAGTCATGGCAGCTTTATTTCTGCAGCGCGCACCCTCAGGCTGTGTTGGTGTTCATGATGTGGAAAAACAGGCCGAAGACATGTTTAGTCTCTGTTTTGTCTGACATGACAATGAATTGGTTGGCAAATTTAGTTTAGTTGTTAAATTCAACCACAATCATTATTAAAGCAAAGAAGAAGAAGAACAAGAGGAAGAAGAAAAAATTGCAAATCATTACGATAAGCAATATGTTTCAACAACTGAGCACTGGACTTGTTCAGGAAAAACTTTTCTGCTTAAACCCTTTCAATTTGGGTCACTGAGTCTCTGCCTAAACTCACAGGGATCTTGTCTGGAATGCTGCATACCCTCCAACATTTCCCAGACGAAAGCTGGAACAACATCAGAATGCAGTCAAGATGATGGAAATTATTAACGCAGGAGAGCATACAAGCCAGGGGAGGCTGTAGCAGTTTGCTTTTGCCTGAGCCCAGATTGCCTGACGTCAAGATTCCGCCCCTTTCACTTCCCTCTGCCTGCTGAGTTGAGTTTTGCACTTTGAACTCAGTTTGCAGTAACTGAAGGACGCTGTGGACAAAGGGAGAAAGTGGGCAGAGATGAGAGAAATTGGGACATTTTAAAAGAAACTGATAGAATTGGGAGGGCAAGAGAATTAAGCAAGGCTGTCCTTATCCAAACTGAGATGGCTGGAAGGTAATGCTATAATGACTAGAGTGGTGAATTTGAGGCATTTTTTTCACCCATTAATAACCATTAAGGTATATGGAGCCTTAGAGTTATTTGGTTTACTATAACTAGTTGATGTGATTTGGTTTACCATAGCTAAGGCATATGTATGTATAGCATATAGATATGCTGCCCTTCCTTTTCTCACCACAAAAACAAGCAGACAATCTCATGCCTTGTGCTTCCTTTCTCTTGTGGCCTAACCACTCTCCTAATTTGACTGTGCTTTCAAACTTTTTTTGGCAAACATATGCAGACCCTGTCTTCTGGCTGCTACAGCCTTGCCAGCCCAAGATGGGAAAGATTCTTTTACTGGATGACCCTAATATAGAAACAAAAATGAGTAAGGCAGCATCATATGAATAGCCCTAATTGATGCGGACACCTATAAAAGCACCAACAGGTATGCAAATATTTTTATATTGGAGGAACACTATAAAAGGCTCAGGAAAACCTGGTCAGGACAAAGTTAAAAATAAAAGATTGCTGCTGTGGAATGCAAGAGCACCATGAGAAAGTGTTGTGCTACTTCCCTTTGCTTCAGTGATTTGAGCTGGCCCCAAACTTGGCTTCAGACTCTTGTTGCAGAAAGTGAAGCCATTCAAACACTCTGTGTATATGTGTGTGTGTGTGTGTGTGTGTCTGTTTAAAGAGGGGTGTCTTTTTATTTTTATTTTGCTGAAAGAAAGCAAGAAAGAAAACAAGTCAAGATGAGATGCAGAGATGCGGGTGTGTTTGTGTGTGTGTGTGGTTTGCAAAAGGGCAAGCAAAGCCCTGTGATCATTTTCCTCCTGTTTGTGAGATTGAATTTATCTCCTTCAAGAGGCCTGATTAACATCTCCATGTCATGAGGCCCAGCAGCTGCTCTTGTGAGGGGCAGGATCTCTTTCAGGAGGGACAAAGGCCAGTCCATAGCAATAAACCATGGGAACCTTAGCTGGAGCACTTTGTCAAGGATCTAGCTCCTTTTGACTCTGGGTGAGATACTTCAGGGCTATGAGAAAACACACTTGATACATAAGTGGCCTATTGAAGCTCTCCAGGCTAGACTTGCCCAGAGAAATGTTAACCTGCGGTAGGATTTCTGGTTCCCCAGCCATCTAAGCCAATAAAGTAATTGTTAATCATGAAATTGATGTTCACAAGCCATGGCCCCGTGATTTTATACTTCTCACCTCTGTTGTTTGCACACCCATCAACTTTCACAGATGAAAACTGGACTGCATGTAGCCAAGTTACAGCAGAGTATGGTCAAGATGGCAAAAACTTATTAATGCAGAAGAACACACAAGCTAGGTGAGGCTGTAGAAGTTTGCTTTTGCCTAAACTTTGGCCACATCTTGAGAAGACATGACTCCTTAGAAAAGACAATAACGCTTGGCAAGGTAGAAGGGATTTGGAAAAGAGGAAGGCTACATTCCAGATGGATAGACTCTATCAAGGAAGCCTTGGCACTGAATCTGCAAGACCTGAGCAGGGCTGATGATGACAGGGTGACTTGGAGGTCTCTCATTCATAACGTCATAGAATCGTAGAATTGGAAGAGACCACAAAGGCCATCCAGTCCAACCCCCTGCCATGTAGGAACTCCCAATCAAAGCATCCCTGACAGATGGCCATCCAGCATCTGTTTAGCAAATTTACGTGAATTCTAATTGTATTCAGAATGCGTTCAGAATGACTTCCCATTACCCGAAAATGACCCCCCCATTGCCCAAAATTGTGTGAGATACTCTAATACGCAATTACGCGAAACCCCATGATTGTGTTCGAATTGCCATTGCATTATATCCACAAATTCCATCGTATGATAAACTCCTCAGTGTTATATGTGGACTTTTTTTTATAAACAACATTAGTACAAAAACATTACTAAGAATGCTGTATGGTGTGGTATGGGAAGAGGTCAATGGAGGTGTGTGTTACTCAGTGAATTATCACACTGGGTGATGCCAACTCTAGTGATGCCACTGGGTACAACTATTCTTTATTTAGACAGTACTTGAAACAGATTGCCTTCATCCCTGACAGTAATCTGTGCAAGGGAGGCTCCCATGTGGGCAGAAAATACAAATGTGGGTGCATGTCTGCACACGCTAAGGGATGCTCAATTAACTGTGTGAAAACATGAAGTGAAATAGATGGAGGCAGGACGAACTCCATCTGGGGCTACAGGTTGTGCATGACAGAAGATGGATTAGGCCTCTCTGTCAACTGTGCAAGAATATGACCTCAGGCAGTGACCCACCTGTACACTGAGGTGAACTTGCTGCATTGTATAGCTGAGAATCAGCAGTACTGCTACCAGGACAGAAATCCTAACTGGTGTACTTCTGTAGAGCTTCCACAGTCAATGGCTGCCCCTGCACAGGTTGACCAGACACCCTCCTTTTCCAGGACATGTCCTACATTTCAACCTTCTGTCCAGGAGGAATTCCATGAATTTACATTTCTATGGACTCTTTCAAACGGGAGGAATTTCTCCCAATTCCGAATGGAGCCAATGCGGATTCATGTAAATTCGCTTGTTTAGCGAATTTACCTGAACCCCTGCTCCGTTTGGAAGGCATTCAGAATTACTTCCCATTACCCAAAAATAACCCCCCCTTGCCTGAAATCACGTGAGAAGCTTAAATTTGCAATAACGTTAAACCCATGATTGCATTCGGAGTGACTTCCCTTTTGCCCGAATTTGCGTGAGAAGAATTAATTCGCAATAATGTGAAACCCCAGGATTGCGTTTGGATTGCCGTTGGATTATACTTCCAATTTCCCACATCTGAAAGAGTCCTATGAGTGTTTTTTAGCTTTTATGTTGTAATGGCCTACATTTTTTTTGAATGTCCTACATTTTGTGGTGCCTTGTCCTCCTTTGTGTTGAGCACATCTGGTCACCCTGCCCCTGCAGTTTGGTACCATTTTGGTACACACTCATGGCAAATCAGTAGCTGGGATTATGACAGCATCCAGCTGCAGTGACAAAACTGGAGAAAGGAGAAACCTGTTGCCTTCCTGAACCTCCAGCAGGGAGCCTGGAAATTTGGAATGCTGATCGTTGTTCCCTTTTCCCATGTCCACTGGCTATAGCCAGTTAGTGTCTGGGACCTCCCTTATTCCTCAGCCACTGATCAGCTATGGAGGTGCACCACGGCTGCTGTTAGAATTAATAATTTTAGTTAGTTTGCATGTTTGCTAACTTCCTCTTTGTTTGCTTTTCCACACACTCATTTCCTGCAGCCATTTTCTTGTTTTCTCTCTGCCCCCGGATTAGACTATGTATTTGACTATATGCACTGTAGGTAAAAGGTAAAGGTAAACTATAGGAGTTTACGTGACTAAAGGATAGGGACAAAATGAAGGCATTGCCCCGCCAAAAAAGAATTCTGTTCCCCTGATGAAATTTCCCTTCCCAACCAAACATCTAGCAGCAGAGAGTGAGACATTGAAACCTTTCACATTTAGAGAATGCTAATATTTGCTGTGTTCACACTCCCTCGGTCATTTTGCCTTCCCTTTTCTTTGGATGCCTAATTCATAATTCTAAATGCTCAATTGAAGATTTAGATTGCTGTGATGCTAGAAAATTGGGAACTGAAGGGAAATGAAGGAAATTTTCAGGGGGGGGATTCTCATAGGGGGAAATGCTTTTACTTTGCCCCCTGTAACTACACTCCTCCAGAACATAAGTAATTTGTCACTAAAGTTAATTTTATATTTTTCTACAAAGAACACAAAGTTTCTTTCTTTCTCTTGGTGTGGTGGCAGTGAGGGACCGGGCTGTGTTCCTCTTCTCCTGTACCAGCTTGATTACTCTGCTAGAGAGTGCCACAACTATCTCTCACATTTCCAAACAGCACCATGAGCTAAATTTAAATGCTGGGGGGCAGGGTGCACAACGATGTACTGGACAGCTTATTCTGCAGTGATCAAAGAAAGAATGTGTACTGGTTTATGTATGCTGTGGCTAGGCTGTTACCATCAGGTTTCTGGACTGAACTAGCAGAACATTTCCCAATCCCTTCAATGCCAGACGTTTATATGTTTCAGATCACTTCCCTTCAACACAAAGCTTGGAATGGTTACTTTTTGGATTAGAATTCCCCAAATCCACCCTGCATTATTGTTTCTTATGCTGTCTCGAGAGTTTTGGCAGTTCTAGTTCCAAACAGTAAGTTTTAAAACTCTGCTCCAGCATGGTGACATCTGGATGTATAGGGCTATAACTTCCACCACCCCCAATCAGGGTGGCCAGTGTTGTCCAAGACATCTGGGGGGCATCAGGTCAGGGCCAGCTGCTGCAGAGAGCCAATTTCAAAAGCATATGAAGTAATAGTAGCTGTTCACCTCCACACCATACATTCTTCATCTCACACATCTGCCTACTTTGTTCAAGCACACACAGAGGGACCAGAAAAGCCTAACCAGTTACTTAGTAGATGTTTAGAAATAGCCTCAGCTTTTTGGCTCATTGTAATTAACTGTTAATATGGTTTACATAGAAGTATTTGTATATGTAAAGGGGAATAATTGTGTAAAATACCCAATTCCCAGTAGGTACACTTCCTCAATAATATGATCATATATTTGTTAATTGCCAGTGGAAGCTTCTTTGGGCTAACTAAGCAATGCTCATAGCTGTGAGTATGAAACGAAATTCCAGAACCTGGTGGCAGAGAAGGTCTTACAGCATACAGCTACTTTTTCAGCAGCATATCAATTTTGGAAAATTACCTAGCATGGTGTACTTAAAACCAATCAGTCACACTCATCCAAATGGAGGTAGATTGAGATGCAGTCACAAATGTTTCATATGCAGTTGCCAAAGCATCCAATAGTGTGGAGCCAAGGACAGGTGAGATGAAACCCAACAGCTGGTTAAGTAGTGTTCTGACTGTCCTGATGTTGTCAGTAGATAGGCTAAATCTGGAGGGTGAAAAAAAAAGCAATAAAATATCTTCAGAGATGGGCATCTGAGCCTAATCATGTCTTAGAAGTAACAGTCGAGTTAGAGAGCCAGTGTAGCATAGTGGCTAGACTGTTGAACTAGGGTTTGGGAGGTCCAGGCCCTATTCTGCACTGAGCCATGAAATTCAATTGGCCACTGTGGATCCAGATTATTTGAGAGATGGTATCTCCACATACTAACCTGCTAGAGGCCTAAGATCTTCTAGGGAGGCCTTCTCTCAGTCCCACCACCATCATAAGCTCACCTGGTGAGAACATGAGAGAGAGCCTTCTTAGTGGCTGCTCCACAAGAAGCAAGGCTGGTCTCCTCCCTGCTTGTCTTTTGTTGGCAAGCAAAAACGGCTTTATTCGGACAGGCTTTTGATGTATAATAATGGGGTGGCTTGAGTGTTTGTCATATAGAGTGGGTATCATAGTTTTAGTGTAGTTTCAATGCCTGTAATTTTATACTGTTTTAGATATTTTTAATTGTTTTATTGTAATATGTTTTTTGACTTTTTATTTGTGAGCCACCTTGGGCCCCTTTCAGGGAGAACAGCAGGATAGAAATCAAATAAATAAATAAATAAATAAATAAATTTGTGGTTTTTGACTTCTCAGCCTGATCTGCCTTGCCGAGTTTGGAAGATACTGTGCAAATAGAAGGAGAGCAATGTACACTATCTTATTGCAGGAAAGGCAGCAGTAAAATTAATGTCGCTAACTACTATAGCAATGTAAACCCAACAAATAAATACACAATGGCCCTATAATTGCAGAGACATATGGTTTCCAAAGGGTCTCAGTGCTGACTCCTGACATATGACATGATACCATTACTTGGAGGGAATGTCCAATCTTCCTGATTAGGCAGGTACCATCCAGATTAATCCTGTGGTCCCACTTTTTCAATTGCTTTGAAAATGTACCATTTTCTCTTTCTTCCTCTCACTATCTCCCTTTCTCATCAGCTTACTTCATTTACTGTGAATGAATCGAAAGTCTACCCAATTAACTTGGGGTGGGGGGCAAGTGGAATCGTGCCCATACCAAGTAAAAGCAAACTACTGAAGCTTTCTAAGTTCTTCCTTGTTAATAACATTTCTCAACTTGACCACACTGATGTTGCAGGGCCACATGTCCCAGTTTTCTTTGTGAAATGTTGGGTGGTATATATGCTCAGTGTCTCCCTATTCCCACCAAACAGCAGTCAATAGACTGAAGCCAGAGATTTGCTGAGTGTGATGACATCACACTATGTTTCTTTTACTATGGTATATATTAGAATACTTATATATAGTACTAATATTACTATATATTTTACTACATATTAGAAAGAAGATATGTCATGGGCTGTGTGTACATATGCATATGTGCATGTTCTTGGTAATATTTGTGAGGCCCCAGTTGAATAATGTGGCATTTTATTGCAAAATTGGTATACATACCTATATGCCAGGTGTATACCAGTTGAGGATAACTGAAGCACAATTGTATCCTGAATCTTACACTGATCAATTATTGTTGTCATTTTGTTGGTCTTCTAATGAGGATGAGTTCAGTAACAGTATAGAGTCCATCATCATTTAAAGCTGAATAAAAATGGTTGGGATTATTTTAAGACACAGAGTTCGATGAAGAACTGGAATGGACCCCAGGGCATTATACTGTGGAGGAAGGGCAGGCCCAACCATTAATCTGTTCAGCAAAGATCGGAGTGTCATAATTCACTGGGATTTAAGAGGCCGCGTGGTAGTTAGCAGTTCAGAACTCAAGAAGCAGAGGGATTGGTCAGTAGCTGAGAAGACTCACACATTGCAGGTTTGTTATTCACACTATAGAACTCCATCTCTGGGCATCTCTGCAAGTTCGATTACTCACATGTACCAGCACTTGAATAAACATGGAGTCAATGATACCAATGGAATTGAAATATGTTCAAGGCATTTTATGCAGAGTTTAATCCCAAATCACAGTGATGGAAATCTTTTTTAAAAACTTGGGAAAAACCTGGTATTGATTATCTGGGTTAAGTAGGGGTTTGTTTTTTTGTTTTGTTTTTTTGGCAGCCTTTCCCCAAAACTGAATTGGATGCGTTTGGGATGCATGTGAACAATGGAGATTCAACTCGGATTTATCCTGGATTATTTTCACCATCTAATAATCCTTCAAGATAGGACAAAGGATGCACAAAGGGTCCAGAAAGCAAGGCAGAGCCTCCAAGCTGGCTTGGGTGCCTTTCCCACCAAATTGGAGGTAGATGTTGCTTTCAGAAAGTGACCAGTGTTTGCTGCCTCTCATATGTAAGCAGGCTGCGTGTTCAGCAAGAACACCTGAAGCAGCAGCACTTAAACTGTGTGTTGAGCCCCCACCCCCGACACAAAACCCCACACACATTTGCTCTGCTGCTATCCCAGAGAGAGGCATGACACAAGGCAAGAATAGACAAACTGGTGCCCTCCAGGTATTTAGAACCCTAAAGGTTAAACACCTTTGACTTTTGGCCATGCTGGCGGAGGCTTATGTTTTTATATTCAGTAGGCAAGGTTGCTCACCTCTCCTGTAGTCTGGTGGAGAAGGGAAGAGAAACCTGGCTCAACGATGTTCACATATGACTCCTCAGCTAATCCTCTTGCTTGATAGTGACTGTGGTTGGTAGAAAGCACACAGAGGGCTTTTCATGATCTATAAAATACCCCCTCCCTTTCTGCTTTAAAGAAGAAATAGAAAATGTTTTTTGTTTCTGTGCTTTTCTTATCATTGAAGCCTGTCCTGGACAATCCAGATTTGTTGGTTTGGTGCTTCAGAATGATAAAATCCTTGATTTCAGTTGTGTGGATGAAGTCAAAGAAGCAAGGAAGTCACATGTTTATGGGAAAGTACCCCTTCACCCCACACCCTAAGCTCAAATGGTATATGAAAAGCTAAACAAATATTGGGTAGATGAGTGCATAAGAAATTGGGTTCATATCAGTTTCCCAGTTTTTTTTTCTGTTTTTATCTTTTATGTCAACCTAGAATTGACAGCTGGTCAACTGCCTGTCTATACGGCCCAAAATGCATGACTTGGAACTTCAACCAGTCAGCCCTGGAAATGATAGTCACTTTTTTGTACATGTGGCTTTCTGCTGCTGCAGTATTTACAGATCCAGCACCACATGGGTCTGACTAAATTCTCCCTGTGGTGTGATGATTGTGCAGAATAGCCTCGTCTTTAACAGGGCTGTCCCAGGACATTTTGTAGCCTGGCACAGAACTACAAATAATACCCATACATTCACCCAACTCAAGTTGCATGGCTTCCAATCAGGTAAAATATTTTGGTAAGAAATTCAGAAAATCCTGTAAACATCTCTCCCCATTCCTGGCAATAAAACTACCATAGCCCCAAATTACATAACAGTTTTCAGCTATTTCCTGACACTTAAAATCTTCTGCTTGGGGTGAATACTTCATTCTGCCCAGCTGGCCCTGGGCCTCATCCATTCAGTTTTTGGACTTGTTTTTGGAGACAGACATAGAGAAGCTGTTCTCTCTTCATGCTCCTTCTGTAAAGTATAACCATAGTTGCTGAGAACCTTCCATTACAGATCTTTATCATCTCTTAATGGAATTCTATTTTCTAGCCATTTTAGGAGAGAGAATGACGTTGGCATTTCCACTGTGAATGTGCTTATGAAGCGTAAAGTATTAGGTCCCACCGTGGTGTCATACTAACACCCTTCTCTGGGGTGAGGGATACAATTGTTTGACTGTTAAAACAGTTCTGGAAACATGGCCCTTCAATACCTCTGACAAGGCTGACCTACGTTTTAGTGAAAGACTTTACATTTCATTCACTTTCTCTAAGTGATAATCCCCACAATCCTTCTAACATTTGTATGAACATTTTTGGAATGCCACTGCAAGCTACCACTGGCTTCCCATCTCGTGGAGCAGGAGAATTTGGAAAAATGAAGATCAACCTTAAGGCAGGGGTGGGAAATCATTTGGTCCTCCGGGTATTGTTGGATTGCAACTCCCAGCAGCCCAGGGATAATCTTGATTAATCCTCTGTCATCCCACTTTTTCAGGTGCTTTTAAAATGTCCCAGTTCTTCTCTCTTCTTGTCACTTTCTGCCTTTGTCCTCAGCTTACTTCTGTTGCTGCAAACTAAGTCCAAACTGCAAAAATATTTCCAATCAATTAGCTCAATGGGAAAGGAGAGGGTAAAATCTTGCTCTTCACAATAGGCTCAGGAAAAGCAAATTGTCCATATAGGACTAAATTTATGGCCACTTAAATGCTGTATGAAATATTTGTTTAGGATATAGTGGAAGAAATCCACAATTTTAATCTCACCTTGTGACACAAAGGGCCCAAACAGACAGGCCAAAATAAAGCTGCTTAGAGGTATGCGGTTTAAATTATGCATGCGTCCAAAGAGGCTGGAAGCCATGCCAAAGGGTTGGAGCGCAGCTTTGGTGCAGCTTCTGGCATCTTAAGATACACTCACATTTTCTTTTTCAACTATTACACAAGAATCCATCCCTGGTAACATCAGACCTGCCTCTGATTTTGGCCCTGAAATATATGAGAATGGGAATGGGAAGCTGGTGGCCTGGCAACCCTCTGACCTGCGGTATTCCAAATTCTTGATTTTAACCACCCATCAAGATGGTTAATCAAAGATAAAAGAGCTCCCTTTCCTGATCTCTTCTCCTTCACCATGTTTTTTTCAGATCCACAGGAAGAGAGGTCTAAACAACAATCAGGAAATGGTGCCTGTGTGAGTAATGCTGTAACTGCTGGGACAGTTTAAGAAGCAAGTTTTATGCATGGAGCTTGAAGACTAAAAATGTGAAGAACAAAAACAAAACAAAAAACCTCCACCAAATGAAATCATACTGTAGTGTAAGGCAATGACAACCACACACCACCAAAGCCTGTCAGGCAAAGTTTCTGATTATAAGAGAAAGGAAAAGGCTAACTAAAACCTGCCACACTTAGACAGAATCAGGAAAATTACAGAGGCAATAAAGACAGGGTTTCTGAAGACATTAAAAGATAATGGCAGAGGAAAAGAGAACTGTGGGTCCCAAGATAATGATATGGTACCAGTGCCAGAGGGACATTTCTGCTTCAGGAAAATATTTTACAGATCCAGTAAAGAAGTTCAGGTTTCCAGTGTTCGTCTCCAACATTCATTGCCCATTCCTTTATGGAGCATATTGAATTATAAAATTCTAGCCTTGATACTCTAAAACTTTGGTCATGAAACTGGGTGAGTGGGATATAAAGAGCAATCTGTTGAGATCAGGTAAGGAGTAGGCTGGGTGCTCACATATTGATAAACACCAGTGTTGTTTAGTGGCTAGACTGTTGGAGGATTGCAACCTCCAGTCCTAGATGGGGTCACACTCTCCTTAAAGGACTGTTTTCACAGTCTGGGAGTGCTTCTTGATTCATCATTTAGGATGACAAATCAGGTAACTGTGATGGTCAAGAGTGCGTGTTATCAGCTTCGGCTGATATGCCAGCTGCGCCCTTTCCTGGAACCAGGAGACCTCAAAACTGTAGTACATGCACTGGTAACCTCACAATTCAATTTCTGCAATGCACTCTACATGGGGCTAGCCTTGTGCTTAACCTGGAAACTTCAATTAGGTCAGAATATGGCATCCAGGCTAGTCACAGGAAAAACTAGGAGTGACCACATAACACCGATGTTGAAATCACTTCATTGGCTGCCTATTGGTTTCTGGGCACAGTACAAGTACAAGGTGTTGGTTATTACCTTTAAAGCCCTACATGGCCTGGGTCCAACCTATTTAAGGGATCGCCTACTTCCATATAATCCGCCCTGCACACTCAAGTCCTCTGGGAGGAATTTATTACAGCCTTTAAAGACCAGATTAATAGCAACCTTCCAGAAGACCTTTTCTGCAACCGCTCCCAGACTGTGGAATGGCCTGCTGGTTGAGATCTGTCAAATCACCAGATTAGATAGCTTTTAAAAAACTGTCAGGATGGATCTCTTCCGACAGGCCTTTTCTGAATAAAAACACTTGGCTATAGAATGATTACTCCTTCAGATCTTGTATCATGTTACCACTCCACCCATTGTTTATATTGTTGCTAACAGCTTATTTTAAAAATTAATTTTAATTCTAATGTGTTTAATTCTTTAGCATAGTTTGTGATGTTGAATCAAAAGTATAATATCAGCTTTATATAATATACTTATATAATATACAATATTTGCATATTTATTTTACACAAGATACCATTATTTATTGTAGTAATTAGAATTTTCAAACACAATTATCATATCTCATCACAAATTAGATATGTACTGCTCATCCTAATATTACTTGTTTTTGTTAAATAAGAAGGGTAAGCATTATAAGAGAGCTTCTTTTCTTAAGGAATAAGATATGCAGTATAGAATGCAACTTATGAATCAGCAAATAGAAGTCTTGGGAAGTTTTTTATCTGTTTTTTTTTCTTTCGTTTTTTAGATGCACTGCTTGGATTATCATAAGCAGTGTTTTTGTGCATTGTCTTGCTTTATTTTAGTTTTTCTTTTTCTTCTTTAATTTGTTGTTAGTTTTTTTTCTGTTGTTTTGTTGTTGTTGTTGTTTTTGTTGTTGTTAGCTGATGTTTTGTAATTATTTTTTATTATGTGTATGGTGTACATAAGCATATGTAATGGCGAATGTAAGAGTTTTGTAAATGTTATATTTTTAAAATTCAATAAAAATTTATTTAAAAAAATAATGTGTTTAATTCTGCTTTAAGGGGGGATTTTGTAATATTATATGTAATAAGTATTGTATGTTGGATGTTTTAACTATGTTAGCTGCTTTGATTGTTCTTTTACAGAAAAGCAGGGTACAAAAAAGTTTTATTTATTTATTTATTTATTTATTTATTATTATTATTATTAAAAGGGAGTGAAGCTAGGAGGAAGGAATACTAATAATCTAAAGTACAAGGATGGCACCACACTGTTACCCAAATTGCTGGTGTCTGGGGAGGACACCCACAAATTCATCTATTATAGTAACAGTGGATTGCAACCCAACTATGGTATATCAGGTTTCATAGAATCATAGAATCATAGAATCGTAGAGTTGGAAGAGACCACTAGGGCCATCCAGTCCAACCCCCTGCTATGCAGGAAATCCAAATCAAAGCACCCCTGACAGATGGCCATCCAGCCTCTGTTTAAAGACCTCCAAGGAAGGAGACTCCACCACCCTCCAAGGAAGTGCGTTCCACTGTCGAACAGCCCTTACTGTCAGGAAGTTCTTCCTAATGTTCAGGTGGAATCTCTTTTCCTGTATCTTGCATCCATTGTTCCGGGTCCTGTTCTCTGGAGCAGCAGAAAACAAGCTTGCTCCCTCCTCAATATGACATCCTTTCAAATATTTAAACAGGGCTATCATATCACCTCTTAACCTTCTTTTCTCCAGGCTAAACATCCCCAGCTCCCTAAGTCGTTCCTCATAGGGCATGGTTTCCAGACCCTTCACCATTTTTGTCGCCCTCCTTTGGACACACTCCAGTTTCTCAATGTCCTTTCTGAATTGTGGCGCCCAGAACTGGACACAATATTCTAGGTGGGGCCTGACCAAAGCAGAATAGAGTGGCACTATTACTTCTCTTGATCTAGACACTATACTTCTATTAATGCAGCCCAAAATAGCGTTGGCCTTTTTAGCTGCCACATCACACTGTTCACTCATGTTCAACTTGTGGTCTACTTGGACTCCTAGATCCCTTTCACACGTAGTTTCATTCAGCCAGGTGTCACCCATCCTATATCTGTGCATTTTATTTTTCCGCCCTAAGGGCAATACCTTACATTTCTCTGTATTGAATTTCATTTTGTTAGCTTTGGCCCAGCTTTCTAGTCTATTCAGGTCATTTTGAATCTTGATCCTGTCCTCTGGGGTATTAGCTATTCCCCCTAATTTGGTGTCATCTGCAAATTTGATAAGGTTTGAATCACACAGAACTCCAGAGGCAAATCCAATTAGTTTTTGTTTGTATTTTTATTAGAGGACTGATCAGCACACAAGCACACAACACATACACTCATGCACACACACAAAAGCTAGGGAAGCAAAAGTGGGAGAGGTGAATAGATTTTAGGCCTTAGACCCTGGCTAGCCCTAACCGGTTTTTCCAGGTGTGAGCAGGTCAGTTGTCCACAGCAGGTCATGGCCAGGCCACCCCCCCAGCTTTTAATTTAATATAAATTTGATATAGAAATATGAGGGGCAAGTAGAGGCCTGGTTTAGGGTAACAATTCTAATAGCAGAAAACATAATTTAAAACAATTATTAAAGAAGGTCAAATAAGACAGTGCAAAGACTGGCTTACAGCTGAACATAAAGGACACAAAAATAATGACCACAGAGGATCTACATAAATTCACCCTAGACAATGAGGAAATTGAAATAGTAAAATATTTCCTCTACCTTCCAATAATCAGTGATTAAAACGTAGACTTCAGCCAAGAGTTAAGAAGACTAAGAATGGGAAGCAGCAGTGAAAGAATTAGGCAGTATCGTAAAGAGTAAAGATCTACAATTGAGCACCAAATTTAGAATTGTCCAAGCCATTATACTCCCCATCACCTTGTAATGTGAGAGCTGGACAGTGGAAAAAGTGAATAAAAAGAAAATCAACTCATTTGAGATGGGTTGCTGGATAAGAGTGCTGAGGATACTGTGGACATCCAAAAAGACAAACAAATGGGTCCTTGAATAAATCAAGCCTGAAGTCTCCCTGGAAGCTAAGATGATCAAATTAAGGCTGTCATACTTTGGCCATATTATATGAAAGCACGACTTATAATGCTAGGAAAGGTAGAGGGCAGTAGAAAGAGAGGGGTACCGCATGACATATGGCTAGACTCAATTAGGAAAGTTACAGGTCTGAACTTGGAAGACCTAAGCAGAGCCATGGAGGTCAGGGGGTCTTGGAGATGTTTCATCAACAGGGTACTTATGAGTTGGGATCAGCTTGACTAGGGCAGTTAACAACAACATATTCAAGTGGAGATATTGCCAGACTCCAGCTTCCATTAACTCCAGCCATCAGCATTAGTATTAAAGGGAAGAACAATTCACACTGATAGGAGAATTAACATTGATGAAGATGTTGGCTCTCTATCTGGAGCATCAGCTGTCTCCTATTCTTATTTTAGCATTTTTAATTGAAATACAGCCCATTACAGGCTGCATCTTCACTGCAGAAATAATCCAGGTTGACACCTCTTTAACTGCTACGATTCCATGCTGTGGATTTCTGGGATTTGTTGTTTGTTGTGGCACCAGAGCTTGCTGACAGAGGAGGCTAAATATCTCACAAAACTACAAATCCCTGAATTCTATAGCATTAAGCATGGCAGTTAAAGTGGTGTCAATTTGGATTATTTCTGCAGAACAGATGCATCCACAATCTCAGAAATGAGGTCACTAGGACTTACTTCCATAAAAATGCTCTGTATCAAGATTTCAGGACTACAGTACTGTAAAAAATTTCTACTCCATTACCAGTGACTGAGGTTTTTCCCATCTGCTTTTATTTTATTCGGCCGGCCTATTATTATTATTATTATTAACCTTTATTTATATAGCGCTGTAAATTTACACAGTGCTGTACATACAATCTTAAATTAGACGGATCCCTGCCCTCAGGCTTACAGTCTAAAAGAAAAGCCTAGAAAAACTACACTCTAAAATTAGCTGTGGAGGCAGACCACAACCCCCAGCTTTTCTGTGTGTCTATGGCTGGAAGAAAGCTAACAGAAAAGTGTTTGAATAGGTAAACAGCATCATTTACAGTAAGCCCAAATGATCCGGAGGAGAAACAACATCAAAGCCAGAAAATTTCAAAACAGAAATATCTTCAGTAGTCATAAAACATGGCTTTATGGCTCATTGTGAATGCTGTGGCCATTTTCATTTATATTTAGCACTGAAATGAAAGGAAGAAAACATGAGTATCTACCGGTACATTGTTTCTTACAAGCAGTATCAAGGGTCCAAAGCCAATTGTAAAAACAGTTCTGCAGGGATGGCAGATGACATGCTTAGAGTTGAGAAATAAGACACTTCTGGCCACATGCACAGTATCTGAGTTTGGAATTTTTTTAAAGCATCATCTATAACTAACTTATACAGTGGGCCCTCTACATTCACTAGGGTTAGGAGTGAAGGACCCCTGTGAAAGTGGAAAAACCACAAATTAAAAGAAAACTCTTATTATTTTTACCTAACAGAACACCGCTCTAGGAACCTCCAGGTTCTCCAGTACATCTCTATGGTTAACATCTGCCAGATGTTGATCATAGAATCGTGCTTGAGTACCTACAAATGCCTAGAGAAGTGTTTAGGAACTTCTAGGCTCTCCAGCACAACTCTATGATCATCCCACTCTATGATGGTGGGATGAGTCTCATGATTGGAATGTAGAAATAGAGGGATATAACCTTTTTAAGAAAAACAGGCCAAACAAGAAAGGAGGAGGAATAGCATTATATGTCAGGGATATTTACACCAGTGAAGAGATCCAAGACATCAATACTGGAAGCCAAGCGGAGAGCATCTGCATAAAAATTAAAGGAGAGGGAAATAACAGGGATGTTACTGTGGGAGTCTACTACAGAACCCCGACTCAGGCAGAGGAATTGGATGATGCCTTTCTAGAACAGATGACCACACACTCAGAAAAATATAGTAGTAATGGGTGACTTCAACTATCCTGACATTTGCTGGAATTCAAATTCTGCCAAATCATCAAGGTCTAGCAAATTCCTCACTTGCTTGGAAGACAATTTCATTGTGCAAAAGGTGGAAGAGGCAACAAGGGAGTCAGCTATTTTGGATCTGATCTTAACCAACAGGGAAGACCTAGTTGATGGGGTGCAAGTGGTGGGATCCTTAGGTGGAAGTGACCATGTTCTCCTGGAGTTTGTTATACAGTGGAAAGGAGAAGCTAGGCATAGTCAGGCACGCATTCTAGACTTTAGGAGAGCTGATTTCAATAAACTTAGAGAAATATTAGGGGTGATCCCATGGTCAGGTACACTAAAAGAGAAGGGAGTTCTTTGTCGGGGATGCTTTGATGGAGCGTTCCTGCATGGCAGGGGGTTGGACTAGATGGCCCTTGTGGTCTCTTCCAACTCTGTGATTCTATGATCAACATCCAGCCAAATTGCGCTGGAGGACTTAGAGATTCCTAGAAAGAACATATTAATCAAAACAGCAAATAATCAAATCCACAGAAGTCAGAGCCGCAAACGTGGAGGGCGAACTGTAGTTATTAAAGGTCCTTCATTTACAAACTCTGAGATAATTCATAATTCATTCTAAATAACTTTAATTAATTAATTAATTAATCAATCCCTACAGTAACCAAGTTGCAATATGATTTAATGAAGGAGAACTTCACTCTTTTTACAGTGTAATTGGAATGCTGAATGGTTTGTTATAGACTTATGGCCTTATTAAACAGTATAGGAGAAGTGTTGTCTAGTCCTGTTTTTTTTGTGGATGTTGAGGCACCAAGCACAGGCTGGGAGGACCGTGTGTCTTATACCACAAGCTAGTGCCTTGTAGTACTCAGATCCTTTTCCACAAAGTATTATAGCTGCTTTTCTAAGGAATTAAAGTAGTTAACTTTTTTAAAAAGTAAAACTATTTGTGGTAACTACAAATAAATGGGTCCTACTGGTTCAAATCAAGCCTGAACAATCCCTACAAGCCAAGATGACTAAATTAAGACTACATCCAGAAATAGCCATGTTGGCCATATTGCAAATTCAATAACATCAAAAATCCACTACACAGTGATACCTTCATGAGGCCAAACAAAATGCACAGTATACATGTTGCAAGCTTTCAAAGCTCCACTAGCTTTTTCATCAGGCAAGGTGTTAAAAACCATACTGGAGAAAAAAATGAAGATGTTAGACCTAAGTATGCATTTTGCTGTTTTTGTTCTCAGTTCAGATGATATGGAGGGGTATTTCTTGCATGCTGGCACCTTGTCCTTCTGGCCATGTGGCTACTGTGGGATTGTCAAAGTCCAGGAAATTTAGAATCCATTTGCAACACAAAAAGATACTTCTCTTGCAATCTAGGGGGTCATTCAAACTTGCCAAAAAAAAAAAAAAAGATTTTGAGGCAAATAGATACAGGATCACAGAATCGATTGGAATGCAAAAGAAGTTCACATTACATTTTCCATTACTGAATGCCTCCGTGTCTATTTAACATGGTTCACATGCATATTTAATTTTGCACTGCAACAACAAAATGGATTCTCAATCTCAGACGTGTTCGATCCATCCAGGTCTTTTTTTAAAAAAAGTGTCTATCGTATGATGCACATGTGTGTGTTTCTAGTTACACAAACACTTGGAGCTGATCCATGGCACCCTGGATGCACCCATCCTTGGGCTGAATTCCACATGGCACCCATGGATGCACCCATCCCTGGGCTTAATCTTCCATGCCACCCATAAGTACACCCATGCCAGGGGAGAATTCCCACCACAGGACAGGACTCTCTCCCGTGAACCCATGCAAATACAACAGTGTGCAGATACTGTTAAGTTTTTAAAAAAGCCCACACTGTATCATTGTCCCATAGGGACCCCCTCAAATTCCCTGACATCTAGGCCAGGCACCCATGGATCAATGCATAGCTGGCCAGGGAAGTATTCCCATCACAGAACCCATGATTCGCTCTTATGTCCCCACAAAAAAGTGACAATTCACAGAAACCTTTTTAAAAAAAATGCTGCACCACGCCCCCACCAACAAACACCCCTACCTTACTTGCCCTACCTCTTGAAAATTTTCTTGAAGAACCAGAAAACAGCTGCACAGTTTGATCAGGACCACAGTGTCATTTAAATGGACCACTTGCCTGCGCTGGAAATCGAAATCCACAGCCCCACAGAAGCCCTATGACAGCCCTATGGCAGCTCTGAGAGGGAAAAAATGATGGATTGCCAAGACCTGTGGTGGGATGGGTACCACTCCTCTGCCCATTGTCCCTCCCTCCTGAATGGGATTGAATGGGACCAGAAACATGTTCACATTTATTCACAGATTTTGCAAATTGGTTCTTTTCAAAAGAAATGCTAAAATTTCAGTTTTCAAAAGAACTGGTTCACAAGGTGCCACCATGCAAGAAATACCCCACCAATTCACTGATTCTGCCCCAATTCAGTCTGAACACAATCAGGGCGCAAATCATCTTGAGTGTGGACGTGGCACATATAATCTGGTCTGATCTGCTTTGCAAAGCAATTTAAATCATAGTGTGAAGCCATATGCCCCTTTGTTAGGCAGTGGACACTGAATTTCTCAAGAAGCCTTCATGCTTTTTCATCAGGAAAAAGTTAGGTGGTGTTGAGGTAAAACAAGCCAATGCAATCCCAATTTAAGAAGAAAAAAATGTTTTACCTTTGTTGGAGGTAGAAACCTCAAATAGTAAGGTCCCAGTCTGCTGCTCTCTCTTTGGGAGGCCCCTGTTGCAGCTATATTGCAATATCTTGAAATCCAGAAAAAATCTGTGGGTAGTCTTCTCTGTCAGAGAACACTAGAACCACAACAAACTACAGCTCCCAAAAAATCTATAGCATTGAGTTATGACAGTTAAAGCATGGGCAAACTGGATTATTTCTGCAGTGCAGGTGCAGCCTGAGAGAGGGTGACTTGCGTCACCCAGTAGGCTGAGTGGGGATTCAAACTGGTCTCCTGAAGTCCTAGTCCAATACTCAAACTACTACTCAAAGCTGGCTCTCAGAGATACAATAGCTACAGAATACTGGCCAGCTTTCTTCCACTTTTCTGCAGGCTATTCTCTTTTTTCTTTGGATGCATCAGCTTCTACCAATAATATAGTGTGGGCAGCACAAGAACATAGACAAAAGAGCCAGTGTCCACTTCATTGTGAACGTGTTTTTCTTCTTCTTGCTGCTATTTCAAACCAGCAGAACAAGCAATAGAGAAACAATTCTGGAAGTGGAAGGACCCAGTCATATCATGTTTCTTGCCTTTTCTACCAAGTATTGAGCATGTTATATATGATGTTTTCCTATTTTTACCCACACTACATTCCTGGCAACAGGGCTAGTATTATACAGCGTGAAGCCACTTCCTCAAGCAGCAGATGCTGGAGGTGGGGTGCAGCACCAGGGTGTAGCATCAAACGGATGGCTTTGCCAACTCATGAACTGTCCCTAAGTGCAGTAGGGGGTGATGTCCTGTTTAGTGAGGGTTAAAATGAGATTCAATGGTCAGTCCATTCAGCTTCTTCATCTGGAATGAGGCTAGGGTAGGTGATGTTCTGGAGTTATGCAGAAAATGATGTTGCGTTTACAGTGGCATAACTAGGGTTGGTGTCACCCCAGTGTGATAACTCATGTTGTTATCCCGAAGCAAGCAGCCACTCCAGGGGAGACTATATGGGGAGGGACCAATGGAAGAAGTGGCAGAAGACAGGGAAGGGTGCTTGCCACCCATCCTCCCTGTCCTGGCAACTTGGCCACCCACCCCATCCTGCCCAAGCTGCCTCACACTCACCTGCCAACCCCCTCTGCCAACCAAGGCACCTTTGCCATCTTCCTGCTGCAGTGGCTGGCAGGGGTGAAGTATTTCTCCCTTTGGTCTGGCTAGGTGGAAATGGAAGGCAATGGTGCAGGAATTGAAGTCGTCTGTGGCCACCACTGCACCCCATGCCTACCCCATCCTCATCAATGCCCCTCCCTGCTTTGCACAGCATCTGCCTAGCCAACAGCATCTGCCTCAGCTGTGCCTGGCTTGCTGTTGCCTCCTCCTCCACCACCTCATGCTTTGACGTTACCTTCAGCTCTCTTGGCTGAGGTCTAGAGCACCCAAGGCAGCGGAGAAGCAGCAACTGGAGGTGGCATTGGCAAGCTGCTGCCTCTGCCCAGCAGCTCCTTCTGGTTCCAGTGGGGTTGCTGGCTGGGCAAGAAAGGGAGGTGATGGTGGGCAGCTGTGGGGTTTGTGTGGCTTGGAGTAGATGAATTCAAAAAGATTAGGGCTGGGTCTTTCTGACAAGTAAATTACACCAAAGAGAGGGCAACTTGGCCGGGACTACTCCATAAACTCCCACATCTATTATGCGGCAGCTTCCATCAAGGCTTCCCTGGCTGAAACCCAACATTATTAGCTACATGATCCAATTGTTGTGGATCTTATTCTGGTGTTCACCTGCTCAAATGTAAAGCTAAATCAGGGGTGGGCAACTGTGGATGGCTATGGAGATGCATTAGTTCTACAAGAGACCTTGGGGAGCCACCCCCACTCACTGCATTTATCCTCAAAAAGCATCAAAAATTTAGGCAAACACCCAAATCAACCCTGCAATATTGGAAAACGTGACACCAAGAGCAAAAAATGTTGTGCTGCCACCAAATAACCTACCCTAGCAATGCGCAGAAGTTCCCTTTGGAGCAGCTCTCACCAAGAGAGTCCTTTCTGTATGTGCTGTGGATGATGAGTGTTGTCATCCAATGTGTGTGGAGAACTCCAAGATCCTGAAGGTTGCTTTACAATATTACCATGGTGGTTCTGAATAATTTAGGCCCAGGCTCATACTCAGTTTGAAGACTAAATCCCACCCATCCAAAGCAAAACAAGATATTAAGAAAAGACATTGAGCCATGGTATTTACTTCAAAATGGAAGCAGCTCCGTGCTTTATTATAAAGCCAAACAGAAGAATGCATATGTACTACAAGGAGACTTGGGATATCTGGGATGTAAATATCTCTTTCCTCACCAAGAGCAGTCTTCTTCTCACCCATTCTTTTTTCTTTAACATCCGGCCGGGCAACTGTAGTCAAGGAACAGGACTGAGAGAATCATAAACAGCAGCCTTCGTACAGAAGTTATATTAAGCGGTGCTACAAAAAGCAAAATAAAATAAAAATTTTAAAAAATCAAGGAAGGGCGAAGAAAGTTAGATAACACCATCTGCTGGTGAAACACTGTAGAGACATTAGCTTCATGCAAACAGAACAAGGGGGCCCCAATAAACCTCATCAGATGCACAGTGTAATATTCTTTGAGTGCGTGCATGCCCACGTATGTGCACACGCACACATTTTAGGTGTAAATAGAATTTGGACTTAAATGGCAATGAAATGCACAGTACAGTCTGTAACAACCCAGTATAAGCAAAATGATCACAACAACATTAATTTATAATAAAATATTTTCATGAGAGCCAGCATAGTTGTGAGTTTGAGTTTTGGATTATGACTTTGGAAATCAGGGTACAAATCCTTGCTCAGCCATAAAAACCTACTGAGTAATCTTGACACTCTCTCAGGCCTCAGAGGAAGGCAAAAGCAAACTCCCTCTGAACAAATCTTGCCAAGAAAACCCTGTGATAGGTTCACCTCTATAAGTTAGAAACCTTCCTCACTGCTGGCACAGGCTGCTTCCACAGGACAGAGTATATTTTGCCAACTGAAGCTGGAGTGCTAGCTGCGACCACATCTGGATAGAAGGTAACCTGGGGCTCATTTACTCTACACAATTCCACAGAATCCTGGGATTTGTAGTTTACTGGAGCACTAGAATTCTGTGGCTGAGAATTGTAAATGCTCTACTTTAAAATGTGGGGATTCCTAGGATTCCATAGGATGGAACCATGGTAATTAAAGTGGAATAAAAGGGCTATAATTTTCTAATATGAATGGGCCCCAGGTTTCAGGGATTCATGCACCAGTACCTTTCAGGTAAGAGAACAGATTATGTGTGCAACAGCCAGAAAAGGATGAACCAGTTTGTAGTTTTGATAGGTATCTAGTGCTGGTTGCCACAAATAAACATATTACGAGTATGTGGGAGACGGTTTACTGCAGCCCAGGGCTGACTACTCTCTAGATCTGGGCTGGGCAACACATGGCCCTCTAAATGCTATTGGACTTCACTTTTCATCAGTCCCAGACAGAATGGCAAAGGTCCGAGATGATGGCAATTGTATTTTAGCAGCATCTGAAAGGCCATGCTTTTCCAGCCTTGTTAAGTGGGCATTTTTGGCCTCCATTTTGGCTGTGCAGTAATAATGAGTAGCATAGGCCTGTCAGTGCAGTCCCTGAAGCCAAGAATGTGAAATACTTGCCCCTCCCAATATTTTTGGACTGCATTGACAATCGCCTCACCATTGACTATGCTGTCTAATGTTGATGGGGATTCCGTCCAGCACTAACTCAAGGCCACTGCTGTCGTAAGAAATTTGTTCTCCAAAAGAATATGAAAAACCCTATTGGAACAAACCAAATGATCATCTAGTCCAGCATCCTGCTATCTATGGTGATAGACCAAACATCTCTGATAAACCCAAAGTAGTACCTGCAAAATACAGGACTGGATTCTCAGCGTATAATATTAATACTCCAGTTTGGAAAAGTTACTAGTCATGCTGGCTGGGGGACTGTGGGAGCTGGACTCCAAAGAGTAACTTTCCCAAACCTTGAAACACGGCCATCACTTGCCTTACAGCATGGAGTCAGGCAGCTTGTATGTGGCACAAAGGAGAAAGAGGAACCCACCATTTCAAGCATCACTGCCTATGATGGTGGGAAGCAGTGATCCCACCACCCATCTGGTAGAGGGGGGAGAGAAGGACACACCTGGTCTTTCTTTGACCATATCCCATCCCATTTGCTTTCTAAAGAGAATAACAGATCTCAAATGTGCCAGTGACACTCTATATGAGAAAGAGGCCCTAGCTTACAACAAAGGAGTTTAGGCTGAATACTCTATGTAAAAGAAATTGCTTCCTGCATTGGTATGGCACACGTACAAGGCTCTTAAACAAACACAAATGAAATGTGTATTCCTCACTACTGTGACAGCCTAAATATCCTATAAAGAACCAGATCCCATCTGATCATGGGAGCTAAGCAGGGTCAGTTCTACTTAGTACTGAGATGGGAGACTGCCAACAAATACCAGCTGCTGTAGATTACATTTCAGAGAAAGGAACTGGCAAAACCACCTCTGAATATTTCTTGCCTAAGAAAATCTTATGAAATTCATGGGTCACTTGTAAGTCGACAGGCGATGTAAAGGGGACACACACACACACTACTGTGAATGTTAACCTGATAATGTAAGCAGTGTTCAGCACCCTGAAGTTCTCAACTGGCAGCCCTCCATGCCAAATACCTGACTGCCACTTGGGGTGTGCCTGTGTCAAGGTCCTCTACAATGCCAGGCACACACAGTCTTGTTATTTGTTGAATTAACGTCATAGCCTGTGGTACACCCTCACCCCTTAAACTTAAAACAAGTTCAGACTGAAACAGTAGATTACATATTAATAGTATTTATATATTAAGAATACATCATTCATACAATATATTTTTACCATTTGAACTTTTGCATATTGTACCTGTAAGAAAGCCCACTGTCTTTTTTTAAAGAAAAAACTGTCCAAAATGTGAATAATAATGACAATAACAAATTCAATGACAGTTTGTATGTATAGCACTGTGTAATTTTACAGCGCTATATAAATAAAATTAATAATCAGTGATGTGGGGAGAGAGTTCTTAAGAAGAAACTGCATGCTAGAGAATCTCTCTGTCTGCTAAATATATTTAGGACAAGTTGAAATATGACATAAACTCTCCTGGTTCTGAATTTCTTTATCCTCATTTCATTTAAATCAGTGGCAAGTCAGAGGAAACTTGTAGCACAATAACATCACATCATGCCTTTGGTTTATTATGTGAGTCTCTATTTTTCAGCTTATCCAACATGTAGATTTACCCTTATTGCAGCTTTTTCTGACCAGGTGGAATCCAGACACGTTGGGCTATAATGCCCATAATCTCCAGCCAGTACAATGCTCAGTGGGGATTGTGGACAATATGATCTAACATGTCTGGAGGACCGCAAGCCATGAGAGTCCATCTTAGTGTTTTTGACTGTTTCTGGGAACTGACCTTTACTGCAGCACAGGAGCCCGACTAGCCAGGCCTTCCCATGTAATTACTTCTCTCCAATGTGAGAGACATTCTTCCCTGTTTTCTTCAGTGTGTCCAACAGAGTGTTGACACTGTGCTCTGATTCAATGCTCACTTTCTTGTTGGGAAGGTCGATTTCAAACTGAACACCTGAGGGAAGAAATACAATATACAGAAGCTGCATTGAGAAATTGGTAACTCAAGAAGTTCCCTCCCTAAAAACCCTTCTCTCAATCTCTTGAGGGCTAGTCAAAAAGAGCTGATCAACAGACAGTTTATAAAACATTGGGCTGGATCCATTTAGACCTGTGCAACTTTGAGTGATGGAAGCGGAGGGAGTGGATTTTCTGGCCTCTTCTTTCCCATGGCAGCCCTTTCAGCTTTCTGAAAAGGGCTTCACAAGGAGTGAGAGACAGAGGGCTTGAGGGAGTGATTTGTGGTCTGGGAAGACGGATCTCTGAAAACTGGATAAAGCCATATTGCATGCAGAGTCCCTCAATCCAGGGAAAGCAGATCCTGCATTCAACCTAGTATCTTACAACAAACCAAAGCCTGGCAGAAATGAATTACAAATCAGTAGTTTGTAATTTGTACAAACCAGCACTTCAATTTAGTTCCTTTATCCAACAACTGGCGTATACCTAGGTTACATTATGAATGTAACTTGGCAAAGGATAACTACCTTTGCAGTGTAACTTCTTTTTAAAGTCACCTTTGTAATCATAGGGATATAGCTCATCAAAAGGTGGAAGAATGTACCACTGTGCATTCAAATGGCATTTTCAAGTAATAAAAATGGGAGAAATGGGAAAGCAAGATCCTTTTGCAAATGTAAGTTACTCCTTTAACAAATGAAACCTAGTGTAAAAACATGTAAATCGATGCCTGCTGCACTATGAAATTCTACAACTCAGTTCTCACAGAAGTGGTGAATCCACATCTTGGTTGTGACCAGCCAAGTTGCGGGTGACTAATGTCATTGACCATATAAAAAGAAATTTCTAAAAAGAAAATTGTCAGTAAAGGATAGGTAGCATAGCTTTCTCTCCTATATTCTATTTTTCTATACAAGCAATCCCCTCTTTTCGATGGCTTATTTTGACAGATCACAGTTAGAGCCCTGGTCTGCTCTTTTGAGCACTGCTTCTGCTTTTTCTCTCTGCTGCTGCTGCTCCCCCCACCCCCCTCGAATCTACTGAAACAGTGTGCTTTTTTCCCTTTCTTAGTCAACCTGGCACCATCTAGTGTTCAGTCTTGCATTTGCAAGCTAAAAAAAAAAGACTGGTTTCTGCATTTCAACGGATTCCATGTTTGGACAGTCCTATGGTCCCTAACCTGTCAGATAAGCATGGGCCTCCTGTATTGGGGAAATGTTTCATTTGGAGGAACAATACAAATATTAATACAAATATTAGTGATTTTCAACACAGAAGTCACACTTGTGTATGAAACAGAATAAAATCCCCATATCCAACATGTTTGACAGTCATACTTGGGATGTCATGCCATTACATCAAAGGGATAACGCAAGTAAAAACAACCCACTATAGTGCATTCTTGCAGACCTCACAGAAAGTAACCCAAGAATTGTGCTGGATCAGGCCAAAAGCTAACAGTCCCATAGTGACTAACTGGATATATATGGGAAGCTCACAAGCAATTATGTTCTTAATGCCAAAATCCTGCTCCTAAACAGTCAGTATCAGCTCAGACCCCATGGAAAGCAAGCTGAGTGTTTTTGCTCCAATGTGTTCTGATGAAGCAGGAAGGACTGGGAACAATGATGCCTCTCCCACAGAAGAAAGTACCAAAGTGAATCTAAATGGGAGAGAGCTAGCATGGTCTAGTAGTTTAACTGCTGGAATAGGACACTGGGAGAGCAGAGTTTGAATCCTGGATTGGCCATGGAAACCCACTCAGTGACCTCAAGCAAGTATCATTCTCTCAGCCTCACAGAAAGGTGAGGACAAATCCTCTCTGAACAAATATGGCCGAGAAAACCCCTTGACAGAATCACATTAGGGTCACCACAACAAAGCGAAATGGAGCCAGAGCCAGGCTTGTATAGTCAGCACAACAACATAGAGCAAGGATCAACAAGTAAGAGTCCTCTCCAAATTTTCCTATGGATCAGCTGAAGATGAATACACAGTGAGACAATTGTATTCCTTCCAAGGTATCTTCCAGATGGTAAAAGCACCTGTGGGAGTCCCTATCTTGGTTAATCTTTGCTATTGTGTGCCTTCAAGACATTTCCAACTTATGGCAACCCTACAGTGAACCTACCATGAGATTTTCTTGGCACGTTTCTTCAAAGGAGGTTTGCCATTGCCATCACCTGAGGCTGAGAGGGAGTGACCTGCACAGGGTCACCCAATGGGTTTCTATGGCTGAGAGGGGATTTTAACCCTGGTCTCCATCATTCCAGTCCAATGCTCTATTCCATTATAAACCTTTGGTTTGCCTTGTACTCATCTTTGTAATGATCAGAGAAATATATCATTGTCAGAAGGACTCTTTTCTCTCCTGAGAAAGACTACAAACAACAACAAAAACAACCAAGGCATTGTATTGCTCATCTGTTCCTACCTGCACCACACTGCATGTTGCCATCAAGCTGTATTAAACCATTTTCAAGCTTTCTTTTTGCTTGAGTAGCCTGAAGACTCTTTCTTTCCTTACATTACCCCAGGAGTTTCAGTATATCCTTCCTCAGGAGAACCACCAGAACAAAGGTATTTCTGAATAGCAAATTATCTTTTGGGGCTCATTTTTTCCCCACAGAGAATTACAGAGGGACCTCAAGGACTGTTGAGTTCAATCCCCCATCATGCAGGAATACACCACGAAAGCAATCCCAAAAGACAGCCATCCACACTCTGTATGAAGACTTTTAAAGAGAGTCCACCACCTTCCGAAGCCTCCATTTCTGTCCCCTCTCCTTCTGAGTCCTGTGTGAATGTCTAGAAAGATATTTCATTCCAGTTTTGTGGGAAGACCAATGATTTCAGTCCAGTCTTTCCTGCTAGTTCAGTGGGAAGGGCTAAGACTAGATTGTATCTCCATTTTTTAAAAATCTCTTCTTTGTGTGCTTTCTAATTTGATGGCCTTTTCTGCTTACTGAAATTTCTTCTGCTTACTGAAATCTTTGAGAGCAGTATAATGAGACAGAAGTTGTTCAGAATAATGAACTGGAAGAAGAACAAGAGAAGTTGAAGTGTGTGCAGATAGTACCTAACCCTGGTTTTGTGTCCATGTGTATATGTGTGTGGGGTGGGATGGAAGTGTACTTAGCTGTTCCCATAACCTCTACATTCCATTTTGCCAGGATAATTTAAGAATTGGCCATTATCCATAAAAAAAGTTCTACAGATACTTCTAAAAAGAGAAATAAGTGAGTCCTACAGCAAATCAAGCCTGAACTCCCCCTAGAAACCAAGATGACTAAACTGAAGCTGTTGTAATTTGGCCATATCATAACAGGGCATGACTCACTAGAAAAAACACTAATGCTTGGTAAAGTAGAGGGCAGAAGGGAAAGAGTAAAACTGAATTACTACTACTACTGTTTATTTATAACATCCTTTCCAAAACATATACAATAAAAACAAACAATAAACACTATGAAATGTTAAAATAGGAAAATAATATACTAGTATGCTAAAAACAAAAACAAACAAAATCCTCCTCAGTTGCTACCCTTAGGCATGCTCAGCAACTTAATCTGGTGAAACAAAGAGGAAGGTGTTCAACTCTTCATGAAAGTGGATCAGATCCTCTGTCAGCCAGAGATGCAAAGAAACGCTGTTCCACAAATGCAGAGCCAGATCCTGAAAAGCTCACAGCCTTGATAGAGCTGTACGTGTTGGTGGAGTCACCAATAATCTTTTGTCTGCAGATCTTAAATTTCTAGATGGTACATACCATGTAGGCCAAGCTACCAAATACAGGGGAGGTTAAAGAACAGGCTGTTAAATACTAGGACCAAAAGCTTATAATGAGCCCTGGCCTGAACTGGAATTCCAGATGGATAGACTCAATGAAGGGAGCCACAGCTCTGAGTTTGCAAGACCTGAGCAGGGCTATTGGTGATAGGTTGACTTGGAGGTCTCTCAGTCATGGAGTGACCATAAAGCGAAGCTGGCTTGACAGCAGTTAACAGCAACAACACCACACCCAAAGACAAATATCTGCAGGACTTTGTATTTATCCTAGGTCCAAAACATACTGCAGAAATAATCCAGTTTGATACTACTTTAACTGCCCTGGTTCAATGCTAGGGAATTTATTATTATTATTATTATTATTATTATTATTATTATTATTATTCTGGGAACTATAGTTTTGTGAGACATTTATTTAGCCTTTGTGCCAATAAACTACCATTCCCAGGATTCCCTAGCACTGAGCCAGGGCAGTTAAAGCAATCTCATGATGGATTATTTCTGCGGTGTGTTTTTGATCTTGGACCTTTCTTCTCCTCTCTCCTTATTTTCTGAAAAGCCTTGAGTTTTCCAACATGCTTAGCTTCTATTCTGGTAGCCACTAGAAACCAGATGCTAGTTCTTCTAAGTTTATGCCTGTTCCATGCAAATCCACCCTTTTATGCTGTTTTCTCCACATTTAAGGCTGGCACACAGGTATATATTTTGTTTATTTAGTCCTTTGCTTTATTTTCAGAAGCTAGTTAACTCAAAGAGCAACACATCTGTGTACGTTGCCACTGTGCCAAATATGGCTGAGGAAATAGGCAGGATTTGAAGGAGAGATGTGAAATGTCTTTTAGACTCTAATCTGTTAAGACTCTTTTGAGTGTCAGTAAGCATGTGGACGGGGTTGCACAATTCCCTCATCATGGATAAGTGATGTACATTTTCTCCATGTTCAGTATTGAATGGACTGGTTGCTATTCATATTAGCCATTCAATTCTATGTCTCCTACCTTACACATAGGTAGTTACACCTGTATATACAGTCTGCTTCTTAATGCTTGTCACAGAAGGAAATTCATATGCTTCTGAATCATATTGGAATTACAGAAACATATGGAAATTATATGGATGGAATTTCAGTGTAGGAAAACTTTAGTTTGCCAAACTGTCCTTGCTGTGGATATCCTTCAAAGTCTTACAACAATCATCCTAACATCATTTGGGCAGGTGATTAGTCTCCAGGCTAGTTATTAAGGACTGTAGTGGGCTTGGATCTCTTCCTGTGGTAACAACCAAGAGTTACAGAGAACCATCAGTGAGTAGGAGAAAGCCTTTGATGTTTAAAATGGCACAATCTAGAAGAGGAAATCTGCTTGTTCATCATAAAGGAGATCAACCCTCTTTCAATAAGACTCATGGGATATAAAGTAAACATTACTTGTCAAGAATCAATAATTAGTTACTGACTACCGGCATTAGAAGTAAAGCGGCATTCAATAAGCTGCTTTAGCTTTGACAGGGAAAGAAGTGAAGGTTTCAGTACAAAGGACATGTTTTATGTTGGGTGGGGAATGTTGTCAGACTGCAATTCCCAAAAGCCACAGACAATATAGCCAAAGGTGAAGGATGATAGGTGCAGTCTGGTAATAGCTGAGAGCCACACATTTCTTATCCCTGTTTTAAATTAAAGCAGGTTGGTGTAATGAATATGATATGCAAGCAAGACACTACTGCAGTATACAAGATTTTAAAAACTCACATTCTAGAGTGGTGCCTTGACAACAGGAATCCATGTTGCAAGAGATTGGCTGCCTAATATTTTAGTGAACATCAGCTTGGTGAACAATTCAAAAGGCAGCGACCTGCCCTTTCAGCAAGAGGATCTCATTTGCTTCACCCTCTGCTTACACGAATGCAGTATCAAGAAGCTACAAGAGCGCAGGCACTAGAGTATGCTAAATACAACTCACCTCCCAGCTTGTTGAGAACACGAGTGACAGCATTGGAGCACCCTTCACAGGTCATGTCTACGAAGAACTCTTGTTTCTGAAAGCATCAGAAGAAAGATTTGAAAAGCTATTGAAAGAGATTTTGTGCAGCAATGGTACAACTATGAAATAAAACCAAGCTAGTAGCCAACACTCTGCCATGGAAGTATAGTGGGACTACAATCTACCTCCTCCTCATCCACTGGCCATGCTGGATGAGAATGATGGGAGCTCTGGCATAACATGTCTGAAAGGTGCTGCAAGCTAATATCAAAGGTTGCTTTGGACCTCATGAGCAGTACATTCAAAATCTTTGCAAACCACAACTTTAGATTCTTGTTAATTATGTCTCCACAGCATAGTTAGCCAGCATGATATAGTGTTTTGGATGTTGTAAGAGGGCTCAGAAGATCAGGGCTTGAATCCCTGCTCAGCCACAAAACCCTCTGAGTGATCTTGGGCAAGTCATACTCTCTCAGCCTCAGAGGAAAGCATAGGCAAACCCCCTCTGAACAAATCTTGCCAAGAAAACCCTATGATAGGATGTCCATAAGTGAAGTCAGCTTGAAAGCACATAACAACAAGCATAATGTTGGGCTCAAAACAAAGGTGTCTTTCTTTAAGAATATTTTCAGTGGCCAGAACAACACTTGATAGCTGGAAGAAGGCTTACTATTGGTTCTTCATTGTGTTTACATTTCCTAAACAAAATTGCATAACAATTTATAAAAGATTAGAACATTTCTGATACTTCTTTCTATTATTGTTACATTCTATTTCATTTTTGCTTTCTTTTTTGTGTTGCCTTAATCTTATTCCCAACCAGTATCACAAAGCAATATTTTTTCAAAAAGGAAAGGGAACATGTTCTCAAAAACTTACCTGGCTGTAACATCTGTTTCATAAACAACTGTAGCCTCAGAACTTTACAGAAGCAAGAGATTATTTTGTTTGAACAAAGAATTATTTTAATAAATTGAAAAGGAAAGCCTCCTTTTTTATGGAAAGTAAATGGTCCAAGCTAGAGATATGAGCAAATTACATGTCAACAGGGCTGGATTGGACTACAAACCCCATCATTTCAGCCAGCATAGCTGATGGACGTATTGCTCATGGATGTAGGAAGCTGCAGCCCCACAAAGATGAGGGATCCTACTTGAAGAAGGTTGACATTACAGCCACAATTCAAGCTGGATGCCATATCCAGCATATCCAGTCTCCTGTATGTGGACCACAATGCCTCCATGATGACATATTTTCTACCTCCCTAGTGTAGGTTGCGTATTCCTTATCCATACTGCTTGTGACCGGAAGTATTTCAGAGTTTGGGATACCTGTATTTGCATATAAGTACACAATCAGATATCTTGCAGATGGGATAAATCTAAATACAAACTTCATTTGTTTCATAGCCACCTTATACACATAGCTTGAAAGTAATTTACACCATGTATTTGATAAATTTGTGCAAAAAACCAAGTTTGTGCAGACTAAATCATCAGAAAGCAAAGGTGTCACTATCTCAGCCACCCATGTAGACAATTTTGGATTTTTGAAAATTTTGGATTTTAGAATTCCAGATAATGGAGTTGATACAGGATGATTCTCCCTTAACCCTGTATATCACCTGAGCAAAGTACATTGATTTCTCAAAGTACATTGGTTCTTGGCTTATCTAAGAAAAGCAGTGTTTAAATTAAAACTTTTTAGACAAAGGGCCTCTAATTTGGGGATATTAGTGTAGATATAATTTTGTTATTGTTGTGTGCCATTAAGTAGTTTTTGACTTATGGTGACCTTAAGGATGAACCTATCATGGGGTCTTCTGGGAGTGAGAGTGTGTGGACCTAAGCTCATCCAGTGGGTTTCCAAGGCTGAGTGATAATTTAAACCAGAGAGCCATCATGGTGTAGTGGTCTGAGTGCTGGACTATGACTCTGGAGAACAGAGTTCAAATCCTTGCTTCAGGATGGAAACTCTCTCAGCCTGATAGGAAGATAAAAGCAACCCCTGTATAAACAAATCTTGCCAAGAAAACTCCATGACAGGTTCGCCTTAGAGTTGCAATAAGTCAGAAACAACTTGAAGGCACATGACAACAACAATTTTAACTGAAGTATTAAAAAGAAAGCAGATTGAATTTGCATTCAATTGTGAACAAAAATACATAGTTTAAAAATAAACAAACAAAGCCCTCTGCCTTAACATAAAAAGATTACAATTTAAAACAGTTTTAAAACATTGATTGCTCTTCTAAGGTATACAATCCAACCTTCAAATGACTGGAAAAAGATGGATTTACAATCTGTGTAAATTTCTAAAGGTCATCTTTGAGCACATTCACAATCAATAAATCATTGCAGTTTAGTTTGAAGGTTTTATCTACAGCCCTAAAGTTTTCTTCATGTTCTGCTTGCGGTCTCTGAACAAGAAGGTAGGTAATTTTCACTACTAGCCTATTAGCAGAAATTTACATAAGAAAGGTTAATGATATTCTGTCCTTTCCCTGGGTGGGATCATAAATCAGTTTGGGATTAATAAAACGTGGTAAACAGATCAACCCCAAGAGAGCTGAGGGTTTCTAAGCACTATTCTAGAGTCATCAGGGCAGCCTGGAAATAAAAAGTCAGCCTTTGAATGACTAACCGGTTTTTCCTGGTACCACTAAAGACGTAATTCACAGGGGTGAAACTGGAGATACAGCCAGTATCCAAGCCAGATACTTAGATATGTGTTGCAGATTGTAGAGTCAGAAATGGACACAAGCCTTCATGCCATAAGAAGAGCCAGACTCCTGATATTTTTGAAATGATTCAGCTCACATTCAGGGCCAGCCCAAGACAAGATCATGCTTCCTCTCATTCCATATCCAAAACTCCAACCACACTGGCAGTTGAATTTTATCAGAGTTTGAAAGCATTTTTTTTTTTTGGACTTCAGTTCCCAGAATTTCTCAGCCAGCATGGCCCTTTGGAACTGCAGTCATGGCCATGTTGGCTGGGGGATTTGGAGTTTGTAAGCCAAAAACTCTGAATGTTACAGCAAATTAAGCTGTAGATGCAACCTTGAGTCTTGATCCCTTCCAGTGCAGCTTTTGATAACCACTGCATGGATCAATTCATTTGAGATGTGGTGCTGGAGAAGAGTGCTGAAGATCCCATGGACAACCAAAAGGACAAACAAATGGGTCCTAGAGCAGATCAAGCTGGAAACCTCCCTGGAAGTCAAGATGACCAAACTGAGGCTGCTGTACTTTGGACACATCATGAGAAGAAGGACTCATTGGAAAAGACAATTCTGCTGGGAAAGGTGGAGGGAAGTGGGAAGAGAGGAAGGCCACATGCCAGATGGATGGACTCTATTAAGAAGGTCATGCGTATGGGGTTGCAGGCATTAAACAGAGCAGTGGAGACAGAGGGTCTTGGAGATGTCTCATCCATAGGGTCACCATGGGTTGAGATAGACTCAAGGGCAGTTCACAACAAGACAAAGTTCTGGAAGGAGCTCTTTTGCATTTTTGGCCTAGTATGAGGGTAGCTCAGGCAGGCTTTGCTGCTCATGATTTCACACTTTTTGCCTAAAAGTAATCTAGACTGCAGAAGCAGAGTAGCATAGTGGTTTGAGAATTGGACTATGAATCTGGAGACCAGGGTTCAATTCCTGGCTCAGCCATGAAACCCACTGGGTGACTTTGGGCAAGTAGCACTCTCTCAGCTTCTCAAGAAGGCAAAGGCAAACCTGCCAAGAAAACCCCATGATAGCATTGCCAGAAATCAGAAACGACTTAAAGACATCCAACAACAACAAATCTAGATGGTAGCTTTGATGTAACACAGTCAGGGATTGGTCCTTAAACAGATTTTAAGTGCTTGGCATACAAACACTAGAACCAGAGTTTAGAGAAGTCAGTTTTTCGGACTCTGAACTACACAATCAGTATGACCAACCAATGCTATTCTGGCTTGAGGACTTTTAACTGGGAGTTCAAAAACAATTGTTTTCTGAGTGTTTACCAGAATTAGGTCCCCATTCTTAAAGGAAATGATTTCAGCATCAGAAGGGCAACCTCAATGGACTGTGATGTGTGCTTTAAGCCTAAAGTTCATATGGCTTTTAAAGTCAGGCTTATCATGAGGCACAGCTGCTTGTCTGAAGTAATCACTGCACTGGTGTACTTCCTACTAACAGACACTTTCAAGCAAAATCTTTACCTCTCATTTCTTTAATTTGTTTTGCCTTCACTTGATAGTTTTGCTATGGGTCTTGTGCTCTCTCTCTCGGGTCTGATCTGCACTGCAGAAATAATGCAGTGTGACACTGATATAACTGCTATGGCTCAATGCTATGGAATCCTGGGATTTGTAGTTTGTTGTGGCACCAGACCTCACAGACAGGAAAGGTTAAATGTCTCAAAAAATGACAAAATTCCTAGAATTGCATAGCGCTGAACCAAGGCAGTTAAGTCAAAATGCATTATTTCTACAGTGCAGATTAGATCTCAGCCTCTCACCAGGTCTTGAATGATCCTTTGATTTCTCCAATTGCATTTCTGAACCCTCTGAGAGCTCCAGAAAGTCACAAACTGGACTGAGACAACAATGTCTCTGTGCAACTTAACACATTTATAATGGTACAAACCTGACAAAGTGGGCACTGATCCAAAAGGCAAAAAACAAAACCCACAATAGGTTAAAAGTTCTTGGATTTATATCTCATTGTTATTCCCAAAATGAAAGTCAAAGTGGCTTAATGCTGATACTTAATAAAATGTACAATTCAAACCGAAAGCAAAACAAAAGATTAAAACAGACATAATTTAAAATGATTAAAAACAACTAAAAACATAAATTTAAACATTCACCATTAAGGAGAAAAAATGGAAAGGTGCTATTTGTGCTCCAACAGGGCAAAACATTTCCCTTCAAATGCCAACATGGATGAGGTTCATCTGTTGAAGCTTTGAATTAAAATGGTGGCAACGTTTCTCTTCAAAACCAACAAAATGTCCCAAATCTTGAGTTTTAGGATTCACAGGGCACAAAGAGAGGTAATAAAGGGTATTTTAAACAACAACAACAACAACAACACAACTTTATGGCACCCCCTTATCCCATTTCTTTCAGAAATGAACCAATGGACCTCCAGATGTCAATTTAAACTGACACACTGCAGCTCAACCTTGTGTCTTTTGCAGTTAAAACATTTAACTGGCCTGGCCTTGGGGCCATATTTGAATTATTAACGACACTAATAATAGCAAACATGTTTTTGACAAATGAGTGAAAGGGGAAGTTTTTAAAAGAACTGCCAAAATCTTCAGAACACATCTTAGCCCCCATGGCCTTTAAAAACAGTTTTAAGGCAACATATCCCCATAGTAGCAAAAGCACAACAGCATCCAAACCTCACAAAAAAAAAACAAAAAAACAACCCAGTGTGATGTCTTTCTGGAGTCAACCAAAACATACAAAATACATGATGCAAGATTATTATTTTTTTAAAGAGAGCCAACGTGGCATTGTGGTTTGAGCCTTAGACTCAAGGTTTAAAACACACTGGGAGGCCAGGGTTTGAATCCCTGCTCAGCCATGGAAACCCACTTTGGGTGGATTTAGGCAACTCACACTCTCTCAGCCTCAGAGGGAGGCAGTGGCAACCCTCCCCCCATTTTTTTAAATAATGTTTATTGCTTAAAAAGACAAACAGCATAAAACATACAACATGAACAAATACATACAAACCCAAATCTATAGACTTTGTGTACACATTAATATCTAAATATCTAAAAAAAGATGTCAAAATCAGTAACAAAAGCAATCAAATCTCTGAAACATCTTACATTAATACATATTAACCTTATTCACTTATTTCTATCCATTCCTTCCTCCAACATCACACCATAGACTTCCCTTGCCAACTTTAAAACATATTATTTTCCTTCCCTTAAAAACACTCTTATTATCAGCAAACCCTTTCTGAAGACATTTGGGAAGAGAAGCCCTCTTGATAGGTTTCATAGCCTTAAGGACTCCATAAAGGACTGGAAGGCACACAGCAACACGCAGAAATATTGCCATTAACATATATATATATATATATATATACAAATATATACACACTACACACAGATATATATATATATATATAAAATAAAATGTGCCCAGGAATCTGCTATGGCAAACTAAATTAGCAATAATAATAATAGTATTATTATTATTATTAATATTAGTATTAATAATAATAATAATAATAATCTCTTCCTGAATAGAAAGGAAAGCGGAACCTTCCCTCCAGGTCTGTGTTTCCGGGGGGCATCTTTCAGAGTCACCCACCGGCATCGTTGCAGCTGCTATTGTTGGTCCCTGGAACGCAACAGCCTCGGCCTCTTCCCTTCGCAAAATAAAATGAAAGGGCGGCGGAGGCAGGGGGCGGAGCTTCGCCTTCCCTCCTCCCTCCCTTCAGAGGGAAGGAAGGAACGCCCCCAAGACCCCTAGACCAGCCATTCCGCTGGACGCCGCTAGGGGGAGCAATTTCATTAGGTGGACTGGCCAGGCGCCAGAGGCTTCAGTTCTACCACTTATGTGTGGCCACACTGCAGGAATAATCCGGTTTGACACCGCTTTAACTGCCGCGGCCAGTGCTGTGGGATTCTGGGATTTGTAGTTTGATGAAATGCCTCCTTTTTTCCCCCCAAGACGCCTAACACCTCCATACCACAGATTGGTTTAAACCTAAAAGAGGAGAAATAATCCAGTTTGAGACTGGCTCAATGCTAGGGCATTCTGGGAATTCTAGTTTTGTGAGGCATTTAGCCTTCTCTGTTTTGGTATCACAATAAACTACAGTTCCCAGGAATTCATCAGCATTGAGCCAAGGCAGTTAAGGCAGTCTCAAACTGGACTTCTCTGTCTCTCATAGAGAAGGCTACATAATATCTAACAAAGCTACAAATCCCAGAATTCCCCAGCACTGAGCCAGGGCAGTTAAAGCAGTCTGAAACTGGATTTCTCCCATCTCTCACAGGGGAGGCTAAGTAATATCTCACAAAACTACAAATCCCAGAATTCCCCAGCACTGAGCCAGGGCAGACAAAGCAGTCTCAAACTGGATTTCTGCGGCTCTTGACAGGGAAGGCTCAATAACTCACAAAATTATAACTCCCAGAATACCATAGCAGTGAGCCAGGGCAGTTAAAGCGGTCTCAAACTGGATTTTGCCATTTCTCAAAGTGAAGGCTAAATATTTCACAAAACTACAAATCCCACTGGGCAGTTAAAGCAGTCTCAAACTGGATTTCTCTGTCTTTGACAGGGAAGGCTAAATAATATCTCACAAAACTACAAATCCCAGAATTCCCTAGCACTGAGCCACAGCAAGTGGTGTCAGACTACATTATTTCTGCATTATTTCTAAAGCTGCCAGAGATGAAATAAAGGACAGGGCTCCTTTCCCGTTAATGACTTTTTAGAAGAGGGAATTTATTATGTCAAAATGAGTACAATTGCAACAGGCAAGGTAAATTGCAGTTGCCTCAAGAATCCAATACTGAATGACTAGCAGAACAGAGAGGAAAAGGTCAGAGCAGACAAACCTGCCAGCAGGCTACAAAAATAAGAACAAAAGAAAGTTTGGCTGTGGAATGGAATGGAGGAAAATCATGCAGTAAACAATGCAATAATGTTTAATGTGAGGAAGATTTGACTGTAGCTGTGTGTGATGAGCAAAGTAACGTAAACAGCAGATCCCCTCGATTTTTAGTAAGTGTGCATGAAAAACAAAACAGAAAGAAAAGGGGACAGCAGATAAGCGGCCTTCCTCCTCAGCATACAGTAAAAAGCATAGCTCTATAAATCTGGTCACCAAAATGGAAACCATGTCAAAAGGAGGTTGATGAAAGAAAATCATCCCTGCCAGCAATTTCAAAGAAATCTCAAGGAGCCTCTAGAAAGTTTATTATTATTATTATTATTATTATTATTATTATGAAGCAAGGCTTAACTGGCCTGGTGGTTTCATTTGAAATGTGTGTATTGTTACTTTTGAACAAAAAGTTTGCCGAAACATGTTGAATTGCTCTACTTTTTTTGTACTGTAGAAACCTATCCAAGTTATTTTTGCCTCGGGTACCAGATTGTCTTTTAAAGAAGGAATGCCCATGAACAAATCTACTTTGGAAACAGATATACCTGTGCATCAGGATGCTGGACATCCCATAGCTATAAATAGGAGGGTGTTACCATTGTTTCTTTCTGTACTTTGTATATGTAAAAATGTTATAGCTCCCATGAACATATCAATGTCAGGAAAAGGAACAACAGAATGTTTGTGTGGAGATATTGAAAGAGGAACTAGAGCTACTTGGTGTGGCCCTGTTCTGGCAAATGTATTCATTTAGCTATTTAAAGAATGTTTGAACAGGTGTGCACCATAGGTGAGCAATACATAGCCCTCACTGTGTTTTTTGTCTTCCTGAGTGCCCCTAATGGCAAGTAATAAATGTGTGCCCAAATGGGCACCCTTTCCTGGCTTTTAAACATCCAGTGAAGATAGATGGACACATACAACTTCATGAGTAAACTGTGCCATTCCCACCCCTTTTCAAATGCCTTCTATAAATTACTGCAGACCAAAATTTAAAAAGATATATATGCATGAATATATCTCTTTTGCAAGTCCAGATCAGCTGTGTTTTTTTTTTTAACTATTTTTTCTAAGCTTTGTTAAGAGTTCTAAGGATTTGTTTGCTTTTTAATTCAGGTATTTTCGGGCGGTGGACAGGATAATTAAAATTGCTAGGATACTGATGTGTTTATTATTTTGAGCTCTGTACATTATTGACATTCTCTGACATTTTACGCTCTGTACATTCCTCTTTAGGGGAAAAGAACTTTCAACAAAATCTGAATATTAGGATTGTACATACTGTACAAGAGAAACTTCTGCTTATGAAACTTTTGAATAGGAGAATGGATACCCAGGAACAATTTATTACAATGTATTGGGGTTTGGGGGTGTTGTTCAAAAAGGAGAATTGCTATTCCTAGAATCCTCTAAGAGTAGTATTTTTCCTTTAAAGCAAGAGGCAGAAGCATGCTTGAGTGCATATGCTTTCCTGCTGCTTTTTCAAAACATTTGCCTATGTTTTAACTGTCTGGATTTGGCAGGGTCAGTCCTGATTGATTCTCTGCTGTCTCAGTTTTTCATCTGATTCTATAATGTCATTACTTTCCCCCTTTGTTCTCTAGCTTACTTTGATTGCTGAAAATTGAATTCAAAATACTGTACAAAAGTCATTTGAGATCAACTCTGTGGATAGAGAGAGGAGGAGGGGGCAGAATCTTGCCCTTCCCAGGAGGCTTATGCAAAAGCAAAGCTATTTGTTCTTCCTCATTAATAGTGCTTGTCATCTTGACCACATTCTGATCCTGGCTGGGACTGTTCACCCTTGCCCACTTGAAACACTTGCGGAGGCTAGGAGGGCCGACTCCAGAGGATACTTTAAAATCTCCCTGCTTGTCAGGAAGGTGGGCAATGGCTCTCTAGTGCGTCTAGGGACAATTTCCCCCCCAGCTCTTCAGCAAAACTATTAAGGGGGGCAATGGAACCTGAGGCCGGGAATGAGGCGGGGCGGCTATTGGAGTTGTGCTGGGGAACGGGAGGTGTGTTCGGAACAGAATGAACAAATGTTACAAAAGAAGACGGGATCGCTGCTTGAAAGCTACACCACCTTCAGTTCTGTCTGTTTCCCAGAATGGTTTGGAGAGCACATCTACCATTCCACAGAACCTCACCGTACTCCTCTGCAACGCAAGGTCGGTTAAGAATAAGACCCATGTTATTCATGATTTCCTGTTGGATGAGGATGCCGACCTGGCTTGCTTTACAGAGACCTGGCTAGGAGAGGATAACACAGTCACCTGGGCCCAGACCCTCCCAGCCAGGTACTCTGTCAGTGAGCAGGTGAGGAGAAGTGGGGGGGGGTGTGGGCGGAGTGGCTCTAGTCCATAAGAACAACCTGTCCCTGACCAGGATACCTGTCTGAAAAACAGTCCACCTTGAGTGTATGTACCTTAGCCTGAGGAACAGGGATAGTTTGGGGATTCTGCTAGTCCACCGACCACCCCGTTGCCTAGCAGACTCCCTAACCAAGCTGAGACAGCTGGTCTCAGAGCTGCTGTTGGAGTCCCCCAGACTACTAGTTTTGGGAGACTTCAACATTTCGCTCGAGACCAATTTAACAGGTGCGGCTTGGGAGTTCATGGAGACCATGACAAACATGGGCCTATCCCAATTGGTCATTGGGCCTACACACTGTGCAGGTCATACACTCGATGTGGTCTTTAGTACAGAACAGGAATATCTGTGGGTGGAGGTTATTACTACCTCTGCATTGTCATGGACAGATCATTTCCTGGTCAAGACAGAACTTAGAGCGTGCATCTGTGCCACCTGGGGTGGTGGACCCATTAGAATGGTCCACCCTCGAAGGCTAATGGAACCAATTGGATTCCAGAAAGCCTTAGAGGGTTTAATGGTTGGGAATGCCGGTGATCCTGTCGATGCTCTGGTTAATACTTGGAACACCAATCTCACCAGAGCTATCAACATGATCGCTCCAAAGCGTCCTTGCCATTCTGCTTCAAACCGTAAGCCGTGGTATACACCAGAGCTTAGAAAAATGAAGCGGATTGGCCAACGACTAGAGCGCAAGTGGCGGAAGACTTGACTCTTATCCGACAGAACTTGCCATAAGAACTTTCTTTGGTCCTATCAGGAGGCAATACACACAGTGCAGAGATCTTTCTCCTCTGCACGTATTGCATCTGCAGAGTCCCGTCCAGCAGAACTGTTTAGAGTGGTGAAGGAGCTAACGCAGGTGCCCCCGCGCCAAATCCCTTACTTAACCTGACGACGGCCTGCTGTGGCACATTTAGCAACTTCTTTGCAGATAAAATCTCTCAGATAAGAGCCGACTTAGACGCCAATATTTTAACAGAAACCATAGATGAGGTATCCAGCGACTCCGTCGATGAAGTTATTCTGGATCAGCTCCAATCTATGAGTACCGATGATGTGGACAAGCTCCTTGGCAGGGTGAGGAAAACAACTTGCCCTCTCTACCCTTTCCCCTTGTGGTTGGCCATCCGAGGGGGGGGGATGCATTGAGGAGATTCCTGACGGATATCATCAATGCATCCTTCAGGGAAGGATATGTTCCATCATGTTTGAAGGAAGCAGCTGTTAGGCTGCTTCTGAAAAAACCTTACCTGGACCCCCTGGATATGAGTAATTATAGGCCAGTCTCCTTATTACCATTTTTGAATAAGGTGATCGAGAGGGCAGTTGCTCTTCAACTCCAAGCTGTCTTGGATGAAACCGATTATCTAGACCCATTTCAAACTGGCTTCAGGACAGGCTTTGGGGCTGAGACTGCCATGGTTGCCTTGACCAACAATCTGCATCTGAGCATCGACAGGGGTAGTGCGACGATCTGCATCTGAGCATCAACAGGGATAGTGTTGGTGCTCCTAGACCTCTCAGCGGCTTTCAACATGATAGACCACGGCATCCTCTTGAACCGCCTGAGGGGGTTAGGTATTGGAGGCACTGCATTGCAGTGGTTCCGGTCTTTCCTCTCGGGTAGGTCCCAGAGGGTGCTGCTCGGGGACAGTAGCTCCAGTAAAAGGGCCCACAGGGTTCTATCCTGTCCTCAATGTTATTTAACATCTAAATGAAGCTGCTGGGTGAGATTATTCGGAGTTGTGGAGCTGGGTGTTATCAGTACGCTGATGACACCCAAATCGATTTCTCCGTGTCTCGTTTGTCAGCCTCAAATCCCAATGGCGTCTCCTCTCTCAATGAATGTCTTCGGGCAGTAATGGACTGGATGAGGAAAAACAGATTGAAACTGAATCCCGACAAGACGGAGGTGCTCATGGTAGCGGCCGTGAAACCAAGAATTGGGTTGCAACCTCCAGTCCTGGATGGGGTCACGCTCTCCCCCAGTGACTGTGTTCGCAGTCTGGGGGTGCTCCTTGACTCATCACCTCTGATGACAAATCAGGTAAATGCAACAATCAGGAGCCCTGTTATCAGCTTCAGCTGATATGCCAGCTGCGCCCTTTTCTGGAAGTAAGGGATCTCGAGACTGTTGTATACGCGCTGGTAACCTCACGTCTAGATTTCTGTAATGCGCTGTACATGGGGCTACCCTCGTGCCTGGTTTGGAAACTGCAATTAGTGCAGAACATGGTGGCCAGAGTAGTATCAGAAACATTGAGGAGGAACCATAATACTCTGGTACTGAGGTCCCTCCACTGGCTGCCTATTAGTTTCTGGGCCCAGTTCAAGGTGTTGGTTACCACCTTTAAGCCCTAAATGGCTTGGGCCCAAACTATCTCAGGGACCACCTCCACTCTTACAGTCCTCTCCGTGCACTCCTGTCCTCTGGGAGGAATTTGCTGCAGCCTCAAAAATCTAGGCTTTCCCAGAGGGCCTTTTTGATTGTTGCCCCCAGATTGTGGAATGACCTGCCGGACAAGATCCGCCAATTGACATCTTTAGATAGTTTTAAAAAGGCTGTCAAGACAGATCTCTTCTGGCAGGCCTTTCCAGGACAGATAATCCCAGCCTCAGGAACTCCTCCTTGAGGAGGGTACCCAAGTTCCTCCTAGAAGACTTAATGAGAACTGTTGCTGTAGTCCAAAATTACCATTGTAATATTATTGTTGTATTATAATTGTTGTTTTAATTTCAATTCCTACTTTTAATTTGTAACTGATTTAATAACTTTTTAAGGGGGGAGAGGGAACTAGATTTTGTATATCTGTATTGTGTTTTATTGTTGTTAGCCACCCCGATTGACCTCAAAGGGGCGGGATATAAATAATAATAATAATTATAATTATAATTATTGCTTGTCCAGATGTGTCCTAATTTTCATCTGTAAAATGTTGGAGAGTACTCTAGGATGTTTATGTGCCTAATTGTATTCCTAGCTCTCCATTGACTTTCTCTGTTGAAACACACAGACACACACTTTCAACAAAATCTAAATGTTAAGATTGTATGTAGTGAAGAAGTTTCAAATCATGAAACTTGTGAATGGAAAAAGGGACACCCAGGAATCATTTCTTTAAAAATACCCTGCCTTGTGGACCTCTCTTCATGAGAGAGATAGAGGGAGGGAAAGAATGAATCTCAAAAAAGAACTGCTGTTCCTGGAACAGTGGTGATTTTCCCTGTAAAGCAAGCTGGAGGGACTTGCTTGAGTGTATGTCTACATGCTTTTGTGGTGAATTTTTAAATGCAGAAGTTACCCTAAATTTATTTCCAGTTTGGGGGGAATATAGGGAGATCCCCTATTTTGGAGAGAGAGCTGTCCATGGCATGATTCCTGGAAGGGAACAAAATTAGCCTGTGGTTCAGCTGATGTTGCCAACCCTGGCTTAGATGATGATCAATCAGTGATAAGTTTAACATATTTAATTAGTTATGTTTCTTTCCCCCCCACATACTACAATTGCAGTGGGAAATGCTAAGAATCAAGCTAACTGTTTTAATAATACTCTGGACAGAAGAATTCCAGGGATACGTATTCCAATTCTATGGCTGCAGCATGTGCCAACCATGCCACTTGCCTTTCAGATTAGTTCAAAGTGTTGTTTTAACTATTAAAGAACCTCCACAGTTTGGGGCCTGGATAGCTAGTTATCTATCTATCTGGTTATGAACCTGTCCAGAGGATAAGATCTTCAGGAAAGGGCCTCTGGCCTCTTCACCATGGAAAAGGTTTTGCTTTGGATTGCAGAATACATTCCTTTCAGTCAATTCCCATCCTCATTGTTTTTATCAAGGTTTTTTCAGAGTGGCTTTTGAAATAGTTTTAATGTTTATTAATTCATGCTTTTATTATGTAAATTGTCCATAATTATGATTTTAATTATTTTATTGTTTGATTTATTTTTAATGATGCTTATTTGGGGTAGCCGTTTTGGCCACACAGGAAAGTACAATAATATCCCAAATCCACAAAACAGTGATATCTTTATTTGACCGGTCAAAATGCACAAATACATGATGCAACTTTTCAAAGCTCTGTTGGTTTCTTCATTAGGTAAAGGTGTTAAAAATCATTCAGGAGATTTTTTTTTAAAAAAATATGATGATGATTTAAATGATGTTGTAAACCATCTTAAACACCAGTTTTCTTAAGTAGAAGGGCAGAATAGAGATAGTGATGGTCATCACTAAATAAACAAAAAAAATTATTCTCTTTTTTAAAATGAGATGACAGATAGCAAATCATATAGGTGCCTCAAATTCTTGTTGTTTGACAGAAAACTATTACCACCACCATCAGTTCCAAAGTGACCAAGGATGGGTGGCTGTTGCCATCTGCTGTATCTGTGTCTTATCTCTTAGTGCAGTGCTACTCAAACATTTTACTCTTGGGACCCCTATTTACATCTACATGTGGACATTGCACACACCCCCTATACATATTATATGATTACAAATATTTTGTTGATTTAGAGTGCATATTTTCACTCACACACTCATGTATATTGATATTTTAACATTTTGTAAGGAAATAACATTGTTCAAATTAGAACAGTTTTATTTAAGTACATTCAATATTTAACTCATTACATGTGCAAATTTTACACATAAAAAGTTTGGGAAGAGGAGGAGGAAGAGGGATCAAGGCTTCCAAGTCTCACTGCCCCGCACCCCCCAGCAAGCCTCACACCCCCTGGGGGTCCTACCCCACTATCTGAGAACCAGTGTCTTAGTTCTTCTCAAACTATCTGATGTGGCAGATTGGCAGCTTCCCTCCCCACATCTGCCCTGTTCATTTGATTTGAGGTGATCATGAAAAGTCAGCATTTATTTTATTTTCTGCTTCAGATGCCAAGGTAATTTGGCTGGCTTTTGGTACTATGTTTCTCTTCAGGGAAGCAAATTGTCTTGAGGTGCCATGGCCCATTTAAGTGGGCACTAGACATATGTGCTGCTGAATTTACTGGGAATTATTTCTAAGTAGGCATGCATAAGATCACATTGTTCAGCTTAGTGCTAAATATACCTACTGGAGCATAGGGTATGTCTTCCTGAACAGGTTTCATTCAATCTATTTATTTTCTGGGTTTGGATGCAGATTGGAGCCAAGACATTATTTCAGTTTTAGATGTGGAGAAGGGGGTGACATTGACAGAAGGATACGTGGAATAGGAGTTGGGCAGGGGACTCAATATCTTCCCCTCTCAAAAAACAAACCCTAGGCTGACCCCTCCTTGAAATTATCTGCCATATTTGGACTACAGTTGAATCTCTCTTATCTGGAATTCTGAAAACTAAAATAGTCCAAAAACCAAAATATTTTTCATGGGTAGCTAAAATTGTGGCATTGCTGCTTTCTGATGGTTCAATATACACAAACTTTGTTTCATGCAAAAAAATAAAAAAATAAAATAAAAATATTCTATAAACATATCTTCAGACTATGTGTGTACAGTGTATATGAAACATACCAATGAATTTCATGTTAGACTTGGGTCCCACCTCCAAAATATGTCATTATATATGTATCAAAGTGGTTCAAAGTGGTTATGAGTCTCTAAATAGCCATGGAAAAGGTTACATTAGAGACCCTCTTCTGCTATATAGTCTTAGTGCAAGAGATATTGTACCATAGCCTAGTGAACTTTGCTTGCCGACAGTACAGAGTAGTGATTTCTCTATTGTGGCACCCATCCAATAGAATGAATTCCCTGCTGGAGAAGGACTCTGTGGAGGGCTCCCCATATAGTGTTTTCCTCACTGCCTGAAGATTTCTTTGTCGATTTTCAGAGAGATAGCTGTGTTAGCTTGTTTCATTATAAAAAGAATGAAGGCGTCTGGTGGTACCTTTTTAAGACTAGTGAAAAAACCTTTTCTGGATTCTGATCTACTGTCCATCTATCTCCGTCTGAAGAAGTGGGAAGGAGTCAACAAAAGTTTATGGTTAAAATAAACTAGTTATTTTTAAAGTTGTCACTTGACTCATCCCTGTGTTTGCCCAAGTATTTTCCTGACCACTAACCTTGTCAGCTCCCCCAAGTGAGTTTAATTAACTATTTTATTGGTTTATTGTTTCATGGCTGTTTATAGTTTTATTACTTGGCTTTATTATATGTTGTGGTTTTTAACACGGTGATGTTGTAAAGTGCTTTGGCATATTTGAAATAAAAAGCCACATAGAAATTCCTTCATACATTTCACAGGCTTGGGCTGCAATATTGTTTTCCACAGAATTCTAATATGAATTCTATTCAACCTGATGTTATCCATTTTATGAAGACGTCCCACTCAGTTTGATAGATCTCATTCTCAGAATTCAGTATGAGCTTGCATTAAACATGCCAGAGATGCTGAAAATACTTGAGAGCAGGTGTCTTTACACTCAGTATGAGATTGAATTCAGAATAAAGATACCTAGTTATGCACAGGTGAAACATCTCCAGCGATTTATCTCCTTTTCAGGAAAAAAAATTACCTGCTTAATTTTGTATGTAGCTGTATTGTATTAAAGGGAGCAGGACAGGACCAATATGCAAGTCTTACTGACTATGGGCAGCCATTGGACTCTATTAAAATTGCCACCTCTTTTCTAGCAGGGCTCCCATGCTTTTGAGACTTGTGCAATAGTCCCCTATCTAACATATGTGGATTTTACCATCACTGCATGAAGATATGCCAAGAAGAACTGCATTGGTTGAATTTCTACCTTTCATAAAACCAGTAAAGCCCCCTGAGCACCTGCCATTAAAAAGGCAAACATAACTGGGTGATTTCATGTCAGGTATATATGTTTTTCTTTTTTCTAATGAATAGTCAGATTTGGTTTTGTTATTATGGGCCTTCAAATTGACTCTAGCTTATGGTGACGTTATAGAATTTCCTTGGCAAGATTTACTGGGAGGGAAATTTGTCACTGCCTTCTTCTGAAGCTGAGAGAGTGTGACTTGTACAAGGTCACCCAGTGAGTTTTCATGGATGAGTGAGGACCCTGCTGTCCCAGAGCCCTAATCCAACACTTCAAACACAAGACCACACTGTCTAGAATATTCACATTCACTGGTTTTTTTACTACCTGATGTTTTATTACTCTCAAAATTTGCTTGTTTGGTTTAACTTGTTATTGACAGGATCACCCCTGCAAGTGGACAAGATGGGGCAGCCACTTCAGCCATCAGAACTGGGGTATCATGAAAGAAAAGCCAATTGTAAATGTAAAACAAAACAAACAGAACGGCTTCATTTATATACTGCCTCATACCGCCTAAGGAGTGTCTAAGCGATTTACAACTGTAAACTACTTGCCCCCAACAATCTGGGTACTCATTTTAGCGACCTCGGAAGGATGCAAGCCTGAGTCAAGCTTGAGCCCTTTTGCTGGTCTTGAACTCGCCACCTTATGGTTTTGAGTGAGTGGCTCCAGTAGAGGCATTTAACAACTGCACCACCAGGGCTCCTATTTATGATTATTCTATTTTTTCCCCCATGGCATCTTCTCCTTCCTCTGCCACAATTGCATGACTAGCTTTGAGTACTATGCACCTTGAAAGGTAGGGAAGGGTAGAGAGGTGTTATTTCCTTTATGTCCTTAGGCAGCAAAAGTTCTTGGGCTAATCCTGATTGCTGGCAGCTGTGAAGAACCAATCAAAGGCATTGGTCCTGAATGGAACTGATATAAATAAGGTGGTTGTGTAGCCTGCTGTATAGATAACAGTAGTCTGTTTGATGACCTGGCTAGTTCAAGTTTAGTTGAAAGATCAAGAATCCTAGGAAGAAAGAGTGGGGTGCCTTGAAAATACACATTAATCATTAGCATCCAGTTGGCATCTATTGGACAACCAACACAGCAGGTCTAGTGAGATATCTTCTATTTCTGTTTAAAGTTTTTCCCTCTAAAATATTCATCTGTAGATATTAATTTGCATATGAAAGTCTGCCTGTCTCTCCTTCCCCTCTTTTTGGTAATGCATGACCTATTTTCTAAAAATGCATAAAACACCCTAGACCATTGAGGTGGGGATTTGGTAGTCCTCCAGATGTTTCTGAACTGCAACTCTCAGCGTTTCTCCTCATTGACAATGTTGGCTAGGGGTGCTGGCAGCTGTAGTCCAGACGTACCTGGAGACCTGAATAACTCCCATCCTTGTAAGACTTAATGTGGTGAGATATTTTTTAAACCCCAAATGGCTGCTTTTGTTTCTTCTGGAATTGCTTGAACACCTGCAGTTGCAATACTTGCTGAGAATTTTCTCAGCATTTTCTGGAAAAGGTTGAGTAATTGCTTCTGCTTTTAACACAAGATTATAGTTCTTTCTTGATGGATTAATGGAAGAATTATAGTAGTGCTTCAACTGTTAAGAGCTCTTTCATATAATATAAAGGGAATGGGAAATTGATACAGGATAATATTAGCAATGAAAGAATTTTGGAAATTAAAGAGTTTAGGTTGAAATGCCGAATGAAGTCTCCAACCACAAAAGAAAAGTTGTGTGTGTGGAGAGAGAGTGAAAAATAACACTAATGATAAAAGCATGTTCCTTCTGTTTGCATTAAAATGTGTTGTGGAATTGTTTCGGTTTGGATAATAACTATTATCTGAAACTTTTAATTCATAAATAGGGATAAGGAAAATATAGCAGTTTCTTCCAAAGCATCAGAATGTAATGAAGGTATGTCATAAATATAGTCAGTCAGACAGACAGGGTACAAGATCAGAGTATAAAACCATTTTTAATTGGGGAGAGGGGAAGAAGGATATTAAACAGTTATTTTACATAATGTAATGAATTACTGACCTTAAGTATATATTTATCATAAGTGCAAGAACTAGGAATGCTTTAAAAGGGGACCTATCTCTCTCTTTCTCCCACAACTGAAAAATGATCTACTCTTACCTGCTGAATACACGAGTAATAAGTGGCCAGATCTAAAACAACAAAAAACAAGTTGTGAGACCTAGCTTCGAAATTTTGTGGAGGCTTTTACATATAGCAATTTAAATGGCATTGCATAATCTAAAAGAGTCAGGCCATGCAGGCTGTACTAATTCTGAGTCTTCCAGCTTGACCGTGAAAACCACCGGGTGATCTTGGGCAAGTCCCATGCTCTCAGCCATAGGGGAAGGCAAACCTCCTCTGAATAAATCTTGCCATGTAAACCCCATGATAGGGTAACCTTAAGGTGGAAATGACTTGAAGAGACACACAATATCACTGTATGATCTGCTTGGATGCTCTTTGTGGAGTGGAAGTGGCAGCACAGTTCTGGGCCTACGACTGGTCTTTGTGGCCATGGAAAAAGTCCAGTTTTTCCACCCTGTGGAGGCAACTCTGGCTTCTGTCAACAGTACAGACTTGTCTTTGAAAATTTGTTAGAATCTGTTGAAAGTGAAATGTCTGCGAGGCTGTAAATATTAAAAATATGAAATATATTTTAAGCATGCAAAATTTAACAGAAGAAAACTGGGATATGTGTGGCCAAAGAACATCAAACTCTGGCTAAGATGGCTGATGTTATTTATGAGGAAGAACACACAAGCTAGGAGAGGTTGCAGCAGTACTCCCCTCCTCCCTATTGAGTTAATGGAGTGAAACTCACACTTGCACTTTGAACCCAGTTCACAGCAATGGAAGTAATCTGAGGACCATGGGAAAAGTAAGAGTATGAGGAGAGAGAATCTGAAACATTGTAAAGGCAGCTGAGAAAGTGGAATGACAGAGGAGTAATCCCTGCCAATTCAGAACAATTAGGGGTATATGTTTAAAAGTTGGCAAAATTTTATTTCATTTCTTTTTTTAAACAAAAGGTCAGAGTTCTCTTCAGCTGCATCTAATTATTCTGGAGATGTTTTGCAAAGTGGAAGTAGTAGCATTGTGAGGGTGAGAGATCTTTGGCTTTTTCTGCTAATAAAGTCAAAGAGATGCCACCTGGATTTCTATGAGGAAAACCAATAGTGACTCAACTTCCTGGCTAGGGTTGTTCTTCCAATGGGCAAAAAAGATCTATGACTTGGTAACTGCACAGCAGACAGCAATCTGTAAGTGGAAGTCCCCCCTCCCTTCTCTCTCTGATGTGGAGAAGCAATGAGGGAAGCTTTGTTGGTTTTTGTTTTTCTTTTTTTGCTTATAAAGCAGCTGCCCATAAAAGGGAGGCACCTCTGCTAGTTATGTGGAACCACTGTGTTAGCAGATCTTTTCAAGGGGCCTCGAGGTGGGATTTATGGTAGTACAGTCAGCCCTCCTTATCCATGGATTTTTTTTTAATCTATGGATTCAAGCATCCATGGTTTAAAAATATTTTTTTAAAGTATAAATTCCTGATAGCAAACCTTGATTTTCTCTTTTATATAAGGGACACAATTTTGCTATGCCATTATATTTAATGGGACTTGAGCATCCACAGATTTTTTTATCCACGGGGGATCCAGGAACCAAACCCCAGTGGATAACAAGGGTCCACTCTACTGTGATTCAGGTTGAAAATACATTGTTGCAATGATGGGACCTGCAGCTTCCTGATGTGACAAATCCCCTAGAAGGAGATTTTTTTTCTGGGGGTGGGGTGGAACTGGAGGGAAAAGGATTCATTATGAACAGGTAGGGATCAGTAACTTCTTTCTCTACTGGTCTTTGCTAACTGACCATTCATAAAACCATGCCTCTGTCCTACACAGTTATGCCAGTTTAATGCCTCTTTTATTATCCTAGCTCCATCCTACAATGTACCATCTGATGAGATGCTTACATAGGATTGTCTGCCAGAGCTTTATTATACTTTTCCTCAACTACAGCCCTAGTGCTCTCTAGCAGAGCATTTCAAGTGTCCACTGGACAACAGATCCCAGGATTCCATTGACTGGAGCCATAAGAAACGACTGTGTAGACCAGATGTAGAGTCTTTGTGGATTACCTGTACCATACTCACATGCTCACTTACATCTTTGTTCAGACAATTGAGGAATAAGATGATTGTCGGGTGGTGTCCTGGAAGTGCAGGTGTCTGGGACGTGAGCAAGGTGTGTGTGTTGGCTCATTATGGTCTTGATGAGAGAATCATTTTAAGTAATTTCCTGTTGCTGGTGGATGCACATTCAGTTCATTTCATACTACTGCCAGTGGCTCAGGTGATTTAAAATTAATCTTTATTGCTTGGTCACTTATTACATATAATTTCTGCTGAAGGCCCAACCCATGCTGCTGATTTATGAATTGGCAGCTTGCAATGCAGTTCCATTCTATAAATAGCTAGGTAGAAGTGAGGGGACGAAATGCTGAAGATGTCAAAATGCCAGTTCAGTAGCTACATATCCCTCACAGAAGACAAAGGGGTTTAGAATATGGGTGGGCAGACCTCAGGCTTGTGGGGTCTACTTTGTTTTTCTTGAACCCCAAGTTCTACCCAATGAGGCATGCTTAGATTTAAAGAATCTTGATCTCACTGGGATTTTTTTCCTTGAGTACCAGAACTGAATAGGCCCTAAAAATCTTAAAGGCACCAGATTCTGTCTGATCTTGGAAATTAAGCAAGTTCAACCTGGCTAGCACTTGGATGGGATCCTGGTTACCCCAAGCTGTATACATTAGTGGGAGGAAGGTTAATATTCACAATTGGGAGTCAGAAATCCTTGCTGCTTTACTACAAATAATCCAAAGATTTACTAATAGATAATGATATATTTTCCCCCAGTGGTTGTTCAGAGAGCCTCACTGAGAGAAGGAGGAGGGCTTAGATATTTTCTATTTCCAGTGTACCTTAAATACAGATGGTGGTGGTGGTGGTATCTTACTTTGCAACTAGAATTCACTTAACTGCTTTGTATGCATGTTTTCAAAATTGTAGAGAGGTGCTTTCTAAAAAAACTTGCTCACTATGGTTGAAACACAGACAGCTTCCCAGTTTTCTATTCACCTTCCAATACATTGAACTGAGCTTCTGATATAGGCTTAAATCCCAGTTTTTCAGGGACAGTTCTGATTATTCCTGTCACCCCATGTTTTCAGCTGCTTTTAAAATGCCCCACGTTCTCCCCCCTCCCACTTTCCCCCTTTGTCCTCAGCTTATTTCAATTGCTGCAAATTGAGTTCAAAGTGGAACACTGTTTGTATTCAACTCAGCAGGCAGGAGAGGAGGCAGCATGTTTCCCTTCCCAGTAGGCTCAGGCAAAAGCAAACTGCTGCATCTTCACCTAGTTTGTCTGTTCTCCCTCATTAATAACCTTTCCATTTGGGCCACACTCTGATGTTGCTTAGCCACATGTGTCCTGGTTTTCGTCTGTGAAATGTTAGAGGGTATAAAATCCAGTTTGGTCCAGTTAATGAATGGGACCATAGTGAAATACAGTTTAGACTCACTGAATCAGTAGAACTTTTCTTGCTGGGATTTAAAATAGGATTTACAGTAGGTTACAACTTTTAGTTTCCTCTCCACTCCCCAATCAGGTTTTTGGAGATTCTAGTAATATTCCTAACCCCTCTGTTTTGTTTCTCTTTCCTTTTGTTGTTTCCATCCTCCTGCCATCTTACCGGTTTTCTGTCTTGTTCAAAGTGCTTGAGTTTGTTTTGGATTTGGAAGGCATATTTTTAACTCTCTAATCTGAAGGTGCTTTGCACTTTGTTTTCGGAAAGCTGAGTGAAACTAAACTACTCCTTTTCTGGTCTTTTGCTTTACGTCAAAACCAGAGGGGTCTTCATTCATTCTTAGTTCTGACAGTAGAGTTCACTTCTCCATGTTTAGCAAAAGTGGCTCTTGACTTTTAACAGCAGTGAGGTAGACAAAAATAAGCAGGCAGAGCTTTCCCCAGTAGTAACTTATTTGCATGCCAGTAAAAGTTCGACTGAGGATTTTCTTGTTATGTAACTGTTGAAAGGCATAAAACATTTGTACACAAGCCTGCCCGTTTGAATGCCCCTTGGTAAAATGTCTCATTATTGCTGTTATGTGCCTTCAAGTAGACTCTGATTTATGGCATCCCTATCATAGGGCTCTTTTGGCAAGGTTTGTTCAGAGAGGGATTTGCCATTGCCTTCCTCTAAGGATGGGAGAGAGTGACTTCCCAAGGTCACCAAGTGGATTTCCATGGCTGAGTGGGGATTTGAACCCTGGTTTCTTGGAGTCTTCAACCAATATTCCAACCACCACACCATGCTAGTTCAAAATGTCTAAAGGGACCTTTCTCCTGGTGGGCTTACCTTGTCATTATGGCAGGCAGCAACTATGTCCTGAACCCAGCTGGGGGTCTAGATCAAGTTGCCATTCATACTTTTCACAATGCCCTGCAGAGACTATGATGGGAGTGGTGGAAAATTTTAAATCTGGGTCACTCCTAATGCAGATGCCAATAACAAGCACCTTAGTGGCTGCCTAGGGATACTGGATACCAATACTGGCCCCATCTCCATAACTGATTACAAGTCTGAGTTCATCAGGAATTCCCACCTTGATAGTGGGAAGAAGTGAGATAGTGAGATAGTGAGAGAAGAAAGCCACTGTATCAGCAGCTTACCAGTTACTGCATGAAACATTCACTGCTTTTAAATATCTGTCCCTGCACTTGTTTCAAGATTCTGCTGTAAAACTAAGTAGACTTGATTGTCTAGTACTGTTGATAGCAAGAGCATGTAGCAGGGTGGCAATGCATCTGGAAAGCTAGAGATGTTCTGCTGGACTCATGTAGATCAAACCTTTAGTTCTATGTTGTTATCCTTTTTATGATCCCAATATTACCATGAAAATTAACTAGTTACTGTTCCCAAAAGTACTTAGTTGTATGTAAGTTATGGTCATTTTTGAAACACACTTTCCTCTCCTGTTTCCCAAAAATAACTAAGCAGTTACTGTCGGTTACCTTTAAAAAATTCTGACTGCTGTAAGGTATTGACTATTGGCATAAAACACATTCTTCTTATGTTCAATTCATCATCCACAGCAGAGGCATGGTATGAGCCAGGGGAAAGTACTTTGGCATAGTGGTTTGTGTGTTGGATTGCAACTTTGAAGATCAGGGTTTAATTCCTTCACTCAGCCATGAAACACACTGGCTGACCTTGGGCAAGTCACATGCTCTCAGCCTCAGCGGAAGGCAATGGCAAACCTCCTCTGAACAAATCTTGCCAAGAAAACCCCACGATAGGGTCATCTCAGGGTCACCATAAACTGTTGTATGACTTGAAGGCATACAACAACAACAACAAACAATTTAGAAGGGCCCGTTAAAGCAATGTGACAGTCAGTTGCATCACTAAAGAAGTGAAACTGACCCTAGTTAAATTACCATCATAAGATAAATGCCTTCGTTTGGAAAACGTTTGGGCAGATATGGAAGATCTGAGGTTCCCTCATTATTGTGGTGAAAAAGTTACTTTGCTTCGCACAATGTTCTGGGCTCCCTGAAATGCCCTTCAAACGGATAAATGTACCCCCAAAGGCTTTGGGGTTGTGATTCTCTTTGGGAGCCATTTCTCCCCATCATTGAATAATCCTCGCCTAAGAAAATCCTATGAAATTTATGGGTTGCAATAAGGGCTAGAGGGAGAGCTTCCTGTGGCTGCCAGCTCTTCTGGGAGTCCTAGCAAACTACAATCAGCCTGCAGGGTGCACAATTCCACCCTGATTTATAATATCTCTTGACAAGATAAGGCTGTGGAAGTGCAATTCTGTCTATATTTACTCAGATATATATATATATATATATATATATTAGTGTTCAAGGGAGCTTATCCCTTAATGAAAGTGCACAGGGCCCCTGTGTTTTAGAACAGGAATGTGATAGCAAGAATCTTAGGTTATGGCTTAACTTGAACATATTTATTCAAAATTAAGTCCTGTGATTTTCCCTAAACCTGCTTCTAGTTTAGGATTTCTGCCTTGTAGCCTGATAAATATGTATGTTTTCACAGTGCAACAATCCCCACTGAGTTTAATTGAGCCTTTTTTGGAGAGTGAATATGGATAAAGATTATGGTTGAAACCCTGTCTTTTTAGAGGCAGCGTGTGTGGTTCAGCGGTTCTGCTAGTCAAGAGGCTCTCTGCAGTGTTACTCCCCCTTTTAAATGAAGTATTTAATCTATTGCCAGAGAAAATAATACTGTCTCTTATTTGAAGGCTCTTGATTTCCCCTTAGTGATAAATCAGATTTTCATCCGATGAAGTAGATTCAGTCTATGAAAGCGTTTCCTGCAAACTTCTTTCTCTCATAGCCTCATAGGTGCTGCAACTTCCCTTTGCATACTGATGCAGACTAATGCAGCTATGTCTTTGAGGTCAGATCAAGGTTATGTCAAACTGAAGTAACAATTTTATGCACACTTAATCAAATGCAGACACACAATGGGACTGATTTTGGGGTGAAAATAAGGTAGCTTTGCAATCACTTCATATTCTTGTTCATGTATTTTTGACAAGTTATGGCCAGAATTTGGAAATGAACTCTGTTACGTTGATATAGGATCTGCCACCTTGGAAATACTTATTTTTACCAGCAATTACCATATATACTGAACAATAAATTGACCTCATGTATCAGTCAAGGACAGGTTTTGAGGCTAAAATTTTGTATTTTGATATGACCAGGGGATAAGTCCAGAGTAAAACTTGGGGCCTGTCACAAAGGATGTAAAGGATGAAGCAAAGGAAAACAATGCCAAAGAAATTAGAAAATTCTGGCAGGCGTAATGGTTTGTGCTCAGCCTTAAGGTTGGATGGATGAAGAGGAAAGCACCGGCGACTCTACCGAGACCTTGGTGAATACTTGGAACACCGTCCTTCCCAAGGCCCTCGATACTATCGCTCCTGAGCGTCCTCTCCAACCCGCTCCCAACCGTAAGCCCTGGTTCTCCCAGGAGCTCCGGGAGATGAAGCGGGCTGGACGACGACTAGAGCGCAAATGGCGGAAGACTCGGCTCTTGTCTGACAGAACTCACCATAGGCAGCATCTTCGCGCCTATCAGGAGGCTTTGCGTGCAGCGCGGAGATCCTTCTACTCTGCACGCATTGCGTCTGCAGAGTCCCGTCCAGCGGAGCTGTTTAAGGTGGTTGGGGAGCTGACGCAGGTTCCCCCTGCGCCAAATCCCCTACTTAACCCTACAGTGGCCTGCTGTGACGCATTTAACATCTACTTTGCAGACAAAATCTCTCGGATAAGGGCTGACTTAGACGCCAATGTTCTAGCAGCATCTGTAAATGAGGCACCTAGCAACTCCGTTACTGTCACTTTATTGGATGAGTTTCAATCTGTAAGTACTGATGACGTGGACAAGCTCCTTGGAAGCGTGAGGAAAACAACCTGCCCTCTCGATCCATGTCCATCATGGCTGGTCGTCCAGGGAGGGGACACATTGAAAACATTCCTTAGGGATGTAATCAATGCGTCCCTCAGGGAAGGCACTGTTCCTTCTTGTCTGAAGGAGGCGGCCGTAAAGCCCCTCCTGAAGAAACCTTCCCTTGATCCCCTGGACCGAAACAACTATAGACCAGTTTCCTTGCTGCCATTTTTAAGCAAGGTGATCGAGAGAGCAGTTGCCTCCCAACTCCAAGCTGTCTTGGATGAAACCGATTATCTCGATCCATTTCAAACCGGCTTCCGGGCAGGATATGGAGTTGAGACTGCCATGGTTGCTCTGACAGATGACCTCCGCTTGAGCATTGATAGGGGTAGTGTGACCCTGCTGGTGCTCTTGGATCTCTCAGCGGCCTTTGACACCATAGATCATGCCATCCTTTTGGACCGGCTGAGAGGGATGGGGATCGGAGGCACCGCCTTACAGTGGTTCCGTTCCTTTCTCTCCGGCAGGACCCAAAGGGTGAGGCTCGGGGACAGCTGCTCCTCCAAAATTGAGCTAAGCTGTGGCGTCCCACAAGGCGCCATTCTGTCCCCGATGCTATTTAATATTTACATGAAGCCGCTGGGTGAGATCATTCGGAGGCATGGAGCTCAGTGTCATCAGTACGCTGATGACACTCAGATATATTTCTCCATGACCAGATCATCTGCTCAGACCTCGGATGGCGTCTCCTCTCTCAATGACTGCCTGGCAGCGGTAATGGATTGGATGAGGGAAAACAGATTGAGACTGAATCCAGACAAAACGGAGGTACTGACAGTCACCGGCCCGAAACCAGGTCTGGGAATACAACTCCCGGTCCTAGATGGAATCACACTATCCTCGAAGGACCCTGTTCGCAGTCTGGGGGTACTCCTAGACTCGTCACTTCACATGACTAGTCAGGTGAATGCGACGGTCAGGAGTGCCTGTTATCAGCTTCGGCTGATACGCCAGCTGCGCCCTTTCCTGGAGATGAGGGATTTGGAAACTGTGGTACACGCTTTGGTCACCTCACGATTAGACTACTGCAACGCGCTCTACATGGGGTTGCCCGTGTACCTAACCCGGAAACTTCAATTGGTCCAAAACATGGCAGCCAGATTAGTTACTGGGACATCTAGGAGAGAACATATAACTCCAGTGCTTAAATCTCTCCACTGGCTGCCAATTAGTTTCCGGGCACAGTACAAGGTGCTGGTTTTAACCTTTAAAGCCCTACATGGCTTGGGCCCATCTTATCTCAGGGACCGCCTCTCCCCGTACGATCCTCCCCGCACACTTCGATCCTCTGGGAGGAACTTACTACAGCCTATCAAGACCAGGCTGGCACAGACCTTCCAGAGGACCTTTTCTGCGACCGCTCCCAAGCTCTGGAATGGTCTGCCGGATGAGATGCGTCTCATGACATCTCTAGATTGCTTCAAAAAAGCCCTAAAGACGCATCTCTTCCGGCAGGCCTTCCCCTGAAATTCCTTATCCCCGGCTTCGGTTCCAGACTTTGATTCCTGCCTACTCCCATGTTCTGATCCCCACTTATGACGTGGCCACATAAGGAAGGGTTAGGATGTAGCTATATGTTTTTAAATAACTGTTTTAATCATTGCTGTTTAATCTATTTTTAAGGGGCGGGAGGTTTGGAAACGGGTCATGGGATTGTTTTAAATCTATGTTTTTTTACTTGTACCCCGCTCCGAGTGTATATACAGAGGAGCGGGCTATAAATAAACTATTATTATTATTATTATTATTATTATTATAAATTATGGCTGTGCGATATGTGGGAAAGATGACCAGGCACAAGCAAGACAAAGAATATGGCAACTGCATTAGAAATGACTGTAGCTTTTAACTTTAATGAGATATCTTTCTCTGATTTTAATCAAGAAATGATGACAAACATACACAGATTTCTTATTCAAATCCTTCAAATCCAAACAGCTACTGCTGTCAACATCTCCTTGCCCAGGCATTCAAAAAGGTCAAAAATGGCAGAGAAAGTTAAAGGGGTTTCTCCTTCTTTTAGGTGCTCCTGGGACAGACTGATCTCTCGCCTTTCACTACTCTATTCAGAGAAAGGGATGGTACCTTTTTTTTTTTTTTTTTGTATTTTGTGATTAAGTGATAAGAGTGAAATTACAGTACTTGCATTGACCTCTGGATAAATCAACCCAGGTTTTTGGGCCAATTTTTTGACTAAAATTTCTAGACTTTTCATGGGGGGATATGCTATGATAGCTAACATAATAGTTCTTGTTAACCGTTGAATCTGTTTTGGTGACAGAATATGGCATTCTCTTGGGTTTGTATTGAATGTATGGGTTTCTGTATCTTTAATACTTTCAAGACATAATAACATCAGCAGGATAAAGGTGTGTTTGTAAACTTTGTAGTCAGAAATCTTGAACTACATCCTAGAACTGCACATAACACTCCCCACTAAGCCTTTTTAAGATACAAGTGGAGAGTCAAAAGGAAATGTTCACAAATGTATATATGCACTTGGCACAAATGTGGATTGGCAGAACTATTTTTTGTGTTGAGTTATGCTTCATTTTTCTTTCAGGGATTGGGCATGAATTATCACTTTTTAAAAAGACTTTGTGATGCTGCTTGTGCACGTCTCATCTGACACAGATCTACTATCCTCTGCACATTGCAAGGTATGGAATTATGTAAGGATGTTGAAAACACATGAATTGGCTATGAGTGGTCTGGCCCCTACGTGTGATAGTATGCATGTATATACCTTCAAGCCATCTGTCAACTTTATGGCTCACCCCTTAAATTACCTAGGATTTTCTTACCCATGGAATATCAAGAGTTGTTTTTCCACTGGCCTCCCTGGAAATACAACCTACACCAACTAGTATTCTTTGGTTGTTCCCCTCCAAGTACTAAACCAGGCCTGGTGTGGCTTATCCTCTAAGGTCAGATGGGATCATGTGCTTTCAGAGTATTTAGGCAGATTTCTTGAACTAAAATGGAGGGGGAAATGCCTGTATTTGCTTGATCTGTGTAACCAGAAGAGTTTCAAACTTCTCAGGTCTAGTAGGAAAAGCATCTGACTTGTCCCCTGGCTCCAATCATGTCTGCAATGGCATTCTATAAATTTTAATGCGACTTCAAAATCTGCGTGTAATATAGGAGTTTATCACACGAAGGGAACTGGAAGTATAATCCAATGGCAATCTGAATGCAGTCATGGGGTTTCGCGTGATTGCCTGAAAGCTGATCACACTCATTTTTGGGCAATGGGAAGCCCTTCCAAATGTAATTGTGGGGTTTCACGTTACTGCATTAGAAACTATCACGCACAATTTCAGGCACTGGGAGGCAATTTCGGGCAGTTCTGAACGCAATGCAGTGTCAATACGCAATCATGTAAATTTGCTAAACTAGAGAATTTACTCAATTCTGAACTGGCCTCACTTCCATTTCTTTAGAAATTGAGAGAAATTCCTCCTGTGTGATAAACTCCTATAGGTGTATTATTGAATAAACTGCTCTAATAAATATAGTTAAGAAACAGATGCGGTGAGGACATAATGATAACCACTTCTTAACATACCTGGAGAAGCTATGTGTTTGTTGTTGCTGTTATCTACCTTTGAGTCGACTTTGACCCTATGAATGAGAGACCTCCAGGTCACCCTATATTCAACTGTCCTGCTCAGCTGTTATTATTATTATTATTATTAATCTTTATTTATATAGCTCTGTGAATTTACACAGTGCTGTACATACAATCTTTTAATTAGACAGTTCTCTGTCCTCAGGTTTACAATCCAAAAAGCTCTTGCAAATTCATGGCTGTGGCTTCTCTGGCTGAATCCATCCATTTTGTTCATGGTCATCCTGTTTTCCTGTTTGCCCTCAACTTTACCAAGCATATTGCCTTTTCTAGTGAGCCTTTTCTTCTCATGATACGGCCAAAATAGGACAACCTCACTTTAGTCATTTTTTTGCTTCTAGGGAGAGTTCAGGTTTGATTTGCTCTAGGACCCATAGCTATAAATCAGTTTAGAAAAGGGGACATATTTCCTTCAGATCCACCTGAGTGATGATATTTCTATACTTCCTGGACATGTATATTTGGAAATAGGTCTCCCGTGGTTGCTGCCAGAGATTTTATGCCTGGGGCCAGGGAAATGTCTAATTAACAATTTGTAGGCCGCTCTAAGAGCCTTTTGGCTGAAGACTGGGGTATACTCGAAATAAATAAACAAATCCTCTTTTCAGCGGTTTGCTGTGGCCAAGGCCTTGAATGCACATATTGCGGAAGAGTTGCGTCCGCGCTGCATAAATAATCCGATATAATATCACTTTAACTGCCATCATGGCTCCAATGCATGGTTCAGTTCTGGGGACTTTGTATGTTTGTTGTGGCGGCACCAGAGCTCTGAATTCCCAGAATTCCATGGCCCTTAGCCACCATGACTAGAGTGGTTTCAAATATATATAATATTGGATTATTTCTGCACTTTGGATGCAGCTGAGGTTAATTAGGTGTGTGAGAGAGGACAGGACATAATCTTTTATTTGGAGTTAAAAGAAGAGTAAGAAGATGCAGTTGCTGAAGGTTTGGCCCCGCTTTAACTCTTTCTGTGGCTCTTTGCTATGGAATTCTGGGAGTTGGAGTTTGTTCTCTGGGCCCCACAACAAACTCCAACTCCCAGAATTCCATAGCAAAGAGTCACAGAAAGAGTTATAGCGAGGCCAAACCGGGTTATTTCTCCAGTGTGGATATAATCTGTGGAACAGAGCCATTGAACCACATGGATCTACATTTTTGGCTCTCTCTGCCTTTTAGGTTTGAGGTCTGTGGAGTTGGGTGACATTTGGTGCTCAAGGTTAGCTGAAACTAAAGTACTGAGTTCGAATCTCTGTCAGTGAGTGACTGTGAGGGGGAACAAGGTGCGACGACTACTGCGCATGCGCTGCTGGGGACGGAGGCGCGCGCAGGGTTCGTTTATTGTGCGACTTTTAGTGTTTCCCTTTTAAGAGATTCTAGTCAGGCTCCTCCGTCCTGTCAATCACGGGCCAAGGTCTTCCACGATTGGTCACTCGCCGACCTTCGGCCACGCCCTTCCGAGCACGGGGTTTCCCGCCCTCGCTTCTTAGGGCTCCCACTGCGCCGCGCACCTATCCTTGGCGGGCACCTTTGGCTACGCCTCCGCGGAAACCTTTCTCTCTCTTTCTCTCTCCTGATAACGGAGGGAGCGTCGTCTCATTGGTCGACGACTGTGCCTCAATCACCCTCCTCTCAGCCTCCATTGGCTGGAGCGGGCGTCACTCATACCAAACCGGCTTTACGTCATCCTAGAATCCGAACCGTCATTGGCCGCTCGGGTTGCCTTTCCGAACACAGCCCACCCACCGTCGTCGGGGTGGCCTATCGCTCTCCGAGGTGGCGAGTGGGCCTCGTTTTGATTGGTTAACAGTGTGCGAGCGGGTTAGGCTGCGCGAGGGGGTTATATATACCCGGCGGTAGAGGAGCAGCAGAGCACAGAGAGCACGCTGTCGCCGCGCGAGGTGCTTCTTCCCGTGTCCTTGGGCTCGCCTGCGTCGTAAGGAGTGAGACAAACAGCCACCTTCGCCCTCCTCTTCGTCCATCTCCGAAGGTTGGTTGGGGGCGGCGACGGCGTCGGCCTCGCGGCGGCGGCGTCCTCCTCACCGTCGCCATAGACAACGCACGCGGCAGACGCTGGCCATAGAACTGCGCTGGAGGAGCTGCAAAGGCCTAGTAGTAGAGCATCCTCCTCTCTAGGAACACTCCCTGTATGCCTTTCAGGGAGGCTTAGGGTTAAAGTTGACCATAGAGTTGCGCTGGAGGACCTAGATGTTCCTAGAGAGGACATATCGATCAAATCCCTTGAATAATCAAATCCACAAATATGCAGGAATGTGTCTGTGTGCGTGTGTGTATATATATATATATATATATACAAATATAATATATGTAATATATATATATATATGTATATAATATATATATTGTATAGATAACTATAATATATATATATTGTTTATATGTATAATATATAATTTATATTATATATAATATATTATATATATATATAACATATATACAATATGTATTATATATATAACATATTTTTATATATGTTTACATATAATATATTTATATACATATATATAATATTTTTAATATATATACATATATATATACATATATATTTAATATATTATATTACTATAATTGTGCTTAGCCATGCACAAAATGGAGGACCTTCTCAGATTTCCTCCTGAACTGGAAGGAGGAATGGAGGACAGGTCCTCTAAGAGGAGGGGTCTGTGAGTGGCTCCTCCTCCTCCTCCTCTTCTTCTTCTTCTTCTGCTGGTGCCTCTAGAGAGACACACTGCAGAGATAATCCAGTTTGAGACCGCTTTAAGTGTCCTAACGGCTCAGTGCTAGGGAATCCTGGGAACTGTAGTTTATTCTGTGCCCCCCGCCAGAGTGATCTCTCAGTCTCTCTGACAGAGGCTGCATCCACACTGGAGAAATAACCCGGTTTGGCCCCGCTTTAACTGCCCTGGCTCAAAGCTATGGAATTCTGGGAGTTGGAGTTGAACCAAACCGGGTTATTTCTCCAGTGTGGATGCAGCCAGAAAAGGCTAAACATCTCACAAAAACTACAGTTTCTCCAGAATTGCCTAATAGCATTGAGACAGGGCAGTTAAACCGGTCTCAAACCAGGTTGTTTCTGCAGTGTGTTTTGGGACCCTAAAAAAGGAGTGGAAATTGGCCATTCACCTTTGCAGGAACGGCCACAATAGGGAGGACAATGGAGCCCTTCCTCCAAAGAGGAAGCTTGGCAAAGGAAACTTCTTTGTGGAAGAAGCCCGGCTAGACTGCAAGCCTTGTTCCTGGTTTTTCTTCTCAGGGTAAGCTCAAAGGCAAGCCCCCTCTGAACAAATCCTTCTATGAAAATCCCAATGATAGCTTTTTGCCTTAGGGTTGCCCCAAGTCGGAAACGATGCGAAGGCACACTCAACAGCAGCTGATACAATCAGACTCATAACAGGGAGGCTTAGGTCCAAAACACACTGCAGATATAGTCCAGTTGGAGACCATTTTATTAACTGGCTGGGGCTCAATGCTACAGAAATCTGGGAGCTGTAGTTTTGTGAGACACTGAACCTTCTCTCTCAGAGAGCTCTGGTGCCACAATAAACTACAATTCACATGATTCCCTAGCACTGAGCCAGAGCAGTTAAAGCGGTCTCAAACTGGATTGTTTCTGCAGGGTGTTTTGGACCTTCCTTAGCTTTGTTTAAGTGGCACAGCCAGTTCACAAAAATGCCTTCTGTTCCAGAGATTGGTTGCTAAGTTTTTTGAACAGCCCTAGAGACAAAACCAGACTGAAATGCGTTCCTACAAATGAGGTGCATAAAAGAGGACACTTGTCAAGGTCAGCCTCAACATTGGAAGGGGGCGGGTGGACATAATCTCTAGCTCTTGCATACGGTCAAATTGTTTCAACTAAAAGTCACTTTGGTAGCCTTAGAACAGTTTTTCAATAGGTGTTGTTTTTCGTTTTTTTGTCTAAGTAAAATATGAGGTGACAGTTGTGCCCGGTATATGTACTTGTGTCAGGTGGCAGCATTATAATCTTATGTGGAGTATTTGTAGAAATGGGCAGTGCTTCCCGTCTGTGCTATTTTTGTCATCTTCTCTTCTCACAGACACAGTACGAGGTTAGGAAATGCAGATAGGCCTACTAAGCTTTTTAGATACATGCCCATGCTGTGAATGGCCATTTTGAGGCTGTCTGAAAGGCTGTGGTGAATCATTGACTGAACAGTAATCATTAAGAAGATGCCTTGTGTAGTTTGTTGGGAGAGTGATCAGTTTGTGTTTCTTTAAATGGTGACATCTTTGTTATGTTTAAATTACCCTTAATTCCTAGTACTAGTAACATGAATGTAGCTCTAAAGGGTGACATGACAATGCATTGTTGAGACAATCTCTTTTAAGCACTTAACTGGCCTGCAGTGTGTTTTAACACTGAACCTTTAACTTGATGTACAGTCACTGGTGGAATTATGTTTTGCTGCGTATGAAAGGAATTAATAGACTCTTAGTGTGAAAATCTAAATCAGCATTATCTAGACCAGTTATATTATTTTGGTGTCTATACTTTTTAACATTTTTTTACCTATGCTTGTTTTTATAAAGAAAATTGTAGAGTATTACAGCTTTCTGATTGTAATTGATAAAGTAAGTATTTCTAAGATAAGTATTTGATCAAAACCAATTAAGAAAGTGGGAGACCTGCTCAGGTATACTTCCTAGGGGTGTAGTTTTGCAAAAGGGATTCAGTAGCACCTTAGCAGTGTTTTCAGGTCTTACTTTCACTTTCCCCGTCCCCAGCTAAAAAGCGCATGTATAAACCATGTAGGAAGATAATAGACTACTTTCTATGTAGCTACTTGTGGAGGAACAATCTTCTATAAACATTCCTTTCCATAGTGTTTTTTGTTGGACAAAATTGTCAGATTTCTGAATGAGGCATGATGTTCTAAATCAGCGGTTCCAAACTGTGCTCTGAGGAGCCCTTAGGTCTCCACCTGCACTTCCTAGGTGCTCTGTGGGCACTCCAGGGAAATGAAAGTACTGTAATAAAAATTTTCTGTCCCATCTCCCCACCCCCTGTAACACTACTCCTAGACACCATTAACTTGTAAGACATAGGGTAGGCCTCTTAGGGGTTCCACCATACAAATTGATTCTAAAAAGGACTTCATGAGTCAAAAAGGTTGGGAACCCCTGTTCCAAACTATGTTTTTCCAGAATTGGATTCCCAGAGCTTGGACTCCCCTCCACCTCTGTGTTGCTACTATTCACAGAAGATGGGAATTGTAGTCTTACAATACCTGGAGAGTTAAGGTTGGGAAAATCTATTCTAAACTGACATGTGTCTTTAAATTGTTATGACTAGTGTCCTGACTAATATTCCATTAGGCATTTAACACTGCTAAATATCAATTGGGTTTTTACCCCTGTTTGCACAAAGGATGCGTACTTCCAAATTTTGTGTGCTGAAATGTTGCTCAATATTACTTATCTTCTCTTTTAGTTGCAGCTGCTGAGGCTTCCTGCCAGTAATGTTTGTGCCTAATTAGTGGAAATACATTGTAACAGCAATTGTATGAAGGCCAGAATTCAGGAGCCACTACTTTTCAATCCCTGCCTAGGCTCATCTCAGTCAGCAGAATGAGTTTTTATGTTCGTGGAGGTTTTTCACTTCTTTCTCTTGCTTTTCCCACTCCCTCTCCCCCCCCCCCTTTTATCTCAATTTATACCTGCAGTAACTCTGCTTCTTTAGGATTGATAATAATATTTCTGATCACATGTCCAGGAAATAAAGACACTTTGGATTCAAAGCATTCCTTGATTTGTCCTGCCACCCCCCCCCATTTTTATATCCCACCTTTCTCTCCATAATGAGATTCAAGGTTGCTAACAATATACTGTATTTAAAACAATACCTAGTAAAAACTAAACATCCATTCATTAAAACAACTAAATTATTTAAAAATAAGCGATAGAATTAAACCTTAATTTTTTTTTAAAAAAAGTCCATAAAAACAGCACCACACAGCATTAAAACCTATTTCAGTTATTTTCTAAAAGCATGATAGCATAACAAGTTTTGACTTCGCTGCTGGAATGGGAGCAAGGAGGGATCCACCCTAGTCCTCCCTATAGAAGGAGTTCCAAAGTCTTGGAGCAGCCACCAGGAAAGGCCTGTTCCTCCCCCTTACCAAATGATCCTGAGAAGATGGTGGAAAAGAGAAGACCTTAAAGCTCGGATGGGCTCACGAAGAGAGATACTCTTTCAGATAACCTGGGCCCAAACTGTATAGGGCTTTATGGGGCTTCACCAGCATTTTGAATTGTCCCTGAAAATGGACCAGTAGTCAGTCAAGCTGTTGCACCAAGGAAATTGTATGTTTTCTGTAGTAAATACTAGTTAACAATTTGGCTACACTTTTTTGGATCAATTGAAGTTTCTGTGCACTTTTCAAAGGCACCCCTGCACATAGTGCATTATAGCATTTGGTTCTCAAAGGGTGGGGTAGAGAGTGGGAGAGTTGCTTAAGGGGGTACAAGAGTTGGAGGCCCTGATTTCTCCTCTTCCTCATGCTCTTCCCAAAATTTTTATGTGTAAAATTTATACATGCATGGAGTTAAATAATTTACTTAAAGAAAACTTCTTATTTGAACAAAGTTATCTCCTGATATATGAAAGTGTGAAGTAAAATTCACACACCAAACAAGGTATTTTTATTCATTACATGGCATCAAGGTACATGTAGATGTAAAGGGGGGGGGAAGGCAAGGATAAAACATTTGAGTGCCAGTGTACTGTGCATACTGAATTTGCCCAAGGCATGTATTACCCATAGCTAGATCTGACTTCTCCAGGAATGGGCGCAGGTAGCACACTAGCTTTAACTGTGCAGATGCACTCCTGGTCACAATTGAAATCTGAGCCTTCAGGCTTAGGGCTGAACAGGAGAACACCCAAACTGAAAACCTGCATTTTCATGGGGACTGTAACCTGAATAGGGCTGAATCCTTATTCCCAGAGCTGCTTTCTGAGTGACCAGGAGCACATGTCCTGTCTGGATGAAGCTTCCGTTTGATCTCCCTCATCCAGTTCATTGCAGATTGTTTAGCACAGAAACAGCTTCTTTAGAATTAGATGGAAGGAGTAACAGCACTGGTATCAGCATACCAATAAACAGCACACAGAACACTGAGGGACTAAATCAGCCAGTGGTTAAGGTGTCGAACAGGGATCTCCCAACAGCATCCTCTGAGAGTTCCCCTCCAGGAAAGAACTAATAATAATAATAATAAATAATAAAATCTTTATTTATATACCGCCCTTCCAATGATCAGGGCGGTGCACAACATATAAAAAAAATCAAACATATACAATATCATCAAAACATATTCACAATATCGCAGTTCAAAGCATTGAACTGAAGCATTGTTGGACAGTACCTCCAAGCCATCCTTGGTTGATGATATCAAAAACCATCAAGAGGTCCAGCAGAACCACCAAGTGCACACATCCCTTGTCTAGTTTCATGCACTGATGATCCACTAAGGTCATGAAAGCTAACTCCACCCCATAACGAGGCCTGAAATCAAAATGGAATGGAATGGATCTAGATAATCTTATCTAATCCAGAACCCTGGGATCTGAGAAGCCACCACTTGCTCTAGTAGCTTGGCCCCAAAATGAAATATTGAAGACTGGCCTTCAGTATAGTAGGATCCAGGGAAAATTTTTTTCCGGAAGAGTTCTTACAACAGCTTCCTTAAGACATGTTGGCACTATGCCTTGTTAAGAGGCATTAATCGCCTTTACCCATTTAACTAGTCCCCCTCTGGTTTGTTTATAATATGCCAGAGAGAGAAGGGTCTAGTAGACATATGACTTTTGCCTCTCTCAAGAGTCCTATTCACATTCTTGGGCTGCACAAATTTAAAAGTATCAACACTGGATGAGCTGGACATGTATCAACTTCAGCATCCAAGTTGACGAATCCAAGCAATTTTATAAGTAAAGTGGTGGGCAAATTCTTGGCGGATGGCTCTTGAGTGGCCACATTGTAACATACTGGTAGTTGCCGTTCTGAATATGAAGTCCTGAGCCACTCTCAACAGGGTAACCTCAGCATGGATGTTGAGGTCCCTTAGCATCACAAGCTGTGGAGATTCTCAACACCACCTTTGAAACCACCCTGGCTAGTTCAGGAAGGGAGAATGTTGAGCAGCAGGATGTGTGATACACGTAGTATGTCCCAGCCACCCACCTTCAAATAAACACATTCAGACCCTTCAGGCTCAGGGATATAGCCCTTGGTCCGGGGAATGATATTCTGATGGGCCACTGCAACTCCAGTTCCCTGCACCTGAGGTCTAACCTGTTACTGCAAAGAATTGTAGTGGGTAAAGCCCCAAGGGAAATTAACCCCCCAGCCTCATCCAAACAGGTCTTTGTAATACATGCCTAGTTAGCATTTAAGAGTAAATCCTGAATTACATCTGTTTTATCATTCCATTTGTGGATACCTGGCATTAAGAGCTGCATGTTCAATTCAGGGCAGCTGGGAGTTTGGGGGTGACCAACACTCTGTTGTGAACCCATGCCATCCAGATGTCCATTTTTGCCTTTTCCATTACTTGCAGAGTCATCTGATCAGAGCAGGACATGTAGAACAGAACTCTTCAGTCCGTAGTATCCTTTGGCCCCGGAACACTTTGCTCAGAGATGTTGATTACAAACTGAGAAATCCATTTATTTATTAAAATATTTGCATTTGCTCTATATGTAAATTTCTCATGGCAGCTTCCAGTAAAATAGAGATTACTTTATGGTAGGGAAGATTTTTTTTTAAATTGCTTCTGATACTAAGTTTTCTGAAGCTGATATACATATATCCACATTTTAAGAATGAGCACTTTTGAGTAAAATATTTTGGGTACAGAGGTGTGCTGCTAGGTATGAAAAATGAGTTTTTAGATGCAACGAAAATAGAATAGCTCTGATTATGTAATAGTTTTTATTATACAGAACTATGTTCATTGAATAGAAGGAAGAGGGAAGGAAACAAATAAATAAAAGTGGCATGGTGGCTTAATGCTGTTGCAACTTTTTTTCTGCTCCAGTTATGAAACAGGTAGCTTTCATGTGCTGATCATTCAGATTCATAACTGGACTAATTTTAGAATTTCTGGCAAATATGTTCTAAAAAATCTGTGTTACAATATCCCTTAGCTTGAACACTGTAAGACTCATGCTGCTTTCATATCCAGGTCTGTAACATACAGTACAGTGGTCCCCCGCCTTACGAATCCCCCGGGGTACGAAAACCCCGGGATCCGAAGGCGGCGGGACTGCCATTGTATCCCCCGGGATATGAAAGGAAAAAAGCCGCGCGGCCCCTTTAAATGGCCGTGCGGTCCGTCCACGAAAGCGGTCCCCCGGGAAACAAAAGCTTCCGGGTTACGAAGGTAATCCTGGAACGGATTACCTTCGTAACCTGGGGGGACCACTGTATTAAGGTAGAGTTTCCCAGTCAAAATATAGTGTAGCATGGTTGAACAGACCCTGGATTCAGCACATGTGGAGGAGGGATGGATCTTGTGGGCATAGATCTCACTATAGTAAATGTTGTTGATTAGATTGAAATGTTTGAACCAAGCAGGTCAAACTTCCCTTCCTTTAACTTCTATCATTGTCCTGAGGACTTGTGGAAGAGACCAAGTCAATTTAATGGGAAAAAAAGGTTGATCTGAAAGGTATGAGGATTTGTGCCTGTTAGCTAACGTGTATTACTTTCCTGTAGATATCTGCTTACAGTTGTACATTTGTGCACTTTTTAAGTAAAAAAAGGTAAAGGTAGTCCCTTGACATGAATGTCTAGTCATAACCGACTGTAGGGGGCAGTGCATATCTCCATTATTAATCCAAAGAGCCAGCATTGTCCGAGGACTGCTCTGGTGGTCATGTAGCCAGCATGATTGCAGCGAACGCTGTTACCTTACCACTTAAAGTGGTGCCTATCTATCTACTTGCATTTGCATGCTTTTGAACTGCTAGGTTGGCAGAAGCTTGGACTAGGGACAGGAACTCACCCCATTGTGCAGCACTTAGGCCTCAAACTGCCAACTTTCCAATCTTCTGATCATCAGAATTGGCATCTTAACCGCGAAACCACTGCATCCCTTACTTTCACTACACTTTCTACTAGAGGGAAAATTTAGGTTTAGGGGTGTGAGGTATAAGGAAGTAAGCTTATGAATTGACAAGGTTGCTGAGCATGAAAATGGTGTTCCCTGCATAAGGCTCTGTTGGAGGGTGATGCAGTACCTTTTTTCTTTTTTTCTTTTTTTTGAACTCTTTTCTTTTTTTGTATTGCAAAATACTTTCACAGCTGCTGAAGTAAAGGTGTGCATTAAGCTGGAAAAAACATTCTTGAACATTTATCTGATCTTTGGTCTGAGCTAGGAGCAGTGTCTTTCAATACGTAGTTGCCGTATTACCTTCTTTTTGGTTCTTCCTTGGTGGTAGTTCTTTAAAAACTAACCTTCGTTTTAGGAGACCTCTCACGTTGACAGTAAAACTGGTACATTAAACATGTTTTGACCATCTTGCTATGAGATTAAGATGCTTGAAACTAATAATACTAACAGATTTAAAACAAATGAGTGCTTCAAGTTCCTCACTACCTTATAATGCCTGCTAATCGGTTCAGGAATCTGCCAGAAAAAATAAAGTCATAAAGAAGGTCAAGACAGATCTCTGGGCTTAGCAGGGAGAGTGTGACTGTACTGCCCCATATGAGCTCTTAGAGCATCCATTTCTATTAAAAAAAACCTTCCTCCTAGCTGCAGAAGATGTTTTGCTCACATAAGTAAGGAATTTCAAGCAGGGTTTGATAGAAGAATATGTATTCAAAGAAGGTAATTTCCCCAGCCTGGAAGTCCTTTTCTTTTTCTTTTTTTCAATTCAAAATGTTTTATTAAGATTAGGGATGGAAGTGAGAGGCAAAACAGGTAGAGTAATTAAGAACCCCCCCTCAAAAAATATGTTGAGCAAAGGTCATGCTAACCGATATTAAGTAGTTACCTCAACTTTCCCCCCTTGATTAAGTAACTTGAACTGGATCCAAATGCATTAATGTACAGTGCTTTCACTATAACACAGATTTAATATGTTACTTTGTATCTCCAAGAAATTCTACAGTTGCATTTATATTGGCCCCAGCTTTCAGATCAGTTTGAAAGGCTGATTCATACATTATGCACCAAAATAACATGAATGGATTAGTGGAAGAACACTTAAGTCCGGCAAAGGGCACCTTATGCAATTTTTGGCACAGGTTGGGTTGTATTTTTCTTTCTACCCTAATTTGTAGTTTGCTCTGGTGAAACTTCACCAAATTTGGTGAACAAGAGTCTAGATTATATGCTGGCCTTTGTTATGACAAACTGTTAATATTTATAGGTGAATTGTGCAAATAGGGATTTCAGTATATACTATAGATTCTGGAAGGAGGGCTCTTCTTACAGGCAGGGCTGGATGGAAGATACTACCTTCTCTCCTCAAGATGATGGAGGATTGAGGAAGGAGGGCTCTTCTTACAAGCAGGTCTGGATGGCAAGTATGGGCCTTTCATCAATTTAAGAAGGTTGGGTAGCTATACTTCATTCAAACTTTGAAGTTGCAGTAGTGGGTGAAGATTGTCCTGGTAGTTGTGTGGCTATCCCAGCTCCCAGGCTTGGGAGAAAGGCCATGGGATATTTAACTAACTATGAGTCCAAGTCACCACTGTAGGGTCAAACTGACAAAACACAAACATACTGGATTTCATGTTACAGATGGACAGGATTGGGGTGGTATGGGAGTAGAGTCTTCAGGATCATTTTATAGCTGCAGTGACCAGTTTAGCAGACTCCTTTCTCAGGAAAGGTGGTTGCGCCATTTTGAGTTAGAAGTTGCTCTTTATAGCACAGTAAACAATAGTATGGTCTTGCTGGCCCTGAGAAACACCAGCAGGCTTGGTGATGACCCCAACAGTGTTTTAAAGCAGTAGCACCTAAGCCAACATGTTCTCAATGGGAAGTTCTGCTCTAATAATCACCACTCTGTGTATTTCTACATTATTTGATATTATGTAAGTGCAAAATCTGAATAACATTTTTCATTTTTGAGAATTTCTGAATATCCACTTGTGTATTATCCTCCTAGTTTATTTAGGTAAATAGGATTTTAGTTGTGTTTCTTGATGTGAAAGAGTTTGAAACACATTAGTGACAAAAGAACAAGACAAGTCAAAAGTTACTTTGTAATACTTTATGCTTTATGTCTAAAATCCCTAGAAGGTCCTCTGTTGACCACACTTGTATTATTGTATGTTGCTGATCTGTCCTTTCAAGCCATATCTGACTTAGACTCACCATTGCTTTCTTGGCAAGAGGGGGTTTGCCCTTGCCTTCCTTTGAGGCTGAGAGAGTATGACTTGCTCAAGGTCATGAAGTGATTTTCCATGGCTTAAGGATTAAAACCCTGAGATCCAGAATCACAGTCCAACACTCAGACCACTACACTACGCTGGCTCTCATCTCCTCCTATGCCAGTAAAATGGGAGTAGTCATTTTGTGCTTCTTCTTATGGTACACAGTAGAAACTACACAAACCACTGTTATGTGATAAGCTTTGGATAAACACCACTGGGACCTGGTCTTCTATGCTATAGGGCAGCAGCTGAATGCCTCAAAACATAGTGAGCATTTCTTCCTTAGAAGCCAGGTGTCCACTTATCATAGCTTTTGTACTAGTGGATTTGATATATCAGCAGGGGATTGTCTAGATGATCTCAGGGATCATTTCCAACTAATAATCAAAACTACTGATTAGCCATTACAGTTGAGAGAGGAGTGGAATTTGGCCTCTGGGAGTGTACTGAATGCTATATTTTCAATAGATTTTCTTTATTGTTAGGAAGCAGAGAAACTCTAGAGAGAAACTCTCTAGAAGTGCTTGGCTACCCGTAACAGCTATCAGTACACATTGTTTACTACCTCCCTCCCTTTCTTTAAAGATCTGTGGCATGCTCAAGTGAAATAAATGTTCAGTGCAGAGGAATCTGTACTTGATCAGTAAGTTGCTACAGATGAGAAAACATTTTACTTTTTTTCAAAGAGGAATATGTAAAAAATATACAAGGTTTCCTTTTGCTTGTTGGGATTAAAACCCAAGTAATAGAAATGATTAAGACTGCAGTGTTTTGCCTATGTACCTGGGACTAAATTCCATTATATTCAGTGTGACCTACTTCTGGATATGCTTGTATAGGGTTGCATGTTAAGTGGCACCACAAAGCTTTTCTTTGTGTTTGAATTGCTTAATTTTGGACCTGAACTAAGGCTTATAAATGCCTTAGTTTTCAAGGTGAAATGGCTGTTGCTATTAACCTAAATAGCAGGAGTCACAGCAAAAGAGTGCTACTTGGTATCTGTAATGTTTTTCACTATCTTCAAAAGCAACAGCAGAGAACCCGTAATTGAAATTATGTTTTTGTTAGCTGTATGATATCTGCACATTCACAGTTCATTTTTCTTTCTCTGAAAGTAAGAAGATAAAGCCTTAAAAGAGATGGGATGAGTGAAAGGAAGTCTGTGTGCTAGCTGGACATGGTTCTGGCTTGTAACACAGTCTTTTGCTTCGGAGAAATAAAGTTGACATTGATGATATCTAGAAAAGCATCCTTTGTGCCATTGAATTTCTATTCTGTATTTGTTTAAATAGCACTCCTGGAATCCTAATTCTAGGAGTTCTTCCACCTAGTGATTGATAGCAAACTGTTGGAATTCCAGGTCTGTACAACCAGTTGCTTAGCAACTAAAGCTAAGCCATAGCCATTGTATTCATTAGGTGAAAATGTATTGAGTGCCTGGTTCTGGTTCTTCTGTTGGGCTTGCCAGTTTTAGGGTTGTTAGTTTAGTAGGTTTTAGTTTACGGTTTGTAATGGGTTAGATCCAGACTACCTATGAATGAAGTTCTTTACACCAGGAACCCTGGTGGTGCAGTGATTGAATGCTTCACTGAGACCTGCCTGGCAGATGCCAGTGCCACAATGAGGGTGCAGGCTCTCCCAGCTGGTTACATGGTCAGTGAGCAGGTAAGGGAAAGTGGGTGGGGGGGTATTGCTATAGTCCATAAAACCAACTTAACCTTGATCAGGAAACCTGTCTGGAAAACAACCCACATCGAGTGCGTGTACCTCAGCCTGAAGACCAGGGATAGCTTGGGGATTCTGTTGGTATACCGGCCACCCCGTTGCTTAACACTCCCTGACCGAGCTGACTCAGCTGGTCTCTGAGTTGTTGTTGGAGTTGCCCAGGCTTCTGGTTCTGGGCGACTTCTACATCCCTCTTAAGACCAGCCCTTCTGATCTATCTGGAGCAGCTCGGGAGTTCGTGGAATCTATGACAGCCACGAACCTATCCCAGTTGGTCAACAGGCCGACTCATTGTGCAGGTCACACACTCGATGAGGTTTTCAGTACGGAACAGGAGTATCCGCTGGCGGAGGTAACAAAACCCCCCGCTCTGTCATGGACAGATCACTTTCTGATCAAGATGGAACTAAAAGCAGCGTTTCGTCCCTCCGGGGGTGGCGGACCCATTAGAATGGTCCATCCTCAAAGGCTCATGGAACCAATTGGTTTCCAGAAGGCCTTAGAGGGTCTAATGGTTGGCAATGCTGGTGATCGCGTTGAAGCCTTGGTAAATACCTGGAACACCAATCTTCCCAAGGCTATTGACGCGGTTGCCCCTGAGCGACCTCTCCAACCCACCCCAAAGCATAAACCCTGGTATACAGAAGAGCTCATGGAGATGAAGCGGGTTGGACGATGACTAGAGCACAAGTGGCGGAAGACTCGACTCCTATCCGATAAGACTCGCCATAGGCAGCATCTTCGTGCCTATTGGGAGGCTTTGCGTGCAGCGCGAAAATCCTTCTGCTCTGCACACATTGCGTTTGCAGAGTCTCGCCCAGCAGAACTGTTTAGGGTGGTAGGGGAGCTGATGCAGGTTCCCCTGCACCAAATCCCCTATTTAACCCTACGACGGCTTGCTGTGATGCGTTTAACACCTTCTTTGCAGATAAAATCTCTCGGATAAGAGCCGACTTAGATGCCACCTTTTCTCCAGATCCTATAGGTGAGGTGTCCAGCGACTCCGTTGCTGTCACATTACTGGATGAGTTTCAATCTGTAAGTACCGATGACGTGGACAAGCTACTTGGAAGTATGCGGAAGACAACCTGCCCCCTCGATCCTTGTCCATCCTGGCTGGTTGTCCAGGGGGGAGACACACTGAGAGTGTTTCTTCCGAATACGATCAACTTAGGGAGGGCATTTTACTATCTTGTCTCAAGGAGGCAGTATAACATAAAAACAAATTATAACATTCTTTCACACCTATATTATACTTTAACATTTTATTTATTTTTTTATACTGAATATCACCTCAGTGCACCCCTCCCCTGGAGTCATTCCCATCTTTATATTCCATCCAAAATTTTAATTCATTCCGTGGAGGTAATTTCCCATCTTCTTTTGCTAGGACATTTTCAATAAATTTTTCCCAAATTTCATCAATATCATTTCTTTTCCATGATCCCTTCTTTACCCTCAATTTACATGTTAATTTATCATTGATTTCTAATTTCCAAACTTCTTTATACCAATCTTCCAATTCTACATTTATTTTTGTTTTCCAGTTTCTTGCTATAATTAATCTTGCAGCTGTAAATAAATTTGTTATAAGGGTTTTCTCTACTTTTTTTCCATTCTACTTCATTATATAATAATAATGCTATATTTGGTTTTCTATCTATTTTTATATTCAAAATATTTTCTATTTCTAATATTACTATTTCCCAAAATGTTAGAACATATTTACATTGCCACCACATATGTATTTACGATCTTACCTCATTACAGCCTCTCCAACAATATTTTGAGTTATTCTTATTTATATTATGTAATCTTATTGGTGTTAAATAAAATAAGTTATATTAAATAAGTTTATAATAATTTTCTTTAATTCGTATTGATAAGTTTTTCAAATGTCTTTGCTCCCTAATTCTATTCCATTCATTTTCACAAATTTTATATCCTAATTCATCTTTCCATATTTCTTTCAGAATATTTTGATTTAATTTTTCCCTTTTACTCTCCATTAATATTTTATACATTTTACTTGTTGTTCCTTTCATATTTTCATTTTCCTCCCTTTCTTTCCCTTGCTGAATTATTTGTTCAAATTGTGTATATTTTTCCTTTCTTATATTCTTTTTTTTCCAATTTTTAAACCATTGTTCTATTTGCATATAGTGAAACCAAGACATTTTTATTCCGCTAAGCTTTTCTTTTATACTTTCTTTTCCAGTCTTTAACTCTGTCAAATTTTCGATTTTATCCATTTTCCTTTCCTTTAATTCCTTATCTAGTAAATCTCTTAATTTTTTTGGGAATGATTTTTCCATTATTATTGGTGTTATCGTTGAATTTTCATTCATCATTCTTTTTTTATGTTTGTTCCATATCTCGAATATATTTTTCATGAATGGATTTTCAATCTTCTTAATTTCCTTCCTACTGAAATCATTGAAGAAAATTTTATCTATTTTCATATCTATTTCTTCTTTTCCCATCTCTAACCAGTCTAGATCTATTATATTTAACATACCGTCAATTAATTAGTTTGTTTAAATCTGCTAGAAGAAAGGATTAAACAGTGTGCTTCCAGTGTTTCAGGATGACGGTAGAAAATTTCCAGAAATGTTGAGGTTGTAGGAAAACAGGTTCCTCTCCAGAAATCTACATTTTGGGAGACATTGAAATATATACAGAATTTATTTTCATATCAAGCTCAAACTTCACTGTATTAGAGAAGAGCCAAACAGTCTCTCTGCGCTAAGAATATCAGTTATTTCTAGATCTGATGAAAGTACTAGTATGGCACCTGCAAGACAATGTTGCAGTCTCTTCAGCTTCAGTCTGCATTCCATGGGGCAGTAAGCAGGCCCTTTGAAGTATTGTTTCCCTTGTTTTTTGCTTTATCTAAATGTTGCCCCCCCCCATGCCCACCAGTAGTTTCATCTTGTGAGTAGATTGCACTCTTTAGATTACATAAATTCCAGCATTTGGAGAATTGCCTTTGTAAAAATGTTAATTACTCATGTTCTAGCAGTGAGTGGGAGCCATTGTTTATTACAGTACACATTCTTGTGTGAGAGAATACTGCAGTTATTTTTTTGGTGATCTTTTTGCTTTGATGGTGACAGTTACAGTACATCTGTGAGGCTGTTTTTATGAACTGACAACTGCTTGGGCAGTTGTCAGACCTCAAGAAGCCTATTTCTCATGACTGATGAGTGGGCCCTTGTTTTTCGCTGGGGTTTGGTTCCAGGACCCTCTGTGGATAACAAAATTCGTGTATGCTCAAGTCCCATTAAATATAATGGCACAACAAAATGGTTTCCCATATATAAAATGGAAAATCAAGGTTTGCTATTTGGAATTTATGCTTTTTGGGCATATTTTCAAGCCATGTATGCTCAAATCCTTGGATAAAAAATCCATGGATAAGGAGGGCCAACTTGTACTGCAGATTTCAAAAAATGTTTGTGTATCTTGCACAGCTAGGGTTATGATTTGCTCTCAGTTATTTTAGTATGCTGCATATATCATTGCAAAGTTTCTTTGGTGATTGGAGTTCACATAATTTATATTTTCTAAATATTTGGGATTAATTATAAATTGTAGTTACTTTATACTTGTAAAGTTTGTTTACCACAAATGTTGGGATTGCCAAACAAAATTAAGATGGGTTATTTCTGAGCCACATTGGGTCTCTTTTGAGGGAGAAAGGTGGGATAAAAATCAAATAAATAAAGGTGAAATTCCCTGCTTGTCATTCCATTTCTGTGATAGAAACAAAGACAGTTCTGCCAGTTCCTCTTCCTCACAGTAGTATGTCTCTTTTAAAATTAGTATGCGGTTAGCTCCTCAGACTGCCAGAGGCACCTGCACCTTAGCATTGTATCCCTATCTTTAATGCATACTTAGCCTTGTTTTCACTTTTGTCTTGGCTTATCCCCTGACCTTTCTGCATCGGTAAAGGTGAGAACAGGCTGTACACGAGTGCAGTTGCTGCATACATACAACATGTTAACCTTACATACTTGTGTATAAGTCGACCTCATGTATAAGCTGAGGTCAGGTTTTGGGGCCAAAATTATGGATTTTGATACGATATGGATAAATCTAGGGTACAATTTAGGGGCATTTAGCAAAGGGTGTAAAGGACAAAGCAAGGACATCAGCAAAGCACCAATCACACTCTCTCCTTGCAGATGCAATGGGTCTTTGGAATCTCTAGCAAACCAGCAACACATGTGCATGCACACAGAGAACAATGCACCTTCTTTCCATGCAAATCTAGCAGGACTTTTGAATCTCTCTAACAAACCAGCAACACATACACACACATACAAAAACGCATCCCCTTGCCTTGCAAATCTAGCAGGACTTTTGAATCTCCCTAGCAAACCAGCAACAAATATGCACACAGTCTGTCTTCTTGCCTGGGCAGCTCTGTCAAAGTAAGGAGAACGGGTTGGTGGGCGGCATTTCTTTTAGGAACTTTCTGAGCAGATTACCATATTGACCTGTATATAAATCGACCCAGGATTTGGGGTCAATATTTTGGCATAATTTTTTTGACTTATAGACAAGTATATATGGTACTTGTTACACAAGCCAGCATGTGATGCACACTTGCTTAATTGGTCCCATTTAGTTCCTCCTGGAAATGGTAGTGGCCAAAGAAAATGTGTACCTTCCCTTGACAGTTTGTTATTTTGTAATGTACACGCCACAAACTCTGGCTGTCTAGGGAATTGTGAGGAGAAGATTGGCTGTTAGCAACTCCCTTTGTGGGTGAAGCCAAGCCAGAGTGAGCAGCATCTGTAACACTTTTGGAATGTTTGCCATAAGTTGCTTTTTGCCTTACAGTGAACTGTTGGATCTGTGCAAACTCTTGGAAACCCTGATTGTGATTGCAGGAAGGGTCAGTAGATAGAAGCTAGTTTCTCTTCCTTGTGTTCATCTTCGGCATAGAGGCAAAGATGAGAATAGTGTTGCCAATTTGGCTTTACGTATGAGGGCATGAAAGGAGGAAGAGGCAACAGCAGGAACCCCTTCATCTTACATGGACTGAGATACTGTTGATTGGCCCTTGCTACAGCTTCCAGCTACCTCTGCTCTAGCCACAGATGGAGGAAGAACAGTCAGGTATTTTCCTATCACAACTGGGTTCAGAGATGTAGTATTAACATTATAGTAATCATTACAATGATGTGAAACCTAATTTTTGTCCATCTTCCTCCAGCACCTCACTCTTTTCTGTGCTTGTTGTACTTTAAAACTATCAGCCTGTGCTGAACAGTCTTACTGCATATTTTGTAAGCTCTCCTATGAGCTGTTTTGAATTATGGGTGAGATAAATATGCTGTAAATAAATGTGCATTGTAATATGGGGTTGCTGTGCTAAAATTTTGAATGGCGTCATGTTGGAGAACTGTTGGAGAATTGACTCTGACATGCAATTGGATGGGATGGGAGATGGTTACCTGCACAAAAATGGCTGCTTTTTTTTAAAGCAGCAAAGATAAATTACAAATAAACATGTTGGTTTTTCGGGAAAGACTACCTAGGGAAAAGATGCCACTGAGAAGATATAGTCAACTTTTGCTAATGCAGGGGCTTTTTGTGTAACTCCTCTCCCCCCTCCACTGCTCTATTTTCTAGTGTGTTTACAGAGTTGTTTTTTAAAGTTTGTGTTTCACATTTGGTCCCCTGTGTATGTGTGTTGGTCACAAGTTGAAATATGGGGAGAGAAGAGATCTTTAAATGAAGGATTAGTCAACCCACATGAAAAGGAGGGAACCCTTGTGTTGTAAGAGGGAGAAAAAGGTTGTAGAGATTTGCACTGCTTTTTGTCTTAATTAATATGTGAAGCAAAATGAGACACTCTTTTCTCCCCATGTTTTCTTCAGTGTTTTCTTTTCTTTAGGGTTTGGAGAATAGTAGCATTTTCATTTCACATTTTTCCAGTAGACAGCAGCTGCTCAAATTTCATGCTGGAGTCTGCACAGGCTTTCCTAGGCTTTTTGGCACATTTAGGAAGTCCATTAGGAAATGGGTTGGAAATGGGGGCAGAGAACCCCCAGAGATGGCTTACTGCAGTGGTTCTCAAACTGTTTACCCTTATGACCCCTTTACATCTACATGTAGACATCCCCCCCCCATGTAGTAAATGAATAAAAATATTTGTTTGTTTAGTGTGCAGATTTTCATTTGTATATTCATGTCTATTCATAGGTTAACATTTTTATGAGGAAATAGACTAGATTTATTTAAATAAATTCAAAAATCATGTAATTTGAGGAGGAGGGATCAGGGCTTCCAAGTCTTGCACCCCAATGTATGAGAACGATTGGCTTATTGTATAAGTAATCTTGAGGTCATGGTTACCTCTTTTTAATGGAGAATTTCAGGTTGGCAGTTCTGAAATCAGACAAGGTAAACAGGACTTAGTGCTGCTATTAAACACTTCTTAAATTCCTCAAGAGGATGTCCTTACTGGTTTGTCACTGATTTTATACTGCTACGCTTAAAAATTTGAGGAAATTATAGTTTATCTAGATGCCAGTTGACCGGGCATGATGTTCACATTTTCTGAAACTTTTGGTCTTCAGTTTTCAGTTGACCAAAGAAATGGTGATGGAGAAGCCAAGTCCCCTGCTGGTTGGGCGGGAGTTCGTGAGGCAGTATTATACTCTGCTGAATCAGGCACCAGACTATCTGCACAGGTAAAGTTCCCTTTTATTTGACTTTTATCTTTTTCTTAGTATAAACTGAAAAATGTTTATAACAAAGAGTATAAACTGAAGTTTACATTGTTTCCTGCTTGCCTGAGTTTTCTTCATTTTTCCTTGTAATAGGCCACCTCTTTCCTTTTTTAAAAACACTTAATGAGATGAATTTCCCAACAAACACTTCTCTTTTCTCATTTGTGGACATGGTTTTAATTATTCGCAAATGTTAGACCCACTTTGGCATGCCCTCCTCCTCCTGCTCTTCTTCCTCTTTCTCCTTCCTCTCAGGCTTTTCTCCATGGGGAAAAAAAGCTCAGGAGGGGGAGGGAGCAGCCAGGAAGAGTGCGTGCCTCTTGCCCCCTGTCCTGTCCCTTTTACTGGCTCCTGGAAGCCAGTTAAAGGCATGGGAGAGCTGAGGGAAAAAGGAGAGGGCAGGAACTTGGTCCTCCCCCCCCTTCCTGTCCCTTTAACTGGCTTCCACGTGGGTTCTCGAGGTCTTCTGCCCGTAACCCCAACAAATGTGCATTTCATCATAGCCTCTACTTCACTTTCAGATTTGCTAAAGACAGAAGAAAAAATAGTTTAGACTAAATTTTAGTTCAATTTAGTTTAGGCAATTAAGGATTGTGTGCCCACTATCTACATCTTTTGTACTCTTCTGTGTTTCCATTTCCTTTTACTTGACATGTGACATAATAGTCTTAGCATGTTAATGTGCTTTTAAAAATCAAATCTATGTAATCATAATCTCCATTCAAATGTAGTTTCCATGGTGGTTCTTTTAAGGAAGCTTTAATAGGTTCCATTAACATCTTCCTTATGACTCAGCCTCTAGGCTAGGAAAATAGAGATAAATGTTTTTTTCCAAAGGCAGTCTGCTAGCTAAACCATCTTAATTTACTTTCTCTTGAATTACAGAAAAAAATGATATAAATGGCAGAACTCTTGCAAAACAGTAGGAGGCTTCTGGTGTGAAAGGGCTGGCTAACAATTATATAAGATATCTGAACATATTTAGTGGATTAATTTCTTTTTTCATTTTAAAGAGAAGATTAGGAGTTTTGGATTGTATAGCAAATTAAGGAATCTGTCAAATTGAGACGGCCTGAAGATAATTTCTAGTTACTTGTTATGACCTGGTAATTAATTAATGTTACAGCCTGAGTTATAGAGGCATTTGATGTTTCTAATTTTTATGTTGTACAGGTAGATCTTTAAAATACAGTTGCCCCCCCCAACTCGTACATCTGAGATCCGCGACCTTGAATATCTGCAGGGGGCAACCTCCACTATTTTCAATGGCATGTGGGCCTGGTGCATGCACCCAGGCTGTGCACCATTCAAGCCTATGGGGCTTGAATATGTGTGAGCCTCCACTTTGGGGGGGGGGGTCCAGAATGGACCCTGTGAAAACGGAGGGCCAACTGTACATTTCTGTGCCAATGAACAGTTGCAGAAACAGGATTGACAAGCTTTGCATTAATCTAAATAATGCAACTGTAATACATATAAATTGTTCCTTTCACAGGTTTTATGGAAAGAATTCTTCTTATGTCCATGGTGGCCTGGATTCAAATGGGAAACCAGCGGATGCAGTCCATGGGCAGGCAGTATGTATTGTGTAAATGTCTGTAATATTATTTTATCAACTAATAGATTTTGAGAATGGGATGTGGAGAAGGGATCAGATTTTTGAGCTGACCATCCAGTGTGAAATGTTGTAAGTAGCTGGGCAACAGCACGAATATTTGAGTAGTTCTTGAGCATTTTCCAATCTTTGAGTGTTATTCTTGTGTAACTTTAATTGGTTCTTGCATACCTTCCAATGGATGGGTTTAATATACAATGTATTTGATAGATGATACATTTTAAAGTAAGATGGCATGGATAGTTAGGGCATTAATTAAAGTATATAAAATCAGTCATACAGTAGTTTTAAAATATGTTGTAGGAAAAGTTTGACGTAATCAAATGTGTTAAGAGTCTAGACATGGTGGACCTGTGTTTCATTGAATTTTTATTCTCTGCTTTACTGTGGCCATTACTTGTCATTATTGTTACTTAAATCTTTTTGGTTTACCCTCAAATCATACTTTTAAAAATATGTTTTTTAGGATATCCACAAGAAGGTGTTGTCACTGAACTTTAAGGATTGCCGCACAAAAATCCGACATGTGGATGCTCATGCCACTCTTAATGATGGTGTTGTTGTACAGGTCATGGGTGAACTCTCTAATAACACTCAGCCAATGCGGAGATTCATGCAGACATTTGTGCTTGCTCCTGAGGTATGTAGCCTGGGAAACGTATGTGTGTGAAGCAATATGTGCATGAAGTAGTATGCTACGTATCAAGACTGTATGGTATGGGGATGCTAGAACTGACTATTATTATATGTGGCACTATTTTATTTTTTGAGTTACGAACAACTATGAAATATTTTGAGCTAAGATAGTACCCCTGCTGTTGGTGATGGAAACATTGTGTGTTAAATAGTTTGTCACTTAGTAATGTAAATATTGTAGATAATTGCAATTTTGTAGTTTGAAGGCTTGCTTAGATAAGTTGTACTTAATGTTTCATCCAATAAAAATTAATTTAGACTGAACATGTTAATTGCCCTGGATATCTAGGAAATAGGCTATCTATGTTACTTCTGTTTTTATAGAGAACATACCATAGTTATTTTTTAAAAAGACACCATAAAAGAGGAAAGTCAGAATAGTATCTTGTGTCAATTTTAACAACCCTTCACTGGGACATTGCAAAATTTATTCATTTGCTAAATTTGTCTACATAACATGAATGCCATATAACTTCTGGAACCATCTACCATTTGCTCATTTACCATTTGCTGAGAAATAAGTTGTGGAAGAGAAGTGACTAACTTTGGAAATGGTTATTGTATTACTGTTTCTAATGGAACAGAAAGAATCCTGGAAGGGATTGCATGACCCTCTTTTCTGTGTATGGGATGGTGGTCCTGCACACTTCCCTTTCCCCTCTTTATTGGGAGTAAGATGCCGCCAGTGCACCTGTCCCATGCTCTGTTTTTCTGTTTTTCAAGAGTTTAAACCCCCACTGATTGACCACTTCACACATTCAAATGCACATACACATACGTGTAACTGAGAACCAGCTTTTTTCATGTATACATGTGCTTTATCCTCTTTTCATATAGAATTATATACAGTATTGCACGTAGCCATTAAATGGTAATACATAAATCTGCTTTCAATCAGCTTTAAGTGTTCTGAACAACACATATCATGATGATTTGCTTTCTCTTGCTTTCTCTTGCTGCTCCCATTTCTAGTGTTATGTTTCCTCTTACTATAGCACAGACATTTGCAATGCAAACATTTTTGCCCTTAGCTTGTAATTCAGCATAGGTGCTGCAAACTATAAAATACATTAAATTCTAAATGACTGTTTAGTCATATATACCAGAGTTAAAGACACAAAGTTTTCCTTGTTTTCTCCCTAGTGAAGTTTTTTTTTAAATGTACTTGAAATGCAGTATGTTCATAAAACCTATCCTGTTTGTAGGGTAATTGTGATGGAGAGGATGAAAATAGTATGAAAATGTTAACTCTGCATGGCAAACACCCTAGTTCCCCTGCAAACATGTTGAGACATGACTGCCTGAGGGCATGCAGTCTCTGGAAAATGTACATAAAATTGCAGGAAAATATAGAAGTGGGGAAAATATTTGCTTGGGTGGATTTCTAGATTTTGTGCAAAATAGTAAGAGAGCAATCTGTGGTTGTCTCTCCTTCCCCACTCCATTATATTACGGTAGGAATAGTTTTCCCTTTAGGGCCAGAAAGCCATGCCTTTCAGTTTAGCAGGGGGCAGAATTATCTCTTTCGTTCCTTCCTTACTTCCTTACTTTTCAGTACTTTGACAGTACTGAACTGTCATGGTGTATTAAGCTTAGTATAACTGTACTTTCCATAGCTGGTGTACTCTGGATCTTGTTTCCTGATTGTTGATATCCAGAGTAACTTTATGTTGGGTGAAATGTGGCTTGAAATGCTTTAAGAATTAAAAGTTGTGTCAGTGACAGAAGTGTCCCCTGGTTTTTGCATGGTGCAAATTGGGAAAGCAGTGTTGGGACTGTTTCAGAACACAGATGAGTGGCAGATTATAACTGAAAAGCATATTGGTGCTAAGTATAACCAGACTGAATAGCTAAATTTTATTTTTCTCTTTTGTCATCTGCAGGGATCTGTTGCAAACAAGTTTTATGTGCACAACGACATATTCCGCTATCAGGATGAAGTTTTTGGTGATTTAGATGCGGAACCGCCAGAGGGTAAATCTCATATTGCTATGTATAACTTCTTGATTCTGAGTAGTGCTTCTAGAGTAGTTACAAATTTTAGAATAATTAGATCCTAAGTATATACTCAGCTCAGTGAGATTCCTCACAGCAGAACACTACCAGCACTCAAAACTGATAATAAACTTGAGGAGTAAAAAATGCACTATCAAGCTTAAATCCCTTCTGACAAAGGAGTCTAAAAAGCTGAGTTTTGTACTTGATAATCCAATAGGGAATTCCAGTTTGATTTACTTGCATATTAAACTGAAAAATCAACACTGAAATTATAAAATCCACTCAAAAATCTCATGAACTATAGTTGGGGACTTCGCTACTGTCACATGTCATATTGTGTTTGACTAATCAGCTGAATCCTGAACTCTTCACTGTATCAGTACACAAGTTGAATATTTGCATAGTCAAATTTAAGAATTTAATCAGAGATTGTGACTCACGGTTGGTTGTGAAATGCAGAGTTCAATTTAATTAGTGATTCATTCTTTAGGAATAGGAACATGCTGTTTTTAGATTGCTGAATATTTTCTCTTTATCTCTGCCTCTCTCTCTCTCTCTTTAAAATTGTTTTAGTCCAGCCAACCTGACATTCTGTAGCTATGAACTGAATAGGGAGAATTTATTGATGCTATATAGCAAAACTGACCTGAAGACCTTATTATACTGGTGCTGCTGCATCAGCATGATGGATATTTTCACCTCTCTTCTTGGCAGCCCTGGGCACTACACGAAACCCATGTATAAGTTGAGGGCAAGTTTTGGAGCCAAAATTATGGATTTTGCTATGACCCATGGATAAGTCGAGGGTAAGATTTAGGGGCATATAGGAAAGGATCCAAATGATGAAGCAAAGCAAAACAATGTCAAATAACTTCCAAAAGTCCATCAGACATAACTCTTTGTGCTTATTCTTAAGAGTGGATGGATGAGAGAGTAAAGGGGGTCAGTGCTTCCAGGACAGATTATACTCTTGCTTTTCACCAGGGGATGGTTCCTTCTTTTAAATAAGAGTTAAGATACAGTCCTTCTATTGACCTGTGGATAAGTCGATTCAGGTTTTTTGGGTCAATTTTTTGACCTAAATTTCTAGACTTATACATGAGTATATACAGTATATAAAGGGTTGGAATCAGAAAGCTACCCGATTGGACTGGGAAGCACCCATTGTACCTTTCAGAGCTTTGGAACCAGGATAAAGTCTTTCAGTGTATAAAATATGACTATGAGGGTTGGGAATGATCTTTTTCTCAAGCCAATTGAACGATATTGCTTTGAACTGATTTGCTATAGTGACTAATAGTCTGAGCTACAAATCCGGTCATCCATTTATAAATTATTGTTTAGGGAAGCATTCCCAGATGTGTGCCCTTGTCTGCCCTATGATGCCTTGTTTTAACTATGTATTAAGAAGCTGAGCCCTCCCTTCAGTCCATCTGCCTTGGTCCGGGTCTCGGAGGGAGAGAAGAACTGCTGGACCTCATCCCCTTCCCCACCACCTTTCTCTTCTCCTTTTGTGTCGTGTCTTTTTAGATTGTAAGCCTGAGGGCAGGGATCCATCTAATTACAGATTTTATGTTCAGTGTTGTGTAAATTTACAGCGCTATACAAATAAAGGTTAATAATAATAATAAATTCACTTGTATGGCCACAGGCAAATTTTTCCTTCCTGGCCTCAGCTGTCACCTGCATTTGAAGGATAATACTGCTTTTCCTTATGGTCTGCTAGGACTGTGGGAGAATAATATGGTATGTCTGAAGTATTTCCAGTGTATTATCTGGATTATTATATTGTTGAGACAAATGAACAGTGAAGGCTAGCTCAAGTTCTATATACCTAATACATGTAAATACATTTAGTGTACCTACTGACCATAGTGCAGTACATAACATTTGAAAAAAAAATCTACTACTTATTTATTCAGAATCTGAGGAAGAGGCAGAAGAACCTGAGGAAAGGCAACAGACTCCTGAAGCAGTTGCTGATGATTCGTCACCCTACTATGACCAGTCTGTCAGGTAAATTCACATGCACAGAGAGCAATAACTGTGTTATTTCTTCTCACTGATTTGTTTACCAATTTTGGCTTAATGAAATGTGGGAATGAGCCACTCTTATAAAACACAATTAACTTTGAAATAAGCATTGTTTTAACAATGGTGACCTGCAGTGCTAGTGCTACAAACAGTTAATAGTTGTGTTCTGTTATGTTTGATCCCAAGGTTTTATAGTAGAATGGGAATGATGCAGCCCTTCAAATGTTTCAGTGCAGTTCCTAGCAATCTGCACCACTGGCATTATGTTAATATTCAACAGTGATTGCGGTCTTAATATTAGCATAAATAAAAGCATGTCAATTCTTAAAGCTTGTTGGAAAGGGAGTGTTGAGATTCAGGTGTCCAGCTATGGCTGTGCAGGTTGGTGGGGCTGCATGTGTACCACTGTTTAAGAAAGATCTAATGATGGGACCTCAAGGGACATTGCTGATTTAAACTGTTAGTAAACCATTGTCAAGTGAGGATGTGGATTAAAAGAAACAGCAGAGTATCTAGATGTTGAGATGCTGTAGAGACATGTGGCTACTTGTAATGAAAATAATTTTCCACAAACAGCAATGACTTGGAGGAACAGCTGGAGGAACCTGTTGCAGAGCCAGAACAAGAAGCTGAGCCTGAACCTGAGCAGGAGCCTGAACCAGAGGCTCAGGAAGAAAAACCAGAGCTAGTGCTAGAAGAAACAGCTCCAGAGGAGACTGTAGAGAAGAGTCCTTCTCCAGTTCCTGCAGATCCAGTTCCGGCTGTACAAGAGGACTCTAGGGTAACATAGTGACTGTTTCCATTATGTCCTTCCTCTCTTGGGTGTACTCTTTTGTTTTTTAAATCAGCTCTCCTAAAGAGTCAAGTGAGAGAGACATTACAAGAATTGCCAAAAGATTGAGATTATTCCTATACGGATCATGCAACTTTTGTTTTGATGAAACGGCAGTTATTTATTTTTTACCAGAAAGTCTGGAGTTGATACTTTGCTATATAAACAGATTTATAGAGATATAGGTGTATTGTACAATTACAAAGCAGTAGGACATTTAAAATTAATAAAGAATATTAAAAAAAACAAAGCAGTAGGATAATATGTATTATGTTTCCTGAGTTTGTAGAGCTCCAGTATTGCATCCATTGGTAGTCATGCCCTGATGGAAAGTATAGTTAGGCAGAAAGGACCCTCTGGACCAGATTTGGGGAGTGTGGGGGGGAATGCATGGAGAGAGCTGCTGAAAAGATCCTCCTTTAGATGGCTGTTTATGGAGTTGCCATTCTTGGATACAGCTGTTAAATTGCCTGTTCCCAGCATTAGTGTTTGATATACATTCTCAAAAATCTTCCTATATCTGGGGTTCAAATTTTTTGTGTAGCATTGAGATGTGCTAAAAGACTAGCAATTGGCTGTTCTGCAGGTTGTACAGTGACAGCTGCAGCTGTTAACCAATTTATTGGGTTTAGAATGGTGATCTTTATTTGTACCTTCTGGTTGATGTTCTAAGAAAGAAGAACAAATTCTGTTGGAAAGTCGCAGCTTTTGGGATAATTTGAAGGGATGGTGAAGTTTATCAGAGGGAAATCCTAAAAGATGGGACAGATGTTCAACAAATTTCTTTGTATGACCTATAGCATAAATAATAATATGTCTAAAGAGATGCTAGGATATTAATGTGGGAGGATATTTATGTCATTTTGAAGAACACAGATACCTGAAAGTAGTGAAACCAAGATCTTGTTTGTTTCTGTTAGACGTCATCCTGGGCTTCTGTAACTAGTAAGAACCTACCACCCAGTGGAGCTGTTCCAGTTTCAGGCATACCACCCCATGTTGTCAAATTGCCAGCATCACAGGTAGCAATTTTTTTTTTAAACCAGCAAATTTTCCTCAATATGGTGATACACAATTCAGATTACAGTAATTGCAGCTTGGTTGTATTTATAGCACTAGGTAACCTTTTTTTGTTATATAGTGCATGCTCAGTTGTTGTGCCAAGCATCTTTCCTTCAGTTAGAAAATTTGTTGAAGATGCATTGTCCTTGAAATTAATTGCAAGCGATGGGATTCTGGCAAGAATGTCACAAACATCTGCTAATACATAATGACATTGCTCATGGTTAATAATGGGGTTGTATCACTAGCCTTGGTAGTACCTAGATGATTTGGGGAAGTATTCTCTCTTTCTTTATTACATTAAATATAGTCCAGAGGTCGATGAGATAGCTTGCAACAAATGTATTTTTAAAAAAGCAACAGCAGATTAAAAAAATAAATAAAAAATAGCGAAGATCCTATACAGTGGTCCCCCGGGTTACAAAAGTAATCCTTTCCGGGATTACTTTCGTAACCCGGAAGCTTTCGTTTCCCGGGGGACCGCTAAACTCAATGGACCACGCGGCCGATTTAAAGGGGCCGCGCGGTTTTTTTATTCGTATCCCGGGGGATCTTTCAGATCCCGGGGGATATTGTAGCGGTCCGGCGGCTTTCGGATCCCGGGGTTTTTGCAACCTGGGGGATTCGTAAGCTGGGGGACCACTGTATCGGAAAACGTAGCTATGGCAACCTAGCTATATCTCTGTAGCTACAGTTGATGCTGCACCCAAGAAATTTAGCTTTTTAAGTGATGCAGCCTCCCTCCCCCTGAGGAATTTGGGGTCACAACTGCCTCTTGCACCATACTGTGCTATTGGGAGAAGGCTGGCAAGGTCATCACTTACCACTCCGTTTTCCAATGCCTTGGAAATATCTGTGGGGTGAAGCTGCATAGATTAAAAGGTATGTTTTAGGGGGCGAGTATTACAACTGTTGCATCATCACAATGACCAAAAGTGAATTAATGAAAGTACAATATTGTGTATCTGGAGCTAACATAGGTGTGTGTTGGACTATGATTCTGGAGACTAGGCTTCGATATTTCCGCTTGACCATGGAACCCCACTGGGTTGCCTTGGGCAAGTCACACACACTAAAAATAAAACAAAATAAACAAACAAAAAAAAACCTGAGAAAGATTCATGTGAGGGTTACCATAAGGTCAGAAATAATTTGAAGGCCCACAACAACAACACATCCGGCTTATGAAAACGTAATTGCCGAACAGGATGCCAGCCAGTGTATTTAGGCTATTTCTAAAATCATCAGAAGAAGCCTGATGAATGAATATGTCAGGGCTAGAGAAAATATCTGACTCTCTAAATATTGCTGGACTGCAGTCTCTGTCAACCCTCACCATTGGCTTTGCTGGCTAAGGCTGACGGTTGATGCATTACCAGAACAAAAAACTGGAAAGCATGTATTCACAGTAGAAGAGTAAGAGGAAACAAAGTCCCACGTGCTATGTGGTAGTCCAAAAATGGTATCTTAAAAATCTTAATTTGTATTGGCCTTGTCACCAGTTGGCCTTTTTCATGGGCTATTACCAGAAATTTCTAGAGTTGCAGTCTGCACTCTTAACAAAGCAGATACTTTGATACTTTGAGAAGGAAGGGCTCAGTGTTTTGAACATAATCACTGTCACTGATACAATTCACATACAAGTGTCTGACAGACTAAATGGCTTAGAGCCACCTTTATGACTTTTAGGAAGCACTTGTGTGGCTTTTGGACCAGTGAGATTGAAACACAACAACATACTGGCACTATTGCAGAAGTTAGAGAAAGCTCTCAGGAAGAAGCAACTTTCTCCACTGTGATTCCTGTCCAGACTGTTTCCTCATATTTCCCAATGCAAATGACATGCCAAATTTAGGAAGTGCTTCCTTCTGGACTTTTGAACACGTTTCCTCTCCTTTCTCTCAGAGATAAAGCTTTGCTTGACTTCTGCTCATCATATTTGTGCTGATGCATTTTTGCAGCCCCGTCCTGAATCTAAACCGGAATCGCAGACTCCACCACAGAGACCTCAGCGGGACCAGAGAGTGAGGGAACAGCGGACGAACATCCCCCCACAAAGAGGCCCTAGACCAAGTAAGAAAATCTCACTGTAACAAAGATCTAGCTCGTGTTGTCATGAAAAGTGAAATATTCTATCTTCTACATATGTATTGCTATTTAAAGATTGGTTTTGACTCTGTACAGTAAGAAGTGTTGCTTAAAAGCAGGGAAAATTTTGCACCAAATAAAACCAGGTGCTCTGATATCTCACATACCAAAACTTAATGTTTAATACGTTTATTTCATTACAGTTTAAGAAAATAAGTAGGGGACCACTTATTTCTTAATGATTTAAGCTTGTGAGTAGAAGGGGATAAAGTAATTAGGTTCTGTCTTTTGTAAGGAATTTTGCTTGTCTGATTTTGTTGAAAGTTTTTATAGCAGAGTCAACAATAACAAAATGCTTCTGGAAGGCAAAAGATGCTCTTCCTGTTGTTCAAATGAACAAAAGAAGCATATGCAGTCTATTATTTTTCTCTCTCCTCCCTCCCTTCCCCATCTCATTTTAATTCAAGTGCGGGAAGGAGAGCAGGGTGACATGGAAACTAGACGGATGGTGAGGTACCCAGACAGCCATCAGCTCTTTGTTGGAAACCTCCCCCACGATGTGGATAAGTCAGAACTAAAGGAATTCTTCCAAAGTAAGTCACAAACACTGCTTTCCTGCGGGTGGGCTTTGGGGATTGTATCTAAAAGTACATGCCTTTTTCTGCAGAGCAGTCTAATGTGTGATCAAAGAACTTGGAAACTCTCTTGCAGGTTATGGGAATGTGGTGGAACTGCGTATCAACAGTGGAGGAAAGCTCCCTAACTTTGGATTTGTGGTGTTTGATGATCCAGAACCAGTTCAGAAGATCCTTGGGAATAGGGTACATTAAGCTCGAATGAGTCATGTTTAAGTGATGTGGTTTGTGCTGAGGTATACTAACATCTTTTTTTTCTGAAATAAAACAGGAAAAATGTTTAATTAAAACTTCCTGTTTTGACAATGGTAAGTTAATTACTTGGATAAATAGTAACACTGCATCTTGGAGATAAGAATCTGTTTTTCCTTCGCTCTCCTCACAATAACACCCTTACTCTCACATACAGTCTTTCTAACAGAAGCATACTCTGTGTGAGCCAGTGGACCATTTTGGAATTATAGCTAGAAAGGAATAAATAGATTTTCAAAGTAGATTTCTAGTTAAAAGGATCAAAAAATACACTCTTTAACACAAAAACTATTGCAATACAGTGGACCTCAATATGCATTTACTGTTTTTGCCTATATAGAAAACACCTACAGTTATAGTGAAAAATGTGAAAGGGTCCAGTATATTTCAGTAGCCTACATATATTTCAGGGACATCATATATTTTACACAAAAGAGTGAGGGAAAGGAAAATTAAGAAAAACATCTTTTTTCCTATCTTTTGTTGAGAAGATGCTGAGAATGGACTCCAATTACCATCAAAATCACGTTGTTTAACTTACCCATTCTTACCTATGCATTTTCTGGTATATAAGACGACCCCTGACTTTAGGAAAATCTTCTCAAAAGTCGGGGGTCGTCTGGCCTACTCCTGCCTTCCCAGGCCTCCAAGGAGGCCCAGGCCTCCACAGAGGCTGCAAGAGAGCCCTGTAGCCCGGTGTGTGCACCTGGCTTGCTCTGCAGCCTGGCACATTTGCTGACAGCCTGCTCTCACCTTCCCAGGCCGCCAAGGATGCCCAGGCCTCTACAGAGGCCGCAAGAGAGCCCCGCGGCCCAGCACGTTCGCTGCCAGCCTCCTCCCACCTTCCAGGCCTTCACAGAAGCTCCTTGAAGCTGGTGCGCGCGCCTGGCCTGCTCCCAGATTCCCAGGCCTCCATAGAGGCCCCCTCAAGCTAGCGTATGTGGGTGCCAGCGGAAGCCTGGGGAGCGAGCACACGTATGGTAGACACTAACCCTCCCCAGCGGGTTGAAGTTTAAAAACAAATACAAATATAAATAAATAAATAAAAAATAAATAATAAGCCAAACGTTGGTAAGGTACATCTAATTCTTTTAATTTTTATTTGGTATCTGTTAGAAGGGGGTGGTATATCCCAAAATCTAAATTTTAACTGGAAAAGTTGGGGGTCGTCTTACACACCGGAAAATACATAGCTACTTTAATTGAAAAGGCAGAAGTGGAAATGGAAAAATCCCAGGATGGAGTATTCATACATGAAGTACGTATGGAGTATGAGGGAATTCACCTAAAATACTTCAAATACAAATACTTCAAATGGATGTTACAAATATTTCAAACAGACATTCAGTAGAAAACTACTGGTTTATGAGATGTAGATGAATTAGGCTTCACCTCTATACACTCTTCTTGGTTATTTTTGGATTTTTCATACTTTGTGGGGCTTACTTTAGAGCAGACATGTATAGTGTCACAATGTCATCTGTGTATTGATTTCAGCTTATCATTTTTCTCTTACAGCCAGTCATGTTCAGAGGAGAAGTGCGTTTGAATGTGGAAGAGAAAAAAACACGAGCAGCCAGGGAGGGTGATCGCAGAGACAACAGACCTCGTGGGCCTGGTGGCACCCGTGGGGGGCTGGGAGGTGGGATCCGAGGTCCTCCACGTGGAGGGATGTCTCAGAAACCAGGATTTGGCACTGGAAGGGGCATTGGGCAACGCCAGTGATTCACGGATGACATAATGCGACAAAACCCTTCTTCCTGCAGATTTGTGAATTTCAGCCTTGGGTATCTTGGAATGTGGCCCTACCCTGTTATAGACTGCTACGTTTGATACTATTTTGGCCCATTTTGTTTGTGTTTGGTTTTGTGATTTTTTTTTCCTAGTCCTTGTCCCAGATTCCAGCTTTGTGGAACAATATTTCAGGAAAAAGTGGATATTAAAAAAAAAAAGAACAGAATCCTTGCTTGCTGCAGAAATACGGACTGGGTTTGTTTTTGTTTTTTTGTACCAGTGGTTTTTCCTAATGGAATGCGTGGCGCTTTTTTCTTTTTTCTTTTCTTACTGAAACGGGGGTGCGCTTCAGTCAGTGGAATTATCCTTTTCAGCTGCATGTGTTCAGGAACCTGTAGGAAAACCTAGCACGTGACAAACATTTCAAGGGCAGGGAAATAAATTAATTCCTTAGGAAGTGAGGTCCTATGATCTATCCAGCATGGGTCTGGAGATGTTGCGGCTTGAAAATCGACATTACCCTTTTCTCTGTGGCGGTGTAAAAGTGGAATAAAGGGTATCAGTAGAATGTTTTCTTTTGGTACATGATCACGAAAAGGAATTCTCACTGCTGTTTTACCACTTACAAGGATTGTGGGATAGGTTTTAAATGTCTAGAACTTGACTCTTTAAAACACTCTTCCTGAACTTGTGAAATTTTTTTTATTGAAATAGGGAAGTTTTTTCATGTTTAGTTTGTATTTGTATTAAAACAAAAACAAAATTGTTGTGCCTTCTATTTATCTCTCATTCCAGTCTTGGCAAATTGTTAAACAAATAAAAAAAGTCTAGATTTGCTTTATCCACTTTTGGAGTATGTTGAAGTCTTTGTATGTTGAAATTCTTGAAGAAATTTATTTGTCCTTCAGAGCCTCCTCATCGACATTTGTTATAGAGTTGCACAACACTGTATAATGTGTAACACTGTATAATGCTTTTTGAGGAGGTTCAAGGGCCCATCTATGTATTGACAACGCCATTAACTCCAAAGTGAGTGCCTTCCAGAGTTATGTGACTAGGGAAAATGAAACCATTAATCTTTACAGTATGCACATGTTCAGTTAATGTTGTATGTTGCTGTGATGTTAGTCCTCATTGGCTTTGAAATGCCATTCTAGTAAGCGTGAAACTATAAATCCTTAGTTTTGATTAATATTCTTGTTTCACTGCAGTATATTCATGGCATTGGATAAGCTGTGGGACATCTGTCTTTGCTGAATGTATATAATAACAAAATAAAATGCAGAACAACATTGCAGCTATTGGAGTGCCTGATAGTCTTCTGCAGTATATATTGATAGAATGTACTGTGTGCATGGCCTTTGGATGAGCAACAGCAATAACCAGTTTAGAAATTGACTTGATTCCAGCAAGCATGCAGGATTAGGGTAGGTATGAGTAAAAAGAATAAGTATTGTGGTTCATAACCTTGAATTTAATCAACATTTTGCTTCATTACATGAAATGAGTAACAGATTTCTGACATGTTGCAACTGAATTAAATCATGTTTGCATTCTGCAGTCAATGTGAACAAATTCAAAACTTCAAAAGACCTTAAGCCAAGTCTTTTTTAACACTGTAAACCTCTTTGAACTTCTTAGTTATTTGAATCTCTGTGATTTAGGGCTCTTGAAATTTGAAAAAATACAATGGTTTGTTTAGATTATTTTATTGTTAAATACAAGAAAGTGTCAATGAATGGTACTAAAATGGGTTGAACTGGTAAAATGTGTTTACAACGTCAGTTATGGGTAAGTAATTTTTTAAAAGTATGCTTCATATCCTTCTGTGGTTCATTGAACACAGTGCATCTGTTGGTATAAAATCTTACCGGTACTGTGTACAGTGGGCCCTTGGTATCAGCTGGGAATTGATTCCAGGTCCTCCTGTGGGTACCAAAATTTGGGGTTGCTCAAGCTCCATTAAATAGAAGGTCATATTAAAATGGTGACTCTTATATAAAATGACAAAAATCAAGATTTGCTTTTTGGAATTTGTTGTTTTTTAAAAAACATTTTCAAGCCTGGATGCTTGAATCTATGGATAATCTGTGGATACAGAGGGCCAACTGTACTGAAATAGAACAGCTTGATATATTTAAGCCCTGTTTAAATATTTGAAGGCATGTCATATAGAGAATGGAGCAAACTTGTTTTCTGCTACCCTGGAGAATAGGATCCAGAGCAATGGATTCAAACTAAAAGAAAAGGGATTCCACCTAAACATTAGGAGGAACTTCCTGACAGTAAGAGCTGCTCGACAATGGAACACACTCCCTCAGAGAATGGTGTTATCTCGTTTGGATGTCTTTAAACAGAGGCTGGATGGCCATCTGTCAGGGATGTTTTAATTGTAAGTTTCTGCATGACAGGGGGTTGGACTGGATGGCCCTTGTGGTCTCTTGAAACTCTGATTCTGTGATCACTGGTTAGACCAAACTGATCTCAAAATGTCATGAAGTGTCTTAAATTTTTTTCCTTCACAAAATTGATTCATTTTTGTTACTTTTATAATGGAAGTATGTCTTACTAGCACTGCCAACTAGATGCTGAATGACTGACCTGACCGTCCAGGTTTGGTTAATCCTGACTGTCCAGGTTTGGTCAACCCCAAAGCTGTGATTGCTGGAGCCAAAGGAGTGTCTAATTTCTGTGATCTCACACAGCAGCTCAGATACAGTGCAAAATCGGTGGTGGGTGACAGATCGAAGCTTGAGAGTGGGAAGATTGCAGGGAGAGTCATTGTACTACATAGAGGTATAGCAAGAAAACTGAGGATTTTATCTATATAATGAGAGCCAGACTTATGAGCCCTCTTCATCTTTCAATTCCTTGCCACCCTCATCTCTTGGCTGGAGTGGAACAGGGTAGCATAATTGTTACTGTATGTTTTCCAAGTCATTTCTGACTTACAGTGAACCTAAGACAAAGCTATCATGGGGTTTTCTTGACAAGTTTGTTCAGAAGAGCTTTGCCATTGCCTTTACCTGAGGCTGACAGTATGTGACTTGCCCAAGGTCTCCAAATGGGGTTCATAGCCAAGCTGGGGATTGAACCTTGGTCTCCAGAGTCATCGTCCAACAATATTCAAATACACTATACCACACTGGCTCCCAGGGGTAGCATAGGGAAAAGGGAAACCGCTGAAATGGTTTACATAGCCCCAAATTTCCAGTCTAGAGATTATTCCTGCTTTTTACATTTCATTAAACAGCCTGTTAACAATCTAGCTCCCAAACTAACATTTAGATTGTTCTGGGTTTGGGTTTGAGTTTGGTTATTGTGCTATCAGTTGTATAAACTTTGCAACCTCGTGGCTATAGCACAATTTTATGGATTGTTTTCAGGGTTGAGACACTGCATGCTCAGTGTGGTAGTAGGATCCATACATACCATATCATGTTATTGTTTCAGTATCTATCAATAGTTGCCACTAAGAGAGCCCCCTCCAGTATTGGAATTTTTCAGAGTATCTAGATGCAATGGTAGATGCAGTTTCAGTGTATCGAGTTGCTTTTCCCATTGTTGCAATGGAATACTTTCCCAAACTTAAATTAATTTTATTACCTAGTTAGATTTTTAGAATCTCCAGCCTCTTTCCTGTCTTTCCTGTCTTTCCTGTCTTAAGTTTTGGACACAGCCTCCTCCCTTGTGGGTGTTCTGGACTCTAACTCCCATAGTTGACTATGGTGGCTAAGGTTCACTGGAGTCTGCAACATACTGGGTTGCGTTCTTTTTATCAAAGGTGAGAAAAATGTCTTTCCTCTAGAATGTTCTGAAGGTGCTTGTGTATAGGTTCACCCAGAAGCTGATTGTGTGATTGAATAGCTGACTTTCCAACTAACATGCAGAGGGAGCTGTGTTGGCCATTTAACAAATGCAAACGAAAATCCATCCGTGATACCTTTATTGCCCAACCAAAATGCACAGTATACTTCCTGTTGAAGCTCCATGTGCTTCTTTATCAGTCAAGTTGTTACAAACCAAATGGGAGAAGAAGGGGGAAAAACAATTGGAGATGTTAGTCAGATGCTTGCATGTTGTTTCAGTCCTTAGTAAAGATGATATGCTGGGGAGGATACATTTTGTGTAGGCAGGCTCCTCCTCTTTCCAATCATGTGGCAATAGGGAGATTTTCAAAGTCCAAGGAGTTTAAAAGTCCATTTGCATCTCAACAGGGACCCCTCTTTTGCAGCCCACTATGTCTACTGTTCCAGTGAGGTCACAGGCCTCTTTGTAGGCAGAGAACAATGGATTCCTTAGGAAGTCTCCATGTTTTTTGCATCAGGAACATTTTGGTGGTGTAGAGGTAGAACATGTAAATTCAGTCCAAATTTAAGAAGAAAAAAATTTACATTTTCCCCAGCGTATCTTGACCCTCCAAATACCTGATATTGTAGAAGTCTGCAGATTTTACCTTACGAGGGGGTATTGTAAAGTAATAATTATCACCCGGAAGTTATTATGGCATATTGATGAAATTTTGTCAGTGTCATCATTGGTCTCTAAGTGCACGTTGCTGAGAAAATCAACTCATTGTGTCCTTTATTTTTGTGACTGGCTCTGCCAGAAGTGACTAAAGTGTAAAATGCTTGTCAGGCGCAATCTGCAGACTTCTACAATATCAGGTATTTGGAGGGTCAAGATGCTCTGGGGAAAATGTATAAATCTAGATAGTGACTACATAGAGATAAGTTAACAACTACAAATCAAAACAAACTTTGTCCAATTTTTTAAAGGTGATCATTAAAACTTTTGGCTACCCTCTCGTACCTTGCGTTAAGTCCCCATCCACAGGCCACTCTTGATGGTTTCCTAGTTGCAGCTACGATTCACTATCTCACAACACAGAAAACATGCAGGGCTAGCTGTGTTGGCCATTTAACAAATGCAAACAAAAACGCATCCCTTTATTGGCCAACCAAAATGCACAATATACTTGTTACAAGCTTTCAAATCTCCATGGGCTTCTTCATCAGGCAAGATGTTACAAACCAAAAAGCATGGAGGGAAATGGTTTTTCAAATGGTTATTCCTAAGCAGTTTTCTTTCTCTTCTTTTTCTGTCTTTTTGGTCTTGCCAGTTGAAGAATATGAATTAGATGGTGGTTCACAGTTGAAAAATCTGTCTTTTGTGTTTAGTTAAGTTTGTAGACTTCCCGACTGGACTGCTTTTTTTGTGGCCAAAGAAAAAAGTTGCTCCTCCTTGGAGTGGCAATTCATTTTTTACATAGGTTGAAGTTTCCCTTGCACTGCATCACACAATACTCCCCTGGCCAAAAATAGAAAAAGAAAAAGTGGATTCTAGTTTTGGCCCCTGAAAGTGTTCCTGATGTAGAAAATTGATCTTCAGCTGCCTTTGTTGCACACTTATTGACTAGATCCATCTTGAATTGGAAGCAATATGGAGCTTTTGTGAAATGGCAAGGGGGGGGGAGAGGAGGTTGTTCCTGTTACTCCTTTAATAATTTAAGATGACATAGCAAAATGGGAGGAAAAGGAAGAATGTCTTCTCACTTTCAAAATATTACAATTGTATCCAAATAAACTGTTCTATGTTTTATTCCACTACTTCTCCTTAATGCTCAATCTTTTCCCCATCTCTAAGGCATGTAGGTTACAACCAAAAGGAAAACATTGGTCTAGATAAACCTTTTATGTGGTCCAGCACAACTCTTATATTCTTAGTGTACAAAGGGATCTTGTAGCACCTTTGAGGCTAACGGAGAAAGACGTTGGTAACATAAGCTTTTGTATAATAATGATGATAATAATAATAATAATTTATTTCTAGTCCGCCCCTCTGAACAAGCAATCGGGGCGGATTACAACAAGAGTTAAAAACAGTTAGTTAAAATATCCCATCCTTTCCCTTACCATCCCCCTTAAAAAAGAATTAAATCACAATACAGTTAAAACATAGAATAGCTAAAATAGGCAATTAAAACAGCAGCAGGGAAAACGGACCTAAGGCCTAGGTCATCTAGGAATAAGGTACAAGGGGAGGAAAGCTGGAAAAAAGACTATTCTAGGGCCTAAGGTTAGGCTCAGGATTGGAGCTGGGTGATATTCACATTCTCTGGGAAGGCCTGCCGGAAGAGGTGCGTCTTCAGGGCTTTTTTGAAGCCTTCTAGGGATGAAATGAGACGCATCTCATCCGGCAGGTTGTTCCACAACTTGGGGGCGACAGCTGAAAAAGCCCTCTGGGAGGTCTGCACCAACCTTGTCTTCATGGGCTGTAGCAGGTTCCTCCCAGAGGACCGAAGTGTGCGGGGAGGTTCATATGGAAGGAGACGGTCCCTTAGATAAGATGGACCCAAGCCATGTAGGGCTTTAAAGGTTAAAACCAACACCTTGTACTGAGCCCGGAAACTGGTCGGTAGCCAGTGGACTTAAGTCTGCTTCACCAGATAAATTCTTTGTGTAAAAGCTTCCTGTCTTCTATCCTTTCAGGAAAAAATGGCATTTGAGCTGTTGTTCCCTTGATCTGGCCTACAGCTTGCTTTATTCTAAAGGAGCAAATAAGATTTCAGAATGTGTTGTGGCCACATTAACAGAATTTTTTTTTTTGGTTGCATGTATATATACACACACACACTCAGTATAGTTTAGAAGGTTTCGTGTAATCTAGTTATTAATTTGTTCCTGTTAAATGGATTATGAGCTGTTACTTTATCGGTTAATTTTGTTAAATGGTTAGAAAAAATAAAATAGAATGCCAGTAATAATGTGACGGGAGTGCAAATTGTTACTCAAAAGTAATAATATTATTAGCATTTAACAGATTAAAATAACAAAATTTATACTTGTTGAAATGTTTAATGTGTTGAAAGGTGACACATGAAAATTTTAACAACTCAAGTTATATTTTCAGGTCTCTGCTTAAATTTAAATCAGGTAATGGGATAGCTGCATTGTTACCCTCAACCCGTTGGGATTTGGTGTCAATTGTGTGACCCTCCAGATGCTGTTGGACTACAACTCCCAGCATTTCTTCCCATTGGCTAGGATGGCTGGGGCTACTGGGAGTTGCAATCCAGGACCATGGTGGAGTGGTAAATGTTGCATGCTGCCTCATCTCTGCTGCAATACAGCAGTGCAGTAATGAAAATTTAGTTTTTTCTTAAAACAGCTGTTCACTCTGGCTGTTCTGAATGATGGCTCCCATCATCTGTGAGCAGTGGGCATACTGACTGGAGCTCATGAGTGTTGGTAGGCCAAACCTTTTAGAGAGGGATTCACCTTGGGGAAGTCTTAAGTTTGGAACTACAGTCCTCATCATGGCACATCTGAGACCTGTCTTTACTGCTCAACCTTTTTGGATTGCAGTCTTGCACTCATCTGGAAATAAGTCCAGTTTAACTCAGTGGTGTTTTTGTAATCACAAAACAGTATTTTTTTTTTTAATTCACACGTTTTCCTTTTTTTACTGTGTCTTTCTGATTTTATTCTTTTTCTAGAATGGAGTAAGATATGCTGTCATTCCAAACAGGTGTGGTATGTAGATGTGAACAGTTGCTGTGCTGGAAGAGAGAGTCCTCAAACAATTCAGCCTTGCCAGGCTACAGGCAGTATGACTTTTTGGCACCTTTCCTCAATCACTAAAGAAAAGGATCAAGATAAATACCCAGGGCAGTTGGGAGTGGGTGAGAGGGGGAAGAAGAAAGACAGAGTAGCAGTGCCTCTTGGGGGTCTAAACTGATTAGGGTGGGGCAGTAAGTGTATTCAGCGGGACCTCTGTGGGACTGGAGCAGCCTGTCCCCAGCTCAGGAGTATAGGAAAACCAGTTAAAAGCAGTAAGAAATTTGTATTTTCATTCCCTACTCTAACTAGATGGCTCCCCTGGGAGTTTTCTTACTGGCATTTCTCAATGTTGTGGCTTGCAGGTATTCTGGACTGCTCCCACTAGTCCTACCCAGTATATCCAATAGTCAAGAATCACTAGTTTAAAAATTAGGGAAGGCTGACATCATCAAGTCCAAAGTTATGAGGTGTGGAGTTCATTGGATGGACTAGTAAAGAACAGATTTACAGAGAGATGAGAAATACAGATGAGAAATACAGTCTATAAGAGGTATTATTTGCAACTCTCCAAATGTTGGTCTGCAATCCCCAGTATTTTTCGCTCAAGGGAGTTGCAGTCCAGCAATATTCAAAGGTCTGTATGTTTCCTGCATCTGCAAAGGGAAGGTAATGGGCAAATAAGATGCCATTTCCCAAGTCTGTTAAGGTGGGATGTCCTGACTCAGAGTTGGGAGGTCTTGTTTTGCATAGTGGGGAGCAGGGGGAAAAAAGCACAATTCAGCTTCCACTTAATGTTTTTCAGCTCACTATATCTCTGCTGATTAATAAAGATTATAAGGTCCTTAATGTAAATGGCTATGGAAAAACAGACTACCTGAAAGTCCCCCAACACATGCACTACTGATGACTTGGTCCAGAGTGAATGGTCAAAATTCATTGTTCCTAAAAATCATCATGAAGCTATGTTGCCTTCCCAAGAAACTAATGAAAAATTCAAGGTTCTGATTGTAGATGCCTCAGTTTCAGGATCAGTGATGCCTGAAGATACTGTCTCCTTATAGAATCCTAAAAGATTTTCATACCAGTGCTTACCATGGGGTAAGCGCTGGTAAAGTGTCAGGGAAGTGCGCATGTATGAAAGCCTGAGGCGCTTCTCAAATGGCAGGGAATTGTCCCCGTCGCCTCTAGCATCTTTAAATCATTTGTAGACAGCAATTTCCTATGAATGGAAACTCTGTGTTCATAGGAAATTGCTGCTTTGTGAACGATTTCAGGACACTAGAAGCAAGGGGATAGTTCCCTGCCATTTGAGAAGTGTGTCAGGCTTTCATACACACACACTTCTCTGATGTTTTACTGGCATTTTACCAGTGCCTACCCCACAGTAAGCGCTGGAATGAAAATCTTCCTAGACATATAAAGAAAGGCAGAGTGAATCATTAGACACCATGATTAGAACAGCTAAGGCTACTTGTGTGTTTGCAGGGCCTGTGTTCTAGAAATAGAGTATTAACACTGAGAAACTTCTGGAATAAACCCAAGAGGTTTGCACAATAAACCTGAATTTATGGCATGAATAACAGCCATGGCAGTGTGCCTTCATTGCCACTGTCAGTCTAGGTAACTATCACTTTTGGTCATTGCTTCTAGGTCCTGGTGTGACATTTCTCATGTCTATGGTCAAAGTGGAACATGGAGAGCATCTCTGAGCTAAATTAGGCTAGCAGAATGTGAACGGCTTTGATGGAGACCAAAAGAGAAGACACTTCTCCCATAAGGAGGAGAGGAAGGCCACCAAGAAATTGAGATACTGATTTTGTTCCTTCAGAACTTCTACGGTGGAGGGGCCAGGTCTTTCTAGAATAGGCTTAGATATCTTGGTCCAGACTTCTCGAGAGTGGTACTTTCAGCTCCAAGCATGATCTAATGATTCATCCAAATATCCAGTGATTATGGGGAGAAGGGACTTCATTGTTTTGCCCATCACTAGGTGGTGATCATGTTATTGGGTTTTGCAAGTGAGAGAAACATCAAGAGGTCCTGTAGGACACCTCTTTTCTGCAAGACGTGCACAAACCTGAGTTCAGCTAGATCCTGCTTATTTCCAAAAGGAATGAGGGCTTGAGGACAGTGTTAAGACTTTAAGCTAGCTGATAAGTACAACTTTTAAGAAGGAAAGTCTGAGGCCAGTCTGTTTACTGGTTAGGATTTTGGACTGATACTTGGGGAATCTGTTTCAGAGGAAAGAAGCAGCTAAACCAATTGAGTGTTCCTTGCCTTTTAAAAAAAAACCCCTATGAATGAAATTCATGGGGTTGCCATAAGTCAGCAGGTGACTTGGAAGGTGCATGTGTGTGAGTGGGAGTGCTCTCTCTTGTCTCAGATCAATATTCTATTTCCCACTCAGCTGTGACAATGAAATTCAAAGTATGAATTTGGGCCAGTTATTCTGTTTTAGCCCAATCTACACGACAGAGGAGCTGTGATAATAAAGTGGGGAGAACTTAACCTCAGTAAAGGCAGGATATAAATGTAGCTAACTGGAAAAAATAATCATGGTATCCAAAACTGCATTCCTGAGCTTGATGCCCCATATGTTTACTTACATGTCCTCATTCACTCTTCATAAATTGTTTTTATTTATTCTTTTTTTTTTGGAATTTAAATTTTATTAAATTTCATAATGCAAAAAGAACAAAACATTTCCTGAATACATAATCATTTCCATATATAAAAATTATACTTTCCAGGATACAGAACAACACAAATAACGGTAAGTTTAACTTCCTAGCTTTTTTTCCCTCCCTTTTTATTTCCTGACATTGTATATGATTCCATGCCAAGATGTACATACACTCGCAAATTGATGTAATGCTCCCTTTTAGTTACTCATATGGTGCATTCCTGATATCATCCCCAACCATATTTAAGGAAGGGTAATTTTTATAACCCTACTTAAAGTGAGTGATCGAAGTTTGAGCCGGTCGTGCCATACTATATTATTTACACATATAACTATAAGGAATTTTTCCATCTTTAGTTACTGGTTATAAAAGCGCTTCGGCCAGCCTGTCCTCCAGTTTCCACCTTTTTTTAAGATAAGATACCACTTTAATCCATTCCATTTGTATTTTTTCATTTTTTTCCCCTTTTAAACTGTTAGAAATTAAGTCTAGTTGTATAATAGAATTTAATTTAAGAAGCCATTCTTCTATTTGTAATGCCTTTGTGTCCTTCCAATGACTTGCTATGGTCAACCTAGCAGTGGTTATCAAGTATAGTATTATCTTCCAGTATCTGCGTTCATCTTCATTCTTAATAAAGAAAGTCATATTCAACAAATAGAGTTCTGGTCTTTTTTTATAACTGATATTAAAAATTTGTTGAATTATATTATGAACCTCTTCCCAAAAAAATTTAATTTTTTTACATCCCCACCACATATGCATCATTGTCCCCTTTGTCTCCTGACATTTCCAGCATTTATCAGATTTTAGCTTACCCATTTTTTTTAATCTTGCCGGAGTATAATACCACCTGTTACTAATCTTAATAAAATTTTCTTTATAACTTATACATTGAGTAAAAGAATTTGTACGAGACCAGGTCCTTTCCCACGCTTCCAATGGTATTTCTTTCCCCATATCTTTCGCCCAATCAACCATATATTGCTTAATTGGTTCCCGTTCAAAGTCCCTTTCTCTCAACAAAGTGTAATATTTAGAGATCTTCTTTTCATTATTCTCCATGAGTAATTTGTCCATTTCCGACATTTTGATATCCACGCCCGATAAATTCATATCCTGAACAAATCTATTCTTGATTTGAAAATAAGTGTACCAATTTATAATTATTCCTTCTGCAGTCAGTTTTTCTCTAGGCTTTAAGGTTAAGCCCGTACTGACATTGTTCTCAAGTATATCGCTATATCTAACCCATTTGTTTTGCATGTCCCATCTATTTGCAAAGGCTTCCTGCGTTGAAACCCACCCTGGGATTTTGGAATAAAATTTATCTTTAACAACTTTCCAAGATTTAAATAATCCCCTCCTTATTGGGTTATTAAAAAAATCTTTATGCACTGCGCTTTTATTATACCATAAATAGCCATGCCATCCGTACCGCAAGACTGCTCCTTCATAATTTAAAATGTCGTCGTCCTTTAATCTCACCCAATCTTCCAGCCAAGATAGATTGCAGGCTAACCTATAAGTTTTGATATCAGGTAACGCACAGCCCCCATTTTGTTTTTTTTCCTTTAAATAGTTCCATTTAATTCTGGGCTTGCCACCTTCCCATATAAATCTTCGCATATCTCTATTCCATTGTTCTATTGTTGTGTTATTGATATCGATGGGGAGATTCATAAATAAAAATAGCAGCTTCGGAAGTATAGACATTTTAACCGCATTGATTTTACCCAGTAAAGACAAGTGCAAATGTTTCCAATTATTCATTTTTCGCTTAATGTCCTTCCAAAGAGTTTTATAGTTATTATCAAATAAATTCATATTATTGTCAGAGATATTTATTCCTAAATATCTCACCTTTTTGGTTATTTCACACCCCGATTTAGCCCTTAATAATGCTTTCTCTTCATTAGTAACATTTTTAACCAATATTTTAGATTTTTCTTTCTTTATTTTAAATCCCGCTAATCTTCCAAATTGATTTAACTCCATCATTAAGTTCTCAATATTTCTAAGAGGATCTTCCAATACCACCATTAAATCGTCAGCGAAGGCTTGCACTCTAAGCTCTTTACCTTTTAATCTGATACCCTTGATTTTATTTGAGTTTCTTATGTTGTTCAATAAAAATTCCAAGGCCAGAATAAATAAGAGGGGGGATAGGGGACAACCCTGTCTCGTCCCTCTACTAATACTAAAAGTGTTTGATTGTTCTCCGTTTACTATTAGTTTTCCTGATTGTTTATTGTATATTTCCATTATATTGGCAACAAATTTGGCTCCCATTTGCATTGCTTTAAATAATTGGAACATAAACTCCCACCTCACAGAATCAAACGCTTTTTCCGCGTCTAAAAAAAGTAACGCGGCTTTCTTTTCATTGTGGGTGTTATAGTAGTCTAAAATGTTAATAATATTTCTTGTATTGGTTTGAATTTTTCTGCCTGGTATAAATCCATTCTGGTTTTTGTGAATTATTTCCTCTAGCAATGTTTTTAACCTTCCCGCCAAAATTGCTGCAAATACCTTATAATCGTTGTTCATTAGGGCTATTGGCCTATAGTTATTAATTATCGTTTCGTCTTTGCCTTCTTTAGGAATCAGTGTTATTAATGTATTGCCCCATGATGATGGTTTGCCTTCTAATTTCACTAAATTGCATACTTGTAATAATGGTAATTGTAATTCTTTCTCAAATGTTTTATAATATTTCGCGGTAAGACCATCCTCACCTGGGGCTTTTGCATTTTTGAGTTTCCTTATTGCTATACTAATTTCCTCCACAGTTATTTCTGCATTTAATTTATCCCTCTGATGTTCCTTAATTACTATACAATTTCTTTCAAAAATTTCCTTTATCTGATTATCATTAAGTTTGTTTCCTTTTTCCGTAAATAAATCTTCAAAAAAGGAAACAAAAGCCATTTGGATATTTTTGTGGTTGCATATTTCCCTGTTATTTAACTTGATTTTAGTTATTATTTTTTTCTCTTTTTCTTTTTTGAGTTTATATGCCAACCATTTACTTATCCTATTTGCATTTTCAAAATGATTTTGTTTCTGTTTTTGCAATTTACAAGCTATATCTTCTGCTATTTTTTTTCCAATTGTCCTTGCAAAATTTTAATTTCTCTTTGTATTCTTTCTTTCTCTTTTCCCTTTTTCCTTACTAGTAGTTCTTGCTCCTTTTCTTTAAGTTCCGCTTTTAATTTTGTCTCTTTTTGTTTTTCAGACCTATTCAGTTCTATCATTCTTTGTGTGAATAAACCCCTTACAAATGCTTTTCCAGCGTCCCACACCACTTTCATTTTGGTATCTTTATCACTATTTTCTTTAAAAAAAAAGTTTAGTTCATGTTTTATTTTATTAACAAATTCCTCATCTTCCAATATTCTTTCATTTAGCTTCCAATTTCTTTTCCCATATTTAACTAAATCAAAATCCACTTCTAACATATTATGATCTGAAAAAGTTCTCGGCCAAATTTCCATTCTTGTTGCTTGCATCAGTAGCCTTTTGGAGGTTAATATTAAATCTATTCTAGAGTGCGATTTGTGTGCATCCGAAAAAAAAGTGTAACCCTCTTTGGATCCTTTCAAATGTGTCCACATATCAGATAAGTTCAACAAATCTTTTATTTCAAAAAAACTCTTGGGTAATTTGCCCTGAAATTTTTTAGCTTTCCTTTTAGTAGTCTTTCTATCCTTTATGGGGTTTAGAACACCATTAAAGTCCCCCAACACGATTAAGTTTTCGGATTCTATAGCGTTTAGTTGCGCATGTAGTTTTTTGTAGAATTTATCCTTTCTCTCAAGGGGACCGTAAACATTACATATCATATATTTTGTATTATCAATTTTAATTTCTATGCACATCCATCTACCATCTGCGTCTTTTGCCACAAGTTTCGGTTCCCATTTTTGTTTAACAAACATTGCAACTCCTCTTTTCCTTTTATTAATGATGGCATAAAATAACTTTCCTAGTTTATTATTTCTCAGGTATTTCACATCTCCATCTCTCATTTTAATTTCTTGTAAACATAAAATATCAAAATTTTTATTATTTAAAAAATGCATAACTTTCCTTCTTTTCTTTTCCTGGCTAATACCTTTAACGTTCCAGGTTGCTATCTTAAATCCCATTCTTTATAAACTGTTTTGCTTTTAGCCAAAAGAAAAATGATGATATGTTATTCCACGGAGATTAACCCAATCCTCCTCCTCCTCCTACCGCACCTAGATCTGAAGGCGGCGCGTTTAAATCCAACAGATCCTGGCTACCACTTTCGCCCAGTACACTACCTATGCGATTTTCTTTCCTTATATTTGAACCGTTTCCCTCCCCCTCTCTATCTCTCTTTTCTTTTTTCTCCTTTTCCTTCTTCCTCTCCTCGTGTTCCCTAGTTTCCCTGGTTAGCTTTTCAAAAAAATTTTTTGCCTGGTCAATTGAATTAATTCTATATCTTCTTTGCTGGTAATTAAAAATTACACCTTCTATTTTATCCCAACGATACAATATCCCTTTTTTCTGCAGAAGCGCGGTCAAAAATTTATACTCCTGCCTTCTTCGAATTATTTGAATTGGCAAGTCTTTATAAATTTCCACGATTTTGTCATTTACGATTAACTTTTTTTCATAATTACGTTTTAAAATTATGTCCCTTATTCTTGTACCGGTAAAACAGATCGTTATATCCCTGTCTAGTTTTTTCTCCAACACTATCCTAGTTGAGACCCTAAAGATCTTGTCAATTTGTGCCTCTAAAATGTCCTCATCTAGACCAATGTATTCTGCTATAATTGGGATTATCCTGTCGTATAAACTTTCCCCTTGTTCCTCTTTCAAGCCTCTGATCTTGATAGCCCGTTCTCTGTATCTAACTTCTTGTAGAAGTCCAATTTGCTGTTCCCTTAACTGTGCTCTTTCTAAATCATCAGTTCTTTTCTCTAGATTTTCTGTCCTTTCTATCACCTCTTCCACCTCAATTTTAATACCTGATATTTCTTTAGAAAGATTATCAATTTTTTTCCCCAGGCCATCAAAATCCTTTTGCACATCATCCCTTAACTTTTGCAATTCCTCTTTAATTTCCAAACGATTTTCTTTAAGTTCATCCCGTATTTCCTTCTTAAATGATTTTTTAAATTCCCGCAACTCCTGGAGAATAATATTACTAACATCGGGTTGTCCTACTGAGCCCCTTCTTGCTGTCATACTTCTGGTTTGCATATACCTTATTACAGCCAAATAAGTCCTATAATACAGGATAACAACTTTGCCAATCTCAACAATACTCAATAATGCACTATACCAGTTGTTCTCTTAAATGCCCCAAACCTTCGAGTTTGTTTCAATAGGAAGGGAACACTATATCTTCCATTAAACAAAATTAAATATCAACGAGTCCAAGCCAGTGTGTTTCTTTTTAAACTCAGAAATTCAGAGAGGGTGTGTAGTGCTAAATCTCCAATGAAATTTATGATTCTATAAATTGCTCTCCATTCGCTCTCAAAAACGCATCAAAACGCGATAATTTTGCTTCGACTGTTCTAATTGCTTCAGCTGCGGCTTCTTCCCTCAGGTGCAATGAGTTCAATTTCCAGAGGATGCCAATTGCAATGGAGATCGAAACATAGAGAGAAGCACCTGTAGCTACAAAACACAGTTACCTTAGATCCCAGGGTTTCAAGATTAAGTTTCCCTTCCAATGAAGGGAGGAGTGAGAAGGACGATTGTCTCCAGTAGTAAATATAATTTGTTTCTCGTCTCCTATCTTCGCTCCAGGTCCTGCTTCTTTTTCACCACAACATTTCCTTGTATTAGGAGATATAAATTCAGTTCACTTTTGTTTGTTCCAGATATCACCAAATATCTCCTCTTTGGGCTCTTAAAGTTGTTTAAGTTGCTTAGGGCGGAGTACTCCAAACACAACTCCCAAAGGAGGCGACTTGCAGTTAATTGTCCTTCTTTAACACACTTTTAAACAGCATGAAGAGTCTCCCACTGCAGCTTGCAAAACTTATGAGGGGAGTATAACACTTGCCCAAACAAAGGTGGAGTGGAATGGAGAAGTAGATATCCTTCACAAGATTTCCTCAGCAGTGTCTCTTGGAGGCACTCCAATAGAAGGAAAAAGAAAAACAATGATCTAATCTTGTTCTTTTGAGGTAGGGCTATCTCTTTATGAGTTAAAAATGACGTAGGGAAATTGCTCTGAAATTGCAAGAGCCAAGGGGGGGATAACTAACCCTACTCCTCACCACTCCAACAAGAAAAGTTTGCCGCTTCGGCTGGTACCTTACGGAAACACACCACAGCAACGAATGCCCTCCAACACCATTCTTTCTTCCTTTGGTTTCATCCCTTGGGACTCTGTCACCGGAGAGAAAGATTTGTGTTTCTAACGAGCCTCGTATCCTGGGACTCCCCCGTTCCAGGATATCTCTTCCACTAATTAGCTTGCTGTAGTTGAAGGAGATAGCGCGGAGCCTCCGTCTCGCGCTATCATTCACCTCCGCGGCTAAACCGGAAGTCTTTATTTATTCTTTTTTAAGAGCATCCTGGAATCTTTTTGATGAAAGATGGTAATGAAATATTCCTTATAAATAAGCAGGAAGCAACATAATGTTAATTTTTTACACTGTTTCACTGGTTTGTATTCATTTTTCAAAAACAGGGTATTAATGGAATGCGATGCAATTTTTCATTGTAAAATCCAATTCAGGTTATTTATTATAAATACCCTTTGACAACTTTTATAAAAAAGCAGCACAACTTGGGTCTGAAATTTTACCAGTGAAAAGATTGGAAAGGTAATAATCATGAGGTATTGGTTGTGGCACCTTAACCAAATTTATGATAGAATAAACTCTCATGGCTACTGCCATTTCATCCAATGTATGAAGTTTTATCTGAATTGGCACATATATTCTATACACCTTAGAATGGATGGGATAATAATAGATGGGGACATAGGGAATTGAAATGTAAGAATACTAATCATAATTGACTTAATAGCAGCTATTGTTGGCATAATGTGTAGGATTCAAAAGTTTATCTGAGTTGGAATTTGGTTCTCTCCCAGTTCACTGTGAGCAAGGCTGAGCAAATACTATTCTAGGAGGTGCTTAATCATTTCCTGTTCAAGTTATTAAAGCTTTTTGTATCTAATAATCTGTGTCCAGAATAGTGCATTTAATCCTGCTGTACTATTTTGAGTGGGAGTAGTTGCTGAAAATATACACAGGGTGCAGGAAAGCTGAAAACCTATTCTTGTACTGAATACATAGACACACATGGCACATGGCATCCATAATGTTGAATAGAAAATAATATTGTTTACTTTCTAGTAATGGAATGTGATCTAACTTTGGGAATTAAAGAAGCTGAAATACTTTAAGGTTTGTTAAATATGATAATAGTTTTACAAAATGATCTTGAATATTGAGCAATAAAGGGGGTGAATTTTATAATCTGGAATAAATTATGAAGGGTATTTGTGTCCCACAGACCTTAAGCTTCACCAGTGTTCATTTATTTATTCCTAAAATATCTGAAGTTTTCAAATGCAAATTAAAGTCCCTACCTCCTCATAAAACACATACACACACACACACCCCTCTCAAAATACTACAACAGTGTTGGGCATTCCAGATGCAGAATCACAAAGCAAAACCAAAACCACTTATTCTTCAATAAACTGTGTCTACTTTGATCAAGAAGAAATTGATAAGGTTCTACAAAGGAGTACAGGAAGAAATTGACAACACACTAGCACAGGATGTCAAGCTGATTATTGGAGAGTTGAATGCCAAAGTCGGAAGCAAAGAGGATTCAAAAACAGTAGGCAGACTCAGATTAGGCATAAGAAACAAAGCAGGTGAGTTTCTGATATATTTTTGTGACACCAACCACCTATCATTGTTAACACATTTTTCATCCAACCAGAAAGAAGGTTATACACATGGACATAACCAGATGACCAACACAAAAACCAAACAGATTATATAATTGGAAGCAAAAGATGATGAAACTCCATGTGGTGGCCAAGACAAGACAGGTGCCGAATGTGGTACAGATCACAAATTACTCATATTAAAAATAAGCGTAAAACTCTAGAAGAAAACAAAACCAGTTATCATTCCAAAATAGGATCTTGTTCCTCTGGACTCTCTTGTTCTGTCTCGTATGTGTCTCTCCTTTGGACTTGTGGCCAGCTGCTTCCATTTTCCTTCTATGGGGCTAGGATGGGGATTGAGATGGACTTTGCCTCCCCCCTCCCTCTTTGTCCCACTGGATTCTCCTTTACCTTGTGACTAGCTGCTTCCCTTCCTCCTTCTGCTGGCTGCTTCCCTTAAAGATAAAGACCTACAAACACAATGTGTACTTAAAAGTGATCTCCCTGTGTTCAGTATCGCTTACACACAAGTAAGTAATATAACAGTTTACAGGCAGTGTTTATTATTCCTGGGAGGGCTCAGTGACAATGGCTGCCTTCATATTTCTTAGCTGCTTGGTCATTTAGTACACTGCTAATGGGTAATACCTGAGAGGGCTCAATTACATAGTGCTCCAGTTTTACCAGATCATCATAGCTCAGCCTCCTCAGGTTAGTCTTTGGGGAGCTCAAGACCTCCTCCACATTCCAATATTCATGCAGTAGAAGGGGGGATATTGGCATGGAGAGGTTTTTTTAACCAGTTTTGGGTAGTTCCCCCTATGTGACCTTTGTGGAAGAATATTGATCCTTGTTCTGGTTACTTCTAGCAGACTGGATTTTCATAGCATTGTCTTTCAAAGAACCTGGTAAGTTTCACTGGAGATGAATGATGTCAAGTGCTAGAGGATCAAGAGGTATAACTGAAATATGTAATCCCACTCTTCTCTACATTAGTTGACCATTTAAAAAGCTTGTGTTTGACCTTTAAAGCCTTAGAGAACTTAGAAACTGGTTCAGTTATGAACCTGAAAGTGTGAAAACATTTTCTATCTGGTTGATTTTGATCATATGTTGTAAGACAAGTGAAAAAAGAAACTGCATCAGAAAACTGGATGAGTGAGAATTTGTCAAGATGTTTTATTAGAGTCCTGTGGAGGGGAGAGGGAAAAGGAGAAATGGACCGATTCAGGCATAAATTGTACTTATGCCTGTATATGTCACTAACAGTACCACAACCACAGCCCCTCCCCAAGCAACACACAAAAACAAAATTGTCAGAAAATGTTTATTTTTGTTTTTAATTGGAATTGCCATGAATGTATGGTTGAATAAATATACTATTATATACACTTAACAGAAATTTACATTCCATCTTCAAACTGCTGAAATAGATTTTTTTCCTCTTAAAATTTATTTTTACAAGCCAAAAAAATAATCTGCCATTGACATCTGAATGTTTTTCCCCTGTGTATGTGCATGCAAGCTGTACTTCATATAAGTTACAGGTTTATTATGATGTAAAAATGTTTACTCTTAAGGAAGCAGTTGCTTTGCACTCTGGGTCCAATGTAGCAAAAAACATTCTTTATGGAGCATTAAGGCCATACCAATGGGACACATACATACAAATTTCACATAGAAAAGGCAGGGCAGTCCCTCATTTCCTGGGGGAAAAACCAATGTGCAGAATTGCCAACTCAACTAATATCTTCCATTTAGTCTTCATTCTATTTTTGGAAGGTCCTTCATACCTCCTAAAGTGCATGTTTTCAATATACACATACTTCTAGTTTGATTGAAAATATTGGCATTAAAAAAAACCCCAAACAAATTACTACTTTATCCTCGCTTTCTTCCCACCTGAGTTGTATTTTTGGGCGCAATTGATGATCCAATGCTATTATCATAGGTAGGATTTGTGTGTTGCCATTGTCAAGTTTTCTTGACTCCTCAATTAACTGACGCCCACTAGAGATACACATGTAATCACAACAACATGAGAGCAGATGCTCAATAACCCAAGTAAGTGTGTAAATATCATAATGTTTCTGGTACAACCCATAGTGTGCCATAGCTAACTGTCTTCTGTGTGGTTGGGAGCGATCCACATACTATGCCTGCATAGTTGTTTCATTTTGAGAATATGAGATTACCTCATGGGAGGAACAGGTCCCTTGTAACTATGCATAAGTATCTGTGGAGGGGCCACATAATAACATAGTTAGATGGGAGATTTACAGTTTGATTTGAAAACAGTTGGTCTGAAGTCATTACCTTCACTCTAGACAATAAAGGCTTTGTAATACTTTTCCATCTCAACCCTGCTGTAGTGTGCACTTCCAACATTTTTTAGTATGGTTTATAAATAATATGCAGCAGCAGAACTTCCCTGATCTGGTGCCTTCCAGCTGTATTTGACTATAGTTCAATCATTCCTGCCCAGCTTGGGTTGGCTGGGCATGATGAGACCTGCAGCTCAGCGTATGCACTCACCTGGAGGAAACTGAGAAAGCGTATCTGACTAATATAACTAATGCCAGATGTGTTGTTATGGAACACAATGTTTCTTGGATTGTTTGATGTTAGGGATTGGCAATTCCCTTTCCTAATGTGCCAGGAACTGGTACCATATTTGTGCCTATTGGCTACAACGCTTCCTTTCGTTCCTGGAGAACACTGCAGATTGGCAGCCAATGGCTTAGGGCCTGGAATGGATCCCTGGACTACCATGTTGATTAGGACTGATATAATACATTCTTCTTTCCCAAATGGTAACATTTCTTTTGTATAACAATGATTCATTGCTTCAACATCTTAATTTCCTCCTCCCTACTAGACCTCTGAAAAGCAGTTTGACCAGCAGCAGGTGCAATGCTAGCAAATGTGGCTAACTGAGAGGCTCTCTTTCTATCCACACACTGCTTCAGTTCACTAAATAACAAGAACTGGTAAGAGCTACAATGAAGCTAAACATGCCTCAAAATGTGCACTGTGCTTTTTTCTATGTCTATGACTTGGATAATGGGACACTTCAGGTGGTTACATTTCAAGGGAACTATCTTGGATGTTTTGCTGATGGGTGAAATGAGTTGAAACGCACAGGATGGAAGCTTAAGGAGTCTTGAGTTGGGAGCGCTTCTGATTATACAGAGGAAAAAGTGTTTCATCCAAGGCTGGCCTAAGACACCTTGCTGCTTGGAATGATAAACAAAAGTGTCCTTATCCCACTCCATGTGACCCAAGCTGATAGAACGGGGAACTTCATCTTCCTGCAGCACTTGTGGTAGGGCAGTGCCCTCCTCCACTTTGTGCCTGAAAGAAGCAAGCTAGCTGGAGGAGGTGGTGTGGGAGGCACAGGTAAGGCTCAGTCCAGTATAAGAACTTACTGTCCAATGGTGGTTCTGGCCCTGGGTTGTCCCTGTTCAGCTGAAGTCCTCTACTACATCATATTCAATGACAATCCTCAAGATTGCCCAAACTGTGAATTGCTTTGAAGTTCCTGCAGAAAAGCTCTGCCTTGCATGCAGAAGTCTTCCCTTGGTTTTTAGGATCCAACCCTAAAACCATAAACTTTTAACCTAGTCAAATGGAGTTAACCACGGGTCTTCTTGTGGCTGCCCCTGGGATATGGAATTCCCTTCCAAGGAAGACCACTTTGGCCCCCACTTTGCTGTCCTTCTGTCAGCAGGAAAAGGCTTTAACAAGGCTGAACAGGAACGGACTGGTTCGAAATGAAGGTTTTTACTAGTGTGTTGCATTGCTTTGCAACTACTTTTTATCTTTTTTATTTTTCTAATTAATGTTTTAAATTGTTGCTAATTGTTAATGTAGTTTAATTGCACATGAATGAAAATCCTTGGTTTTATTTTTTTAAAATGTATGCTGTATGTAATGTTGTATGCTACCTGACTTTGAGGACAAAGATTAAGATATAAAGGTAGTATGAACTTTAAAAATGCATATGTCTAAATAAAATTGGTAGTCCCAACAACAGTAGATCCATAGAGTCAGTGTGAATTGCATAATGGCTGAAGTTCTCAACTATTCAAAGGATCTGTTCCACTTTGGGCAAACAATCTGATCTATGTCATGGAGCTCCCATCCAGGCATTTGAGGGGCATGCCTGCTTAGTGTTGTCAATGTTACCTCATCAGCTATACCAGAATATTTACTGGCCCCATTAAATAACTACATTAACCCAAGTGAGATTATATCTCTCTAGCAGATCTGACTCTGAGACAGTTCAATGAAAGATGAAAATGGAGAACATGAAGCTTTTGGATGTTCAAAGTAAATCTTCAAAGTGGACTTTCTTCTCAACTCCCCACAGCCTTGTTACTACTCAGTCTTTAAATAATGAGACCCAGAACTAAGATGGTGCTCTGCTTCCTAACAGAATGAAAACAAGGCAAATTAAGCTACATAATCAACTGCAGCAACAAACTAATCAGCTTAATGGGAAAAAAGAGGAGAAATACTGGCCTTATGAAGTTTTCTACCTTTTCTCTATATTTTTATGTTGTAGTAAAAATTTAAAAAAAAACACCAAAAAACTTGTTGAGTATTTAATCTGCAATTCATAATTACACAGAATTGGTAATAAAGTTATTACTAAATTTAAAACTAGTTCCCTCACCCCATGTTCCTCTTGATACTGTTATGTAGATAGTGTCCTTGGGATTAAATGTAATGTCCCCTTGTCCAGCACTCTTGGTAAGTGAACAATTCCTGATTATATTTGATGCAGCCTTTTGACTAGAACTGGCAAATAGGTATTGTGGAACAAGGCTTTAGAAAAAAGATTTACTGGGGAGATTGGTAACTGGAGATGTGAACAGCAGTGATGTGGTTTTAAAGTCATAGAGCTGGACTTGATACCCATGAATGTCTTTCTGTTTACTTCAACTGATGTTCATTCAAGCAGACTGGGTAGCAGCTGGCGATGTATGTTGTCCAGGTCATCCTTACATGTCTTAACTCACTATGGTGCCTTTAAATATCAGTGATTTAGAAAGTTGTAAGTTTCCTGCTGAGGATTCTCGACATATGTTTAGTGTGAGAAGAGTACCTGTTAACTGGCAGTTCACAAAAAGATTTTCCACAGTCTATTGTTTTGTGCACTGTACTCAAGTCCCATGCTAAACAATAGCTTGAGAAGGAGGTTCAATGGGTGAAGGCAAAATAGTTTTCCCTTAAGTTTTTAGCTGTGTGACAGTTACATGATCCTCTGCTACCAGAGTGGTTACAGAAAAAGACAGTTTCAGACTCCTTTATCTCATGCATGGAATCCCTTCTGTTACACTGAAATTCCCACTTGGACAGCATTACTTGTCTGAAAACAGTGAGTCCTCCCTAGTACTTCCAGTAAAGTTGAAGAGGTATTAAGATGAACATTAAAAATAGCATTCCTTTGAAAGGTAGATGTCACTCTGAAGATATTGAGGAGGTACACCCTGTTTACATACTCATTTTGTTCACTACCTCTCTACAAATGGTCACAGGCAGTGTGATCAAGTTTGATCTAACCACTCATTTGTCAGGTTACATTTCTGCAAGAGTCCACATTGAGAAGTTCTCACTGAAAAACCACGCAGAGCAATTGGCACTATTATTTTAGTCCCTTTTCAGGTTCAAGGGCTAGCTTAGATTATGGGAATTAGCTCACTCCAATCAAATAAAGAGTGTGTTGTTGAAGAGTTTCATCTAGTTCTGATGTATTTTGAATAGTGTTTCGAGATTCTTCTTGTCTAACTGTTACATTTTTATTTTTCATGGAAACTTGGCTACTGTCCAAGACCTAGCAATTGCTACTCTCACTCTATGAAGGTGAATAGGATTCTTCTATCATCAGTATCATCAGCCAGTTCCAAGAAGAAGTGCAAAGTATTGAAGGCTAGCAGTTCTACCAGGGAACATCTTTGAGCACAGAAAGATCAGTGCCTTTGTGAAGCACCCGAATAAGTGATCCTGACTGCTGTGCCATTTACACCTCAGTTATCAATGTTTCTAAGGTTTGCCAAAACCCAGTTTCTGATGCAGGATAATACTACATCAAAGCATGGTTTGGGTGTCTTCTGATATTTTGCTCTCCAATATGCTAATCTTATCACTTGAGTCAAGGAAATTCCTGAGAAAAAGCTTGGAAAAGTAAATTGGAAGAGTTAACTTTTCCAAGTTCTGTTAATTATATCCTGAGAAGTGTCTGGAATAAAGTCTCTGAGGGTCATGAGTTTCATCTCATGAGCATTTTATATAATCAGGAAGTTTCAGACTTGTCAGCCAAAGCAAACATAATTGGGAAGACCTTAGGATGTATCTTGGATATATCCATCTGAACAATCCACCTATGAGCCCTTTCATGTGACACAGTTCCAGCTCTATGTTTCCATTTTAACTGCCATGGCAAAATCATATGTAATTCCGGGATTTATACTTTGAGGAAGCAGACATCTCTGGCTAAGAAATTTAAATGCTCTTTCTAAAACTGCAAATCTCGGGATTTGCCTGTGTTAAAGTGCAATCATAGTGCTACAATTGCATAATTGCATAATGTGAAAGGGTCCTTAGTGTGCATATTGTTCTAGTTTGTTTTGCTGTCAAACGAAGCTGTAAAACCAAATAATATACATTCTGAAATGCTGCATGATTGCCCCAAGATATGCTTGATATGCTGCTGTATTTCTATGCTTGGATATGATAAGAATATACTTCTCTAGATTCATGGTAGACTGTCATAACTATTTCTATTTTGAAGCTGGAATTGGACCTCAATAAGCTGGGGTCTGGCCCACTGTCTGACATGCTGCAGCTGCTAGCTTCTCTAGTGCATTGCCAATGCCTGCATGGGCTGGTTCCTTGAAGGCAACAGCCTCCTGGCAAATGATCAATTGACTGATCACCTGACTTGATCAGAAACTCTGGTTTATGAAACATTAAGGTAGGCTCGGTGGGGGTTTAATCTTGCAAATATTTGATATTAAAAAAAATCTTTATAATTTAAGATATTCTAACTTTATCTTCATACAAAATGTTTTTAAGAGGCACATATTCAGGGAGTGCTTGTGCTATATACTGTGGCAGCTGGTGGCCATAATGCCAGGGCAGGGGGAGTGAATCTGCTCTGGGTTATAGTCTGAACTTGAAGGGAACCATTTAAGGTGCTAAATCTGTTTGGGGGATTGGGTTAATACTTTGGAAGACTCCTTTAAAGTTTGTGGACCTGTGATAATAAAATGTGAAAGATCCATGAAATCAGAAGACAGAAAATAGAAGAAGCAAACAAAACATCATATTTAAATGGTAAATAACAACAAAGAGAAGCAGGAGATAAATAACGAGTAACAAAGCTCTTTTTAAAAAAGAAAAAGAAAAAAACCTTCTTAATATGGGCAAAACAAAGTATAGTTATGGAGAAAACTAAGGAGCAATTTTGCATTTCAAACCAGAGCTTGGTAAAGTTTCATCCAACAAGGACATACCTAAGAGATCTTGGGTCCAAAAGGCATCTTTCTTAATCACTGAGTAAACCTGCCTTAACAAGTCAATGTCTCTGGTCTATTATTGATGCATATGAAAGAGGGGGAGGCTAATGCAACTTAATGCAGTTATTCTGTATTGCCTTAAGAGGTGGAATGGCATGGCCTGTAATCCAAGATGGATCAAATGGCATTGCCTTTCCCACCTGCATTGTTAGGACATGTTCTGATTTTAAATTACTTTCAAATAGGTTTTTCTATACCTATGGAGCCCTGGAGTGTTTTTTGTTTGAAGAAGTGACTGTGGGTTTCTAACAAAATTTCTCAGCAAGATGTTCCACATCTTTGGGGTGATGGTGGAAGTGATGAAAATGAAACTGGATGAAGGCTGCAATGCAGATGTGGTTGGAGTGAGTGTGATTGACTTAGAACAGAAAGATAGCTTTCTTCAGATTATTATCCTGTTAGCCCCTTCATTTGTTTTTTTGCTTTCCCCCTCTTGCTGAAGTTTAGATTGTGAACTCCTGGGCATAAACCTTTGTCTTTTTGGTATTGTTTCTGTGTAAACTGACATGTACATTACAAAGCTAGAAAAATAATAATTCAGTTTATTTAGCTTTTTGCTTTTGCTGCAAGTTATAAGCATGATGCTTTTAGAAGTCTGAAGCTGTAATTACAGCGTTTCTTTAAGCCCCCAAATGATGTTAAAAAGCACAGTCTTAAAAATATAGTTAGTGGGTAACTCTGCTGAGAGAGCCAGAATGGTGTAACAGTTTTGGTGTTGGATTAGGACTCTGGAGACCAGGGTTTGAATCCCTGTTTGACCATGGAAACTCACTGGGTGACGTATAGCAAATCACACTCTTTCAGCTTCAGAGGAAGGCAAAAGCAAACCCTCTGAACAAATCTTGTCAAGAAAACCCCATGCTACATTCTTAGGGTCACCATAAGTTGGAAATGTCTTTAAGACATACAATAACAAAATTCTACTGAAGCTCTGAATAAGTAAACTACCAACAGCTCTTGAAAAATCATATGTCTTTAAAAGAATGCTGGACCTTTAGATTAAAGAAAACTGTGTTGATGAAGGAATATTTTTTTCATCAAAGCCTGAAGAAAAATGAATAGTTTTTAAGTGGTTCAATCAAGATAAAACCAGTAGAAAAAAGCAAACCAGTCTTATGATATCTTAAAGGCTAACAATGTTTAGACAGCATAATCTTTTGTGAACTACATCCCACTTCATCAAATGCAGTCCCCAAAATTGTACAGCAAATAAATCATATTCATATTTGAAGTGCCACAAAAAATGTTGTTTTTTGTGGCATCAGAATTAACATGGTGACTTCCCTTCTGGAAATAAGAACAGAACAGGTATGGATCATGTGTCACCCTTCTACATTGGGAGCAAGTTGAAAGTTTACAGAGCAATGCCATTGTTTTCTTTAAGAGTGGTGTCTAGAATGTACTTTGTGATTGCATCGATTTCTCACATCTTCAGTTCAAGAATTGTCACAGCTATGAATCCTCTGATGTCTCCTTTGCTCTGTACTATTGAGATTATATTTTTGGGGGTGTGGGATGGTTTGACATTGAAGACATCATGTGAAATGCCCAGAAAGGGCTGCTAAAATGGTTGTATCATTTAATCCGAAACATAGTTCCATGGCTGGTACTTGAAAAGATCTGTGAATGTACATTAACTTGTGACATTTATGTTAAGAATCACCCATTTTGTTATTAACTAGAATTTTCTATTGAAACTGTCTTATGTATGTTAAAAGGGAAAAAAGGGGGAATGAAGGAGTACTCGAGTACTATTTTTGCAGCTTATTACCTTCTGGCTGTGGGAGTCAAGAGGATGTCTTCTTTCTTAACAATTGGAGAAAAACTTGTCTTTGTTCCACAGTATTGTCAGATACAGAAATCTTATGGTTTCTATCTGTTCCTCCTCACACAATTGTTCATAAGATTATTGAGACTGTCATTCCAAAAACATTTCTCCTTTTAATTAGTTGTGGAGGAATAATTCTGAGACTCTATATAGATTCTTTGACAGAAGCTGTTGAAGTTTAATATGCACTGTCTATGCATACATATTACTGCAAACAGGATGAAATGGTCTGAGATTAAAATTATAATGGATCATCATTAAATCAAACAGTGCTTTAATAGATATTTCTGTGGGTTCTCTTTGGGGGAAAGACTGGGCTAAAACTCATTTATCCCTAATCTTATTTTTTTTCCTGACTGTAATGATTCTACGATGTAGGGTAGCACTTGGGGGCTGGCATTCTCTTAGGTTGCACCCACACTGCAAAAATAATCCAGTTTGACACCACTTTAACTGCCATGGCTCAATGCTATGGAATTATGGGAATTGTAGTTTGCTGTGACACCAAAACTCTCTGACAGAGAATATCTCACAAAACTACAAATTCCAGAAATCCACAGCAATGAGCTATGACAGTTAAAGTGGTGTCAAACAGGATTATTTCTGCAGTGTAGATGCAACTTTTGTGACAAATACAAGAGTAAATTCACCTTATTCCTAGGAAAGTCTTGTTTTGGTCATTGAGGAGATTGGTACACTTCTCTGACTCTCCCAATTCTTCACCAGCCATAGAACGGGAATTTGGAGGTTTATCACAGAAAAACCTGGGAGTCCTGGGGGTGGTAAGCAGGAACCATAGCAGAGGTTTGCCTATGGACCCTGGGGAATGAATGATCTCAGCCTGTTATCTTGTTTTAATCTGGTCCCCAGCTTTGTAAAGTAGGACTGGCTCGATCATTTATCAAAAAGAGTCAGGTGCCTCAGGCAGAAGATAAGGGGTATCATTTAATGCTGTCTGTGCTGTACTTTTATTATTCATTTCAATGTTTTAAATGGTTTCAAACTGCTTTAAATTAGTGCTGTCTTTAATAGGATTTTTTTATTCAATTGTTTGAAAATGTTGTTAAGCAGTTTTGATCTATGCTGTGAGCTGTCTGGGATCTCTTGATGAGAGAACTAAGTAAATGGTTGGTCAGTTATGGATTTATTACTTTTGCTGCCAAGAGATGGAGAGGGAGTTTGCGAGTACCAACTGTTTTGTTCCTGCTTTAGCCTCTTGCACTTAATAATAGGTGCTGGTTACCTAAAAACTTCCTCTCCAGAGCTAAAGTATTTAGTCAGATGTTTTGTAGTTGTGGTGTGCCTTCAAGTCATTTCTGACTTATGGCAACCCTAAGGCAAACCTATCCTTGGCAAGATTTGTTCAGAGCAGGTTTGCTCTCCTCTGAGGCAGATAGAGTATAAGTTATCCAAGGTCACCCAGTGGGTGTCCATGGCTGAGCTGGGATTCAAACCTGATCTCCAGAGTTCAAGTCCAACACTCAAACTGCTTCACCACACTGGCTTAATGTGAATTTTTTTTCAACATGTAAATACTCCTGACAGAAGAATTAATGCTATTACATAGCATATAATGGTATTGCATGCATTATTGCCAAAAGACCGTTTGTTTCAGGCCTGATAATGGAAGAACACTTCTTCCAATGTTTAAGCAGAAATCAAAAACAGCAAGCCCATTTATTAGCTCAGTGGTTCTGATCAGCAGACAAAAGACACTTCCTTTCTGTTCCTCTGCCAATAATCTTTATTTGTAATTCTGATTCTCTAACCTCGTAGCATGTAGATACCATAAAGTAGTTTGATAAGAAAAGGTAGGTCAATATAAAATAAAGCCACAGAAATGGGAGATGTGAACATGCATGCACACACTCTCACACACCATATCCTCCAGTTGTCCTGATCTGACAGGACAAATTTTGATTATCCTACTTTTTCAGCTATATCTGAAGTTGTGTTTCTTTCTCTTCTTCTGACTCCCCCCATGTCTTCATCTTACTTCAATTGCAGCAGATTAAGTTCAAACTGTAAAAGTAGTTTGCATTCAATTAATTTGGTGGATTGGAACCGGCGGGGGGGGGGGGGGGGGGGAGAGAAAGTAAGGAATCTTGCCCTTCCCAGTAAACTGAGACAGAAGAAAACTGCTTCAGTCTCTCCTAGTTTTGTGTTCTTCCTCATCAATAACTTTTCTCATCTTGGCCACATTCTGATGTTGTTTCGTCATGTGTGTCCTGGTTTAATCTGTGAAATGTTGGAGGTTATGTCCCCACATTCATACGCATGCACACCACCATTATGAGAGAGATGGGCTTTCAGCCTATTGCATATTTGGAACTGGTTCCCAAGTGAGTAGAATGCAATGATATACAAAACACTAAAAATGGTTCCCAATGGGCTTTGCAACAGCTTCATTTAGATTGTAAGTAAAACTCCAGTTCAAAATTTAATAATATCATATGCCTGAACCACAGATATGTAAGCACCAGGGATAGAAGAGTGAGAGCAAGAGAGCCTCAGGTTAGAATCTATGGATACCTTGGTGACTCTACAAAATAATAATATTGCAGAGTAATTTCTGTATCAGAGCTAACTGCAATGCTCTGAAGGGTGACAGCCTGTTATAATTATCTTTCAAAATAATAAAGTGGCTTGATAAATATAGAAGGAATATAATAAAATATCCTCCCCCCCCTCCTTTTAGCTAGATACAGCTGTAAGAGAATGGTTGCCAAAGAATGGTACTATGTGCATCGAGGGGCATCTAATCCTGCTGCTGTGGAACAAGGATGGTCTAGTGTATTTGGCTAGAACAGGGCATTCTGTCCAGAAAAAAACAGAAGATGGGGATGAAAGGATTTCTGGCAGTAAACAATTGACTGCTTCCAAGGCAAATAGAATAATATCTGTCCGTCTCAACTGGGATCCTATGTATAGATGCAACTCATTTAAACAGGAGAGAATAATTTGGTGGTGGTAGTTTTATGCTGCACATTAAGTACAATTAAGAATAAAAACACCCAGATCCTAGACACCTGCTTAGCTGTCACTGTGCAAATAATCCCTTGGGTTTTGGCAGCTATAGCACAATCACACAATCATTTCTGCCTTGCTCCTAAAAGGAGAGTGCAGTGTTGCATCAAAACCTGGGTTCCTAGGACACTGAGAGAAGCCTTTGGAAGCTAAGTCTACACTACAGCATCATCTTTTTCTCTACAATATCAGAGGTGACAGGTGTCCGCCAGGTGAGTGGGATAATTAATCCACTCTGGGGTTTAGTCTGAACTTTAAATGATCCATACAAGTTGCTTGTATGGAGAGGTTTCAGTACCTTGGATAGCTCCTTTAAAGATTGTGTTTGCTTTAAAAAATCCAGAGCAAATCCACTACCCCACTGAAGTTGGAAGCACCTGGCACTGACTTATTTCACTGTAACCCATGACAAGTATCACTTACCCTGGCAGTGGGACTAGCCTCTCAAGCCTTTGTGTGCAACAGCCCCAGAACATATGATTGGGGTGTAAAGTATAACGTGCTAGCTAGCTTTAGACAGACAGATGGACAGACAGACATTCACAGACTGTGTAAATGTTTTGAAATTTCTTTAGCAGAAATGAGATAAGGGAAGCAGAAGGCTTCAGAGGTCATACTGCATAACGTGCTAATAAACACCCAAAATCATTTGTACAAGTTACATGAGACATGTCTATTTGGTTTGTAATTGTCACTTACAAGATTAGAAAGCCAAAGGGATCTGGTGTTTTAAAATTAAATGCATATATTCATCAGTTTAGGTATAATAGATGCAAGAAAATCCAAATCTCAAACAGGGCACAGGACCGTGGCAGAACAATCTACCCCTACTCCCCCCCCCCCCCCCAAAAAAAAGAGAAGGGGGAGGTAATGTTTACCAAAAATTCACAAAATTTCTGGGGATGGGGTAGCCATATAGTGAAAACAACAAAGAGTCTTTATTCGACTACTATTTAGTTGCTATGGAATGCAACCTGCAGTCTACAACAGGTTATTCCATAAAGTGTTTTGTCTTTGTCATTTTCAGAGAATAGTATTCAGCCATGCTTTGACCTCCTCTCAAGCGAATGGAGTTACACCTGGGAGAAACTGGCTCAGTGAACACAAACGCAGTCAGGCAAGTCTGGATTTAAAGCAGGAAGGCAGCCGTGCGAGCCCTTACTTAATGTGTCTTGGTCTGTAGCATCTGTGCCAAGGTGAATCTCAACTCCATTTCACATAAGTAAAGAAAGGAAAGAAGATGCAGCCAGGGATTTGAGGGGGTTTTGGAAGAAGATAAAAGAGGATGTAGCCATGCAGTCTGTTTGTGGGTCAGGCAGTGCAAGTAGAGGGAATTCCTCCATTTGCCCTCTGAATTTAGATAAGGGCAAGACAGTGAAAGTACTTCCTAGGTGCACAGCTGGCTAAATTGGCGATTTGTGCTGCAGCAGATTCAGTAAACAGGCTCAGCCTAGCCCCACCTAAGGATGCTAGACAGGATTCAAAGTGGGGTCTTTGGACTGCAACATCAACTCTGCTCTAAGTCTTGAGATTTCAAGGAGGTGCCGGTATGAATGGATGGACACACACACACGGGAAAAGACTATGAATGAAGAGGAAGGAAAGGACAGTTATATCCAAGATTTAGTTTATCTGAATAGTGAGGATTATACTGGATGCTACCGTAAAGATCTGCTAAAGCTCTTGCTGGCTTGTCTTTAATATAGATTACCCATTCTTGTTTATAGAGGCATGCATCGCCTCACATTTTAAAATGGGGATGTATAAACTTTGTCCCCTCTCGTTTAAATCTACAATTCCCAGAAGGATGGGGACCACAATGTCAAGGAACTGGGAGGAGGTATATTGTGAAATGTCTGAAGGGCCACTAGTTCCCTGCCTCTGCTTTAAAGACATAATTTGTCTTAGCAAATACATCTTAACTATGAATTATCCAAATTCACTCTGTATAGTAGTTCCAGGTTTGAGAGCTCTAAGGTTAGATGAATTAGAATTAGTGAGCCTGCTTCATTCTATTTTGCCCCTCACTATGTAAAGAGGGAAGACAGAATATACCAAGTGGTCTCTTCTGCTACTGTATAATCTCAGCCAGCCTCAAAACAGCTCGAGATCAGGGACAGGAGTTTTCAGGACACAGACTGTTATTTCTAAGCAACACTTTTGCTTTCTCATGTTTGTGAAGTCTATGTTCATAAATTGCACCCAGCATTTGTGTTGATGGTGGGAGATTGTAGCCTGTGAGCTGTGTTTACTTGCAGAGATGATGGTGGTAGGAACAGGTGTGGAGACCCATAGCAGCATTTGAGCACCAACAAAGAAAAAGGCTGGACCACCATGGCAATGTTATTTGAGTTCAGATGTAATATACCAGAATAGAAAAGGAGGATGAGTTTTAGGTGGAAGGATTCTTCTAAAGCTTTTGAAAAGCTTTGGAAGGCTCCTCTGATGTTCAGCATGGACAGGCTGCCGGGCAGACATCAACCCTTGCCAGAAGCCCATTGCGTAATATGTTTATTGTTCCCCTCAGAGAAATGAATTCTGCTGCCTTTTTTTCTGTAAGAAGTTGGCTCCCAGACTTGACCCTTGACTTAAAAGTATCTTGTAAGGATTTGAGACTTGATATGAGACTTGGACTTAAAGACTTGAATAATCACTGATATATATAATGCATATGTACATAGGTCTGTATGATCATGATGCCAACACTTGCTATAGGAAACACTTCTGAGAGTCTAATATTGCCTTTGTCCATTGTTAGGCATAGATCTGCCTAACAGAGCTACAGATATTTGTCAGTCCTGCCATTATGGGACAATATTTTAATGCACACTGATTGTCTTTCTAGTCACTGAAATCTCTTTTCATTCTAACATTTTAAAGTGCAAAAATGGGGAAGTATTCTGTATGTATGTGGGCATGTTTGTGCGTAATTGAACAGCACTGTTGTGTCTGTATACATATATACACAGACATTTACCCACACACACTTTCTTCCTTTTGTTACCCATCACCTAAACACTGACTGAACATTTCTCTGTCATAAAGAGCTCTACTGTCAGTTTCAACTTTCCCTGCAGAGTTAGTTACATCTCCAGTCCATGTAAACATTGATTACTTTTTCTCATCCTCTACAACACAGCATTCATCTAACTCTTAGCAGGAGAAATACTAAACTGCAGAGGAGCTCAATAATAATAATAATAATAATAATAATAATAATAATAATAATAATATAAATATCTCATTTGTGTCTTGCTAGCCACAAAAGCTTAATGCAGCACCAAAGAGAGTTACAAAAATATAGTTTGGCTAGCAATCTCGCTTGAATATTTATAATGCTATGAAATGTCAGAAAATAATACTTGTCTTTTCTGTATATATATATTGTATTTTCACATGTCCTAGCCTAGGCTTACCAATTAAAATTAATTTCATTTTACTTTTATTTACACACATACACATTTGCCTACACTCTTTTTGCTTCTCTTTTGAACTGGAGGCATGAAATACTTTCCTTAGGAGTGTTTTGCTTTAAAGCCATAGTTTGCTTTCTTCTTCTTTGCAACATAAAGAAATAGGGCAAGCACTGTAAAATGAATAATGCTTTTGAAACATTTTGTGATGACTCTATGATCACACACCCTGGAATTCTATTGATGTCAATATATGTATGTTGTTTAAGTGAGCATATTTGCTCAAAAGAGACACCAATCTCGTGATTTAAGAACAGAAGATGCTACTCACTTCTCATTGAAATCAATAGGAAAATCCAATGAATGTTAAAAGATGTAGGCTACAATTTAAAGTAATGTCACAGAGGCATTTTACCCCTTCCATTTGCATCATTCTCTGAAAGGCATACAAAATAGGACTCTTATCTACCTATCAATTTAAATATTCTATCTTTTGTGGGAGAGAATCACGTGGTTATTGTTTTCCAGTATGCAACTTAAAATTCTCTGTCCTTCCCAGGAAACCCTGGCCTCTCCCTTCTTTTTTAAAATATCCCCAGCCAAACTCTTTTTAAAAATAACTGTTTTGCATGCTTTCCTGGGACTGGTATGGCCTTATAGAGCAAGAGTCTGGTTTAAGCATAATTGCAATCCTCTTTGCACATGGAATAATGAATCATTCCATTGGCTTTAGAATCTAAGCTGTTAATAGGCTAAAAAAGGATTTCTTTTTGCATTATAATTAAGCATGAATATATATTTAATATATTACACTGCTTGGACTGCCACCATAGCAATCCTAAACTTCCCTATGCTGTAAAACAATTCATTGCTCCCATTACCTCCCCAACTCAAGTTTTTGAAAGCTTTCTTCCCAAAGCCCACCCACCCCCTAGTAATCTTCAGTTCATATATATTTTTTAAAAGTCACCCCTTTTTTAAAATAGATATTGCCACATTCTTAATTTCATGCATCACTGCATTGCTATTGCACATGGTGAGTATAGAGTAACCAACTGTCTTGCCTTTGCAACCATCCATTCTCTTTGATTTTGGCATAGGAACTCTCCCCATCTCAGCTCATGGCTTGTGTACATCTTCCCTTCGTACAATCTTGTAGATGATCCAGTAGAAAATGTTGAAGATGAGAAAAGCCATGGGGAAACCGATCCGTGAGAACTTATCAATCTTTTTGGCTCGTTGGATGAAAAGCTTGCGCATTTCTTCTGGAGACTTGGAAGCAGGTGGTGCTGGATTTGCTGTGTTGTTGTTGTTGGCTCCTTTGACCGAGATGCCATCCTTGGCTTGCAGACAGGCAGGTCCCATACCATAGGCAGAGAAGTTGAACCGCCCTTCACCAGTGTCATCCTCCTGAAATATATTGAACATAGGGCTCTACTTACAAATAAGATATAGACAGTGCACCCTTGCTATAAGGCTCTCCTGCCATAGCTCCCAAAGTCAGTGGGGACATGCATTTCCTACAATGCCATACAGAAGAAGACAACTCTTTCTAGGGGAGATCAGCCTTATAGATGGGTGCGGTATAATGCACAGATGCAAAGCAGGGGATCTGGAAAGTGGATTGATCTGGCTTTCTTTCAGGAACCACTTTTTTCTTCAACAAGATATCCCCTGTTTTGCATCTGTCCCTTCTCCCCATCCATACCTTCTTTGTTCTTGGCTTTGCCCAGAAGGAATGGGCTCCATGTAACTCTTATAGTAAAAGTCATTTTATGAGTATTTCTATGGAGTTACATGGACTTTTGGCAGAGAGGCTCGTTTTTTAAAAGATATCTGTATGCACTGTCAATGTTACGTTGAGATCTGGTTTCCTTCTGTTTGGCTTTTCTTTGGGGCTTCACTTTGCTTCTTCCCCAAATATATCTACAATAATATAATGGGGGCTTATCTACACTGCACTTTAATTGATCTAATATGCAACTTATGGAGTTCTCGGGATTAGAGAGGTGTGTTTATGCTTCTTCTGCTGCCAATCCCTCACCAAGAATTCTCAGCTTCCTCTTAAAGTAATGGCTCATGAAAACAGCAAATGAACAATAGTTCTTAGGATTCTTTAGGTCAGTGCTTCTCAACCATTAGTCCTGCTGATGTTTTGGACTTCAGTTCCAAGAAGTCCAGGCAACATGGACAGTAGTCAGGGATTCTGGTAGCTGAAGTCAAAAACATCTGGAAGACTAAAATTGAGACCTACCATTTTAGATGAAACTAGTTGTCATAATAAATAAATTCAAGATGACTGCTTCAAGACGACTGCTTTGAAAGGTTTAAGATTTTTCTTAAAGTAAAGATCATGAGGAAATGGGTGGATAGATCTAAAGCATATTTGTTACCATGCAGAAGGCTTATGTATGTTCCTCCAGGCACTGAAGGATAATAAAACATGTTATTATCTAAGAAATGGTCCTATGACTAATGTGGCATACTCTGCTGGGGATCTAAAAGAGGTATATTGTATTCCTGAAAAAGTTATTTTTTTATTACAACTCCCAGAATTCCCCAGCCAGTGTTTTTGGTCATGGTTCCAGGGACAGCTGGAAAAGAGAAATCATATAATGGATAGTCTTTAGTTCATAAAATGAATTAGCTGTTTTGATACCCTCAACACAATTTATGTTTAGTGTTTTTCCCCCACTTTCTGCCCCAGAAGCAAGTTTATATTTGTCTAGATTCCTTAAATACCACTATAAGTTATGTTGGACTCTAAATAGACACATTCACTGTCATGGATGAAATATGACCTTTCCAAGTTAAATGTTAGGAGTCAGATGGAAGAAAAAGTGTTTCTCTAGTTATAACGAAAATCTCCCTCAATTAAGCCATCCTGTGGGATTCAATTTAGAATGATGGGGCTCTTTTACAGCCTTTCTGTGCAGAGAGTATCTTTTAAGAATGGGCCTTCTTTTGACATTGCACGGAATGGGATGAATTGTACTGCCACGAATTTATAGCAAGAAAATGTGAATGGAGTTGAGAGCACTTTGGAAAATCTAAGCAAATAATGTAATATGGGGTTTTGGTTAATCTAGGATTTGGTTAAGCTGCAAGGCATATGACTTACCTGCATTACCCTTTAGCAGTCACAGCAACAGACCAGGTCTATAAATCTCAATCCATTTTCCTTTTGGTCTGTTGTTCTTCCTCTCTATAGTTGACACCAAAATGATGGCACTCCTTCATACCTCTTCTTTCCATTGACAATGGCTTGAATTCAATTGCTAGTTCCAACTAGAGAAGACCCATTGAATCCGTTGGGATTTATATAGTGTTGATGAAACATTCCACAATTGATTCAGTGGGTCTACTCTAGTTGGGACTAACCATTGATTTTGGCCATTGTTTCTTTTTAACCTTGGAATAGCACAGTGCAAGATACAGTTTTTTATATTCTCATTATACTTTCTTAATTGTGAAAGATACTGAAGGTGTGAGTCTAAGTGTTACTTTCAGCACAATAACCTGTGCCCTCATTCCCAGTAACAGGAATCACTAGAGGTCCACGGTGTGTGTGTGTGGGTAGGGCCATACCAGATGACGGTGGGGGGGGGGGTGACACCACAGTTCCCCACACATGTGCCTTTTGGAAGAAAAGAGATGAGGTGGTCATTTGTGTACTTTTAAATGCTGAACAGATGGTGTAAGTGTTGTGAGGCTCAGTGAGAAAAGAAGGAAGAGCCCCCAAACATTATTAAGGCTTCTGTAATGGTGTGGTATGGGAGGAGGACAATGCACAAGGGGGTGACACCATGATCTACCACACTGTCCTAATGATGTCACTGACTCCAGTTGCTACTTTCATTTAGAATAGATCCACCGAATCAGTACTGAATAATAGGTCAATGCATATGCAAATTCCATTGATTCAAGGGGGCAACTCTACTTCAGACTAGTGGTTGGATTTAGGCTTTTATGACCACAGTTTCTGATCTCTTTGTGGTACAGTAACGCACATGGGGCAGGGTAAGTCCAAACACAACTGCTTTGAAAATCCCCTAAATTTCAAACACAGTCTGTCTTCTGTTCAGCACAGGATTATGCTACGCAAACTTCTTGCCTGTCATCTCTCCACCCTCGAGCAAAGGCCTTTATTTTCAGGGAGGCCTTCAATAATACTAAGTTTAAATAGAGGTGCTGGACTTTAATGCATTTCTTTAGGTAGTGTTTTAAAGTGTTTTAATTATTTTTAAAAATTTAATGTATAATTTTATATTTATAATTTGTTGTAATTTATTAGATAAGGTAAATCACTTCAAATGATAGCCAGCATAGCCCAGTAGTGTGTGCACTGGACTAGGATTCTGGGTACCAGGATTTCAATCCCTGTTTGACCATGAAAACCAACTAGGTGATCTTGGTCAAATAACGATCTCTTTCTGACTCAGAGGAAGGCAACAGCAAACCTTTGAATAAATCTTGCTAAGAAAACCTTGTGACTGGTCCACCATGAGTCAAAGTTGATGTGAAGGCACATAAAGGTGGGATGTATCTGGTGGTAACTGACCCTTGACTCTGGAATTCCCTCCATAGGAAAGTTAGACTGGTTCCTTCCTTGCTGTCCTTCTGCTGGTATGCAAAAACCTAACTATTCTGACAAGCTTTTGGATATCAGCTTCAAGAGTTTTCAACAGTGTGTTGTTCTGTTGATGTTAAGGCTTTTAAAGGGCTATGTTTTAAATGATTTGGATTCCATTGTTTTAGTTGTTGTGGCTTCAAGTCGTTTCTGAACATACGCAACCTTCCCCTGAGCCTGAGAGCATGTGACTTGCCCAAGGTCACCCAGTGGGTTTCCATGGCTTTGTGGTTATTCAAATCCTTTTTGCCAATCGTAGCCCAATGCTCAAGGAACTGCACCGCACTCCCTAGACAGTTTGATTACATTTTAACAAATTACATTTGTCACCAAACAGTTATACCCCTTTGGGCTCCATTTTTTAAAATTGTTATTTTGTTTGCTTCAACTAGCTTGGCGTAGAGTTTGATTGTTGGACTAGGACTCTTGAGAGCAGGGTATAATTCCTGGTTTAGCCATTAAACCCACTGGGTGACCTTGGGGAAATCACACTCTCTCAGCCTCAGGGAATGCAATGGCATACCTCCTCTGAACAAATTTTGTCAAGAAAACCCCATGACAGGTTTTCCTTAGGGCCACCATAAGTCAGAAATTACTTGAAGGTACACAGCAGCAACAACACTTTAAAAAAACTGTTATGATTTTTAAAATTATCACAATCTAGCTGTTCAAACTGTATAAAACCTAAAAAGCTGGCTAATGATGATTTAAAAAATCACATTTTCTTACTGGAGAGTTACATTTGGTTTGCATTTTTTTGTTTTTGTTTTATTTTTGTAATTTTGTCAAGGGTTCCATTTTAAAGGGAAATCCTTTGTTGCCCTCCCAACCCTGTTGTTAAACCGTATTGGCATTTAACATGCAATTGATAGTACAAAAAAGTATTTTATGTTTTGAAGAAAAATATGAATTTCCCATTTCCCCCCATTTCAACCTGTTTCATGGGAAAACAGAGGAAAAGGGGAAATGATATTTTGCTGGTGTAATAGACAAAGGCTAACACCCTTTGAACAAATCTTGTTGAGAAAACCCTATGTCTTAGCTTCACTGTAAGCTGGAAACTGCTTTATGGCATAGAACAACAAAACAGAGAAAAGCAGTGAGAGAAAAGATAACAGCCTGCTAAGAACAACTGCTCATGGTAATCGACAATGTTCTGCAGCATATACAGTTGTAGGGGTGCTCAATCTACCATCCTCTCTGAAGAATGTCCATGAATGCATAATATTTGTCTTCAATAAGAACTAAGATAAAAGGGAGTCAAGAGTTCATAGAACTATTATTTCCATAATTTTGGCTATAAAAAGAGTTTCCAATTTATTTAATAGGCAGATTTAGATAATGCTGACACAGGAAAAAGTGGGTTATCAAGTTATTAAGAGGATTTTGCTATTTTAATTTATGTGATAAATGAAGCATTGAAAATTACCATCTAGTTTAAAATGAAGGGATGAGTTAAGAATGAAAACTGGCCTTTTAACCTCAGAAAGACATGGTGCTTTTCAGAGGCACTTCTTAACAAAAAAGCATCCTCTGCATTCTCTCATCTTTTTCCATGTTAAAAAAACCTCATCTTGTGCCAGAAGGTGGCAGCAATGTAAAGCATTGGAGAGAGAACAATCTGCACTTTAGCAGTGCTACAATGGCAGACTTAGCCAATAAGAAGCAGAATAAAAGCCCAGCTCGAAGGAGCTGGAAACTGTGTGTGGAGACCACTGATATATTCACATGTGTGGATTCATAATTACACTCGTCCCTCCACATTTGTGGCTTTTACTTTTCCAGATTTGATTATTCACGGATTTTATTGATATGTTCTCCAGGAATATTATTCTAGGTCCTCCAGCACAACTCTATGGTCAACTTTAACCAAAAGTGGCACTGAAGGACCTAGAGATTCCTAGAGTGAACACTCCACTAGATGTTTGTAGCTGCTCCAGAGCAATTCTATGGTCAATGTCTGGCAGATGTTGAACTCAGAGTTGCACCCGAGGACCTAAAGATTCCTAGAGAGGTGTTCTCTCATGTAGAAACATAGTGTTTTTGTTATTTGCAATTTTCCCACATTCACAGGGGTCCTGTGCCCCTAAACCCAGCAAATGTGGAGGGTCAAGTGTACAGTTCACTGTAATATCAACTCCCCGGCCCTCCTAACTGTCCCTATTTGGCAGGGATTGCTCTGATTAATCCTCTGTTGTACTCTGTTTTTGACTGACTATTAAAATGTCCCAATTTCTTTCTCCTCCTTCCACCTTCCCCCTCTGTTCCGAGTTTATTTCAGTTGCTGCAAATGGTGCATCTTTTTCTTGTAATCCCTCAATAGCATTTGAGACTTGTCCCTTCCCTTATTTATATTTGGTAAAACTGTTTACCTTGGAAGAAGGGAAAGCATGTAACCTATAAAGATGCAATGGACTGCCATCTCAGAGGTGGCAAAATAGAAAATTATCCCATTTCCCGCATTGTCCAAAGGATATTCTCTCTTCTGGCTTCTTGCATCACCAATGGTAGAAGAGGAAGGATGGGGTTTTTCTCATCCCCAATTCCATTTTTAATTTCCTCACCTCTTACTGATATTAATGAAAGAAAAAATCACTGTGCCAGCTCCAAGGCTGTTGTTATTATTCCTCTTATCAGAATCCAAGGTCTCTCATGATCTGATCCCATTATGCCTCTGAAGTAACCATTTCTCTCCTGCTGCTTACTGCTCATAAATTTGTACAGGTGGAGCTTTCTGCCAACACACAGGCACCACCCAAGGGTTGCGGTGATAGACAAACAAATGCTGGTGGACGGCCCCTCTGCTACTGTCCTCTAACATAGCAGGGACTCTTCCTAAGTGTGCAGAAAAAGTTATTTATAGATTGTAAATTCCTAGGTATGCAGAAAATTTAATTTTTGAAAACTGTAAATTTAAATGGAACTTTAAGTTACATTTGCAAGGGGTTTTCAAAACAAATGGGAGCAACCAATCCCAGACTAGTAATTATCTGTGAACTCCAAGGAAGGCATCACGGAAGTTGAGGTGTTAGGTGGGGAGACTGATAGAGAGATTGAGAGAATAGTTAGGATATAAGAAAGAACTGGCTTGCTCAAGTCCATAGCATCTTATAGCCAGAGGTGATTTATTTATTTCATTTCATTTCTATGTTACCTTTCTCCCAGAAGACCCAAGGCATCTCACAGATAAATTCTTTACAATAAAAATATAAAAACAATTAAAATTATCTAACTTAAAACAGTATAACATTACATAAAACCTACAAAAATTAGGTTTAGTGAATCTACACCATGAGATTTCAACACTTTCCTCCTTGCTCTGTAGAGGAGCTGCCTAAGTCTGTTGCATGCTGTCTGATCTGTTCAGACTGAAAGGAGGGAATATGTAGTGGCAGGGGTTTTTATTTCCCTCTTTATCCTTCTGAAACTCCTTCTGTCACCTATGAGGTGGAACAGGACTACGAGGCAATCATTCAAAGCTGTCTGGAACCCTGAACAAAGGTATTCTTATCACTAAGAATATACTGTGCCATTTTCTCACATATCTCACTGGTTAGATTTGTTTCATATATAATCTGCATCATCATGAAATTTGTTTGGAATAGGCAGATTTGGAGTTGAGGTGCCGAGGAAGAGCTAGCCCAAGAGAAATGTCATACTTGTCTTGAAGTCAAAGGTATTAATCTAGATTGTTAATCCGAATATAAAATAAAATAAAAATTCCAATCCTGGTCTACAGAGTCCAATGCTCAAACCACTGCACCACACTAGATCTTTAAGATGCACTTACCTTTAGCAATATGAAACTGGCTTCTTGAACAATGGAAATTATTGTACTCTTAAAAAAGCAACTTACCCCTGCCAGGATACAGTTGTGTTATGGGCTGCAATTGAGAATTATCACACTCAAAAACACCACTGCTGCTGCTGGGCGACTACAACCCAGTTCTCAGCCGCTCTTAGCCTGCCACTTTCAAAAATGGGAGCTTGCCATCTTTGAAAAGTGGCAGGGAAAGAGCAGCTGGGAGCTGGGTTGTAGTTGCCTGGTGGCAGCAGCAGTGTTTCTGAGTGCGATAACTCCCGATTGTAACCAGTAATGTGACTGTATCCCGGCAGTGGTAGGTCACTTCTTTAAGAGTGCGATAATCTCCAATGTCATGCTAAGATTGTCCCTGCCTCCCAGCCCGTTGAAAAAAGAAAGAAAGAAAAAGCAGCAGCATGAGCAACATGAATTATGTTGTTGCATATGAAGCAATGTGGACACACCACAGGGAGAACTTCCTTTGCAAAGACAGACTTGGAATTGGCAAATTTTGGTAAGGAGGAGAGCAAGCTGAATGGCAGAGGAGCATCAATTGGGTTGGCCTTCTCTTGTGAATCTTGACTTCCCATTTTAATGTCTTCTTTAGGGCTGTTTTGACCTTTGTATGTGGACATATACTATGATAATTAACATGTGCCATAATATCTGAAGGGAAAGTGTACACCTGAAGGACCATGAAGATGTGCTAGGGAGCATTATTCTGGCTGTGGTTTCCCCAGGCACTTGTCACTTGCCTCATATGATATGCATATAATTTCAACACTACTGTGTTTATCTTGTTGACATAGTCATGACATGCTACAATCATGCCTGACAAATAATGCAGTCCCCAATACTAGTTTCTGGGATCATGTTGGCTTTGTACTGCAACTCAACCATTTCAGCTGTGCTCTGCATCATTGTGTTGACTTGTGTATCGCTTACCTTGTGGTGCCTTCTTCTTCTTCTGAACCTGAGGAGCTCTTTGTGCTGCCGGGACACAAAGTTGACAGCAGCATACTCCAGAAGCGCTGAGAACACAAACAGCAAGCACACAGCCATCCAGATGTCAATGGCCTTAACATAGGACACCTGAGGGAGGAAAGGAAGTGAAATGAGATTCGGAACTGGTGCCTGTCCTTAATTGCAAAGGAGAAAAAGACACTTAAAATGCAGGACATTCAAGAAAAATGTAGGACATTACCAAATAAAAGTTAGACACTCATAGAACTATAAATTCATTTCATATGGCTTATTTACAACTATATGACATATACTGTATTTTATTTTGTACTCAATCGTAAATTTACAGCATTATATAAATAAAGATAATAATAATAATATTTTTTCTGATTATTATTATATTTATTTTTCTCCTTCTTTCCCCCCAGAACTGAGACTCAGAGCAGCTTCACAATATTAAAAAAATTACAGAAAAGAGGTGCATTAAAAAAGAATGAAATTATTACAACGTTAAAATAAATAGTTATCAAAAGAATAAAATACATTTTAAAAAGATAAAACTATATACTGGTAAAACTATTTAAAACAACATCCCAAGCCAGTCCTTTACAATCATTCCATTTTAAAAGCTTGTCTGAACAGGTACATTTTAGCCTGCTGACGGAAGGCCAACAAGGAGGGAGCCATTCTGGTCTCCCTGGGAAAGGACTTCCAGAGTCTAGGAGCACCCACCGAACTGATGAACTATCTTTATTAAAATTAATTGTTGGCTTGTAATATACTTCTAGAACTCTGAACAAAACAAATGCTTAAAACTGTTTTTACTTGCAACAAACCCTTAACTGAATCTACATATAAATTATTACTTTCACATGTAGTTTTCCTATTTGCTCTCCCATCCCTTCTGCTTCTTCTTCAACCGAAATCACACACTTCTTCACCCCCCCCCCCCCACTTCCCCTTGGTGCCTTTAGCAACCTAGATCCTCCTTTCCTTTCCACACCTCCATCAGAAAAACAAACAAAAGCATCACATGGTCAGGGACAGTCTTTGCAGCCTGCAATTAACAAGTCTTTTGCAGTAGCTGAAGTTGTAATAAATATGTTGAGCTACCTCTTGCTTGCCTGCTGTGATGACACGAGGATAAGCTTTATGGCTCAAAATAGAGGACTATTACAATTTTTCCAGGACCCTTGGATATAAAGTTGAATTATGGGACATGTCTGGAAAAAGAAGGATCCTGAGCTAGCAAATTAACAAAGTCCATTCCAGGTTATCCCTGTTGTGTGGTTACGGTACAACATTTCATCCTTGAGAGACTGGCAAATTAGCACAGCATCCAATCTGTTTTGAGTGTCTCCAACTAATACAACCTCTTAGTATCCGTCACCTTACTATAAATGACATTCAGTATATGTCACTGAAAAAATATTACATATCTATTGTTGCCTTTGTACATATGATTATAAATTCTACAGCGTAGAGGCCTGGTCTGTCTTCATATAGATGGAAAGCACTATAAAAATACCCTACAATGGGCCAGATATTCATTTACAGGTAGGGAAACTGAAGGAAGACATTTATATGTAAGGCTAAAGTCTTGAACTGACAATAATGGTAACAATTCTAACCAGAGAAAACAGAAGGATCTTTAACAAACTTGTAGAGAACCTCAGCTCTGATATGCAAACTCTCCCCCACCTGGATCTCATGTATGAGAAATATGAATTTTTTTTAAAAATATATATTTGCATCTTGCATACCTCTAGGAAGTTTAGAGCAGCATTCATGAGGATTTGCAGATGGTCTCCTAGAAAGGGATTTCCAAAGCTCAGACTTATTCAGCTGTGCTGACCTTATGCATGGCCCCTTAGAGCAATTTGGATTAAAGTGGACTGTTACTTCCTCACTTGGTCTGCTATATGACTCAGTCACTTTAAAGGGCTTCATTAATTGTTGAGACGGTTAACCTTAAGCCATTTACCCATGACTCAAATGTGTGTGTAACAAAAATCTAGGGGATATTTTTTTTTCTTTAGAGAGAAAAGTAGGAGGTATTTTGCATTGATTTGGACTGGAGACGTGGCAGAAGAATGGAGAGCTTAATGTGGACCTCACTGATCACTTCCCTGATCCAAAACACCTTCCCTTCAGAGCTCCAAATCCAAGTCTAAGAAGATGAAAATGAAAATGAATTAATTAATTTTGGAGTCAGTGTGGCATAGTGATTTGACTGCTGGACTATGACTTTTGAGAAAAACAGTTCAAATCTTTGCTTGGCCATGAAAACCCACTGGGTGACCTTTCGCAAGTCACACACTCTTATCCCTTGGAAAACCCCATGATAGGTTCACATTAGGGTTGTCATTGCTCAGAAATGACTTGAGGGCATGCATCATCACCACCAAACCCTAATTTGACATCAAGGGGGTTAAGAAATATTTCAGTAAGATTAAAACAGATATTAATTTGTGCCTGTGTGGGTGGATCTGAAGGAAAGAAACAGCAGATGGCAAAAGGATCGATCCGCTTTGACTCCCATTTATGGAAGAAAGACTGGACACTTTGTTTTTTTTTGGTTATTAAATGTGTCTTTGTTATCCACACAAGTAATGTAGCCTCTTATTTCTAAACAGATCACTGTGATATCATGGACTTGTATTGGGAAATGTTTAATTCATTGGTTGCATACCTCAGAATAAGGTAAGGAGGTGCTGGGAGGTGGGAGACAACACAACATAGAATCATAAAGTTGGAAGAGAACACAAGGGCTATCCAGTCCAGCCCCCTGCCATGCAAACTCACGATCATAGCATCCCCGAGAGATGGCCATTCAGCCTCTGTTTAAAGACAGAGCACTGGAGCATTGGAGTGAATGTTGTTTAGTAGAATATTTGCATATGATTGATGAATGACAGCTGGTGTGTGTTTTCGGTTGTATCTGCACTCCAGAAATAATCCATTTTGACACTACTTTAATTGCCATGGCTCAGTACTATGGCATTTTGGGAATTGCAGTTTGTTGTGGCACCAGAGCTCTCTGACAAATAAGGCTAAATATGTCACAAAACTATTGCTCCCAGGATTCCATAGAATGGTGCCATGTCAGTTAAATTGGTGTCATCCTGGATTATTTCTGCAGTCAGGCAGTTGGTATTAGGGAGGGAGTTAGTATACTTGGTATGGGTGAAAGGGTGTGGGAGATTTAGAATTAAGAGTCAGGTTTCATAATTAATCAGTGGTTTATAATGGTCTGAACTAGCTAAACAGGAGAGTGAGCACAAGCATGTGTGGTTTTAAAAATATATTTTATATACTCATGTATAAGTCTAGAAATTTTAGTCAAAAATTGACTCAAAAAAATTGGGTCAACTTATCCACGGGTCAATGTAAGTACTGTACTTTAACTCTTATCAAAAAAGGAACCATGGCATGATGAAAGATAAGAGCTTAAGCTCTTCTCAGAGCACCTAAAAGAAGCATCAACCCCCTCTACTAGCTCATCCATTCCGCCTTTTGAGTGAGCACAAACAGTTATGCTTGTCAAAACTTTTAAATATCTTCAGCATCGTTTTCCTTTGCTCCATCCTTGACATCCTTTGTTACTTGCTGCTAAGTTTTACCCTCGACTTATCCATGGGTCATATCAAAATCCATAATTTTGGCCTCAAAACCTGCTCTTGATTTATAGTTGAGTATATACAGTAATAAATCATTATTCTGCTTTGTTATGTTTAACTTCTGTAAATAGAAAACTGTTTTTGTTTTTATACACTTTTGGGCTCTGGGAATGCTATCTAACTCAAAAGCTTGGATTCAAAGTGGCAATGATATCCTTTGGGGATAGAAGTTGTATAAATCTTCGCAGGAATCTTGGGGACATTCAGATGGTCCACACAGTTGGTGTCACACAAAGGGGAAAGGATGAAGGCTCGCACTCTTGGTAATTGAAATAAACCCCATGAAAGTTTTCACATTTGATATGTTAAGGAGTAGAAACCCCACCTTTGGTCACAGTGGTGGGATTTCCTGAGGGGAACCCCCATAGTTGATGGCAAGGTGGGGGGAACTTCTAGAAAGGAAACTCCCACATTTGGTGGTAGTGTAGTGGGAGAAGGTTTGTAGAACCCCACAATCACACCTTTAACTGCTTTAAAGAAATTCTCTGGTTAGATATATTGTAATGGGGGTGTAAAGAATGGCTAGAAACAATGAGTAAATGTGGCCAGTAGATGTTCTGAAAGACATTCTTATCCTCAGAGGACACGTTCCACGACTTTCAGCAGGTTCCTGAAATTACAGATCGTAGCAGACTCTGTACTTTTAAGAGAGTTGAAAGGCAAAGGCATTGCAATGTCAGAAGATAAAGAGTAGCCTAATGCTAATGTCACAATGCCATAGTGTTAGGCTAGCAATAACCTTTTGCTGATATGTCAGAAGGAGAATCATCATCAGAAGGAGGTTCATCAGAAGATGATCCGGGATTATAGAGCCATGATGAAGGAAGCACTTTACCACTCTTGCGCTTTAAGGCCATTATAAGTATGTTACAAGCACAAACACTTTACACAAGCATTGTCTTGTACACTATGATCAAACAAATGAAAAATACAAACAGCTTCATACCACCTAAGCAGTGTCTAAGCGGTTTACAACTGTAAACTAATTTGCCCCCAATAATCTGTGTACTCATTTTAGTGACCTCAGAAGGATAGAAACCTGAGTCAAGCTTGAGCCTTTTGCTGGTATTGAACTCACAACCTTATGGTTTTGAGTGAGTGGCTGCAGTACAGGCATTTAACCACTGCGCCACCAGGGCTCAGCTAACCAAAGGATGAGTGGGTAGGTAGCTTATAAGGATGAAAACATGAGATAGCGTGAAGGTTCACTGCACTACACTGCTCAGAACAGCACACAATTTCTGGAATTTTCTACTCTCCATTTAATACTGCACTAGTATTTCCATTTCCACTTATTATATCAATTTCCATTTAATTTATTTTCATTTCCATTTAATATTTTCTAACTCGAGTTCAGCCCACATAACTAAAAGAATGGAAAGTTTTATGGAGGATAAGGATGCCTTACTTTATTCGTTGAATGCCTTTACTTTGAGAATATATTTATTTAATTAATATCCACTTTTTTCCCTACATGGGATTCAGGGTGACATCTATCAAACATCTTTGTGCCAGCTCAGACTATTTGTCCATCTAGCCCAGCATCGTCTACTCTGATTGGCAGCAGATGCTGCTTGTGTTTTGGCAAGGAGTTTTTCCCATCACCTGCTAACCAATCATTTGAGCTGTAGATATGAGAAATTCAATTGATACATTTTGCATGCAAAGCATATACTTACCCATGAGAGCTTGAAAAAAGTTAAATTTTTGGACTGTCCATGCTGGCTGGCAGATTTCTGGGAACTGTAGTCTTAACAGTTGCAACAACTACAACACCAACATCATCATCATAATTCTGACCATTTCTAAACTCCGCTTCCTGCTTAACTCTTACAGAGAGTCCTATATTCCCTGCTTTCGATAAAGGAGGGCATGTTACCTTGGGCAAAGATGCTCGAGAACCAGAGCTTTGTGTGGTCATGGTGAGCACAGTAGTGATGCCCAGGCCAACCCGGGCAGGTGCAGCATCCATGTTGATCCAGAAGGAGATCCAGGAGAGAATTACAATCAGCAAGCTGGGGATATACATCTGGATCAGGTAGTAGCCCATCTGTCGCTCCAGATGGAAACGGGCCTCTATGCAGGTGAACATGCCTAGGAATTACAGAAGGTCCAATGCAAAGGTTAGTCTAAAGGGGGAGCTGCTGGGGACAAATTAGATTCTTAGTAGAAGTGTGGACGTTTAAACAATAGGTCCATTGCATATCACTGCTTCTTGCTTCCTACAAATAACATTTTTCATACTTTAAAGTGCTGAGTGGAAATGTGACCAGGGTAGCAGGGAAGAAGGGAGAAAGAACAACAGCCACCAGTAGCTCCATGTCTTTCATTCTATCTTCATGATGGTCAAGGAAGAAAAACTTGCTGTTGCTAACGTTTTGACCTGTTTGAGTAATATCACTAGCATACTATCATTTTTATGGCTCATCACACAGGATGAATTGTCTCTGTTTACTACTAAAGAGAAGCACTCAGTACAATTTACAGAGGTAGAATAATCATCCCTTGATTATTTCTAAGGACAAATGCTTAGCATGTATCTTTTATTACTGACCTGTATTGTACTCTTTAGTGCAGTCACGCAAATCTTTCTCTTCTTTTAGGATGAACTGAGGCAAGGTTAACCCCTCAGCAATCTGCACAGCATTAGCTTTCTGCCATTTAAATATCAGATCATTCATTGTGTAGCCAACTGTGGAGAGACCAAGAGAACAGACAAAACACTTGAAGACCAATTGGGACTTCAGGTAAATTTAGAATGCTGACATGGTAAAGGCTAACACCCAACAACACAACGTTTTTTGTTTAATATGCTGGCACTGGCCACCTCTAGAACAAATGTTCCTATCCAGAAAGATTGATGTTTGTGTGAGATGTTGAGATAAACATGCAGCAGTGACGAAAAAGTTCTTTTCTTCCCATATCTTAGATATCATAGGATGTGTTGTCATGACTTTATACATTTTTGGGGTACCATGATTGGTAGCCAGTGAAATGGATCAGGGAAGGGAACATGACTATAATGACAGCATGACATAAGTTCTTTCAGACTCTAGGAGGAATGGAACTACCAAATGCATGTCAACAATTTGAGGAAAAAAACATTTACCACAATATCTAATTTGACCCTTAAAAGGATCAGACAGGAATGAAATCCAGAGGTCAAGGATTGACTAATTAGCAAGTATTCTGTCCTACATTCTTCTCTGGACAAGGGATTCCACCCTCCACCCACATAACTCTAAGGACAATATATGCTAAATTTAATCTGGACTGCCTGAACAACTGACAGTGAGTGTGATCAGAGAAGCATGAAAAGTTGCATATGACACACAGTCTGTCCCAATGCTTCATCTCTTTCTACTGTTTTCTAGTTTCTCTTCCATAATTGGAGGATTTGGCAAAGAGCTGAACAGATGATGTGGCCAGTGTGTATCTACAGAATGGGAGTTATTTTTAGGCGTCGAAACCTTCAGGACTCACAGCTTTCCAACTGCATGATGCAAGTCTGGACATCCATGGGGAAGTTTTTCAGGTCCATAGGGCAAGCCAGTGTCAAAGTAATCCTGTAGAATGAAAAGAGTCAATGACAACTACATTATATTCAAGCCTTTGGGGTGATAACACTTTGCTGAGGTCAATATACAATCAGCTTGGGTCCTAAGAATGAAGGAGGGCTATATAAAAGACACCAATCCTGCTGGAGGTATGGCTGTGTTCCAGACATCATCATTATCACCACCACCATCTTACTGTTGTTAGTTGTTAGTTCCCCTTCACTTCTATTACAGTTATTCAGTTTTTAGTTGCTTAATATTTTTGCTTTAAAAATGCATATATACAAAACTAAAATGCTCAGCTAGGCTGGAATACTAGTATTTATCTTGCCATATTAGTTTTATACTTCAGAGCAGTGATTTGGTACAAATATGAGAAACACTGTTTGAGAAACACTGTTTTAGAGAACATTTAAAAACTGGGGAGGAATGTTAAAACCTTTGACACTCCTTCCCGTTCCATCAGGAGTTCGATGTGATAGAGTCAGCAAGGGCTACATCACATGAGGCAGAGAATCATATAAGCTGGACTCTTAGTTATCAAACAATGAGGAAAAAGTGACCATGTTCTATACTGAGAAAAATTCCAAACACAGATAGTATTAGAATGTGGACAGGTACATCCCATAAAATATAGACATGGCCTCAGAAAGAGCTAGCCTTTACCTGACTATGCCTCAGTTTGCATGAGGTCTCAAGAGAACATGATGAATGGTTAGTTCAGCCCAGTGGCTCTCAAATTGTGGAGTGGGACCTTTGGAGGGTGTAAGAGTTGCTCAAGAGATGTGTGAGACTGGGAGGCCCTGTTCCCTCCTCCTCCCCCTCCCCCTCCTCTTCCCAAACTCTTTTTATGTGCAAAACTTACATGTGTTGAGTTAAATATTAAATTTATTTAAATAAATCTGTTCTAATTTGAACTATGTTATTTCATAATAAAATGTTAAAATATGAATTATACATCAGTGTGCAAATGAAAATACCCACATTAAAGAAATAAAATATTTTTTCTTCTTCTTTGTGGTCTCTGAGAATCACACAAATGGGTTATTCTGTACCTGCGCAGTAAGCTTTGGAACCTTCTTAGAGCGATTAGCTGCGTTTTGGCAGTGGCTCCACCCACTCCCCAACTGGCCAGTTTCCTACCAAAACCCCCAGTTCATTTTATCTGCCACATCTAGGAAAGCTTCAGAGATTCACTTTCCCGTCAGACTTTAAAATTCTATTTGACAGGATCAATCAGCATTTTGAGGGTAATTTTTTTAAACATCATTGTCCATATTTTAAAACAACTGCTTCAATTCCTTTCAATTTTTTGTTCTGGGCAAGAATGCCCTCTGGGGACATCCCTCTGTTTCAAGCCACCATTTAAAGATCTGTCCACTCCTGTGGGTACTTTGGGATTTCGGGATGTGCATACCTGTCCCATCTATCCAGGCTGACTGATGTAATAATGTCCTGTTTCTCCTGAACCTCTGGTCCAAGGCATCAATTGGGTGAGGTGGCAATATTTCTGACCTCCGCCTAGAACCCTGACAAGGCTAACAATGCATTCTGCAAATTTCCTGCGGGTTCTCTCCTGCAAAGGGAACCCTACGCTCCCCCTACTTCATTGCGTACTTCATGCTTCATTATGTGCCCTGGACCTATACAATAAAGGGTTTCGAGCTACTGTTATATGGTCTCCAAGCCCTTCTGCTCATACTGGCAAGTTGCAGTGGATTAATGCTACAACTAGAGTCATTCCTCTTAAACATTAGAGATAACAATATGACAATTTTCTGGTTTTTGTACCACTTGGCTAGGAATTGGACTTTTGTGGCACTTAACATCTATTCCACTGTTCTGAAAATTTTTCTTCCCAGGGCCCATTTATGATGGATTGACACCATGTCACTCCTGCTATACTGTTTACCCATCAGTTCTGGCTGTTCCTGCCATGTCATGATATCCTTGATACAACTTCTTTGATACAACTTAATATAGGACATCATGTTATGGGATACTGTCCCCACAGGGATTTCTTTCAATCTGACAGTGTAGTATCCCTTCACTTTTACAATGCTGTGACTAGACTTATTGACATCACACCAGCCACTGTTATTTCTCTTTGACATTTTCACCAAGATCTGCATGTTTCATACTGATAGCCTGGAACATTCACTCAGATACAGCGTGTCTTGTGGGTCAGAACAATTGGATCTTGTGATCTTCTCACTTTCCTTCTTGTCAGAAATTTGTTATGACTGGATGAGGTAATATTCCTCCTCTCTGATGTCCACTGCTGTTCCAGAAATTGTTACGGGGCTCTTCTCCAGTCCAATCTCATTAGGCTCTCTCCCTATAGATGGACTTTCAACCATCTTATTGCTGAGCCCTAGACTACATTCTAGGTTGTGTCTGTAAATTCCATAGTCTCCAAATCATGGCTTCGAGAGGCTTTATCAGGTCACTTAGTTTACACCTGCCATTAATTATGGACCATCAAGGTTTACCTGCAGTCTGTGCAACATACAGTTAGCTGGCAAGCCTGTTTTTCTGCCAATGGACATGTTTTACCTGCATTGGTGACAGTTTCCACTATGTCTCTGTACTGGATTTTCTGTTCGACTCTGTAGAGTCATCATATCTGCAGGACTGTTCATACCCATGTTTGCCTGCCCTTGGGCTTGGTTTTACAAATGGTGATTCTGTTTGGGAGCAATGTGCCTTTCTTGTGTGGCATGGCACTCCCTCCTCCACTGACTGAAGTTTGTCAGTCCAACTCATTTGTGTGATTTGCAGAGACCACAAAGAAGAAGCACAGGCTGCTTACCTGTCACTGTATTTCTTTGAGTGGTCATCTGCAAATTCACACAAATCCCGCCCATCCTCCCCACAGAGTCGTGCCCTGCCTCTCCTTCAATCGGGGGCTGCTGCTTTGGCATCCATGGAACTGAGGGTTTAGGTGGGAAACCAGCCAATAAGGCAGTTGGGGAGTGGGCGGGGTTCCCGACAAAATGCATCTAATAGTTCTAAGAAGGTTCTGAAGCTTACTGCACAGGCGCAGAATAACCCATTTGTGTGAATTCACAGATGACCACTCCAAGAAATATGGTTACAGGTAAGCAAGTAGGGACACAGTTCTTAGAATTGCTTCAAGACACAAGCATCTTAATCTGGCCTTGCCACTGGGGTCTCTCAGATCCCACAGTCAACCTTTTATTAAAGAAGAAAAACAAACATCTGGATTAATAGAATCAGGAGTGAGAACTGCTGACATTTCCCCTGCTAAATCATCCCCCCTTTCCCTCACCTCAGCTTACATGGGTATTGCCTTTCAGTAAACTTTTCAGATAGCAGAAGTATGAGAACACATGTCTCTCACCTCTCCAAGCAGAACAATGAATGGTAGGTCACCTTTGGTGGCAGTTGTTTTATTATCTACCTATTGTTACCTGGAAAGCATTTCAAACAGCTGTGTGAATTAAAGCTTTAGGTTCCCCAGGCCCTGGGCTACGTGCTTTGGTTACTACTTGGCTGTCTAGTGTCTGCTGTTTGAAATGAAGCTACCTCCTGTTTTTCTTTTTCTTTCATGTCTGCATTACAATCCTCGCTGTTTGTTTTGTTCTTCAGAAACCAGCATGGCACCTGCGACACGAGCCAGGTGTCCCAGTGGGATGTGCCCCTTTGCATTTTGGAACTGTACTACCAGCCATCAGTGAGACAGAGTCTGCAAACATAGTGAGTTCACATAAAGGTAGTCTTTGAAATTGTGTGAGTGTGCGTGTGTATGTGTGCTACTCTCTGTCATTACCCTGCACTTAACAAGAAAATTGCATGTTCTCAATTTCATTTTTTTACAGAGGTGTTTATAAGGGAGGGTTGGAGGTGGTCTGAGTGGATGATTTCCAAATTAAAACAAGTTCAGTTATTTCAGCTCACACAAAATTAATCTGAAATCCAATGACCCAGAAATAACTGTACCGAGAAATGGCAGGGAAAAAACCAGATCTATCTAGTTTTGTGAGTGTGACTTGCCCACTCTTGTTCAAAACAAACTCCATTCTCCTGAAAGCAAAGGAGAATGAGCTAGATTATCTTTCAGACTGCAGTATCCCAGAGTGTAGAAAATCCACCTAAACATTCCCAAACTATGCCACATGTTCAAAATATTACTGTTGGATGAAATGAAGTGGGCTTAGAGTCTTTTTTCTATGATCACACTGACATGATGCAAATTTACAAAGCAAGAATGCATTTTTAGGATTCTAAAACAGTTTTGGCATAATTAATATGTATTTAGTGATCTTGAATGTGGCTGTAGCCTGATAAACACTTTTGTGGGAGTCCTGTTCTATGACTGTGGGAGACCAGTGTTTGAATCTTCACTCAACCATGGAAATTCACTGGATGACCGTAGGCAAGTCACATTGTCTGAGTCTCAGAGGAAGGCAAAGGCAACTCCCCTCTGAAAAAGTCTTGCCAAGAAAACCCCATTATAGGTTTGCCTTCAAGTGCCATAAGTAAGAAATTACTTGAAGACACATAGTAGCAACAGCAGCGGTCCCACTAAATGCATTATGATTTACTTCTGTATAGACATGAACAGCATTTTGATACACAATTTTTTTTTAAAAAAGTGCTTTGCTGGATCAGACAGATGTTTGTTGTATAATCTAGAATTTTTACTAAGATTCTCTGCAAGACACTACGTGGTCCATCAATGTACAACAATCTACCTTCTGTCCATTCCTTTTTAGGAAAGTAATGTTTCTTTTCTTTTCTTTTTTTAAAACTGGAACAATCAAAAGTCCAGTGCAACAACTGCCTTTCCCCTTGAGCACTTTTAGCTGTCTTGATGATACAGGAACAAACAAGAGTTTTGACTTCCACTGCATTATCCTTTCATATCGACAACTGAAAGCTGGCAAAATTGATGGTGTGATTTGAAATTCACAAGATTATCAGTCAAACTAGAAATTTCAGCCTCACAGGAAAACATGCTTATGCTGAAGAATGCTAAACAATGTGACTCAGCTTTAGTGCTTTTTAACAGTTTGTTTACAATACTGCTCAGTGGCCCTAGCCTTTTGTACAAGTGTAACCACTCTGTTGATTTGTCATAACTGAGACTATTTAGATGCCACTCACACATTCTCTTCTTTTCAGCCCTGTGACTATGTTGTTGAGCCATAGTAAAATGTTTCTGAGCCACAGTAAAAGTTCAATCCAGGGTCAAATTAACACAAGTTAAGTTGCAACTGATGTCTGGAGCCACTAACTTTTTTTCAGTTAACAGAATACCACACACTTTTTACTTGATATTTTCTAGTACTGATGAGACTGATTCTGAGTCAACCACAGGGTTATTTTGCTCTATGGTAATGGAGATGTGGGAAGGAACACTAGGTATGCTATAGGAGGGACAATGATATTCCTCTTCCCTGCCACTTAAACAAATAATCATCATCACCGAGGATGTGCACTCCAACAGAGGAAAGGGGAAGCAAATGGCTTTCAAGAAATCAATTTTAAAAACCAAGGAACCCCAATGGCAGCTCATTTCCAAGGTTGAATGAAATAGTCTTGCTAAGATACATAGAATGTTTAGGAACATTGTCGGATCTTATCAGATCTTATTGTGCAGATTCTGCACAATGGTTAATCAGGGGTGTTTGAAGTGCTACAGTTGAAATCTCCAGCCTAGCAGCCTTCGATCATTTCCAGACAGCATGACTGGTAGTGATTGGGAATGATAGGAGATGTAGTCCAGCACATTTGGAATAAAGATGATTAGGAAAGGCTGTGCTACATGAATCGTGTAGTGGAAGAAACATTCTGCTCTAATATTTAGGGGGAATGAAAAGAATCTAGGAGGCTTAGTAGACCACAAGTTAAAGAGTCTGATGCAGCAGTAAGAAAACAAAAGCAAAACAAAACAGAAAACCTGAAACAATTCTAGGCTGCATCAATAGGAGTACAGTATCCAGATAGAGGGAAGGGATAAAGTACTCTATTCTGCTTTAGTCAGACCTCACCTGGAATACTATGGGCACCATAGTTCAAGAAGAATATTGACAACCTGGAATGGGTTCAAAGGAGGGTGACCAAGATGGTGAGAGATATGGAAACCAGGACCTATGAGGAATACTTAACTTAGAGAACTAGGTATGTTCAGCTTGGAGCAGAGAAGACTGAGAGGTGATTTGATAGCCATTTTTAAATATCTGAAAGGATGGTGCAAGCTCATTTTCTGTTGCTCCAGAAACTAGAACATAAACCAATGGGCACAAATTATAAGAAAGATTCTACCTAAACATTAGGAAGAACTTTTTGACTGTAAGAGCTGTTTACCAGTAGAACAGATGCCTCAGAGGATGGCTGACACCCCTTCTTCAGAGGCTTTTAGACAAGAGGTTAGATGGCCACCTGGCAAGAGTGTGTTAGCTGTGTATATCTGCATGGCAGAGGGTTGGACTAAATGGTTCTTGTGGTTCCTTATGATTCTATAATTCTTATTTCTTTATATTTTTTAATAAACGGTCACTCTAAATTTGGTGAGATCTTGATACATGTGGACTGCAAAAGGTTGCTTTTGTTGTTACATGTTTTCTGGTTTCTGGCAACCCTATCATAGGATTTTCTATGCAAGATTTTATTTTGCCATTACCTTCCTCTTAGGAGGCTGAGATAATGTGACTTGTTCAAGCCGCCAAGTAGGTTTCTAGGACTGAATGAATATTTGAATGCTAGTCTTCCAGAGTCCTATTCCAGAATTTAAACCACTACACCATGCTGGCTCTTACAGTAAATCGTAATAATTATTTTCCCATTATTACATTCATTTGCACCATACATTAAAATTGAACATGAGTGTTCATGATTTTGCATGTATTTTCCTTCTGAACTGAAACTGCTGGCTACTTCATGAGTCACACGGGGCCAGTAGTTTCCATGGTGGGGATGTGGTAAATCTACTCTAGGATGTATTTCAGACTTGAAATGAGATATGTAAAGGAGCTTCAGAAACTTGGACAGCTCTTTTGACATCTGGAATAAAACTCAGAATTGTTTCACTGCATCCCTGACATGGCAACCATTGGCCACCACTGCACAGGGCCACCAGGCTTCAGTCTTGCTTCTATAATAGGAGCTTATTCACATGACATAGTTATAGTGCTATTATTCCACTTTAACTGACATGGTTTTATCCTATGGGATCTTGAAGTTTATAGTTTGATCAAAGGCACTAGAGGAGCTTTCTGGTTCAGAATTCTAAAGGCCCCTATCCAAGCTACATATTCCAAGATTCAATGGGATGCTGCCATGGCAGTTAAAGTGGAATGCAGCATTATAATTGTTTAATGTGACTGGGCCCTGGTTTTGTGTAGAATTTTCACTCTGTTGAAAACCTGTGTGTGAATTCTCTCTCTTCTTCTCTCACCTGATGCTGTACAGGACATTGCCATTTTTGGAGATGCGTAGGAGTTTGTTATCTGTTGTGATTTCATGAAAGTGAGCTCCTTTCTCATTGGCAAAGAACAAATCTGGCTTCCAGATGGAGTCCAACATAGATGGGTCCAGATCCAGGGCATCATCTGGATACTCATGGTATGCCAGTCGCGGGTCATTCCATGTTTGCCGCAAGAAAATATTCACTCTGTAATCCTGCATAGAAGAAAGAAAAGCAAGGTTATTGCTGAGTACCCAAAGAAATGCCCTCAAATGGCAATGCTAAGTGCAGCATGAAAAGCACCAAAGAGTAGCTGAGGCAGAATGTGCAAAAACAAATTGTCAGTCTTCACTACCACTAGAATCATGCCCTTAGTCTATGTGTGTCCCTGCTGGTGCTCTTTCTTAGCAAGCTGTCCTTATTTTTAGCTCTTTAGCCAAGGGGTTTTTCACAGGGAATACAGCTGCAGCCCACAACACCTGCCCCATGCCCCATTTTCAGGCTGTTCTATGCCAGGTCAGTGTTGTAGTGTGTATGACAGAACAAAGATTAGAAAATCAATTGTTTGGTACTACAGTCCTCAGGATTCCCCATCAGGCACAATCTGTGTTTATGCTGGCTTGGGAATTCTGGGAGATATTTTTCAATTTTTTAAAAACTTTTCTGTTAAGATAATAATTTATTCAGGCTCATGGATAGGCAAAGTATAACTCTGTTTCATATTTAGCAGAGGTTACAATGATGAGATACCACTGATGGGAGGAGAATGCAAAATGGTGCTCGGAAGGAGGATTGCCAGGTGTTTATTAATTATAATCATCTGCCTTATAAAAAATGTTCACATGCTTCTAAAAGTGCCTTTTAAAAGTGTGCAAGCTATTGCATGGTTGCATTTAACATTCTCTCAGCAACCCTTGGGTAATAGACATAGTTCCCTACCCCTATTGCTTTAGACTGAAGAATTAAGGATGCTTTGCCATTTGCCAGCTAATCTGAATCTGTTTGGAATTCCTTGTTATCAATGCCTGGTCACCTGGGCTTCCGACTCAAGAATCATGGTAAAGTCCAAACAGCCTGAGGCTGAATCAAAACCTCACTTAAGCATTTCTAAGTACGGGAATCTCATGATATAAATCTGAAAAAACAAGCAGGCTCTCTGTTAATCTTTTAAGCTATTTATTATATGTTGATATGTGCCTTCAAGTCATTTCTGACTTATGGTGACCCTAAGGTGGTGGACTTATTAGGAAGTTTTCTTGGCAAGTTTCTTCAGAGAGGATTTGCCATTCCCATCCTCTAAGGCTAAGAGAGTGTGAGACTTGACCAAGGACACCCAGTAGGTTTACATGTCCGACCTGGGATTAAACCCTTGTCTCCAGAGTCGTGGTTCAATGCTCAAACCACTACATCATGATGGCTTTATTATAAGTAGTAATAATGAAAGCAATGTACTTAGACCTTGAAAAATTGATGTTTCTTCCTAAGTGTATGGACTTATACTTAATATTATACATAGCATTATGTATATGCCCATACACTGCTCTTAGAGAGAAACATCAGCTTTCAAGGTCTAGGTACATTACTCTCAATACACGTAAGACACACATTTCATAAATGCTTCAACTTGTAAGGAATTCTGCCTTTTACACTATATGATCTAGCCATTTATCCATTAAAGAAACAGCCTACCAAACAGATAATCTCATAAAACTCAAAAAATTGCTGTCCAACAAAGAAAAAAACCATTTACAACAAGGAACAAAGAAAATCACAACCTAAATCTAGCCAATGATTCTGGTACCTGAGATAGAAAAGAAGCACTTGTTTTTCCACCCTAACAGTAAAACTACAAAGTAACCAACAACTGTCTGCTTTTTTATAATACAACCAAATGTGTCACTTGGGGTGACCATTTCAGTGTGCTTGGGAACTGGGGGCTAGAATAAGGACAGGAGTGGGAGGAGAGAGGGAACAGGACAGAGTGATTGAGAGTGAGAGAGAGGGAAAGAAAGAAAGAAAGAAAGAAAGAGATAGTGCTATAGAAAGCCTCTCGGTTATAGGGTCTTTTGATCCAGTTGCAGAATGAAACAATGCTCCAGACTTTATGGGCTTGCCCTGTAATTTAACAAACCTTGTTTCAACAGCTTTTGCTTCATAACATTCACAACCTCATGGCTTATTGCTCCCTGCTCATGGAACAGGGCAGCAAAAGCCATGGTTTTAGACAAAGGAAACCAAAACTGTCACCTATTGTCCAAGGAAAGGGTCTGGTTTGCCTGTCCTGGAGACACACAAAGGCTCCCTTCTGCCATCTGTCCCTTTCCTCCTTAGCCTCACAGGAGAAAAGAAGCAGGTGGCTTTTTTGGATAAACAAAAAGAGGCGATAAAAGCTCAGAGTCTCTTCCTCATTTGCATTTTCAATGTGCTCGGAGGAATGGCAGGTCATAAACCAATTTCACTGCCTTTGACCAAATTAATTGTTAGGATTAGGATTTATGGTTTTTATTTAGTGCTTTTCTTACTTGGGATGACCTGAAGCAGTGAGTGAGAAGGTGATAATAAAGTGAAGGTGTGTGTAGGAGCAATTATATGTATACTGATTGCAAAATAATATATAACTGATGCCAATGATCTCCCCCTTCTTAATAAAATTCAAAGGTCCTTAGAAATGCCAGCTTTTATTTTTTGGGATATTTTATCTCATCTTGAGAAAGATAAAACACATTATTAAAGTGGCCCTGATATTGCTCAACAGGAGTAGGCCAAGACTAGGAGCATGGATATAAAACAAAAGCACAGAACAAGATGGCAAAAACAGAGTGGCAGCAGCATTTTGCTTCAGATAGTTTGAGAATAAGCTTGCCTGGCATTTCACTTTTATGAGGGACTTAGCTACCATAATAAATATCTTGATGACATCTCTGCTGGATTACTGTAACATAATTAGCATGAGTCTCCGTTTGAATACTTTTCAGCAGTTGGCACAGATTATGATACCCAGGTTGTCACCTAGGCTGCCCAACAACTCTTTTGAATCTTCTGTGTATTAAGCATGTGTACTGTATCCTGTTAAGCATGAGTTTCAGTTTTTAGTAGTTTATCTTATATGGCACCCAGTAGGAGTGGGGAAAGGAGAAAAAAGAGGGACTACTTGGTCTCTCCCATTTTTGTGGATTCTCAGCCCTTCCCCCTTGCCTGTGCCTCTGCTCCTGCCCCTGAATAAGACTTTGAGGAGGAGATGAACAAATTCAGGACTGTTGCCTGAAAAAATTGCATGTGTTGGCCATATTTCAGACCTTAAATCTCTTGGGGTAGAGAGCTATCCTAACTCTTCTTTGTATCACACCATATACATTTGATCTTGTGTGCCTTCAAGTTGTTTTCAATTTATGGTGACCTATAGATGGTGCTATATAAATAGTAATACTAATACTACTAATAATATAGCAGGCCCTTGTTATCCACTATAGTTTGATTCCAGGACCCTCCGTCGATAACAAAATCTGTGGATGCTCAAGCCCCATTAAAGACAGTGGAATAGCAAAATGGTGTCCCTTATATACGGTTTGCTGTTTGGAATTTATACTTTTTTTTGAATATTTTCAAACTGTGGATGCTTGAACCCTTGGATAAAAAAAAAAAACAAACCAGTGGATAAGGAGGGATGACTGTAATACCAATAGGTGCACAAGCTTGTTCCCATAACCTTAAGGACTATAAATGTAAATGAAAAGAAAGCTAAGATTTTGAGAATGCTATTTTCTGTATCTGGTATCCAACTCTGCACTTGCACAATACCATCATAGATTTTACAGTCCCATTGACAGAATGCTAAATATTTATTTTAAGATGTAATCTACTCAAGCTCCCATGTCAGAGTTATCCATAGGAGCAATATATAAAATTTCCAAAGAAAATCAAATTTTAAAAAGTGACATTCAAAGAAGAATACATCATCCCAATTGACCTTGTGGTTAGCAATGATTACAGACAGGATAGACTAATTCCCTTCTTTCTCACCTAGGTACTTGTGGCTGTTGTCTATGGATGGATTCTGTAGTTGGGACTGTGTGTAGGAACTTTAACATTGGCTACATCTGCATTGCATAAATAATCCAGGTTGACGTCACTTTAACTACTATGGCTCAATCCTGTGGAATTCTGGGAACTGGATTTTTTTGTAGTACCAAAGCTCTCTGACAAAGAAGCTAAATGTCTTAGAAAATTATAATTCCCAGAAGTCCATAGCATTGACCCATGACAGTTAAAGTGGTGTCAACTTGGATTATTTCTGCAGTGCAGATGCAGCCTGAGTCTACTCTCAGCAGGGTAGCTCACCCTGATCAGCTTCTGTGGCAACCTCTCTTGACTCTATCTGTGTTTCTAGCCATATGACCTGGCCACATGTGTGTTTCTGTCCACACAATGACCAGAGCAGATGTGCACTATAGGTATAGGAGCCATGCTTTCCACAGTGCATAGACCAGCAGCAGAGGTGCTGGTGGCCAGAGATGCTGAAAAAACAACAACCAAGAAATGAAATGTTTTTTACTCAAGGTGGTGCTCCAGTTACTGCCATCAAGTTCCATGAATACCTCTTATGTAAGAAACAAACTCATAATATTAAAACCCTTAATATCCTTTAGCAGAGGGTGTTGTAGAAATGTTTGTAAAATATTTCCATATATGCAAGACACTGTGCAGATATTATTATTACTAGGTTATACAATATAATCAATTTGCAAATAGGCAATATCATATTAGTATATAGTTAGTATTTCTGACAAAAATTCAGGATGTCTGGTCCACATTTGACCATAGGCCTTTTCTGCAGAGCTAATGGCACCACATAACTCCCCCCACCCCTTGCTGGCTTCTCACCTCCATTTGAACTTGAAAGCACACTTCTAAGAGGCATGAATAAAATTTTATTTTCTCTTCTTTGTAAGAAGGGCCAGGTTCCAAGAAGTCACCTTCACATGTTCTGGTTAATTACCCATTTCTTCCTCCCCAAGGTAGGATGTCTTTAGAAAACTGTTGAATAGCTAAAGACAGCTAATAATGTGACTGGCCTGTTGCAAAACTAACCAGTCAGGCAAGTCTGAAGTCAGGAAGGAAAGGTGAAGGCCAAGTAAATGGAAGGATTTGAAGGAGGCAGGGGAAGAGGAATTGAATCTCTGCAGATGGTAGCTACCTGAGTGAATAAAATGCATTGATTTCCTCCCTTTACTGTTTGTGAAAATCAGTGATGGCTGCAGTCAGAGAAAATCAATGTAATTGGCCTAACAGGTAGAAAGCAAATGACTCTTTTGCTTATTCAGCTGCAAACCAGTTGAATGCTGGCAGGACAGACCTGTTCCTGTGCTTATTTCATGTAAGACATGAAATAAATCTGTGTAGGAGAGAGATTCCAATGGGAGCTGCATGAAATGGCAAAGAGTGGTTTCAGAAAGCAAAGAAATTGCTTGGGGGAACTTACTGCTCTTTGAATAAATGGAGGTTTGAGCAGGGTGCAGAAGTGTGAAGGACTGAAGGTATAAGCACATACAGCAGCTCCAAAGAGCAATATGGATTATAGTGGGACTATTCCCACTTGGGTAGCCTATGCATCCTGTACTAACAAACAACAAACAAACAGCTTCATTTATATACTGCTTCATACCGCCTAAGCAGTGTCTAAGAGGTTACAACTAGTGATGGACAAGATATGCTCTTCCAGATGGCAGCTTCCATAAGCTCTAGTCAGTCTAAGTAATGCATCCAACAACATCTGTAGGGTTACACTTGGTCTACCCTGACCTACACTATAGACTTGACTTTTCCTCTGCATTGTGCACAACTGGAGTTAGAGAGGCTCAAATGCAACATCTGGGATTGGTGGGGAGAGAATCTAGAGCTGCAGTCCTGTGTGTGCTTGTTCTTACATGCCTTTGAGTCAATTCTGACGTATGATGACACTAAGGTGACTTATCATGACATTTTCTTGGCAAGATGTGTCCAGCAGGGGTTTGCCTTTGCCTTCTTCTGAGGCTGCGAGAGTGTGACTTGCCCAAGGTCACTCAGTAGATGTCCATGGCTCAGTGGGGATTCAAACCCTGGTCTCCAGAATTGTAGTTCAACACGCAAACCACTACACTACACTGGCTCCTATATGCCTGTGTGGCTTGGTAGTAAGTCCCATTGAGCTCATTTGGAATTCAGGGTAGAGTATGTGTTGGATTGCACTTTCTGTTATTTCAAGCCTGTGATCATCTCACTGATGACTCTAGCATTACTCAAGGCAAACTGTCCTATTTAAGGGTTTACTTAAAAAACCCAAAAGCAGCAAATGGGCAATTAATTCATTTATTACTCTAGGAGAAAATGATTTTTTTAACATTTAGGCATTTCTGGCATAGGCATTTTGTGACCCTATGTCATAGTACAAAATTAATCAATCAAATGTTCTCACCAGAAAAGTGAGTTTAAGCACTATTTCACATCCTGAAATGCAATAATGTACACTTTGAAGTAAATGGAGGTGACCTTGAGAGAGTCACACACTCTCTAAAAACCCCTGTGATAGGTTTGCCTTAGGGTCATTAGAAGTGGGAAACAACTTAATGACATAAAACAGCAAACACATAAAGGAGATCTACAGTCAATGAACAACTCCCTGGGGGAGAAGGAGAAGGGGAAAAAGAAAAAGAAATGGGACAGCTCTTTAAGATCCACTGCTATTCATTTTTGGCATGAGCTTTCATGGATGAAAACCCATTTCTTCACATGCTGTACATTTTTCTTTTTCTGTGTGTGTGTTTATGTGTGTGTGTGGGAAAGGCACATTGGTAGATGAACATATTTTGTGAATGTGACATGTGGTGTGTCAGTCCACAACAGCATTTCATGTGGGTCTGCACATATGCTTTGATCCTTAGTGATGCATTCAATCATTTTAAGAAACCTATGAACAAGGGGAAGAAAATCTTCAGAATTTGGGATTTAACGGAACTTATGCAGAAGACAAGTATCACCAGGATCTTCTACAAAGTTTGTGTGGCATTAGGAAATTAAAAAAAAATCTTAAGAAGGGGGAGAACCCAGATGAACAAACACAGTATTTAAGAATGTTCTAGGTATTTTCTGGTGTTATTGTTCTCATAATGTCAACAGCTTCTTGAGACTCATCAGGAAAAGGTTCTTTACTGTCTAGGAACAGGGTTTCAAAATCAGGGTTCCCTGGAACACTAGGGGTTTCTTTCTCTCTCTCTCTCTCTCTCTCTCTCTCTATATATATATATATATATATATATATGAGAGAGAGTGCTGAGATGTAAATATAATTATTTTTATGTAGGGGTTCCCTGAGACCTGAAAGTTATTTCAATGGTTCCTCCAGGGTAAAAAATTTAGAAAGGCTGGTTTAGAATGGTTTCCTGTATCTTGGAAACACTGGTGAGCATACTGAATTATACAGCAACAATGGGCTCTGCAGGGATTATCTTTGGCAGTGAGAGGAGAAATGGCTAATATTTAAAGAAGTTTTAGAGGAGCCTGGATTATTTACTTTTTAGACTATGAGACAATTTTTACATTAGCTTTTTTTAAAAACACCTTTTGCATTAATTGAATTTTGAACTATACTGTACAAGTGTTCTTTTTGGAGCTGCATATTTTAAAAGCCAAAGATTTCACAGAATGGATCTACAATTTCTGGGCACCCATCTTTGAAGATATGTAAACCTGTGTGACTTGGTAGTAAAATCTACACAGACAGCCCTCCACATTTGCACCTTTCACTTCTGCAAATTTGATTATTCATGGATTTGAGCAACATGTTCTCTCTAGGAATCTCTAAGTCCTCCAGTGCAACTCTGCCGGAAGTTGACTATAGACTTATGATGGAGAACATAGAAACTGTTGGAGAAAACACTTCTGTAGGCATTTGTAGGTCCTCCAGTGTGATTCTATGGTAGAGGTAGAGGTTGACCATAGAATTCCACTGGATGAACTAGAGATTTCTAGATAGGTATTCTCTCAGGTAAAAAAAAAAGTGTTTTTTTTTAATTTGTGGTTTTTCTACTTTCACTGGGATCCTGCACCCCTCATCCCAGTAAACATGGAGGGCCAACTGTACTAAGGATACTTCTGTGTTGGTACTTACTGAGCAGACCTAGTATTTGGAACATATTTTTTCACCTTCAGCTGATACCCATTTTTCACCATGCTTCCCTTTACTGGCCCCTATCGGTTTTTATAATCAGCATCTCAGCTTCATCCATGTATTTTCCTACAAAAGGCCACAAACCAGAAAACAGAGAAATAATACTGAATTACTCTAAAGTGTTGCCCCATAGCACTCTTACTGCCCACCTCATTGGTCTCCTTTTCAAGGCTGGCATAATCTTACTTCCTGAAATATGGACAAAACAGCCATGGAATATAACACCCAAATTAAAACTGTATGCATTTCAAATTATACAGTATCTCACTTGCAGAAACAGCTTCATTAGATCAGAATAAGCTGCCTTCATCTAATATGCCTGCTGGCCCAGAGAGGAGCAATGCAAGACTTTGTATCTGGTAGTTGTTGTAGGGTGCTTTCAAGTCATTTCTGACTTTTGGCGCCTTTAAGGCAAACCTGTCATGAGATTATCTCAACAATTTTGTTCAGAGGGGGTTTGGCATTATGTTCATCTAAAGCTGAGAGTGTGTGACTTGCTCAATGTCACCCATGTTCCATGGCTGAGTGGGAATTAAAACTCTATTCTCCCACAATCCTAGTTCACAACTGAAACCACTATACCACACTGCCTTTCTAGGCAGATCCTCAGTAGGAGTGGCTGCTCCAAGCATCTCTTTGTGTACATCACAACAAATACTTATATTTAAGATTTTTGTTGTTGTTGTTGCAGGGAAACAAACATCCCCTCTCCCTCAATATATATACTTCCATGGGTTCTATGTCCTTGCCACATTTTGGTGCTTGGAAGCATAACAGGATATCTACTTATTCACCCAAACAGTTCATCTTCTCTTTGAGAAGTTAATTTCATATCCACCTGACTCCTAACAATTACTTTCAGTTAAGACACTTGCAGCCTCTGATTTCTTGCGCTCTTTATATTACTCTTGCTGCTGTGGTTGCATTGCAGTTTCCTATAAGGTTACATTTGATCTAACCTTTTGAAGTGAGATGGATAGCATATGAAATTTCTTTAAATAGATAAAATTATATATAGATCACATAGATACAAAAGGGCATTGGAAAAAGAAGACTCCAAATGCCAGCTACTGAAATTTAATTTAAAAATTCACATTTGCAGCTCTTGTTTCTGTTTCCCAAGTGTTTACAAGGGCTAACCAATTGAATAGTCATCTAATATTTTGTCTCCATTATTTATAAGTGCACAGGTCTTCATATTGTTAATTTTGAAATTTATTTAAGGTATTTCGATCTAACCTTTCCATCAGTGAATCTTCAGCTTACCTTACAGTAAGCCCCAACTCTTGAGAGGAGCTATGGGGCATCAATTTGTTTTTGTTTTGTTCCTTCAAGTTGTTTCCCACTTATGGTGACCCTATCATGGGATTTTCTATAGTCCTCCATTAAAAATAAGAAATATAAAATCAAAACCAGCATAGAAACAGTAAAGGAATACAGTTGACTCTCCATTTCCACAGATGCTTTATCTTAAGGATTCAGTCAGCCACAGCTTGAAAATATTTTTAAAAGTATGAATTCCAAAGAGCAAACCTTGATTTTGCTATTTTATATATGGAGCACCAATTCACCACACCACTGTATTGAATGGGACTTGAGCATCCATGGATTTTGATATCCCTGTGAGGGCCTGGAATCAAAACCCAGCAGATACGAAGGGCCCACTGGGGTGGACAAAAGGATCAATCTAAACAGTTGAAAGTTTACAACACCTGGAAAATTTGGGCTCTTTTCAAATATGGGCAGTAAAGGAGACATGGAGATCACTTCTTCGGGTAGGATGTTCTACAACTAAAACATGGCCTAAAAAAAAAAAAAAAAGAAAAGAAAAGAAAAAGAAAAAAGAAAAAGGCAGTAGATCATTGTTCCTGCTTACTATCCTGCAGTGGGCAGGGCAGTCCCATCAGTAATTCAACAAGACATCTAAATAGATGCTTATAAAAAGAGGGAATTCTTGAGGAACTAATTAGATCAGATGTGGACAAGGTATCTGAATCTGAATACTTATTACGGCACTTGGCCAGCACAGAAACAAATAACACAAATTACAGAGAATCTGATATGTAACACAAGGATGGGGACAAGGTATGATCCTGGGATTACATATGCCCCCCCCCTTAGTGTTGTTGAGGGGACCATGACTTCGGGTTTGTGAAATGCGTTGACATTAAGTGATCCATTGTCATGTCTAGAAATACCATGGACCACCCTTTTACAGCTCCTCCTTAAGGGTAAATGATCTCTCCTAGGAGCCTCTAGGGGTAGAAATTCATCCTTCTAAATAGGGACCCTTACATGCAATTATAGCACTGTGATTCCATTTTGACTGCTATGGCTATATCCTACCGACTGCTGGGATTGTGCTTCGTGGGGCACTGGAGCTCTCCGGATTAGAATTCTAAGTATGCCAAAGTAAACTGCAAATCCAAAGAATGCTGCCATGGATATTAAAGTGTAGCCATAGTGCCATAATTTTGCAGTGTGGGAGAGCCTTAGAGTGTAGCTCTCTCCTTGCACACTTAACATAAAAGTGGCCATTCTTTAAAACCAGAAGTGGACAGTTTTGATAGGGTTTGGTGGTTAGGGTTGTTGTTTGCATTGTAGGGTGACAGGGCATTCCCTGGCAGGTCCTAAGGGCACACAATTGGCCACAATAGCCCATTCTTGAATTTTTATTGGCCCTGGAAGCAACCTGATAAGCAATGAAACCAACAGTGGAAAAAGGAATAATTTATGTAACAGAAAACCTTTTGTCTGTATCAATTAAAACTTCCAAACGATTTCTGTGTGTACAGCATGGAAGTGTAATCCAATGGAGAGCACTTGGTGATGATGAGAGCTAGTTTACACAAGAAGGGATTTGACTGACACACCACATAAAACTGCTAAAAGCACTCCTTTCTATTGTTAACATCCAGGGGAAATGCAGATGTTGTGAACATCCCTAAGTTATGAATCTGATTCATAAGATTGTGTGATTCCATCCAAAATAGCTGAGCTCCTACAATCAGACCAGCTCTCCTCAAGCATCAGTACTTCCCATATTGTTGGGTTTAAGTTTCAGTTCATTTACCCAGTTCATGTCTGAATCCAGATACAAGTTCCAGACATCTTGCACCTCAGTGACAGTGAAAGAAAATGAAGGCTAGAGCTCCAGGTCTCTGAGTACTTAATAATAATAATAATAATAATAATAATAATAATTTCTAGCCCGCCCCTCTGAACAAGCAATCTGGGTGGGGTACAAAACAGAATAACAATTAACAAAGCAAAAATACATAGCAGTTATAGCAACAACAAAAATACATAGTAATTATAACAAAAAATAAAATTAACAAAGCAAAATACATAACAATTAACATATCAAAACAAGTAAAAAGAAAATCTCCATTCTCAACCCCCATCCCAATCCTAAAACAATGTGAACTATACACAATCTAAAAAGAAAAGAAAAGAAAAAAGTGTGTGTGTTTGTGGGGGGGGGGGGGGGGAAGACAAGACTCCTCCTTAAGTCCAGGAGCCAAGGCATGGGAGGAGCCCAGGTGGGGGTAGGGCAAACAAACACTCTCTCAGCCAAGTCTTCTTCACTGGCAGATGTTAGGGAGGAGGGAAAAAAGGCCCATTCCTCCTCCTTAAGTCTAGGAGTCCAACTGTTGACTTAACAGTTTTATGTAAATGGGAAACAAGCATGAGACATAACCTACAGCAACTCACACACTAAAGGCCATGGGATGTAATCATTTCATAAGGGCTGCTGTTCCTAGATACTCCAAGGAGAACTTGAATGGTCTCTCAGTCCATGCCCTAAGTGGGGGTGCAAAATGATACCATGATTAATTATAATGAAATCTCATGATAGCTCTAAATTTAACAAAGCTAAAGACTCTTAGGGGCCGAACAGAACACCCCTTTCAGCACCAGATTGGGGTCACGGCAATTACATGCCACATCCCCATTCTGGCTTTTTCACAGCACAAAAAGGAGCCACAAAAAGTAGCTCCTTTTTGTGCTGCAGAAAGGGTGCCATAGCCACCAAAACCACAGCTTTTCAATGCTCCTTTGGTGCTGCATCACCTGGACGCAGTGCCAGAGGAGCACTGTGACACCACCCACCATATGATGGGGTGTGTGGCATCATACTGGCATAGGGGCAGAGTCAGAGTATGTGTTGTGCAGATGCCATGCCCACATTCTGCCCTGATGCTGGCCTTTGATGCCAGTCTATTGAGGCTCTCACTCTGTTTGATTCCCAGATATGAACTGGAAGTCAAACTGACAAGGAGCCATACAAAGGATATATTCCAGGAATATCTGGAGCCATGATGCCATTATGTTCTCCATTACATTCTACAGAAATGGCAGATTGGAGACTGGCTATAGTTATTTAGGTTGGCAGGACCTCTTTGCTGCCACCACCGCAGTGAAAAGTACAGAGTAATTTCTAAAATTGGTTCTTCTAACCTATATTCTACTGGATTTTTTATAAGTTCTTATCAACCTTGCTCTAGCTATCATCTCTAATGTTTCATTGTCCCCAGATTTTCTGTAAACCAAGGAGCTATTTCTGCCCTACAGAAGCTTTATACAGAAAAGTGGACATTTGGCAATAATTGTGTAAATCATACTCATTAGAGAGTCAATGGTACTGTCAGCCCTATCAGGATGAAAAACTCTTAGGGCTATCAGAATATGGATTTATTAATTACAGAAGCAGAATATCCTAACAAGAGTCTGCACCGCTGATATTGCAGGGCCTTGGCTACTGTGAACAAGGGGTTATCTTATGCCCCATCCTTGATCCTGATTATTTTCTTCCTGTACAGAGAATAACACCAGACATAAGTTTCAAATAAAAACAAAAATAATAATGTACTAATTTCTGTGATAATAGCCTAGTTTTACATCTAAGATCACTGCCTCTTTACAGATTTCTGAAGTCTCTTTTCTACCAGGTGTATGTTGAACTGAACATAAGTAGGTTTAAAACAAAACAAAACAACAAGAAACCTCCACCTAAAATGTTTAATAGAAAATTTAATCTCTCCATGGATTTGCTTGCACTTATTAAAAAATACCTGCAACACAGACATTTGGCAATATGCATTATTGTGTTGACTGGAAGCTATGGCAGGGTGAAGGTGTGGGAGAAAGTGTATATTGCCATGGAAATGTCATGGACATTAATTTAAATGTATGTGCCCCAAATCAAGATGTACACACAGTATCAATACAAACTAGTAAGCTATTCAAGACGTTGTAATGCATTGCGTTCTAGTACAAATACAGGGAAACAGGGAAGAAAATAGAGGCAGCACTTTAACAGAAAATAGATTCTGCTGCTGGTAGTCAGAGACTATTGGACATTTTCCACCAAGTGCATTTTCTAACACCTTTGATGCACAACACAGCATAACATGTGAAGTTACAAAGATGCAAGTTGTGATTACCAAACCCTTACTGTTCAGAAAGTGTTTTAGTTGGTACAGCAGCAGCAGATGAGGGGAAAAAATACAGTGTTGGCTATTCTTGGAACCTGCAAGATAGATTCCATGTGTATTTTGGTGGTCTCGGTTGATTATGAACTGACAACCCTGTTTTCCTCACCCGTGAACCTGTGATTATTGTCTACCTCTTTCTCCTTCCTTCCTTGGTAGTACGATCTAAGTCTTAGTTTGTTCATTCGTATTGTAGGTGTTCCTAGTTTAAATGCTATGGCTCCATCCTATGGAATCCTAGGACTTGTTGTTTGGTGAGGCATGCAGATTTCTCAGTCAGTTAGTTCTAGTGCACAAGTAGCTTAATGAAAAAAATCCCTGGTTTCTATGGGATGGATCCATGGCACCTAAGGTGGGATCAGACCCTTGTGTGAATACCACCCCCACCCCCAATTCATTCTGCTGTGGTACTAATGCTCTAACTGTCCTGGTTCAAACCCTGAAGAGCCAGAAATATTACTATTTCAAGGTAGGTTGAGTGTATGAAGTTGCCCAGGTTTTTGCACTCCTCTCTGAGGTAAGTATAAAGACTTACCTATCTGTGATGGCTTCAGCTCTTAGGAATGACCAGGTTTGCCTGAGTCTGTCTCCACTGCCAATTCCTAACAGTTCTCTGTAAGGACAGGCATTCTTTTTCCTTTCAATTGCCCTGCAGCAGTAACCTGCCATTACCACTAGCAAACTACTATGCTAGCTAATCTTTATCTTTCAGCAGTGATAAAACTAACATGCAGGTCAATCATGAGGCAACATCACTTAAGATTTTTCTTCATGATTGCTGATTATGAAAAGAAAGATATGGACCCAAATCCTATGTGTTACTCCCAAGTAGATCCATTCAATCAACTGTTGAATGGTTGCATTAACATGTATGTAAATCTCCTAGATTTAATGGGTCTGATTTAGTTGGGAGCACCAATAGGATTCAGGCTATGATGTGATGGGTAAGCACTTAGTACCATAGCATCTTTAAAAGTGGCGTTAGTCATAGTTGTAAAGGACTGAATGAAACAGCTGAGAAAGGGTTTATGACCACTGACCACTGACCTGAGCAGCAGGTAATGATTGATTTTGAACTCTTACTAGAAATGTACTGGAGACTAACTGCAATGCAACATCTATAGTTGGGGTGAAGAATGTGTGGTCGTTGGACTGCACTTCCCATTGTCCCTCATCACTGCTATGCTGGATAGACCTGATGGGAATTGCAATCCAACAACATCTGGAGGGCTACACATCTCCCACTCCTAATCTACAGAAGAACCCACTCTGATTAAGCCAGTTGGACAACCATGCATGTCTATTAATGCAGCATACACTGACCAAGGGCATGACACTAAGATACTTCAGTATTATCCTTTTAGGATATTTTTGCCCTTGACAGTTCATTCCAAAATTATGTCTTTTCTCTTTCTTTTAATTTTTGTATGATGATGCTCTTTTCTTCCTTGCTGTCTCATTCTTTGTAAATTTCACCAAGCACATTTTATCACCAGCAATCATCTCCTAAGAACATCAGTGTCTCTGACATCTTTCTAATTTACCCTCTTACTCTCACTAATTTTTGATGAATACAAACTTGCTTCCTAGAGTTCCTGTTTCTCTAATCTCCTGATAATGTCTCTCCTTTATTGATGGCCTTTGTACTCCTTCCAGCTGCTATTATTCTCCCATTGAATTGTACCCCAAACTGTATTTGTGAACTCATTAGGTCTTTGCATATTGACATAATGATTGCCACTGATCTGTGTGCTGCAAAGACTGCCTCTAGTGCCTTAAATCAACATCAATGTCTTACGTGTGAACTAAAATTCCCAATACTGGCACTTTAATGATCTTTCTAGATAAAAGCTGGAATTGTAATAACTATGTAAATTTCATTCCCAAGGGGAGTGGTATTCCTAAAGTAATCCTAAAAACGACAGTGTGCAGTCTCCAGACTTGGCTGGCTATATTTGTTCAGAAAAACAAAAGCACAGGGTGATAATCCTCCATCTGAACCTAACCCAAAATAACATGAAAATACAATTGTATGTCAAGCTCAAAATAACTCTTTTAATATTTCAGTAAGTTGAAAAGATTATTTTCAACAAACATTTTTTCTATTGATTGTTGTGAGTAAAACTGGCATGCTCCATTGCTTAATGAAAAAAATCAAATTAAAACACCACATTAATGTGGACAAAGTGCTTTCAAGAATAACAGCTACTTCAACTTCAAGGGCTATTGGTTTGACATGGCAAAAATGAGTGGTAGTTTGAGTTCTTTGGAACTTTGAAATCAGAACTGCAATAGTGCTTGCCTCTGCAATGTACACACCACATTACAGACACCAACAGGCTAATGACATGAGCAATTGTACCCTCGAGCAAGCTGATGCACAATCAACAGGAGACATGGTACAAATAATATGGTCTGTCTAGAATATACCCGGAGAACCCGAAACCGGTAGCCTTTATTGAAAACTTGAGCTTTCTATTTTTTCCCTGATTAATCAAATAAACTGCACTGATGTTATGAGCTTAGAAAGTTACTTTCTTTGTACTCTGTTATTGTTGTGTACCTTCAAGTGGTTTCTGACTTATGGCAAATTAAGGCACACCTATCATGGGGTTTTCTTGGCATGATTCTTCAGAGGGGGTTTGCCATTGCCATCTCTGAGGCTAAGAGAGTGTGACTTGCTCAGTGGGTTTCATGGCTCAGCAAGAATTTGAACACCAAATCCCCCAGCCAGCACAGGCTTCACTGAGTTAAAGTCCAAAAAAGTTAAATTTCTAAGCTACGATTTTTCAAATGGTAACATTTCCAATTTCAAATGCAGTTTCCAAAGTAAGGAATCAGTTTAATTTTCCATTGTTGGAAAGCACCATCTTTTCTGCTTTTAATGGAAAACTGTGATGTTTTCTCTAAGCATCAGTACTTCCTATGTATGATGAGAAGGGAAGAAAAAGGAATCTGGCAACAGGAAGCCTACCACTTTCTGTAGTACATGGAAAGTAAATGACACATTCAGTTTAGATCTCTCTATTTCAATATGCTTTGCATAGTTTTTATATTACATTTTCTTTTCTACTTACCATTGTAGTTTCTGCAATAGATCCAAAGCTGTTGATAAAAATATTGCAGCTGACATTCACTGGAGGGCCTGCAAAACAAGCAGAGATAGGTTTGAATCCTTAAAGAGTTTGAGTTCGCAGAAATAGATGAGCAACTGTAGGTCAAATTGAGTTTTAGACTTAGGTCCAAAACACACTGCAGAAAAAGTTCTGTTTGAGGCCAGGTAAACTGTCCTGGCTCAATGCTAGGGAATTCTGAGAACTGTAGTTTTGTGAGACATTTAGCCTACTCTGTCAGAGAGCTCTGATGCCACAATAAACTGCATTTCCCATGCTTTCCTAACACTGAGCCAAGGCAGTTAAAGTGGATTATTTCTTCAGTGTGTGTTTGGACCTTAAGTCTTTTAGACTTAGATAACAGGAAGACTTTTGAGTAAAGCAGGGATGATTCCCTTGAGTTACATCACCTAAAGACTTTCAGCTAATAAACTCTAGATTACAAAACTCTAGAAATCACTTTGGAGAAGAACTGAACAGTAAACTTAGCCTGCACTTTCCAAAAAGTGAATGACAAATGGAACCCAAACTGGGGAGCATCAGGAGAAGATTCCAACAGAGAGTTAGGATTAGCATTTGAGATCTGGATATCTAGAAGCAAACAATGGCATGATCAGAAATAGAGCACTGTGAGGTTTGCTCTTGTTCACTTTTCTTTTAATACCTTTTATTACTTATAACTCTCCCTTGAAAAGATTACAGGATTAAACAAGACAGCAAACCTATTCCCAATATAAATAAATCTTTCTGAATAGCAGCAGCAGCAGACTGCAACATTCAGTAAGGATAATGTATCAATCTATATTCAGGGCTAGGATCTGGCTGACTGAACATGAAGGGGAAAAGGGCAAAGGAGCTCCATCCAGCTTCAAAGGTCTTGCCAAGAAACAGCTGTAACTGGCTGTCTAGACATGCTGAATCCCATTAGGATTCTTGCATTGAACCAAAGGCCTTGTTCACACAGGCAGGAAGTTATTGGCTTTCTGTATCTGATGGGTCTATACTTTCTCCCTTGTTTAAAATCTTCAGCAGTGATGTATTCAAGTATTTTAGTATGACGCAGTGATGTATTCAAGTATATCAAATGGGAGGCTTCTTGTGAGTAAATCATTATGAAATTGTTAGAAATTGTAAAAGAAATGTGATTGGGGTTCACCATGAGTAAATCATCATGGAGGCATCAGGGCTCACTTCTCCCATTGGGTCCGACATTTGGTAATAACAGGATCTTCCGTTATTGCCAAGTGGCAGCTCCGTGACAATTTACTGATGGGAGATAAGTGAGCCCCGTTGCTTCCATGATGATTTAGTCACAGGAAAAGCGAACAGGGGTGTGAATCTTGACCACACTTCTTTTATGATTTCTTATGATTTCATGGCAATTTACTCATGGAGAGCCTCCCATGTGATAAAGTCTCAGGTCTCTACCTTCAAGTCTCAAGTCATGTCTCAAGTCCTAGCAAGATAATTTCAAGTTCAGTCTCAAGTCTGGAAACCAACTTTTAACAGAAAAAAAGGAGGCTGATTGTGGTTTTTGGAAGTCTCAAGTCAACTCAGTGTGTCATTTTTGCCTAGTCAAGTCATTGAAGTGACTTGAGTCCAACTTAAGTTTGAGTCAATTGACTTGAGTCTTCATCACTGATCTTCTGTATTCTTTGCAAACTTATTGAAGGAGTGATGTGGATTGTTGCCAAGGCTCTTGAAAGTCACTGTCCATCACTGAACTTAGTTTTGGGTGCAATTTGAAGCAAACCTTAATTTAGGACTATGTTCTACTAAGATAAATGGGCTTACTTTCAAATCAATATTGGTAATGCATTCCACACTGTCTTGGGTAGTGAGAGAAGCTCACAGGCAGCATGATAGAGTTTAGTTTCCTTGGGATACAAGAGACAGTACTGGCAATTTTGACTTAATTACAGTACCCATTTATTTACAAATATACAGTCAGAGAAGAGCATATTGAGAAGAAAAGGAATCCAACAGCAGGCAGTATAAATGCTAGTTTTGCTATAGAATCTGCAGTGGCAACTACATCCTCTCTTCACTTGGAGAAAGCTCTTTATCCCACTGTTTGAATGTGTGTGCCTTCAACTCTTATGATGACTTATGGAGCCCTAGGGGATTTGTGGGGTACAATTTGAGTTTCCCAGTGTGTTAACCCTTTTAAAGGGGGAAAAAAAATGAAAGTCCAAAGTAGTTTATTGTTAAGAGCTAAAAGCCGTCACAATACAAAACAGGTCCAGTCAATATGAGCAGTATGTACAGTATATGCAGAGACAAAATAAAAGGGTCAAGGCAAAAACAAACAAACAAACAAACAAACAAAAACAAAAAAACCACAAATAAAACCGCTAATAAAACTTAAAAATATTGATTAAAAAAGCTCATCTGTAAAACACAATATGACTTCATTAAAAATGATAAAAATATAGAACAGATAAAAACTCCTAATCATCGTTCCCAATTTGAGAATTGAGTCTAATCTTACTGGCTGCTAATACAAATTTTGCTACCTTATAAGTAAATGTATACATCATTGTCAGTCAGAAGAACACAAATCTGCTGGAAACAGGGTCTATCAGAAAGAGAATGTAATATACCTGCGAGAAACCTTTGTCTGGGGGATATATAAAGAGGACAATGTAAAAGATAATGTTCGATGTTCTCTACTTCCCCGGATTTGCAAATACAGTGGTCCCCCGGGTTACGAATCCCCCGGGTTACGAAAACCCCGGGATCCGAAGGCGGCGGACCGGCATTATATCCCCCGGGATCCGAAAGATCCCCCGGAATACGAAAGGAAAAAAGCTGCGCGGCCCCTTTAAATGGCCGCGTGGTCCATTTAAAAGAGCGGTCCCCCGGGAAACGAAAGCTTCCGGGTTACAAAAGGTAATCCGGAACGGATTACCTTCGTAACCCGGGGGACCACTGTACATAGTCTAAGATGGACAGGGGTGTTATTATATCTGCCTGTCAAATAGGCAGAAGGCATACATTGGTACCTTAGAGCTGTGAATGCTTTTCTGATAGGGGCCAGAGTAAGATGGAAAAAGTAATGCTCTAACCCAAATGAGGTCTTGTATAGTGGGTACCACAAGGAACAAGAAGAGTTTGAAAGTGAATGTAAGTCGGACCATTTGGAGGCAAGATGAATTTTCTCTTTAATCAGTTCCTTGACTCTACAGGAGGCAAAATTTGGTAATGAGTCCACATTAATCTCATAGCTCTGGAGTATCGCTCTTACTACATATACCCAGGAGCTTGGAGAGTTAACAGATAATTGCTCTAAGAAGCATTTTTTGGGAAGCCTGGAATCACTCATGGTTAACAACTTAAGCCAGTAGAAGGCAAGAGCAGTGTGTATACCAGCTTGGAGGGAAGTTTGGCCTGTTTCTGCCCTCAGAAAGGAGGCAGGAGTGCATCTTGGGACAGCCAACAGTGATTTCAAAAATAAATTCTGAACAGACTCCAAGACCAAGACATTTTTGTATCCCCAAATTTCTGCTCCGTATAATAACTGTGGGACAATTTTTCTCTGATAAACCTCGATAGTAGGGGCTACCAACTGGCCTCCTTGCTGTCTATAGAATTTTAACAAAGAATTTATAGAGAGGGATGATTTCAGCTTAGTAGCAACTACATGAGTTTTCCATGACAAACTGTATTGAAATCTAAATCCTAGATAATATGAAAGTATGAAAGTTAAACTTGTTAGAATTCAGCTTACATCAGCAGAACAGCAAAAGTGTAAGTTGGAGTATTTATTCTAAATCTGCCTTCCTAAAAAATACTTACTCCAAAAAATACCAAATAAAAACATATAATGATGAATTTAATAAATAAATACATAACAAACTCTGGCTTTTCTTCGCTAACAAAGATTCAGGAAGGACTCAATCCCACGCTTTCTACAAGCTCGTTGATGACTAAAAAGGCCGATCTGAGATAAACAAGTCCAAGTTGTGGTTCTTTCTGCGTTATTGCTTCTCTTTTAGACTCACTTGGTGTGAGTTCTCAAAAGAGGCTGCCGCATTGTGGATAGTGAGCCTCCATGCCTCCCGATGTGAGGCCAGGGCAGACCATTGTTGGTGATCAATTTGGCTGAGCTTGAAATGTTGTTTCAGGGAGTCCTTGTATCTCTTCTTTGGGGCACCCCTCTTATGCTGACTCGAGGCGAGTTCACTGTAGAGTACTATTTTTGGGAGATGGTAGTCCTCCATCCTAGAAACGTGCCCTTCCCAGCGCTGTTGCATTCTCAATAGCATGGCCTCAATGCTGGTGATCCCTGCTTGCTCCAGGACAGCAACATTTGTCACATAGTCAGTCCAGTGGATATTTAGGATTGTGTGTATACAGAGCTGATTAAAGCGTTCAAGGAGTTGTAGATGTTGGTGATAGATGACCCATGTTTCAGACCCATAAAGGAGAATAGACAGTACAATGGTAAACTAAATCATATCCTAACAAACTAAATCATATCCTAACTGATGATGGTTTGGGAAAAGAGATGAACTCTCACTGTTTTTTATATAGCAGGAGGAGACAGTTTCAGAGGAGACTGTTACTCCAACTGAGATGGAGAGGAGACTGTTACTCTACTGATGGCCCATTCCCACTTGCGGAAAAATCCGTATCAGAACCGGGCTGTGCTCCGCTTAGGCAAGTGATTCCAAAAGGCCCCTTATTCACACTATGAAAAGGGGCCTTGTTTGTAATCGCTTTCTTAGCTGGGAACGCTTGTTGCTCCCACTGGAGCTGCCATGTAAGGTGGCAGCCCTTTACCCCCCAACCTCTTCCTGCAGGGGATTTTTTTTGGGGGGGGGGGGGTATTGATTGCAAATGCAATCTTGTGCACTTGTGATAGACTTCATTTGCGATCACTGTAAAGAAGAACCCCCTCACACTAATCTCCAGTTCCTTTGGGAGGGGGGGGAATCCTTCCTTCCTTCCTTCTTCCTTCCTTCTTCCTTCCTTCCTTCCTTCCTTCCTTCTCCCCCCGTTCCTTCCTTCCCTTCCCCCTTACCAGGGGAGGGCTCTCCACTGCCGCTGCCGTTGCTGCCTACCTTGCCGCTGGGCCCGGGGCTTGCGGGGCTTGCGGTGTTTCTTCCCCGCCACTCGCTGACACAGCTGGTCTTGGAGCTGGTGTTGGAGTCACCTAGGTTGTTAGTCCTGGGTGACTTCAACATCCCCCTTGGGGATGGTTTGACTAATCTTACTGGTGCAGCTCAGGAGTTCATGGCTTCCTTGACAGACATGGGCCTCTCCCAGATAGTCTCCGAGCCTACACATTGTGCAGGTCATGGCCTCGATGTGGTCTTCTGCATGGATCAGGCATATCCATGGGTGGAGATAACTATTATCTCCCCACTGTCATGGACAGATCATTTCCTGGTTAAGGTTGGACTGAAGGCTGCTATCCCTCCCTCCGAGGGTGGAAAAGGACTGATTATAATGGTCTGCTCTTGAAGGCTGATGGAATCCATTAGGTTCCAAAAAGCCCTAGGGGGTTGTATGGCTGGCAATGCCGGTGATTCTGTTGAAGCTCTGGTTAATACATAGAACAACAATCTTTCCAGAGCTATTGACACAATTGCTCCCAAACACCCTTTCCAATCTGCAAAAAATCAGAATCCCTGGTACTCTGAAGATCTTAGACAAATGAAGCGGGTTGGACAATGGCTAGAGCAGAATTAATAATAGTAATAATAATAATAGATTTATTTCTAGCCCGCCCAATCATGAAGAATCCGGGCGGGTTACAACAATAAAATACAGTAAAATCAAACCCTAAACCTCCCCCACCCCCCATTCCCAAGAATTGGCTGAAATCTCAACTCATATCCAATAAGACACTTCATTTGACCTTTCTTAGGTCCTATCAAGTGGCAATCGATACAGCCAAAAATCTTTCTACTCTGCATCTATTGCGTCTGTGAAATCTCATCCATCTGAGCTGTTCAGGGTGGTGAGGAACTTAACTCAACCACCTCCCACCCAGAACCCGTTACTAGATTCAACTGTAGCCTGCTGTGACGCTTTTAATGACTATTTCACAGATAAAATCTCTTGGATAAGAGCTGACATCGATGCCAATCTTAAGTCAGAAGCAATTAGATAGGCATCCAGTGCCTCCACCATTACTTTTAGACTAGATCAATTTGAGTCAGTAAGTACTGATGACGTGGACAAGCTCCTTAGTAGTTGGAAAAAGACAACTTGCCCTCTCAACCCTTGCCCAACCTGACTGTCTGTCGGGGGGGGGGGTGATATAATTAAGTTGATGCTGCAAAATATAATCAATGCATCCTTCAGGGAGGGTACTCTGCCTTCTTGGCTTAAGGAGGCAGTGGTCAGACCACTCTTTAAAAAGCCCTCCCTGGACCCCTTGGACAGAAATAATTACAGGCCAGTCTCCTTGTTACCTTTCTTGATTAAGGTGATTGAGAAGGCAGTCGCAAATCAACTACAGGCAGTCTTGGAGGAAAATGATTTTCAAGATCCATTTCAAACCAGTTTCAGGGCAGGGTATGAATTTGAGACTGGCATGGTCGCCTTAGTTGATGATCTCCATCTGTGCATGACAGAGGAAGTGTGACCCTGTTGGTGCTATTGGACATCTCAGCGGTCTTCAATACCATAGAACATGGCATCCTTTTGGAATGCCTGAGAGAGTTGGGAATCGGCGGCACTGCACTGCAATGGTTCCAGTCCTACCTCTCAGGTAGGTTCCAGATGGTGTCGCTTGGGGACAGTTATTCAACCAAGAGGGAGCTCAAATCAAGCATCCCTCAAGGTGTAATTCTGTCCCCAATGCTATTTAACATTTACATGAAGCCCCTGGGTGAGATCATCTGGAGACATGGGGTGGGGTGTTATCAGTACGCTGATGACAGCCAAATATATTTCTTATGTCTCAGACTGATGCAGTGACTAAGGATGGCATCTCTCCTCTGAATGCCTGTCTTGGGGCAGTAATGGACTGGATGAAGGAAAACCGACTCAAACTGAATCCAGGTAAGATGGAGGTGCTTGTTACTGGAAACCCGAATCCGGGAATGGAGCCATGTTCTGTGTCAGCTAGTTCTGGATGGAGTCACACTTCCCCTGAAGTACTCTGTCCGCAGCTTGGGGTTGCTCCTTGACTCGTCGCTCCAGCTGTCAGCCCAGGTGGATGCTACAGTCAGGAGCGCTTGTTATCAGCTTTGGCTGATATGCCAGCTGTGACCCTTCCTGGAGCTGGGAGACCTTGAAACAGTTGTACATGCACTGGTAACCTCTCACTTGGATTTCTTCAATGTGCTTTACACGGGGCTACCCTCGTGCCAAGTTCAGAAACTCCAGCTTGTACAAAATATGGCAGCCAGGTTGATTACAGGAACTTCTCGTAATGACCATATAACACCGGTCCTGAAGTCCCTTCACTGGCTCCCAATTAGTTTCTGGGCAAGGTACAAGGTGTTGGTGATCACCTTTAAAGCCCTAGATGGCTTGGGTCCAGAATACTTAAGGGAATGCATTCTTCCATACTGTCTGTCCCACACCTTAAGGTCCTCTGGGAAGAACCTACTTCAACTGAAAAAATCCAGGTTACCTTCAGTTACCCAGAGGGCCTTTTCTACTGCTGCTCCAAAGCTATGGAACAACCTGCTGGAGGAGATCTGCCATATTTCCACTCTTGCAGCCTTCAAGAAGGCCCTTCAGATGGATTTCTTCCGGCAGGCCTTCCTAACCCGACTTCTCTCCCTACATATCACAACCGTGACATAATCTTATTGCCCTGTTAGCAAGCTTGTCCCCTAATTTTAGCACCATTGTATTTTTATTGTTTTAATTGAGATGATTTAATTGTAATTTATCTTGGGAAGAGGATGGGTGGGAAGGGATAATTCTGTATTTTATTGTGTTTTATATATTTTAATCTGTTGTAACTCGCCCAGATTCCTAGTGATTGGGTGGGCTATAAATTATTATTATTATTATTATTATTATTATTATTAGAACTGGCAAATGTTATCTCATAGCTAAACAAGTCATACCAGACTAATCAGATCTATTGCTCTCTCTCTCTCTTTGTTTTTCGATAAAATTACCAGTTTGGTAGATGAAGGGAATGCTGTGAATATAATAGGTCTTTGACAAGGTACTCCATGACATTCTTGCAAACAAACTAATAAAATGTGGGCTAGACAATGCAACTGTTAAACGGATTCGGAATTGGTTGACTTGCTGAACCCAAAGGGTGCTCACAATGGCTCCTTTAAATCCTGGATAGAAGTGACCAGTGGAGTGTCACAGGGTTCCTTTCCTGGGCCCAGTTCTATTCAATATCTTTATCAATGACATGGGTGGAAAAATAACAGGCATGCTTATCAAAATTGCAGATGACACTAAATTAGGAGGAGTAGCTAATACTCCAGAGGAGAGGATCAAAACTCAAAATGACCTTAATAGATTGAAAAGCTGGATCAAAACTAACTAAATGAACTCCAACAGGAAGAAATGGAAGGTACTGCAGTTAGGGTGGAAAAATGAAATGCATAGATATAGGATGGGGGACACCTGGATGAATGAGACTGGATGAATGTGTGAAAGTGATCTAGGAGTCCAAGTAGACCACAAGTTGAACATGAGTCAACAGTGCGATGCAGCAGCTAAAAAAGCCAATGCAATTTTAGGCTGCATCAATAGAAGTATAGTGTCTAGATCAAGGGAAGTAATAGTGCCACTCTATTCTGCTTTGATCAGGCCTCGCCTGGAATACTGTGTCCAGTTCTGGGCGCCACAATTCAAACAGGATGTTGAGAAGCTGGAACTTGTCCAAAGGAAGGCGACCAAAATGGTGAAGGGTATGGAAACTATACTCTATGAGGAACGACTTAGGGAGCTGGATATGTTTAGCCTGGAGAAGAGATGGTTAAGAGGTGATATGATAGTTCTGTTTAAATATTTGAAGAGATGTCATATTGAGGAGGGAGCAAGCTTGTTTTCTGCTGCTCTAGAGAACAGGACATGGAACAATGGATTCAAACTACAGGGAAAGGGATTCCACCACAACACTTGGAGGAACTTCCTGGCAGCAAGAGCTGTCTGACAGGGGATTCCTCTCAGAGTATTGGAGCCTTCTTCTTTGGAGGTTTTTAAACAGAGGCTGGATGGACATTTATCGGGGATGCTTTGATTGAGAGTTTCTGCATGGCAGGGGTTGGACTGGATGGCCCTTGTGGTCTCTTCTAACTCTATGATTCTATGAAATATTAAATCCAGTTGCTAGACCCAGCTAGAGTGGACCAATGGAATCAATGGAGATTACATGAGTGTTCCCATTGGTTTAGTGGGTCTACTCTTCTTGCAACAAGAAATTGCATTTATCCCAATAAAATAAAAAAGTAGTAAGAAAGAAAGTCTCAGAAATTGTTTTGCATAATACTCAATTATCCTTCTTTTGAATGAGTTTTGACTCTCCTTTAAATGGTCCTGATTATTTTGCAGTTCTCTACAAACATAAAACAAAGTTCAGTCTTAAATACACACATACATTAATGTAATATAAGGTATGAGCTGTTGCCACTTCTTTGGGGAGATCTGGCAACATTCTAGGATTTGCTTAAGCTACAGGCCAGAAGGCTTCAAGATTTAATGCATCTGATGCCTTTTCTTTAAAAACATGTCGACATTCCTCAGATGTGGAGAAAACAAATGTTTTTCATAGCTTTTATCTGGCAGTTCAGGGGCAGCAATTGAACATCATCATGCTCTGACACTTTCACTAACTGTGGATGTATTAAAAGCTATGGTTGCATTCATTATGTTAATAGATGTTTCCTACTTGTCCCATTCCTGTGATGCTAATATATATTCTATGCTATAGATTCTGAGTGGGCATGCTGAGTTACCTGCTGATCATTTTAGGATGTATTATGACACAGTATTGAAAAAATGTATGATACAGTACAGTGGACCCCCGGCTTACGAATCCCCCGGGTTACGAAAACCCTGGGATCCGAAGCCGGTGGGACCGCTATCGTATCCCCCGGGATCCGAAAGATCCCCCGGGATCAAAAAAAAAAAAACCCACCGCGCGGCCCCTTTAAATCGGCCGTGTGGTCCGTTCGCGAAAGCGGTCCCCCGGGAAACGAAAGCTTCCAGGTTACAAAGGTAATCCCGGAACGGATTACCTTCGTAACCCGGGGGACCACTGTACTTTGATTTTACCTAGGGATTACAGAATAGTTCCACCTTATTGGTTTCTTCTTGAAACCAGTCTAGATCTGTTGCCACTCAACACACACTATAGATCCAAGCTGGTTTTTCTCTTTCTTTCAGTCAGATGGCCTAGCAACCTCTAACAAAATATTCAACATCCACATCAATTTACAATTCCCAGATTTAGGATAGGGAAGAAGATATGAGGCCCTTTCACACTACACAATTTAGCACCATATTTCACTTTAACTGACATGGCAACATCTTACAGAATTCCCAGAATTTGTAGTCTGGCAAGGCACTAGAGTTTTCTGGCTGAAAATTCTAAATGCCCCTCCCTAATCTGCACACTCAAACTTGCCATAATAAATAAAAGGGAATACAGTGCTATAATTGTGTAGCATGAAAGAGTCCGTGATAATTACATTGTCACAGAACCAGCATAGGTTACTGCTTAGAAATGTCCTATATCAAAAAGCAACTGCAGCCAGCCATGCAGTTAGGTCATTTTGTGGAGCCCATATCTTTGGATAAGAGCATGTCTTACGGAAATGTAATAAATAGGCCTGCTGCTCTTCAGGGCTCTCCTGCTCATTTTCTGTAGCAAGGCCCTGGATTTCTGCTCTAAAGACCTGTCTTTATGCATCACTATTAATAGCTAAGATCTCTAGATTCCCTCTATTTGGTGAGGTGAATTTAGCAAGGGTTAGTTTTTGCTGGTTTTTCAGGCTATAAGGCCGTGTTCTAGAAGAGTTTATACCTGACATTTCACCAGCAGGGCATCTTCAGAGAATGCTGGCATGGAAGAGAGTGGGGTATATATACTGTTGGTTGAGCAAAAGCAATTTACATGTTAATCTGTGTATTGTTCTATTGTGTCTATTTAATTAATGAACCATTGTGTGCTGAGACCCCCCCCCCCCCGATGGTTTTCATTTGCATTTGCTGGGTTTAGATTTGGGTATTTTTCAGTACTGGTAGCCAAACTGTTGAAATTGTCTAGGTGTTTACTTATTTCAATAGTTTCCCTGTGCATTCTCACCTGATAGTTGTTGGCATGGTCCAGAAATGGGGAGAGAAAGGCAGGTCATCTCCTGCTGGAAGCAAGAAGAGCCCTCCCTTCAACCACCATCTTGAAGGGAGAGAAAGGCAGGCCACCTCCTTCTGGAAGCAAGAAGAGCCCTCCCTTCAACCACCATCTTGAGGGGAGAGAAAGGCAGGCAACCTCCTGCTGGAAGCAAGAAGAGCCCTCCCTTCAACCACCATCTTGAGGGGAGTTAATTGTCTAATTAACAAATTGTAAGCCGCTCTGATAGCTTTGGCTGAAGAGCGGGGTATAAATAAAATTTATTATTATTATTATTATTATTATTATTATTATTATTAATTTCAATGTTTTCAAACAGCATTTTATGCCCAGGATGGTTTATAATGTGTTCTGCTACTTCTGATTTTTCTGGCTGACTCAATCTGCAGTGTCTTTTATATTCCTTGATTTGTATTTGAACATTGCATTTGGTGGTCCCTATGTAGACATGTCTGCAGCTGTATGGTATGTGGTAAACTCCTGTGGCCCTGAGAGGGTCTCTCCTGTACTTCGCTGAGCAAAGCATTTCCTGGATTTTCTTGGGCAGTTTGTAAACCCTTTGTGCTTCCTCTCCATTTTCCCTATCCTGTCTGTGACCTCTTTGATGTATGGTAAAAATACCTTTCCTTTGGGTGGTTGTTTGTCTTCACTCCTCTGGGTTTTTCTAGACCTGGCAGCTCTTCTCATGTCTGAGCTGGAGTAAACATTAGCCTGTAGAGCCCGGTCTAGGTGCTTCAATTCATCTTCCAGGAAGTGGGTTTCACAGATCCTTTTTGCCATATTTACCAGTGCTTTTATTGTGCTTCTTTTTGTCCTGGATGATGGTTGGAGTCCTTGTGTAGGTATCTGTCCGTGTGTGTAAATTTTATGTATACTATGAGACCCAACTGTTGGCTTGGTTTGCGGATGACCAGGACATCCAAGAATGGCAATGTTCCTTCATTTTCTTTTAACATCATGAATTGGATGTTTGGGTTGATGTTGTTCAGATGGTTTAGATTTTCTTCTCCATGACTCCAAATGGTGAAAGTGCCACCCACATACCGGAACCATGTTGTTGGTTTTTTTGGGTGCTGTTTCCAGGGCTTGCTTTCAAAGTGTTGGTTTGAATAAACTCTTTTGATAGAGGTGTCAAAATCATTTAATGACAGCTTCAAGTGTATAACTAGTTGCAGTTGCTACCCTCTTCCACATTCAACAGATGTTAGTTTGTTTTTTGGCAAACATTCAAAATGCACTGGGGTTGTCAGAATGAAAACTGTATTTTTCGTGGTTGTGTAGAAGAATTTCAGCAGATGTTGCATGTCACTCAGGTAGTTAGCAAACAACCACTGCTCAAATTCTCTCTGCTACACAATCCTTAAAGTATAGGAGCCCTCTCCAGTTTTCATTCTCGCAACCTAAACATTCACTCTTTTCCCCAGTATAGACCATCTCTTGAGAAAAAAGATGGCAAAGATGAGATGGATTCAGCTCTCATCAGTTTGCAGGCTGAGTGTTCCAAGAAAGGTGGGATATGAACAAATAAACAATAAAGAAATAAACAAACTAGAGAAAACCCGTTAAATCAATGGGACTCAACAACTGATTCAATGAATATATTCTAGTTGTGACTGACACATAAGTTTCAGGCCCACATTTAAATCAGTAGAAGCCGTGACCCTATTTCTGTGTCTCAAAACCTCCTTACTCAATTTGACTGTCCCTCTGCCTCTTTTAGAAGAACTTCCAGTTCCTGTCAGACAGCCAAAGGGGACCTGAGTCATTCCACTATCTTTATTTAGTTTAATTTGGCTTCGTTAAAATCACTATTTTTTCCTTTTTTAATGTTCACTTACTGGAAACCAGTGTGTGATTTGTTTGTTTGTTTATTATTAAAGGTAACAACAACAACAACAAAAACAAAGTTCAACCAAATTCAATATCTATATTCATACCGTTATATTAACAACTGCTATTAAATTTTGTATAATCTCTTTTTTTCTTTGATATACACCTCTATATACTCGTAAAGTAGTTTAAGTATTTCTCTTATTATTGTTTCATTGATATTATTAATCCAAGGTATTTTACTTTATTTTCTATTTTGAAATTCAATTTTTTACGTAGTTCATCATCATCTTCTTTTGTCAGGTTTTTCATCAACAGACTACTCTTAGACTTATTTATTCTGAGACATGAGAGAGCACCAAACACTTCTAATATGTTTAATACATTATTTATACTCTTATTTGGATCATCCAGGAAAAGTACCATGTCATCAGTGAAGGCTCTTATCTTAAATTGGTGTCCTTGTATCCTTAAACCTTTCCTTATCTTTCTTGCCAATACTTGCCAAAATCTCTATTTCTTTCCATGAAGAGTGCAAGCCTCAAGTGACAACTGCTGCTTTAGCTGGCTGCTGCAAGCCCAGCACTGCCTTATTGGATCTGGTTGACCATTGCCAAGGAGGTTAACAATACCTTTTCTTAAGATTTTATCACACATGGGTTTTAAACAGCAATTGTAACAAGGGAATAGTGTCTTTGGCAACACCTATTGCATGATGTTGCTTCTGACCCTTTGCTTCTGTGCCACTGAAGCATTGGTAGAGGGCATATTTTCATTGAAATCAATGAACAGCCAAGTGTGCTGCCATCCCATTACCCCACAGATGCAATTGTCCCGATATTGAGCAGACACATGGTGGCAGTCTCCTTCTGTCCCCCTCCTCCCTCCTGTTTCCTGCCCCCCCCCCCTTTACCAGTTTCTTTTTTTTCCTTTTTCCTCTTCCTCTTTTTTTCTTAAATTTTTAAAAATCACATTCCCATTACTCTGGAAGTGTCTAACCCAAAAAAAAAAAAAAAATGAACATAGGGATATCTCTGTTCCCTTTCCACTACTAACATGCCCAGTGACCATGTCCCCTGATACAGTCGGCCCTAAATACCCACAGATTCTTTATCCATGGATTCAATCGACCATGGTTTAAAAATATTCACACCCCCAAAATTCCAAACAGCAAACTTTGATTTTGCCATTTTATATAAGGGACACCATTTAACTCTGCCTTTGTATATAATGGAACTTGAGCATGCACATATTTTGGTATCTATATGGTGTTCTGGAACTGAACACCAGCAGATAGTGTGACCACACTGTAACTGCAAATCTGGCCAGAATGAAAAGCAATTGTGCTTATGAATGTAAACATGACAGGCTCCTTCATGCAAGAGGGACTCTGACTGAGGCTTTTACCTACTTGTTTGAAGGAGCACCATGCATATACTCTGGTATATTCATAAAGTCCTTTTTTTTTTTTTACACTTTTTGAATGAATGGACCTATGGGGGGGGGGGGAGAGGCCTGTTGAGTACTTTAAAAGAAATGATAGCCCATATGGCCTCATCGCCTTTCTCATCTATCTTTTTTTAACATATCATGTTTAAATGGGTGTGAATTACCTGCACATTGTTCCAGTAGTCTTTCAAAATTGCTAGGATGTTTGAATACCCTCAACATGTCATGCATGAAAACTGGGATGTCTATGGCCAAGCAGCATCAGGATGTAGTCAAGATGGCAAAAGTTAACAAACAAGCTAGGTGAGGCTGCAGAAGTTTGCTTTTGCCTGAGCCTACTAGAAAGGGCAAAATTCTGCCTTTCTCCACTGCTGAATAAATGCAGTGCAAACTACTTTTGTACTTTGAATTCAGTATGTGTTTGCTGATAACCAGCTAGCCCATATTAATGCTGCAGCTGATGCTGACTGGGTATACATAAGTAGTATAGGGATGTTTTAAAAATGGAAGTGGAACATTTTGGTTTGTCTGCTGAAAATTCAGACTGACCGTATAAGGCTTTTGGCTTTGTTTTATTGTATATAACAAACCACACCAAAAAGCACATCTTTGAGGGGTGGGAGTGGGGAATGATGTGAGTGAGGCAAGGAACAGAGCTTGGGAAATTACTTTAACAAATCTCAGCATCCTCAGCTAACATGACCCATGGCTGAAAAAGTTTTTATTTCTAAGCTTTTGCTTTAAACACTTGATTCCTCAGGAGATTTTGTTGCCAATTGCCGAGGCTTTCTAGTACCTTTTAATCTTATCATTAGATGCATTGATATTTTCTATTAGCTTTGCTTTACTTGCCTCTATAATGTAGTTTTTAAAAAAGTATTATCTGCAATCACCAAAGAGTCTCAGAAGTGTTATTGGTATATTCTTGTGCAGAATGCAATTATTGGAGAAAGGGACTGGAGTAGATTCATCAAACAAATGGTACTACATTACTTAGCTCACAATTTCTGTACATATTGGAAAGTGGAAAGTAGACCCATTGAATAAATAGTACTTGTTGAGTCAACAGTTCAGTAATTCAAAATTCATGAAGCTGTTTCCTACAACACAGACTCAAATACATAATAATGTATGGAATATTTCAGCTTCAATTTAGGCAAGCGTTTAAAGGAGGCATTTAATGTAAATTCAAATGGCAAGTTAATATTGGTGTAATAGTTTAGTTTTTTTCTCTCCTGTAATATGAATGCAATTGAATTAGATGTTTAAGCATATTAACAATTAACTAAATGCCCCTAACCCCCTTCTATTAGTTTTCCTCTCTGTGACTGTAACATTTATTTTTAAAAATAATTTTCCAAGCTTTGGTTCCAGCACAGGAAAAGAACTTGAACTGCTTTGTCGTGCTTCAAGAAGATCCATGGCCAAATGCAGCCTCATGGGATGGTTGACACAGTTGAGTTGCATCTCTGAATGTGGACCTGTGAGGCTACTTCTCTTGCCTTTAAAAAGAAGATCCAAAAACTCCTGTGGGGCCCTTCATTATCTTCTGAGATTTTAGCCTTTGATTTCTTAAAAAAAGATTAACATATATGCTAACTCCTCTCCCTGCAAACACTTCATAAGTAATATGAGATACAAAAATGACAGCTCTTCTCCCTCAATAGCTTTCATATTCTTACTTGATCTATATTTTCTGTCTCAGTGCAGAATGAACATTTAAAACATGGATATTGTGTGCTTGCCTCTCAAAATGTCTCCATCCTCATTCTAGCTTTTAGTTTTAGTTAACTAAAAATAAGAAACTGACCCTGTGCAGCCATGGTTTTAGTTTCATTTAAATCTAAACCATTAAAATGCCCCTGTTACTCACTGCTGGTTCATTTAAATGACGGACTCAGAGAGCTACAACCCGGACTTTGAAAAGCTGCGGCTGTGACTTTCATATAAATTGGATACTGATTTATGTGTGACAGACTATGCCAGCAAACTGCCCCCCATGGGGGAGGTGTAGTTCATTGAAATAGATCTGAAATTAAATTATCTTGAATAAAATTACAATAAGACTGCCTTCAGCAGAAGGGTAATGTATATATTTCATTAAATATTAAAGTTTAATTTCTTTTGTGTATATGTGCATGCTGAGGTGGGAAGAAGTTCCTGTGGTGTATTTCTTTTAACCCTATATTGATCTAATTCCTCTCCCAGTAACTGAGGCCTTTTCTGTAGCTGAGTACCAAGTTTAATCATGACATCTACTGGCTTATAGAAGACAGGCACAAAGCTATTGCAAATTGGAATTTAGGACGCAGGGGTTTAAACTTCAGGAGACTCACAGACTGGCCTTGGATGAGACACTGTCTCAAGTTCAGTCCCCCATCTGCATTATGCCCCATGTGTCTCATGGGGAAAATAAAACATTTCACACATCAGATTCACTCCCTCTAATAGCGAACTCAGGTGGTGAGCGCCAATGAACGATGCTCAAGGGGTTTGCTCAGTTTGCATTTTGAAATGAACTGGGGCCTGATTCTCATTTCCTTGATTTACAAGAATCAAGGATATTTTGTTATAGCAGCTGCTTACTAATATCCTTTAGATTTTACACTTTCACACAGTTTGTGGCACAGGAAAAAATAGATACAAAAATACATATTTTAATACAAAGTGTATCCAGAATAGGTATTTTGGGTCCCCCCAAAAATCATATTTAAGTATATTTTGATGGGTTTTTTTGCAGGGGGGATAAACTACATCTTGAGGCCTAATTAAGATGGGTTGTTGTTGCTGTTATGTTCCTTCAAGTAATTTCCAACTTATGTCAACCCTAAGGTGAATCTATCAAAGTATTTTCTGGGCTAGAGAGTGTGTAACTTGACCAAGATCACCCTGTGAGTTTCCGTGGCTGAGTGGGGAATTGAACCCTGATTTCTAGAGTCATAGTCCAGTGCTGAAACCACTGGACCAGCTTTATAAATGAACATGTGCAAAACTGAGATGGAATGAAAATATACTGAGCCATCCATTCCTAATGCCCCACATGTGGGCCTCATCACTTCTCTAACCAGTTTCAAAATTGAGTTAAAGACTATTTTATTTAGTGAAGCATTCCCAAGTGTGAGCCCTTCTGTGTGCCAAGATGCCTCGTTTTAACTATCCATTAAGTAGCCGAGCCCTCCCTCCAGTCCATCTGCCTTGGTCCAGGCCTCAGAGGGAGAGAAGAAATGCTGGACCTGATCCCCTTCCCCATCACCATTCTCTTCTCTCCCCCCCCCCCTTTTTTTTTGGTATTGTTGGTTTAAAATACAGCATTTAGGTTGAGAAGTAAGCCTGAGAGCAGGAAACTGTCTAATTAAAAAGACTGTATGTACAGCACTGTGTAAATTTACAGCGCTATATAAATAAAGGTTAATAATAATAATAATAATAATAATAGAACTGGAGACAAAACAGGCACAATGTGAAACAAGAGGGCCGTCATAAGTTGGAAACAACTTGAAAGCACACAGCAAAAACAATGTAATGTGTATCTCCACAACAGCCCTGTCAATTAAATCATTATTATTCCCATTTTATAGGTGTGGTACTGAAAAGGGAAGAATTCAGATCAGCAGGAGCCATGGGGTAGTGGCTGACATGCTTCCTCATTGCTGCCTGTCAATGCATGGTGGCCATGCTAAGATGGTCATCTAACAGAAGGCCATCTTCTCTCTAAAAGACTGAAAATTTGTTGAAGGCATTCCCCTGTTTGAAGGACTGTCCAGTCCATGTCCTGTTCAAAGATAAGGGCCTATAAGAAGGGAGCAGGGGATTTCAAGTTGCCCATTTGCAGCTGGCAGCCTAGGAGAAAAGACTGAGCAAGGACACGGGTCACCTGGTCACAAACTTCCCCATTAGGATGAGACATTACATTTTTTCTTTAAACAATAGGAACCATTCATGGAATTATGGAATTATGGATCATGCATTTGCTCCCCATAGCACTGAGGGCCACATATGGCATCCAGACACAAGTTCAATCAATCATTCAGCATGTTGATCTATGGCATCATCATTAGTTCCCAGGGAACTGTTAGGGATCTTAGAAAAGGATGTTCAGGGGACAAAGGACTCTAACTAAGGGGGAGGAGAGGTCTTTTGGTTCCTGTCACTGCATGGGTTTGCAACAAACAGTAATTGGAACAGGAATAGCAAGAACAAGAACATTTATAGAACTATCAAGAGGGCACAAAAGGTTACTGTTATGTTTGGTTTTGTTGTATGCCTTCAAGTTGTTTCCAACTTGATCCTAAGGGGATCCTAATACAGGATTTTCTTGGAAAGATTTGTTCAGAGGATGTTTGCCTTTGCCTTTCATTGAAGCTGAGAGCATATGACTTGCCCAAGTGGGTTTCATGGCTGAGTGGGGATTCGAATCCTGGTCAGCAGAATCACAGTCTAATTCTCAAACCACTACACCATGCTCGTGACTCTATTACTGTTATGTAGCCAGTGCCATTTCGTAACTATGGGAAGAAGCCTAGCTCACTTCCAGGCATGCTAGCCCAGCCTGACATACATAGGCTCCTGTATTGTTAGAGATAGGCAAAGTTGTTTATTTATTTTTCCATAATGTTTACATGTTTTCCAAGCCCAAATTCATTCTGTCCTCTTCCAGCGTTGATTTCTAATTTATTTTTTAGAAGAAACATAGGACAAAATTTGAACATGTTTCTACGCGTGGTATGTGTGTGTATTTTGTAAACATTTAGACTTTGTAAGGCGTTCCTCCTAATATATGCTTTTTGTGCACCATATTCTGTTAAACTGCATTTTGCATGATATTTTGGAACTTTCTTTGAGAACAGTGAATCAATTCATAAAAAGATCAAACCAACCAATTTCCCCCATCTTTATGCATAGTCAATTTCAGCAGAAGCCACCAAAAGCCAAGTTTTGACCCAACTGACCCTGCGGGTACAGGATCAGATTGACAGTGGGTGAGCTAGCCTGACCTAGTCTTTTCCCTAGGCTTCAGCCTACTGGCATGGTCACATTGGGGTCCTCAAAGTACACTAGTGAAAATGACAACAATGAACAGAATGCACCATTACAAGGCTGTCATTACAGGAACAAACTTTGATGGTCATGGTTCTTGCTACATTTGTAGAAATACAGGCAAACAAAAGGAAGTAAAACAAGGGGTCAACCAAAGACTATTTCCAAATCAATATCTGTATAGGAATTGCTGTGAGCCAACAGGGTATAGGGGATTGACTGGTGGACTCTAGAAACGAGGATCATACAATAATCATACGATCTTAGAACTGGAGGATACCACAATGGCCATCCAATTCAACCCCCTGCCACCCAGTGTCAACTCAGCCGTGGAAATCCAGTGGGTGACTGGACAAGTCACATTCTCTCAGCCAAGAAAACCTCATAATAAGTTTGCCTTAGGGTCACCTTAAGTCAGAAAAGACTTGAAGGCACACAACAGCAGCAATAGAATTGCTGTTCTGATTATCAACATGACTTCCATTGTTTGCTTGCTCTGGCCAACATCCTTATACAACTGTAGTACAGCCACCCCACCTTATCCATGGTTTGTTTGTTTTTTAAATCCATGGATTCATGCATCCATGGCTTGAACATATCTGAAAAATATAGAAATTCCGAAAAGCAAACCTTGATTTTGTTATTATATATACGGGATACCATTTTAGTATGCTATTGTATTTAATGGGACATGAACATCCACAGATTTTGGTATCCACTGGGGGTCCTGGAACCAAACCCCAGCAGATAGTATAGTATAAATCTGTATAGATTTATACGTTGTATAGTATAAATCTACAACAGCATAGTTACTCTGCATCACATATTAGTTCTAGATACTGTACAGCAGAGGTCTTGGCAGTTGGCCCTCCATATCCAATTACAGTTGGCCCTCCATATCCAGGGGTTCAACCATCCATGGTTTGAAAATATCTTTAAAAATATGAATTCTAAAAAGCAAACCTTGATTTTGCCATTTTATAAGAGACACCATTTTACAACACCATTGTATTTAATGTGACTTGCCTGTCTATGGATTTTGGTATCTACTGGGGATCCTGGAACTAAACCCCTGTGGATACCAAGGGCCCACTGTATTTCTCTGTCCATCAGATCAAAACTGAAGGGGCACATATTGGTATGTGCTCTTGGGAAATGAATGATTGTATTAGCAATTGCACTTATAAGGCCTTGGAGGAAATACAGTTTGTTTTTATGCTAGTATATTGACTCAACAAGATTCTGGCCTTTGTCTTTTACTAGTTATTATCCCAAATGTGGATAAGAAATCCCTGGCAGTTAGGATCCTAATAGCTTTGTATGACTGGGTGACACTGCAAAATGGGATATTTGGAGTAAATATTACCCTATGTGCTTGTTATAACAGCCATGTTGGATAGGCTCACAACTCTAATTGATGAGCATCAAAAGGACACAGGGAGTTAAATGTGCCATGTTTACTCTGAACACAATTTCATGCAAGTTTCTCTGGGTGGAAATCAGATTAATTAGATATATTAAAATGACAGGGTTTTAGCTATAGGAAGTTCCTGTACAACCAAAGAGAGCTACAGTACAGTAAGTAGAATGACTGAGCTGCAAGTAGGTGAATGTATGGCCATTAGTTCACCGCTGACCACATCACCCTTTGGGATGCAAGGAGCAGGTTCAGTCTGAGTCACAGCTATGTCTGCTCTGTTTATAAGATGCAAAGTGGCTCTAGGGAAGTGGCAGCTGTGAGAGTCCAGCTCTTCTTGGAACTGGGGCACCCGAGTTTGCATATCTTTATGGTTAACTCGATGTTCAGATGCTTGATGGCTCAAGGCTCATTACTGCTGATCAGCTAAATTTGGATGTGAGGAATGGTCATGAGAAAATAGAAACTTTTATTTCTGCTCAGCAGCCTTCCACATCCCCAAGCTCTCAATTGGTTTGTGCTAATTATTTTACTCTTCCTGCACAGTGGTCCTTCCATGTGACTCAATTGACCTCAACAATGAACTGTACATTCGAATGGTAGAAGCAAGAGATAGCTATCACTATCAGATATGTTGCTTAATCCAAATAGATTTCATGCTATGTTATAAAAAGATCTTCTCTACAAAGTTGCTCTTTTGACCAGCCTACTTTGGGTGATTGCATGGACAAAATCCAAAATGATCGCCCAAGGTTGATGGAGCAGCTGCTGCATGTTTGTCAAAAGGGATGTTTTTTATATGATATGAAAGCATTTCAGATAACCAGCGGGTGTGTTGTAGGGGAAGGTGACATGGATGCAACTGACATCATCAAAAAGCATCTTAACTTTGACCCTTTAGTTTTCACCCCGCACAGATGTGTCAGACTGGTGTGTTTTCGCTCCATCATGTGTATAAAATGTAGGAGAAGATCATGGAGATACACGTGCATTTGCAGCATCTCGATATATTTGTAATTTGAGATGCATGAATGTACACAATTAAAAGATGTATGGACATAATATTTATGAGGCTGTGGTATATATATATAACCTTTAAAGCCCTACATGGCCTGGGCCATCTTATTTTAGGGACTGCAACTCCCCATACGATCCCCCCACCCCGCAAACTCCGGTCCTCTGGGAAGAATCTGCTACAGCCGATGAAAACTAGGCTGTTGCAGACCTCCCAGAGGACCTTTTCCACTGCTGCTCCCAGGCTATGGAATGGCCTGCTGGATGAGATGCGTTGTATTACATCTCTTGAATGCTTTAAAAAAACTATAAAGATGCATCTCTTCCAGCAGGCCTTCTCAGAAATCTCTTAATTCTTGGCTCTAGAATTCAGTTATGCTTCTTTCTATCACATTACCATCTATGATGCTACAACTTATGCTGCCCACTGAATGTTAGTTTGCTTTTAATATTGTTCATGTTTTAATTGTTCTTGGTTTTAATCTGCTATAGTTTAATTTAATTTTAAGGTGTGGGAGGTTGGGTAGAGGGATATTGATATTGTTTTACTTTGTTTTTTATTGCTGTAACCTGCTCCGATTGTCTTGACAGAGGAGCAGGAAATAAATAAATAAATAAATAAATAAATATTATATTATATTATATTATATTGGCTGCAAAACCCACAGGTGTAACATACATGTTTGTCTGCATTAATTTGAGTACATAGCATTACCTAGAGTGTATGTAACTGCACTTGCACCAGGGTTGGCCCAAGATATTTTGCTACCTGCAGTGAAGGACAAGGTTGCTTCCTTCCTCCATTTCACATTTAGACTGTGACTGAACTCTCAGTTGAATACTGGCAATCAAGTATTGGCAGACTACCAAACTTGAGGACAGCAGATCAGCCATATGAAACAAGACAGCTCTATCCTATAGCAGTTTGGAATGGTTATGGGACAAACAAGGAACAGCCAAGGGATTGCCAGTGCTGTCTCTTGGTTTATTATTATTATTTAAGGTATTTATACCTCGCTCTTCAGCCCTAATGGCTACCAGAGCGGCTTACAATTATTAATTTTCATTAGACGGTTCCCTGCCCTCAGGCTTACATTCTAAAAATACACGACACTAAAGGAGAAGGGGATGGTGGTGGTGAAGGGGATGAGGCCCAGTGGTTCCTCTCTCCCTCTAAGGCCTGGACCAGGCCAGATGGCATGGAGGGAGGGCTCTTTTTCTTCAGGCAAGCCCTGATGGAGCTGGGCCTGCCTCTTCACTCCCTCCCAAGCCAGAGGATGGCAGTTGACATGGAAGGAGCGATCGCTTTCTTCAGGCAAGGCCTGATGGAGCTGGGCCTGCCTCTTCACTCCCTCCCAAGCTGGAGGATGGCAGTTGACATGGAGGGAGCGATCGCTTTCTTCAGGCAAGGCCTGATGGAGCTGGGCCTGCCTCCTCACTCCCTCCCAAGCTGGAGGATGGCAGTTGGCATGGAGGGATGGTTCTTCTCTTCAGGCAAGCCCTGTTGGAGCTGGGCCTGCCTCTTCACTCCTTCCCAAGTTTCTACTAGTGTAGGTGGTTACATCACTATGCCTAATGGTAGGAGGAGGCTAAACATCCCATAAATTCTCTGCCTGCCTGTGTGCGTGGTGGTGGGATAATAAATCTTAAGAGATTATGATTTATGTGTCTTTATGTGGTTGTGGTATGAAGTCACCTATAGGTGAGCTTTAAACATTATTATAATCTTCCCTATGTTTACATGTGCCCTCAAATCACCTGTCAACTTACAGTGACTCCATGCATTTCATAGGGTTCTCCTAAGCAAAGATAACTCAGAGGCATTTTTGCCAGTTCCTTCCTCTGAAATATAGCGTGCAGCGCCTAGTATTTGTTGGCTGTTTCCTGTCCATGTACTAACCAGGGCTGACTTTGCTTAGCTTCCACAATCAAATAGGAACTGGTGCCTTTGTACTAAAGAAATGAACAGAAAATGCATATATGCAGATATGAGGTAAAAATCAGATGCAGTGGCTATAGGGGAAGTAATTCACAGGACTGAATCTAATTGTTAGTTCTAAGTAGAGTACACCCATTGAATCAATAGGAATTTAGTAAGGCAACACTTATGCAGGTTTATTGGCTCAGCAAGTCTACTTTCACTGAAATTAGCGACTGGATTTAGATCCATAGTATTTTTCACATACTAGAAAAAATGTTTTGTAAATGCTTTATGTTTTAAACATGTTATAAGACCTGAAAGCACTGTTGTGGCCTCAAGATATTTTCTCTTTGGATATATTTCTGTCCAGACAGTTAAATCACATTCAACCATTGAAGTAAATGAAATCTATACTTTATTCTAGGATTCAATAACAACAGCTCAAAAAAGGAACATAAAGAATACTGAGATGAATGACTGGATGAGTGGAAGGATGAGGTTAAAAAAGGAGATAAGAAGACAAGGACTTCCAGATTGAAGAAAAAATTAACTGAGGAGAACCAAACCAGAGAGAAGAGATATAGAAACATGTAGAAAAACTAGCATGACACAGAGGGGGCTTGACTGGAGTCTTCCTCTGTGAATTGCTGGTTTTCTGCTTTCAGTTTTTCTACTTTTTTAAAAAAATGCAGAGGAACATTCAACATTTCTAGTTGCTTCAGTTGTTAGAGTTTATCCTACCACTCATCCCCTCGCTGCAATGAAACCCTAGTGTGGCTCATGAGGTATGTTCACAGGAAGAACTAGAGAATAATAAGGCAGTTATTCATTAATAGTGAACCAGAACCTTGCTTTGGAGCCCCACAAACAGAATGTGGTCAAAAGAAAACCAAGAGTCATGTTCTGATCCAAAACAAAATGGAAAGGAAAAGAATGAGAGCATACAGTGCATACCTTTAAAATTGGGCCTGATTCTGGCATCGTATCCTGATGTCCTTCCCATCAGTTTATCCAGGAAATCTGAAGGGGACATTGGCTTAGGAGCTGACCGAGCTGCTGCTCCAGTTTCTTTGGAAGCGGCGAGGCTGAGCCGAAAAGAAGAAAGCAAGCAGAGATTTCATTAGTAGACCTTCCTCTCTTGCTGATTTTCCCCCCTTTCGCCCTCCTGTTGTGAGGGTTTAGGATCAGAATTCTTTGGAGCTATAAGCCACGACAAATCCTGCTGTGGATTCTTAATGAAGCTGGTCTCAGCTAATTTGTTTGCTCAGCCCAAACATTCCTGAACACGGAATCCCAATCACTACCCAAGATCAAGCAAAATGATAGAGAAGAAAATCCCTCTGCTAATTTAGGTACAGACTCTGAGTGCCCCTTAAATCAGAAATGTGAACTTTAGCATTCTATCCTAGTGGGAAAACACACTTTGAGATTAGGTAGGTTTTATTATGGTGCATCAATTACCATGTAATTACATGGCAAATAGCAGAGGAGAGCATGCAGCATGTTGACATTTTCATTTCTAGAGTCAGTAGGGTGTGTGAGTTATGTCAGTTTCCATTTGCTTGAACAGGTAGCTTGAGCTGAAATTTCCTGCACAGCATGGGGAGACTTGACGGGACTAGGATTCTCCTACTTAATTTGATCATTTATTGGTAAAGAAATCTGGCAGCCACGTTGGGACTAAAGCACATCAAAGTTCTTAGTCTCAGGTTGAAATATACAACAACAATAATAGCAGGGATCTGATTTAATATTGGCAATCCTCTCCCCAGGTTTATTCAATAATTATTTATTTATGATATTTCTATATCAGTTCCAGCCCACAAGGGCTCCTGAGGTGATGAACAAATAAAAGCACTTAAAACAGTATAAATATGAAACCTTTTAATAACTCTTCAAATACTAAAAATCTTCTTTAAATCATTTAAATCCTCTTTAAATACTAAAATAGTCTGTAAATTGCTATTGTTGTTTCCCTTCAAGTTGTTTCAAACATATGGTGACACTGAGGCAACCCTATCTTGGGGTTTTTGTGGTAAGATTTGTTCAGAGGGGTTTGCCCTTGCCTTCCTCTGAGCCTGAAAGTATGTGACTTGTTCAAGGTCACTTAGTGGGGATTCATAGACTCATAGACCCTTATCAGACAGGGGTTTTTGCAGCCCCAATCTAGAGTCACTCTGCATCCATCCAAGTGAATTCACATAAATGTGCATTGAATTATCACACGTGAATGCTGTTACTATGAAGCCAATCCAAAGTCAATCCAAAGTCACCCCAGAATTCAGTGAATGTGCATTGAATTATCACACGTGACTGCTGTTAGTATGAAGCTAATCCAAACTCACACCAGAATTCAGTGAATTCAGTAACAACCAAATTCACAGAAATCAGTTCCAAGGTCACTTCAGATTCAATCCGAATTGGTCTGGTGTGATAAGGTCCTGAGTTGGAAGAGACCATAAGAGCCAGCCAGTCCAACCAAGGAACTCTCAATCAAAGCATATCCGACAGATGGCCATCCAGCCTCTGTTTAAAAAGCCCCAAGGAGGGAGACTCCACCAACAATGTGAGGAAGTGTGTTTCGTTGTCTAACAGCAATTACTGTCAGGAAGTTCCTCCTATGTTAAGGTGGAATTTTAACACTCTTAACACTCTCAGCTCTCTCAATCTCTCAACACTCTAAGTCTCTAAATCCTCTTTAAAAATTTGTGAAAACTGTCTAAAAACAACCCTGAGATATACTTTTAAAACATTTAAAACAGAGCTGTTTCAAACATAAAAGGCAATGTGGAATGTCACTGTTTGACTGCCTCCCAGTAGCTTGAAAGAAATGGGGCCAGTCTAACTTCCTTTGGTAGGAAGGCTAAAACTCTAAGTTGCATGTACGTACCAACATAACTTCACAAGGTGTTGGGACATGCAACAGCTCCTTCTCTGAGGATCTCAAATTTCTGCCAGGCTCATACAGGAGGAGGCAGTCTTTCAAATATACTAGCCCATAGCGATTTAGGACTTTGTAGATCAAACCACATCCTTGACTGAACTCAAAAGCAAATTGGAAGCCAGTTTAGTTCTTTTAAGACTGGTGTGCCTCTAAAATGCACATGCAATACCAGTCTGGCTGATTCCTTTTGCACTACCTGCAGCTTCCAAACACTTTTCAAGTGCAGCCCCATGCAGAGAGCATTATAGTAGTTTAATCAGTTAACCCATCATTAACAGGTTAAAGCCACCCATGCCTGAAATTTGCTGAGATCAGTAAATTTCCAGATGCTTGTAATTTTATTTATTCCATTATCCCACAGATGGTGATTTATTTGAGATTTATTTGTTCCATTCATTTGAACAAAATGTAGGCAGGGCTTTTTTCAGAATTGGGCTGTGAAGGCTAGATGGAGAATTACATAGGCTGATTTGAAAGGCACACACAACAGGCCTGGGGAATATGTGGCATTCTAGATATAACTAGATTGAAACTCCCACCATCTTTCAGTACTGCCTATCCTGGATAGTACTGTCGAGAATTGCAGGCCAACAATATCTCGTGGGTCATGCATTACCCAGCTCAGGCATATAAGTTTAATCAAAGATGAAGACGCATCCCAGAAGGAACTAAGCACCAAAAGTCATATCTTCACTCTTATAAGCATGTGTAACATGAAGAAACCCAGTTGACTTCCAGACTGAATATCTCCATAAGTTTCTTTCTTGTCCCATCTTGAGACACTGGCCCAATTGACAACAGCTAGGTGCTTTGAGGATTCCCCCCCCCCCAACCTGTCACAAGCACCACATCTTGATTGAATGTGGAAAGGATAAGTAATGGGTTGAGGAACTAAATTTCATGGGATTTCTATAAATTGTTAACATTATAGAAAAGAACAAATTGTGGTACAGTGCGCCCTCAGAATCTGCTGGGGTTGGTTCCAGCCCTGATACCAAAACCCATGGTTGCTCAAGTCCTATGAAAACATTGGCATTGTGAAATGATGTCTCATATATAAAATGGCAAAATCAAGATTTGCTTTTGGTGATTTAAAAAAGTATATATTTTCAAACGGTTGATAGTTAAATCCATAGATGCAGAATGTGTGGATATAGAGGACAAGATGCATTATGGAAATTTCAGGTGATTTTGCATCTGCTCAATGTCTGGTGTCTCTATATCGCTTTCCTAGCAAATAGAGGCATACATTGTCCAATCATAGCTTGTCTTGCTGCATTAAAAAGACTAACTTTTGTGCACATCTCAGAACAGTGCCCTTTTCCCTGCTAATCCCTAAACTTTGTGTTGGATAGAGACATAACTTAACATTCTCTTCTCTGTGATTCCTTTGCTTGAGCTACCTGACAAAATTAAAGGAAACTACCATAGTCTGACAAGTGGAGGGTATGGTTAGTAGATACATAGCTGCATGAACATTTATTTGAAGGGCTGTCCAGTCTACCTCCTGTTTAAAGACAGAGAACCAGAAGAAGTAGCTATCAGCACTGTGTTGCTGGACAATGACCAGGCTGAGCAGGCAGGCACAGATGCTCCTGGCCACACACATTGCCAATATGGTGAGAGGAACTGCTGCACACCTATTTATATTTCAGCCATTTTAAAAAAATTATTGGGTCATATAGATTAGCAGATGCAAAATTTTTGCAGAACTATTCTTCACTTTTTTAAAATAGGAGAAAATGGTGATGTGCAAATGAGCATCCTAGCTGGCTAGGTAGTGAGCATCTGAAATGCCAAGTTGCATCATTCAAAATAGGAATATACAGTAGTAAAAACAGCAGCTTCAAAAATAATAATATAGGTAAAGCAATGGTTATAAAGCACAGACTGTAATCCTACTAGTTAGTTATGAATGCTTAAGTGAGAGTTATGTGTTTGTGACTGCTTTGTATTCATGATCCCTATATATCCCCTTGTTTAGAAGATACATAGGGACTGTGAATATCCCTCAATCCCCATTTAAATGTCAGCAGCTGCTGTGATTGATGGAGGTCTGTTCCCGTGTGGTTCAGGAAGCAGCAGACTGATGCTGTCACCCCTCGAATGTGAACAATCTCTGCTGTGAGGAGGACTTGAGACAGGGACCCTATTTTTGCTGATTGCAATGGCAACTCCCTGCATGAGGAGGTGGAAACATTAGTCATCCACATCCTTAGTGACAGAGGAAAGGCCACCATTGACTTCAGTGTCTGCTGACTGGTAAATGGGGAAGTTGAGGATCAGGCTGGGATTCACTATGCAGCTATATAATGACAATGGTTACATAACACTGGAGTGTATGGAAGATTCTGGCCATAATTTTTCAAAAAATTAAAATCTAAAATGCCTACTAGATGTATCAGATTACACCTCTTTTTCTGATTTTTTTAAAAAATTGAAAAAAATAAAATAAAAATAGCCACTTAATAAGCAATATAAAGGAATGCATGTGCCAGTAAATATTTAATACTGTCTACTGAACAAGTAGATCAAGTCTATGAAAGCCTATGCTACAAATTCTTTTCCTGAGTTAGTCGCAAAGGTGCTACAACTTCCTTTTGCATACTATTTATATTATTTATTTACTATGCAGCAAATAAATAAAACCACAATGTACTAGCAGATTTTCTTACTGAAGAGCAGCAGATTAAATGATCCATGGCTTTGTACTGATATCAAATCATTCCCCATATGTTCAACAGTAGAATCTATAGGAAACTTGGAGAAGTAGGCAAACAAATCTGTATTCAAGTCTATCTGCAATGGTAGGCAAATCATTAAATGCAAGACTTCCTGTTCTGGTCACCTAACCTTCTTGAGCACTTCAGGAAATTATTAATGGAATAATTACATTGATGGCACAGAGTTTATTCTCCATCTTCATCTTTATATTTATTTTTGTTTCGTTTCACCAGCAAAAACAAAACACAACACACTTATTCTGCTACTGGAAGGTAGCATTTATGACCAGAAATGATCTGAATATAAAACCAGGATTTTTGTTTGCTGGCATTGTTCTTTCACAGGGAATGAATTCATTTATTGTTTGTGTATGGGGGGATGTATTTCTAGAGTAAATTCTGCCAAGCAGTGCTTTTCTAGAAGAGCTATGCATTCCCTAGCAAATAACATAAGACTAGCTTTGGACTTAGGGCATTAACACACAAGGCAAAAAAAGGTGGAATTTTAACAGGATAAAAGCATATTTGGCTGGTACTTATCAAATGGCATCATGTTCATCCTGCTGCTACCCTGTTACTGTACTGTACCTTTTAATTGACAGGCAAAACCCATCAAAGAATTCTTAATCTGGCTATTATAGCATAATATTTTGATACAAAAATCCTTTTCACTTCAGTTTTGGCAGCCATGTGGCAAGCTTGGGCCTGATTCTCCTCCTCTTTTCCCCTTTTCCCTCACTTTTAATTTTTTTAAAATTATTCAAATTAATTTTTATTTTTGCTGTGTTTGCACACTTGTAGCAAAATGATAAAATAAAAAAATAATTTTAATTGTTTTTAATTGCCACAATTATGCAAACACAGCAAAATTAAAAAAAAACCCAACAGGCAAGGTGCTGCTTTGGAATAGTGATGGTACGGGACAGTGGGGAGAGAGGGTGAATCAGGTACCCTCATGGCATCTCATAGTAATATAGAATTGAAGTGTCCAAGCAGTTGTGGGAAAAAAGAGAGGTGTGATAACGAATGTTTTCAGAATGTTATATTCCTGTTTCCTTTCATAATGTGATTACCATGAGACAAGAGGCTGGCATGGCAATGTCCTTAAACCATGGCTTAAAGTTGACCTTAAACCATAACACCTCTTCCTGCACTCCCCAAGGTCATGAAAATGTACCACTTGTGGTTGGATAGGAAAGGCCATTTAGAGAAATATAGATTTTTTGGTGCATCTTAGAAGACAGGAGAAGCTCAACAACAACAACAACAACAACAACAACAAATTAATTAGGAGAATATACTGATCATAAATGTACCCCAAATGTAGTTGTACAGTACATACAAATTTGGAGGAACTCCCTGTATCAAGCATGCCATTTGCCCTAAACTGAGCAAAACAAAGAATAATACGTGGACAGTCCCTATCTCACACATGTGGATGATTGTGCCTAGGAATAACAACACAGTTATGTTAGGGAGCAAATCTCTTCCCCTAAGCAATCTGAGTAAAATGTCTGTTGTTGCTTTAAAAACTGGTATCCGTACTTTGCAAGCTCAGGAGAAAATGGGGGAAGAGGGAATCAATACTGGGCTATAAATCTGCATTCCAAAAGAGGTTCTGCATGGAAATGAGCTGGGAGGAAAAAAATTCAATTAAACAGCAAATGAGTTGGTGCCCAACGAAACCTGCCAGTTCAGCAGAGAGGTGCCAGAAAATGCAATATACTGATTCCTTCTCATTAAGCACGGGCTATACGAAAGACTATGGGGAACGATGCAATCAAATATCTTACCGTTTTTGGGTTTTCAAAAGAACACAACCCAAAGATATTATATGCATGAGATGAGACAATAGGCTAGGAAACATCATATAGTTTTCTTCTCCCTTACTGTATTCTAACATGTAAGGAAATTGACAATAATATAGGACAACCTAGCAATGCTAGAATTTGAACCACTTTTACACATATTAAAATCCTAGTGGTTGGGGATTCTGCATAACAGAGCTGGGCTGAAGGTGAAAAGACAAAAATGAGGGCACCAACTGGATCTTGGTAGAGAAAATAATCCACATTTCTTAGGAAAAGAAGACTGAGGTCAGCTTATTTTTATTGTAAGAGAACAAATCTTGACATTTACTCATCCCCAAATAAAACACTTGCATAGGGGATCAATAATCCTACAAAACTGGGCTGGGGAGGTCTCAGGGCAAGTTCACCATAATTTAGTAGCAGACTCAAAAGGCAGGAAAAATTCTCAGCTGACTGAACACCATATTAGAATCATAGAATCATAGAATCATAGAATCATAGAATCATAGAGTTGGAAGAGACCACAAGGGCCATCCAGTCCAACCCCCTGCCATGCAGGAACTCCAAGTCAAAGCATCCCTGACAGATGGCCATCCAGCCTCTGCTTAAAGACCCCTAAGGAAGGAGACTCCACCACACTCCGAGGGAGTGTGTTCCACTGTCGAACAGCCCTTACTGTCAGGAAGTTCCTCCTAATGTTGAGGTGGAATCTCTTTTCCTGCAGTTTGCATCCATTGTTCCGCGTTCTAGTCTCTGCAGCAGCAGAAAACAAGCTTGCTCCCTCCTCAATATGACATCCCTTCAAATATTTAAACAGGGCTATCATATCACCTCTTAACCTTCTCTTCTCCAGGCTAAACATCCCCAGCTCCCTAAGGCGTTCTTCATAGGGCAAGGTTTCCAGACCCTTCACCATCTTAGTTGCCCTCCTTTGGACATGCTCCAGTTTCTCCACATCCTTTTTGAATTGTGGTGCCCAGAACTGGACACAGTATTCCAGGTGGGGCCTGACCAAAGCAGAATAGAGTGGCACTATAACTTCCCTTGATCTAGAAACTATACTTCTATTGATGCAGCCTAAAATTGCATTGGCTTTTTTAGCTGCCGCATCACACTGTTGACTCATGTTCAGCTTATGGTCTACTTGGACTCCTAGATCCCTTTCACATGTGGTCTCGTTCAGCCAGGTGTCCCCCATCCTATATCTGTGCATTTCATTTTTCCGCCCTAAGTGCAGAACCTTACATTTCTCCATATTGAATTTCATTTTGTTAGCACTGGCCCAGCTTTCTAGTCTATTCAGGTCATTTTGAATTTTGATCCTATCCTCTGGGGTATTAGCTACTCCTCCCAGTTTAGTGTCATCTGCAAATTTGATAAGTATGCCCCCAATTCTGTCATCCAAATCGTTAATAAAGATGTTGAATAGCACTGGGCCCAGGACAGAACCCTGTGGGACCCCACTGGTCACTTCTCTCCAGGATGAAAAGGAGCCATTGTTGAGCACCCTTTGAGTTCGGCCACTCAACCAATTACAAATCCATGTAACAGTTAACTTGTCTATCCCACATTTTGCAAGCTTGTTTGCAAGAATGTCATGGGGAACCTTGTCAAAGGCCTTACTGAAATCGAGGTATACTATATCCACAGCATTCCCTTCATCTACCAAGCTGGTAATTTTATCAAAAAAAGAGATCAGGTTCGTTTGGCATGACTTCTTTTTCTGAAACCCATGTTGGCTTTTTGTGATTATGGCGTTGGCCTCTAAGTGTTCACAGACTCTCTGCTTAATGATCTGCTCTAGCACCTTTCCTGGAATTGATGTCAGACTAACTGGACGATAATTGTTGGGATCCTCTTTTTTTCCCTTTTTGAAGATGGGGACAACGTTTGCCCTCCTCCAGTCTTCTGGGACTTCTCCTGTTCTCCAGGAGTTCTCAAAGATTATTGCCAATGGCTCTGATATTACATTTGCTGGTTCTTTTAATACTCTAGGATGTAGTTCATCTGGTCCTGGAGATTTATATTCATTTAGGTTAACCAAGTATTCCTGTACTATCTCTTTACTTATTCTGTGCTGAAATTCCCCTATTCTGTCTTCTGCTCCATTATCCTTCGGTTGAGCACCTTTTGCCTTTTCTGAGAAGACTGAAGCAAAGAAGGTGTTGAGTAATTCTGCCTTTTCTCTGTCCCCTGTTAGCATTTTGCCATCTTCTGCACGCAGTGGCCCTACTGTTTCCTTCTTCTTCCTTTTGCTGCGGACATATCCAAAAAAGCCCTTTTTATTGTTCTTAACCTCTCTAGCAAGCCTGAGTTCATTCTGCGCTTTAGCTTTTCTGACTTTACCCCTACATGTGCTGGCTATTTGTTTAAATTCCTCTTTCGTGATTTCTCCATTTTTCCATTTCTTATACATGTTCCGTTTAAAACTTAGCTCATTTGAAAGTTCCTTAGTCATCCATCCTGGCTTCTTGAGACATCTTCCATTTTTCTTCCTCATTGGAACTGTTTGAAATTGTGCCTTCAATATCTCCCTTTTGAGAAACTCCCATCCGTCTTGAACTCCCTTTTCTTTTAGTATTCCTGACCATGGGATCACTCCCAGTATTTCTCTAAGTTTATTGAAATTAGCTCTCCTAAAGTCTAGAGTGCGTGTCTGACTATGCCTAGCTTCTCCCTTCCACTGCATAACAAACTCCAGGAGAACATGGTCACTTCCACCTAAGGATCCAACCACTTGCACCCCATCAACTAGGTCTTCCCTGTTGGTTAAGATCAGATCTAAAATGGCTGATCCCCTTGTTGCCTCTTCCACCTTTTGGACAATGAAATTGTCTTCCAGGCAAGTGAGGAATTTGCTAGACTTTGAGGATTTGGCTGAGTTTGACTTCCAGCAAATATCCGGATAGTTGAAGTCCCCCATCACTACTACATCTCTCCTTCCTGATTGTGTGGTCATCTGTTCTAGAAAGGCATCATCCAATTCCTCTGCCTGAGTCGGGGGTCTGTAGTAGACTCCCACAGTAACATCCCTGTTATTTCCCTCTCCTTTAATTTTTATCCAGATGCTCTCCACCTGGCTTCCAGTATTGACTTCCTGGATCTCTTCACTGGTGTAAATATCCCTGACATATAATGCTATTCCTCCTCCTTTCCTGCTTGGCCTGTTTCTCTTAAAAAGGTTATATCCCTCTATTTCTACATTCCAATCATGAGACTCATCCCACCAGGTTTCAGTGATGCCTATTATATCATATTTCCCTTGTTGTGCTAGGAGTTCAAGTTCATTAGTGAATCAAAAAGACTGTAATTTCTGAACTACACTAGCTGAAGACTCTAGGTTTAGTCTGTTAATAAGCCAGTGATGTTATAGTTGCATTGTCTACCTCCCCCCCCCCCCCCATTTTACCAGCTTGTCTGCAAGAATACCATGGGGAACTTTGTTAAACATCTTAATGAAATTAAGACACACTACATCCACAGCATTCCTATGATCTACCAAACCTGCCCTATCAGTAAAAGAGATGAGATCAATTTGGAATGAGTTGTTTGTTGTTCTCATTAATCACAGCATTCTCACAGAATCATAAAGTTGCAAGAGATCCCTGAGAAAAATGGTTAATATTTGGATCAACACACTAATAAATGTATACACACATATAAATATATACATATATAAGAAGCTAGTAGAAATAGAATCAAGAGTTTAGATGGGCCCCTAGAATAGAAAGGCAGAATTTTTTTTTTTTAAAAAAATACATACATTATACACACATTCTGTAAAAGAGGTTTGTACTTGATATGAACTATAGGGGTAAGAGAATTTCTCATTAAGATGTGGAATTGATGAATGGTGGCATCTTTTGGCAAAAGGAAATTCTCCAGATGATATGTGTGCCATCCTGAGTTCTGGATAAACATGAAGAGAGGTAGTACTAATTGGCTGGGAGGACAAGTATAAATTACAATGGAGTTCAGTCTAGTTAAAATGGCAAGGTCAAACCCCAGTTAAATGCAGCAGGTCAAATTATGGCCAAAACCAAGTCAGTATAACATTGTAAAAGGAATTGTGTAAATAAGAATTGGGGGATTTTAAGATTTGAGGAGAGAGACTTGTAAACAGGTGCAGAAATCATGTATTCATTTTAGGCATTTGCGATTAGCTGTACACCTTGACGATTTCAGCCAATAAAGTCACAGGGGAGGGAAAATGCTTCTGGGAAAAGGGATTTAAAACTTGCTGTGTCAAGTTTGGGGTATGTGCCTACTTGCCTAGGACACCCCTTCTTGCACGATTGTACTCAATAAATTGGATATTGCTGTTTCACTTGTTTTGTCCTGATTAATTTGATTTGGTAGTTTGGTACTTAGAAAACTACATCTCACAAGCCCAAGGGCCATCCTGTCCAAGTCCCTGCCATGCAGGAATACACAATCAAAGCAACCCCGACAAATGGCCATCCAGCCTCTCTTTAAAAGGCTGCAAAGAAGGAGACTCCATCACACTCTGAGGCAGCATCACACTGTCAAACAGCTCTTACTGTCAGGAAGTTCTTCCTAATGTTGAGGTGGAATCTCTTTTCCTGTAGTTTCCAAGTGTTAAAAAATTAACCGCTTAATATCTGTTGTAGATCCTTGTCAAGATATCAAGCTGACTGGTCAGACTTTGCCTGGCTCCCCCTCCCCAATTAAACAGTTGCTCTCCTCCAATCTGATGGAACCCCACCTGTTCTCCAAAAATTCTTAAAGATTACAGATAGAAGCTCAAGTACCTTGGGTTCAGTTCATGTGGTCTTGGAGACCTGAACCCTCTCAAAACACATAGAAACATTTTTTCCCTGTCTAAACTTTATCCATCCTATGGAATCCCGGGGCTTGTAATTTGCATTGGTTGTGACTTCTAAATCCCACTCCCTAAACTTCTAATCCCAGGATCCAAAGAGTGGATAGAACCATGTAAGGCCTTCATTAGATTGGGGACATATCCCAGTAAATAGCACTGTTTTGAACAGTGCAATGCAAGTGGGACTGCTCTCTTTCCTATCACATGTTTGGAATCCTCCCAGCATTGCAGCCTTTGTTCATGCTGAAAACCTCTGCAGCCAGCATTTGGTACTTCCCCTTTGCATGCATGCACACACAGATTCCACCCCCTCCCCCAGTATAAATTATAAGCAGTCTTACCTTTAAAGAGGCCTCCCCCATTTCCATTTCCATATGTGTGTTTGTGTGCCTGCCCCCCACTCCAGAATGGAAGGATCAGTATTCACTCATCAGTGGTAGATGGACTTTTTCACACAGGAGGCAAACATCATTAAATTGTGATTAAATTGTGCTAATAGTGCAATCAGGGGGAAGACTATCACATCCCCGCACGCTTCTCCCATTCGTGTCCCATGCGTAAACAGTAATGGTTAATAACGGAATGGTTAATAACGTCATTGGTTAATAACGGAAGCGCCCATTATTACCCAATGACATGTCCATTACTGTTTACTCATGGGACACAAACAGAAGAAGCATACGGGTGTGTGATAATCTTCTCCCCAATTACTCAATTATCACAGTTTAATCACAATTTAATGACTCTTGCCTTCTCCGTGTGAAAGAGCCCAAGCAGCTACTGATCTGCTTATATGCTCTATCTTTATGCAATGATGTATCTCCATGCAATGTCTAAAAAAGCCAGAAAGAAAGGAAAATGTCTGAAACAGCCAGTGACATGAAAGGAAAAAAAAAATTATTTTATTAAACTGTAAAACTGTTTCGGCTTTTACTTATAGTGTGTGTGTGTGTGTGTGCATGCATGTGAGAGACAGAGATGAGGTATACTACAGATTGGGAATGAAAAAGAGGCTAGGGAGGTAGTCAGTAATGTTTTGGCTTCTAACAAGTGTGCATGGGGGGGGGGAGGGTGTTCATTTGGCAAAGGATTTAAAAGTTTCCAGCCCTGGTGGCGCAGTGTTTAAATGCCTGTACTGCAGCCACTCACTCAAAACCATAAGGTGGTGAGTTCAAGACCAGCAAAGGGCTGAAACTCGACTCAGGCTTGCATCCTTCCGAGGTTGCTAAAATGAGTACCCAGATTGTTCGGGGGCAAATAGCTTACAATTGTAAACCGCTTAGACACCCCTTAAGGGTATGAAGTGGTATATAAATGAAGCTGTTTGTTTGTTTTGTTTTGTTTTGATGCTACAAAGGAAATCAAACTGCAGTGTCCACCCCCATTTGCCTCCTTCTCACCTGATTATGTTTCTCCACCCACAGCATACCCACTATCCCCCAAATCATCATTGAAATGGAATTTAACTTCCACACTGTAATAAAACAGTTGCAGGAAAGGGGGTAATTAAAGTTTTTTTTGGGGGGGGGGAGTAAAAAGAAATGCTTATAAGTTGGTTTCTGATGGGACACTAACTACATCATCCATTGCTATGATACTATGACATGGATGCAACAATTCAGTTCTGCTGTTGTAAGGCTGTTTGCTGCTGATCCATTCCCTGCTATCCCTAGATGAGGTGCAACATGGTGCAGTGGTGTGAGCATTGGACTTTGACTCTGGAGACTAGGGTGTGAATCACTGCTTGACTATGGAAATCCACTGGTTGACCTTGGGCAAGTCATAAACTTTCATTTTAGGGTTGATATAATTCAGAAGCACCTCAAAGACAGGCAACAACAACAACAACAGAGGCAGTTTAAAAACAAATACAATATCCAATATAAGCAAAACAAACCCTAATGCAAGTGAAAATATCTCAAGACAAAATATGCTAAGGTTTAGCAAGTTAACACCTAGTGACTTAAATAGGAGAACTCAAAATATACCCATCATCATCATCATCATCATCATCATCATCATTTTTAAGTAGCAACACATTGACATTTAAAATGTGGTTAATATTGAAAAAAAACACACTAATATCTTTTTTTTCCGAGCACATTTATTTGAATGTGTAAATATGGATAGAACTTGATGCATAACCAAAATTTTTCTTCAATATTGTAAGAAATCAATAGAAAAAAAATATCTTCTATTGCCTGTTAAATCCTAGTGACTTGACGATTTCCTTTTGGTTAGATACTTTCCACCACTATTACCAATGAGGTCCACACACACACAGAGTGAAAACCTGTTGCCTAATAGCTAGAGATCCCCTCTGCCTTTTCAATATAACATAGGAAAGTTACTTTCCTGATTGTTACTCTGAGGAGCAAAAGCAATGTGGTAATAGTGCATCAGCATAGCTGAGCATCAGTCAGTGCAAAACCCATGTCTTTTGGAACAGCAGGACAAACAATGACTATAGCTCAAGGATTCAAAGAAAAATAAGTGAAGGTGCTCACAGTCATAACAAAGTATCATGGGTTAAATGTCCCAATGCTCTGCTTAAATGCTCAGGCCTCCATAGAGGAAAAGTCAATTGATTTCAAATGCTGCCAGTCAGAGATAAAAAAGTATTTCATATTTTGAAGAAAAATACATGTTACCCATTTTTTCCAATTCAACCTTCTTCTTGGGGAACAGAAGAAAAAGAGAAAAGATATTTTCCTAGTGTATAACAGGCAAAGGCAAATCCCTTCTCAACAAACTTTGCCAAGAAAACCCTGTGATAGGTTTGCCTTAGGGCAAGTCATACTTTCTCATCCTCAGAGGAAGACAATGGCAAACCCCTTCTGAACACATTCTTCCAAGAAAACCCATTAGGGGTCACCATAGGTCAGAAATGATTTGAAGGCACACAACAACAATAATCCCTACATGACCAAAAACCTAACATAGCTCCAAGTAAATTCCCATTAAATGGATCTCAGTAGTCACTGTCTAGATTTTTTTAATAACACTTCGGCAGACTACCTCCCCAGCCTGGAAAACAACCAGTCTAGACAGGGAATCTGACAGTGTGTGTGAACCAGTGTTGTCTCTCACATTTCCCAACAGCTTTGTGGACGTATCTTCAGCCTCATAAAAAAGAGGCATAAGAGACCAGGTTTTCCTCTCTGTAGCAACCATCATTCTCTGTGTCATCTGAGAGGGAGATCTGGGTTCCTGCAATGGTCTCCATCAGCATAGCACAACAGCCCAAGAAATGTAAGTAAATAATTGCTAGTAGTCACTACTTCCTCTTACTGAAAGAGCTGCTTTGAAGGCCAATACACATCCTGGGACTTTTATGCCTTAATATAAAAAACCAACTTTTTAAAAAAGAAAGAGGAAAATACCACTTCTTAACGCAGGTTAACTGCAGTAAGTGCTCCCTCTCTCAAGGATAATAATCTGTTATATATTTTAAAAGAAGCAATTAACATTGCATGTGTTTTGTGCATTCAAATAATTTCTGACTTATGGTGACCCTAAGGCAAACCTATCATAGGGTTTCTTGGCAAGATTGGTTCAGAGAAGGTTTGCCATTGCCTTCTTCTGAGTCTGAGAGCATGTAATTTGCCCAAAGTCACCCAGTGGGTTTTGCACCTTGGTCTCTGGAGTTGTAGTCCATCACAGATCACCAAGGGGAAAATTCAATCCAGTGACAAATTAAGGGTGCAACAAACAGCAACTAGTTTATATTCCGCCTCCCAGGTTATCCATTTTGAGCCTGAATTGACATAATCTGATAATATAATGATTCATTCTGAAAAACTTTGTTTTCCATTGATAGGTATTGCTTCTGTTGAATGCAAAGACATGCTGATGGTTAGCTGAGAAATAAAAAAGTATATCATCTAATCATGTTTTAAAATCAGTATGTAGAGAGATCTTGCAGCATCTTTGAGACTAAGGAACCTACTGCATGAACTTTAAAAGAGTTTCAAGCCTCCTGGGCTGGAGCTGGGACACGGGATGGAGGTGGGGATTATTGCATGCTAAATCGCTGCCTAATTGCTACCAACCTTCAGCCGGGTCCCAGCCACTCTCTGCCCGCACTTTTTAGAAATTTAGCTTCCAATTTCTAAAAAGTGCGGGCAGAGAGCGGCTGGGACTTGGCTTGGACCTGGGCTGATTAGGTGATAATAATAATTATTAATCTTTATTTATATAGCGCTGTAAATTTACACAGTGCTGTACATCCAATCTTAAATTAGATGGATCCCTGCCCTCAAATAATCCCCTCCTCCATCCTGCGTTACAGTTCCAGACCAGGAGGCATGAAACACTTTTAAAGTTGATGCGATAAGCTCCTAACTGAAAGAAAGAAGTTGGTAGCATGAGTTTTCATAGACTAAAGTCTGCTTCCTCACATACATGTTTTAAAATGACAGCTACCATAATTATATATTTTCTAAAATGTAGTGGGACAATATCAACCCCAAAATCCATCACTTTAAAGTGTTCAGACATCAGTACAAGAGATTTAAGCAAACATCACTCATCCACTAGAATTGATTTGACTTTTCAAAATTTCTAGTCATTTTTCAATGTTAAGAGCCAAGGGCATTTTTGGAGGCATTTTGAGTGGAATGTTCCAGGTTCTACACCACTCTCTTATTTATCCTAACAGGTGTTTATGTTTTCTTAAGAAATGAAACAAGTAACAAAACAAGTCACTTAAAACATGGTAACTAGTAAAACAAGTTACTGTCAAAATGCCAGAACAAATAATGACTATGAATTACATTTGAAGTCAAGTCTAAGTTTTCCATTGGCTATGGGTGGGTGTCGTTTTTTCTTTCTCCTCAGGCAGCAAAATGGCTTTGGTCAGCACTCATAACTAATGTTACTGGGTGTCCTAGCATGGTGTGCATGTATGAGTATGGCATCTGGGTGTTACCTTTGATGGAAGCTGTTTTAAAAGGAGATCTAGGATCCTGTGTAAGACAGTATGCTAGTGGTTTGAGTCCATCTGCCTTGGTCCAGGCCCCAGAGGGAGAGAAGAACCACTGGACCTCATCCCCCTTCCCACCACCCTTCCCTTCTTCTTTTGTGTTGTCTCTTTTAGACTGTACGCCTGAGGGCAGGGAACCGTCTAAATATAAGATTCTATGTACAGCACTGTGTAAATTTACAGCACTATATAAATAAAGGATGATGATAATAATAATAATAATAATAATAATAATAATAGACTATGACTCTGGAAAACAGGGTTCGAATCCCAGCTGGGGCATGTAAACCCACTGGGTGACCTTGAGCAAATCACACTGTCTTAGCCTCAAGGGACAGCAATGGCAAACACCCTCTGAAGAGATTTGTCAAGAAAATCCCATGATAGGTTCACCTTAGGGATGCCATAACTCAGAAATTATTTGAAGGCACACAACAACAACAACAACAACAACAACAACAACAGGATCCTTACTTACACAATCTCTGCTGTTGGCCCACATGACTTCTTTCTTTGAGTCATCATTCAGATTGCTGCTAGCATTCTGAGTCACAAAAATGCCATTCTTTTCTTCAACCTGGCTAGCTCAGTTCATTATTGTTAAAACAAAGTAGAACAAAAACATATAAAGGGCACTTTGAACATTAGCGTCTTCTATCTGTTCTGTGTGGAACATTTAACACGTCTCAAATTATTAATAGCTCTGGACTCATATGCATGGTTCAGAAAGCACACAAGAAATGTTCCTTTGTGTTTTCTCATGACCCCTGAGACTCATCTGACTTTGTGGGGAGACAGAGTGAGGGAGGCCATAGGAAGGATACCTTCCATCTACCAATCCTTTGATGATTTATTTATTTTCATTTATTAAAATATTTATATCCCACCTTCCAGCTGAAGATCTCAGAGTGGCACACAATAAAATCAGCCTGACTATATTACAGCAGTGTAAATGAAGGGTTCTCAATTTATAATCCTCGAATGGTCTTGTACTTTAGTTGCCAGAAGCCTCCACCAGCAAGGCCAAATGAAGACAGAATCTGGGAGGTGAAGTGCAAACCTGCTTGGAGGACCAAAGACTAAGAACTGTTGGTGTAAATAATAAAAATGTTTTTAAAAGGCTAAAAACGTATCATGCAATATAAATGAATTACAATGAAAGATTAAATGACAATTTAGGCTGTGAGCTAAATCTGGGAGTAAACCATATGAACACAATTGGTTGATTTCTGGGTGGACATGTAGAGGATTGCATTACTAAGTTTTTGCTGTAAAATTTTTGGTTAAAGCAGGAATGTGAGGAAAAGAGTTTTCAGCTAAATCTCCTATCTACTTCAGCATCTAATGACCAGATTTGGGGAATTACCTTCTGGCTGTAATGAATGTTTACACATAACATGTCATAGTTGCCAGGAAAAAAAAGTGTTTGTGTGTGTTTTTAAAAAAGATTAGCATAAGTGGATTATCTAGAGGATATTTGATTATAAGTAGAAATGAGTAAAACTGTTTGTTTTTTAAAATGCCTGTTGACTATCTAGTTAAAATTTTTCGTGATTATATTACCATTCAGTAATTTGACTCCACAATTTAAATGCGACCCTGATGCTAGACATAACTTAGCCAATGATTTTAAATCTCATTGGTTTCAGTGAGGAGTGGCCACTTATACATTCCCTTCTCCCAAGAGATCAAAAAGAGAACACAGATTAAGATTTGCATTAAATTTGCATGTGTTTATTTGGAGGTATATATGCAGAAAGAATGAGCATCATTAAATTGAAAAACATCACCTCACCATGGTGAGAAAAGTATGTGACCAGGGAACCTTGCCTACTCTGCTATCCTGTTGAAGGTGGCTGATGGGAAATGTCAAAGTCCTTGCTTTCCCTGCCTTATGATCAGTGGTGTCCCTAAGTTTGATGTCATCTGGGGTGGTCACCCCGCACTCATTGACCTCCTCCCATATCACACCCATATAGAACCTTTAGTAATGTTTTCTGTACTAATTTACTTATAAATAATAATTCCCATATATCATTAAATGTAGCGGTAACAATTGTGCAATGAATATAGTAAAACGCAATTAACAAAAATAGATTTTAAAAAACCACAGAAATAAAATAGGTAAAACTTAAATGAAACTAGTAAAAACGTATTTCAGCATATTTGCAAGTTGGCTTATGGGCAACAAATAGTCTAAACAGAAATGTATTGCCCACCAGTAGAAGTTGAACAAAGATGGACCTAACTGGCCCTTCCTTGGCAAGGAATTTTACCACTTTGGAAGAGGCCACTCAGAGAAGCCATAGCTTCCAAGTGTCCTGATTTGGCAGGAAGAGGACCAGTTCATTATCTGTTGTCCCACTTCTCTCTCCTGCTCCAGTTTCCCCCTTTTGTTCTCAGTTTACTTCAACTGCTGCAGACTGAGTGCAAAGTACAAAAGTAGTTTGCACTCAATTAACTCTAGAGCAGGGGAATATAGGAGGGGGTGGATTCTTGCCCTTCTCAGTAGGCCCAGGCAAAAGAAGCCACTGCAACCTCTCTTAGATTGTGAGTTCGTCCTCATTAATAACTTTTGCCATCTTGACTACTCCAATATCCCTTGGCCACACATGTCCTTGTTTTTATCAAGTGAAATATAGAAGGATATGCAAAGTCCTCTCTCACATTTATTTTGAACATGCTGCAGATTTTGGTGAGATGCTCAAAGATGATGGGATCAGATCCACTCTGAATGCTTTAAGTATTCTTTTTCTCCATGCAAATGAGTACTTTATCATATGATGATAAGTGCTGAACTTGATCTTCCAGACCTTTCTTATACAAAGCATATTCACTATCCCACACAATATCACATTCCTCGTTCCTTTCAGTTCTTAATCTGACTTGTCCTCAACACTCATTTATATATGCAGGTCAACTTCCCTACTTTGTATGTGCCATCTAGGATCATATTTGTTACATTGGTAGGCTGCTTCATGTATTTTGACAGAAACAGCTCTGAGCTGTATGCTCTTTGTAATTTTTTTAAAGGGTGGACACTTAGGGAATCCCAGCTGTGTGAAGGTGGTGGGTGGGCGAAGAGGGGAAGAGGAGAGGAGGTGTGGAATCTTGCCCTTCCCAGTAAGCTCAGGCAAGAGCAAACTGCTGCACCCTCTCCTAGCTTGTGTGTACTTCTTCATTAATAATTTTTGCCATCTTGATCTCACTATGATGTTGCTTAGCCACATGACTCCTGTTTTTCACCTGAAAAGACACAGGAGATTATGGAATTTGTTAAAGTTCTCTACAAAGGTACATCCAAGCTTTTACGTGTTAACTGCTTACTAGGGGTCTTTTAATCCACCCAAATGTAACTTGCAGTCCCAAAAGTAATGTTTCTGCTCACCATTACTCCCACACATTTTTTCCTCTGGAAAGCCTCCACTTGCCCATCCCCTGCACTGCACTCACCAGAAAGTTCATTCTTTCCCCAAAAAAACCTAATACCAGCAAGTGCTTTCATTGGAGGTTTCATTGGAGGTCACCATCCTCAGGGTGTTGAAGTTTAAATTATCTTCACAACACTAGTCAATAAATAGAGATGAAGCTCCATATTTAAAATTCCTCCATGTAATGCAGCTGTAAACAACAGATAACCTTGCTTCCAAATAAAGTGGCAGTTCTCCTCTGTCTATGAGTGTCAACAGGCAGAGAGGAGAATGACAGGGTCTTGGGGGTATCAGAATGTACGTTCAACATGAGTCCTCTGTGCCATTCTGTGAAGAAGGTATTGTCACAGTATTCTCACAGCAACCTTTTTCTCAGATCAGGTAGCCCATCTGCCCAGGGACTGTTCTGCAAGGAAATTCTGCTAGTTGTTTGCCAGTGGTAAAAAAATTCTCAGTCAAAATGGTGCTTTTTCTTTTGAATAACAAAAAATAAAGCTTTTTAAAAACAATGTGCCTATATCAGACAATCTTTGTATCTCCCTTCATCATACTGCCCAGTTTTGCACGTCGTTCTTGTTGTTGTTCTTGTGTGCCTTCAAATCATTTCTGACTTTTGGTGATCATAAGGCAAATTTATCATGGGGGGGGCAGGTTTCTTCAGACTGGGTTTGCTATTGCCATCCTCTGAGGCTGAGAGCATGTGACTTGCCCAAGATCACCCAGTGGACTTCATAGCCAAGCTGGGAATTGAACCCTGGTCTCGAGAGTCATAGTCCAATAACACTAAAATCCACTATACCATGCTGGCTCCTGGTAACATAGGGGAAAGGGAAATCACTGAAATAGTCTCCATAGCCCCAGATTTCCAACCTAGAGATCATTCCTACTTTTTAAAGTTCATTGTTAGCCAGCCTGTTACTAATCTAGCTCTCAAACTAACATTTAGATAGTTATGGTTTGGGGTTTGGCTTCTATGTCACCAGTTGTATAATCTAAGCAATCTTGGACTATAGCACAATTTTAGAGATTGCAGCTTCCTTTGATTTTCAAGGTTAGATTACTGTATACTCAGTGTGGTATCAGGATCTACACCATGGCATATTATAGTCTCAGTACCTATCTATAGTTTCCACTAACGTAGTCCCCTCCAGTGCTGGAATTTCTAAGAGTTACCCTGTAGGTTTACATGGCTAAGCTGGGCTTCATACTCTGGTTTCTAGAGTCTTAGTCCAACACTCAAACCACTACATCATGCTGGCTCAAGTTTTGCATACCCTCTATCATTTCACAGATGTAAATGAAGACACATCATCAGAGTGTTGTTAAGATGGCAAAGGTTATACATACAAGAAAAACAGGGACGTATTAAAAGCAGCAGAAAAAGTGGAAAGAGTTACTTTTTTGGACCATAACTCTCAGAATGCCTTAGCCTGCATGGCCAGTAACTTTTCTGACCTTGAGTACAACTGTAGCAGTATTTGTGGTATTTGTACCTAGTATTCTCAATTTTATACTGTTACTTTTGTTGCCAGATATGGAGTGTTTCTCTTCAATAGTGTAGGTCACTCCAGCAAATTCATATAATTAATTAAGAATATGTTAACTTTTTGCAAGCATTTTCATGAAAATCTGCAAATCTATAACAGTGAAGGGTAAAAATTATTTTGGGGGTGTGTCAAAAATGTATACATGAAACTTAATATCTTTGGAATGATTTGACGGGGTGTGCCCCCACTGAAATGACTTGCTCACTGCTATTATAAATACACTTTGGAAATAAGAGAGAAAAATGCACCTATCTTCCTACATATATGTAGGTTGTGGTTTTCTGGTGGTTACTTTGAGTAGCTAATATGAAGTTAAGAAATATTCTTCATTTCATGTTGAAATAGTAATATCAGTAATATCAGTAACATCAGATCTGGCTGTGATCACACATGCCTTGATTGTATCCTGTTTACTACTGCAACATACTGTATGTGTAGCTGCCTGTGGAAACTGTTCAGAAACTTGTGTGTGCAAAACGCCGCAGCCAGAATGCTGACTGGGGCCAATTACAGGGACGACATAATTCCTTTGTTAAAACAGCTTCACTGGCTACCAGTTCATTTCTGGGAACAATTCAAAGTGCTGGTTATGATTTATAAAGCCCTACACAGCTTAGTCCAGATTATTTGAGAGACCATATTTCCCATATGAACCAGCTAGAGCCCTAAGATCTTCAGGAGAGAGAGAGAGAGCCTTCTTGGTGGCTGCTCCTGCCCTCTGTAATGCCATTCCATGTGAAGAAAGAAAAAAATAGTTTTATTCAAGCAGGCTTTTAATGTATAATCATAGGGTGACTTGGCTGTTTGTTATATAGGGTGGGTATCATGGTTTTAGTGTGGTTTGTAATTTTATATTGTTTTAGATGTGATTTTAACTGTTTTATTGTAATATATTTTTAGAATTTTATTTGTGAGCCACCTTGGGTCCCCTCTGGAGAGAAAGGTGGGATATCAGTCAAATAAATAAATAAATAAATAAATATGCCATTGTAAGTGTATGCCATGTCACAGACCTGTCACATACAATGTCACAATACATATGCAAGCACTTACACTGCTTCTAGAACTGGGGCCTACTGACACTATTGAATTATAGCACTATTATTCTACTTTAACTGCCGTTGCAACTCCCACCCTAATCTGGCAGCTCTGGGATTCCATAGGATAGAATCATGGCAGTTAAAGTGGAATCATAGCACTATAAATGTGTAGTGTGAATAGGCCACTATGACCATTACAATGTTGTAATTTGAATTACTTCTGTCAATTGAATTGGGCATAAATCAAACAATGTATTCCTAATTTTTAGTGGCAAATTAATTGCATACATTTTATGGCTAAGCAATAACCCCTTTCCCACAAGGATTCTTAATGTCTGTGGCCCTTTAATATATTAAACTGTTCTACCATTGTGAGCATTTTTGCACATCCTCCATTCACTATCACTGGCTGTCTCCTAATTAGCACTGTTGATTGTCATAAAATTTGTAATTCTGTTTACCTTATAAACTCAACTATAAGTCAACCTCATGTATAAGTTGAGGTCATGTTTTCGGGCCAAAATTATGGATTTTGCCATGACCTGTGGATAGCTAATACGGTATATGGTAATCATAGGACTGATACAGACAGGCCCTTTGCAGTGCCCTCGTCATGTGCTAGGGTTGCCTGGGGGTGGAGCATATACATGCCCCACAACCCTAGCACATGACGAGGCATCAAGATGGTGGTGCCACCATCATTACGTAAGTGCATTGACACAGTGCTGTGCGGCGCTTATGTAATGAGTGCGCCAGTAGTGCACTTATTGTGCTGTTGCCACGTGCTGCCACAGCTTTAAAAAACCCCACATTTCACTGGTTCTTTTTCCGCCAGCGGGAAGCCATGAGGTTTGGTTGCTGTGGCTTCCCTCCAGCAGAAAAACAGGTGCCGGGAGGGTGCCCTTTTGGAGCAGTATATACTGCCTCATACTTTCTCAGCCCCTCCTCCACCAGATTTGTTTAAAAACAACCCAGCAACAAACCAGTGCTTTTGCAATTCTGATCTTACTCATACTGATAACTGGTTCATACTCGATAGCCATGTTAAAGTGAACACATTAATTACCACACTACACTCTTAAAACTCTGCAATTCCACTATAACTGCTCTGGCTGCCTCCTGTTTCATTATTCTGGGATTTGCAGTTTAAGGGGAGAGGGCATTTAGAATTCTCAGCCACAAAGCTCTTAGGCCTCACTGAACTACAAGCCTCAGAATGCAACAGGAGGCAGCCAGAAGAGTAAAAGTGGAACAGCAGCACTATCAGAGTGTAGTGTGGTAATATGGTACGAATTAAGGGAACCAGCAAGAGGTAAAGGTAAGGATACTGGACTAGGATACTGTATATCATGAGCCAGCATGGTGTAGTGGTTTGAATGTTGGACTATGATTCTGCTGACCAGGATTCAAATCCCCACTCAGCCATGAAACCCACTGAGTGACCTTGGGCAAGTCACATGCTCTCAGCCTCAAAGAAAAACAATGGCAAAACTCCTCTGAAGAGATCTTGCCAAGAAAATCCCATGATATTTTTGCTTTATGTCATCAGTGACTTGAATATACACAACAACAACAACAACAAAATTGTATGTTGGTTAAGACTTGTCTTTTGTCCAAAGCTTGGACTCAAGGTGGCTTGCAAGATAAAAAGAAACACAAATGAAAGTCCACATTTTTTGGGAAAAATATAAAATGCCACCAAATCTGTCTGTCATTTGAACACATACACACACACACACATTAAAAAAACAAAAAATTAAAATAGCACAACATTCTACGAAAAGTTCTATGTTTTAAAAAATTGTTGTTTTATCAAAGCCCATAGAAATACAAAGGCCAAAGGATAGTGAGGAGGCAGCCAGTCTAACATCCCTAGGAAGGGAGTTCCACAACCCAGGAGTAGCCACTGAGAAGGCCCTTTCATGCATCTCCACCACATATGCCTGTGAAAAAGAGAGGACCTGCCTATCCATTTCATACTATCCAGCAGCTTGAGTCCTTCTCATTGCCTTCTGGATATCTCCCATACATGAACAAGTGTGAATGCACACACTTCATTTCCTTCAGACAATTGCTGATGTTTGTTTAATGTCTTCTGCTAACTGTCCTGCTCCCTGTCCATTATGACAAGCCCAGAGCTACTGTACCCTCACACTTTCTCCATAGTTGTAGTCCTAAATGAACAGTTTGGAAAAAGAAAAGGAAAAAAAAAAAAAAAACCTTTTTGGTCAGTCACTCCAAGAATCCCCCAACCAGGATAATTTTTCCAAACTAAATGACTAAGTATATTAGCACTCTTTCATATCCATTCTGGCTTCTGCTTATAAAAATAATTAGACCTCAGTTGCAAATACTTTGAAAAATCCTCAAAAGGCATAGGTTTTGTTTTCGTTTTTTTTTTTAAAGATTAAATATTGAAATGGGCAGCACAATCAATATTTATATATAATTCAATTAAAAAACCAGCTGGACTCATTTTGTGAATGCTTTTCTGCGTGCCGTGGGCTGCCTCCAAATTGAATTTTTTTTCTTCTATATACATACAAGCTTTTAATGCTGCTGTGGCTAAAACATTCTCCCCACATTTCCAAAATTTTGCATGTGTGCACAGGACAGCTTTCTTACTATTCTTGGTAGTGAGTACATCAAATGGGATGAAATAGCAATATATTGTGATTCTATGACTTGGACATAAAGTGCACATGAATTTATGAAATTTGATTTGATGTACATTTTAGTGCTTCTTTGATGCTTGAGAGACCCTGTTTCCCAGAAAGTCCTGGACATGACACCAGAAGGAACACAATATCAGATACCACAAAAAACATCAAGAGCCTCTGAGGAGCTGCAAGAAAGAGCAGTGATTTTGCTGAAAATGTGGGAGATGCATGGAAATGGTTTGGCAATCTAAATAATTATACATAGGCTTGAGGTATGTGTGTGTGGGAGGGTGGAAGTGGAGGGGTGGGGTGGAATCCCATTTGAAACCTATTCACAAATAGAATGTTTTCACTGTGGATGAAGCTATTAGCCAGAAGTACTTCCAATTCATTGTTTGAACAGTTTGTTTGCTTAACCTCATCGGTGACTGAGTTACAGCCTCAAGCTGAACAATGCCAAGGTTGGAGCTCAATGAAGGCATGCGTACATATAGAAGAGAATATGGCTGGTCACACTAGGCATCAGCTCTCCAGTCTTAAAGAGACTTTAGTTCAGTTTGGTTGCAGTATGTCAAGATGGCTGCCCATTATAAGTGGAAAACCATCTCAGTCTCTAAATGTTTGGAAATCACGGGATGATGCTGTACAAATGTTCCCATCGAGACAGGGAACACTCTTTCTCCGATGGCAGATGGAAAATTGCCCTCAGGTGGGGTGTTAACTACTGCGGCCACAGAAAATGATTTCTAAACCGAAAGAGGCCAGTGCGAGGAGAAGGACAGCGTAAATACTGTTTCAGACTGCAGCAAACTGTACGTGCCAGTGACACATCCCATCACCCGCATCTCTTTACTGCAACAGCTTCTTCCAAACCCATAAACTAGCCCATTTAGACTGATTAAACCAAGGAAAGCCACATAAAGCCTCAAACTGCAACTGGGCCAAAAGAACCAAAAGGTTGCTGCTTGTTGTAGAGCAACAAGGAGACACCGTCTTGTAATGGGAGCTAGCCTGTGCTAGGGACTGTTGTGATGAGCCATCGCCTGACTGCAGAACCCAATTTTATTGAGAGGGACTGCTGCTCTGTACAAACCTTATGTGCACAATTTATGACACCCTTTCTCTACCATATCACTTTAATATGGTGCTGCCGCATTGCCTGTTTCTCCACCTAACGAACAAACCATACCGAGGGGCTTGGTTTAATCATCTTGAGGGGATCCAAGTGACAGCAATGTTAATTAGAAACTGGCAGCTCTCCAGCCTTTATTGTACTATTTGCTCATTTTAAAATATAAATGCTGCTTCTTTTCAAATGGTTAATATTTCAGTTCTGGCTAGTGCTTTGGGTTTTCCATTCCTATATTGGATTCACTTGATGTCTTGCTTTTTGTAAGGGGCTGCAAAGTGACATATCTCATTATAACTTGTCCACAAGCTTAATGAGAGCTTTTTTTTATTATATGCCTAAGGAAAATGAACATTCTTCATCAAGCATACGGTCTTTCCAGAGGATCCAGGCTCCAAAGTCATGCAGGCAATAAGATATGCCTGTTCCTGATGTAATAAAAGGTAGTCTTTTAATAGTCACTGGATTTAATTTTAGACATTATTTTTCCCAGTGTAGAAGATAGGCCACTCTTCCATATTAACATATGGAATAATGCATATGGAGTGCAATATGATCATGATCCCAATAACATTTTTTGATGTAAGGTATGGATAAACCATGTCCATATATATCTGTATTGTAGCACAACAGCTTAATGCCTGAACCATCAGCTCTCCCAGTTTTCAGAATTTGACCAGGTTTGTAAAGGTGATGTATGAATTGTACTGGAAATAAAGAAATTTACATATGTTGTTGGGCTTTAAAATATGGTTGCTGGAAGCTGCAGTCCAACATCTTGAGGACCCCAAGTTACCAGCATCTGACTTAAGTAAATTGCTCTTAGCCAATTCTCTGAGGGATTCATAACATCACCTTATACTATTGCTGTAAGGATTACTGAAGCAATGTATGTAAGGACCTCAGAGCCTAGAATCTTCCTGAAGGTTCATGTTAATATAACCAGAGATTATGTTAACATGGCTACTTTTTCTGGGACTGTACAAGGAGACATCCAACACCTCATTATATAATGGTTTTACCAAAGCCATGCAATAGTTGTGACAGTGGTGTCACAGGGCATGGTGTGGGGGTGCAGAGTGACACCCCAGAAGAGGGATGATACCTGGTTTGTCCCTTCTCCCCTTTGGTGCAGGAGGGGCAAATATGTGCTCTTACTGGCTCCTCTGTCAACAGAATTTCTCTCTGTGGAGGAAGCCTGATGATAGAGCAGCAGGAGGGGCGAATACACACTTCCTGGGTGACATCCTCCAAACAAGGTGAGACCCTTGTTAGTGATGCCACTGCTTATTGAATGGCTCCTGGGTGTTATCAAATGGCTCCTGGGTGTTATCAAAAGTGGTTTTAATAAAATTTTGGGGACATGTGGTCTGTACTATGACCCCTGACTGACCCCTTAAGGGACCCGCCATTAAATCCCAAGCAAGGAGGTCACGTAGTCAAGCCCACTTAGAGCGGCAGAGTCCCTAGTAAAGAAATCTTCTACAGGAAGACCAAACCAGAATCGCCACTGCTCTCCTGAGTAAGACAATAGACCTGGCCTCACACTTGATGGGCCAGCCATCAGCTTAACTACTTGGCTATACAAGTCAGACTCCCCTCCGAATTGTGTCCAGAGCTAATGCATTGTGTTGCATATTGCCCACTCTTAGTTTAATAAAGCCCAAACCATCAGCACCTTTGTCTAAGCCTATCCTCATAGCTCCCGGACACGTTTCGCCCTATAAAAGACCTTGAGTTTGGACCCCACGCTGATGCTATTATCAGACTGTTAGCTGGTCCACGCCAGTGTGAGTCTTGATTCTAGATCCCTCGGCCATCCTCCCAGGTTCCAGCGGCCGTGTCCCATCACTCATCCACTTCCATCGGACATCCTGGAGAAGACTGCTAAGATAGTATCCCCTAAGTGGTGCCCCTCTTTCTGAACCTTTTCCTACTGCTAATGTGTGTGTGTTTGTAGGTATACTTCCCCCATATAGTGTGTCTCCCAATAAATGATATACAGTTATTGCATTCTAATTAGTATCAGTGGCTCTTCTCTTGGGTTTGTTGGCAACCTCTGGTATACATATAGGGGACCCAGTCTTAACAAAGCTTAAAGGCTTTGTTAGGACTGCCTCTCACCAGCATTTGAGCTAATTAATTCCCCCATACGAGAGAGACTTTCTAACATGGGCACAACTCTGCTCCTGGTCCAAATTGCCACTGATTGGCCATCAGGGTGTCCTGGGAGACCTTCCTCATGATGACATCCACCTTTGTTTTCCTGGACCTCTGGATACATACTTTATTTATTGTATTTATATCCCACCTTCCTCCCCAAATAGAATTGAAGGCAGCTCTGCTAGACCAGGTTCAACAGGAACTTGACCTGGGTGTTCAGGAAAAACATCATATAAGTGAAAAATAGTTACTATTTATAGTTCTATATAAAATGCACACATGTAAGAATGTAAGATCCTTGATATCACTTTCCCAGAACAAATTGAGATCCTGCAAATGATATGAGCATACTGTATGTCTTATTTTTGACATTCAGCACTACTCTCATAAAAATCTGTAAGAATTCTCCTGCATGGATCATTATTGGCCTAAACCCTTTTGTTAGCCCTGACTAGAGGAGTTCCATTGAATCAAATTGATTTACTTATATGTAGACTCAGAAGTCTATAACTGATTCAATGGGTTTACTCTAATTGGAATTAAGCAACAGGATTCCAGCCATGATATCAAGCTGTTGTTTTAAAGCTGTGAGAATCAGTTGGATTCATGAATGGAAATAATGAGATTTAAGGATGAAAGGCTCATCTTGATGACATCTCATACACGTGCAGGATAAATGCCCTACTTCTCAGCCAGGAAGTCAGTGCAACCATTCAAAATCATGGAAACATTTTGATTGACTGCAGCCTGCGTTAGATATGTCCTATGATGTCCTCGTTACTTATTTGATGTCATTCTTTCTACATTCCTTCATGTTAATCACAATTTTATTTGCATAGCTGTGGCAGACAGGAACTGTTTGTGATAAATTTCTTTTAAAGAAAGCACTCTCCATGCAAGAACTGTTATCATTTGTTTAAGATGGATAAGACACTGCAGCTGCAGTTTTCTATAAGCAATGGATATTATCTATTTCTCCCTGTACATTTCTTGAATAACTAGCATACAAAATCTGTTGTTGCCTTTGATTTCATGAATTTGCACAGCAAACTTGTCTTTTAAAAGACCATTGTATACCTTTAAGTGCAGTGATGTTTCTGTAGTAAGAATTCTTTGCTTATCTCAAGAAAGCTAAGTAATGGAGATATGATATACTGAAATAACTTTTAATTAATGTTGGATAATGGAGCATAGTTGGATAGTTGGATTTCTATGTAGGGGTGTGAAAGCTGGACAGTGAAGAAAGCTGACAAGAAGAAAATCAACTCATTTGAAATGTGGTCCTCAAGGAGAATTCCATGGATTGCTAAAAAGACAAATGAATGGGTCTGAGAGCAAATCAAGCCCCAGCTCTTCTTAGAAGCCAAAATTACTGAACTGAGTATGTCATACTTTGGATAGATCATGAGACAATGTGGTTCATTGGAGAAGATGATAATGCTGAGTAAAGTGGGAGGCAGTTGGAAAAGAAGAGGACCATGCTACAGTTGAACTGAATCAGTCAAGGAAGTCATGGCCCTGAGTTTCCTAGACCTGAACAAGTCAGTTGATGACCAGGGAGGTCGTCTGATGGTGATTTCCCATTCATAGGATTTTCATCAGTCAAAGTTGATTTGATGGCAATTAGCAACAAAGTGCAAAGTGAAAGGTTTCTTCTCAAATATTACTCCCCATGATGTGGTGATGCAATATTTATCTCTGTATTTTCAGAAATGTGTCCAGGAAAAGATAAAAAGCTGTATACAGTATTTCCCTTTTTATTTTCAAGTTGAATTTTTGAACAGTAGATTCTATATGTGTGATTCTATAGATTAGGGATGGACAAAGGGTGAATCCATATTTGGGTAGTCATTGCTCTGTATACAGAGTGTATACCTTACTGATGTTCAAGGTTTGATCAAACAACTGTTCTCAAAGATTCTGCATCATTTCCAATTCCATGGCAGGCTGTATGTTCAGAGCTGTATCTACAATATATAATTGTAGCAGTTTGATACCACTAACTGTTATAGCTACATCATATGGAATCCTTGGATTTGCTGTTTGGTAAGGTACTTAGAATTCTCAAGTGTATCTCCTCTGAAGACATGCAGGATAGAATCCTAAGTACCTCATGAAATTATATGTCCCAGGATCCCATAGGATGGAGCCACACCAGTGGAATCACAGTGCTATAATTATGAAATGTAGATACACCCCAAGTGGAGTTTATTAAGCAAATACATCAAGGGGAAAAAACATTGAATGATCGATATGAATTTTTCACACTGGCTGGAGGATTGTGGGAATTGTACTCCAAAAAGTTACCTTCTCAGGCTTTGTGAATCAGTCCTGACATCATTGCCTTTGCCTAACAGAAAGTGTAATTCTGAACAGTAAATGCCAAGATTCTGCAGTGGGTTGCATATGAACTAGACATATGAACTAGACATCATTGACACAGCTGGGCAGGTTCCCACTGTTGTCATCTGCCCCCAGAACTGATTAGCTGGGTGTAAAACCACAACCTCTTTCATTTTCTGTTGTGATCTCAACATAGTATCATTCTGGAGCATTGGGAAAAATTTAAATAGGGTTGAGAGAGTCACTTGGCACACTGCTGCTGCTACTGCTGTACAGGTAAGATCACCAGGGCCCACCAGTGAAGAGGCTACCCACCAATGGGTACCTTTGCTTGCTCCCAAACCTGGAGACAGCCTGTCTGAATCCAGGTTGAATCCTGGTTTGGCCATGTAAATTCATTGGGTGATGTTGGGCAAGTCACCCTCTCTCAGCCTCAGAGGATGGCAATGGGAAACCCCCTGTGAACAAACCTTGCCAAGAAAACCCCACATTAGGTTTGCCTTAGGGTCGCCATAAAAGCCAGAAATGAATTCAAGGCACACAATAACATTAGGATGATATATTTGAGATGTTATATTTGAGATGCAAAGAGCAAAGAACATTTTTGGATCCCCAGGAATAATGTGAAAAATAGTTGCCACATAATTTGAAAATAATATTTCAGATAGGAAAAACCCCACTGGACAATAAATAAATTATTTCATAAATATTGACTGCCATTCAAATATTGAGGTCCTCATAAAGCAGCAGTGAAATCACAATCAGCTGATTTAGCACAATTCTCTTTGCTGCTGATGGATACTTCTTGCTTTAAATACAACAACATTCAAAATCCATAAAACTGTGATACCTTTATTGGGCAAGCCAAAAATGCACAAACTACATCATGCAAGTCTTTGAAGCCTCACTGGATTCTTAATCAAGCAATGAGCATTTCAAGAATACTGGATGACTTTTATTGTCTATGTTAATCATCACTCCCACAGGATACAATCTCCTGCTTCACAGATGGATCTCTGGAATGACACTACACCTTGACAAACCAGACTTGCTGGCTCTTGTTGAGAACTATTTTTTTATTCTGTTGCAGAATAACTCCTGTATATACTCAACTATAAGTCAACCTCATATATATATATATATATATATATATATGGCAAGTTTTGGGGCCAAAATTATGGATTTTGATATGACCAGTGGATAAGTCGAGGATAAAACTTAGGAGCATGTAATGAAGGATGTAAAGGATGATGTAAATGAAAATAATGCCAAAGAACTTACAAGATTAACTATTTGTGCACATACTAAAGGCTGGATGGATGAGAGAGTAGAAGAGGGTCAATGCTTCCAGGGCAGATTAAACACTTGCCCTTCACCATTGAGAGTTAAAATACAGTACTTATATTGATCCATGGATAAGTTGACTCAAGTTTTTTGGGTCAATTTTTCAACCTAAATTTCTAGACTTTTACATGAGTATATACAGTATTCATCAGATACATACCCTTGTCATTAGTTGTTGTTTTTGTAATTGTTTTATAGACTTTATGTGTTTTATTGTAAAAACTCAATAAAAAATTAGAAAAAATGATATTGGAGAAGAAAAGTCACAAGCCTACATTTTGTTTCAGATGTTACTTCTGTTGTCAGTTAGGATGGTCTTATCAGTAGTAACAAAGTCCCTCCCCTTCTTGGCCATATGGGAACCAGGGACAAAGGGCAGTGAAACAAAGACAGTAAACATATCGAGGTGTAGCCATGTTAGCTATACAGCAAAACACAATAACATCCAAAATCCACAAAGTAGTATCTTTATTGGGCCAACCAAAAATCTACAAAATACATCATGCAAGCTTTTGAAACACTACTGGCTTCTTCATCATTTAAAAGTGTTAACAATCATGCAGGAGAAGAAGAAAAATAATGATATTAGAGTTGCAGGATATATTTTTTGGCATGTTTTTTGTTTTTTAAAAAGTTATATCTCCAACTTCTATCAAGCAATATCAACGTGATGCACAAGCTTCATAAGCTACCTGCCTCTTTCTTAGGCTGCAGAGAGCAAGGTAGAAGCTGCAATAATAGAAATTGGGAAAAATAAATCGCCAGGAACAGATGATATTCTAATTGAATTGCTGCAGTCCACACAGACAGAATCAACCGTAGTGTTAACTAAAATATGCTAACAAATATGGAAAACATAAACAGTGGCCAACAGACTGGAAATGATCAATATACATCCCCACTCACAAAAACGGAGACACAAAAGACTGCAGGAACTATAGGACCACAGTATTGATTTTCCATGTGATCAAAACTATGCTTAAAATTCTGCAGCACAGACTCTAAACATATAGGAAGAGAGAAATTCCAGAGGTGCAAGTGGGGTCCAGGAAAGGAAGGGGCACTAGGGGCCACATTACAGAGATATGATGGTTAATGGAGCACACCAAGGAATTCCAGAAGAAAATCAGCATTTGCTTTATAAACTATAGCAAAGTCTTTGACTGTACAGATCACAAAAAGCTATGGAATGCTCTTAAAGAAATGGGAATTCCACTACATCTGATAGTCCTGATGAGAAATCCGTACTTAGAACAAAAGGCTACTGTTAGAACAGCATATGGAGAAACAGATTGGTTCCCAATTGGCAAAGGAGTCAGGGAAGGTTGCATTCTATTACCCTACTTGCTCAATTTGTGTGCAGAAAATATCATATAAAGAGCAGATTTAGACTCAGAAGAAGGATGAGTGACAAAGGAAGGAAGGAACATCAACAATCTAATATATGAGGATGACACATACTACTAGCAGATAACATTGCAGACTTGAAACAATTGCTGAAAAAAGTCAAAGAAGAAAGTGCAAAAGCAGGCTTATTGCTAAACATAAAGAAAACAAAAATAATGATCACCAAGGATCTACATAAATTCAACCTAGATAATGAGGAAATCAAAATAGTTAAAGATCTCCCATGCCTTGGGTCAAACATTGATCAGAACAGAGACTGCAGACAAGACATCAGAAGATGACTAGGAATGGGAAGGGCAGAGATAAAAGAACTAGAGAAGATTCTAAAGTGTAAAGATATACAACTGAGCTCTAAGGTTAGGCAAGCCATTATATCTCCTATCACCGTTAATGGATGTGAGAGCTAGTGCTGGAAAAGAGTGCTAAGGGTACAGTATATGGCCAAAAAGAAAAGTCCAAGAACAGATCAAACCTGAACTCTCCCTGAAAACCAAGATGATGATATTGAGGCTCTTACTTTGGCCACAACATGAGAAGGCATGACTCATTAGAAAAAGATGATAATACGAGGGAAAGTAGAAGGTAGCAGAAAGAGAGGAGGATTTCATAGCAGATGGATATACCTTATATACTCGACTATAAATTGATTTCATGTTTAAGTCGAGAGCAGGTTTGGGGGCCAAAATGATGAATTTTGATATGATATGACCTGTGGGTAAGTTGAGAGTAAGACTTAGGGTCATCTATCAAAGAATCTAAAGGATGAAACAAAGGAGAAGAATGCCAAATAATTTACAAAATTGCAGGAGGCATAACTGTTTGTGTTCACACTGACAGATGGATGGATGAAAGAACAGAGGAAGGTTAGTGCTTCCAAGACAGAGTACACTCTTGCATTTCACCAGAAGATGTTTTCTCTTTTTATGAGAGTTAAGTTACAGTACTTCTATTGTGCTGTGGATAAGTCGACTTAGATTTTTGGGTCAATTTTTTGACTAAAATTTCTAGACTTATACATGAGTATACACAGTACTCAATCTGTGAGGCCATGGGCCTGACCCTGCAGGACTTAAGCAGGGCAAGGGGTCTTGGAGATGTCTCATCCACAGGGTTGTCATGAGTCAAGGTTGACTCGAAGGCAGTTAACAACAAACCTATAAAGCACCCAAAGGTTCTTCCAGATGCAGCATTAGAGACTTCCTGAGAACTTCAGTGTTCTCAGCTTAAGAAAGGGGCAGGTAGCCTTACCCAGGGCAGAAAAAACCTAAATCTCAGAGGAAGTTACCTTTCCTGATTCTAACAGAGTCGAAATTTTATTGCCTGGATTTTACAACCCTTTGTCTCCCAGAGCCCACATTTTCAAAGACAGGAGTAGCTTCTGCCTGCATTAATATCCCTCCAGACCATCCTAACTGATGACAACAACAAAAACATTTTGACAAAATGTTGGCCTGTGGCTAACATTGTCATTCCCCCAACCTCCGGAATGATTTTGAACAGGCTAAGATATAGCTGTGACTTCTGAGCAGCACACAACTCTAGCACCTTGTAAAATGTCTCAGATCTGGCTTGTTCATTGACAAGGATCTTTAGAGCCCCCACAAACATGGAAGAGATTGCAGCATTTGACACAGAATCTCTCTTCATTAGCACCACTCGCTATGGACTGATGTTGAATCCTACTGGTTAAAGGAGGATCATGACAGGTGGATACAGTCCAAAGAGGAATGGTGTGGTTGATTTTAATACAACAGTGATGGCATTATGGGGGATTTGAAATCAGGTTCTTAGTGGAAAAAAGTAAGGCCATTTATCACTTTTTGCCAAAAGAATTACAGTGGTCCCCCGGGTTACGAAAGTAATCCGTTCCGGATTACCTTTCGTAACCGGGAAATATTCGTAACCCAGGGGACCGCTTTTTTTGCCGGACCGCGTGGCAAATTTAAAGGGGCCGCGTGGGTTTTTTAATCGTAACTCGGGTTTTATTCACAAGCCGGGGCCGTTTTTGCGGCCCCGGCTCTTTCGTACCCCGGGGGATTCGTACCCCGGGGGGACCACTGTAATAGAGTCTGTGGTCATTTTCTGTTAGGTAAATTGCTAAGCCTTCTACAAATATCTGGTATATGCATATGAATATGTACTACCTGCAAAACTCTACATTATAGAATCCTCTGGTTCCTTGTGGTGAGAGACTTTGGTGACCTTGGTTCTTTTTTATAGTATTTAAAGCCAGCCTCTGATTTTACCAGAAAAAAGAACCTGTACTTTTTGAAATCCTCCTTTCTAGTCTCCTTTTTACTGATAGGAATCAATTATTTGCTGGGAAACTCATATAGTTTTTATTTATTTATACATTTTTGTGATGTAAAAAAAATCTCCATTTTAAATTTGAAATATGTAGGTTTTTCATACGCAGAATTGAACTTTTGGCAAAATGTGATGAAATTTGAATTGGGGAGCAGTCTCTTGATCAGACAGCTTGTGCTCTCCCTGCCTGGACTACTGAATGTGAAGTACAGCTTGAAAAGTCAAATGTAGGAAAGAAACAGCCACATCCATATTTTAATTCAGGTAGCATGACTCTGTACCTTTCATTCTAAATAACTGATCCAAACCAGATTGTAGTATCTTCCAAGATGGAGCCAGAATCGTCTAGAGAAGTGTTCTCCTCCCCTCCCCTGACTTTTTGTTTGAGGCAATAAATGGAAGTTTTCCATTGCCTTCTTTTGCAGGTGAGAACATGTGACTTGCCCAAAGTCATCCAGTGGATTTCACAGCTCAGATGGGAATTGAATCCCAGTCTCCAGAGTCAGTCCAATACTCAAACCACTATGCCATGCTGGTTGCCTGTCGATTTATGGAAACATCATGAATTTTATAGGGCTTTTTTTAAAGGCAAGGAATACTCAGAGGTGGTTTTGCCAGTTCCTTCCTTTGAAGTATAGCCTATAACACCTGGTAGTTATCATCCAAGTTCTAATAAGGGCTGACCATGCTTAGCTTCCAAGAGTAGATGGAATCTGGTGCCTTTAGAATATTACCAAATAATTCCCTTCTATGGTAACCATTTGGAACTTTAATAAGAAACATGACAGGAACTCTTAGCTTTATGGAAGATGATAATAGGAACTGCCCCCTTAGTTGCAGCTTTGTGGTTGAATGGCTTTCCTTTATAATATATTCACCCCTCCACTGAGTTCCAGGGATGGGGAAGGCTATGATTGTGTTTCATTGGAATTTGCATTGCTAATGAAAAGAAATGGAGAAGAGTTTGTCATGGGTATATTTGTTTCATTTTGGCATTTTTGGGGCTGCCATTGCCAGCTAGTATCTGAAGGCACTGCATTGATGGATGGCACTGCTTGAATTGCTGTACCACATGTAATGATCCCTGATGGCCCAGTGGTTAAATGCCTGTACTGCAGCCACTCACTCAAAATCATAAGGTGGCGAGTTCAATACCAGCAAAAGAGCTCAAGCTTGACTCAGGCTTGCATCCTTCTGAGGTCACTAAAATGAGTACCCAGATTGTTGGGGGCAATATAAATGAAGCTGTTTGTTTGACTGCTGTAATCCACTTTGATTTCCCACCGGAAAAGGCGGAATAGAAATAAATCCTATTATTATTATTATTATTATTATTATTTCCACACCTTTGCTAAATGTTTTCTCCCTGCATACAGTTCAGTTTTCTAAAGGTTGTTGCAAACTACATCTTTCACCTTTTGAAATGAGATATGTATGGAACAAATAGGCTGGGCAAGATTATCTGTCAGTCTAAAGGTAAAGATAAAGGTAGTCCCTTGACATGAATGTTTAGTCATAACTGACTGTAGGGGGCAGTGCTCATGTCCATTACTAAGCCAAATAGCCAGTGTTGTGCAAGGACTGCTCTGGTGGGGATGTAATACAGCAGGTACCTTTCCACCAGATTGGTACCTATTTATCTACTTGCATTTGCATGATTTTGAACTGCTATGTTGGCATAAACTGGGACTAGTGATAGGAACTCATCCCATCCACCCCATGCCAACCTTCCAGTCTTCCAATAGTCAGAATTGGCATCTTAACCACTAAGCCACCACATCAGTTTAGATTGTCTTATATTTTATTTTCTACTGATGCAACAGAAACACTTCTTCTTGCTGCATATTTACATGATGTGGTGTGTTATCTAAGTTAATGGCTTACACAGCGCAAGAACCTGAATGAATAATTGCCTATACATAATGCATTTTGTTCTCTGCAACTGAAGAGCACCTTCTCACCCTCTGAGCCTCTTTCTTGCAGAATATGATTTTTGAGGGAAAGGTCTGGGATTTCCTGGACTTCTCTGAATCAGTGGGTTTAGCCATTATAGAGTCTGGCAACATTAGGACTGATATTCAGTCAACAACATTAATTGTAGGTAGACTTCTTTTTCTTTGCTGGTTGGGTACTGGTATCATGGATTATGATAATAAAACATATAGGGAAAACGTGGCTTGGTTAGGGTGCTTCATAATGCCTTAAGGCAGATGGTTGGTTTACATCATAGATGGATATATACCACCCCAGGTTCTATGATTCTGTGACTGAAATTGTTCAGTATTAAGGTCTACAGAGAATCAGTTTCTAAGATGTAAATTTTCAAGGTGTGCAAATTCATGCCTGGTACTGTACATTACTGGAAGATGGTGGTCCAAGAACATTCAATATATTATTAGTATGGTGATACTTCCCAAACTGAGCTAAATTACCGTTTTTTTCCACAGGCTTCCTTCCTGACTGTTATGAATTCTAAAGAGTATCATGGATGTTTTATGGAGGTATGCCATGGTTATTTTATGGAGTGAAAGAAGAGTAGGAAGTAATAATCCAATGAAATGAGCTCAGCAGTGAAACACTTCAATATGCTAATTTTTTGCAGTGGCTGCACTCCTCCCAATTTGTATGTGCAAATGCAGGCTCACCTTTGACTGAGTCTTGGGATTAAAAGTCATTGCTTCAGCTTTCTTTCTTTCTTTCTTTCTTTCTTTCTTTCTTTCTTCTTTTTTCTTTCTTTTGCAAACTCTCACCATTTGAATGTGGTTCATTTGTGCTTATCACTAAGGAATTAATTTTTTGCACCACTTTTATAATGCTGATTTATCTAGCTTCTTTGAATCACTGCCAGTATACAGAATCATTCAAAACTGTTGCAGTACTAACTACACTAACATGAAAGTTCCATTGAAATCATCGGACTTTTCTTTGAGGTAAGTGTGTTTAGGATTCTATTTAGAGTTTTGCAGTTAGCTCTAGAAGGGTGATCCAAGACGGATGTAATAACAGTGAGCTGATGAATGGAAAATATTATTTTCCCTGTTCTAAGAGGAGAACACAGAAACCAACTAAGATCAATAGCCAATTGGAGAACAGTCTATGAAAAATAATGAAAAAGGCTAAGAGCTAGTGAACTGCTCTTGACACATTTTGAAACTAAGCTTCTGCAAAAGAAGATCCCACTGAGTATTGCTGAATTTCCCACCCAGTAATTTTACTCATGACTGCAGCACTAACCCTCTAACAGCAGCAGTTGTAAAGAAACAGTTGACAAATTACAACTTGCTGGATTCAGCAGTCAGTTCATTTCTTGTTATTTTGGCAATGTAAACTCATACATGAGTGACTCTATGCTGATATATCAAAGTCCAATTCAGAATTAGTACTTACTCATATTCTGATGTCTGTCTTACTTAGATGATTTTGCGGCACAGTGAAGCAAAAAATTCACATGTGTCTTGAGTGAGTAGTAGTTAGCTTTTATTGGTTTTGTTCATTTTACTCAGAGGTGGCTCCTGGAAATTCAGTAGAAAAAGAAGGGACTTGTCTGCCAGTTTAACTTGTAAGATTCCATTTTTGCTGGGCACTGACTAACATCTCCGTTCAGATACTGAAAACATGAATATTTTTTGACCAAAGGAGAAAATCTGGCAAAAATGAAGTGCTAAGATTTCCATAAGGTTATGGCGTGAACCTTTCTCGGGGACTTGTGGCTGCTGCAGTGCATTGTCTTGTCCAAGTTTTCATTACAGAGTTGAGTCATTTTGTGGAGAAGCAATGAACCCCTCAGCCTCTAGGACTATTGTTCAGATCTAATATACATCTGAAAATGAATGTGAAAGCTGCTTTCCTCTTATCCTTAGACTCCACCATCTGATACACAGGCTACTGAGGATGTAGGCATAGATTAAGCAAAGGGTTGAACAAGGACTATGCTGAAAATTTACCCTAAACACTTAACCCCCAAAATATTTCTCTGAGATGCCTCGAGATGGTAATAATTGTCTACGTTATATAGGAAGATGATTTATCTGAACAACATTGTTGTTTTCATGTGCAATGTTCCTTCGAGGTGTTGGCCAGAAATAGGCCTGCCTTTAATCACTTGCTAAATTATTGTAAGCCAGTGTGGTGTAATAGTTTGAGTGTTGGATTATGTGTGTTGGTCTCTGGAGACCAAGGTTCAATTCTCAGCTTGGCCATGAAAACCACTGGGTGACCTTGGGCAATTCACATCCTTTCAGCCTCAGGGGAAGGCAATGGTAAACCTCTTCTGAACAAATCTTGCCAAGTAAATCCCATAACAGATTTGCCTTAGAGTCACCATAAATTGGAAATGATTTGAAGGCACACAATAACAACAACCTGATCCTATTAACTTGAAATGTCAGAAACTGAATCTGGAGCTTTCTAAATGTAAAGCATTGTGTTCTACTGCTGAGATACAGGCTCTACTTCAATTAATGCCTCTACCCAAATGAGCCATTCACAATCACAGAGAGACTGACGACCCTGGTGCTACTTAAGGATAAAAAATAATTTAATTTAAAATATTTTTGCTTTGTCTTTTTGGGTGTATGGGTGTGCAACATTACAAAACACGAGAATAGGAACAACTTCAGCAATTACTTTAACAAACATCTTGGATTGCAAATCTGTGTCCATTCTCGGGCTTTTAAACCTCCTGAGGCACTCAGGCAGTTACTGTTGGGAAGGACATTGAAACAGATGTACTTTTGAATTTATTTAGGTATCTGAACAGGGCTAAATACTATTACAAACCACCACCACATTAGGGTTTCTACACTGTATTGTGGGATTATTTGCCAGTTTGGGATTAATTGCATTTCTAAATTTCTCTTTTAGGATATTAGAAATTCCTTAATCCCCCCCCCCCCCCCAAAATAGAACAGCAAAACCTAAGAGGCCTTATAGGTGCCTTTTAAGGAATTTTTGAAGACATTTTAAAGGAAATTATGCTACAAATCTGTTTTTTTTAACAGATACAGATAAAACACAAAAAATGAGACCATTAAATTAAAATAAATGACACATTTTCAAGGTATGGCCCCTGCATGTTAGAACACAACCCCCTATTTCATATACAGTGGGCCCTTGGTATCCACTGGGATTTGGTTCCAGGTCCTGTGGAAACTAAAATCTGTGGATGCTCAAGTCCGATTAAATACAATAGTGAAATGGTGTCCCTGATATAAAATGGCAAAAAAATACAATCGTGAAATGGTGTCCCTGATATAAAATGGCAAAACAAGATTTGCTTATGGAATTTATATTATTTTTCTAATATTTTCAGGCCATGGATGGTTGAATCTGTGAATAAAAAATTCTTGGATACAGAGGGCAACTGTATTCGCTAAAGCTCTTCAAATGATTTTTACCTAAATGCTAGGTGAAAAACTCTTTTAAAGAACAATGGGGGGGGGCATCAAAAGACATGTGGTGCTAGACACCCCTGTTGCTGCCTGACTGCAAGGTTGTCCAGCATTGCAGAGGTACAAGAAAAAGACCAAACAATGAAAACAAAAGAAAAAAAAATTCATATCTTGGCTATATTTTGTACTCTCCAAGAAAAGTTAATTGTTTCCCTCATTCCAAAATGGAGAGTTTCAGGGAAATGACAAAAAAGCTGATCACTATAATTTTGCATGGGAAAAAGATTTTTTTAAAAAGAAAGGAAAAGAAAAGTATGATCATCCATTTGAATCTACAGGACAATATCAGCCAAAGTAATAAGGCTATCCAACAGGTTCGTCAGGTGGTGGAAAAGTTTCACTATATCAATCAGTAATACAGATATAGCTACATACCTATATAACTGGCCACCATTTTCATTGAAAATCCATCTTTGTAGGAAAGGCCTAATTCATTCTGGAACAGTCCTGGTTCCAGAATCTAAGATGCAGAATAGCCTTAGATATTACTTTTCATATAATCCTCAAACCAATCAACCTACCTACTTAATTTCAGGGAGGTTGCTTCAAATTTATTTCAGGACAAGCAAGCAAGGGCTCAAGCTCCCTTGTGGGCTTTTTAGAAGCACTAATACTCATCTGGCCTTTAAAGAGACGTCACTATTCATTTTTATTAATGCCACATTCCCAAGCTTTGTGAAATTAATATACCAGACTTTCAAAATACGGATTCCACAGTTGAGAAGTGTAGTCAGTGATGATCTACACACTTTGCTAAAATTATTGAACACATAAGCTAATATTACAATGAAAGACTACCACTTTCAAAGAAAAAAAGATATATTAAGAAAAATATTTCTAAGCTTATATTCTTAGTTGCATAGGTGTACTGCAGACCAGCTGAAGAACAACTAATATATGTGCTATTCCAGTTATTTAGGTATCTAGCTTTATCTGTATTTCTTGGTACAAAATTTTACATACTGAATTTCAGACTGCAACAATATCAAGACCTTGTGTTCTGATAAATACTCAGGCTTTGCCAGAAACAAGGCATTGTTGATGGACAAACCTAGGTATTTGTCTAACATAAATGACATCTCCTCTTTGCTTTCCACCTCAGCAGTTTATATGCCGAAACTCCTTCAGGCTCTAAAGGCATCCATGTTATCTGTATGAATCCAGATAACAGAACCTCTTCCATAAAAGACACTTGTGAATCAAATTGTGCTAATTCTTCTGAAAATAGTTCAGCTGTAACAGAAGCAAATATTATATTGGCAATATCATAATGTTTGCAATTACACGCCAGATGTTATTTGTCCCTACAGATTTAGTAGGGTTTAATGGCTTACTGAAGGCCTTATGTTAAAACAGAAGCCTAGCTTTCTTCGTTCAGGTAATTGCTGTATATGTTTTCCCCTCCCTTTTATTTTTATATTGCAGACTATGTGTTGACGCAGTATTGACTCTTTCTCAAATCTCAAACTACTTTGGTTTGACAGATCAGCTATGAAGGTGGCTGTCTAATGCCATCTAAGTACTGTGTATTTCTGTTCTAATATGGATTATTGGATTACTAGGCGGTGACATTTTTTTCCTTGGCAGCCCAACTCTCTGCAATTGTAATTAGTTTAGATTAACTTCCTGAATAGTTCTTAATCCTATACACTAAAATCTCAAAAAATGATTTGTGAGTGAAACTAATGTTTGGAGCTTTCAGCTGAGAGTGAACAACACAGTCATGGAATGCACTAGAGACAGATGGAAACTCTTTTCTACAGGAACTGTTGCTTCTGGGAAAATGTGCAGATGACACTTTTAGTTTGCTTCAAGTTCTTTATACCAAGAACGAGCATTTTGGTGAATATTTGAAAATACCCATCAGCATAATTCTAAATGACTTTGGTTCTGCGCAACATTTCCCCTGAATTGGTTGAAGTTTCATTTTTTGTAATATATTGCTTGTGTAGATGAAAGTGTATTGCCTATTACCTAAAGATGCTATGGAAAGCAGCCAGACTTTTGTTTGGTTACCATTATTTAAAATGTGTCTGCTTACACATGTTTAATATAAATTGTGGCAAATGCATAAAGGGCTCACAGTCTAACTGGGAATGAGATGGGGGAGAGAACAGAGAGTGATGTATGCTTTTCTGCTTTTGTATTAATCCTTTAAATGGATAAAATATCTTTGTTTTCCATACTCAGATATTTTTAGTGCTTCTGTTGAAATGCTTTGGGACTCCTTTTCCAGAAAGATTATTAGTATTCTAAATTGATTGAGGATATGATGTTGCATGATGCTCTCTTCACCTGTCTACCTAAATATTGCATGATACCTGTTCATAATCATGCACAAAGATTAGTTTTTACCATAATTTAGGACAGGATGACTTGATGGTCTCATATTCACAGGGCCGCATTAAGTCAAAATTGACCTGGAGGCTGTTATCAACAAGAAAGCAATCTGCATTTGAGGTACTGCAGATCAGGGTTATAGTCTTGAGCTGAGGTTGCAGTCCTCGACACAGTTAAGCAGTTTAAACCCCATTGAAGTCAGTGGATTTTTAGCAGTCTTGTTGTGTGCAGGACTATGTGTTCTTTCATCAAGAACTGCATGTTGGATGCATTGGCAATGTAAATTTCCCTTTTAATATGCCTAACTGGAGGCCCCTAATATTGTATTCTGATGATCTTGAAAGATTCAAAAGGCTTCCAGAACTGACCTTGACATTATGAGAACAAAGCCATTCCTTCTCACAACCTGAGAAATTATACTGGTATAGCTGTATAAAGAGAGAGAGAGAAGGGAGGAAGCATTGGCTGTGGCAGTGTTTTGTGTTCATTTGTGTGCACTCTATTTATCATCTACCTATCTAATATAAATGGTATGAATCAGCATTCTTTATCAAAACCCAAAACTTTGCTGTTCTAAAACATGGGGTGAAGTGTTCCAGTCATATAACTCAAATGTAGTAAAAGACTGATGAACCCTGCGGGTCATGAAACAAATATAGGTTGCCAAAACACATGTCGGAGACACCTCTCATTACCAGCCAGGAAAATTGCCTTGCTCATTCCAGCAAAGCACAAATTATAGTTGCTTATCCTGACCCCACTCCACTGAGAAATAAGAACTTTGAAATATGTGGCTGTATCACACAGTCAGAAGCTAATACTCAGACATTACTCAGAGGCTGCCATCCTATACATGTATAACTTCAAGCAATCTTTTTGAATTAAGTGGGGCCTGCGTTCTGAGTAATAGTAAATACTCAGAGGGTCTACTAGACATGGCTGAAGGGGGGAAAATAATCAAGTATTTATTTTAAAAAACCCAGAGATACAAACTTGACTGGAAAGTTTAAAAGCAGAAGACAAAATGTTGCTAAGGAAGTAGTACAACTAAGCTTGTTTGAGCACCCTGGGAATAATCCATCAAAACAATTCTGAGAATTTCATTATATATAGATGATGGGACTTTAATCCACTTTGTTCACCTTAACTTGCATCCCCCCCCCTTAAAAACCCCCACCAAAGTCAGAAAATGAAGTACATTTGCTTTCCGAGTGTAGAGGTGCAACGCTCCACCTCGCCGCTAGTGGTCGCGCTGCTACCAGTCTGGAGCGCCGGGTGTTTTCAGCAGCACTGCGGTTCCAGGCAGAGAAGGGATGCAGTGCTAATTACACCGAGTTCACTCATAAAGCTGTCAGGACTCCTTCTGCTCCGGAGCAAACGACGAGGGAAAACCACAGAAGGATAAGGAAAACCGAGCTCAACTAAGACGGAAGGGATATATATATATATGTGTGTGTGTGTGTGTGTGTGTGTGGAGAAAATCCCCCACCCCAAATGTATGTGTGTCTGCGTGTATGCACACACACACACACACACACACATGCACACACACATATACATATACATATATTTGTATACACACAAACACACATACACCTGACTGACTCCAAAGTGGAGTTTCCCGGTTGAGGGAAGCCTGCCCCCCGCCCCGTCCTCCTACCTGAAGAATACGATGGTCTCCCAGAGGTAGACTCCCAGGGCATTGAGGTGACACATTTTCTCCGAGCAGAGCGGGGCTTTTTGTTGTTGTTGTTGTTGTAGTCCACACGAGTCCGAGGGAACCACTTGGAAAGGCGAGCCAGCCAGACCCCCAAAGGAGGAGGAAGAGGAGGAGGGCCAGGGGCAGTCCAGACGGTGGGGTGTGTATGTGTGTGTGAGTGTGTCCCCCCTTTCTCTCTCCCTCTGCCTCTCTGCGCGGAGTAGTCTGGGCAGGCGAGGGAAGCCCTCCGTTTCAGCACCCTGGACAGCGAGCGAGCGAGCGCAAGGGAAGCCTTCCGCTTCAGCACCTTGGACAGAAAAAGGGGCCGAGAGCGAGGGAAGCCCTCCGTTTCAGCACCTTGGAGAGCGAGCTGCCTTGCCGGTGCGCTGCTGCTGCTGCTGCTGCTTCTTCGCCTTGCTCTCAAGGGGAGCCCGAGGCTGGCCGCCCCGCTGGGCTCCAGGAGAGGAGGCTGGCCATGTGGGGGGCCAGGACAGGGAGGGGGGAGACCGAGGCTCCTCAGGCAGAACGGGAGGGGAGGAGGAGGAGGAGGAGGAGGCTTAGAGAGAGCTCCTTCCTCCTCAATTGTGCCCCGAGGAGCGTGCAATCCTCCTGGGCTCCTCTAGTGCCTCCTTCCTGGAGCTTGGCTTCCCCGGGGCTCGGTGGGGGGCAGCTGCCCCCTCCTCGGGCTCGAAGTTGTAGCAGTTGCAGAGAAGGGGTCCCATCGCTCCAGGGCTGGCTGGCTGGCTGGCTGGAGAGAGTCCAGTCTCCTCCTCCTCCTCCTCAGCAGAGGCTTGGGCGTCGGGGTCCCATGGTGGTCTCTCGGGGTCCGGCCCCGGTGCTGCTCCTCTGTCCCGGCTCCGAGATGGAAGAGGAGCCCCCGAGTGTGGCCTCTGCCTGAATGGACTCAACTCAACAAGACAAAAAGAGCGGGGGGGGGGGGGAGAAGAGAGAGGGGAGGAGGAGGAGGAGGGAAAGGAAAGGCTTTTTAAAAAAGATAAAAGAAGAAAGGAAAGGAAGGGGGGGAAAAGAAAGAAAGAGGCCAAGCTCCTCCTCTGGCCGGCTCCCATTGGGCATCCAAAGGACCGAGGGCTCCTCTCTCTTGGGCTGGGAGCCAACCAACGGAGGAGGAGGAGGAGGAGAGAAGAGCCTCTTCTTCACTCCCCTGCCCTTCCCTCCGAAGAAAGTAACCAACTCGCCTCCCCCGCCAAGGGAACCCCCTGCCCCCCCTCCCCAGGGCTCCCTTTGCTTCTCTCCTTGGCCTCCCTCCTCCTCTCTTTCTCTCCTCTCCTCTCCCCCAGGTCCCTCTTCCTCCCCGCCCTCTTTCTTTCCTTTGAAAGAAGACATTGGGACACAGCCGAGAAACAGAGAGAGAATGAGAGAGAGAGCCCTCTTCCTCAGCCAAGCCAGGCAGGTAAGGAGAGCGGGTCCCTTCCCAGCCCCAGGCTCCAGGGACACTTGGCTTCCAAACAACAACGGATCCGATCCTGCCAAAAGGGAAGAAGAAGCAGAAGGCGGGGGGTTTCCCCAAGTCGGAAAGTGGAGGGCTTTGTGTGTGAGAGAGAGAGAGAGAGAAAGAGAGAGAGAGAGGAGAGAATTAAATCACTACATTAAAGGAAAGGAAAGGACCACTTCTGAAATCTGATTTTTAAAGCCCCCGAAATGATAAACTCAAAGCCATAGCCGCTTGTGGGCTGATGTGGTTTTCAACGGAGGGTCGTGGCAGATGAAAAGGGATCTGGTGGCACCTTTGGGACCAACTCACTTTCAGCTAACTCTCTAAGCGGGCTGCAACTAGATCCCTTTGCATAAACCATAAAGAGTTTGATATCGGGGCTCCCTGGCTTCTTCGTGCTTTACTTATCTTTATAGTCTGCTGTCAGAAGGTATTGCTGCCTTGGACCAGACATTTGAGATGATCACACTAGGGTCAATTTCAGAACCCTCCCACAATTATCCCATTATCCCAATTATCCCATTGCCAAGAATGGGATAATTGTGGGATGGTTAGGCAATTGACCCTAGTGTGATAATCTCAATTGTGTTTGCCCCTTCTTCTGTTTCTGTGATCAGATTGTGATGGCTAGGACAAGCAACCTGAAGTTGTTGTTGTTGTTGTTGTTGTTGTTGTTGAAAGTTCACTTTTCCTTGCCAGGTGAGGGCTGCTAGCATTTTTGAACCACCCCTCTTTGCCTGGCCATCTATTCTCCCAGCTCATGCCTGTCTCTGGAAATCGATGGCTTTTTCCTCTATGAGCGTTTAAGCAGGGCATCGGACCATTTAACCCGCGATAGTTTGTTATGACTATGAGATCCTTCATTCCTTTTTCTTTGAATCCTTGAGCCGGAGTCATGGTTTGTCCTGGTGTTCACCACACTGCTTTTGCTCCACAGAGTAACTGTCAGGAAGGTAACATTGCATCCACACTGGAGAAATAACCCGGTTTGGCACCGCTTTAACTGCCCTGGCTTAAGGCTATGTAATTCTGGGAATTGGAATTTGATGTGGGGCCCACTGGGCCCCACATCAAACTCCAACTCCCAGAATTACATAGCCTTAAGCCAGGGCAGTTAAAGCGGTGCCAAACTGGGTTATTTCTCCAGTGTGGATGCAGCCTTGGGCTTTATTGGATGGCTTCATTGAAAAGGCACAGGGGAGCTCTAGCTGTTAGGCAACAGGTTTTCACTGCCTGTGTGTCTAGGAGAGAGAGGGCTCTCTGGGAATAGTGTTGAGAAGTATCTAACCAAAGTCAAATCATCCAAATCGATGGGACTTAACAGGCAAGAGAAGAAATTTCCTATTGATTGTTTACTGTACTGAAGATAATTTTTGATTATGAATAGAGCTCTCTCCATATTTACTCATTCAGATAGATGAGCTCCGAACTGACTCTGTAAATAGCAGCCACATTTTAAATGTCAGTGTGCTGCTGTATTTAAATAATAATAATAATAATAATAATAATAATAATACAAGAGGCGTATATTTGAGCCCTGTGGTAGAGTTTCTCCTGTTCAAGCCACCAGGCATCAGAGCACTAAAACCTTGGTTTATTTTGACTGGGATATTTTCACTTGCAGCAGGCGTTGTTTTGATTGATTCGTATCAGATACTGCTGGATTTATTTATTTCAAAACTGCTTCATTTATTTGTTATTGTGTGTCTTCAAGTCACTTCCCGCTTATGGTGACCCTAAGGGAACTCTATCATGGGGCTTTCCTGGCAAGATTGGTTCAGAGGGGGTTTGCCCTTGCCTTATTCTGAGGCTGAGAGAGTGTGACTTGCTCAAGGTCACCCAGTGAGTTTCCATGGCTGAACAGGGATTTGAACCCTGGTCTCCCTGAGTCTTAGTCCAACATCCAAACAACTACACCAGGCTGCTTCATTTACAGGATATATATATATATATATATATATATACTGGTGAATGTGTGTGTGTGAAATGTATAAAGGACTAGTGCCAAATGTTATTGTGTAGTTAATGGCTATTGGATGGCCTGGCTTGGAAGGATGGGTTGCCCCATTTTTTTCGGGGGGGGGGGGTGGAGGGGGGAAGAATTTAAGAGAATTGTATTCCAGCATATCCATTTTGAAACATCAGGTTGAGGAAAGTATTAGTAACGATACAGACAGGCATAATTGTAGCTGCTGTGCCCCAGGCCACAACACCTTTAATCTGGAGCATTTAAAAGCATGAACCAGCAATAAAAGAGTTAACTACTACTTCAGATTTCTCTGGGGCTCTTTGCATTTAGCATGACAATTCTGCTTGTCCTGGAACACAAATATTTCTCACAGCAAAAGGTGAAATACTTCTAACACATGTGCTCTGTTGTCAGACACAAATGTGCCTATTCACCTCCACTAGGGTAAAGAAGCAGTTAGAAGTCATTTGTCTGGCCTGTTACAACAAAAAGGATGAGCAGGTTTTTGTGGTAACATAAAGGCTTGAGAGTTTTTAACATGTGGATTTTCCCCCTTTGGAACAGTTTTACTCAGAATGGCAGTCTCTTGACCAGTGCTGGCCCTTGAACCATCAGTCGCTCATCTGTAATAAGTTTCCTCAAAAGAAAGAAACAGTTGTAGTCAAAGGGTACAAATGTGGTGCCCTGTCAACCTAGTGGGAAAAAAAGACTGCTGGTCCTCTACATCAGAGAGCCTGGGAAACATGGGTTTAGAATTTTGAAAAGGCATAATCACAAAATTAGGTATGATTTTATATTTTTGTGTGCCTTGAACCTATTTCCAAATAATGGGGACCCTAACTTGAACCTGTCATAGGCAAGATTTGTTCACAGGGTTGCCATTGTCAAGTGTGACTTGCCCAAAGTTACCCAGTGGCCTTCCATAGCTGAGTGAATTTTGAATGCTGGTCTGGAGTCCTAGCCCAATGCTCACATCACTACACTACATTGGCTCTCATAAAATTACACTATGTTTAATTATTTTTTTAAAAAAAATTCTTTAATTTTGTCTGAATTTAATTCTAGTACCTTCTAATGTTTTTGCATTTTCCCCCTTCAGTCAGATTTTGATGTTCATAATAATGATTTAATTTTTCTACATGTGTGCAGATATATGTGTGTGCATGGAGAAGGGATCTATTCCCATTTTTGTTGTTGTTGTTGAACTCTGTTCTATAATCCGCCCCTCCCCAGTATATAGAGAGTTGGCTTTGGATTTGATCATATTCAGCAGTCACCTTTGCCTGTTGAAAAGTATTAAGGACCCAAAGAAAATAACTAATTCTTAGTCCTCTTAAAACAATAAGGGGAATCATATCAACAAGTTTCCCTTTGGCAGAACATCTTGTTACTAATATAGCAGGAAGGAGGAAAATGAACATTCCTTATTTGTTTATCCCTACAGGCTTCATTATAGCTTTGAGGGAGAAAGGGGAAACATGAACCACAGCCTCAGTTGCAGAATGGAAAGTGTGGGGATCCTAAGAGTTTATGATAGCAAGAGTTGCTTTGCAGGGTCAAATGAAAGTCAATATACTCCAGTATTCTTCCTCCAAGATCCAGCAGTCAGCCAGATGCCTCTGTGGCAGAGCTTGAAAATGTTACTTTTAATGGCAGTGTGTGTGTGTGTGTGTGTGTACATGTCAGAATCTATGACATATTCACTATCCAGATATTCAATCCCTTGTTGTTTTAAGATTTAAAATTTGGGTATTTTCTTTGGGTCCTTTAGGGAATTTTCAAAATGTAACTGTTCTGAGTTTTGTGTGCATGAAACAGGTCCTCTTCTTTTTATCAAATAGTTGCTATATACCATGTCTTCTGTACATTGTGTGTGTGCGTGTATGCATCTTCAAGTTGCCTGTTGATGTATGGTGACCCTATGAATTTCACTGGGCTTTCTTAGGCAAGGAATACTCACAGGTAGTTTGTCATTGCTTTCCTCTGAAATACAGCCTACACCACCTAGTATTGCTTGGTGATGCCTCATCCAAGATCAGATGGGATGTAGTGCCTTCAATCTATCTAGGCCTCTTCATTATGTACATAGAGGTTCCAAATATTGTGTTGCAGGGCATGTGTCAGGGAGGAGTCCCAAGGGCGGGATAGAGAAGAGTAAGTGGTGAGGAAATTACAACATCCACCGAAGACAAGAAAGGCAGAGGAGAAAATGTCTGCCTGTCTGTCTGTCTTAGGGTCTGTGGTGGGAAGTAGGATTTAAAGAAACAGGGGATGGAAAAGTAGTAAGGCTGGGCATTGGGAAGGGGAGTCAGACTGGAGGTAAGAGGAATCCTAGGGGTGAAACAGATGTGCAGGAAAAGATGGCTTTAAGCTGCCTTTTTTGAAACCACACTGAAACCCCACCAACTGCACTGCCAGCTCCCAAGGCAGCTGGAGTGCTCATGTCATGACCACATGACATGGCTTCAAGCCAGGAAGAAGCGGAAAAAAGCTGCTTCTTTTTGAAATGTCTTTTCTCTGCATAAGGGGCACTTTTCTGCTGGCTTCAAGACATGTGTCATTTAAACGCCACACCTTCAAGCCAGCCTGAGAGCACCTCTTCTTAGCCCCCTAGGGAGGGAGGATAGCCAGTCAAGAATGCATGGGTTGATGGACATCCTCAAATAGCCTGTTGATCAGTAGTGATGGTGACAGGGAACTTGGGGTTTGGATAGATATTTATTAGTCACGAGCTATACAACATTTATCACACTACATTGTCATAGTACTATATTCCACTGCCATGGCAACATCCTGTAGAATTCTGGGGGTTATAGTTTAGGGAGGCCCAAGGGCTCTCTGGCTGAGAATTCCAAAGGGGTCCTCCCTAAACTGCAGATCCCAGGATTCCATAGGATGTTGCTACAAAAGTTCAAGTGGAATATAGCACTATAATAGTGTAGTGTGGTATGGTACAGGGCCTAGTCAGCAAGACATCAGCAGTTGTTGATAATAGGAACATGTGCTAGGGTCAGCCATTCACAGTGTGGGAAGGAAGTGTTATGTTAACTCATGCAATTTAAACAGTATTGTTCATTTATCAGTCTCCCCACTGCCACTGTTGCTGCTACCATCTGGGGAAGATCTCCAATTTAGCAACAGTCTCCATAGCTGCTCTCCAACCTGTTGTGATACCAGAACTGAATAGACCTGAGTTGTCCAGAAGCTCAGGCTGCTGGGGTTTTTAACCCTCCTGCTCCCCTTCTCTTCAGCCCTGCCACAACCAAACAGTTCAGCTAACCTAGGCTTAGAGGCTACACAGCTGCAGCAGGAATAGATACAGTGAGCCTGTTGTGGTTTGGTTCCAGGCCCCCACCATGGGTACCAACATTGTGGATGTCATTATATGCAATGGCATAGTAAAATGCTGTCCTTTATATAAAATGGCAAAATCAAGTTGTTGTTGTTTTTTTTAAAAAAATACCCCCCAACAAACTGAATTGTGGAATCCATGAATACAAAGGGCCAACTGTCTGATCTTTTTCTAGTCAAGCTAGACTGAACATGACATAAGAAAGATCCCCGTATTCCTTGGTGGCATTCAAATGTTATGAAAACTTTTATTATAGGATCTGTGTCATATTGTCCAAGGGGAGGGGGAAGAGAACAAAAAAAAAAGAGGGAAACATCTGTTAGGCTGCATCCACAGTACAAAAATAATCCAGTTTGACACCAGTTTAACTGCCATGGCTGAGTGCTATGGAATTTTGGAAACCGTAGTTTGTTGTGGCATCAGAGCTGCCTGACAGAGATGGTTAAATATCTCACAAAACAACAATTCCCATAATTCAATAGCAATGAGCCATATCAGGTAAAGTGGTGCTAAATTGGATTATTTTTGCAGTGTGGATGCAGCCTCAGTAGTTTAGTATTGGCTCTGACACATGCCTAATGTACCTCTTTGGATCTTGGCCAAAATGTCTGAGACTGTTCATAGTCTTGACTGGTAATCTTTTAATTTTCCCCCCTTTCTTTCTCCTACCTAAACAACATCCATTTCTTTAGAAGAGTGCAGCTATGATGCAATTATCCAAATTGGCTCTGGATAGAGTGATGTTTCTTTGTTTGTTTTTGTCTGTTTTTGAACACTGTTTTTGAACATTTCCCTGTAAGGCGAAGCTTCTTTCCTTAAAAATCGAGAAACAAGGGAGATAGTTTGGATCCTGATTCTGTTCCAGGTATTTTAAACACAGGAGGAAGAAGCATCTGTTGTCAGCTTCCACGGGTGGCAAAATTCTATTTTTTAATCTTTCCCTAATATATTTAGAATTATGTTTCCTTTCCTTTTGATGGCTTAACCATTGGGTATAAGTGGCAGTGACATCCTTGCTAAACCCAATTACCAAAAATGATTCTGAAAGTCACATCTTTCCCAGGATGCTATCTGCATAGAATGCAGACTTCATGTGATACACACAAGAAAGCAAGAAATGCAAACATCACAACAGATGCTTTTACATCAAAGGCAAACTATCTCTTCCTTGCAGAGATATGCATGCAGTATGAGCCCTTAAATTCACAATAATATAAATAGGTAATTCAGGTTGCTGCCTCCCCCTCCCCCTCCAGCTGTCACTGAACTTTCATTTTGGGACATAGGAATCTAGTCCTTTGGGAGAGGATTGGCATTCATCCTGTGAGAGAAAGGATTACTGGTTAGTCCACCTTTACCTTTCTTATTCCTGCTGTTGAGTTTACTATTAGATTGTTACCTGAAAATTTCACACAGACTTATTTAAAATATGTTTACTCCACCCTCTTTTATTTTACTTGTTTGCTATGGTTCTTCTCCACCTTCCTTTCAGTGAGCTCAAGACATGGCTCTCCTCTTCTCCACTATAGCCTCACAAATTCCTGGCAGGTGGGACCCTTTGTTCATTCTCTGGGTCAGTCATTTTCTGAATCAGCAGAAAATGGCTCCCCAGAGTCACTCAGTCAGTTTCATGACTCAGTGGGGATTGGAACCTGGATAGCCCATTTCCCAATCCAACTCTCTAACTGCTGCACCTCTCTCTATCTCTCTTTCTCTGTCTATAATTTTCATACCTCCAGAATATGAGTATTGTACAAACAATAACAAATATAATAAAGTATAATATTCAAATCAGCAGAAGTAAGAGATTGTAGGAAGATTAAACTGAATAAGCATTTTTTTTTAAAAAAAGGAGTTAAATGCATCACCTCTGAGGACCTTAGCACACTAGCGAAATCCCATTCAGAAACGGGATTTAAACTAGATTTAAATTTTTTTAAAAAAACCTGCAAATGAGGGAAATTTATCACATGACGTTACTGCCAAAGTGAAATAATGTGAAAATAAACCAAATGTAAAATGGGGAAAATGGCAGATTTTTACTTTCGGAACTTCCTGAGAAAGGATGAAGAAAGAACAATGAGCCCAATGTCACTTAATATGTGCCATGGCTTAATGGGAACTTGAACCCAAATCTCAGAAGTCTCCTTTAATGTCTCTAACTACCACACTAAACTGGCTGTTACTAGACCACATTGTTTTTGTCACAATAGTAGTCCACTACTTGTCTCCCCCACTTACTGTTTTATGACTTCCCCTGCCACAGTATGGATATAGAACATTTACAGAGGTCTAAATCTAATGAAGGTTGTGGGTTTGGGGATTGCCCATGCGTCTGTGAACACATACCCATTCTTCTCTGCAAGCAAATGCATAGCACACTCTTTCCCCCTTCCACATACATACATATATTGTTTTTCCCAAACGCATACACTTGTCCAGGAAGGCTGCCAGCACCCACACAAACAAATGCTGATAGTGATGGCTCAGCGAGGAAAACAAACTAGGCAGCTTGTAGACAGTCTACAGACCTTCCAATAGTCCAAGTGCAGCGAACCACAAATGAAAGCCAGGTCAGGATACCAGAAGTCACAGAAGTCAGAATAATCCAAGGTCAGGGGAGCCAGAAAGTTTGGAGTAGTCAAGTCTGTTCCAGAGTTGTAGGTTTAGGGCCAACAAAGATTCAAGAAGCACGGAGTTCTAGGAGCCAGCACCGACAGCAACCAATATGATGGATCTACAATAAACTCTGGCAAAGAATCAATGTTCTCCAGCTGCCTTAAATCAACAAAGCAACTTAAGTACCAGCTGTTATGTATCTGCAGAATGCTTGTCTGCAAGTCTCTTAAATCTCTGTAAGCAAGCCTTTTCAGCCCTCCTTTGGCTAAAAGAAGGGACCTCTATGCTTTGTTCTTTCAATGGGGCAACCCTAGGCTGCTGAGTGTCTGAAGGAGATCCTCACAGCGCTAAGATCTGGCTGAGCCTCAATCACTGGGGCTGGAGGAACAGAGCTGGGATCTGGCAGGCCAGAGCTGGGACCTGTCTCAACCTCAGGTGGCACCTGTACCTGAGGATTCAAGTCCTCCTCATCGACCTTCAACTCCTCCTCATGTCTGGGCATGACAACACTGCAGCAATTTCACATGTTTTTGGACTGCTACTCTCATAACCTCTCATCACTGACTGTACTGCATAATGCTGCTGGGAGTTGCAGTCCAACACACTTTGGAGGATCACAGTTGCCCATCTTCCTCTGTAGCCAAACAATTTATTTGTTCTTGTTTCGATATGAATTCAAGATGATGCAATATTTAGAAATATATTTTCGAGTAGGTTTGGCATTGCATTCCTCTATAGATGAGACAGTTTTACTTGCCCAAAGTTACCAGTGGGTTTTCATAGCTGGGTGGAGATTTGAACCCTAGTTTCCCAGTCTTAGTGCAATACTTAAACCACTACACCATGCTAACTTACCCCACATTCCTTCTTAGTTTTTTTTTTCATTAGATAGAGGCCCTGTCTGAATGGGCCAAAAGGCCAATTTCTTCCTCATTCTGATGTCATCCTGTTTGGATGACACATTGCCAAAATCACAGTTGTAGTGCAGGAAGTCTGAACCAAGTCTGGCACCTCCACACCAGAACTGGGGAATAATGAGGTTATACAACAGAGTCAAAAGATGCACCTGTTGCTCCAGATCATTTGGGAAGACCTATCTTTTGGGAAGATCTTTCTATCTTTTCAGGGATGATCTGGAGTCATCTATCCACATATGTCTGGGGAAGCAGCCAAGAATGCTGATGGAAAAACTGCTTGTGGAGGCTGGTGAAGTTTTAAGACAAAGCAAAGTCCATGCAAAAAAAGAAAAAAAAAGATTAAAGCAAAGCTCCATAGTACAAACGAAGAGTCCAGCCAGAAAATAGTCAAGCAGTCCGAGGTCTAGGATTCCGATGAGGCAGATTAACAAGGCAGTCCAAAGGTCAAGGGTTCCAAATAATCATGATGAGAAAGCAGTCTGAGCGCCACGAGTTCAGAATCAGAAACAAGTGTGCTTTCGCCAGCAAACTAATAAAATCTCTGACAAATGGCATGTCATCCTTCACCTGTTTAAATTACCAGCTCTCATGAGCTCACCTGTTTGCTGATTAATTGGTGTTTTTCATAAAGCCTCCTTGAACAACGGAGGCATGCCCTTTCAACATTTTGCTGGTTGAAGGTAGGTATGCTCTCTTCATTCTCTTCCATGCCTGAAAAACTCTATTGCTGTGAGGCTTGGTTGCTGAACCTCCTGGGAGACCACAGACTCTGCTTGAGCCTTCTTGGAGGCCACAGACTCTGCTTCAGCTGTCACGGCAGAGCTAGGGCCCAGCTCAACTTCAGTCTCAGTCTCAGTCTCAAACTGGGACTCTAACTCAGCCCCCTCATCTGAGTCCTCAGCCACACTGGGCATGACAGCATGCCACTGTGGCTGTCTGCACTTGTGTTCCACTGGGCTGCCCAGTGTATCCACCGCCAACAGGTGTCACCAGTTCCGAGGTCAGAATAAGACATCCAGGATGTGAGTGATCTATGATGGTGGATTCAACAGGTGGGCCAGTGGGACATCTGTGCAAACAGCTGCTGCAGTGTGGTGACAGAGACCAATGTAATAACTAAAAATAGGCCAACTGTGGAGTCAGGATACTCTGGGCTTCCCTAGAGCAGTGATTCCCAAACTCTGGCCTTACAGGTGTTGTGTACTTCAGTTCCCAGAATCTCACACTATTGGCCAAGATGGTTGAGGCTTCTGGAAGCTGAAGTCTAAAACATCTGGAGTACTAGAGGTTGGGAATCACTGGTCTAGAGTATCCTGACCAGAGTAGACAAGGCCTGAGACTCACAACACAAACTTATCCAATAGGATATATTCCCCAATTTCTGTATAAAAACAAACCAGTAGTGATATTTTTTGCATTACTGCAATCAGTATCAGAAGGATACAACAAGATGGATTTTGCCAAATATTGAGCTGAAGACCATATGGCGCATAAATCTCAAACTACATAAAACAGAATTCATGTGTTTTGCCATATCACACCTATAAAGTGGGCCTTTGTTATCCAGTGAGGTTTGGTTCCAGGAGCCACCATGAATAACAAAATCTGTGGCTGCTCAAGTCCCATTAAATACAATGGCATAACAAAGTGGTGTCCCTTGTGGCAAAAAGTTTGCTATTTGGAATTTACACTTTTTAAAAAATATTTTCAAGCCATGGATGCTTGAATCCATGGATAAAAAATCAGTGGATAAAGGGGGCCAACTGTATATACACTACAGATACATGAAAAGATACACATGTAATCTACCACAAGAAAGGGGGGGGGGGAAGGAGGAGGAGGAAGAGGAAGAGGAGGAAAATGATGATGACAGCAACAATAGCAACTGTTGGTGTGGCTAAATCCCGTTTGTGTGGCCATTTGAATTTTCCTGGCAAAGGTGTTGGAAGAACCATGCTATTACATAATCACTTTAATGGTGTATTAAAAAGCTGAAATTCTGAAACGTCTTTCAGGCATATGTCAGTGACTTCTATAATGTTTTCCAAGCCAGTGCTCTGATTTTTAAACAAAATCCCAGCAATTCAGAACATGTGAAATTGACAACTGCTTCTGGATAGCTCTTCTATCAGTAGATTAGTTGTCAGACTGATGTGGAAGTCATATACGCCAGGAGAGGAATGGTCTAGGAAGCTGATGGTTAACAAAGCATAAATTAGACTTAAAATGAGTATTGAGACTTCTGCTAAATATGTCACTTCATTTTCCCAAAACTTAATTCCCCAAATAGTATAGTGTTTTCTCCTTTTGCAAAGATATCAAAATCATAAAGATTATACATTTGGAAGCATTTACTCTAGCAGTCTGTTTAGCCACATGCAGATTTCCTAGCCAGAATGCTCTCAGCATAGATGTTTTAACTGTGATTTGCAACTTCAGTAAAGATTCTACCCACAGACCAAACTGTATGCCTCATTAGTGTAATCTTTTCTATACATGCAAAAAGTCTTAATTGTGCCCAGTAGGCAAAGCCTTGAATTGTGCAGTGGCACTGATGTAAACTCTTAGAATAAGAAATTTTGGAAACTGGTCTGTATTGCTATTTGTAAAGTGATGGACCTACTGACGGATCAGGTGAGATAATGTATCAGGACATTTCCAATCTACTGATGATGCCTGCAATCTTAGTAGTGAAAAGCAAAGCACTGATCAGTTAGGAAATTACTGATCCATGATCAGGGGAATTGAATTCTTTATGGAGGTGAACCTTGAGTTTATATTATTGTGGTGGTGGGTGATACTTCAGAGTTATATGAATAAATTTTACCTGCAAATTTTGTTTTTATTCCATGTTCTCAGGGGGGAAAGTTGGAATTGCATTGGTACTTCAAAAGACTACACAAATACTATAAAGACCAACCCAATCATATGAACCTGATTAATTTTTTTTGTGTGTGAGACAAACCTACTTGCCATCCATATTCATTTTTGAGGACCCTTTATATTTCCTGACAGATCTTCAGTTGGTGAGGATGGGAAGAAAGGCCTTTTCCACTCTGGCCCCAAGATTATGGATTACTGTTATTAAAGAGAGTTGAGTGTTCCCTTTGTGGCTTGCTATTGAGATGCTACTGAGAAACAGGAGGATTTTGGAAGATTAAAGGCCTTTTTTGCTTTTCTTTTTCTGTTGTTTTATGTTCTTGGTCATATTATTCAATTTAAAATTGTAAAAAAGCTGCCTTGATCTGACAGTTGTCAAAGAGTGAGCAGTAAAATGTTAATTTACAATGTACAGATGAAGATTTTTTTTTTTTTGGTAAAGAGACATTTCCTCTGTATAGACAGTTCTTTCTTGGGGCTTGTCTGCATGTAGGTATATTATGCACATTTCTGAGAATTTTCACACATTTGCATCAGTGGTTCTTCACCAGTGCAAATTTGCATCAATTTGCATGAATTCACCCTCCTTCTGCTGAAAATGAGCAATTGTTTGAACCCATGTGAACCAGATGGACGGCCAAATGTTCAATAATTCACATTACTGCAGATGCCCATGGATACTCCAGTAAAAACCACAAAGCCTTTTCCCATGGAGTTTAAGAAGCTCCCTCCCCACAATTGTGTGACTTCGGGCAGATCATGCACTCTCACCCTCAGGGGAAGGCAGTGGCAAACCTCTGAACAAATCTTGCCGAGAACGCCCCCCCCTCCCGATAGGTTCATCTTAGGGTCACCATAAATCAGAAATGAAGACAAAGAACAGCCCCCCACCCCCCCCACACACAAAAGAAGCCTGAACTCCTGCAAATTGCATGTGGCTGGATCACATTCTATTTGACTGGAATGAATAGTATTTTAATCTTGTAGAGAAGCCCATGGAGTTTCATTGCAGGCTCTTCTGTCCTCCCAACTCTGATTTCTGTTTATTCTAGTTGACAATTAAATAATGTTCCTGTGATGGCATGACACAGATTAAAGAAAGACATAGACAAAGAAAGAGCCAGCCACATTTCCTGCTGCCTTTCCACCATTCCCCCTCCTCCCTGCAAGAGGAAGATTTCATCCTGAGGAGGGGGACAAAGAAAGTGCCAGCCACACTTTCTGCTGCCTCTGCACCACCCTCCTCCTGCCTGCAGTGGAACATTCCTCAGCAGCCACTTCTCGTTCCATCATCCTCAGCAACTGGGACATTGGGCAAAGGTTTCCAAAGCCACCCTCTTAGTTATCTACTAGATCCTTCTTGTTTTTTGGTATTCAGCAATGTTATCTAGCACTGTTGGATATTATTTTCCTGCTTTTCTCATTGTCACTTTTTCTCCTGCTGTTTATTGGGCACTGCATCCATCCCTCCCCATGGCTCCACGCATCTCTCCCAACCTGATCCCTATTTGACATCTCCCTATCTCCCAGCTTTCATTTTTCTGCTCGCTCTGGAACTGTCACTCTGCCACTCCGAAAGCAGCAGCAGTTCATGATCTTTTTCTTTCTAGATCTTTTAATCTTCTTGCTCTAACTGAAACTTGGCTCCCGGACTATGATACTGCTACCTCTGCTGGCCTCTCTTTTGGTGGTCTTTCTTTCACCCACACAAGCCGCCCTGAGGGTCGAGGAGGTGGGGTTGGTATCTTATTGTCTAACTCCTGCCAGTTTCAACCCCTTTCTCTTCCCCCTATCTACACTTTTTCTTCATTCGAGTCTCATTCTATTAGACTCTTTTCTCCTTTACACTCCTTCGGGTGGCCCTCCTGGTTCTGCTAACCAATTCCTTTCGGACTTTGAGTCATGGCTCACATTTTTCTTTCAGACTCATTTCCCTCTCTAATTCTAGGTGACTTTAATATCCACCTTGATGATCCTAAGAATCCTTCAACGTCTCGCCTTAGCTCTTTCTTAGCTTCTTTTGATCTTCAACCTCATTCCAACTCCTCAACCCATTCTTCTGGTCACTGTCTTGACTTAGTTCTCGCTACTAAGTGTGTCATCTCTGACTACTTGGCATCTGACTATCCATTGTCAGATCATCATCTAATTTCTTTTATTCTTACTTATATCCCACCTCCTCGTCATGTTGTTCAACACACTTGTCGTAATCTTCAATCTGTTAATTCTGACCACCTCAGTCAGACCTTGGATTCTTCTCTCTCTTTTTTAAATCTTGGGGACTCTGCTGACTCAGTAATGTCTTTATTCAACTTCACTCTCTCTCCAACCCTTGACTACTTTGCCCCTGTATCTGTTCGCAAGTCTTCCTCTATGTCTAGGCCTCAGCCCTGGCTCTCTCCCACAGTTAGGTTTCTCCGGTCCTGCTCTAGAGCAGCCAAATGCCTTTGGAAAAAATCCAGGGACTGGGCTGATTTCATTCACTATAAATTTGTACTTTTATCCTTCTCATGCGCCTTGTCTATGGCAAGACAGATTTACTATAAATCATTGACCTGCGCCAACAAGAGGTGCCCACAGCATTTGTTCTCCTGCTTCAACACACTGCTAAAACCTTCCTCTCCCCCTGTCTTCTCATCATTTTCCCCAACTGACTTCGCCAATGAATTCCTCACAAACATCACCATTATTAGATCTGAAATTGTTCCTCCTGATTTGCCCCCTACCACCAATCTCCTGGTACCTTCTACTATTAAACCCTCTGTGTTTCCACCTGTTTCTCTGGGTGAACTCTCTACGCTGCTAAATTCTTCCAAACCTACAACTTGTTCTCTTGATCCTATCCCCTCCCATCTTCTAATCTCTATAACCCCTTCTTTTCTGCCCTCACTCCTCTATATCTTTAATCTCTCTCTTCGGGCTCCTTCCCTTTGGATTCCAAACATGCTCTCATTTCCCCAATTCTGAAGAAACCCTCTCTCGACCCCTCTTCTCTGTCTAGCTACCGTCCGATCTCTCTTCTTTCTTTTCCCTCTAAGGTTCTGGAACGGGTAGTTTATTCTCGCTGTCTTGAGTTTCTCAAAGCCAATTCCATCCTGGACCCATTTCAAAATAAAAAACAAAACAGCTTCATTTATATACCGCTCCATACCCTTAAGGAGTGTCTAAGTGGTTTACAATTGTAAGCTATTTGGCCCCCAACAATCTGGGTACTCATTTTAGCAACCTCGAAAGGATACAAGCCTGAGTCGAGCTTCAGCCCTTTGCTGGTCTTGAACTCGCCACCTTATGGTTTTGAGTGAGTGGCTGCAGTACAGGCATTTAACAACTGCACCACCAGGGCTGATGGTTTCCGCCCATGGCACTCTATAGAGACGGCCCTCACCAAAATCTCAAATAATTTCTTGTAGGCCAAGGCAAATGGCCTCTATTCTATTCTGCTTCTTCTAGATCTGTCTGCGGCCTTCGACACCATGGACCACTGTCTCTTGCTTGACTTACTTTCTGACCTTGGGTTCTCTAACTCTGTTCTCAACTGGTTTAAATCTTACTTGTCAGACTGATCTTTTGCCATGGTCACAGGCGGTCTGACTTCCTCCTCTGTTCCCTTATTTGTAGGAGTTCCTCAGGGCTCTGTCCTGTGTCCCCTTCTGTTCTCTCTATACACACTGTCCCTTGGTAAACTCATCAGTTCTTTTGGTTTCTCCTATCATCTGTATGCCGATGACACCCAGCTGTATCTTTCCACCCCCGACCTTTCGCTGGGGCTTGAACAGCAAGTTTCATCTTGTCTGGCTGCCATCTCTCAGTGGATGCGGCATTGGCTTGAAGCTCAACATGTCTAAGACAGAGCTTCATATCTTCCCACCTAAGTGCACCCTTCAATACTCCTTTTCTGTTTCTGTTGACGGCACTTCTATTCAACCGGTTCAGCAAGCCCGCAGTCTTGGTTTCATTTTTGATTCCTGTCTGTCATTTACTCCCCAGATTCAGGCCACCACCAAGGCCTGTAGATTCTCTCTTTACAACATTGCTAAAATCCGTCCTTTTCTTTCAGCCTCCACTGCCAAGACACTAGTCCATGCCCTAGTGGTATTGTGACTAGATTATTGTAACGTTCTTCTGATAGGGCTTCCTCTCTCTCACCTCCATCCTTTAATCTCTGTCCAGAACTCAGCTATACATATTATCACATCTGCTCACCACTTTGATCATGTTTCTCCTCTTTTATCCTCCCCATCCCCTTCCGCATCCAGTACAAGCTTTTGTTGTTGACTTTCAAAGCCCTCCACGGACTGGCCCCTCCTTACTTGTCTGAACTTCTTTCTCCTCACACTCATTCTCGTACCCTCCACTCTGGTAGTCAAGGTCTCCTGTCCCAGCCAAGGATTTCCACTGCCCTGTCCCGGATTCATCCCTTCTCACTTGCTGCACCGCACTCCTGGAACCTTCTTCCCCCACATGTGCGCCTCATCACCTCTTTAACCAGTTTCAAAACTGAGTTAAAGACTATATTGTTTAGGGAAGCGCTCCCAGAATTGTGCCCTCTGCCCCAGGATGCCTCCTTCTAACTTTGTATTAGAATCCTAGCCCTCCCTGCAGTCATCTGCCTTGGTCCATGCCCCAGAGGGAGAGAACAACCACAGGACCTCATCCTCTTTGCCATCACCTTTCCCTTCTCTTTGTTGTTGTCTCTCTTTTTTTTAATTAGTATTTTTGAAATTTTACAAGTAAATAACATAAAAAACAAATTATAACATTCTTTCATACTTATATACTTTAACATATTGCTTGTTCTTTTTTTTCTGTATATCACCTCAGTGCACTCCTCCCCCGGAGTCACTCCCATCTTTATATTCCATCCAAAATTTTAATTAATCTCGTGGAGATAATTTCCCATCTTCTTTTGCTAGAACATTTTCAATAATTTTTTTCCAAATTTCATCAAAATCATTTCTTTTCCATATTCCCTTCTTTACCCTCAATTTACATGTTAATTTATCATTAATTGCTAATTTCCAAACTTCTTTATACCAATCTTCCAGTTCTACATTTATTTTTGTTTTCCACTTTCTTGCTATAACTAATCTCGCAGCCATAAGTAAATTTGTTATAAGGTTTTTCTCTTCTTTTTTTCCACTCTACTTCACTATATAATGATAATAATACTATATTTGGTTTTCTATCTATTTTTATATTCAAAATATTTTCTATTTCTAATATTACTATTTCCCAAAATTTTTGAACATATTTACATTGCCACCACATATGTATATACGATCCTACCTCATTACAGCCTCTCCAACAATATTTTGACTTATTCTTATTTATATTATGTAATCTAAATGGTGTTAAATACCCTTTCCAAACCAGTTTATAATAATTTTCTTTAATTCATATCGATAAGTTTTTCAAATGTCTTTGCTCCCAAATTCTATTCCATTCATTTTCACAAATTTTATATCCTAATTTGTCTTCCCATATTTCTTTCAAAATATTTTGGTTTAATTTTTCCCTTTTGCTCTCCATTAATATTTTATACATTTTACTTGTTATTCCTTTCATATTTTCATTTTCTTCCCTTTCTTTCCCTTGCTGAATTATTTGTTCAAATTGTGTATATTTTTCCTTTCTTATATTCCTTTTTCCCCCAATTTTTAAACCATTGTTTTATTTGCATATAGTGAAACCAAGACATTTTTATTCCACTAAGCTTTTCTTTTATACTTTCTTTTCCTGTCTTTAACTCTATCAAATTTTCTATTTTATCCATTTTCCTTTCCTTTAATTCCTTATCTAGTAACTCTCTTAAATTTTTGGGAATGATTTTTCCATTATTATTGGTGTTATCATTGAATTTTCATTCATCATTCTTTTTTTATATTTGTTCCATATCTCCAATATATTTTTTTTGAATGGATTTTCAATCTCCTTAATTTCCTTCGTACTGAAATCTTTGAAGAAAATTTTATCTATTTTCATATCTATTTCTTCTTTTTCCATTTCTAACCAGTCTAGATCTGATATATTTAACATACCTTCTATTACATATTTTAAGTGGTTGGCCTCATAGTATCCCTTTATATCAGGGAGGCCTAACCCTCCCTTTTTCTGAGATCTATACCAAAGTTGTTTATTTAATCTAACTCTTTTACCTCCATTACAATATGAGTTTACTAACTGTTGCCATTTATTTATTTCAAATTCTGATATTTTTAATGGTATCATTCTAAAAAAGAAATTTAATTTTGGTAGAATTTTCATTTTAACTAATGCAATTCTTCCGAACCATGATAATTGAATCTTCTTATATTCTACATTTTTTAAAACTTCTTTTCGTAATACCACTAAATTTTTCACTTCCATTTCTTTTAAATCTTCTGTAATATTTATTCCTAAATATTTTATACTCCTTTTTAATCGTATCTCTAAATCTTTTTGTTTTGTTAATTCTAATTCCTCCTCTTTAGTATAGTTAAATAACATCATTTCTGATTTGTTCCAATTAATTTGAAGTCCTGTCACTTTTCCAAATAGATTCAAGTGTTCTTTTATTTTTCCCATCTTATCCTTTAAGTCCTTAATAGTTAATAGTGTATCATCCACAAAAAAACTTTTATGTTTTTTCCCCAATCCTATTTCTTCCAAACAGCTATCTTTCCTTATAGCATTTGCTAACATTTCTATAACCATTGCAAATAGTATTGGTGAAAGCGGGTATCCTTGTCTTGTACCTCTTGTTACTTTTTTTTCATTTGTTATCCCATCATTTACCATTACCTTTATTGAGTTATTACAGTATCATTGATCTATTAATCCCACTTTTTTTTCTCCCATTCCAATTTTTTTCAAAATTATTTTTAATCTTGGCCATTCCACACAGTCATCAAAAGCTTTAAATATATCCAATGCTAAAATTCCTGCTTGTAATTTATTTATCCCAATTTCATGTATTTTACTCAAAACTCTTCCTACTAAGTTAGGCATTTGTCTTCCTTTTATAAATCCGCATTGATCTTTTCCTATATATTTGTACATACATTTATTCATTCTATTTCTATGGGTTGTTCCAGTAATTCTTTATCTTTTTCCTTTATTGTTTGTCCCCAGTTTTCTTCCACATACTTTTCTATCTTATCTAATGGGTTTTTTCCTGCTTGATATAAATTTTAGTAAAATTCTTCAAATTTTTAAATTTTTTCTTTCATCAATCTACACATCTTTCCTGACTTATCCTTCACTATGTTTATCATACTTTCCATTTTCTTTTTCTGTATGGATTTGGCCAGCATTTTTGAGTTTTTATTACTGTATTCAAAATATTCCCTTCTTAAATAAATCAAAGTATCCTGTACTTCATTTATTTCCATCTTACCCAATTCTTCTCTCTTTGCCCTTAATGCTACATAAATTTGCTTACCTCTGCTACTTATATATTTATTCTCTAGTTTTTCTATATCGGTTTCTAGTTTCTTTTTTCTTTCTTCTTGTTTTTTTTAAGGTTATATGATTCTCAAATCTTTAAAGTTCCTTTTTCCATTATTTTATTTAAATTTGTTATCTTTCTATTTTTATCCTTTACAGAGGGGTTAGATTTGTCTTTAATCTTGTCCATTTGCATGTTAAAATCTCCTGCCAGAATCACATATTGTTCTTGCATATCATCCACTTTTTTAAAACACCTTTCCATAAAATTCTTCTTGTTTTTCATTTGGAGCATATACATTAGCTAATACATACTTATCTTCATCTAATTCCCCTTGTATTATTATATATCTTCCTTCTTCATCTCTTAATACATTATTTATTACAAAATTACATTTCTTTGCAATTAATATTGCTACCCCCTTTGATTTAGAATTCCCAAATGCTTTTTCGTAATTTTTTACCCAATTCATTCTCAATTCATTTTCCCCGTCTTTTCTCTGATGTGTTTCTTGAAGAAAGACCACGCCAGCAGTGTCCCGTTTTAACAATGCTTCAATTCTTATTCTTTTAATCACCGAACCAAGTCCTTTGGTGTTTAAAGTTGAAATTTTTAACTTATCTGCCATTGTACAATTTATTCCTCTCTCCAATGACTCCAATTTGTGCAACCCATATCCCTCCTCTCAGCCCCCCTTTCTCCTCCCTCCCTCCCCCCCCTCATATTCCATTTACCTCCCCACTTCTTCCTGCTAGAGCAAATTGCTCTAGCCTCGGTTGCCGAAGCTACCCCTGTGGGGAGGGGTGGTGAAGACATTCCAAGGCCCAAAGAAACTGCCCACCCCCGAGTGCTCATTAATTAAATTTAACTTTTCAATTTGTTTGTAGCGTTGTCTCTTTTCCTCTAAGGAAATCCAACTCCTCCAATTGCTCCCAGTAATTCTCCTCCTCCAGATGTTTCACTCAAAGCTACTTTTCCAGGTCCTCCAAACTCTCCAGTTAGTTTTTTATCTCTAGACCCTTTAGCTTTCCAGTTGTTTTTTTGTTCATTTTTATATATTCCCAAATCTTTCAACAGCCGTAGTCCTTGTTCTACAGAATCCATCCGGTACTTTCTTCCTGCTTTCTGGAATTTTAAGAATACAGGGTAACCCCATGTATAACTAAGCCCAGCTTCAAAAGCAAGACTGTGCATGGCTTCATTGACATCCTCCACATTCTTGTTTGAAGACAATAGTCATTATATATTTCCACTTTTGCATCTCCAAATCTAAGTTTTTCTGGGTTCTTTCTCATAACGTTCATCCATTCTTCTTTTTTATTATAATTGGTCACCCTCACAGTTATATCACATGGTATAATTTTATTCCTTCCCAGTGCCAAACGATGAACGATGTTGTTGTCTCTTTTACACTGTAAGCCTGAGGGCAAGGAACTGTCTAATTTATAAGATTGTATGTACAGCACTGTGTAAATTTACAGCTCTATATAAATAAAGGTTAATAATAATAATAATAATAATAATAATAAAAATCCCAGCTTCAGAAAGAATTTTTAAGGTTTTTTCTGTGTGTGAAAGAGAGCAACTTCGCAACTTGTGCAACTTGCTGGAACTTAGAGCTTTGTCTTCATTGTGCAAAATTACTTTTTCTGACCTGCTATGTCCAGATGCAAATCTTAGCCTAAAATGCAGCACTTGAAACCTACGGGGCTCAACAGACTGTCCCTTTGGAGTGGTCTGCAGCTATCCCTTTCCTTACTGGATCAGGGCCATGGCAACGACATGGCTTTTCGCCGCTTCTTCGGGGCAGTATGCGCAAATGCTGTGCTGAAGATGTGGCATGACACCGCCCACCATCTGGTCAGGCAGGCAGTGTGGGGATGGAATCAGGGTGGCTGGTGTGCAGTCACCATGCCCCCACCCTGTCCCCATTCTGGCTTTTTATTCCGGTCTGTAGAGTGCCTATGTTTATGGATGGCCACCCAACCATTCATGCTTCCTAGAGGATTTGGGGAGATGCAGTTCAAAAAATAATGATTTGAAGCTCTGTGAAGGTATTTAACAGTGGGATATAAATCCCATAAACAAACAAACAAACAAAAATATTAGCAACCACCTGCAGGCTGTAGAAAGCAATAGAGAGGATGAACTGCAGATGACAATTAGAATCAGGGGGAGGCTGAAGTGGCTATCTGCCACAGTTTCACATCATCAACAACAACAAAAAATATTTCTTGCAAATGCTGCTTTGCAGAGAGTAGTGGGTAAAATTTTATATGCAAGCTACAAAAAAGTGTGCAGTTCTAGGTCAAAATAACTTGGTTAGAAATGGTGTGATGAAAAAGCATGAGGGCATTATGCTGCTATTTGTAATGTGGTCTTTCAGGTTTCATGGGTTTTAAGAAAAGACAAATGGGATCTGCCATAAAAGGTTGCAATGGGAAGGTACTCCTGCTTAGAGTTCCAATCAAACACGGGCATTTCCAGAATATGTCAGTCCATGACTCCTTCCTTGTAATCAGCATGATCAACCTTCGCTTTGGATTGCTTTGGGTCTTACCCTCCTTTTCGTTTTCTGACTCTCATCTTTTTGCAAACTTGGAAGCTCTAGGCTACAAATCCATAACTGCAATATAGGATGCCAGCCCCTATTTTTAAATTTATACCTTGACGTACAACTTAGCATATGCAAACCTGATGTAAATCTAGGTCCTCTTTTGACCTCCTTTTCGGTGAAACATTCTGGCTTGTTTGGCAGTTTTGAAAGAAGTAGTCATGTTACCACATTACCACACTACACTCTTATAATGGTGTTATTCCATTTTTAAACCTCTGGCTGCCTCCTGTTGCATTCTGCACTCAGTGAGGCCTAAGCGCCCTCTAGCTGAGAATTCTAAATATCCTCGCTTAAACTGCCAATCCCAGAATGCAACAGGAGGCAGCCAGAGCAGTTAAAGTGGAATAGTAGCGCTATGAGAGTGCAGTGTGATAATCTAGTTAGTATCCTGCAGGATAGATTAGAGGAAGGAAGGAAAAAAGGAAAAAAAGAAATGTGGCAGCACCTTTAAGACTAATTGGTTTTTCTGTTTGCTTGAACCTTCTTTTTTATGTCTTGTTTGGCAATGTTTAAGTGGCACCCTACTTTACTTGAGACCAGTTCATCCAGAATGAATGAGTGACAAGGAATTCTATGTGAAATCCTACCTATAGGACAGGAAATAGGCATAAGATTATAGCTTCCTGCTGCGTCAGAGGGCTCAGCTGCTCACTTGAAAGCCAGCAGCCTTTGATTTGATGGCTATTATCCCATTTGATTTCTGTTGTACCAAGGGACTGATGCACAGATGATCATTTCACAATCAATGTGTTGTAGCAGTAGTCAATAGCTGTGACATTATGAATAGCTAAGTGATATCTCTTCCAAGTGAAGTGAACTCTTATTGACTGAAATGTTGCATTGCCGTATTTCTGCAGCTGAAAATTCCTTTATTCGTTTGAACCTCTGGCCAAACAAGCAGATTATCCTTCCTCTGGATAAAGAAGAACTACAATCCAATTTGGACAACCAGAATTAAAGCACCACCTAGGGATGGGGGACAACTTTGCTCTCATTTGTGCAAAGAACTTCACTGAATCTTATGCTCTTATTTTGGATTATTAAATGATGGTTATGATTAAATTACATTTTGTTTTTGTTTTTTTAAAAAAAGATTGATTTACTCAGTCAAGAGATGCTCAGTGGTTCACTGCCCCACACCTTAAAAACACCCTCTAGGCATTTTCAAGAATAAGTGAATCCTTATGTTCCCTATTCATTTCTTCTTTAAATGACTGAACCACTAGAGCATTGTATAATGCAAGATGTTGCTGTAGTAAGAGGTGTCCATATGAGCTGCCTTCAAAGGCCCCTCCTGAGCCTGTCTGCTGACATACTACAGGCCTGTTAAATGTGCAGAAGTGGGTTTCCCATTTGCACACTGTGCTGCAAATCAGACCTGATTAGGTTCACTAAGAACGAGGAATAACACAGGAAGGAGAGGATTTGAAGGGGGTTGGGGTTAAGTTGCAATACAAATTCCTGGGGGAATTGATATGCTGCAAACCTACTTTTCTTCCAAGCGTTTTACTGATGGCTGTGGGCACATAAATGAGGCTATTACAGGTGAAAAAATTTGGGTGAATGAACTGCCATGTGCATGGGTATAACAGCACAGTCTTCCCATGGCTGACAATGGCTGGAAAAAAGCATTACAGCAATTATGATAGTAACATGTTGTTTGCACCTTCCAGTTGTTTCTCAATTATGGCATCCCCAAGGTGCCTCTATTGCAGGGTTTTAGTTTGCATGTGCCTTTCTCTGGGGCTCAGAGAGTGTGACTTGTCCACAGTCACCCAATGGGTTTCCAAGGTGCTCTGTTAGTAATGTATCTGTAACAAAATGCCTGGTTTGGGGAGGGGGGATGGCTATAATGGCAGTAATTTTGTGAAACTAATGCAACATGGTAGGAATAATGGCCCTTTGGATGTAACTGGACTGCACTTCCCATCAGTCCTACCCTATGTTGTCAATGGTTAGAAAACTGGGAGTTGCAGATGAACAACATTTGAAGGGCCATATGATTCCCAACCTTGATGTAATCACTAGTTACATCATTACTAATGAAGAGTCACAAGTAACAGGTAAATATTACTTCTAAAACATTGTTTGGAGCAATGGAGATTTTTGTGTGTGCTGTTTCTCTATTCTTTGGGTAGTGTTTCTGTTAGACTAGGACTCCTGGTAACCAGGGTTTGAATCCTCACTCAAGCAGCAAAATTGACTGAGTAAACTTAGGCACATCCCACTCTCTCAGCCTCAGAGGAAGGCAATGGCAAATCTCTTCTGAATAAATATTGCCAACACAACAGTATGGGAATGCAGCCATAAGTTGGAGTGGATTTAAAGCCACATAGCAATAGCAGCCAACAAAGTTTCGCAAAACAATGGAAGTTAAAAGAAAAACAATGGGACTCTTAATAAGTAATGACTAATATGTTACTTTTAAAATAACAAGAAATATATCAAACATTACTTTTCAAAAAAAGATTTATAGGTTATTTAGGAAAGTGACTGCCAGTTGCTCCTTTTATAGAACAGCTTAAAGGAGTCCTTCCTCATATCACTCAGAGGAGCATGTGCTTTGCATGCAGAAGGTCCCAAACTCAATGCCTTGCATTTCCAGATAAAAGTCAGATCGTAGCTGATGAGCCTGCACAGCCACTGCCAGACAGAAGAGATAACACTGGGCTTGCTGGGTAAATATAATCTCCCTGGGTATATAGGGCATGATCCAGTTAATTGTGGTGCTGCAACCACAGAGAATCTGAATGTGTGAACCAGTACTGAGTCATTTATTAGCTCTTGCTATAACAAAAAACTTCTTTATTTGGTGCATTTGACATTAGAGAAATATGAGGTGCATTGGAAGATTGACCAAAGATAGACTGAGAGTGTGACTGGAGGAGAGTTAAGGTTGTCAGTAATGCAGCATGGAATGCTAATTATCAATGTATTGTACATTGGTGTGTATATGTAAAAATCATTAACAATTCTTATTTAAATTATTGACAATCAGGCTTGTTAATGAATTTCAGTTCAGCAGCTCCTATTGTAATTGACCTAGAGAAGTATTCTCTTCCGATGTCCGAGGAGACTGAACTACACCCCTAAACTTTTTAAAATTCATATTGTATGAATGTTGTAACAAGTTAACTGTTCTTTAATTCTCTTATTTTGCTTTGGATGTTCACCAGTTTCATCACCTGCATTGTTTTGTGGTGATTTTCAATACCAAAGAATTATGGAGAAGTGTCATTTCTTGCCTGAGGTCCAGCTAGATCTCTCCCCCACACTCTGGCTTGAATCAAGTATTATGACTGCCATCAGAAATACTTTGTATAATATAGATCACTCTAGCGAGTGCCTTCACCATCAAGTTTTCTGTATGTATATTGCTGTATGAATATCCTTGACATAAATTGGAAAGACTTGAAGGCACACAACAACACCAACAAATTGGAAGGAGACTTATGTACTGAAGAGATTTATGATTTTTTTTAAGACCACTAAGTATTCTGTCAATGAAGATAAAACTTCATATCTTGGATCTTACCATTCAGCAGAGTGAGGTGGTCATCTCAGGCAGGAGATGCAGAAAAGTGGCAGTCACTTGTTGGAAGAGGGAGAGCTGTGTGTCAAGCAGCCTTATCCTGAGCTTTCTAGACTAGACTACTGTTTTATAGAATAAAGGATAATCTCCCATCATCATGCCGAGGAAAGCTGTGGCTTTTTATATGGAATAGAAAGGAGTGCCTTCTTATTCTTTGCTTGAGGCAACAAAAAGTCTTGGGTTGGCCCTGACAATTTCCATTTTTTGATTTCTCAGACCAGAATTTTTTATTCTTGTTCACAAATGCCTGAGACCCCATATGAATATGATGACCTTGTGCTGCACATGAGACACAAGAAAGGGTTTTGGAAATGAACCACATGAGCAAACCTTGTAGCATAGTGGTGGGGAACCTGTGTGCCTCCAGATGTTTCCAATACCCATTTGCTCCACTAGCATGGCCAATAGTTCAAGATGATGGGCACTGTAGTCCAGGGATGAACAATGCATGACCCACTGGCTGCATGTGCCTTCTCCTTTTCAGCATACAGACTTGGTTTTATCAAATCACCTTTTCTTCAGTCCCTACTGATCTGATCCAAGTTATTTTCCATGATATCTAAAACAGATTTCCAGAAGCTAAATTGTTTGGAATATTCTTGTTTACAGACCTGTCCAGTATGCCTGAAGACTGTCTGGTTTGAATGAAGACACCAAACTGAACTAGATTCTATAGTACAACCTTGTCTACATTAGTGCCTTTCAGGTGTCTTGGACCTTTTCCCAAAAGTGTTCTTCAATGGTCATGCTGGCTAGGGATGATAGGGGCTATAATTTAATACACCTAGAAGTTACCTGGTATGAAAAGGAACCACTAGTTATCAACATTTTCATGGACCTATATAAAAATCCACTTGTTCATTTATTAAAATATCTTATTCTACCCTAAGAATTTGTGCAATTCCAAATAAAAATCAATGAAATCAGGTTAAACAAGGACAAAAGTTTAACAAAGATTTAATATTAAAATATTTTTTTAAAAAACAAAACAAAACATGCACATACTTAAAAGTAAATTAGGCCCCAAAGGTGTTAAGGAAAAGACGTGTTTTGACCTGGTGCTAAAAAGAAAGCAATGTTTGCTCCAGGCAGGCTTCCAAGGTGAGGGCATTACACAAGTGGGGTGCCACAGCTGAGAAGGCCCTCTTCGATGTCCTCCTCATTATATTTCCACCATTGTTGGGATACAAAGGAGGGCTCCTTCAGCAGATTTTACTTCTTCTGCAGGCACTTATAAAGAGAGGCACTCTTTCAAGTATCAAGGTCCCAAGCTGCTTAGAGCTTTAAATATCAGCACCAGCACCTTGAATTCAAACCAAAATTGTCTCCAGGACCATCCCTATCATTAGTCAGACTGCAAAAAAAAAAAAAAAAAAAAAAAAAAAAAAAAAAAAAAAAAAAGAAAGAAAAAAAAAGCTGTTTAGTTTGATATTATTGTATTTTTATTGCCAGATATATGGAGACACACTTGTGTAATTTTCTACCTTACATCCCAAAATAATGTGGCTAACTTTGCATGCTATGTACCTTGATTTGAGGGTAGGGATGCCTCAGTCAGCCAAATTTATTAGGCTATTCTTGACCCCATCCTAAGTAAACTGAATTTCATAGCATTTTCAAAGAACAAGAGATTTCATGTGGCCGTCAGGACCTGTTTCATGATTTCTGGGAATACTAATATCTATAATTGTCATGTTGTTGTTTATCAGAGAACTAATGAAGAAATACTGCCTGGTGAACTCTGGTCTGTTTCCCAGGGCAGAGCATTTAATTGCTACTGCAGTAATTTTCTTCTTTGGTGTAATGTATGCAATAAATGAGGTTTTTTTTTTAAAAAAAATTTCATGCAGCCAGGAAAGTTTCTGGGTTTTTTTAATCCAGTAAAGTCCAATTAAAAGAATTTCTGTCTGCAACAAAAACAAATGTGGATTCAGCTAAAGGAAATTAACTGCTCTTAACTTGCATCCCAATCTCATGATGGATCATAAGAAAATAGTTACAGTCAAAGTTTACACAATAATGGCTAGGATTCTGTAATGCAGCTACAGATTCATAACCTGGACTTACAGATCTGCAACTACTCTGTAATCACCAACACTGTGAGATGACAATCATGGCACTCTTGCCACAAATATAAGTGTCCTTCCAAGCTTACTTTACCAGGCAGCAGCCACACCTGTCCATCTGGCAACTGGAGTACAGGAAGAGGATGTCCCCCCCCCCCCTTGCCAATGAGGGAGGCTACAACAAGGATTTGCAATGGGGCCCAGTGTCATTGGCCAGAAACTGCAAGACTGGCACCTAGAGAAAGAGTCTAAAGAGAAGGCTGAAGAAAGGGCCCAGACAAGTCTTCCAAACAGAGAACAGCCTCAGCCAGTTCTCAGGCTGAAGACCCTCAGCCAGCCCTCTACGTTTCAGATCACCCTCAGCAAGCTCGTCCTGTTGAAGTGCCACTTCAGCCAGCAGGGCAAAGGCAAGACTCACCTGCTGATGAGGCAGAGGACACAGCTGAAGTCCCAAGTCCATAATCAAGGAGGACAGACAAAAGGATACAACAAAGACATTCAGCTAAGCTGTGGGCCAAGCAGCAACAAGCAAGCTCTGATTAGGATCAGCTGAAGCCATTTAAGAGTTGAATCTGCCTAAGGCTAGTGCTGGAAGCAGCTCATCTGTTTCCTTGGCCATTCCTGCACTTCATACCTCGGACTTCCTGGGTTTTTTCAACCCTTGGACTGTGTTGATCTTGATTCTTGTTGCCTCCCTCAACTCTGACTGCTTGACAAACGTCTTTCTCCCACAGCTGCTAGTAATTTACTGCCTCTGCCTGCACTATCAGTTGATGGTTCCTTCCTAGATACCAATGACATATGTAACTCTTGAAATCTGTTTTTCTGGGGCCTATGTCTGAGGAGACATGCTTAGAACTAAACTGAGCTGTGCTTTGCATGCCTGAAAGCTGTTGCCTTTATTGCCATGCAGAGATGGGACAACTGGAGTTTGCTTGGTATGCTTAGTGGCATAACGTCCAGAGGACTTTGACTCATCCTTCAATTTCATGTTTAGCAAGAATAGCAGCACTGAATGTAACAGGCAAGAAAGTTGTGCTCTGCTTCCAACTCAACTCTCTACTTCAGTGATGGTGGAAGGGACTAGGGAGTGAATGCTGTTTCCCTCCAGATGAGTTTAGGCTCTCCTCCAAACAAAATGCTTAAGAGTTAAATGTACCTTTCATTTCTAACTGACAGATGTAATCCAAAAGTTGCAGACAAAGTTGGACAGTTTGACAGAAAACAATAAACTATTATGGTGAATTCAGAGGCCTGACTAAGCAAGACTGAAGTGACCTCCCCGTTCAATGAATATTTTCAGATGCTGAAATATCTCACATGCCCCAGTTTGCTCATAGAACAAACTAGTATAATTCATCTTCTGGAGTGAAAGGAGCAAAAATACTGCTTACGTGAGCTTTGTGCAGAAATACCTGAGCAGAAGATACCTGACGTAAAAGCTGTTCAACTGAAGTCTGCTTTGTTTTGCGTGTCAATATTTCCTCTCTGAACCCTGACCAATTAAAAACCACTGGGGGACTCCAAAAATATTACAAAAACAAGGTCAGAAAACTTTTTAGCAATGGTTTTAGGTGTCTGCAAAAACCATAAAGACTGCCCAGTAATAAAAGGAAATGAGAGAAAGAATATTTTAGGTTAAATGAATGCTGCATTTTCTTTCATCTCTAAAAGATCTTCAGTGAGAATGAGTCTTTGGTGGCTTAACTAATTCCTCTAGTCCTAATAAGGGCAGTGGCCACTTGGCATTATACAGTTGGCCTTCCTTATCCACGGATTTTTTTATCCATGGATTTGAGCATACACAGCTTGAAAATATTCCCCAAAAATATAAAAACAAGAATTTTTGTAGTTTGGGACTTATTCTGTACAAAATTCACATATGTTTGTTTTCTGCAGAAAACAGCATACCTGTTCAGGAAACATCACTGGCAACAAACAAGATGTCAGGTAATATCAAGTGTGTTCATGTGTATTTTTTTAAAAAGAGGGAGAATCTTGTAAAAACATATAATTAGGACTAAGGACTTCATTAATTTTCTTCTCAAAGGAAGCAATGAGTGACTTTAATAATTTTCTGCCCACTGTGAGAGTTCTTTTTTAAAAAACCCACACTGTTTTCAAAGATGATTCGCAATTCAGAAACTATTCTGCACAAAATTTGCATGTGGTTGTTTTCTATGGAAAACAACCACATGCAAATTTTGTGCAGAATAAGTTCGAAATTGTGAATAAGCTTTGAAACTCTCTCTCTCTCTCTCTCTCTCTGTTAAAAATCATTATCACAGTAGGAGGAAAATTGTTAAAGTCACTCATTTCTTTTGAGAAGAAAATTAGTGAAGAATTATATCCTTAGTCCTAATTAAATGTTTTTACAAAACTCTCCTTCTTTTTAAAAAAAGACACATGAACACACTTGATATTACCTGACATCTTGTTTGTTGCCAGTGATGTTTCCTGAACAGGTATGCTGTTTTCTGCAGAAAACAAACATATGTGAATTTTGCACAGAATAAGTCCCAAACTACAAAAATTCTTGTTAGGCTAGGATTCTTTTCATCAGGGTTTATCAAAACTTGAAAAATGTTTTTGACCATTTCCCAAATGTTTTAGAATATTTTTTCCCTCCCTAATTTGGATAATCTTAGACATACTTTTCTTTTGCAAACACCTCTTAAATGGGAACAGTTCTTCTCTTTGAGGAGAAGAAACAAACAGTGCATCTGTAATTAAGAAGAAAATAAAATAATGGGAGATGTAACACTATAGATGTGTAACTGTCAAAAATGCATTTTCACCAAATATCATCTTTTTATAGCTTTAAGTGCAGCTTTTTATTTCTTGCTCTATGGGAACATACTCAATTAAACCATATATATTTCACCTTCCTATAGAAAATTATCCACAAAGTAGCTCACAGATAAAAGATTAGAAGCAATAAAACCATCATAAAATCAGAAAAACATAAGATGATGTTGCAGCCAAGTAGAAACAAACAAAGAGGCAGATGAGTAGGACAGCATTTTACTCTTTTGTTCTATGTTATTTGTTACCACCACTTACCAGGTATGATGAAAATGAGTAGAACGAATAGTAGACCCAACCTATTATCTAATGTTTTAAAGGAAGAAACAAAGTTATCTCTCTAGGGAAGGTGCTCTAGGGCCAAAATGCTTGTAAAGAGAAGACTCAAACTTTGGAAACAGCTCCCCTTCTTCAGATGGTGAAGTTATGCATGGAATAATGCCCCTAAAACATTTTTGAGCAAAGAATTACCCCTTTTAGTCAGAAGCAAGAACCAGGAAGGACTCATTCACAGGATTTTTGAGTAGGAGCCAGATTCTGGAAATGTGAGCATTCCCTCTCCCATTGGCAAACACTGGACATTTTAAATGTTATATAAATGCTTTTTTGGAGGTCAGAATATGATGGAATTTACAGGCTCCTAGAGGCTAGTTGTATACAAATTGTTCCAAAATTGTAGGCAAATAGGTGCAGGGCATTTGTACATTGCCACATGCAAGACTCAATAAGCTTTTGACTGGATCCTGTAGGGCTCTTATGCTTGTTATTTGCATTAAGTAGCAAAGTATCTTGAGTAGGCCATCCCTCACAACAGTTTCATGTAGATGAACAACAAAAACAACAAAACAAAACAAAACAAAAACATGATATGCCTAGGCCCTAAGGAAACCAACAGGACAACTCCCATGAGAGCTTTTCCCCATTACTGCCTTTTGAAACAAGGCAAAAACCAACCAACCAACCAAACAAACAAACACAAACCAAAAGCAAAACAAAACACAGAAGCACTACCAAAAAAATGGATGGAAGAGGATTTAGCATCAGTTTCATGATCATCCAACATTTCCTGGAGTAACCAGCTATTAAAGAGCAGTTTGGATCTTGTTCTGTAAGCTGTCCAGGTTAGTAGGATGTAGCGGATGACAAGCTAAATATGACTCAACAGCGTGATGTGGTGGAGAAAAATGGTCAGTACACTTCAGTGTCTTATGAACAGAACTATAGTGCTTAGATCAAGGGAAGTAATAGGACCACTCTCTTCTGCTTTGACCAGATCTCACCTGTCCATTGAGGGCATCATTGTATGGGAAAGACAATCAAGTTGGAAGATATATAGGGGAGAGCAACTGAGTTACTAAAGATCTAGAAACCATCCTATGAGAGAATAGGTGTTTAGCCTGGAAAAGAGACTGAAAAGTGATAGGATAATCATCTTTTACGTTTCTGAAGGACCATCACAAAGATGGAATGAGCTTGATTTCAGCTGCTGTAGAAGACATACCTAAGGCAATGGATTCAAATTACAAGAAAAGATATTCCAAATAAACATTAAGATGAACATCCTGGTGCTAAAAGGAGAACAAACTATTTGAAATCTGATGATTTTGTAAAAGCAGAGATTAGATTAGATTAGCATCTGTCAAGGATGTGCTATAGCTGTAGATTCCTGTGCTGGTATGGGACTGGAAAAAAATGGCCCTTGGAGTATATTTCAGTTTTATATATGAAGGGATCTTGTGGCATCTTTGAGACTAATTATGTAGAAGAAATTGTAGCATAAACTTTCATAGACTGGGTCTAAAGATGCATCTAAGGAAGTAGATCAAGGCTATGAAAGCTTAGGCTAAACATTTTGTACACAGTCTCAAAGGTGCTACAATATCATACTACATACTGATATTCCAGACTAACATGCCTATGTCTCTGAATTCTATTTCAGTTCTATGGTTTTATGTATGGTAATATTGGTTTCTTGATTAAGGGGAAACTACCTACTATCTTCAAAGCTATAGCCATGTTAGTTTGTAGAATCAGTATGCATCTGAGGGCCCAAACAGACAGACTAAAATAAAGCTGCTTTGGGTCACTTTGGAAGTGTGCTGTTTAAATACGCATGGACTGGAGCGCCGCTTTGGCACAGCTTCTGGCCTCTTAAGATGTGTGTGTCATTTAAACAACATACCTCCAAAGTGATCAGAAGCAGCTTTAATTTTGGCCTCTCTGTTCAGACCCTTTAGTCTACAAAAACTCATGCTGCCAACTTCTTTTCTTTCAGTTAGTCTCAAAGGTTCTACAAGATCTCTCTACATACCTACTATCTTGTTCAAAGTAGCTGGTGGTGCTCTTCAACTTAACCATTTGGACAATCAGCCATGACAAAGCTGCAATACAATGGGTCAAAAGGGCAAGTTGTGCTATAGACTTATTCAAGCTTCTGGCCTCTTAAGATGTGTGTGTCATTTAAACAACATACCTCCAAAGTGATCAGAAGCAGCTTTAATTTTGGCCTCTCTGTTCAGACCCTTTAGTCTACAAAAACTCATGCTGCCAACTTCTTTTCTTTCAGTTAGTCTCAAAGGTTCTACAAGATCTCTCTACATACCTACTATCTTGTTCAAAGTAGCTGGTGGTGCTCTTCAACTTAACCATTTGGACAATCAGCCATGACAAAGTTGCAATACAATGGGTCAAAAGGGCAAGTTGTGCTATAGACTTATTCAAGCAATTTGACTGAATCTTCAGACATCTATAATTTGATTGCTATTTGTTGGGTTCCATAGGGAGTCTTATGTGTCAACTAGGTTAGCTGAAGTAGAAGAAGTGAAGCTTGCTTGATTGTTACCTTTTCACACTGTGTCCTTGTTCCATGTAAAAACGCTGAAGTTGCAAAGTCTGTAAATAGGTTTTTTTGGCCTCAATGGTTGGTGCTATCATGCAAAGGAAAGAGAGCAAAGAGAATGGGTTTGAAGCTTATAGATATTGTGCTGAGTTGGTGGAATTGTGCAAGTTAGTTATTTCCTCCCTAAATGATCAGTTCCTACCCAGATTATATTTTGGAACTGTGTTTCTGTTGCAAACCTGGTGTTTGGAAGTTGGACAGTTGGTAGAAATGGAGTTGAGGGAGATAGAGAAAAAAATGGGTAAAGATTTGATTATCTGTTTATCTTCCCTTTTGTGTCCCCCCCCCCCCCCAATCACCTTCTTTGGATTCTGTTCATCAAAAGATCCATAACATTAGATAGAGCAAGAGGGTTGGCACTTGGGAACAGACATTTTTGCCAGCTGCTTAGATGTAGAAGGTACCATGGCTTAGGAATAGAACATCTTTCTTGCAAATAATTCAGTGAAACTTTTCACACAACCAGTTGAAAGGCAGTGACAGAAGACCATTTTATAGTTGGGACTCTGGAGGACCACTTCCAGCCAAGGTAGACAACAGAAGGAGAGATGACTCAATGAGGTATAAGGGAATATTATTTGTTATGATTTTGACATCCTTTATATCAGGGGAGGGTAACATGTAGCATTCTTGATGTTGCTGGCATGCAGCTCCCATCAACATTAGTTAGCATACTAATGAGAAATTATGGGATTTGCAAGACTACAGCTTGAAGGTTGCAAGTTATCCCTTGGTTTATAGCAGGAGTAGGCAAAGTGTGACCCTTGGACTATACATGACTCCTGGGGCCTCCAAAGTCCCTACACCTCCAAAAAAAATTTTTTTTAAAAAAGGAGACCTGCACTCCCCAAACAGCTCAAAATGACTGCAAGATTCAACAGTTTAGCTCCCTCAAGCCCCTGAAGGCTCCCATATACCTTAGGCAGCCAATAAGTACATGTGACAGTCCTCTCTAGTGCCTAGGGTACACACCAAAGTCCCATTTGGTACAGCTGCAGGCAAACCTCCCCACAATTGTTAAAATCTTGGTTATAGTAAAAATCTTAATTTTTTGAATTTATAGAAGTCTCTAAATGGTTAGATTTATAAATAAATCATGAGAGGTGGCAACTCTAAAGCTCTTTGTGCCTTAGGGATGCCACCAACTGAGACAAGAGTAACAGATTTTATCCTCTAATTATTTAATAGTTAGTTACATAGAAGACACAGGGACCCCCAGTTATATCATGGATACTCAGAAGAGTTCATCTTAGTATATTACTTCTTAGGATTTTAAACACAATTTTGCTTCTAGGAAAATTCAATTAAAGGTCCATAGCTAGTGTAGATTTATTTTGGGGCAGCATGGTTCATTTAAAAGGAGTTTCTTCTCTTTCAAAGCAGTCAGAAGTAAAGTAGTTCAGATGCAGACCATGAGATTCTTATCCTTCTCCCAACTCTAGCAGAAAAGCAATCAGTTTTAGGTGAAAAATATGAGGTCAGCCTGGTATGAAAGGAGTACAGATTAACTTTAGACAGTGAGAAATAATACAAACCAAGAAAGGTGTGGAGGTAATTTGGAAATGGAGAAGGTGTGGGGCTGAGATAACACAAATATTATATCAGCAGTAGCCTGGGCATTTCCTGAAATGGAAACATGAGAGATGAAGAAAATGTACTTTTCACACATCTTCTGTCACAGGCAGGTCAAGGCCAGCAAGTATTATTTCATGACAAATAAACCATCAATGAGAAGACAATTCTTCCTGGTCATCATGCATAAAGCAGTGCCAGATGAATGGCAACAGTCTTTCTCAAGCTGTGTCTACTCCCATTTTCAAAAGGCCAAGTTTCTGTGTTGGGAGAGACAATGCATAATTCAGTGGCCTTTCCAGATCTATTTACCAATTACACCTCCATATTCATTGAATCTGGGAAGTGGAGGCTTACATATTGAATGAGACATGAGGCAGCTGTAGCTTAAGTAAAGGTAGATCTATCTATCTGAACCCATTTTGGTGGTGACATCCTCTGCTTTTGCTGGTTTGCCTGTCTTATCTGAGCAGAACCACACAGCTGATCAGGCATTATAGTGTTTTTTCAAACTCTCCTCACCCTTACAACAACTTGAAAACTAATGAGGATGTTGGAAGACTGATCAATAACTGCCCCCCCTTCAGCACTGACATCATTATCATAAGATGAAACTCTGATCATCCTGGTTCCTTTTCAACCTGAAGGGAAGTGACAAGTAGGGTGCCACATGGTTCTGTCATGGGCCCAGTGCTATTCAACATCTTTATCAATGACTTGGATGACAGAATTGGGGGCACACTTATCAAATTTGCAGATGACACCAAATTGGGAGGAGTAGCTACTACCCCAGAGGATAGGATCAAAATTGAAAATTACCTGAATAGACTAGAAAGCTGGGCTAAAGCTAACAAAATGAAATTCAATATGGAGAAATGTAAGGTTCCGCACTTAGGGCAGAAAAATGAAATGCAAAGATATAGGATGGGGGACATCTGGCTAAACGAGACTACATTTGAAAGGGATCTAGGAGTCCAAGTAGACCACAAATTGAACATGAGTCAACAGTGTGATGCAGCAGCTAAAAAGGCCAATGCAATTTTAGGCTGAATCAATAGAAGTATAGTGTCTAGATCAAGGGAAGTAATAGTGCCACTCTACTCTGCTTTGGTCAGGCCCCACCTGGAATATTGTGTCCAGTTCTGGGCACCACAAATCAGAAAGGATGTGGAGAAACTGGAGCGTATCCAAAGGAGGCCAACTAAAATGGTGAAGGGTCTGGAAACCATGCCCTATGAGGAACGCCTTAGGGAGCTGGGAATGTTTAGCCTGGAGAAGAGAAGGTTAAGAAGTGATATCTAATATCTGAGTATCTGAATATAACGACACAGGCATTGTTACGTACTGCCATTTAGACGCCGTGCGTAACGACGCCATCGCAAATGCACAGCTTATATACAGAGCTGAGCAGATGCTACGGCATAAAGGCACCCAATGGTGCCTTTAGTGCATCACAAATGTGATGCTAAAAAGGAGCAGGGTTTCCCTGCTCCTTTTTTTGCTGTGCACCTTCACTGCTGCATCTAGCTGCTACGGCGAAGGTCTGCAGCAAAAAAAGGAGTCTTCAGAACGCCCTTTTTGGGTGGTATGTAAAGCCCCTATGTGTCATTGAGTTAATAAATTTATACTACTTTGAATTTACAATGAGATTGAGACCATTGTGTTCTTTGTTGCATTTCTGATTACTTCTTTAATTTGTTTAGTTGCTCTTTATAACGTTTTAGGAATAACAAGGGAATGACATCAAACTGGAAAAAAATCCCAGTCAAAAGGCATTTGAAAATGTGTAACTAGAAACATTTCTGATTATATCAGTAGAGTACTTTTGCTCCTACCTGGTATTACTGTTTTCTGGATTTTGGATGTTGTTGTATTTTGTTCCCACCTGTTAAATTACTTTTAAAATGTAACTTTCCCCGCAATTTTTTTAAAAAAGGTAAATCATTATAGGTAGCAGTTCTGCCTGTAACTCATTCCATTCAAACTCTGGAAGTGCATTACTTTACTGGAGTGAGTTGAGAGAACAGCTGTATAGGTTTTAAATAATAGGGTGGGTGCATTTTGATGTAGGAGAAAGCAGGTTTTTGAATGTTTGGGAAAACGGGAAAACTGCAAGGGACAGCTCTGATGGAAGATAATATGAATAGCATGAGACAAACTGAAAAAAAATATGTGGTATAAAAGAAGGCCTAGTAATTTGTTGTTTTCCCCACTGAGGAGTATGTGTTTTTGTGTGTATCCAATGAACAAATAAATAGAAAGAAGAATGATTGATAGTTTAAGGCAGCCTGCACGTTAAACTCATATGCTCTTTCACTGTCTTTGATATAAGTGTACTCATATGGGACATTCAGGACTTGTTTCCTTTATATGTTGCGAAATATCTTTAAAAACATTGTCTCTGTCATTCAGTCTTACTATTTATGTGCCCTATTAATGTCTTCTGTCCAGGCATCCTTCACTTAATTTTGTCACCACCAACAAATACTGTAGAAAAGGCTTTTCTTTTTAATTGTGAAATTCATTTCTGCTGGAAATTGTGTCCATCCTATTTCCATGCTTGGGGCAGAACCAGAAAATGTTTTCCAGCTGAATGGGCATATCAGTCTTAATAATTTGATCTTCCATCCACCAACAGTATGACAAAAGTTCATTGAAAGAAAGAGGAAAAGCTATTGCCAGTAGCATAATCCTACAGCTGAGCATGTGGAGTATTATATTCCACATGTGAAACACACCTTCTGTTCTTGTCCTCACAAGGCAGACTTGGGGCCCATTCCCACTTGAGGAAAAATCCGCATTGGAACTGGGCTGTGCTCCGCTTAGGAAAGCGATTCCAAAAGGCCCCTCATTCACACTATGAAAAGGGACGTTATTTGGAATTGCTTTCTTAGCCGGGAACTCTTGTCGTTCCCACTGGAGCTGCCATGTAAGGTGACAGCCCTCAACCCCCCAATTCCTTCCCGCAGGGAAATTTTTTTGGGGGGTGGGGGTATTGATCACAAATGCAATCTTGTGCATTTGCGATCACTGTAAAGAAGGAAAAACACACACACACACACACTAATCTGCAGTTCCTTTTTTTGGGGGGGGGGAATCCTTCTACCTTCCTTCCTTCCTTCCTTCCTTCCTTCCTTCCTTTTTCTCGCCTCCCTTCTCCCCTTCCTTCCTCCTTTACCAGGAGAGGGCTCTCCACTGCCGCTGCTGCCTACCTCGCTATTGGGCCTAGGGCTTGCGGGGCTTGCGGCGTTTCTTCCCTGCTTCTGGTAGTGATTCCAGAAGCATGGAAGCTATCTAGGGGATGGTTGTTTGAATGTTGCACAAGAAGGTAGTGAATATTTCCTTATGCAACATCAAAAAAGACATACATTTTTGTACCTTGAAATTAGATCTATATGTTACTTATAGGGTTCCATTAATTAGATGAAATCCCCCCACCCAAAAGTCTTAAAATGCAAAAAATTCATCCAAGATCTGTAGGAGGTTTTATAATGTCACACAGCACACAGTAAACTTTTGAAATTATTTACTCTTGCACAAAAGATATTTTTAAAAGTCAATATTTTCATTCCTAATCAAAACTTTAATTAATTGTGTGTGTGTGTGTGTGTGTGTGTGTGTGTGCATGTGTGTGTGGGAGGGGAGAATTCTTTTGCTTGGAAAAATTTTTCAACAGTGCTCAATATTTTTTTTAAAACAACAAAAGAAAAACAGCAACAATTATATCTCTAATTATGGATGTTATTTTATTTTGGCATCAGAAAGAGAGCAAGACAGAGAAAGAGAGAGGGCTGTTTTGTGTTTTTACATTTTTAAAGCACTTTGAGGGCATTTGCCATGGAGTGGTTGATAAATTTAATAAACGAGATAGCAAACAAACAAACCATCAAATGTGGCAGTATTTGTCAAGATAATCCATATGCTTCAGTCTAGGAATTGTGATATTATGTCCTTCAGACTCTGAAACCAACCAACTAATAATAATAATAATAATAATAATAATAATAATTTATTTCTAACCTACCCCTCTGAGCGAGCAATCAGGGCGGGGTACAACAATTAAAAACATATACAGTTAAAAAATTACAATCTATACAATTCATACCCACCTCCCACCCCTTAAAACAGGATTAAACTAAGTCATAATTAAAACAGTATCTAATCTAAAAAACACTCAATCTCAAGGTCCAATGTGGCAGCCACATGTCAATGGGAGATAGGAGGAGCTAGACATCATTCAGGCGGCGGGAGGATTACCTACTATCCGGGAAGGCCGGCCAGAAGAGATGCATCTTGGTCATTTTCTTAAAGCCATCCAAGGTTGTAATATCATAGAATCATAGAATCATAGAAATTTATAGTTGGAAGAGACCACAAGGGCCATCCAGTCCAACCCCCTGCCATGCAGGAATAAGATGCATCTCATTCGGCAGGTTGTTCCACAGCCTGGGAGCAATAGCAGAAAAGGCCCTCTGGGAGGTCTGTGACAGTCTAGTTTTGATAGGCTGTATCCGGTTCCACCCAGAGGACCGTAGTGTATGAGGGGGCTCATATGGGAGGAAGCAGTCCCTAAGATAGGTTGGACCAAGCCACATAGGGCTTTAAAGGTCAAAACCAACACCTTGTACTGTGCCCAGAAACTAATCGGCAGCCAGTGGAGAGATTTAAGCACATGTGTTATATGATCTCTCCTCAGTGTACCAGTAACTAATCTGGCTGCCATGTTTTGGACTTAAATGTAATATCTGAAAATGTTTGAAATTTGAAATACTAAATATAACTCCAGAAAATGTTATCTGTTTTAAGTCTATGTGGACTTTTGTTTCAGGTGCATTGTTCATGCTGCAAGTCTATCCTAGTGTGAGAAGAAGTAAGAGCAGCATGGTGAAAAAGTGCCCTGTGGAGGCAACAAATATTCCAGGACACATACATTCCAATTACCCCACAGTGGCTGAAAGAGGATAAGATTTTACCATGTGTCAGCTCAACACTTATGGTAAGGATTCTGTGGACACCTGCATTCTTCCTTAACATAGTTTTTAGTTTGCAAAGGAAACTATTTGCAAAGGAAACTTTGAGACTGTGTGAAAGAAGCTGTAGCATAAGCTTTTGTAGACTTAGGTCCGAGACAGATGGGCAAGAAGCAGAGTGGTTGTGGGTTAGGGACTGCATACCAGCTCCATGGTCCCTAACCCTAGTTTGTGCCGGCAGCAGCATCATGGCGGCATCCTATGTACATGGGTGCTGCCTTGATGACGACATACATGTGCCAAACCTAAACAGTGGAGTTTCCGTGGTGTGTCTGTGCTGCCACAGGAAGCTTACGGCGGCCTGGCATCGTTGCAGCAAGGAGCTCTAGGACAGAGCTCCTTTTGGACGTGCGGATCATTCTCGCGGCAACCACACAGTCATGGGAATGATCCTGAGGATAAAGGGGCCACCCTTTTCTCCTCTTTAGCATCGGGGTGCAATGGGAGCCTAAGGCACAAGGGCACCCCTTTTCCAGGCCAAAGAGAAGCTGCATTTTGCTTCTTCTCTTTGGCCTGGGAAAACACCAGATTGGGGCTGCAGGGCTGCCAGTGAGGTTGCCCTGGCCCCAATCTAGCGTGAAAAGGGGCAGTACAGAGCCACCCCTTTTAGGGCTGTCTGTACAGCCCCTTGGTCTACTTCCTCAGATGCATGGAATTCTTGTCCAGGAAGAAGAACCTTAATAATATGACTATATGACAAGCCAGAGCAATGCAAGACTTGTGGATATGGTGATGAGGTGACCAATTCAGTTTTAATTATGGTCATTGTGGGACAAAGTTATCCATATTCATAAAGTCTGATTATAAAGATCCTCCCTGGACATCAATTCACTTCATTCATCTGAGAAAGTAGACTAGGGTCCAAAACACACTGCAGAAATGTGTGAGTTGTCCAAGTTGAGACTGCTTTAACTGCCCTGGCTCAATGTATTGTACCCAAGTCTATGAAAGCTTATGATACAACTTTTTTTTTTTCTAAGTGAGTCCTCAGATAGGGCCTATAACTCCCAGGACTTTTCATCATTGGCCATGTAAGGGTTTTGGGAGTTGAAATCCAATAATATTTGGAAAGCTAAGGTTCGAAACCACTGGAAGGCAACTTTGACCCTCCAAATGTTTTAGACCACAGCCTCAACAATCCTTTACCATTGATCAGGCTGGGTGGAACTGCTGGGGACTGTAGCCAAACAACATAGGATGTGGCCAAGGTTTCTCCACTGTGTACTACTACCCCTGGGACAACTGTACTTTCTCAAGCAAGTCTCTCTGCACTGACCTTCAAGAAGCAAGTTCAATAACAAACTCATTTTGCCAGCAGGCAACGACCTTTTTACTGAGACATGTATTTGGTTATTAATTGGCTGTTGTAGAAGGATACTTTATGTATCTGACATATAGAAAGTATTTTAAAACATTGCTGCTTTTAATAGGGAAGTTTGTTTAATTGTTGCTTTTTAGCTATATTTTGTTTTAATCTGTGTTGTGAGCTTCCTTGAGCCCCATGCTAGAAGAGAGACAGGCTATAACAAACTAAGAAAAAAAAATATAGCCACATGGAGGAGTGTATCCTTCTTGTTTTCTCTCCAGTCAAATAGGCAAACATTCAATATCAGGAACTCAGACTGTAAACTGTTTTGGAGGACCCCTGTCCAAGAGCCATTCAAAATTAGGCTTTTGGAGGATTATGCAGTGGGGGGGGGGGGGTAGGGGTTGCACTCTGACTTTATGCAAGTTGTAGATTGCAACCAGGTCACTTCCTTCTTTGTATGGCATAAATGGTCCATGGAAAGATTAGATAAGGACTTGTGTTTTACTCCTATCAAGTATCCTTCAGGCTGCTTTGGTTTGGCTTGCATAAATTGACCAACAAGACTCTCTCTCTCTCTCTGCAAAACTTACTGTGCTATATAAATAAACACTAATGATGATGATGTTGATGATAATGATAATAAATCTCTCTCTCTCTCTCTCTCTCTCTCTGTGTGTGTGTGTGTGTGTAGTGACAGACCTCTGTTTGTTTGAAGCTAAAACTCACATGAATGCCCTTTAACAGGAGAGGTTTCCCCTTTCTTCTGAGCCAGTGTTATGCAAATTTCCCTAATGTATTAGACTGAGATAATACAGGAGTTATTGGACATATCTTCATATAAAAATACTAAAAATATCAAAGCAAAACAAAAATCCTGGCCCAGCCCATGACAGATTGCAAAATCTGTGGAGAATTGCATTGTCAGCACCAAAATACACACACATGTGCACACACACACACACACACACACACACACAGAGTGAATAAATAATGTGTTTGACATATCTGTCCATTTGTTAGTCCTTTGAGATTTTTAATAGTGCCTGGATGTGTTTTGTTTCAGGTTTATCTCCTTTCTCTGTCTCCGTCTTCAACTAAAGTGTACAGAAAACCTAAACAGAGACCCCTCCCTCTGCTTTTAAAGCCCCTTTACTAGTTTTATATGACCAAATAAGGAGTCTGAAAGCCTGAAGGCATGCCAACACTGCTGCATCAACACTGTGCCCATTGAAATATGATGTATTGTCTGTTACATTGCATCAAACAGTAGATCAGTTTTCTGTATTGGGCAGCTGTATATAGCTGTAAATCTCTGGCTTCTTGAACCTTGTCAGCTAAACCTTATGTTGGCCCAATAAAAAGGAGATCACATGAGCCAGCTGTGTATTTGAAATCAATACAGCTGCATTTTCCTTGCTTGGCCAGGAGAAAACAGACTCTCTTGGGCTGATAGATTTCATTCTGCCAAGAAAGGACAAGGGACTAGAAGGTACAAGAGACGGGGCCTATTGCTCAAACAATTGCTCCCATTTTTCAGCCTTAACCTTTCCCCGCTTATTCTAGACTTCATCTGGACACAACAGGCATTTAATTGTATGATCTGTAAATAGTATCTAGATTTTAACTAGCCTATTTGGAGGCAGGCAAGCCATACGCCAGTGATAATCCACAAGAAAATCAATAGCCATTTAATAAGCTCATTTGAGCTGCCTTAATTCATTCTCTCTGATTGTCATAAATTGTTTGGGTGCAAATAGCATTTTAATATTGGCTCCATGCATTGAACAAATCTGCCTATAAGGATTCATGTTGGTCTGCTGGATTCTGCTGGGCCCTCTTGTGTGTGTAGCACAGTGGACACACAAGTGAGCTGTGAAATCCCTTGTTCAGATCTCTCCTTTGCTTTAGGTAAACCACTGTCTCTGAGCCTCAGACCCCTTTTTGCAGCAGGAAGATAAAAACACTGCTGGAAAAATGGCAGAAATGATATACAGGCAACATTTTAGAGCCTTGCTTTATGCATTATGGAGTTTCCTTTGTGTTAAAGGGTATGAAATATGCAACCAAGAGCCATTATGTTTTGTGAGGCAGTGGCTCACTGGAAAATGACACAATCTTTCAAATAAAGGAAATTTTCCTTTTTGGGCAACAACTGCAGAATTTTAATTTAATTTAGTCACATTACTGTATACTGTGTTCACTTAGGGTGTTAAAACATGAGCCATTATTCCCTGGAATGTATTAATGTGAATGTGAATGCAGGCAAAGCATGAGAGGAACTGGCAAAAGCAGTGCAAACTCCATGATTGGGGAAAGTGAAGCCACTGCCTCAGGTGGCTGATCTGGGGTGTCATGAAAGAGCAGTTTAAGTAACCTCAAGCTATTCAATTTATTAAAATGGTACTTTTGTTGCCAAAGAATGGAGTGAAGTGCTAGGAATATCTTCTGCCTCTGGTCTCAGCATAACGTGAGGCACTGAGTACACTCTCTTAAACCCAGTTGCTAGTCCTAACTAGAGTAGATCCATAAAAATTATTTTATTTGATGCAGAGAAGGCTTCACATTTGGTGCTCTGGGAACAGCACAACAATATATCACACATACCATCTCTGCTTACCATACTCGCCTTAACTCAAAGCACCTGGGGGGGGGGGGGAAAGCACCTGGACACTTGGCAGAGTCTTTTACTGAAGAGACAAGCTGCTATTAATTCTAAAAACAATAATTTGTCCCTTTATAAATGAGAATGGCTGTGGTAAATATATCAAATGTAACCCATTGGCTGCCTGCCATTTTCTTGTTACACTTTCCACCCCCATGCCTATTGCTTCTTTGAACTAGACACTGCAGCCAAACTTAATCACCATTATGAAGAAGTCCAACTGATTTCAGTGAGGTCTTAGGCTGCTGCCACATTGCAGATATAAAGCAGTTTGACACTAATATCCATGGATCAATGCTATGGAATTCTGGGATTTGTAGTTTGGTGGGGCAAAATTAGAAAATTACAAATCCCATAATTTCATAGCATTGAGTCATAGCAGTTATGTCAAAACTCCTTTATTTTGCAGTGTGGAAGCAGCCTTACTTTATAACACAATGTTCCACCAAATGCAAATAGTCGAAAGGGTTCAGTTTGTTGAGGCTGCCAAAGCCCTGTGATGGACCAGTTTGGCCAGGGATGAAACACATAAGAATCTCATGATGTCTGCAGCAAACAGTTATCATGAGATCTACCCTCCTCATAAAGCTTTCATTAGGGTCTTCCAAGTTTCACATGAGTTTTTTTGCAAGTCCTATACAGTTGGTCCTTCATATCCATGGACTCTGTATCCATGGATTCAACCACACATTACATGAAAATATTACTTCCCTCTTCCCCCCCCCCCAAAAAAAAATTCTGAGTCAGCATGGTGTACCGGTTTCAGTGTTTCACTGTGATTCTGGAGACCAGGGTTCGATTCCCTGCTTGGCCATGGGATCCACTGGGTGACCTTGGGCAACTCACATGTTCTCAGCCCCAGGGGAAGGCAATGGCAAACCACCTCTGAACAAATATTGCCAAGAAACCCCCCTGATAGGTTCACCTTAGGGTTGCCATAAGTCAGAAATGACTTGAAGGCACATAACAACAACAACAACCCAAACAAATTCTAAAAAGTGAACCTTGATTTTGCCATTTTATATAAGGGACACCATTTTACTACAACACTGTATTTAATGGTATCCACAGGGGGCCTGGAACCAGTCTTCAGTAGATAGGGGCACTGTCTAGGTTTGCATACATGTCTTGATCCCTTTCACCAGATGGACACCACACATCTACCAACCCACCTTTGCATTTTGGGCTCCCAGGCAATTACTGATTGCCTTCAGAAGCTTTTTCCATGTTACTGTATCATGTTTTTCACCTTCTCTGGGGGTGGACTGCATATTAGGCTGTAGGTAAGCTGTTGTTGTTTTGCTGTAAACCGATGTATTGTAAAGTTAAAGCTACATGTAATTCCAGAATGCTAACTGAATTGTTTCATACATTGTTTACAAGGGTAGGTCCAGGCAAAGTTTGCTGCCGTTTGGCACAACTGGTAATAATTGAGGTGGCAAGGTGAAATCCACATCTGAAAAAGAAGAAGGGAGAAGGACATTCAAGGTGAAATGGGCATCCTTAAGTGGGTCGCCTTCCAGATTAGGGCTCAAGCCAACGTAGACAGGCTGGTTCAGTAAATTAGGGACAAGTGAATGAGGATAATGGAGTGGGACCAGACATGGCAATTTTGGTTTCACCTCAACACCTCTTTCTATGTGATTCAATTAGTGTGTTGTTGCTGTGCAAATAAGATTGTGGGTAGTTTAAATTCCACCTGGGGGTCCATTTCCTTTTTGGTGCATTTTTCTCTCTTTGGCTATTCAGAGGTAAATTCCCACTGACCCTCATAGTACTCTACCTACATTTGCCAAAACACCACATCCGCATCATTTCTTAACTTTTTTCTGTTAAAGAGTGAAACAGCTGGTGTTCTGGGTTTGCCATCATGGACTGGCAAACTAGGACTCAGTTGATTCTGTCTGAAACTTGTGTGTGTGTTTGGCATTGTTCCTGGACAGCTATTACACTGGAGGTGGGTTTTTGTAGGTGAACACACCACAGCTCCTGGTAACATCCTTTGATTTTACAAACAAACAAATATCCATGGTCATATTTCCATGATTTAATGAAGTACATATTTTAAAAGCATATTATGCTTTTCTTTGCAGACCACTTACTTTGAACACACATACCTATAGAGAGCAGGAGAGAGTGATAAAGCAGTGAGAAGATGCTAAAGATGCTTAATATGAGTTGCATGAACCAATACGCAACACATGGCTGAAGAAAACTGATTTCCATTATTGAAAACCCCTAGAGGTCTGGCAGGGAGGAGGTGAAGAAGGAGATGGTGGAAAGGCGCCAGCTTGATTGGTGCGATGGGAGTTAATCACTAGTTTAATTCACAATATCCAGGTCTTCAAAGGATCTGCTAATAACTGTCTTTTGCTTACCCTCCCACTGCATCCCCAAGGAGCAGTGAAAAGACACAGACACTACTGATCAGAGGAATGAAATTGCAAAACAGAGGAGAAATCCCTGGTGGAAATTGTCTAATTCATCACCAGAGAGGGCAATTTGTGTTAATAGGACAAAACGGCAGTGTTTAATACTAATTGTATGGTTTGTGGGAAGGGACCAGAGAAACAGGAGGAACAGACTGTTGGAGGATGAAAGAAGTCTGGGATTTGAGTGGAACATTATATTTCATTGCCAGAAGAAATCTGTGGCATCTTTTTGTTCTTTTCAAAGGAGGCAAAGGCAACTTAGCAGACTATGGTGACTTTCAGGTGACAGTTCCTGTTGCATCCCATCAAAGACTCCAAACTGCTATTCTGTCTTTTCCTCCTTAAAACGGATATTTTCTCTCTGTGTGGGGGTGGGTGGGGTAGGGGAGTATGGATGAAAGGGCTATTCAAAAACATTCAAAAATATAATTGAAAAAAAAATTTTTTTGAACTACTGGAAAATCCTGAGGAAAAAATACTGCACTGATGGTAATCTTTGCAATTCAGGACTTCTTCTGCATAAAATTTGCACCTAGCTGTTTTGCAAATATAACAGCATTTTTCTGCGCAGCAAATAATATTTCAATTATGTAAAATATTAGGGAACATTAAAGAAATTGGGAATGTATTCTGCATAAAATTCATACATGTTGCTTTACATAAAAAGCAGCATTTTCTGTGCAGAAAACAGCATTTCTTGCACAGGAAATATTTCTGCATTAAAATATTTTCTATGAAGATAATCCTGTTTTCTGTGCAAAAATAACCATGTGTGAATTTTGTGCAGAATAATTTTTGAATTGTGAAGATTCTCATCCAGGATTCTTTTTGTCAGGATTTTCCAGCACTTTCCCAGCACATTTTTGACCATTTTTTGGATATTTATTCCATCTTTATCCCACATAACACAGAATAAAATATAAATAAAATAATAAAATATAATGTTCCATTCAGATTTCTGACTTCTTTCATTCTCTAACTGCTACTCCCACAAACAATACAATTGGTATTAAACACTGTTTTATCTGATTAATATAAATTGTTCTCTCTGGTGATGAATTAGAATAGGTGTAATGAAGAATTACAACCCTAGTGTGGAGAAAGAAAGAAAGAAGATGGAAGGTGCAATGGGAAACTGTTGGAAGATTACAAGTGGAAGATCACTGTCTTTGGAAAGATCTTCCTGGAGAATTCCATAAATAAAGTAGGATAGTTGCACAGTTAAAAAAAACCAAACTCGTCTGAAAGAAACCTGTTTCTCCTTTACTACTGAGCAGTTTCTTCTGATAATGGTCAAATAACATTTCAAGTGGTGGACATCTCTAACTTTCCAAGATTGACTCCTAAGCAGAGATGTATTTACTAATTTTTGTCTTGAAGAAGGCAAGGGGTAATTCTAGCAATTTTCTTCTTGCTGTGAGAAAGACGCAGAAACTGCTCAGTTCAATGATTATTTGCAGTTCAGGATATATTCTTCTCAAAATTCCCATGTGGTTGCTTTGTGCAGAAAACATTTTATATTTGGGAAATCTCATGTGCAGAAACTGCTCTTTCCTATGCAGAAAATGCAGCTTTCTGTGCAAAACAACCACATATGATTTTTGTTTAGAATAAAACTGGGAAGATTTTTGTCAGTGTTTCTTGAAACTTCAGAAACCCCCCCCCCCCATTTTTTAAATATTTTAAAAAATTCTCCCAAAAAACCCACACTGAACATCCTTATGGCACCAATGGTAGACTTCTGTGGGTGATGTATGCTGGCAAAAATCTCACCAACATCGGTGGATAGTTGGATGGCCATCTATCGAGAATGCTTTGATTGCATATTCCTACATGGCAGTGGGATGGACTGGATGGCCATTGTGGTCTCTTTCAACTCTAGGATTTTAAGTTGCTTTTTTGACCAAGGCAAATTAAGCCTGAATTCATGCTCGATGACAAGATGACTAAACTGAGGTTGAGTATTCTGGACATATCATGAAGTGATATGACTCATTGGAAAAGACAATGATGCTTGGTGAAGTGGAAGATAGTAGCAAAAGAGGAAGACCACATTACAGGTTGATTGACTTAGTCAAGGAAGCTACAGCCCTGAGTCTGCAAGACCTGAACCAGCTGATGAGTGGGGTTCTTGACTGTCTCTTTTTCATAGTGTTGCTATTAAGTCAAAATCAATTTAATAGCAAATAGTAGCTCTAACATAATGGCAATAAGGGGGCTGCAGAAAAAGCTACCTCCAACAGTAGATAAAGCTGCCCTGACAGCACCTGAGCACTTTGGGAATCACTAAAACAGTTTTATCTCATGATGGAGATGGATTTCATTGCTGTGTTCCCTCCACCCTGGTTATTACAACACTCTTGGCCCCTTTTCTTCTATCCCTGTGGATACTTCTCTGCTACCTCCTTTTAAGTCTTTGAAGTTACACCAGCCATCACAATCTTGGTCAAGTTGTGTTTTTTTTTAAAGGAAACATGGGTATTTCTTTTGCTCTGGTCTTGCTGCACAAAATATAACTTCAAATAATATTTAATTTTTGCAAATAAAACATTTATTTTAGTTTTGGGACACCCCCCCCCCACACACACACACTACTGCAAGAATCAATTCAAACTCCTATCTCCAAACTGTTTGCTCATCTTGGGTAGCTCCTTTGAAGTTCATACTAAAGCCCAGAGCAGATTCACCCTCACACTGACATGGGAGTCAGCAGCTACCACTATACAGGGAGGACGATCCAGGGTTCAATCCTTGGGAAATACTGGTGCTGGAAATTCTGGAGCACCAATGCGATCCAATGGCTGTACATAATCCTGTATAGCCTAAGTCTACATATGAAACTACTACCACCTCACTGGATTCACTCTTTAAAGCCCTTCCTGCAAGAATGTTTATGGGAAGTGGACAGGTTGGGCAAGCATTTGACTATGTCCCTGTAGCCAGACACAAATGATTACATCATGGTCTGCCAGGGTTCTGTGAAGCTCTGCTGGAATAACAAAACATCTGGCTACAGGTACATAGCCAGATGCTTCTCTGATCCTACCTTTGTTCACAAATCACGAAATGGCCATGTGAGGTGGGGTGGAGGCTTCAGATGCTGCTTGGTAAGTCTGCTGTATGTGGGCTTTGGCTACTACAAAAGGAGGAAAGGAATATCAATCTCTTCAGTGCCTGGAAAGGACAGGTATAATGGAAACTTTTGCATACATATGTCACTAACAGGATGCCAGACCATGACTGCAGTCTTAATGTGAGGCCTGCTACACTCAGGGTGCAACAAGTAGATTTGTAAATAACTGAGGTTAGAACAAGGAGATGTGGTGGCTTAGTGGTTAAGATGCCAATTCTGATGATCAGAAGATTGGAAGGTTGGCAGTTCAAGGCCCAAGTGCTGCATGATGGGGTGAGCTCCTATCACTAGCCCCAGCTTTTGCCAAACTAGCAGTTCAAAAACATGCAAATGCAAGTAGATAAATATGTATCACTTTAATGGGAAGATAAGGACGTTCAGTGCAGTCATGCTGGCCACATGACCACTGGATCAGTCTCAGACAATGCTGGCTCTACAGCTTAGTAATGGAGATGAGCACTGCCCCCTTCAGTCAGTTATGACTAGGCATTCATGTCAAGGGACTACCTTTACCTTTAGAACAAGTCACTGGTGTTAAAAAAAAGTAATGTTGATAGCTAGCTGCATCAAAGGAAAACTATCACACCACTTCATCTGTCATGATTGCTCTCCATTCTCAATGGAATGACCCCCTCTCCTGGCCCAAAGTTACCCATAGATTTTTTCAGTAGGCAGACACTACTTAGAGTTCACCTGTCTTTTAAAAAGTGTTTTCTTTAAACTGGATCCTCCAACAATCATATCCAGCAGTTCACCAGCGTTACCTTCACATCCACTGCTTTTCTGCATTTTATTGCTTTTCTGTATAATAGAAATACCGATGTCAGGCTGCAACACTGCTGTACAGTACCGCATGCCATAATGCAGTGATGCAAATATTTTAGCCATCTTGCACAGTGCGAAATGCTGTCGGTTATTTTAATTTTGCCTTTTTCCAGTTTGCTTCATGACGTTCCAAATTTGAAAGATTCCAACCCTCCCCTCCCCACTGCTTCTTTTATTCTTTGCCATAGCTATTCCCTGTTGGACCAGCAGATGACTGCATGCATCAAAAGACCCTAATTACATTAAGGCACAATTCTCACACACTCACACACACACACACACTCACAGAGATTTAATTACTGCCAGCCATTTGGGCCTTAGCATGACAGCCAAAGATTTTCTCGGATTATGCTCAACAGGTGACATTCAATTACTATTCACTGGGGCAGGGGTGAATAGACGAGTACCTGACTGGATTTGAAATGAAGGCAGTGATCAGATTAGATTTTTTTTTTTTTTTAAGGGAAAGCTAAGTATAAGATCAAATACAGTTTTGTGACTATTACAAAGGCAAGAGGTAATTTGGTCAGAGGCACACAAGCTGTTTAGGATGTATTTAGCAGTAAATTTGGAGCTTGAGAAACACAACTAGGCCTTGACCTTTGTTGCATACTTGTGAGGGATTTAAAAAGCCATCGAGCCTTGAACCTTTAATTTGTAATGAATGTTTATGCTCTATCAGAAGGCAAATTTCTGCACATGTCATACCTTTAATATCTATGAACAAACAGAACAGAGAAATTCAAGGTAGTGTCATCACCCAGTGTACTGTCACCTGGGGTGGGGGCATTGACACATGGTGTCTCCCCACCCCATTGACCTCCTCCCATACCACACCATACAGAATCTTCAGTAATGTTTTTGGTACTAATACTTAGAAATTGTAATTCTGTATGTCACTGAATGTAATGGCATTTATTTACATGTATACAGTTCCATGTGGTCAAAGTGAAAAGTTGGTAAGATGTGATGTTATTTCAGAAAAAAATTAAAATATTTTCTTTCATTTAAAAATTATTTTTTTAAAATAGGTTTCTCCTTTCTTTTTCCCATGGAGATTTGCCCCACTCACACCATCTCTTCCACTTCCAGTGTTTTAAAGGGACACAGACAAACACTACAGCACAAAAGGCAGATGTCTGAGGAACAGTGGTGTCACACCTGCCTTAGGATGTCACCTGATGTGGTCCACATCCCCCCCCCCCATCCCTCTGCGGTGCCCAGATTCAAGGCAACAATTCCAACCCTTACTCAAATGCTGGGTTTAATAGCCTACATTCTAGGTAAACCTCTTTGCTCCTGTATCTATGTGTTCTGACACATAGCCATGTTAGTCTGGAACATAGGTATGCTAAGGGATCTTGTAACAGTGTTGAGACTAAATGTGCAAAGGAAACTGTAGCATAAGCTTTCATATACTTGGACTGCTTTCTCAGTTGCATGGAAACTTCTTTCACTCATTTTTTTCTCAAAGGTGCAATGAAGTACAAGATCACTATATTGCTATACTGTATCAATGTATGTTTTCATCCTATATTTATGGCATTTTAAAATTCCTATATTGATCAGTCATGTTTGAAATACTGAAGCAGAATCTGCCCACCACATCTGTACATGGCTAGTCTGCTTCCATAACTAGAGGCTCATAGCAGTGTGTGCTATATCTTTATGGGCTCACTTGATAGAGATGCATTCTGCCAGTGCTGGCGTGAGTTACTGGTGCAGTAATTCATGGTGTCAACCCCCCCTCCCCTCCATTGACCTCCTCCTATACCACACCATTCAGAATCTTTAGTGATGTTTTTTGTACAAATGCTACTCGTAAATTGTAATTCCCATATATCACTAAATATAATGGCAATCGTTATTTAAATAACTAGCAAAATTAAAATTATACTATTAAATCACAGTATCATACACATAGTCTAAATGTATTTACATGTAGATATCTTCATGTGGTTAAAGTGAAGATTTGGTAAGTTTTGATGGCTTTAAATAAAATTAAAAATATTTTTAAATGTTTTAAATATTTTTTAAAACACTGATTTTTTTCTCCCACTGAGCCTCACCCCACTCAGATGAGCTCTTCAGTCTTTTAAAGGGATGCAGCCTGTTTCTGCCAAAGGGCAGATGTTTAGGGAGTAGTAGCGTTGTCTCTGCATCCCCTAGTGACACCCCTGCATTTTACAACTTCTCTTGTCTCTCCTAGTCTCTAGTAGGATTTAATCCAATGCACATGTGGTCAGCATGGTGAAATGATTTGAGTGTTGCACTAAAACCTTGTGTGTCATTGTCTTCTAGCCTCCAATTTAGGCAATGGCAAACCTTGTCTGAATGAATCTTTTCAATGAATCCCCATGATAGGTTACTTACACCAGGATTTCAGGACATCTGCATTCGCCATTATATCAACTGGCTAAAACTATATTAGATGGTAACACAAACAGTTTAATTTCCTTTCTCCCATTCTAACAGCTTACAGTCATTACTTCTACAATAAAGTGTCTCTGTTCTCTCTGTATGTATCTGCCTCTGCCGTAACCCCATGAGAGTGAAACCAAAGCATGTGAAATTTGGCATGAATATTAAGAAGATTTTAAGAATATGTATCAGGGTTGTTTTGTTTTTTAAATGGATTCAATTCAGTGGATTAAAATCTCTCTGTAGTCTGCAGTACCATCTTCAGTCAGCAGGTTGAAGGCTTTGTCTACCTAGAGATTACAAAACTGGAGGCTGGATTGGGAGATTTATTTCTCCACAGAGCCTCTAGGCAGCTCTATGTGGTTTTTTCATCTGCAATGCTCCTGAACTCTTGTTTGGTAAAATGGAGTGGGGAGACAGGAGAGTCAGCAGCTGCAAAGGCAAGGGTTTAGTTACGAAGGCAGCATGAGGGCATTGCTCCCCCCCAAAGAATTCTGGCCCCTTGAAATAAATTCTCTTTCACTCATCAGATTTCTTGCATTGCAGTAGCTTAAAACATCAATTGAACATTTAGAAACAGACTTTGAACATCCGTAGAAAAGGGGAAAATAAAGTGAACAAGGGCATGCAAACACAGCAAAGGTGAGAGTTTTAGGCACAAATGATTTTCAGTACCTCACTCCTTGCAATGCTAAATATTTTGAGGACTGAAGTTTCATTTGGCAGGGGTAATTCCCTCATTTTGTCCCCCTCTGTAGCTGCACTCCTGAGCAAAGGATGTATGAGCACTAGTGTAGATAATGAGAAAGAATGCATGTGGAGGGCATGATCCCTGGTTGCACACCCCATGCATGTCCAAATACTTCCGTCTGCAGTCCTTCTCAAATGTCATCAGGAAGTGACATAATATCATCTCCTGCCTGCATTTTGAGAGGGATTACAGAGGAAAATAGAGGTACTTCGGTTCTAACGGACTTATAGGGACATTTCCCCCATGTCTTCATGCATTTTGGGAGTTTTCTGGATGATTTTAGAGGCAACAATTGTGTGAAAATAATGCTGACATTTTAAATGGGGGATTGGGGTTGTGAGGCTCCAAAGACCACAAAACTGTGTTTGAGGAACTGCATGCAGTTTGTTTCCCACCCCATGCTCATCCTGCTATGGACTTTTCAAGTGCTTAGGTTGGGAATGCAGAACTGTTGGCCTTGCAAATATTTTGGACTGCAGCTTTACCTGCCCTGGGTCCTATGCAGGGAGAAAAGCATGATATACAACAAACAAACAAATGAAGCAAGCTTGCAGAGTTCCATACTGGCTGGGGCCAAAACATGTAAAAAGGCAAGGACTCCCCTGTTTGGAATTTTGAGAACAGGAAATCATTTTTTAAAAATGTTGCTTCTGTTTGACTTGACACTCAGGGGCATCACTAGGAGGTGTAGGGTGTGGACTACAGCAGGCGGCACCATTAGGGGGGATGTCACCTTGTCACTCCTGGCCCGCCACTCTTGCTGCCCTTACTTTGACTGGTTTGTCACCTTGAGGTAGAGCAGCACCAAAAGAAAGGCAGCCAAGAACAGGAGGCAGTGGCAGGCTGGCAGAGAAGGGGGGTGATGAAGGGGAGCATCTATGGGTGCAGGTGCAGTTGCCTGGAGCACCAGGTCCAGAGCCTGCCTTGTGCCCATGAGAGGTTAGCAGGAGTTCCCCTTTCTCTGCCAGACCTGCCACTGCCTCCTGTTCTTGGTCCCTTGGAGGAAAGCAAAGACAGCCTTCCTCATTTGCAGGAAAGCTGTAAAAGGCAATGGAACACCCATCCAGCCCTGTAATTAGATTCCCTCATTTTGGCCTGGAAGCTCCCCCTATCCTGCTGTTGTGACTTTAGAGGGGAGGGCAGATGGACAAAACAAATACTATCCCCCCCCCCCCGGCAATCAGCATAGAAGAGAACAAAGAACTTCTCTTAAGAGAAGGAGCACAAAAGGAGAGTGAGCTGGAGAGACCTGCAACCTGCCTAGTGATCACCCCTTCCTTCCTTTGAGACTGGAAGGTAAGCCCAGCCTGCTCTGTGAGATATTTTCCTTCTGTTATATATTGGAACAGAGAAACTTGACTGTGTCTGAATAAAATTAAAACAGCAAGTGATATGCAGCTTAAAAACGTAATAAAGAAGGTAACATGAGAACGAGTTAAAACAGTTTTCAAAAAGCCTTGAACATGTTTAGAACGATTAGTTGCCTGAAGCCTAGATTTAAAAATTATTTTAACTTGATGCTCAAATAATTCTAAGTCCTGTTGTTTTCACAGGGGTTTACTTGCAAATAAGCAGGCTTAGGAGTGGAGCCTTAAAATCACTCTTCCCCCCATTCCTTCATTAGATAGATAGTTTAAAAACAAACAACCTGCACTTCTGACAAGTTTCATCTGGATCCCTGAAGAATACAGCTAAGAAATAAAAGTATAAATATTTATTTGTGTGATTAACAAACAGAACTTAATAAGTAAACATAATTCTGAAGAAGCCAAAACATTTTGCTAATTTATTATATTTTTTTTGTTTGTATATTCTAGATAGAGTGATTCAATTAGAAAGGCTACATGAAGTGCAATTATGTCCAATGAGCCAATGTAAGAGAATGTCCTCTTGATTATATTCTATTCTTTATATCATTCTATAATGTAATGAATTATTTCTTGAATTTTAACTATCTATAATGGAAAACATGTTGTTGTGTGCCATCAAGTCATTTCTAGCTTATGGCAACCCTAGTGTGACCCTATAATGGCGTTTTCTTGGCAAGATTTGTTGAGAGAGGGTGTTGCCTTTACCTTCTTCTGAGACTGAGAGAGTGTGACTTGCCCAAAGTCACCCAGTGGGCTGTGTCCTTTAGTATCCAGCCAGGTGTATGAGACAGTCACACTGATCTTGTGATATTATCAATTGAAAGTGAATTGGCAAAAGACATTGGTTTTGATGAAGTGATTCACAAGTTCACAGCTTTGAAGGCCAGGAAGGAAAGTTCTGATTTAGTCAAGATATGCTGAAATGTTTGTGTATTTTTGCCTCTCTCTCTTTGTGTAGGGGGTATTGTTTCATTTATGAATATATTTGCATATGCAACTCTTACATTGTTTGGGCCAAGATTATGGAAACCTTGGCTTCAAACAGGTGGCCTAAAAGGGCTGCTGTCGGGCCAGTCCGGGGGCAGAGTGTGCACATGATGCATGCCCCCAGATCATATGGAAGTTGCACTGGGGCTGGCTAACGTGGCTCAAACCCAGCCACAAAAGGAGCAGTTTCTTAGCACACCTTTTCATGGCCCTTTCAGGACTGCGTCAGTGGCTACCTTTGGGACTGTGGCATCTGTTGGGCATGGTCCGATGGCGATCAAGGCTGGAGCAGCCTCTGGTGGCTCCTTTGCCCCATCTGCTTCACCCCCTAATCTCATGTAACAGTATCTCACATAACATTAAAATTTAATGTTAAAATGAGCATAATTATATCATTCTTAAACATTTTTCTCTGAATTTTACTATTTTCTTATTAAATTTTCAGTTAAACCAAAAGAAACTATGTAAATGTAGATACATTTAGGCATTGTAATTTAAGGTATAATTTTAATTTTGCTAGTTGTTTATGCCACTTCTATTACCATTGCATTCAATGATATACAGGAATTATGCTTTAAGAGTAACATTAGTAAAAAAAGAAAAAGAAAAGAAAAGAAAATTTCCAAGGATTCCAGGCGATGTGGTATGGGACAAGATCAATGTTTGTGTATGGGATGGCACCATGAGTTACTGCACCAGGTGACACCAACCCTAATAATGCCACTATTGATATCCATACTGTTTTCTACACCATAAATATTTCCAAGGAGAAGGAATTAAAGAATGTTCCCTTTTGTATTTTAATATTACTGATATTGTGATAGGGGGACTGGCTCAACACTGCAACAAGAAAAGAAAACATATGCAGTTAAAAAAAAAAACCCAAACTGCCAAGATGTTTTTGCATGATGGAGGAGATTGTCTGCAGGTAGCCATTTCTTGAATCTCTCCTTCGAGAAATTCTCCATTCTTATATGATTTCTTGTTATTTTTCTATGCATTCTTTAAAAAAAAACAAAGATGATGTAAAAAGATGCCAGGAGATTTCATTTCAAAAGCAGGCACATGAAGAGATTGCTGGCTCTTTTAGATTAATGCTGGAAGATTTCATATCAGGCATCCAGTGTCAATGTTGCTGATGAAGATGTATTTTTAAGAGCATGTGTGCATGTTTCTATATCTGTATCTATATCTTCATCTCTCTATATATTTCAAAGACACTCTGAAGTGAGATAGATATGTACTGGGTTTCATTTGACCTTTAAATTACCTTGTTCTTATCTGTTTTATCTGCAGGTATATAAAGAAAGAGTTCTTGACTGGGAATTAATAGTTTCCTTCATTGCAAAAGTGTGTGACAGTAGTTGAATACTGCAGCTAGCACTGTGTTTTATTGGCAGATACCATCTTTTGAGAAGAGAGAGAAATGGAAATGGAAGTTAACCACTGGAAGTGCTTGTTGCATTTAGTTCCTTTTGACCAACCCAGTGGCAGTGGAGGGTTCACTGAGAGCACTCTGGCTCCTGAAGGAAAGAAACCTACATTGTATCATATTCCTTTCTCATTTTTCCATTTATAAAACAAGAAGGGGAATGAAGATTCAGTGTTATGGAGGGAACTTTGATTTGTTACACTGAAGGGAGAATGGAAGTACAAGGCCTTGCCCTCCTAAGCTGCTAGGGTGAAAATCAATCAAGTAACAAGGCCCGGGAAAGGTTTTCAGGCTTGCAGGGATTGTTGGGAAATGTCACAGCACTATTATTTTGTCGAGGTTGCCATTGCAGGTTTCTTTGCTTCCCAAGAATGCCAAACTGCCAAGAGTCTTTGATGAGAAGACCAGCTTGTTGATTAGGGCTGAGTTTTCTAGAACACACAAGAAAAAATGATTCTGATGGCTTCTTCTGATTGAAACCTGTGTGCTATATAAGAAAAAGCAACTTTAGTGGTTTGTAAACATTGGCAAAGACCCTATATGAGTGTTTATGAAGTAGTGGGATCTTCCTGCCTGAGCCCTTGGCTTTTTGTACTGGACACATGACAACACAATGTCTCTTTTGCTACCTTTTTTTCCTGTCCGTCCTCTAAAGATTTGCATGAGGATATTTAAATCCCACAAGACAGGTTAGGCCTAGAACATTGCTTGATTTATCTAGGATGTAGAGAGAGCCTGGGCCCTCTGCCTCAGTTCCTGTGTATTAAAAAGGGTGGGATTTATGTGGCCCTCCAGATGTTGAGTTGTAACTCCAAGCATTCAGCACCCCTGACCATTCTGGCCAGCACTTCTGGAAGTTGCAGTCCAACAACATCAGGAACACCACATGAATCATGATTTCTAAACTAGAAATTATTTCTATTTTAGCAGGTTACAGAGGCATGACTTGGTTAAAATTAATAGCAATAACAAGTACATTTCTATACTGCTTATCAGCACTTCCTAAGCAGTTTGCAATGTGTAAGCCAGTTGCCCCCAACAAGCAAGGTACTCATTTTACTGACCTACAAAAGGAAGGCTGAGTGGAGTGTTTGGTCCCTGGAGCCCTGCCTGGGATCAAACCCACAACCTTGTGGCTATGAGTGGCTGCAGTACATGCATTTAATCACTGATCCACCAAGACTCCTAAATGAGTCAAGTAGTGAATGAGTCAAGATGTGCAGAACATATTTCCAATCCAGAATTCAAGAACTGAGTGAAAGATAGTTAGTTGCTAAGCTTTCCACTGAGGCTCATAGTTTACTTCAAAATCCTTTTTTGTGGAAGAGTTTGTGTGTCTCTTACAAAACATATAACATGGGATACTAATTTCAATCAGAAAAACAATAAATACTTATATGAGAGGATGCTGTCTCTGCCTGGGTTCTCTCTCTCTCTCTCTACACAGGGATAGTAATGGTCCAAGGAGGAGAGTCTTCCTTTCTCTTCATCACATATTTATTATTCCCAGATAAGAAAACAACTGAACAGGGGTTCAGTGGCTGCACCTTTGGTTTTGGATGTCTCTGATAAAATGATCATATTTATAGGAATATCAGCCTGTTTAGACCCAATGATGCTAATGCCATCTATCCCTGCTTGATTTTCTGTTTCAGCTCTATGCAAAATGTCTTCCCATAAATTCCAATTGTTCCTTTGTTCACAAACATGGAGTTCTCCCATTGGGCAATATTTGGGCAATATTTTTTAGGAAAACCTAAATTATTCTATTTCTCTTTTCCATACTTGTTTTAAATTATCATTATCATTATCATTATTCCTCCTCCTCCTCCTCCTCCTCCTCCTCCTCCTCCTCCTCCTCTTCCTCTCTCTCTTTTTTTTAAAGTGGGAAGATTGAACTAATTGGAGGTGAATTATTCCTTGTCTGGAATATTTGTATGTGGATACATTTATTAATTTAAAAAAACCTTCTGTTTTTAAGGGGCTGTCCACATGGGTCAAATAAAATGTCCTCCCCTATTCTTCATGGTGAGTAGTCCTGATGTGAGAGGGCCCAATCTTTGGTTCTAGTGTCAACTGTCCAGATGATGTCCTACCAGTTCAGCACTGAACCCACCATATACCCACCTTTTTAATAGCTGCCCAGACGATCCGGAGCCCTATGTTGCTATGCCAGGCTGTTTATAATGTGTCCTGTTGCAATCTGAACAACTCACTGTGGCACTGCTGGCATCATGTGGCACAGCAGATGTGCATGTGAACAGCTGCCCGGTGTCACAACAGAGGACCCAAGTATTGTGGGAATGTCAGGGTAGCACTGGGGCCAGAATACACTGGGCTGTCCCAGAATATTCTGACCTGTGCAGGCTGAGCCTAGGATAATGGCAAAAGAACAATTAGTTGTCACAGAATAAATAATTAATTACTGTATTGACTAAACAAGGTAAGATAGAAAAAAACGAGTCAAATGATTCAAGATTAAACCTTTACTGCAAGAAATAAAAACCATGATCCTCTAAGTAAGCTGAGAGATCTACTTATCTTATTAGAAAGGTTTACAAATGTGCACAGATGCTGCCAGTTATGGAGTTGAACTCAGCCCTCTGTCCAAAAGGCAAATGATCAGCCACTAATGTCAGTGCCCTATAGATCAACTTCTGCCTCCTCTACAGTCTGTTACAAGCAGTGTTCTGCAGAGAGGACGTGCAAAACACAGAGCTCCAAAAGAATCAATTCAAAGAGTAAAACTACCCTTTCCAGAGAAAGGCCAAATAAACCAAACTCTCAACAAGACTCCCCCACCAGAAGGTTTAGAGGCAATGTAGCATGAAGAGGAATTTCTTTGGTAACCTTCACTATAAAGAAGGCTTGTACCAGATATGCCCCTTTCCTTAGAAACTAGTGAAATCATTATGAAAGATAAGTATGTGTGTGAGGCTGTAGCTTGTAGATGAGACTGATGAATACAAACTACCCATCAGATACTTACCTGTTGTCATTGTTTTTCTCATTCTCAGTGAGGGAGCATATATAGTTCTTGTTCTTATATTTCAGATCAGGTAGGATTTCCTCTTTAAAGCTGCATTGTCTATACACTCTGGTGGAAGTGATGTTCACTATTCTTATTCTTACACTTATACATATTGTTTTAAATTGAGACTTAAGTATTTTGAAATTTCACACTTTGCAAAAAATACAAAATGGGTAATTAAGGAACAAATCTGAACTTGTACACAATGGGGCTTTTTAGACTGCCCAAAAGGGGCAGTCTCTACCCACCCCAAGAAGCAGCGAGATGGGGCCAAGGCTGCCACACCAGCAGCCTCCGCAGCCCCATCTTGCCGCTTCTGGAGGCCACGGAGAAGCGGCAAACTGCTGCTTCCCTGTGTCCTCCAAGCGGGGTGCCGCGGGTGCCCTGGGCACCCGCTGCACCCTGCTTCTGGAGGCAAGGCTGAGGGGAGAAAGGGGCCGCCGCCACGGCCTCTTTTTCCCAGGGTCTTTGCCGTGGCCATTTAAAAGCCGCAGCAAAGACCCGCCCCTAAAAAGGAGCTCCATTCGGAGCTCCTTTTTTGCACAGCAGAAAGGGCGCGATTGGCCCAAAAAGAGTGACACAAAAATGTCATTATGTGCGCAGAGTATCTAAACGCTGCACACGTGATGATGCTATCATAGCGCATCCGTATGGATGCCACCATTTTAAAATGGCAGCGCCCATAAGCTTTAGAGCTAGGGAGGGTGTAAAAGCTGTGCCCTCCCTAACCCTAAAGGTGGCGCAAAGAGCCCTTATCGCAGCTCTTTGTGCCAATCTAAATTGGGCCAGTGAGATCTTCATGCATACATTGTGCCCATTTAAGCTCTGGCCTCTAGACACTTGCCATTTGCTTCCCTCTTTCTGCTCCATATTAGGGTGGCATGGAGAAAGAGTCAATGTGGTGTAGTAATTTGAGTATGACACTACAATTCTGGAGATCAGGGTTCAGTTCCCACCTCTGCCATGGAAACCCACGTGGGCAAGTTACATGCTCTCAGCCTCAGGGGAAGTCAATGGCAAACCTCCTCTGAACAAATTTTTGCCAAGAAAATTCTTAGGGTCACTGTAAGTTGGAAATGACTTGAACACACACAGCAACAGCAACAATGGAGTGATGCATCGAGGTAAGATGTCTACTGACACAGTTTCCCCTTTCACTTGGTACAGCTGCAGCAGATGAATTTCTGTGTGATGCTTCTGTACAAAAAACAAATCCAGGTGATTCTGAACTTGTTTCAAGCAAATCTTCTCTTAGGGATGTTTGATGCCTTGGGCATTCATAATATACTGGTTCATTAGTTATAACAGTAGTATCTTAGTATGTAGAGACAGGGATTTGGAGCAAGAAATACAGAAGTTCCTAAGGAATAATCACACAGTAAGTTTTTTCTCTCTCTTTTATTTTCTTGTTCTTGTTTGTTTTGAAATGAAAGATGAGAGAGAGAAAAGGATGTCTCTTCTGCTGCCACCTTTAAATGGCACCTCTGGAAAGCAGTGTCTGTGAGTGCCCACATTTCATTGTAAGTGCATATTCCTTTAGGCTCAAGGTATGCTGTCATGAAATACGCCATGTTTCCCTCAGCTGTATCACAATGGTTGAGCACTTGCGGCATCTGCCACAATCGCAGCACAATGATCAGTTCTCAGTGTGCTTTGCAGACTAGTCACTGAGCAATTATTAATCGTACCCGCTTTCTGGCTCTGCTGATAGGAAGGAAAGGTCGGGAGGCACTTCACAGCTTCTGTGTTTCAGTCATTTAAAAAATGAGGGGGAGGCAGTGGGGTGAAGGGTAAGGAATGGGGGATTGAGGAGAAACGAACATTAGATGAGAGAGCAGAAAACCAGAAAAGATGTGAAATGTTCATTAATCAAAGAAAGGTGATAGGATTGGTGGTGATGGGGAGGGGGAAATCCCCATCTTCATTAGCAAACTAATTCATGCTGAGGAAAACGGAATGAGTGCCCTAGGCATTTAAACTAGGGAATGAGATATGTGCTTGGATGTGCCTTTTTGGGGGCAGGTAAGGTACTGTGAATCCTTTTGGGATTAACCCAGCTCCAAGCTAATCTTTGTTTAGTCTAACAGAAAGAAATTACATTATGAAAAGTTTAGTTAAATTTGGAGGGTGGTGATTCCTGCATGGACTCTGCAAGTGTCTAATTTGTCATGGAAGTGATATTGCTTGATGAATCTGACACAACAGTTAACAGATTGTAAAAATCAAATTCATATTTCTTGGAAGTAAATTTCACTGTCTCCCAGTATATCCAAAGAGTCTTCTTTTGGGTTGTATTTAGAATGGCACTACCACAGTTTTAAAATTGCACCAGATTCAGTGGAGGTGGTAGTGGTATTTGCTTTGCTGAATAAGTTAATACAATATTGATCAACCAAAGCCATCCATCCCCTGCACCTGTTATTTTGGACTCTGCTTTCAATTCAGCCTCCAACAGTATGCTTTGCTTACAAAGGAAATACCACTAGACTTGTCCAAGGATTTGAGCCACATGCAGATGTCCATTGCCCATTAGTTCATCCCGATGTGGTGGTGTCCCTGAAACATATTGACCATGGGCTTATAAAGGCCTCTCAGCAAAGCAGGGGTCTTGTGTGATCATCTTGTGCAGGAAAGCATATCAGTTCCTGATTCTGGGTAATTTGAAGACCATATTAATATCATACAATTTAGCATCTCAGTGATTTTGGGAGGTCCATATGAATAGCATGCAATTTAGGATCATAATGTCATAGAATCATAGCATTGAAGGGTGACAAAGGCTACCCAATCCAACCTCCACCATACAGGAATATACAACTAAACCTTCTTCTTAGCCAAAGCTCTCAGCACTTGCTTGGCCCAGGCCCCTTGGAATGTGAGATACCAAGAAGAACCATCAGTTTTTTCAACAGCTAAAGGGTGCTCCTGCAACGAGGTGTATGAACTGTAAGTGTCACCTTGATCTTGTGTCCTCAGTCCCCTTAATGAACAGGAAGACAAATATGCCTCTGGCCAATGATGGAAGAACATTCACCTCTCCTCAATAGAAATGGTTTAAAGTGTACCTGAAAGGAATGATATTGGGAACTTGTGTTCACTTCTGAAAGCCTGAAAACTCAGGTAAGCAAGGAGACATATTTGGTTGTAGACATCAAATGAGTAAAGCATTCTTACAGAACATTAAACTAAGGTGGTGGAAACTCTAGAAGGAAGAGTTAGTAAGAATGTGGTAGCAACAAAGATCTGATCAACATGAAGGGGAAAAACAAAATGGAGACAGGAGACAAAGGTGGAAACATAACAGATAGATCTTTAATGCTCAGTCAAAGAGAAGTTTGAGAGGTGACCTTGCAAATCTACAGGTAAACATTCAGTGCAGAATATGCAAAGTGGAATTTGCTAAGTGAATTATAAAGCCACAAGGTCAGGTCTATATGTACTTACCAGTGGAAATCCAGATTGCTTGCACAAAGCAAGGAGACTAAAATGGGAAAGAAACACTTGTTTTTGGATAAATTTGAGTCCTTGTCTCATCTGACAAAGGAACGGATTATTTTTCTGGCAACCAGACTAATCAAATTCTGCAATAAAAACTGAATTTCAGTCTTTAGAAATCACAAGCAAAATACTGTGAAACACAATGTCAAGAAGTGAACTGTGAGAAAAACTGAGGTAGCAGACTTAGCAGCTGGTATCCTCCATTCTGTGGACCTGTCCAAGATTTTAGGGGACCTGTCCAAGATGTTAAAAATATTTGGCGCTGGGGTTCAGGCCCCTGAATAGACCCCTTGAAATTCAGAATAAAATCCAATATGGATTTGCTGCCTGATGGAATGGAGGATACCAGCCACTTGAAAGGATAGAGGTGTGTGGGCCAGTGGCATACCAAATGTTGCCTTCAGGTGCTGCCTTGTCACAAAAAACAAAAATTCAACTGGCAAAACCAGTGTGTGTGGGATTGAAGGATGGGACCATCTTGTCCTTTCAATCAGTCAGCAGGCTAACCTTGTCTGCCATCTTTGATGTTAGATGATTCTTTGTCTTTTTGTTTGGGCAAATGACTCCTAGTACAGTGCACCCTTCCCTTACATGGGGATCCATTCTGCCCCCCCCCCCCCCGTGTAAGGGAAACACAGCATATGGTGGAGACACATTGAAAACAATGGGGCTCGTGCCTGCAGTGCAGGGCGGGGCACATGCCATTTCCTCTTCTGGCCCTGGTTTCAGCACATGCTGAAAGCCACATATGGCATGCCCGCGTATGACATGGGTGCACTGTAGTCCCAACTAATCTCACAGTTCTCAAATCAGTTGATCAAAAGGTCAAAATGCACAATGAAGTTGTACTTAGTCACATATCCCACCCACTTTAGTGGGACCATGTGTTTCATATGAAAGTAGGGTTAATATTCATTCATTCATTCATTTTTGAAGTATAGTTGGGGAGGAGTTCCATGAAATTTCATTGTATTTTCAGTAAGAAGAAGATATTAATATCCAAGAAAACAATGGGACAGCAGTATTCTCAGTGACATTCTAAGTGTTGCTGAGCTGCTGCTTTACGAGAGGAGCCTCAGGTGGCATATACTGAAGAGTGGTAGTGACATAGCTTCTCGTGTACCCTTAGATTAACCAACTACCTTTAGGTAAGGTATAGGATCCTATCCATTCTCACAACAGCAGAAGAGAATCAACTGTTCCTGAAGCAGCAGTACAGAATTGATCTTAGATCAGTTGCTAGTCCAATTAGCTTTTGTACCTGGAATGGAGGTGTGTTTATGTTGTTTTCAGTACTTAGAATGGAGGTATGTATGTGTGCATGTGTGTGACTGGAATCACTCTCTTGTTCACTTAAATATATTGGTCCTGTCCTCAGACACCTTTAGTATGGATAAAAAGGTTTCCCCATCTCTAGACAATTAAGCCAATCCTCTGGAGAGGATTTTCTCTTCATCCTGAAATTTACCAAAACATGCAGATTTTTGGTCAACCACTACACTGAAATATTTGAATTCTCATGCAAAGAATATGTTGCCTTAACTTTCATGGAGGGAGATTGTTGGTTAGAAAGCCACCTCGCTTGGAAATTTTGTCTGTCTGGTAATCAGAAACAAAACAAAATGTATAATAAGTTATAGACAGATGTTACAAGAGGATCAATAATGGTAAACAGAAAATAATTTCAGTCAAATAATGGTAAATAGGTTTGTTTATTTAAGATACAGTATCAGAATATAAGCAAATATAAATCTAGTAAACATTAATAAAAAACATGTAAGAGGAGATAATAGCCAAGAATAGGGGCTTGGAAGTCTTTTGTGTCAATGTTTACAAATTTTGCAGAGTATATGTTTTTGTAGTTCTGCGCTGTTTTTAAAATTAATAAAGAATTAAAAAAGAAAAGAAACAAAACAAAATGAACACCACCCTTGCATGTTAAAGAGGAGAAGGCTTGACTTAATGGCAGTGAGTGGATGACGTATGTGAAATTCTCTTTATTATTCTAAGTAAAGCAGTGCCTGGGGTGTCCAACCAGGAGAACTGCCACAGCATGTAAGTGGCATACAGAATGACAAGAAAACATATTTCTCAAGGGAGCACTGGCATTATTCAGTCACCTATGAGGCATAAACTCAAAAATATAATATTAGTTTTCAAGAATTGTTTTCTGTTTCCTCAGCCACAGCCACCCTGGAGGGCTTGTTCCAAAAGAGGCTCTTTGTTGTTTTCTTTTAAACAGCAGGAATGCATGTCACACAGACAGGAGGCCGGGCGCAAAGTGAGAGAAAGAACTGCTGGGAGGTGATAGGAGAGGGATGGAAGAGAGTGTCATAGATCCCACAGATAAAAAGCAGACTTGTTTTCAGTAAGATGGCTCCAAATCATGCCAAACACCCCTATAAAGACAAGCTACCTCTTAACCCCCCCTCTGAACATAGCCCCCTCTGAGCACAGTTGAGCAGAGCCTTTGTCCTTTTATTTCTATGGTAGTGAATTAGGGGTCCATCTACATTGTAGAGATGATGCAGTCTCACAGCACTTTAACTGCCATGGCTCCATCCTATAGAATCCTGGGACTTGTAGTTTTGTGAGGCACCAGCACTATTTGGAAGAGAAGGCTAAAGACCTTGTAAAATCCCAAGATTCCATAGGTTGGAGCTACAACACTTAAAGTGATGTCAAATGGCATTATTTCTCTACAGTATCGATGCACCCTGGACTTACCACCTTGTAGCTTCTAAAATAGTCCTTCCATAGTTGCCATAACAGAAATCCCATCCAAAGAATGTTTTGTCAGCCTGAAGAACAGGAGATTCCTTTGCTTGGTGAAGCAGTGAAGACAAATGGTTCTCTAATGTAGAAATAACTACCAATAGGGGCAAATTTAAAGGGGCTTTGCAATTGATTTAATTTCTAGTCTTTTGGTTTCTCCTGATAAAATACTACTCTGAAAGGAGTAGTGCTATTCAACATCTTTATTAACGATTTGGATGACAGAATTGGGGGCATACTTATCAAATTTGCAGATGACACTAAACTGGGAGGAGTAGCTAATACCCCAGAGGACAGGATCAAAATTCAAAATGACCTGAATAGACTAGAAAGCTGGGCCAGTGCTAACAAAATGAAATTCAATGCGGAGAAATGTAAGGTTCTGCACTTAGGGCGGAAAAATGAAATGCACAGATATAGGATGGGGGACACCTGGCTGAATGAGACCACATGTGAAAGGGATCTAGGAGTCCAAGTAGACCATAAGCTGAACATGAGTCAACAGTGTGATGGGGCAGCTAAAAAAGCCAATGCAATTTTAGGCTGCATCAATAGAAGTATAGTTTCTAGATCAAGGGAAGTTATAGTGCCACTCTATTCTGCTTTGGTCAGGCCCCACCTGGAATACTGTGTCCAGTTCTGGGCACCACATTTCAAAAAAGATGTGGAGAAACTGGAGCATGTCCAAAGGAGGGCAACTAAGATGGTGAAGGGTCTGGAAACCTTGCCCTATGAAGAACGCCTTAGGGAGCTGGGGATGTTTAGCCTGGAGAAGAGAAGGTTAAGAGGTGATATGATAGCCCTGTTTAAATATTTGAAGGGATGTCATATTGAGGAGGGAGCAAGCTTGTTTTCTGCTGCTGCAGAGACTAGAACGTGGAACAATGGATGCAAACTGCAGGAAAAGAGATTCCACCTCAACATTAAGAGGAACTTCCTGACAGTAAGGGCTGTTCGACAGTGGAACACACTCCCTCGGAGTGTAGTGGAGTCTCCTTCCTTAGGGGTCTTTAAGCAGAGGCTGGATGGCCATCTGTCAGGGATGCTTTGACTTGGAGTTCCTGCATGGCAGGGGGTTGGACTGGATGGCCCTTGTGGTCTCTTCCAACTCTATGATTCTATGATTCTAGGAAAGTTGTGATGATACTGTTTATTTAGGCTTGTCTGCCATAAATCATATTGCATTACTTCTTCTTCAGAGAAAACGGCTGGAAGTACCACTAAATCACAGAGAGCATTCTGGGAAGTGGAAAGTAATTGAGACCTTGGAGAATCCTTCAGGAATCTGGCTCAGATTCTTTTTTCCCTGTGTCTAGCCATCTTAAGTAATGCTGTCCCCTCTGTTTGTCATTTCTGGAGGGTCCTCTGCACATTGCTCTCTAAGCTGCAGGAAGGCTTCATTGGAAAAAACAAGCAGTAATGAATTAGTCAGAAGTGTCTGGAGTCATTTCCACAGAGATATCACATTGATTTCTTCTCACTGGGGAAGAAAAAAAAATATCCACAGCAAAACAGCAAAACAAGCTGTTTGTCGTCCCACCTCCCTCCATTGCCACTTATGGGATCTGGATCCATACTCCAAGTTTCTTTAATCTGTATAGATTCAAACAAGTGTTTTGAAGTAAGTGGGCGTAAAAGCAGAACCAGCTGTAGTGTTCTACATGGGATATTTACTCCAAGCAGCACCTTTGTGTCCAGATCTCTCCCTACTCTCCCTCAACATTTGGGCAGACTTTCTCATATTGATTTTGTCCTGCCTGCCATAGTTAATGGTACAGCACAATGACTGGGCAACACACAATGTGATACCATCATAGCACAGGCAAATCTACTTAAATATACAGCAAGGAGAAAGAACTCAAGATAGATTGCTATTTAAGTAGTAGCAAAGTGATAGGAGTCACATCTAATTGAAATCTGAAAAATGTTTCACTTTTGCTCTATCAACTCAGTTGTTGTCAAAATCAGTGGACTCAATTCCCAATAACCAAAATAACATCTTAATGTGATTTAAACAAAATATTTTATTCTAGAAATTGAGACAGAAGTCCCTCTGTCCAGGCTTTATGTGGGAACTGAAAAGCCCCCCCCATTGTACTTAATAGTTCCCATCATCCAATCCCCCTCCCGGACTATGATCCCAAGCCTTTGATCCAGATCAAAGTGACCTGTCATGTTTCCCCTTCCCTTTCCTGGATTATCACTCAGCTGCACTTAAGGAAGGAGAGCATCCCTGGTTTACAACCCTGATTTGCTTGTAGGAACAACAGGATCATAAAACAACAACTCTCTCTCTCTTACCTCTGGCCATTTGCCCCCTCCCATTGTTTCCCAAGCTTGGCTTCTCACAGGTTTCCTATTCCCATTGCAATAAACCAGCATCTATCACAATGCTATATCACCATGTCATCTTACCATCATATCATCATTACATCATATCATCATGACAGAACCATGCATATGGATCTGACAGTTGTGTTGAAGTAAATAAACTATTTTCCTATGGCATGTTATATGTTACTTTTAAAAACTGTACAATGACATGCTATATTACAAGACTGAACTAGTATAATCTATTAGATACTATTAAGGCAGTGTTTGCAAGGCTGAGGTCCTGAACCTATGTTGTTAACCTACTGGGGTTCAGAACTGCTTCTGTCAGTACAATTACAAAAGAGATTGTTTTGAGAATGTAAACTTTCACAAATGTCATTTTCACAGGTAAAACAAATAATTTTACCATTTAATTCCTTACTATGGGAAAATTGTCAAAAACGGCACAGTTTTTGAAGAATATTTGTAGTTCAGGAATAAATCTGTGAGAAAATGGAATTTTCTGCTTAGAAGATAGGTTTCCTGCACAGAAGACAGTATTTTTTCCACATCTACATATTTTCTGTGTAGAAAATGCATCTTTCTACATACCCCCCCCCCGACCTAACTTGCAATTTTATTTGGTTTAGAATAAGAGTGCCTCTACACTGTGGAATTAATTAATTGATTGATTTAGAATATTTATTCTATACTCTTCATCCACAAACAGGCTGTGCAGACTGGGAGTAAGCAGTGGCTTGGAAGCATGGTGTTTGGATGATGCATGCCCTGATGCCACCCCCAAGCCAGCATCATGCTGCCTGCCTGCCTGCCTGTCTTCCTGCACAGTGGGCAGCATTATGGTGCTGTTTTGGTACAGCGTTCACATGCCAAAAGGAATGTGGAAGATGCTGCTGTGGCAGCAAGGGCACCCCTTTTCCAGGCCAAAAAGAAGCAGCATTTTTCTGCTTCTTTTTGGCCCAGAAAAACACCAGATAGGGGCTGTGGCATGTGGTTGCTGTGACCCTGATCTAGGGTGTTCTCTTTTGCCCAAAAGGTTCTCAGTTTAACATCACTTTAACTCCCAAGGCTCCATCCTACAAAATTCTGGGATTTATAGCTTGGTGACGCACCAGTACACTTTGGCAGAGAAGGCTAAAGATCTTGTAAAACTAATTCCCAGGATTCTATAGGACAAAGTTAGAGCAGTTAAAGAGGTGTCAAACTACATCATTTTTATAATGCAGATGCACCCTAAATGACAAACTGCACTTGTCAAGGATTCTCCTTGGCAAGATTACCCAGTACGTTATGTAACATCTATATGAAACTGTTGGGAGAGGTCATTCAGAGTTTTTGGGTGAGGTGTCACCTGTATGTGGATGACACCCAACTCTATCTCTCCTTCCCATCTGATTCAAAGGAAGCTGTCTCTGTACTGAACCAATGTCTATTGTCAGTAATAGACTGGATGAGGGCAAACAAATTGAAACTTAATTCTGACAAGACAGAGGTGCTTTTGGTCAGTTGTAAGACAGATCAGGAAATACGGATACAGCCTGTGTTAGATGGAGTTACACTCCCCCTGAAATTTCAGGCTCACAGTTCAGATGTGCTCCTGGATTCAGCTCTGAGTCTAGATGCCCAGGTCTCAGCAGTGGCCTGGAGTGCATCTACACAGCTAAAAAGTGTGCACCAGCTGCTCCCATTTCTTGAGATGCCAGATCTGGCTACAGTGACACATTCCTTGATTGCATCCCATTTGGACTACTATAACACACACTGTGTGGGGCTGCCTTTGGAAATTGTTTGGAAACTTTAGCAGGTCCAGAATTCTGTGGCTAGAATGCTAACTGGAGTCAGTTACAAGGAACATATAACATTGTGCCCTGTTCATTCCTGGGCACAATTCAAAGTTCTGGCCATGACCTATAAAACCCTACATGGCTTAGGTCAAGACTATTTGTGAGGCTGTATCTCTCTATATGCCACCATCACAGGCTCCCCTGGTGAGGACACAGGAAAGAGCCTTCTTGGTGGCTGCTCTAACCCTTTGAACTCTTTTCCATGGGAAGCTAGGTTGAGTCCCCTCCCTGCTTGCCTTTCGATGGTAGGCTAAGACATCATCTGGATGGTAGGCTAAAACATCATCATTAGCATACCATGGTGGCTTTTATATTGAGCAATATTGAGTAGTGCCTTTTAACTTCTGTTTTAATGTAATTTTATATTGTTTTAAGATGATTTTAACTGTTTTAAATTTTATTGTAATTTTTTAAAAAATCTGTGAGCTGCCTTGCGTCCCTTTGGGAAGAAAGGCAGCATATAAATGAAACAAATGAATGAAATAAAATGAAATAAATAAAACAGTCAAGAAAGCCATTTTAAACCCTTTTTTAATTTTTTAAATTTAATATTCTTAAAAATATCCAATACAATACATAACATATATATAATATTATATTATATTCTAATACCTTGTATCTAAATATCTTTAATTTACCACCTCAGTGCTCCCTTCTCCGGAGTTATTTCCATCCTTATATTCCATCCAAAATTTAATTCATCTCATGAAGGTAATTTTTAAAACCATTTTGAGGTCTGAAGTGAGATCATTTACCCTGCCAATAGGAACTGTGCTCTCCAAATAAAATTTTCTTTCAGTCTCAAAATTTCAAGTGTTACAGTAATTTAAAACTTCAGCTGAGCATTCAGAATTTCAGTTTAGGCAACCTAAGAAGCAAAATAACCAAGGGACATGAACACAGAAACTACAAGTTCTAGATGGTAAAGATTTTCAGTGTTTTACCTTCTGCAATTCTAGAAATTGGAGAATTGAAAGAAAATTTCACTTGGAGAAGCAGAATTGTTATGAAGGAGCAACTTCCCACACCTGCAACCTACCTCAAAGGGAGATAATAGCAGTGTGTGTAATAAAGGCATCATCTAACAAATCTTCCTGGGGGCAAAATGTAAACATTGAATTAAAACGACTGAGACAAGTGAAGACCTAGTAGCTAGCAAGCTTGTGTATCTTATGAATGTCAGTATGCTTATGTCAAAATCTTTGAAGCTTTGTGACCAGTATGACAATTGTCCTTTTCTTTATCCCATTTCTCTCTGATCCCTCAACTATGTAACTGTATTTGTATTTGAAGCATGAACATTGTACTCCATCAATGCACCCAAACACATGCTAAAATAAATCTGTTAGTCTTAAAGTTGCTGCAAGATCCCTTTCTCCTACTTTCCTTCTTTACTCTTTATAAATGAAGATACTAACATGGCTATCTTTTTGACAATCATTACTACTATCCTCAATGCTCAAGAGATGTGTTCTATTATAAACAGATGGAATTGCAATTGAGCTAGTCAAGACAAAAACTTTACTTTGGGCAGTTTCACACCATGCAACAGTATTACTATATTTCATTATGTAAAATCCTGGGATACATAGTTTGATGAGGCACCAGAGCTATTTAGCAGAGATTCCAAACATTTTATGAAAGTGAAAATCCCAGGATTTTATAGGAAAGACAAAAGTGAAATTACACTTTTTTTTAAAAAAAAGTTTTTAAAGTGAAATCACAGGGCTACAACTGTGTAGCATGAAGGGGCTTTATATTGTGTTGCCTTGAAAGTGATTTCCCCGCTCCAGTGTGAAACACCTCATGGAATGGTATTATGTATACAGATTGAAGAGTGGTTGAATTATAGCCCTGACTTCTGTTACATAGTAAGAGTTTCCTATGACAGTTCTGACTGCAGCATTTGCAGGAAGGATTGTGTGTAGTGTTCTTATCAACAGATGACAAAAATGGGTATGTGATGTCACTAAAGTTACATTCCACACACACACACACACCCAATATTACCAAACTTAAGGTTTGTTCAGCATTAGTTAGAAGGAAAAGACTGAGAAAAACGTGAGATCTGTCTTTTTGTGTATTTTTTTTTTAAAAGAAAGTTCAAGCATTTTCCTCATTCCTTAGGCAGGCAAGACATTTTCCTCATTTTTATGATTTGTTCTATGCCAATTTATGAAAGTTTAGGAATGTGTCTCCTCCTTTTTATAGGACTAAATTTGAGTTCACTGTTCCAGAGATAGTGTGCATTCAACTTCGAGATAGGAGAGAGTTCTTCCCTTGTTTTTTCTTAATATTCAACATAGTATTCCGTTATTTGGATGGAATTACCACCTTTTTCAACTGGCAAGGACTGACATTTGGGGAATTATGAGCTACTTAAAAAAATTATTTTCTAAAAGTTTCAACAACAATGGTATATTGCCTATTTGATTGCGGCTTGGTCAGTTATTTCTAGCTGTTTGGTACCCATTTTCCTGTCACCAGAAATAAGCTGATTTCTTTCAAAGAAATGAAACAAAGTTGACAATTGTTTTGAATTAGTTTGATGAATGTGGGACACTCAGGAAATTAAGTGAAAATGTTAAAGTCACAGGCCAACATTTCATTTCATATATTTGTCAGCTAAAATAATATAGAGGGATATGATTGCAGGCAGCGGCCATTTCCCTTCTTGACCATGGGGAGTGGACTACAGTTGAAGGGTGAGGCAGAGTGGTTTCAGCATTGGACTATGGCTCTGGAGACCAGGGTTTGATACCCAGCTTGGCCATTAAACCCACTGGGGAGGACCTTGGGCAAGTCACACTCTCTCAGCCTCACAGAGGATGGCAATGACAAATTTTCTCTGAAGAAACCTGCCAAGAAAACCCCATGATAGATTTGCCTTAGGGTCACCATAAGAAGGAAACAAGTTGAAGGCATACAGCAACAACAACAATAAATAACATTTCTACTTCATTAATAACAGGAAAGTAACTTTCTTTGAGATCCAGGTTGCCCCTGTTCTGTCTGAAGCTAACTGCTCTTTTTTAAGGCAGACACTGAATTTTCCAAGAAATCTCTAACACTGTCATGTTTCTTCCCCTGTATGATTTTTAATCTTGGCCTGATGAAGAAGTAAGTGAAGCTTCAAACACTTTCATGGTATATATTTTGCATTTTGGCTGGCCAATACAGATATCGCTATTTTGAGGGTTTGGGGTTTTGTTATATTTTTCTGCATGGCCAACATGGCTACTCCTGAATATGTTTTGTTAACATAACACTTTGCCTCAATTCTTTCCTTAATCTCAGCTCCCATCAAACCAAAGTTCCTATTGTGATCTTATCCATACATATCCCAAACATTTCCCTATTCCTAAGTGACCTCTATCTAACTGTACTTCTCAAGATTTAATTCATTCCTATTTTCCTCTGTCCCTATTTCTATTACTGATTGCCCTATCCAACAATTTGACAGACAATTTCAATTTTTATAATATTTTCCCTAGTATAGGTCCCCCTCTCACAGCACTCCAAATTGGCTGCTTTTACAAAGGCCATGGAAGCTAATAGTTTAACCCTTTTCTACACTGAGGTATTAATCGCCACCCCTCCTATCTGCCTACAGAACCCAACTTCTTGCTTACCTTTCTCTGTTACGGAAATAAGGAGGCTGTGGCAAAAGAATTTCTTATATTCCATCTTCTGTGATGCACTGTATAAGGCATGCGTGAGCAGCTGCAATAGGTCTGAGGGCCAACATTTTGCTCCATGGACCCTCATGGGGTCATGTGAACTGCCAAATGTGTTCCCAAACCAAAACCCTTGAAGGTAGCAACTTTTGGTATTTCTTGAACAATGCAATCTATTTGAAATGTAAATTGTCCATGGGAGACATCTCATCTTTTCTCTTTGGCCAATAACAGGACAATCTGGAAAGTTTAGAATGGGCATGGGGCACGCAACAGCCTTGGGGCAATGCTTTGCCCATCCCTGGTATAAAGGAACACTTATATACATAAATATTTAAATTCTGCAGCTTAGATGGCTGTTGTGCTGGGTGCTTTTTTTTTTCCTTTTATTGCCTACACTGAAACACATTGTCCCATCCATAAAGTATAGGTGTTGTCTTTGCTTCCTATATTAATATTCTGAGGCACTTTGCTAAGATGATGAAAGTGAGTGTGCACTCTTATTCTGGGATTTGATGGATAGCTGCTATTATTATTTGTACAAAATATAGTGGCTAGGACAGGGGAAAGCTATGTCCATGATGGAAAGTGCAGGGAAATTGTAGAGATGTCTGTGTTGCCCATAGCTTCGTGATCGTGCTTTCCACCAGAACTCACTGTTGGTAGAATTAAGGCTTTGTGGTAATCATCATAATGCTAATGAATTCCATTCTGGAGGCACAGTGCCTGCCTGCGTTTAGTGATGTGCTTCTATGCAGGAATTTTATTGGCAGTGAGGGGGTGGGTGGTGTTTGGCTAAGCAAGCATGGCAATTTGTGGAAACCATCAATGCTTGTAGGAGAATAGAGGCAATATACAACAATAATGGGGCAGGCTCAGCACTACTGAACAAACATACTGATCCAAATTCTAATAGCATGGAATAAATGAACACAGTGATTTCTTCCTCCTGCCGCTCTCTGCCTGCCTCCATTTTCTTTCATTAGTATGACTCCCCTTATTCATTTAATCAATTTTCTCTCCTAAGCTATGTTTCACTGCAGCACTGAGCTCTTTGCAGCCAATGTCAGTGGAGTATTGGAAGAAGGAGAGAGGTATTTCCCACTGATTACAGCTTTATTGAAACAAAACATGTTAACACTGGCAGCAATCTAGATATGTGTGTAGTAAGAAACTATGATTTCCTGGCCATGCTTTGTATGAAATGCCTGATGAATAGCACTGGACAAATGCCACAGCTTCTCTTCTTTGTGCAATATCACTCCCTCTTTAAGCTTTGTTTCCTTCTTGTGCATGGTTTGTTAAACTCTGCAGAGTGGAAGGAGAAAGGAAGATTACTAAGAGGCAGTACATGAATAAGTCCTGAGGCTATGTAGCCATAGTACAAAAGTGAAGGAATTAAGGACAAAATGAAGTACGTTCAGTTGGATATCCAGAAGGCATTCGTGATCACACTTCTCTTTGATCAACCTTCTAACAGCTAGCATTTTGCTGGTGGAAGAGACTGACTGACATGTTAACAGATGCTATTTTAGGATCCCAGCTATGAAGACAACTGTCATGACTGGCCAAGTTATCTATACCAGTAATTCTCAAACTTTGATTCTCCAGGTGTTTTGGAATTAAACCCCCAGAAGCTCCCAGTCAATTTAGCCAACGGTTAGAAATTTTGGAAGTCCAAAACATTTGGAGGACTGAAGATTGAGAACAATTGTTCCAGATTATGATTGAGGCTGATTGTTTAATTGAATGACTGATTGGACTGATCAACATAAAAAACCCAAACACCTTTTTTGAGCAATTAAAAATGTACATTGTTTCATGGGGTAAGAAGATTTAAAATATTCCATTTATCAGCAATATTTATAAAACTTGTAGCTGATAAACACTGCAGGAAGGAAGACAGGGACCTTTTGTTGTACAATACTGTTGGTCCATCAACCTTATTGTTGTCTTCATCAGTGATGCAGAACCTGTGTCCATCCAAATTTTGTTTGGTTATAACCTGGTTAGGAGCGCATTCTGGATCAGGCCCTGGTGTGTCAGTTTATTTATTTATTTATTTATTACGTTGGTATGTTAAGGATGTAAATAATGTAATGTGTAGTTTGGTCCTAGGTGAGGTAGCATTGATTTTCATGGTACAAATCCTATGCATGCTCACTGCCACTGTACTCAACAGGACTTACCCCATGTAAGAGAACTTCAACTGTAGGCTCTCTCAGATCAAGAATCAACAAATTAGCTACAAATGAGAAACTTCACTTGCTGTCTTGCAGTCCAGTACTCTCTTTCTCTCTCTCTCCCCCTGGATTTTGAGTCTACTTGGTTGTATTCTAATCCCTTTATTCCTTCTCTCCTCTGCACACTGGAAGCATCTGTTTTATGTTGTGCATCTAATGGTATCCCTCTAACAGTGATTGGCGGAAATTTCAGCTGAAACTGGTTGGCTCACTGACTGCTCCATGTGTTCAGTGGATGCAATTCTCAACTGCCTTGCAATGTAGTTTCTATGAGAAAGGAAGCAAGAAACTTTGAAACTAAAGTGAGATTTTTGGAGTGCAAACACTCAAAGGGTCTAGAGTAGTTTTTCATGTTTGATATTAACACATTAAGGTTGGATTGATGCTGAACATTAAAAAAAAATCATGACCATGGAAGATCTACAAGAATTCACCCTTGACAATGAGAAAATTAAAATAGTGAGAGTTCCCATACCTTGCTTTGAATATTGATCATAATGGAGACTGCAGTCAAGAAATCAGAAGATGAGGACTGGGAACAGCAGCTAAGAAAGAGGTAGACAAGATCGTAAAGTGTAAAGACATAACTCTAAACATTAAAATAAGGATAGTACAAGCCATTGTATTCTCCATCACTATGTATGGGTGTATGGGCATGAGAGCTGGGTTGTGAAAAAACTGATAGGAAAATATATCAACTCCTTTGAGATGTGATGCTGGAGAAAAGTACCGAGAAAATACCATGGACAGTCAAGAAGACAAACAAAACAGATCAAGCCTGAATTCTCTCTGGAAGGCAAAATGATTAAGCGCAGGCTGGAAAAATGAATCATTAGAAAAACAATGATGCTAGGAAAGATGGAAGGCAATGGAAGGAGAGGAGACCATATGCTAGATGATTAGACTCAATCAGGGAGGACATGGGCCTGGGCCTGTGGAGAGGTTGAGGACAGGGGGTCTTGGAAATGTACAGCCTGTAGAACAGAGTGGAGAGGTTGAGAAACGGGGTCTTGGAGATTTACAGAGTTTTCCTATTGTATTCTAGATCCCCCTGCGTAAGGGGAAACCTGTGTATGCTTGCATCCCATTGCAAACAATGGGGCATGTTCTTGCAGTGCAGGGCAGCATGCATGCCATGGGTGCACGCACCATTTCTTTAATTGTTGTGAGGTTTCAGCATAAGCTGAAAGCCGTGTATAGTGCACCTGCATATGGCGCGGACGCATTGTATAATCCACTGCGTTTCCATGAGTTGAAGTCAACCTGGGGGCAGCTAACAACAAATTAACACATTAAAATCCCAGTTTCATTGTCATCTACTTTTCCCAACCTTCCATATACAGTAATTCATAAGACATTTCTTGGGAAGGAGGAGAGTCTAGCTTTCATTCACACATTTTCTCAACTGGACCTCTCCTTGGCAGAAAGAGCTTTTTGTTTTCCAACAGAATGCTTAATGATTGGGATGCTTCCTGATAGCCTCGTAGCACTACCTATGGGAGGGAAAAAACACTACAGTTTTTATGTCTTCCCCTCTTTAATCAATTTTCTGTGGTAAGAAGAAAAGTTTGGAAGACATGATGGGAAGAAATAGGAGGGTTACAAACAGAAGAGTTCTTCTCTGCCCTGCCAAAATCCTGCAAATGAAGCAGGTTAATTGTATAATAAGGGCTTGGTTCCAATGCACTCTTGTAATGAATTAGACCTCTTGCTCACATTATAGAGTTTATTACATTGTATTTAAAGTGGCTTTTTCCTGACGGGATACAGTCGCATTGAATTTTGAAACTGGGTGTTATCACATGCAGCTAAGGCTGGGTGAGTGAAACCTGTATGCAGCCTGGATCCTAGCCACCCTTATCCAGCAGCTTTTCAAAAACGGGAGCTTGCTATTTTTGAAAAGCCATAGGATAAGCACAGCTGGGATCTGGTCTGCATACAGGTTGCACTCACCCAGCCCCAACTGCATGTGATAACACCTGGTTTTAAAATTAAATGTGGCTGTATCCTGTCAAGGATAAGTTGCTTAAAATACAATGTGATAATCTCCTATAAATGTGTTTAGGCAACAGAAGGCTTCCTATCTGCACTGATTATTGAAGAATGCATTTATTCCAAATAAATTCAGAGTCAAAGGATGTAATGTAATATTCCTACTGTGATTTGAAAGACCCAGTTTATACCCTTATAAATAAATAGCCCCACAAGCCAATCAAGAGCCTCTGGATTGATTGTTGACAATATTGACAAGGAGATGGTTGGAGTACACTACATTGGGGGTGTGGAGTATATTCTTTCTCTACATCATATCCTCCCCTTGCTGTCTCCTGTGATGACAAGTTTCTGTTTTGAATGGATAAGTAGTTATTATCTATTATTGTTTTATATTTTGTGATTGTATTCTGCATGTGAATACATTTGAATTTGTGAATTTTCCTATTGTATTTATTGTTGCATTTTGTTGCAATTTTGTGGGTATGTTATTCATTATTGGTGCATTTCTGAGGGAAAATTGTGAGATGTGCATTAGTAAAACAATTACTGATAGAAAATAGTGGCAGGTTATGGGTAGCACTGAAACAAATGGGTGAAACTGTCTCCAAATCGGGTTTCATAATTAAAATCGTTTTTTAAAGCTTCCGCTACAAATATTGTTTAGCATGGTGTCTGCTTTAATTTAGATGTCACTTGTTCATTATGGGTTGACTTATTCTGCACTTTTCTACAATCACTGGCTGAAACTGAGCTATACAAGCTGGAAAGTGAAATAAGCAAATCTTTTTCAGAAGATAGGTGGCTGCTAGGTTCCATGTCAGTGGAGTGATCAATTCACTGTGGTTTCTAGTCTGAACTTTAAGGGACTGGTCTTGCACTTTGACTCCACTCAGATTGTCCGATTACTCCAGAAAACTACTTTACACTTTGAACTCAGGCCTTGTCTGCATGGCCCTCTCCCCCAGTGTGAACTCTGGTTCCGGTGTGAGCAGTTCAGATGATGTCTGGCACATGCCACACGAGAACTGGTCTATACCAGCCGTACAACTTTTTTAAAAAATATACCTATTGCTCTGGATCTTCTGGGAAGATCTGGAGCCCTCTGCTTCTGTGTCACGGTCGCTGTTTACATGTTGGTTGTTTGTACTTTTTTTTTTTTTTTTGCTTTGCTGCCTGGCACGTCTGCACTGTGTCTGCCACTGGTCACTCATTCTGATGTCAAAATGAGGCAGCCAGCCTTGTCCTTGTCATTGGACTCCCTTTTCTTTAAGAGTCCTCTGTTGTGGCTAAAAGGCAGTATCTTTAGATCTAGAAAACATATCCAGGGGTAGCCATGTTGGCCTTATTACAAAGTGCAGTAACATCCAATATCCACAAAAGAGTGTTACCTTTATTGGACTAACTAAAAATACACAAAATACATGATGTAAACTTTCAAAAGCTCAATTTTGAAGTGAACAATTCCTGGCAGCAGCAGATGCAATGGTTGGTCCAGTAGGATGCCTATGCAGACAGCCATCATGTCACAGGAATAGAGGGCCTGGTAATGGGAGCAGGGCAGGACAGCTGTGAGGCCAAGAAACTCCAGGCTGCCCCCCAGAGTATCCTGGCTGGTGCAGGCAAGGCCTAAGACTTAGAGCAGATTCACCATCTACTACATAATGCCAAAATGACAGCCCAAAGTTTCCTTCCATGCCAGAGAGATGGAGCTGCAGAGGTGGGATATGTACCATGCTCTGAATTTTGGAAGCCACTGTTGTTCTTGGTATCAACAGCTGAAGAATCAAATATGATAAAGTACCAAAGACCCTATGCTAATGATGGAGAAAAATCACTGATAAGACACACTCCTGTCAATTTGGATGTATCTTCATCGATAAAATTGCCTCAAATTAGCACTGTATATATGTGATGGGCAATTGGTGTTGACATGACTTGTGAAGTGTGTGGAATGCACATTGATATTGCTTGATGGAAGGGGGAGAGAGAACCTTTTAAAAAACAAAAACAAATATCCAAAAAACATATCCTGTGACTCTAACATAGTTCCCCCCCCCCCTTTTTTTCTGTATGATTTTAGCACCTTTGCCTGATGAAGAAGCCAATGGAGCTTTGAAAGTTTGTATTACGTATTTTGTGCATTTTTGGTTGACCCAATAAAGGTATTGTTGTTTTGTGGATTTTGGATGTTGTGTTTTGTAGTGTGGCCAAGATGGCTACCCCTGGATATGTTTTCTGGATCTAAGAATACTTACTTTTAGCTGCAGTAGGGGAAGCCTAAAGAAAGGAGAGCCAAGGGACTGGGGCTTAACTCCAACAAAGTTAAAACCTTTTCACTGGGACTGCATTTGACAGTTTTTATCTATACAGCACCTAAAGGTTTTTTCCCCCTGATGTAACAGTACAGAGGCATCTTGAGAAATACAGTGTTCTCTGCCTAAAAGTAGCTTCATGCAGGTCAGAAACAGCTTAGATCTCAAGGGAAGTTGCTTCTTTTATTGCTTCTTTAGTTGAAATTCTATTGCCTAGATTTGACCATTCTGTCTCCTAGAGCCCATGTGGCCAAAGAAGGGAATGGCCTATGCTTGCATTGATATCCTTCCTGACCATCTTAACTGACAACAACAAAAACAATGTCTTGACAAAATTTGATTCTCATTTTTCCTTCTTCACCTGTATGATTTTTGCCTGATGATGAAGCCAGTGGAGCTTCGAATGTTTGCATGATGTATTTTGCGCATTTTTGGTTGCCTCACTAAAGGTATTACTGTTTTGTGGATTTTGTATGTTGTCTTTTAAAAATGAACTTTCTTTTTATGCACCAGCTGCTGGTAGCACTGTCTGTGGCCCCACTGCCTCTTTCCCTAAACCACTTAGCTGGTAAAGGGTTCACTGATGGAGTCATTAATAATCTACTTTCGAGCTCCAGATTTCCTAGGAAACATGGAGAGTTCACATGTTTATGGCATCCCATGCCAAATTAATATCCATTCTGCTTTCTCACTTCATTCATACAATTAATTTCCTTACTAGGCATGCTTTGCAATATCACAGTATGCAGAATATAGTACATTTTCATTGTATTTGATTCCTGCAAGCATTTTGGGACCATATGGTCTGGGACCCAGAGTGTTTGATTATTTGGATGCCTTTCCCCCTTCTACTCCAAATTGAATTAGTGGCTGTTCCTTAGGTCTATTTCCCACAGTGTAAAAAGAATTCATTTTGAGAGAGCTGATGATGTTGATGATGTTAATGGTTTGAAAAGAGAAGTGGGGAATGGGGAAAAAACATTCCTATTGGTTTTGCGGCTTTGACTGTGACAAGATTTATGGCCTTACTAACTTTCAGGAAGATAGATGTGAAGGTCAGCCTTTGAACTTTTTCTTTAGTACATTTTCTTTTTTTCTTTCATGTTATAAATACAGGGGTGGTGATGCAACTTCTAGCAGAGCTGAAGGAATGACAAAATCCCAGCATGCTTGAGATTCAAAATGGCAAAAAGTTTGAAGCCTCCTATAAAAAAGACACAACACTTTAGACAGATAGTTTGCCCTGTTTGTGATTAGAATCCTGTTGGTTATTCCCAGCTGGAATAGACCCAATGAATAAATGGTGAAATGGTGAGTCAACAAGTAGGTAAAACCCACTGATTCAATGGATCTAAGCTAGGAAGGGCTAGAAATAGGATTTAGGCCTATGCCAGCTTCCTCTGAACTCTAGATAGTACGACTATAAATCCCATTAGCTTTAACCAGAATTATAAACAAACATGGGCATGCAGCAGAGCCCTCTGTGTTGCACGATGCCATTTCAGCCTCCTCTGAAGTGGAGGAAAATGTTTTTGGGTGAAAAATGTTTTTGACTGATTTTTTTGGCTACCAGTGCCTTTGGGGATGCAATGGGGGTCCCAAAGACTTCAGTGGATATTCCTAACATTCCTCATGAATCCCCTTGGTTATACAATTCCCACCCCAGCTCTAAAATATCTGAAGGACACCAGGTTGGGGAAGGGCAGCTCTATGCTGACAACCCAGTTTATATACTGTAATTTATCAAGCCATTTATTTACCATATTTTCATCTCATATTTCCATAAATTATTACTCTGTTATAATAGTCTAAATACATTTGTTTCAGAGTGGCTTGTGACTTTCTGCCTGTAATAATATTGTTCCTTTTCCAAGTGCTGCCAGGAACATATAGAGGTGGCTAATAAATACTTATTAAAGCATTTATGTCAAGATTAAAATGTTCAAGGCACAATTCCCACAAAATTTACATTCAGTTCAGTATGGTGTACCCTTTTATATTTGTACTCTGTGCTGAACTCCTTTAAATCCCCAAATGTTAGCGCCTTATTTTATGTAAAAAATTAGAAAAAATAGGGCCACATTTATTTTAATTATAGAGTGATTTTAGTATTAGTATTATTTTGACTCGTTAATGTGATTTGTGTGTATGTGTCCAGAATTCATTTTTAATATTTCTTCCTAGTTCCTAGCAGAATTTGTCTGCTGTGTTTGCTAAATGCCTCTTTTCCAGAAGATCGCTGTGTGTGGTTCCATATGGGAATCTAGGGTCTAATCAAGAAATACAGGATTTTTAAAATTTTGCTGCTGATGAAGAAGGGGTAGAACTGGATGACATCAAGGTGCCATCATAAGAGGCTTTTGTACATTTTGGAACTGCATACATGTGTACCTAGTGAAAATTAGCTAGGGTTGGTGTGGTACAGTGTTTAGAGCTTGCACAGGGATTTGAGAAATCTCAGTTCTAGTTCTAAATGAACCATGAAATTAACTGGATCCCCCTGGACCAATCTTCCTTTCTCCCTTAGCCTGACCCAGAATCACATGGTTGTTTTGAGCTGGGGTATCCTCGCATGGCACAATTATAGCACATTGATACAATATTAGCAAGCATGTCTCTATTTTATGGAATTCTGGTATATGTAATTTGATACGGTACTGAGAATTGTCTTGAAGAGAGTTCTTGACTACTTTCGTGAGCTGCAGTGCTAAAGCTCTCTCCCCTCATTTCAAAACAACCAAACTACAAATCCTAGGGTTCTATAGTGTAATTAAAGTGTTATCTTAGGCCCATTATGGGGTTTTGTGCCTATACCCTAGGGAAGCCGTCAATGGAGGGAAAATGGGATGTACCGATAAATGTAAACTCTAAATACAGTGTTTCAATTCTACTTACATCACAAATTATAACAGAATTTTATAATGTATGGTCTGCAATTGCTGGGCAAGCCAGAGGATACTTCTATTGGATGGTATATGCCATTAATAGATTTTACCAGTGACTGTATAAAGTGACAATGATTTTATTGCTGCAACGTAACAATTACTTCTTTTCCTGTGTTCTTCTATTTCCTCATGGGTATCTAGCTATTCTTCTGTTAGATGTCTGTTTCCATTAGAATCATTTTGCTCTTCATCCATGACACTTCACTTGAGAGGGATTTAGCAGACCTGAAAAGCTGTGAAGTGCTCTTGGTGCTGCATCCCCTGTTTGTTGTGGTTCTGAAATATGATTTGGAAGAGGGGAAAAACAGGATTCTGCAGGATGGAGCCATAACAGTTAAAGTAGTGTCAAACTGTGTTATATCTACAGTACAGATGTACCTTCCATGGAAAATAATCTCCCTATGAAATGAAGCTTCAATAACTACAGAAGGCGCTGCTCAATACATTAGACTTTAGTCTCTTTCCAGTGAACCCATACGTATCAGTGATGTCACTGAAGTTCAGAATTTCCTGTTTAGAACATGAACCTGTCCAATTCATAATGGTTCATTACGTATCAAATGACAGCTCTCTCAGCTATTTTTCTATCACTTGGAGAAAAACTGAAGAATTCCAAAGATTCTGAAGAGTGGAATTGTGCTATTATGATGATGCATGAACTCTCAGATTCTGTTCTAGGAATTAGGCATACGAATCTGTTTGCAGTGCTTCCACATTAAAGTTGCATTCCATAGCTTGAATTCCATTGGTTAGTCATTGGGTGGATGCACTGAATCACTTGTTCAATGGTAAATCAACACATAGAAAAATTCCATTGGCTTAATAAGTCTACTCTCTTATAGATTTAGGGGCTTGACAGACTGCCTGGAAAAGGCAGGCTGGAGCCGTCCCTGTTTGCTGAGCAGCATTGCCACAGCAAACAAATGGTGTGGTGCAGCTGTGCAGCGTAAAAGGAGCCCTGAAAAGCAGCTCCTTTCCATGCCACACCTGTGATGCCATAAGCTCTGCAGGGCAGCATGGTGACATCACATGCGTGCTGACCCGTTTGGACGTGGGGCGCATGCAATGCCATCGTTACATGCGCCATGTGGACAGTGCTGCATAGTGATGGCAGCCCCCACACGTACTAGGGTTAGGGAGCATGTGGTTGGTGCACACTCCCTAACCCTATTATTGCCGTTGCCATGCCCCTTTTTGCCTGTCTGTATTGGGCCATAATTTATATTCTGCCTTTCTCCTGGCATGGGACCGAAGGGAGCTCACATCAAGCTAAAAAGAAAGTGCAGTTGGCCCTCCATATCCATGATTTGTGCTTGCACAGATTCAACTATCTATGCTTTGAAAACATTTAAAAAAAAAAAAGGATATCTAAAATGCAAAACTTGATTTTGCCATTTTATATAAGGGACACCTTGTACATAATGGGCTTTGAGCATCCACAGATTTGGTATCCACAGGGGTGGTTGTGGTCCTGGAACCAAGGGCCCACTAAATTATAACAGTTTAGAGACATTACAATATAATAAAAATATAATAAAATATAATAAAAAGATGTAAATAAATATTGGATGACCTTCAATGACTCATACTCTCAGCTCTAGAAAACCCTGTGAAAAGTTCACCTTAGGTTCACCAGAAATTGGAAATGACTTGAAGGCACACAACAATACCAACACATCTCACGAAAAAGAGCATTCTAAAACAGCAATTTAAAAGCCAAAAACTTCCCAAAATGAAAAGGTCTTTGCCTGCTGGCAGAATGAGGGTAAACAGAGGGACAAGTGAACTTTTAGTGGGAGGGAATTCCACAAGTTGGGAGCAGCCAGTGAGAAGGCTTTTCCCCTCATCTCCAGAAAAGGCACCTGTGATGATGATGGAGAAGAGATACAACCTTTCCTTGAAGATCTTAAAAGTTCAGCAGGCAGATAGAAGGATGTATTTACCTAGATGAAAGTTCAATTTAAACACTAACTGGTTCCAAAAGGGGCTTAGCATTGGGATTACAATGTAAATGCCACAGACGCCCAAAGCTGTGACAAATGACAAAAACAAATCCACATTTTTGGGGCTGCTCCTTGCCTGGTTTAAAGTCGAACAAGACAACAGCCCCAACATTATAAATTACAGTCAATGGTCCTAAAACACTAATACATATAGTTGTAAGTAACAGTAGAATTTAGGCGCATGTATGGGCCAACTACCCCTCCACAGATGCAGAATTTTGTTGTTGATCTGTTCCTTCAAGCAGTTTCGAATTCATGGTGACAGTAAAGCTGGGGTTTTCTTGGCAAGATTTGTTCAGAGGGGTTTGCCTTTGCCTTCCTCTCTGGCTATGAGAATAAGACTTGCCCAAGGTCACCCAGTGGGTTTCATGGCTGAGCCAGAGTTATCCACACATCTATCTACCTGCAGATTAACCTAAAATGTAGTTTCCCTTCCATTCCCAGTGATTGCCAGGTTATAGGCCCTACTAGAAAATGCTCCACTTAAATGAATGGACTCTGCTCAAGCAAATCTATTTTGACCACAGTAACTTGTGATTTTACATTGTGGTGCTTTCAGTGGATCAATGGGTGACCTTCTCATCTCAACAATGGCTCAATGAATTGACCCCTGGCTGTTCTCATGGGTGCATCAGGAAAGAAGATAGATCACCCTATCAAATGGGAAATACGCAGCAGGAGCAGATGAGGCTTGAATAAGAAAGGGAGTTCTTTTAAATGCAAATGTAGTTGGCAAAAAAAAGAAAGAAAAGAAAAGAAAAAGACAGACAGACAGAAAGAAAAACAAATTAAAAAGACAGAGGACTCTCATTCCTTCTGATGCCCCCTGGCATCCTGGGATGTGTAAGCAAATTGTTTTTAAATAGAAAAAAAGGCTTTTTCGAAAGAAAAGGCAGGCCTCATCTGTTCTTTGAGGACAGAGCAGTGACAGCCAATTTGACCTTTCTCCACAATGCTGTTTAGGCAAAAGAAAATCAAAGGCACAAGGCAAAGCTGGAGTTCACAAGAGGAGAGCAGTATTCTCCTGCCTCCTCTTCTCATCTCACTTATGCATCAACTTATTTAAAACAAAACCACTCCCCCCTCCAAGTTTGTTTACAGCATTTAATTGGAAGACTGTGTAAACTACTTGGAGAAGCTGCCAAAATCCATAACAATAATGAAAGAAAAGTGAGCTGGAGAATTGGATTAAAAGCTAGCTTTGACTGTGAAAAGGGTTGTCTTTCAAAATCAAAAAGAAGCAACAACAGCAGCAGTGACAACAGTGACATAAAAGATAAATCCAAAAGCGAACGAGCGGGGAACAGTGGCTCAATCTGTAGCAACAACCTTGATGCCTTTGTCAAAGATGTTATGGAACGGTGTAATTGGCTTGTGCCCATATTAAGGGAGACCTTGGTGTTAATTACGGATGATGTAGCATCTAGGGCATGTCACATCTTGAATGGGAGGGCCTGTGACAATCTGATATTAGAGAAATGAAAGCTGTCTGGAAACAAATCAGTTCTGAAAAGGAGCAAAAGTCAACCTGGCCAGTCTCATTGGAATATCATTTTGCCATTTCTGTGTGGTTGATGGGTTTTCTCATGGTGAGGTGATCAGAAATCTGTGATCTGTGCTGTTGGTCAAAGGCAAAGGACAATTTAGTAGGGATGTAAATATTCAACTATTTCAGCGTTTCATATTAGGATGATTTCCTCTCTCCATTGTGGAGAAAAAATATTGTTTTCTGTGATGTGGTCACGTGGTATTTATATATCCTGAAGTGTTTCATAAAATTATTTGGTGCAAAAATACACTTTTCTTCCACATGATTTTGCATGTGTTTTGTCGCCTGCAAATAAATAAATAAATAAATAAATAAAATCAAATTTTTTTCACATAAAAGTACAATTTCAGTATTTCCATGTTTGGGTTTTTTGTTTTTTGTTTGTTTGTTTTTTGGTTCAAAATTGCAATTTTTCCATGCAACCCAGCAACTTTACACAACCTATGTAGATTTCTGGAAACAAATGGCTTATTTCATTTTTCTTTGCAGAGAAAACCCCCACTTTTCAGAAGCCCACAATTTTTTTTGTAGCAAAATTAGCTGTAATCCTGTTGAGATGCTGAGGGCTCACAAATGGATGTATGTGGGGAAAATAGAATTGTGAAGATGTGCAACATTTGTATTCAGTAGAGGGCTGTTATTTTGTAATTAAGTAGCAGAGCCATGAAAGAGATTGATGTGCAATTGGATACTGATGTGGGTTACACATGTTTGCAATTCAGTAACAGGAGTTCATAGTGCCTCTGCTACTTAGTTAAGTACATGCAAATTTATATTGCATGAAAGCAGCAATTTTCACATGCAACCCCCCCCCCCCATGTATTTCTAGAGAATATATATTTGCAAGAAGAGTGCCTTTTCTTGGGTGTAAAAAAATTTTTTTAATGTGAACCCCACCTGATCCCAAAAGCATAATCTTTTCTACAAAAAACATATTTTTGTGTTAAAAAAATAATTTGCACAGGAAATTTTATTTTGTGTGTTTATTTTGTGTGTTTTCTACACAAAAACAATTTTCACACGAAAAACACTTTTCAGAAGTCTTACATATTTTTTTGGGGGGGTGCAGTTGCACAAAAATACAGATATCTGGAAACAGTGTTTTTGTGTAAAAACATATTTTTTGCAGGAAAAAAAGCAATCCCCCCCATACATTTCTGTGCAGAATAATTTCCTAAAACACTTTTTGTTATGCAAATACAGAGAAAAAGCAGTGTAAAATACTTGCCTCTGGGGTATTTTTCCTGACCAGAAAATCCTCTGGGAAACCCATCTGTCAACTGCAGAAATAAATGACAGCCAATACTCTTTCCATTCAGTACAGGTAACAAACATTCCTTTTATACCTCAGATCAAGTACAATGGTTATTCCTCAATGGTGTCCAGATTTCTGCACTGAGTGCTTAGTGCCATAAGATGTGATGTTGTGGTAACAGAACATAGGGGTTTATCATACAACAGAATTTGGGGGTATAATGCAATGGCAATCCGAATGCAATCAGGGGGTTGCCCATTATTGCAAATGGGTGTATCTCATGCAATTTCGGGCAATGGGGGGGGGGTCATTCTGAATGCATTCTGAATGCAATTAGATTTCACATAAATTTGCTAAACTAGCGAATTTACGTGAATTCGAATTGGCCCCATTCAGAATTGGGAGAAATTCCTCCCATGTGATAAACTCCATAGTAGTGATATATCATGTGTAACAACATTACCTAGAAAATCATTACATATTTACACTTACATTTACATTCAAACTAGATGTTTGTGAGAAATCCTGAAATCCCTCATCCAGATCTGGTCAAATATTCATAGTCATATTTGTCAAGATGTGATGGATATCACTAGTACATTACAACATTTTTTTGAGAAAGAATTATATAGAGACTCATTGTGGTACATTAGTTAGAGTGATTGTCTAAGGCCAAGAAATTAGTTAGAAACAGAAGGTACATTTCATATTAAATCTTAACCCACAGTCAAGGACTCAGATGACAAATAATATCTACTAATATATTTTTTTAAATTGTTTTTTACCTTAGTGATCCACTGGCTGGATTGAGACTGTGTGTCTGTTTGCCACAGCCCCAATCCAGTCTAAATGGGGAAGCTCCAAGCTGTCCCATCAGGGCTGTCTGTTTCTCCCCTGCATGAATGAGGAGGACTTGGAGGTCTCTCATTCATAGGGTCTCCATAAATTGAAGTCAAGCTAACAAGTGATCTTGCTCATCTTGCTTTCACTTGCAATATTTACCTCCGGATCCTCTTTTCTTTAATCTTTATTCATGTGGCCATGAAGATTTGTTGGGCGGCAGTTACCAGCATTCCTTGCCATTGAACCTGCTGGCTAATGCTGCTGAAACCAGCAGTCCAAAAGTCTGTAACTGCCTGCATGATTCCTACCCCTAAACTATAAGCCTGGATTTTGTGAGCTAACCCATAAATTTCCCAACTTTAAGGGATTAACAAAAGGCAGGTAGTTCTGCAAAAATCCTGGAGAGTCAATCTTTGAGTAAAGAGGCATCTAGGGAATGTAGATGTTGTTACTTCTTTAGCATCATCCCTTATTTAATTAGTAAATAATAACATAATCCTAGAATAAAGTTAATGGGTAAAATTTGAATTTAAGTAAATCACTTCAGTTAAAAATAAATTTAATTAATATAGATTCGCTGAGGAAATTATATTGTACAACGAACAGTTCAAGGACACTTGGGACCACAGAAAATTTCTGTAAAGGAGAATAATTCATTTTTGTTAGGAAAGCTTCTAACTTAGTTGGTAGCTTAAACTGATTTAAACTAGTGAATCCTTATCTCCGAGTAAGGCACAGACAGTAAAAGGAGCTGAGGAAACAGTATGCTTAGCTTTGTGCCTAAATAACATCAGGGAGTATCTGTATGGGAGATTGGCAGAAAAATTGTCATCCAAAAAGTCTGCTGCAACTTTCAAACAATTGCAAATGGTTTAAATTGAGAAGAGCAGTTTAATTATTCCCTTTCTCTGTTTTGGATCAGTGGGAAGATAGAAGAACATGGAAATGCCATGTTGATCATTAAACAAACTCCAGACTCCAAAACACACATTGAGATAACTTTATTAGGCCAACAATAAGGCACAAAGAAAGAAAAGAAAAGAGAACAGAAAAGAAAAAGCTAGCTTTCAAAGCTCATAGGCTTTTACAACAGACCAAGATCATAAAGAAAAAAATGTTTCAGGGGAGCAAAGTGATGTTGCAGGCGCAAGACTGTGGCTCTGCATTTGATGATTTTGGAGGTTACAGTGAGAGGCTGGCATCATATTACTGGCAGACAGAGGTGAATGTGGGTGTGCTCATACAGACTGAAAACTCAGTCTCCACCTCCTTCACTGAAAAAGAGGTGGACAATCAACAGTGATGTAGGCTGAAATGGAAGGCTATTCTATTTCAGTTCTCCATTATAGCCATGAGGTGTTCTCCATCCTTGAGCTCAGTTGTGAACCTGTCCAGCAAAGCCAGAAAGCCTTAATTTTGTCAGGGTGCAGTAGACAGAACCATGTACTAGTAAGTACAGCATAGTGTAGTGTAGTGTAGTGTAGGTTCAAATTCTTGCTCAGGTGACAATATCCACTGGCTGACCTTGGGCAAATCACACTGTCAGCTAAAAAGGAAGGCCGTGGCAAACCTTTTCTGAATAAATCTTGCCAAGAAAACCTGGTGAGAGGATCATCATAAATTGCAGTTGATCTAAAGACGTAACATTAACAACAGTAAACACAGGCAATTTAGATGACTAATAAGCTGATATTTATTTATTTATGGTATTTATACCCCACTCTTCAGCCCTAAAGGCTATCGGAGCAGCTTACAATTATTATTTTTAATTAGATGGTTCCCTGCCCTCAGGCTTACCATCTAAGAATTTCCTTTCCTTTCCTTTAAGACTTTCATTTCCTTTAAGGAGGAGAAAGAAAAGGAGGAGGCTGTAGTCCATGTGCTTGGGTGAGATCTAATCTAATTTACACTTGAGCCATTGCATTCTGGGAGCCAGTGCTGGCAGGCTACTTAAGGCTACTCAAGGCTAGCAGAAGCTTCATTTCCTTTAAGGAGGAGAAAGAAAAGGAGGAGGTTCTAGTCCATGTGCTTGGGTGAGATCTAATCTAATTTACACTTGAGCCATTGCATTCTGGGAGCCATTGCTGGCAGGCTACTTAAGGCTACTCAAGGCTAGCAGAAGCGCGCGTATTGATTTTCTTTATCTAGTCAAGGAGGTTTTTAGAGAATAGAAGAGGAGCCGGCCTGAAGCATCAGAGGAAGTGAATCAGAGACTTGCCTTTGGAAGGAGCTTTTAGCCAGGAGCTCTCTACATAACTATAGGCCCCGTGACTTGAACTCAGTGACAGAGCTTGGGAATAAAGGCCAAGTCTAGCAAGGGAAGCCCACAGTCTTGTTTCAGTGCCTCCTTAAGACTTCTCAGTATGGACACTGAAGGCCCTGCAGCAGTCACCTGTAACACCTGTGGGATGTTTGTCTTCTTGCCTACAGAGGTGGGGAACTACACCTGCCCCAAGTGCAAGTTGGTAGCCCTCTTGGAAGAGAAAGTACAGCAGCTAGAGGAGCAGATATCTGCACTCCAGCATCATAGAGAGCAGGAGATTCTCCTGAACAGATCAGACCAGAATGTCTTGGGTGGGAAACAGACAGAGGAAGTTGTTGGGGCGGAGGAGGTCACTCCACATACAACAGAGGTAGATGCTTGGAGGAAGGTCACACACAGAAGTAAGGAAACCAGGGAACGTTCTGTGAGCGGCTTGCAGCTACAGAATCGCTTTGAATCTCTCTCTGTTGTCAGAGATGATGAGGAAAAGCAGCAGGGACAGACATCAGGGACAGAGCAAGGGAGCCTGAGAGTATCACGAAAGGGAACAGACACTGCTAAGCCTCGGAGGAGGCGCGTGGTCGTGGTGGGGGACTCCTTGCTGAGGGGTACTGAAGCAGTGGTTTGTGGGCCTGACAAGATGTCTCGGGAGGTGTGTTGTCTCCCCGGGGCAAAGATCCATCATGTGACGGAGAGGCTGACAAGACTTGTCAAGCATACTGATGAATACCCCCTTCTTTTGGTTCATGTGGGAACCAATGATACTGCAAGGCACAGCCTTCAGAATATCAAAAGGGATTATGAGGCTCTGGGAAGGAAGCTGAAAGAGATGGATGCACAGGTTGTCATCTCATCTCTACTCCCGGTAGAAGGGCATGGTCCAGGAAGGGAGAGGAAAATAGCAGAGGTGAATAACTGGCTCCGTAGATGGTGCCGCCAAGAACAGTTTGGATTCTTGGATCATGGGCTGCGGTTCCATGAGGAGGGACTTCTGGCAAGGGATGGACTACATCTCACGCCAGTTGGCAAAAACGTTTTTGCCAACAGTCTGAAGAATCTGATCAGGAGGGCTTTAAACTGAGTTATGTGGGGGAGGGAGACATTATTCTGGAAGGCAAAAGGGATGGAGAGAATAGTCCAAGTGGCATAGAGGGAACAAGGCAAACAGTGCAAGGACCCAACAGTAGGAGGCAAAAAAATGTGCAAAAGCAGCAAGTAAAGAGGACACATGGTCTTAAATGCCTCTCCACTAATGCACAGAGTATGGGAAATAAGCAGGATGAACTTGAACTCCTAGCACAACAAGGGAAATATGATATAATAGGCATCACTGAAACCTGGTGGGATGAGTCTCATGATTGGAATGTAGAAATAGAGGGGTATAACCTTTTTAAGAGAAACAGGCCAAGCAGGAAAGGAGGAGGAATAGCATTATATGTCAGGGATATTTACACCAGTGAAGAGATGCAGGAAGTCAATACTGGAAGCCAGGTGGAGAGCATCTGGATAAAAATTAAAGGAGAGGGAAATAACAGGGATGTTACTGTGGGAGTCTACTACAGACCCCCGACTCAGGCAGAGGAATTGGATGATGCCTTTCTAGAACAGATGACCACATACTCAGAAAGGAGAGATGTAGTAGTGATGGGTGACTTCAACTATCCTGATATTTGCTGGAAGTCAAACTCAGCCAAATCCTCAAGGTCTAGCAAATTCCTCACTTGCCTGGAAGACAATTTCATTGTCCAAAAGGTGGAAGAGGCAACAAGGGGATCAGCCATTTTAGATCTTATCTTAACCAACAGGGAAGACCTAGTTGATGGGGTGCAAGTGGTTGGATCCTTAGGTGGAAGTGACCATGTTCTCCTGGAGTTTGTAATACAGTGGAAGGGAGAAGCTAGGCATAGTCAGACACGCACTCTAGACTTTAGGAGAGCTGATTTCAATAAACTTAGAGAAATACTGGGAGTGATCCCATGGTCAGGAATACTACAAGAGAAGGGAGTTCAAGACGGATGGAAGTTTCTCAAAAGGGAGATATTGAAGGCACAATTTCAAACAGTTCCAATGAGGAAGAAAAATGGAAGATGTCTCAAGAAGCCAGGATGGATGACTAAGGAACTTTCAAATGAGCTAAGTTTTAAACTGAACATGTATAAGAAATGGAAAAATGGGGAAATCACGAAAGAGGAATTCAAACAAATAGCCAGCACATGTAGGGGTAAAGTCAAAAAAGCTAAAGCGCAGAATGAACTCAGGCTTGCTAGAGAGGTTAAGAACAATAAAAAGGGCTTTTTTGGATATGTCCGCAGCAAAAGGAAGAAGAAGGAAACAGTGGGGCCACTGCGTGCAGAAGATGGCAAAATGCTAACAGGGGACAGAGAAAAGGCAGAATTACTCAACACCTTCTTTGCTTCAGTCTTCTCAGAAAAGGCAAAGGGTGCTCAACCTAAGGATAATGGAACAGGAGACAGAATAGAGGAATTTCAGCACAGAATAAGTAAAGAGGTAGTACAGGAATACCTGGTTAACCTAAATGAATATGAATCTCCAGGACCAGATGAACTACATCCTAGAGTATTAAAAGAACTGGCAAATGTAATATCAGAGCCATTGGCAATAATCTTTGAGAACTCCTGGAGAACAGGAGAAGTCCCAGCAGACTGGAGGAGGGCAAACGTTGTCCCCATCTTCAAAAAGGGAAAAAAAGAGGATCCCAACAATTATCGTCCAGTTAGTCTGACATCAATTCCAGGAAAGGTTCTAGAGCAGATCATTAAGCAGAGAGTCTGTGAACACTTAGAGGCCAACGCCATAATCACAAAAAGCCAACATGGGTTTCAGAGAAACAAGTCATGCCAAACGAACCTGATCTCTTTTTTTGATAAAATTACCAGCTTGGTAGATGAAGGGAATGCTGTGGATATAGTATATCTGGATTTCAGTAAGGCCTTTGACAAGGTTCCCCATGACATTCTTGCAAACAAGCTTGCAAAATGTGGGATAGACAAGTTAACTGTTACATGGATTTGTAATTGGTTGAGTGGCCGAACTCAAAGGGTGCTCAACAATGGCTCCTTTTCATCCTGGAGAGAAGTGACCAGTGGGGTCCCACAGGGTTCTGTCCTGGGCCCAGTGCTGTTCAACATCTTTATTAATGATTTGGATGACAGAATTGGGGGCATACTTATCAAATTTGCAGATGACACTAAACTAGGAGGCGTAGCTAATACCCCAGAGGACAGGATCAAAATTCAAAATGACCTGAATAGACTAGAAAGCTGGGCCAGTGCTAACAAAATGAAATTCAATGCGGAGAAATGTAAGGTTCTGCACTTAGGGCAGAAAAATGAAATGCACAGATATAGGATGGGGGACACCTGGCTGAATGAGACCACATGTGAAAGGGATCTAGGAGTCCAAGTAGACCATAAGCTGAACATGAGTCAACAGTGTGATGCAGCAGCTAAAAAAGCCAATGCAATTTTAGGCTGCATCAATAGAAGTATAGTTTCTAGATCAAGGGAAGTTATAGTGCCACTCTATTCTGCTTTGGTCAGGCCCCACCTGGAATACTGTGTCCAGTTCTGGGCACCACAATTCAAAAAAGATGTGGAGAAACTGGAGCATGTCCAAAGGAGGGCAACTAAGATGGTGAAGGGTCTGGAAACCATGCCCTATGAGGAACGCCTTAGGGAACTGGGGATGCTTAGCCTGGAGAAGAGAAGGTTAAGAGGTGATATGATAGCCCTGTTTAAATATTTGAAGGGATGTCATATTGAGGAGGGAGCAAACTTGTTTTCTGCTGCTGCAGAGACTAGAACGCGGAACAATGGATGCAAACTGCAGGAAAAGAGATTCCACCTCAACATTAGGAGGAACTTCCTGACAGTAAGGGCTGTTTGACAGTGGAACACACTCCCTTGGAGTGTAGTGGAGTCTCCTTCCTTAGGGGTCTTTAAGCAGAGGCTGGATGGCCATCTGTCAGGGATGCTTTGACTTGGAGTTCCTGCATGGCAGGGGGTTGGACTGGATGGCCCTTGTGGTCTCTTCCAACTCTATGATTCTATGATTCTATGATTCTATGATTCTAAGAAGACATGACACAAAAGGAGAAGGGAATAATGGTGGGGAAGGGGATCAGGTCCAGCAGTTCTTCTCCCCCTCTGAGGCCTGGACCAAGGCAAATGGACTGGAGGGAGGGCTCTCTTCCTTCAGGCTAGCCCTGAAGGAACTGGGCGTGCCTGTTCACTCCCTTGCAGCCTGAAGGATGACAGTTATGATAGGCAATTTAGATAACTAATATGCGCTAAAGTTAAATATTAAGACAAGGTGGTGGGTTATAATAAAAATATATTTTAAGGAAAATACAATTTATTTCAGAGGTATTTATTAATGGAAGTGAAATAATTATGCGTTTCAATTAAACTATCAAATAGATGGTTATATTATGGATGCAGACCAGAACCATATGGCAAAATCCAAGAAGTGACTCTCTGCCCCCAGTTTGGACTATTCCATCATTTACAAAACTCAGATTAGGAGAGGAATATTGCACATTCTTTTCAGATAATCTCCTGTTCGCCCACAGGAATATTCTCTGAATGTATTTTTTCCCCTTTCAGAAATCCTCTGTAGTCCCAAGAGTCCTTGAATTGCTCATTGTGTAATATCTTTGCCTCACTGAATCCATATTTATCCAGGAGCACAGCCAATGCAGATAGGCTTTCTAAACATGAAAGCAAACTGTTCTTCAAAAATTCACTAGAAATGAAAAGAAGCATGCTATGTGAAATGCCTCTGAAAGTATTTGGTTATTTTTCTACATATTTTTTTCTTCCAAAAAAAAAAAAAAAGATTCCATAAGTGTCTCTGTTTTCCTTATTTGAACAAATCCTGTAATGGCACTTAACCTCCTGTACAGATGTTCCTCTGTGTTAAATTAATTAACAAATGTTTGCAAAGCTGGAGGGGGCTACAGAACCAAAAATAACATATATGGATGATTATGTAGGTTACATTATGTAGGTTATTATGTAGCTGAGTCCATTCACTGCCAACCCCATCTTGCTGTTGCTCAGCTTTTTGTGCTTCAGATGCCACTTTTAATATGATCTGAGAAATGTTTCTGGAGGGAAAAAGTTTTATCAGTATTGGCCTGTTTTACTTGATTGTTTCCCATAAACTCCATACTTGTTCTCCTCCCCTTTGTATTGACAGTATACATGTGCAATGTGTTCTCTAGTCTGTGTTTAACAGCTGCACTGACCTATGCAAGGCATTCATTCATACCAGACATTTAATATGACTACAATTGCACTCTCATTGAAAAGTCCATGCCTATTAAATACAGCAGATTTAAATAACATGAATTTGGCTGATGCTTGATTTTGAAGGCTTCCCAGTGGGTCTTTTACTGCAATGTGGTTGTTTACCAAAGCATACAGATGGAGTAAGGAAAAAAAATCAGATCATGTAAATGCCACATCACTGTTCATCAAGGTTTTGAGCAGGTCTGGTGGTTCACAATGGACAAATCAGACTTTTGCAAGAAACAATGTATGGACTACAGGGAGAATAGCTGGGACTGTACTCACCAGTTGTACTTACCAGTTGCATAACACAAAATTGTGTTTAACTGTGCTGTGGTACTGGATTGTGCTGTTGTGCAATCATTCATGAAATTGACTGCACGGCAGTACATTCTCCTGTTACAAAACAGTGCAGTCTCCTGTTGCACCCACCACTTATAGCCACACTTACAGAGCCTCAAAACTACTGCTGTCACAGGACTTGTACAATCCTAAATAAGATGTCAGCCTTGCACAATGCCTGAGGAAGTGCAATTGTTTACCTATTTACGGACTGATTCATTCATTTTATACGCTGCTTTTCTCCAAAACAGGACCCAAAGCAACTCACAAAAGATGCTTTAAAAATTACAGTCAAAAAAGGACAATTCAAAATACCATATTAATACTCGTTTAACAACTTTAAATTATAAAACTTAAAAACTTACAAAAGCAGGCACCCCAGTAAGATACCTCCCTGGGTGTAGTTACATATTAAATGCTTGCTTGAAGAGAAAGGTTTTTTTTTCCTGCTGCCAAAAGGAAAGCAAGGAGGGGGCCAGTCTAGTCTCCCATGAAAGGAAGTGCCAGAGGGAGGGAGCAACCACTAAGAAGGCTTTCTTTCATGTCACCAACTAGCCTGTGATGATGATGAGACAAAAAGAAAGCCTTTCTCTGAAAATCTTTGAGTTCTGGCAGGTTAATTTATGCAAGTGTAGGATTTCAGGGAATTCCTTTATCAAAGTGTGCCTCTTGATTGCACTAGGAAACAATGACTGAGATCCTATGATTCCCAAACTTTTGTCTTCCAGGACCTTCAACGCTCAGAAGTCCTAGTCAGCTTGGCTTACTGTCAGGAATTTTTGGAGCTGAAGTCCAAAATATCTAAAGGACTAAAGCTGGGGAGCCACTAGGCTAGTGAAAAGTAAATTTCCACCAGTGTATTATGAGAAGTATGAGGCATGGTAGAGACTGTTCTGCTTGCTTAGCTGCTTGTCCTATTGGGCCCCAGTGACTCCCACTCCAGTAGACAACAACAGCTTGGGGGTGGGTGGGAGTGGTACCAGGTGCAGCTTTGGCCACTGAATGGCTGCGGGGATGTGCCTGGGCTTTTCCTGGCTGATCTTGAGCATGAAGGGAATAAAGTGCAAACAGAACAAAAGGAATATCACACACACACACACACACACACACACACAGAGTATTAAAATACAATTAAATGGATTATGGCATTAAAACAACAACCTAGAGGAAGTTGCAGAAAAAATAGGCATACTAGGGCAAGTTATGTACAGAAATGGGTATACTGTGCTAGGGCAAGCTGAACACTAAAAACAAATTATAAATTTTCATACTTAAAGCAATTGAAGACTGATATGAAAATTGGGCAGAATGAACTTACAAAATGTGAGAATGTGTGCAACTTGACTACTTTGACCATATCTAGTTATCACAATTGATCACTTGTCTGGCATGTAACATTTAAAGTAGTTATTCCATGGAGTTCCACTGTGACCATAATATGAACATCTAAACTGCTCATCCATGTACTCAGACACTATTTGAAAGGGTTATGAAGATTCTTAATGATATGGTTGTGTGCAGGATCAGATAACACTTTCCGGGCTAACACTTCCTTTGTGTCAAATATCTTACTGGAGATATCCCATGGGAGAATGCAAGACACAAAGAGATGGGGGGGAGGGGAGGAGGAGGGTGAGAAGGGGGGAGGGAGAGACAGACAGGCAAAGATTAGGGTTAAGAAGTCAGAAGTGACCCAGACTAGCTTAGATTTCAGGGCCAAAATGGAGGAGGTAGACCAAGGCCTGAAACAGAAGGGCAGAAAAGAGTGGATTCCAGCTGCTTTGGGAATGGGGTGTGCAGACGGTCCCAGACTGGCCAGAAGCTGCACAGCGAGCATGCCCAGCTGGGAAAAGTCAGCCACAAAAGGAGTGGCAAAAAGCAGCTTCTTGTTGGTGGCCCATTCAGTGCCATGGCAGTGGCTGACTTTGGGACCATGGCATCTGGTCGCTGAAGTGCTAAATCAATTGGGGCCCGAGTGGCATTGGAGTGGCCAGAGGCCACTCTAAGCTACCAGTCTGCATGATTTCCAAGTTTATGAAAGCACATGATACAACTTTGTTTACATAATTAGTCTCAAAGATTGCCTTCTTGCTCTCAGTTAGTCTCAAAGGTGATAGGTTCTGGGAGGAACCCACTCACTGCAGCCAAAGAAAACCAGGCTGGTGGTGACCTCCCAGAGGACCTTTGCAGCTGCCACTCCAAAAATATGGAATGACTTGCCAGAGGAGATCTGTCATATAACATCGTTGGAGGCCTTCAAGAAGGCAATAAAGACAGATTTCTTCTGGCAGGCCTTCCCTAACTGGCCTCCTCAGACTTTTTAACAGCCCATCTGTCTCACCGCCCTCATCGGATGTTTTCTGATTTTATTGTGAATTCTAACTTAATGTTTTTAAAATTATTATTTTAGATTTATTGTGTTTTAATGCTGTAGCGTGTTGTTATTTTTGTTTGTTTTTATTGTTCCCTACTTGCTATTACCTGCCTCAATCCAACACAGGGAGAGGTGGGATACAACATTTATTATTATTATTATTATTATTATTTCCCTTTGCATGCCGATCCAGACTTGCATGTCTATGTCTTGAATGCTACCGCATTAAGTATTCATCACAGTTGCTCAGGACACGTGATTCAAATAATAAATGCCAAATCTAGCAAATCTGAAAATCTTTCTGTGGTTGAAAATTAAGTTTTCTCAGCTTTACATTGAATGGGGGAAAACGTCAGCTTCTAACACCTTTGCAGCTATTGCATTTAAGAGCATATAGGAGTTGTAAATAAGTAAATAAACAAAAACTTGAATTATATTAGTCTAAACTAGAGTAGACCCACTGAATTAGTGATAATTTCATAATATGGGTAAAACCCATTGACTCAATTACTCTGCTCTAATTGGAACTAACTATAGGATTCTTGCCATAGTGTAATAAACAGGGATTAAACTATCCATCTTATATTTAAATTCAATAGCTTCTGTTTGCTGTCTGAATGCTGCCATAAAGACAAAAGAGCTAAAGTTGCCCACAGTTTGCTAGGCTATATAACACACTGCACCATTTTATTAACCATCTGTTTATTCCTGTAGTACTGAACATCAAGATGCTTCCTTTTGTACCCTTTCTTGTCTCTAGGGCAGGCAGTTTTGTTTTCACTCCCATTATACTTTTATGTGGTGCTAAACTGCTAGGTTGTTTTTGCCATGTGAGGAAAAGACTAAACCTCTGGAATTTTTCCATTAAGTAAAGGTTTATGGCTAGGCTGGTGGCCTTTCAGACAACCATCCACTAGGCTCATGTAGGTCTTCCAGCTAGTCTGTGGCCTTGCAACTAGCCATGAGTGAGCAATTGTCAGAATAAGGATCCAGGCCAGAGTTAGCAATTTTAATTCATGGCCAGATGGGACTTTATTGGCTACTGACATTCATTCTGATAAAAACAAAATACATCCTGCTCTGCAGAATGGAAAGGGAGAGGAGCAGTGAAGAGGCCTGAAATTCTTTTTGCCCACAGGTTACATCCCTATTGTGCCAATTTGGCAGGGACAGCCCTGATTAATCCTTTCTCATTCCTCCATATCAGCTGTTTAAAAAATGCCCCAGTTTTTCAGCAGTGCAGAGGGGAGGGGAGAGAAGGGGTGGAACATTTTCTTTCCCAGTAGGCTCAGGCAAAAGCAAATTCCTGCAGTCTTGCCTAGCTTTTCTGTCCTTTCTGATTTATATCTGTTGGCATCTTGACCCACACTGATGTTGCCTGGCCACATGTGTCCTGGTTTTCATGTGAATTTTGGAAGTCATGAAGTTGTCTGGGTGACATGGGCATTTGGACCTTTCTGCCAGCATTATTTTAAAAAGATGGATCAAAAGTTCATAAAGGCCTAAATAAGACTTTGTCAGAGAGACAGAGAGCGATGAGAGAGAAAGATGCAACAAAATTTTGTGGTTCCTAGTGCCTTTTCATTAATGGAAATTATCTACCATGAAGGAATTAGAAACATTTTTTTAAAAAAAGAAATCACTTGGAAATGCTGGATAGAACCAGAAAGTTTCTTTGATAAATATTATTAAGATACTTTAGGAGCAAACAAATCCTGGTCCAACTGCAAGCATCCCTCAGGTATCTTGCTGTGTAATTGCTTTGGTCAGATAATTAAAGTATGATCAGATACTACGACTTGACCAATTTATTTTTCTTTTAACTGATTAATCAGTTATAATTTGAATAAACTGACATTTTATCAGAGGTACTTTTCTGAGATTTTGAAAGCAGAATCACATAACATTGCAATTGAACAGCAAAACAACAAGAACAACAACAAATCTTGTACTCCTTTTTAGAAACAAAGTCTTTCTCACATACTTTGATTTTTATTCCTTACACTAAAATGACAACATGTTAGAATCCCAGTAAGCTGAAAAACAGATTAGAACATAAGCAATGCAACTTTTACTATTGGTTTTAAATTCCACTGTATTTCTGTACGTTGATTGACCTTAATAAGTAGGAATTTGATAAATAAATTGCGCTCCTATTGACAAAGGGCCTGGACAGACGGGGGGAATGGGGTGAAGAGAGGCTGCCCCTTTCTCCTCCGCAATGTTAATGTGCTGACTGCACGTCGCTGCAATGGTGTGCTCAGAAAAAGGAGCTGAGAAATGTGGGTCCCTTTTCTGCTGCAACAGAGGTGCCATTAGTGCCCTGGAGTGGTGCTGTGGTGTCTCTCGTGCGCCATGCTATTTGGATGCAGCACACAAGCCACGTCATAGATGTGTGCACCGTGTAAAGAGTGGCGCATCAAGATGGCACCTGCGATGTGTGGTAGGGCTTGGGAGCATGTGGATGCTCCACCTTCCCAAGCCCTAGAGTTGGAACCAGGCTAGTGCATGGTGCCAGTCTGTACCAGGCCAAAGTTACTTTTCCCTCCACCCCCTGAATTCTCATCAAAGCCTGCAAACCTATGCATGCTTACCTGGGAGTAACCTCCATAGGATGTGGGGAATTTACATTCCTGGGGGGAAAAACATGCACAGTATTGGGCTTTCAGTTGCTATTGATAAGTAGACAGAAGAAGTAGATTAAAAAAGATAATGATTAAAAAAGATAATGATTAACAAATTATGAATGCCCAATTTACTTCTTGAAGCAATTGAAGACTGCAATGTTAATTTTAATCTCTCAGGTTAGTTTTGCCCACTTCTTTTTTTACCTCCCTGTGCCTATGGATATTATATAAACCTGAGAGCGAATGTTCTGTCAGGTCAGAGGAAAATCTGCAAGTAAGTATCCACTACATGTTCTTCGTATAATGTAGCCACAGACATCTGGATTAGTTTCATGAAATATTCCCTTCCCTCTTCTTCAGGCAATTTTAGCAGATGGGCTTTCCTTGTTCCTGCTGGCTGCTTGTAACCTACTGCAGATACACTAGGTGATAGGGACTCACTTGTTTGGCCTTTTTAAAATGTGTTAGTTGTTGTTCTAGGAGATCCTGCCTAGGGGGTGGAAAGACATGTTATTCAGCATTGCTCCAGTTTTATCTGACAGGGGAAAATGTTTTGTCGAAAATGAAGAACAGAACTTCAGAATACTCCTTCCCAAAATACTGAGGTCTGAATGTAAATTCTAAGAAAAGCCTTGTGCTCAGCAAGTTGTTCTGAACAGCACTGACTAGTCCCTCCAGAAAATCATTCTTAGCACTCTCGAGAGAGACAAAGGCTATAGCTGAAATTATTAATGCACAACTTTAGTTGTCAATCATCTGTCACACTTTCCATTTTCCATTTGGGAATCAGATTGCTGGAAAGCTAGACCACTGAAGCTGCTTAGTCATAAAACAAAGTTTTTATTGTGAAAAACTTTGAGATTTTTTTCCTTTTTTTTTTTTTTTTTTTGCTGGGGAATGCGAGAGATAACACTGAATCTCTTGGGTAGAGTAATCAAATTGTCAAGGAAGAAAAAGAACAAAAAACAGCTCTAGGTCCACCCATATGTATAAAGGGTCCATCAAAGAATGAAATAAATCCAGTCCTCTTTTTAAAACATATAAGAGTAGTTTTTATTTGCTAAGACCTGTGCAGATTCAAACACAGGGCCATATGGAGGAGAGAGAGAGAGTAACATGCTAATGCCTATAAAGTAGCATGCAAACTATTTATTATAGGCATGCAATGGTTGCCAATTCTAACCATTTAGTGACATAATGATGTCATGAAGCCCAATCAATGTGAAGGCAAGAGACATCACACATCCAGGCCAAGGCTATCTTAGTCTGAAAACTAGGCATTAGTGTTGAAATCTGGTGAATACAGATACCTATAACATTAAACATGAAGTCGAAACTCAGGATATTAATTTTAGCTCATAGGAAGAGATGAGGAAAAACACACAGGGGCTTTCTAGATTGGCAGGAAAGGACGACATGAAGTTGCCTTTTCCTTAATACTTAGCAGCTGCACTGCAAGTCCCAAGTGTGTAATAAAAAGGCGTAGGGCAGCTACAATGAGGGGGTGTGGGGATGATGTATCTGAAGCCTTTTCTGTTGCTCAGCAACTACATTGGAAGCTGTCAGTATGCTAGAAACACAGGTGGAGCAGCTGCACAGGTGACAATGAATGGGGCTTTTGGCCGAACCTTTAATATTTTTGTTGTTGTTGTTGCAGGCTGTGAACTGCACAGTTGCACCGGTACATCATACAGGCAATTGTATTGCCAGCTGCGAACTGCGCAGTTGCGCAGGTACATCACACATGAACTGTGCAATTATGACGATCTGTCAAATTACCATTGTGGTTTTGCTTCCCTTTTTAAAGTGCGCAGTTGCATCGGTGCACCATGAATGAACCCCTTTATATAATAATAATAATAATAATAATAATAATAATTTATACCCCACCCCTTTTAGATCAATCGAGGTGGCTTATACATTAAAATACTATTACATCAATAAAACAAACTGCATCCCTCCCCCTCTTAAAAAGATATTAAATCCGTTACAATTTAAGTTTATGAATAAACTTCTTTATTTTATGAATGAATTGACATTTTATGCGCAGTTGCATAACAGTTATAGCATCCCAGAGTCCCTACTGCACATGTCTTGGGTTCGGATTAGGGCTAGAGCTAGGGTTTGGAAGCTTTAAAAAACTGCACAGTTGCACTGCAGCATTTAGACACAGCTGCACAGTTACACCTTTTTTAAAAGAGAAGCTGGGAAAAGCAGCTCCTTTTTAAAGCTGCTTTTTTCCCACTAAAATGCAAAAGAAGTGCATTCATGCCAAACTTTCAGTGTGGGTCATCTAAAGGCTACACTTTCATGCAGGCATGAACACACCCCTTTTTGCCAGTCTAGATCAGCCCCTAGAATGAATTATTGGGATGTGGGAGTTCTGTTGCCTCTTATGATTTGGTTATCCTCTCCACATTCTTTCTCACACTTTGGTGAGAGGGTTGTAATGATCATGGGGAAAATTCCAATATTTGTGTTTAAGAACAAGGAAAGGCAACTTTGGAGGGCTCACAGGGAATTTTTGCCCTCACCTAGACTTTGACAGACTACACTCCCTGTTGAGGATCTTCACAATTTCAACCTAGACAAAAAGGACATACGAAATAATAAAAGAGTTCCTATACATTGGATCAAACATTGATCAGAATGGGGACTGCAGTCAAGAAATCATAAGAAGACAACTGCTTTATCACACTAGGGGGCAAACAGGATTTAAACGAGAGTTAAACAAGAGTTAAACAGAAAGTGCCCTATGTTTATCACAGGACAATTCCTGATTAACTCTTGTTTAACTTTCGTTTAAATCCTGTTTGCCCCCTGGTGTGATAAAGCAGTATGAATGGGGAGGGCAGTTATGAAAGAGCTAGAAAAGCTCCTAAAGAACAAAAATATACACTAAGCATGAAAGTTAGAATCATATAATCAATTTTATTCCCCATTACCATGTATGGACGCAAGGGCTGGACAGTTAAGAAAATGAACAAAAAGAGAATAAATTCATTTGAGATATGGTGCTGGCAATAATCTTTGAGAACTCTTCGAGAACAGGAGAAGTCCCAGCAGACAGGTGGAGGACAAACGTCACCATCTTCAAAAAGGGATAAAAAGAGGATCCCAACAATTATCATTCAGTTAGTCTGACATCAATACCAGGAAAGATTTTAGAGCAGATCATTAAACAGAGATTCTGTGAACATTTAGAAGGGAATGCCTTAATCACAAAAACTCAGTCGCAAAAACAAGTCATGCTAGACTAATCTGATATCTTTTTTTTTTTTTTGACAAAATTACCAAACTGGTCGATAAATGGAACACTGTGGATATTGCATATCTTGATTTCAGTAAGGCCTTTGACAAGGGCCCCCATAACATTCTTGCAAACAAGCTAGTAAAATGTGGGTTAGACAATGCAGCTGTTAAATAGATTTGTAATTAGTTGACCAGCTGAACCCATAGGGTGCTCAGCAATGGCTCTTCATTTTGGAGGGATAGGGTGCATGCTTATCAATTTTGCAGATGACACCTAATTAGGAGGAATAGCTAATAATGCAGAGGACAGGATCAAAATTCAAAATGACCTTAATAGATTAGAAAGCTGTGTCAAAGCTAACAAAATGAATTTCAACACAGAGAAATGTAAGGTACTGCACTTAGGATTAAATAACTAAATAACTTTGTCAACTAGGGCCAGCAGACTGACATTCTTACATCCCCTTCATGTCATCTCTTGTGTGAGGAGGGTCCTTAGGGTCTTGACTCTGATTCTCACACCAGAGATCACAAATGAGAGAGGGTGGAAACACCAATCTGCTGCATCCTGATTGATAGGAGAACAGATCTCTGTTGCTCACAGTGACTACTGACAGGTAAGTGAGGATTGGGGGTGGAGGGAAAAACCAGGAGATGCTACTTAGGCTTAATCTGCATTGCAGAATTAATGCAGTCTGACACCACTTTAACTACCATGGCTCAGTTCTATGGTGTGGCATCAGAGCTCTCTGACAGAATAAGCTAAATATCTCACAAAACTACAAATCCTAGAATTCCATAGCATTGAATGGACGCTGGTAAAGCAGTGTCAAGTTGTATTATTTCTGCAGTGACGCCACTGGGTTTGCATGTACCATGTTAGAAGTCTTTGAGGCCAAATGTGGCTCAGCTGTCTTAGAAAATGGAAGCTATCATTTACAGTTTACCAATGCAAATCATAGAATCATAGGATCATAGTGTTGGAAGAGACCACAAGGGTCATCCAGTCCAACTCCCTGCCATGCAGGAACTCTTCATCAAAGCATCCCCGACAGATGGCCATCCAGCCTCTGCTTAAAGTCCTCTAAGGAAGGAGACTCCACCATCCTCAGAGGGAATGTGTTCCACTGTCGAACATCCCTTACTGTCAGGAAGTTCCTCCTAATGTTGAGGTGGAATCTCTTTTCCTGGAGCTTGCATCCATTATTCCAGGTCCTGTTCTCTGGAGTAGCAGAAAACAAACTTGCTCCCTCCTCAATGTGACATCCCTTCAGGTATTTAAACAAGGCTATCATATCACCTCTTAACCTTCTCTTCTCTAGGCTAAACATCCCCAGTCCCCTAAGGCGTTCCTCATAGGGCATAGTTTCCAGACCCTTCACCATTTTAGTCGCCCTCCTTTGGACATGCTCGTTTCTCCACAAGGACTATTATGATGTTTTTCATCCAATCTGTTATTTTGGTGGATTCTGACTGTTACATTTTTCTACTAATAAGCGAGTTTCATGAAGCATATTAATGTGGTAAGACTGGAATTCTTCCACTTCATACTGAATCCTATGGTGGTAGCACTAAGTGATGCATGGAAGTTAGGAATGCTTGTTCAGGATAGTCCCAGCCCCTTAAGTTTCTGGGTCAAAACATGAGACTTAGGGACAGTCCCTGGTGTATCATTCAAACACAAACACACAAACAGAGAAAGAAAGAGAGAAAGAGAAACAAAATTTCTTGTTCAGAAATTAAGACAGGATCTCAGCTAAAGGGATTATTCACAGATAAATGTGAAATTCTTTCTCACTTAGGGAAAAGGAACATTTCATCTAGTCTGCTTGTTTCTAGCCAGAAGGATGATGCAGAGCAGAGCAGAAGGTGAGTCCTCGCACCACAACTTGGAGAGAAAGAGGAAACTAACCAAGAAAATACCTAGACCCCCTGGAGAGTCTTTGCATGTTTTATTAATAAATCAATTAAACCTTGCAAAATTGTGGCAAGCCAAATTTGTGTCAAAATCTTCTACTAGAAGCGCTGGAGATTTGCACATAGCCTTTTCATCTTGCCTAGAGTTAATAGTACCAGAGATTATCAACTGGAGAATTTCCACCTGTGTTTCAAGGCCCTCATGAAAACTGGAGGGCCTTTGATAAAAACTCTCCAAAATTCACAGATTCTTTTTTAAATTAAATTTTGGGAGAAAGCAAAACTGACACATTTTCCCCATCAGGGAAAGGACTTCGGTCATTAAAGCTTTGAAATGATCTAACTTTGAATCTGTATGCATTTAACCATGTTTATAACACTGAAATTAGGTTTGCTATCTATTTCCCTCCCTGACATTTTTAACACTTATATGCCAGGCAAGTATAACATGATCCCTTGCATGAGTAAAACAGCTCTATCTGGTGAACTTGGCTTTTGCTTATTGCTGAGAATTTTGTTTGAGTGGATTTAAATTAGAACCTCCAGAATTCCCATTTCCCTCCATAAATTTGCCCAAAAGAATTTGAGATTTTAAAAAATTAAATGTCGGAGAAAGCAAAATGGACAGATTCATCTGTCCACAAAGGGCACAAAAACACACTCAGGAAGAAAAGAGCACCACTTTTATGGTCTTAGTGGAGTGTTTCCCCTTGTTGACAGAGGCTGCATCTACACTGCAGAATTAATGCAGTCTGGCACTGCTTTAACTCTTGTGGTACAATGCTATGGAATTCTGTGATTGGGAGTTTTGTGAGATATTTTGCTTTCTCTGTCAGAGAGCTCTGGTGCCACAACAAAATGCAAATCCCAGGATTCTATAGGATGGAGCTATGACATTAAAGTGAGTGTCAAGCCACATTAATTATGCGGTGTGGCAGCAGCCAGAGTCAGTGTGGGCTGCAGGCTTGTTATCAGAAAAACATGTATGTAACCTTTGAGTTTTAGGATTCTTATTTTTGAGAGTCCTCCTCCAGTTGCAATACAGGGACTTGGGAGGGAAATACTTGGATTAAGTGTGATTATCCTTATGCAGCTGAGGAAGAGCTTTGGCCGAAGGCCAGGGCACCATTTGCAAGCATCCAGATGAGAGACCCAGACACCTTATAGAATGGAATCTGGCACTGCTGAGCTGCCAAAAAGCTTCAGCCAAATTGGAAGGCAGGATTGTTACATGATTAGTGAGGGGTGGGATATAAACTGAGGGTTAACCTTGTCTGTTTTAACAGCCAGGGATATGATCTCCAAATTAAATTTCCATGATTTATCACATCTAGAAAGGTTAGAGGAAGCAAATAAACAAAATCAAACACAGAGGACAACAACAAAAATGAAAACATGAGGAAAATGAAGAGATGATGGGGCTGTCAAGGATTTTCTCTACCCACATATAACAGAGGGAAATTATTCTGTGAAAATTAGATTATTATTGGGTCCAAGCCCTAATTGTTTGGAGACCAACAATGGTATTAATGCATCCCCATCAAGCTGCAATATCTCCAAACTGAAGCTCATCTATTATCACACAGCAATTGCTGGAAAAGTGCATTGCGAGTATGAATTCATTCCTGCGGGGGGAGCTGCCCTGAGTTACAGTGATGTATGGGAATTTGGTGCAAAGATGAGGGAACACATTCTTCCTTTGATTTATCTGTTGCATAATCTTTGCCATTTTCAGCACATTTTGTATTCTGCAGGCAGGGAATGACAAGGAGAATTGCAGCTGAGTCCTCATTCGAGTGGGAACTAGTCTACTGCAGAAACCATCTGTAAGATGGGGAAAAGGCATAGGTACTGAGATACTGATCACAAGGAAAGGGAAGACCTGGTTGGATTGCAGTTCCCACCATTATTGCCAGTCATCATGGCTATTGGTTGCCAGGTTATGGGAGTGTTCTTTAAAAGCATGTAGTTGGAGACAGAATGTGCAGTTTGAAAACTGGTATTTTTTTTAAAAAAATTTGGAGAGAAAGTGAACAATCTGGCCTATATCCTACTGCTAGTCCCAACTATAGTAGATCCATTGATAATTGTTGAGTAGTGTGTCAACACAGAGATGGAAGCTGTAAATCTCCTCTAGTTACGATTAACAATAAGTTTCAGGACACTATGGAGAACACCATATGAATAACACACAGGCATAACTTGGGCTACACATGCCATATGATTTTTGTGGACAGTGTGCAGTTGTTATATCCAGCTGATGGTAGTGGAAGTAAAGTGATTGCACATTAGCATCCCTTTCTTTTCAGAGGCTCTGTGCATTGATTTGTTGTTGTGCACTGGCTATTGTTCTACCTCCATTGTACTACATTTGTATGCAATATAGGGATTGTGCAATGCAAGCAGAACATAACTCTTCAGGAGGTCATTTACACTATGCTGTAGCGATGTAGGACACATGTATGTTTTTATTAAGCACTTAATATGACAGTATTTATCAGGCAATCTTGGTGAAAATAGGGGTAGCCCAGATTGGCAATATGTGTTTGATGATGCAGCAGGAGTGGTCCTTTGCTGATGCAAAAATTATTGAGTTGGGATTTACATGGGTACACAAACCATCAGATTGTCCTGTTAGTTAATGAACTAAAGGAGATATAGGGATGAATTTTTACTCTATAAAAGTTAATAGCTACAAATTCCTGTGCAGAAACTGCCAGTGATATGGGATGTAAGCAAGAAGCAAAGCATGTTTGTGTTTGGCACTAAAAAAAACCCACAGAAAATGTGAGGGAATTTCCACAGTTGCAATATTTGTTTTAAAAACCCCACCCAACCCCTGAGATTAAGGAAAGATTAGGAAAGGCAACAAAGAGTGAAAGGTCACATGGGGCGATTCTAGACTGCCCAAAAGGGGCGGTCCATGACCGCCCCAGGAAGCGGCGGGATAGGGCCGAGGCTGCCAGACTGGCAGCCCCCATGGCCCCATCCTGCCGCTTCCAGAGGCCCCGGGGAAGCAGCAAACTGCTGGTTCCCTGCGGCCTCTAAGCAGGGTGCAGAAGGAGCACCTCACTTGAGGAGGCGGGGCGGAAGGGAGAAAGGGGCTGCTGCCGCAGCCCCTTTCTCCCAGGGTCTTTGCCGCAGCTATCTAAAAGCCGTGGCAAAGACCCACACCAAAAAGGAGCTGTGCTTGGAGCTCCTTTTTTATGCCGCAGTTGCGGCACGATTTTTTTAAAAGGTGCCATTTGGCGCCTTTGCGGTGCCACAACTGCGCAGCTCCATGCAGAAGCTGTGCAGCTGCGGCGCCACCATTACGTACGCCGTCTAAACGGCATTACATAATGGCGGCAACGCCATTATGTGCTAGGGTTCGGGAGCGTGTGAACGCTGCATGCTCCCGAGCCCTGATGGCCCAATCTAGACAGGCTTTTGAGTGCCTGTCTAGATTGGGCCATGGTGATTGCCAATTTCAAGTAAACTCCTGTTAAAATCTTAAAGACTCTTACTTTATCACACTAGGGGAAAAACAGGATTTAAACGAGAGTTAAACAGGAAATGCCCTATGTTTATTATAGGACATTTCCTGTTTAACTCTTGTTTAACTCTCATTTAAATCTTGTTTGCCCCCAGTGTGATAAAGCAGATTGTCCATTATTCAAACTGTACCATGCTGGAAGTCAGTTTCTATGTATGTGCCTTCAAGTCACCTGCCAACTTATGGTAACCTCATGAATTTCATAGGGTTTTCTTAGAAAGGAATATTCAGAAGTAGTTTTGCCAGTTCCTTCTTCTGAAATATAGCACACAGCATCAGGTATTCATTGGTGGTCTCCCAGCATAGTATTAAACAGGACTGGCCCTGCATAGCTTCCAAGATCAGATGTGATCTGATGCCTTTAGGGTATTTATGCCTTGAGAAACCAGTACCTAAAAGACATTTCTAGATCTCAACATTTTAGAAATTTTTTAAAAAATCTTGCCCATTCCCAGAAAATACCTGAATTAAAAAAAAGGGGGAGGAGGATCCCTAGAACTCTAATCTAATCTTGGAAAAAATAGTTTTAAATACAAATGATCTGTGATTGCAAAAAATGCATATTTGGGAACTATTTTTATTTTTGATTTGGGTCTGAACATCTCCCATGCTAGAAGTAAAATTTCCCTCCAGCCTGGTTCTCTGCTGCTATGCTTGGCCGTCCATGGTCTTTTCACTTCATCCATAGCATTTTTTTTCTGTTTTAACCTGCTTCAGCTTTCTCTTTGGTCTACTTTTAAGTAACGATTGTGCATTTTTTAAGTTGTGCATTTATTAGTTGTCTGCTGCTTAGTTTCTGTTATCAGTATAGTGAAATAATGATTTACATGAAAGTGTGGATGAGATAATACGATTATTTTTAATTGAGCTGCTGGGACACACATGCCACCTGACATGAGTTGAGGTCTGAACAATAGCTAGTCCCTGCTTTTGTTCCTGAAATGATAAGGGAATACTTGGATAAGCCAGAGACAGAAAATTCTGATTAATACAAACTATACATTTAGAGACTTAACAAAAGATTATTGAAAAGCAGCATTGACAAGTTGTCTGCCATTTGTTTCTGCATAGAAAAATAACCAGCTCTTTAGACACATTGCTTACACTCTAGGACTGCCTATTTCTGACTGTGACCATAATAAAGATGAACTCAGCTGAACAGCCTATTTCTGATCCAAATTAAGCTCTTCATCCTTTAATAGTTATATTGTAAGGAGACTTTCAGTTACATGGTCATGGCATTAGAGGTACGGAAGAAGCTGTGCCTAAAAAACATTTTTCTTACTGCACCTCTTTGCAAGAATACCTTTCAAGACTCTACACTGACAGTTGTTCTACCTTTCAAGACTCTACACTGACAGCTGTGTAACTTCCTCCAACACTATGTCTTTGGCAAGTCATACTATGTAATTTGTTTGTTCATCTGTTTGGGAAGTTTACATGTTGAATCTCTTCAGTCTTTTTGTCATCATTTAAAGTTGCCCCACCTCCATGTTTACATCTTCTGTAGGTTTGAAGAAAGCTAAAAAAATATAGAATTATAGAATCATATGGAAGAAATCACAAGGGCCATTCAGTTCAACCCCCCTGCCATGCAGGAACTTCCAATCAAAGTAAAAGCTAAGAGTACTGAGTTGTGTGAGTCTTCGCTTCAAACTTGAGCTCAACTATGAATTCACTGGGTGGTCTGAAACAGACACTCTCTCTTGGCAGCTTCCATCAACTTTTTCAATTTATGGAAATGACACTGGCCTGTCTTTCAGGTTTTTAATTTTTTTACCAGAAATAATGTGTGCTCTGAGCAATTACAAGAAGTGCTATAAAAAAGCCCCAAGCATTCTTAATTTTACACAATTTTTAGCCTTCTAGCTGCATTGGTGCCAAAGAAATGGAAAAAGTCTTCACTAGAGAAATCGTATGTATGCTGTCCCCAACAAAAGTCAATCTATTTCCAGACATAATTAGGATGATTGGGATTGAATTTATAATGCCACCATAGCAAGGTATGACATTTTCCAGCTCCTTAGACCCTGTTAGATTAATTTGCATATTATGCACATATTACATTTTCTGTTAAGAAATGGATAAGCACCTCTTCACAGCTTTTTCACCACAAGTAGCCCCTTCCAAAAGTTGGTTAACAACTGATAGAAAAAAGGCCCAGTTGAATATAGCTGGATTTATCTCTGAATTACATGCATGTGCACTGTTATTCTAACAAACAACAACAACAACAACAAAAAACCAAAAACAAAACAAACAAACAAACAAACAAACAAAACCCTCCATTCCCTTGTATGGGGACTTCCACAATCTGTCTTTCTTCTTATTATAGACTCAAATTCTTTTTTGAATGTACCATACATTTTTTTCCACTGTCAAGTGTAATATTTTTAGTGTTTTTTTAATTGTTGACTTTTTAATTGTACCATAAAAAGATCAAGCTATTAATGAGCTTTAGGTAAATATTTTTGTAGCCCTTTTATCTCATAAATGATTATTTTTAATGTTTTTCTTTGTGGATGGCGCTAAGAGCAAAATGTGAAGAGGCAGAGGGGCTGAAATAGAGGATTCATCTGTGTGAAAAGTGAAACTGGGGTTAGGAGAAGGGAGGTGGGAAGTTTGCAGCTGCATATGTGATGGGCTTGCTTTAGATATTTGAAAGTCTGGACTAATTTAGTCCCCTGCAGCATGGATTCCAGAAAAGAACCCTAGGTCTTCTCCCTCAAGCTGAAAATAATTTCCTATAGACTTTAATGTTACATATTTATAGATGCCTTAGGGTATTGGGCAAGGGTGAAACAAAAGTCAACTGTTAAGCACCATTCAGTTTTTTTCCCTCAGGAGGCAAATGGAGCAGGGATGCTCCATGAAACAAAGGTCAACTACAGATTTACAGATTACACAAACTGTCCACTTTTCAATTTGTTCCCTTGCTGATTCTCCCAGATAGAAATGAAGCTGGTAACCAATACTGAGAGAAGAAAAGAGCAGACTAACATACCGTGTAACTGAAGAACTGACTTGGTATGGTCATATAATCCTTTGCTGAGGGCAAATGTGGAAATGTCACAGGCTAGTCATGAGGCTTCTGCATGAAATCAAGCATTGAATTTGGCCTGGGAGTCAGCCACAGAGGGGACAATTGAACTACAATGAACTTTGATGTGACTTCAGATGTGTGTATGCACATATGCACAACTCTCTCTGTGTCATATTTTTGGCTAGCAAGTGAAACCAAAGATTAATACAAAATGACCAGCAGAGAAGTCGTGCTGACCAGTGGTGGCAATAATTTATATGGCAGCATTTTGAAAGGTGGCAATAATTTATATGGCAGCATTTTGAAAGGTTTGCTAATAATTTTGAAGTTAAAGTTTTCTAAGGTTTAAGATTATTTTATTTATTTAAATTGAAATTCAGGGGGCAGTAGTCTAAGATGGTGACTGCTACAGCACTGGGGTGTATATGTGTGATGAACACTTTCTCTTTAGCCTCCTTTTGCTCTCAGAATAGTCTCTCACATGCTCTGTGACAAGAGTTCACCTACTTACTACTAGTTCACCTCAGCCATGGTTATGGGATAGAGATCGCTTTGGTCATGTCAAGGAGGGTGTTTGCCAGGAATAGGACAGGAGAAATGTGTCTCTGTTGGTTTTGCTGAACCTGTCAGCCTAACTCTATGAGTCATGATATCCTTCTTGGCCACCATATTGGGATGGGACGTGGAGGCATCATTTTACTTCCTCAAGAGTTGAATTCAGAAGGTGGTGCTTAGAGATTATTTTTCACTTTGGCCTGTGTTTGGAGTTCCTCAATTTCTATTCTATTCCCCATTCTGTTAAACGTATGCATGAAACCTGTCATAGAAGTTGCCTGTGGTTTTGGGATTTGGTGCCAATAATATGCTGATGACACCCAAATCTATTACTCCTTTACACTTAACTTCAAATAATTTATTTTGGTCTTAAACTGGTGCCTGTCATTGAAGAATATGAAGTTTGATCCAGAAAAGACAGAGGTACCATTGTTCAGCCAAAAGAAAGATAAAGGAATAGGGATTCATCCTGGATGGGATTATACTTGCCTTGAAAATGCAAGTTCATAGTCTGTGGGTACTCCTTGATTCAGTCCTGGATTCTCAGGTGGCTAGAATTACATTTGCTTGGTAATGGCTGTACTGGTTCCTGCAAAGTTGGCCACACAGATATATAACTTGGTTACATACCATTTAGATGTCTATAATAATGTCTTTGAAAAATGTTCAAAGACTTCAGGTGGTTCAAAGAACTGCAGCCAGACTGTTAACTGGGACTGCTTATTGGGAGCATGTGACTTCTTTGTGACAACATCTTGACTATCAATCTGTTTCTAGACACAATAGAAAGTCATAAATCATACAGTTGGAAGATTTATGCCATGCAGGAATACACAATGAAAGTACTCTGGACAGATGACTAACCAGCCTCTTTATAAAAATGTACTGAGAAGGAGACTTCTTTGTTTTCCACTGCCAGTTTTTACTTATAAACTCCTGTATGGCTTACATACAGACTCTCTGATGGACCATAATCTTCCATACAATCCAGCCTGGGTCCTGATATGCTTGGGTTGGATCATCTTGGTCTCACCATCTTTGCAGGAATATCTGGCATGGACACAGATAAGGCTTTCTCAGTGGTTGCTCCCAGGCTTTGGAATTCATTTCCTGGGGAGGCTAGTATGGTCATTTCCTTGCTGTTCTTCCATAATCAGGCAAACACTTTTTAAAAGATGACTGTTCTAACAGGCACTGAGGAACTGACTGACTGTTTTGACTGTTTTTAATAAATGATGCTCATTTTTTTTTAAAATTACTGCTGGGGTTTGGTTCCAGGACATCCTGTGGATACCAAAATACATGAATGCTCAGGTCCCTTTAAAATACAGTGGCATAGTAAAATGATGTCCCTTCTATAAAATAGCAAAATCAAGGTATACTTTCTGGAATGTATATATTTTAAAAAACATTTTCAAGCTGTGGATGGTTGAATCTATGGATAAAGAATCTGTGGATATGGAGGGATGACTGTAAGTGAATGAATTAACTGGAAGAATTCACTATCAAAGACCATCCTATAACTGTTTTTAATTCTGCTGTACCCCGCCTCAATTGTTTCCGACAGAGGGGTGGATAAAAAATAAAAACTATTATTATTATTATTATTAAAAGAGGATCTTCACCAGGTACTGAAATGTTGCTAGTGGAGATGAGAGATGGGTTTTCTTCTGAAGGCTAAGGCAAGATCTAGGTGCAGCCACAAACAAGGACACATCTCAAGCCCCAACCAAATATATCTCTGTTTGCTGAAATGTACAAAAGGGCCTTAGAAAATGATCTCAATAACTAGGCAGGTTTATATGGGATGGGGCCATACTTCTAATATTTTATCCTGAAACCATATGGGGTTTTAAAGGTGATATGAACCTGGAAATAAACTGGAATCTAGTGCAGCTGTTTGAATAGGGGAATCCTATGCTTTGTGTATGCAGTCTGTGCATTCTGCATCTGACTGCTCCACTCTGGGTTAATCGTAGTTTCTGAATGCTCTTCAAAGGAAAATAGTTACTTTCAATTAGCCATGTAGATGATTCTGCTCTCAATAAGAATTCTACCCTATCCTATATCAAAAAATCTCAGGACAGCTTGTAAGTACAATTAATATAAACAGTTCAAAACAATTTAAAATAATAAGTGTATTTTCCCCAATAATTATCTGTGTGGACGAAAAGGTTAGGGCATGGCTCAATGCTATGGAATTCTGGGATTTGTTGTTTGTTGTGGCACCAGAGCTCTCTGTCAGAAAAGGTTAAATGTCTCACAAAGAGCATCCCATAGCACTGAGCCATGACAGTTAAAGCAGTGTCAAACTACATTATTTCTGCAGTGCAGATGCAGCCAGGGATGTAAATATAGGGTGACCAGAGGTCTTCTTTTTCCTGGATGTGTCCTACATGTCAACCTTCTTTCCAGGAGGAATCCCCAAATGTCTTTCATTCTGAACATGGACAAGAAGCATGAATTTATATTTACATGAGTGTTGTTAGCATTTCTTTGATCATGTCTTACATTTTTCTCAAATGTCCTCCATTTTGAGGTGCCTTGTCCTCCCTTGCAGTGAGTTTTACGGTAACAAAGGGTCAATTAACCCATTCACAACCAATTATGCAAAGTGAGGCATTTGTGAAGATTTCCAAGCAGATCCAGATTTATTCAAACAGTTTTAGACTGCAAGCAGTGTTCAGTTGAGAATCATTCCATCAACTGATGCCCTAAACATGGCACAAACAGTTTTTATTAACCCACAAAATATTCATTGAGCATGCGTACTAATCAGCATCAATATCCACACATTTCCACTTCATTTCATTGTTTGCATATATCACTATCTGTCTGCCTAGGCTTACTAACTGAAACCACTTGCTATTAGCTTAGTTCTTGTAACATTCTGGTTTCTGGGCATTCAGCCAACTTTGGTGTTATCAGGAACAACTCAAAGCCCCTTTGTTTTCATTAAGCACTCATTGACTTCCCTCCTCCCTCCTAAGGTGGGGACTACACGCCGAATTCATTATTGATCATTAATGGAAGAGATTATTGATTATCAGTTGGTTATCAATGGCTTTATTACCTTCTACCTTAACATGAGGACACCTGGTCACCCTATGCAAATAGTACTTGCTGCTGTGAAATCGAAGGCTTTCATGGCTTTTTATGGCTGACATCCATAGTTTTTTTGTGGATTTTTTGGGCTATGTGGCCATGTTTGGGAAGACTTTAGGAACAGGAACAAACTCTCCCAGAGCATGGCCACATAGCCTGAAAAACTGACAAAAAAGTATTTACTGTTATTCATTTTCTGGATTAAAAAAAAAAAAGAGGTTCTCAGAACTCAACAAACCCAGTAGGATAATACAAGTGTGAGAGTTTTTGCAGTTTTCATCTGATATTTACACATTCTCAGGTATTTTAGGAAATTATTATGCACAGAAATACATGTGGATATTCTGTGTGAAAGTTTTGATTTGTGTCCAAACCTTGCCCCACCCCAACAGTGAATGTTTCTAAGTAGCTACCAGATTTTTCATCCACACCTCCCCAGTTCCAGTTAGCCACATTTTTGTGCAATTTTTTTGTTTAAATAGGTTTATCACACAGGAAACAGGAAATGTCCTATGTTAAGCATAAGGCATTTCCTTTTTAATTCCTGTTTAATTCCTGTTTAAATCCTGTTTGCCCCTAGTGTGATAAACCATGTAAAACCCAAACATTGTTCACTTAAAATGGTTTTCTCTAAAAGACCGCCTTTGTCTGAACAATGTGTTGTTGTGCAAAAAATATTTTTCATGTAGAAAACATATTTGAGAGTCTTCTCAAAACACTTTGGTTTTAGGCACAAGAGTGTTTTGTTTTGTTTTGTTTGTTTTGTTTTGTTTTTGTACAATACTCACCAATTTTGCATGTGGCTTTCTAGAAAGTAGGGTTTTTTACCCATTAAAATTGTGGGATTTTTTTTTTTTTGCACTAAATATACAGTATATCCACATTGTAGAAATAAAGCAGTTTGACACTGTTTTAACTGCTATGACTTTATCCTATAGAATCCTGGGATTTGTAGTTTGGAAAGGCACCAGAGCACTCTGAAAGACCAGACTGAGCATCTCACCAAACTGCAGATCCCAAGATACTGTAGGTTAAAGTCATGACAGTTAAAATGGCATCAAACTACTTTAATTCTGCAGTGTGGATACACTCACAGTGTTCATGTAGAAATCCTACATGTATTTCTGCAAAGAATACTGTTTTGAAAAACTGCAGGATGAACAAATACTGGTCAAAAAGTGCACAAAAATATTCATTTTCTTCCACAGCAAAGAGAAAACTGTAGAAATGCATCTTTGCATGTGCTGTGCAGAACAGTCAAATATTAGCATCTCTAGGCCATACCCTCCATGGCTACTGAGTTATTGAGGAACAAAGACAGCAAAACAGAGATAATATAGTTTTGCTTCTCCATTTCAAGCTACAAAAAACCTCCCTCTGAACTGTTCTCAGAGAACTGCATTCTCAGAGGCAAACACAGCATTATATCTTTCATGATCATGCACTTTCAAAGCAAAGTCCCCAGCAGAGAATAATAATAATAATAATAATAATAATAATAATAAATTTTATTTATACCCCGCTCTTCAGCCAAAGCTATCAGAGCGGCTTACAATTTGTTAATTAGACAATTAACTCCCCTCAAGATGGTGGTTGAAGGGAGGGCTCTTCTTTCTTCCAGCAGGAGGTGGCCTGCCTTTCTCTCCCCTCAAGATGGTGGCTGAAGAGAGGGCTCTTCTTTCTTCCAGCAGGAGGTGGCCTGCCTTTCTCTCCCCTCAAGATGGTGGCTGAAGGGAGGGCTCTTCTTTCTTCCAGCAGGAGGTGGCCTGCCTTTCTCTCCCCTCAAGATGGTGGCTGAAGAGAGGGCTCTTCTTTCTTCCAGCAGGAGGTGGCCTGCCTTTCTCTCCCCTCAAGATGGTGGCTGAAGAGAGGGCTCTTCTTTCTTCCAGCAGGAGGTAGCCTGCCTTTCTCTCCCCTCAAGATGGTGGCTGAAGGGAGGGCTCTTCTTTCTTCCAGCAGGAGGTGGCCTGCCTTTCTCTCCCCTCAAGATGGTGGCTGAAGAGAGGGCTCTTCTTTCTTCCAGCAGGAGGTGGCCTGCCTTTCTCTCCCCTCAAGATGGTGGCTGAAGGGAGGGCTCTTCTTTCTTCCAGCAGGAGGTGGCCTGCCTTTCTCTCCCCTCAAGATGGTGGCTGAAGGGAGGGCTCTTCTTTCTTCCAGCAGGAGGTGGCCTGCCTTTCTCTCCCCTCAAGATGGTGGCTGAAGAGAGGGCTCTTCTTTCTTCCAGCAGGAGGTGGCCTGCCTTTCTCTCCCCTCAAGATGGTGGCTGAAGGGAGGGCTCTTCTTGCTTCCAGCAGGAGGTGGCCTGCCTTTCTCTCCCCTCAAGATGGTGGCTGAAGGGAGGGCTCTTCTTTCTTCCAGCAGGAGGTGGCCTGCCTTTCTCTCCCCTCAAGATGGTGGCTGAAGGGAGGGCTCTTCTTTCTTCCAGCAGGAGGTGGCCTGCCTTTCTCTCCCCTCAAGATGGTGGCTGAAGGGAGGGCTCTTCTTTCTTCCAGCAGGAGGTGGCCTGCCTTTCTCTCCCCTCAAGATGGTGGCTGAAGAGAGGGCTCTTCTTTCTTCCAGCAGGAGGTGGCCTGCCTTTCTCTCCCCTCAAGATGGTGGCTGAAGAGAGGGCTCTTCTTTCTTCCAGCAGGAGGTGGCCTGCCTTTCTCTCCCCTCAAGATGGTGGCTGAAGGGAGGGCTCTTCTTGCTTCCAGCAGGAGGTGGCCTGCCTTTCTCTCCCCTCAAGATGGTGGCTGAAGGGAGGGCTCTTCTTGCTTCCAGCAGGAGGTGGCCTGCCTTTCTCTCCCCTCAAGATGGTGGCTGAAGGGAGGGCTCTTCTTGCTTCCAGCAGGAGGTGGCCTGCCTTTCTCTCCCCTCAAGATGGTGGCTGAAGGGAGGGCTCTTCTTTCTTCCAGCAGGAGGTGGCCTGCCTTTCTCTCCCCTCAAGATGGTGGCTGAAGGGAGGGCTCTTCTTGCTTCCAGCAGGAGGTGGCCTGCCTTTCTCTCCCCTCAAGATGGTGGCTGAAGGGAGGGCTCTTCTTGCTTCCAGCAGGAGGTGGCCTGCCTTTCTCTCCCCTCAAGATGGTGGCTGAAGAGAGGGCTCTTCTTGCTTCCAGCAGGAGGTGGCCTGCCTTTCTCTCCCCTCAAGAAGAACACAAACAAAATGTGTTGGGTGCAGTGAATTAATAAACATTATCAAGACATGTTACTTTTATTTTATTGACCTAATAAAGCCGAAGAATTTCAATTGAGGAGGAGTGCAGATTCTCAGGGCATAAAACACATTAAATAAAGGCAGCCTAGGAGAAAAATATTTTTATGGTGTATTTGAAACTTGCACTGGAGGAACACCAAATAACTGGAATCCTATAACTTTCCACTTTTCTATTTTGATAACACATTTTCAGGTCAGCTTATATTTTTCTCCCTTAAATTTCCTTATGGAGCTAGATGGTGGTGATATTAATAATTATAATTTCTCTGAATCATGTGTATTAAACTATAAGGGAGTTTCTACTTCACTGCAAGTAGTCTTGTAGGTTCCATTCTAACTTTGCAATTTGATGAACACTTTCCAAATAGACTACAACTATTCAGATATCCCCAAATCAATTTTTAATCACATATTGATAAATTAACTCTAGAGGCATGCTGAACAAATATGCTAGGTGTACTTTTTGTTCTTTAATCTGAATGAAATGAAATTTATGGTATCATCTAATCCCTCTGTTCTTAAGCAAATATTGATCCATTCAAAGAGCACTTGAACATGACACAGTTTCCTTAGGTTATTGCATTAATATTAATCATTGGTCCTAGACTTTAAAAAACACACACAGTAAAACTCAACATTTTAAAGGTTAGTAATCAAGGTTTTTGGAGGCTTGCGAAATTTGTCAGAGGAGAACTTATATTTGCAAATCTGTTGTTACAACTTACCATACTTGTTTGTACTCTGTAGCAGTATTATGTTACTGCTCCTGCTATTGGTATGTAGCTTGTTTGATCCAAGCACATGCTTCCAGTGGATCCAAGGTAATTTCCTTCCTCCCTGGAGTCACCATTATAGAAACAGACAACTACTAATGTAGGTGGTAGATTTCCACCCATGGATATTTTGGCAGAAGTGCTACAGGATGAGGCCCCAGAAGAAAAGCAACATTTTGCCTCTATCAGCCTTATCCTCCTGACACACCCAGGCACACTCAGGAAGGTTCCAATTGATTTTCCTGCTTTTCATGTAGAAGTTATAATTATTTAAACATATTTTTGCTGGAGTAAACTTTGCTAGTGCTGGGACCCCTTCGCACTACACATAGCACTATGACCTCTTTTTAGTGAAAGCCAGTGTGGCATAGTGGTTTGAGGGCTGGACTATGACTCTGGAGATCAGAATTTCATTCCTTGCTTGGCCATGAAATACACTGGGTGAACTTGGGCAAGTCACATGCTCTCAGCCACAGGGGGAGGCCATGTCAGACCTCCTCTGAACAAATCTTGCCTAGAAAACTCCATGATAGGTTCTCATTAGGGTCACTATAAGTTGGAAACAACTTGAAGGCACACAACAAAAACAACAACAATAACAACCTCACTTTAACTTCCTTAGTTCCATTTTGTGGAATCTTGGGGTCTGTAGCCTGGTCAAGAGAAACTCTCTGTTTGGGAATTCCCCATTGACTGTTGCCATGGCAGTCAAAGTGGGATTTTAGTGCCATAGATGTGTAGTGTGAAAGGGTGTGTGGCAGTGCTGCTGCTACTATTCTAGCAGTATAATTTCTAGCAGCAGCAGTTTGGTACTTCAGGCTTCTGATGAAATAGATTTGTTTATAGAAGAGGAAGACAGATTACAGAGGAATAGACTATCTGAAAAAAAAATGCATCTCCCCATATGAACCTGTACAAATCTATGTTATACAGGGGAAGACTTTCAGTCCCACCACCATCACAGGTTCACTTGGTGATGACATGAGAAAGAACCTTCTTGGTGGTTGCTCCTACCCTCTAGAACTCCCTTCCATTGGAGGTTAGGCTGGCCTCTTCCCTGCTTTCCTTTTGTTGGCAAGCAAATACATTTTTATTTAAGCAAGCTTTTAATGATTAAGCAGGGAAGGTTCTTATTTAGATATTTGTTTTAACTTTTGTACTGCTTTTAAATGTGGAGATTTTAATTATTTAAATATATATATATATATATATATATATATAAAATGCTTATAATTTACAATTTCTGGAAGGCACCTTGGGTTCCACTCTGTGGGAAAGGTAGCATATAAATGAAGTAAATAAATAAATAGACCCAATCAAGGATGCCATGGCCCCTGAGTTTACAAGACTTGAAATTGACTTTTCGGTTTCTCATTCATAGGATCTCCATAAATCAGGCCTGCACAACATATAGCCCAGGGGCTGCACATGTCCTGCCAAAAGATTTTGACGGCCTGTGAAGATATGGAACAACTTCAAGGCTCCTCGGCTGCTCCGCCTTCTCCTAAGAAGGACATGGGGAGGAGGAGGACAGGCAACTGCTGGCCTCACAAGGCTCCTCCACTGATAGACTTTCTCCCAGGCAGAGGAGGATGAGAATGGAATTAATATTAATAATATGTATAATTATTAATTGCAAATAATTAATATAAATTAATTAATATTTAATTAAAACCTATCTGCAGTCCAAAGATGTTTATCCTAATTTTAATTTTGGCCCCTTCCTACTGCCAAGTTGTACAGGTCTGCCATAAATCAAACTCACTTTGACAGCCGTTAACCACCACCACCACCACCACCACAACAACAACAACAGAAAGTCCTCACAGAATAAGTGTATTTGTCTTGGAACTGCACTGCAGAAATTTCTTCCTTCTGATGTACAGCTATTCTTACCACCACTGTCTTTTCTAAATAAGGATGAAAAATAATGTTTCTGGCATTAAACATATATACTGCTAAATTTCATTTTGAACAATCTCTATAAGAACTAGGCAGTTTGTTGTAGAACAGGGAAACTCTGTCCAGAACAGCAGTGGTCTGGAAGAGTAGGTTGTGTTTTTTTTTTTAGAAACAGATGAACAACCAGAAGGAAGCTTAAACTCTTCTGGAGATCCCATAAAACAGTCCTCCACCCCCCCGTGGCTGATTGTGCGTGACATTAAAAGATTGATGACACAGCAGTTGTATATATTTTCTTGTCTCCTTCCATATTGTCTGAGCTTCAGCAAGGACATTTAGTCCCTTAAAAATGTGTACAGAGAGTATGGAACGAAGGCATACATAAATGAAAGAGAGAAAGCAATGAATGGAGAAGTGGAACTGGCAAGGAATTGTGGGGCAGAGGTTGTGATGGCAAAGGACTCTCAGTAAAAATCTTTCTTTTTCTCTTCCCCCTCAACTGACCAATGCCTTTCTGATGGGAGGAACTCAGCCTATAGAAAACCTTCTCATGAACAGAGGAGAAGCAATTGCTGCAGGACGGAGATCATAGAATCATAGAATCTTAGAGTTGGAAGAGACCATGAGGGCCATCCAGTCCAACCCCTTGCCATGCAGAACTCCCAATCAAAGCATCCCTGTCAGACGGCCGTCCAGCCTCTGTTTAAAGAGCTCCAAAGAAGGAGACACCACTACACTTCAAGGGAGTGTGTTCCACTGTCAAACAGCCCTTACTGTCTGGAAGTTCCTCCTGGGAGTTTATCAGATGACAGAAATTGGAAGTATAATCTAATGGCAATCTGAACGCAATCATGGGGTTTCAGGTTATTGTGTATTAAAGTATCTCACGCAATTTCGGACAAAAAGGAAGTCATTCTGAACACAATCATGGGTTTTACGTTGTTTCGTATTAAAGCATCTCATGCAATTTTGGGCAATGGGCAGTCATTTTCGGATAATGGGAAGTCATTCTGAACGCATTCGGAACGCAATTGGAATTCACGTAAATTTGCAAAACTAGTGAATTCACATGAATTCGAATTGGCTCCAATTGGCTCCATTCGAAATTCCTCCCATCTGATAAACTCCCTAATATTGAGGTGGAATCTCTTTTCCTGGTGCTTTCATTCATTGTTCCGAGTCTTGTTCTCTGGAGTAGCAGAAAACAAGCTTGCTCCCTCCTCAATGAGACATCCCTTCAGATATTTAAACAGGGCTATCATATCACCACTTAACCTTCTTTTCTCCAGGCTAAACATCCCCAGTTCCCTAAGGCGTTTCTCATAGGGCATGGTTTCTAGACCCTTCACCATTTTAGTCGCCCTCCTTTGAACACACTCCAGTTTCTCCACATCCTTTTTGAATTGTGGTGCCCAGAACTGGACACACTATTCCAGATGGGGCCTGACCAAAGCAGAATAGAGTGGCACTGTTACTTCCCTTGATCTAGACACTATACTTTTATTGATGCAGACTAAAATTACATTGGTTTTTTTAGCTGCTGCATCACACTGTTGACTCATGTTCAACTTGTGGTCAACTTGGACTCCTAGATCCCTTTCACACATACTTTCATTCAGCCAGGTGTCCCCCATGTTCTATCTGTGCATTTCATTTTCCTGCCCTAAGTGAAGAACCTTACATTTCTCCATATTAAATTTCATTTTGTTAGCTTTGGCCAAGTTTTCTAGTCTATTCGGGTAATTTTGAATTTTGATCCTGTCCTCTAGGGTATTGCTACTCCTCCTAATTTGGTGTCATCTGAAAATTTGATAACTGGGCCCCCAATAGTGTCATCCAAGTCATTAATAAAGATATTGAATAGCACTGGGCCCAGGACAGAACCCTGTGGCACCCCACTGGTCACTTCTCTCCAGGATGAAAAGGAGCCATTGTTGAGCACCCTTTGGGTGTGGCCAGTCAACCGGTTACATATCCATGTAGTGGTTACCTTGTCTAGCCCACATTTTGCAAGCTTGTTTGCAAGAATGTCATGGGGAACCTTGTCAAAAGCCTTACTGAAATCGAGATATGCTATATCCACAACATTTACTTCATCTACCAAGCTGGTAATTTTATCAAAAAAGAGATCAGATTTTTCTGGCATGACTTGTTTCTCTAAAACCCATGTTGACTTTTCATGATTATCATATTATCTTCTAGATATTCACAGACTCTCTGCTTAATGATCTGCTCCAGAATCTTTCCTGGTATTGATGTCAGACTAATCTGGCCTGCACTTCACCCCTAGCTCAGTCTTTGGGGAAAAGGAATTGATAATACTTTTGATACCAGTTGCTGCCTCTCTCACCCTCACTTGTGTGACCAACAGTACCTATGCATTACCTTTTCCACACAGTTCAGCACACTTGTGCAGGTCTTGCTTAGGGCATTTTCTTTTGGAATCATTCCTCCTGTTTTTCTGCAAGGGTAGCTGGCTTATAGTACATTGGGCCCTTAATATCCACTGGAGTTTGGTTCCAGGACCCTCCATGGATACCCAAATCCATGGATGTTCAAATCCCATTATAAACAGTGGAAGTAAAATGGTGTCCCTTATATAAAATAGCAAAAATCAAGGTTTACATTTTGGAATTTATATATTTTTGGAATATTTTCAAGTGGTGGATAGTTGAATCTATGGATAAAGAATCCATGCACATGGAGGGCTAACTTAACCAACAGGAAAGCCTTTTCCTACCTTGTACTCTGATACCCTAAGAGTGAACACATATCCATCCTGCTAGATGTGAATGCTAGATATTAGATATTTGGGTTATCTCACTGAATAAACTATATACCCCAAAATTATAGCACTGAGTCAAGACAATCAAAATGGTATCAAATTGCATTATTTCTGCAGTGCAGGTGCATCCTAACTAAGGGGTGAAACAGACTGCCCTGAATGGGTGGCTTGAAGCCACCCCTTTCAAAGATGGATCAGGGCAGTGGCAACCATGGCCCCAATCCACCTTAAAGCTGTATGAAAAAGGAACGGCAAAGATCTGCCCCTTTTTTGGTCAGAGAAAAGTACCCCATCTCAGCCCCATTGCAGCTTCATGACAGTCCAGCGGCATGCACTGTGTAAATGCCACATCGCTGGAGCATCATGAAGCTGCTCTTGACTGAGCAGCTGGGCAGCTTTAAGCCCACTTCCAGTGTCATTGTGCCATCTAAACACCACGTATCGATGACACCTGGAAGTAGACTTTTTTAGGCCATTTGTTCCTGCCCTAAATGAAACATTCTGATTCATACTTTATAAACGGTAAAACTAAATGATGATGGGAAACTTTGTAGGTGGTGGAGCACTTAAACTTAGCCAACTCATTCTCATTTATTGTAGTGATACTTCACATTGCTTTGGAAAGGGCCCTAATTTGCATTTATAAGTTACTCTTATACTGCTGCTTACTTAAAGAAAAGTTACACTTTAGGGACACTTATCTCTCTTCTGCAGAGTTTCAGTACTCAGGTCTCATGTGAAATCCTCTTTTGATGTAATGAAATGTGGACTTATTAAATGCACATAACACTTCACTGAGAAGTGGAATGGTTGTATGAGTGCTTCAGTCTGCTGTTAAATCACATATTTAACAGCACATATTTAATATTAGAATACTAACCAATACACTTTTGGAATCTTGGCTCACTAAAGTTCTTTTTGGACATTCTGTACACTTAAAGGAAACATGTGAGCCAGAATATAGGGACACATTAAGCCGATTGTTCTCAAAAGGGTGGGATATAAATAATAATAATAATAATAATAATAATAATAATAATAATTTATAATGTAACATTCCCCACTTGATATCTGAATGTTTCACACAAACCTCTGCAGACAGGGGCCTTTGTCTGTGCCTCTCATCAACAATCTTCTGTATTCTCTAACGGGGCTATGCTGAAGCAGTGTTCCATGTAGTTTATCATTAAAATGAAATGAATTTTCCCCACAAACCCTCTTCTGAAAATATAGGCATAGCATATTAGTTGCATTTCTCATGTTGTTTGGATATCTTGGCTACCAATGCATATGGATGTTTGATTTTCCATATTTTAATCAGTAGTATTTGGTATGCCAGACATTGTTTTCCACTGTATTATGCATATCTTCCATATTTATACCTATATTATATTACTTTAGTACTAATATTTAGCAGCAACTATCAGTTGTCTGAATTCAGAGCCAGCATGGTATAATGGTTGGACAAGGACTCTGGCAGACTAGGTTTCAAATCACCCCTCAGCCATGGAGACCCACTGGGAGACCTTTAACAAATCACACTCTCTCAGCCTCAGAGGATGGCAAAGGGATAATTCTGAAGAAATCTTGCCAAGAAAATCCTGTGATAGGTTTGCCTTGGGGGTCATCATAAGTTGGAAATGATAACAGCAGCAGCAGCAACAGAAAACAATGACGGGTATACCTCAATTAACAAAGTAGATATGTTCCTGGGCATTACTTCTTTAACATAAAATTTGGTACCAGACATGGAAATAACATGGAAAGGATAAAGATAGATACCTACAGCTCAAAAAATAACAGCAGTTCAATATGTTTTAGCAAACTTTTAAATTCAAACTAACAACATGCACATGGGAAAATGAACGACCAGGTTAGGCAAATCTTGCATAAGTAAACAAAAACATTTTGAACCTTCTGGAGACCACTTGAAGGGTTTCCCCAAAATGTATCCAGGATGACTTTTTCTTTTACGAGCCTCCACTTTTCATATGATTTCCATTTTGGTGGCTAGACTTACAGATATATTCTTTCTTAAACATGTTTGGGGAGCTTGTGAAGCAGTTTTCCCCCCCAATTTTGTCTCTGTTTTCTTGTTCCCATATGTTCAGCAAGAATCCTATTCTTTCCCAGCTCAAAAAATATTGTGATGTTTACTGCAGACATGCTAAAGACAACCTGAAACCAAAAATCTGTATTTCTCCAGGCTTCTTTCACCATCCTCCCAGTGCCAATGCTGCTACAAAACAGACAGCTAAGGCAGAAGACAAGGAAGAAAAGCAGGAATTAGGTGGGCATAAAAATACTGTGTATAAGGGAGATTCTTTGTCAGACACTTTATTACCTGAGCTATACCTGCATTTAAAATCAGTGCTGCTTGGATGTTTCAAAGGATTCCAGTTAATTCTTTGCATATTTGGAAAAAGCTCACTTGAAATAGGTGCTTGACTAGATTGCTGTAAAATGAGAAATATGCATTTTTAAAGCTTAGAAATGACTTTAGACAATTTTAGGGAAGATAGGACTGTCAGTGGATGTCATGGCACACTGTACCATATACCCAGTTCATTTTTCTTGTTCCTTACTATTATTCCCTTGGCTCCTTCCACTAAACAGCCATTCAGACTCTGGAGAACAATTTCTAGCTCAGTTGTACCATACTCAGGGGTTTGACAGATAGCCTCTAAGGGGTGGCCTCCAGCTGCCCCTTTCCTAGCTGGATTGGGGCCACATCAACCTCATCCTGTTGCCCAAATCTGGCCTTTCAAGGTGCAAAAAGGAGCCTCAAATAGCAGCTTGTTTTTGTGCCATCAAAAGAGTGCCATAGCCATGGTGGTACAGCTATATGGTGCTCCTTTGGTGCTGCATCATCTGGAAAATAGAGCTGGGGGTGCATCATAAAGCCATATGCTGTGTGGAGCAGCATGTAGAACCAGGGCACCCGGAGGGGGGGTGGTGGAGTTGAGTGTGCATCATGAGGATGCTATGTGAGTCTGCATCGTGAGGATGCATCGTGAGGATGCTCTGACCATGCCCCAATGCTGGCCTTTCAGGCCGGTCTGTAAAGAGCCTAAGTACAGTGATCACTTAGACATGGGTAACAGAAGAAGGCCTCTGCCAAAGTTTTCCCAACACCAAATGATGATGATGATGATGATGATGATGATGATGATGATGATGGATGCAGTGGCTCAGTGGTTAAGATGCTGACTCTGATGACTGCAAGATTGGCAGGTCTGCATGATGGAGTGATCTCCTGTCAGTAGTCCCAGCTTCTGCCAACCTAGCAGTTTGGAAGCATGTAAAAGTGCAAGTAGAGAAATAAGTACAGTACCACTTTGGTGGGAAGGTAATTGTATTCTGTGCAATCATGCTGGCCACATGATTACAGAGTTGTCATTGACAATGCTGGCTCTTTGTCTTAGTAATGGAGATGAGCATCACCCCCTGTAGTCAGACACAACTTGACAACCTTTCCCTATTATTTATTTATTTATTTATTACACTTTGCCTCCAAAATTGGGACTCAGAGAGGCTTACAGTTTGAAAGAATGGTAAGAAAGAACAGTACAATTAAAAACATACAAAAGTGAGATGATGGGATAAGAATTGTCTCCTCTAGTCATCTCCTGGAGCACATTGTTCTAGCATCTCTGACCTTCCTACCACCTGCTAAGCCTCCTGCCTCTTTTTTTTATTTTTTATTTTTTGCCTGCCTTCTTCTTCTATTTTCTGTAAGAAGGGACAGAAGTAAACTTGAACAACCTTCTGCACCATTGAGATGCTGTGGAAAAAAACCCAGTTTCGATGGCAATGATGGCAGTGGTGGATTCAGCGATGGTAACTGTGATGTCGCAAGGTGGCTCATTCTATGCTTCTTCCTTAGCTCAGCAAACACTTACTGGTGCTGAAGTTTCCACCCTTCTGTTCATCTTTTCAGGTCTAGATTTACTGCAGTCTTCCTTCTTTCTTCAGGTTTCAACTCTCCTTGTGCCAGATATCCAGTTTATCCCTGTCCTTTCCCTCCAGATCATTAACTTTTCTTTATGCTCTTATTCTGTTTTCTAGTGTCACATACAATATTTTTATTCATCCCGACTAGTTTTAGCTAAAAGGAAAGCGTGTAAAGTGTATCCACATTGCATAATTATTATAGTTTGATACTATTTTAACTGCCATGGTTAAAGAATCCTTGGGTTTGTAGTTTGGCCAGTTACTCCTCTGAACTATATATTAAAGCTCTCTGGAATTCTAACTAGCTTACAAAACTAAAAATCCCAGGATTCCATCAGATGGAGCCCTGGCAGTTAAAGTGGTATAATTATGTATTATGGATATTCCTCTAGTTAAGTTCAAAAAAATCTTCTCAATATATAGCTTCCTAGGCAGAAACTTTGCTCTTTCTATGAATTCATTTACATTGTTACTTTATTAATTTTCTGATTCTTGATATAAACTTTTAGGCCTCCCTTTCCAGATATTCTCTTGCACACCTTTAGCTTTCTCTAAGCAGTAGACTGAGTCTAAATACCCTAAAGGTGTCAGATTATCTCTGATCTTAGAAGCTAAGCAGGTTCAGAATGGCAGACCATCAATGAATACAAGGTGCTATATTTCAGAGGAAGGAATTGGCAAAACCACATCTGAGTATTCTTTGCCCAAGAAAATCCTTAGGCCTAGGAAATTTATGGGGTCACTGTAAGTTGACAGGTGACCTAAAAGCACATGCACAAATATGCACTAGAGCCTCTAAAAACCTACTGGCAAAGCAACAACAATAGTATGACAGGCTAAGTTTTAAACCCTCTCCAAAATAGAATACAAAATGGTGTTCTATAGAAAAAAGGGAATCTCTCAGAAGATCAATCACCAAGTAGAGAGGACTCGAATAAACACCACCCAATGAAGTCTTTTTCATCATGGGGGCCAACAAAGGAAAAGTTTGCCACTTTTGGAAAAAAAAAAAGTGTATATACATGTGGAACTGCCTGTGTGGTGAATTACTGAGCAACTTCTCGATGAGCAACGTTTGATTTAGGTAATGAATATGTAGCTGCAAAAAGAATGATCATATCACTTTATGAGTAAATAGATTCCATGTCCTTGAATGTAATTTGTTGGAAAAAGATAAAATAATAATTACTATTTTCCTTTTATGTCCCTGACCCAAAATGGGGGGAGGTGAAAAAGGAGACTATTGTATTTCTTTAAAAAAAGAAAGAAAGAAAAAGAAATAGAGAGAAATGAGACAAAATTAATAATGAACTCTTCCCCCTCCTTGGTCCCCCAAACAGGAACTGGCATGGGGCAAGTGAGTGAAGTTTTTCAAAAAGCAGTTAAGAAGTTCTTCTTTATGATTCCTAAAGTTAGGGCCAGCAGGAAGCAAGAAAATAGAATGAGGTTGAATATAGTAAGAAAAGAGCATGAGGGCAAATTCATACCTTCCAATTTTCCCCATTTGGTGGGGACAATCACCATTATCCAATTTTTCTCTGCTATTTTAAGATATTACAATTTTCTCTTCTTCTCCTAATTCCCACCTTTATCCTCAGTTTATTTCAACTGTTGCAGGCAGATTCAAAGTGAAAACTCAGTATGCACAAAATTAATTCAGCTGGAAGGAGAGGCAAAGAGGGGGCAGAATCCTGCCCTTCTTGTAGGCTCAGATAAAAGCAAACAGCTGCAGTGTCTCCTAGCTTTAATGTCTTTCCTCATCCATCGCTTTTGCCATCTTGACTACACTATAATGTTGCTTGGCTACATGCATCCTGGTTTTCATGTTTGAAATTTTGGAAGGTCTACAAATTTTGTAGGAAAATGTTGGCCATAATGCAGAGCACTGCACTATTCTGAAAGCTTGTGTGTGAAGCCACCATTTTAATCCCATAGTACTGCCACCACCCAATTTTGAAAAGGCAGTGCCTTAGGGCAGCTATAGAGTTCTAGCGTGAAAGCAGCCCTGGACAGCTGAGTGTCCCAAACTTTTACTTCAGACTTCATGTCACATAGTACTGGTCTACAGGTTGTTTTATTGACCCAAACAAGTTGGAAATGGCCTCTGTGTGATTATTTTTCCATACTGCAGTCATGTAACTTTACAATTACTATATTTTTCAAATTCTATGCTAGGGCTATCAAGCCAGGTTGACAGCTCGTTTGATGATGAAGTCCAAAACCAAACCCATACCCCAAAACTTGTATAAGACACATAAAATAGCTCCAATAGGAATTCTGTGTGTAGGAGTAAATCTTGAACATCAGAGTGTATGAGCAAATATAGAGTAGTGCTGTGTATTTGGCTCATTTATGGAGACAATAAAACTAGGGCTCAGGAGCACGCAGCAACTACATGCCCCTGTGCCCTACTACGTGCCGGCAGCACCATAACTGCATGGCCCTGCCCACATGGGGCATGTATCCATGACACAAGAATGGTGCAGCGTCCGCACGTCAATGCACCACACTTGCATCACTGATGTGCCATAGGGCGCTAAAGGCGCGTGTTTGGCGTTGCCAGAAGGAGCTCCATTTCAGAGCTCCTTTTTGGGGAGGATCGTTGCCGCAGCCATGCGGTCACCATGGCAACGATCCGGAGAAGAAAGGGTTGGCCTCTGGCCGCCTCTTTCTTCTAATCTGTACCAGGCCAATATTTGTCATTTTGAACGGTGCTAAGTGAGAAAGGTCTTTGTGGTGTGCTGATTAATTATGAAGCTTCTGGTTCACATGAATTGTGCTCATTTGTAGCAATATAATGTAAGATGAGGCTGTTTGCTGGTTAAAGGCAATGCCTTGGGATTTCACCATTTTGCAGCACTAAACTTTAGAAGCAGCAAGGCAGCAGGGATGCTATTTTGGTTGCACAGATTTATGGCAGCAAAGTAGAACATGGAACAAACTAGAAGAGGGGAAAGGGATGCCTCTGCAGATGATTATAATTTGCTTGGTATGCCAGAGTTGTTTTGTATCTTAGGTTGTTTTTTTTTAAAAATTCATCATACAATCTCTCCCCCTCTTTCTCCCCCCCCCCGAGTTTAGCAAAACTAAAATTGTCTGCTTTTCTTTGCCACCAAATTATGATTTTTTTAAAAAGAAAATGCTGTTAAAGCAGTATTCTCTTTACTGCTCTCATAACATCATTCAACCTTCCTTCCTTGATTGCTTTAAAAAAAAAGACCATCACCAAGCTAAGACCTTCCTGTTCAGAAAGGCATTTAAAAGTTACAGGACATTTTTAAAGAATGGTCTAGGGTGTTACATTGTTTTAAAGTTTTTTTTTAACATTTTAATCTTTTTAACTGTATTTTATTCTTCTAACATGCAATTTGTTTTAATAGTGTAATAAATCAATTCTATGTTAATGTACTATTTTTGTATGCTTTTAATTGTACTTTTTAAAAAATGTGAGCTGCCCTGAGTCCCAGTTTTGCTAGGCCTGTAAGGAAAAGCAAGAAACCTGTCCCACTATCCTTTGTTCTGCAAATGTTATTTGTGACCTGGCCATAGCAATTGGGGGGGAGGGCTTGTATGTGTGTGCCACATTAAACTCGCATACACCATAATGTTTAAGATGTTTTTAAACTGATAACTGTAGGCATAAATAATAAAAACTCACATACAGCATAATTTTTTTAGAAAACGTTTTTACTACTGCATTTAGGCATAAATAATAGAAACTTTATAACTGTACAGATTATGTATTATATATTCAAAATCCAAAACATACATGTAAATTTATGAACTTAAAACTAAATTTAAAAAAAAGGTCAATGGTCTTGGTGCTGGGCCTTTTCCAAGGCTGGCATCCTATGCTCCAGCTGGTCAAGCCTCTTGAGAACATGGTTCTCTGTAATACAGAAAAAAAGTAATTATGGAAGGTGTTACCTGTCATGGAGAAGTTTCCCCCCTTCCAATATACTATTGTGTTTCTGTCCTTAGCTGTTCACTTACAGACCCTGGTGGGGGAGTATCAGGGTGGTGGGGTGCCAGTGGAACTGGGGCCACCTCCAAGGCTGACATAGAATAATAGAATCTTAGAATTGTAGAGGGGAAGAGACCACAAGGGCCATCCAGTCCAATCCCCTGCCATGCAGGAACTCTCAATCAAAGCATCACTGACGGATGGCCAACCAGCCTCTGTTTAAATACCTCCAAAGAAGGAGACTCCACCACAATCTGAGGGAGTGTGTTCCATTGTCCAACAGCCCTTAATGTCAGGAAGGTCCTCCTAACGTTGAGGTTGAATCTCTTTTCTTGGAGCTTGTATCCATTATTCCGGGTCCTGTTCTCTGGAGCAACAGAAAACAAGCTTGCTCCAGTTAAACCTCTTGAGAACAGGTTTCCTGCAATACAGAAAGATAAATAAATCGTGGAAGGTGTAACCTATAATGGAGAAGGTGCGTCCATCCTCCAATAATATTGCATTTGTGTCCTTAGCTGTACAGAACACTGGAGGTGGAGCAACAGGTCCTGGTTATGTGGAGAAAAAGGGAACTGATCAGAAACCCAAACATAAATTGCAGAGCTCCTTAACATTGCTTGCAGTATATTTGACCAGTGTTTAGTGGTGTTTTAATGTATGCATACACACACACACACACACACCTACATGCAAATACATATACTTTTACATTTACCTTCAAAAATGTAGATGCACGAACTTTCCCAGGTGTATATATATGGGCAGGTCACAAATGAGGAAGGGGAAAGGTGGCTTAGATGGAACAGGGCAACTATGGGCTTCTGCAGAGGCTAATGAGAGTGCTCATAACTTCCTCAGAGGCCAAGAGCATATGACTTTTGAGGAAGATGCAATGGGGACAGAGAGAGGCAGTAAATATTCCCACAGGGAAAAGAAACACATAACATCATTTATTAAGGACAAAGTGTTTATAGTGATGTGGGAAATGACAAGGTGTAGGGAGTTGCCTATAGAACTGGAGGTCATTATTGCTGCTGGTGACAAAAGAACTCTATTAATGCTTGTTGCTTCACCCTCTATCTTCTCCTGGTCTGCATCAAGGAGTAATGGGTTTATAATATCCACTGTGTAGATTGCTGGTTGTGGAGGTTGGCATATCACACATGTCCCATATTTCCTTGATGTTTGGGTATACCGACTACCACCTGGGCATAGGTTCATAAGAGTGTATAGCGCTGTTGGAGTCAGTGGCCTCATTCACACAGGAAAACGAGAGCATGCACTGCATTATCTTATTGCTGCGGATACATAGCCTCCTTCTCTGTCTTTGAACTATCACACCCAAGGGTGCCCCTGAAGCAGCCCCTAAAGCAGCAAGTCCTCGCAGATGGGCATTCCTCATCCAGAGGCAGATGAGGAAAATGGATTGCAAACATGACAACATTGTTTGAAAAACAGCTATGGACATAGGTTCCATTACTCTTGCTGGCAGACCATGAGGTGATGTGACTGAAAATAGCAACAGCTGATGCACACAGCCACACCTCCGAATGCTTACATCACTGGAAGCACACAGATGTGCATCATAAGACTTACTTTAGTTTTAAAAAGGAAAGAGCTAGTAAGGATCTATCGTGTTTGATAATGAGAATCGATTTTGAAGCAGTGCAAATGTAAGTGTGGTCACTAATCATGTTAAATAGAAATGAATGCATTTGATAATGGAAAACGTAGTTTGAATTTTGTATTGATTCTGCAACTCAAAATCTATGCGACTCGCAAACCAGTTTAACTGTGAGTGTGAATGAGGCCCGAGAAAACACTGAAATTTATTTCATTCACTTTTTCCTCCATTATGGGGATGGGAACGAGACTCTCAGGAGCTCGCCTGAACAGATTTTATCGCAAGCCAAATGTCCACAAACAGGTCCCATTCCGTCACCCGTCCCCGTTCAGTGCTGGGAAGTGTCATTTTTGTCTGACAGAAGTTTTCCATTTTTCACAAATGATGCTTCCCAGCACTGAACGGGGATGGGTGATGGAATGGGACCTGTTTGTGGATGCTTGGCTGTGTGATAAAATCCGTTCAGGCGCACTCCTGAGAGTCCCGTTCCCATCCCCATAACGGAGGAAAAAGTGAACGCAATAAACTTCAATGTGAATTTCATGGAGTTGCCATAAATCGACAGGTGACTCGAAGGCACATACACCCTCACCTGTGTTTGTTTGTTTTTGGTAATGCTTACAAAATAGGATTCAAAGAACCTACTTGAAGACTCAATTAAAGACAAGCAAATATTCAGAGTATGAATGTTCATGGCCAAATCTAGACATGAAGGGTATAGTTTTCAGCACAGAGGTCTTGTGATCAGTAGCTTGGTCTGAAGAAACTTGAGTCTGAAGGGGGAAAAGGCAAAGGCTCATCTGGCTTGGCAAAGCCAGGGAAGAAGGTGAGCTTTCTAGTGTATATAGCTGCAATTTTATCAGCAAGAATTGCATTGTTTCCCTTTCCCTTCCCTCCTACCATTCTCTGGGAAGGGCTGATGGTGGTGACAGTTCAGAATATACAGAAATGCATACAGAAGTGCAGGTGTGAACTATCTTAAGCCCTTCACCTACAGAATCTAGAGAAGTGGCCTCTATGTGTGACATGCTGTTGTCTCTAGTCCAACTCTTCATTTGGCCACAGGACACTATCAAATGTGGCAGCCCTGTGGAGTTGGGTTTGGTATGACCTTGTTCTTTGCTGAGCAAGGCAAAAGGTTAGCTTGGCATATACTGAACATATTTCACAGCTACATTTCTGACTAAGCTCCGAAAACATATTGGTGGCAATACTGTGGTGTTTTGTGGAGAATAACACTGTAATTGGCTAATTATCGTGATGACTATGATTACCTCGAGTGACAAATGCAGCATGCCTTTGAATATCAGTTGTTGGGGAACATGAAGGGGATAAGAACTGATGGAATAGATAGGCTTTTGGTCTGATTAAGCATGGCTCTTAGGGATGTAATTCATCATTAATTTTCTTCATGAAGGAAGCAACAAATAATTTATGCAATTCCTTCAAGAAATATTTCAAAAATCACATCTCTCTAAAGCCTCTTCACAATTTGGGACATATATGATTGTTTGATGGAGAAGAGCTTTTGTTTTGTATAGCCGAAGCTATGTAATAATAATAATAATAATAATAATAATAATAATAATAATAATTTATATCCCGCCCCTCTGGGTAAGCAATCGGGGCGGGGTACAACATTTAAAAGCAATTACAATTAAAATATAACAATTCAATTTCCCCTCCCACCCCTTAAAAATAAATTAAACTACGATAAGATTTAAAAATACTAAAACAGAGCCATTACAATTAAAACATTAAAACATTGGAAAGCTCTAATTAAAAATGATGGGCAGCCTCGACAATATCAGATATCCCAGTGGAAGAGGCAAAAGGGACAGTAGTTGGCAAAAAGGTTAATCATTGTTTGGGAAGGCCTGCCGGAAGAGATGCATCTTGGTGGCCTTCTTGAAGCCATCCAGGGTTGTAATAAGGCGCATCTCATCTGGCAGGCCATTCCATAACAGAAAAGGCCCTCTGGGAGGTCTGTGCCAACCTAGTTTTCTTAGGTTGTAATAGGTTCCTCCCAGAGGACCGGAGTATATGAGAGGGCTCATATGGGAAGAGGCGGTTCCCTAAGACAGGATGGACCCAAGACATGAAGGACTTTAAAGGTCAAAACCAGCACCTTGTACTGTGCCTGGAAACTGATCTGCAGCCAGTGGAGAAACTTAAGCACTGGTGTTATATGCTCTCTCCTAGATGCCCCAGTGATTAGTCTGGCTGCCATATTTTGAACCATTTGAAGTTTCCGGGTTAAGTACAAGGTCAGCCCCATGTAGAGCGCATTGCAGTAATCTAAAGGTGAGGTGACCAAAGCATGTACCACAGTGTCCAGATCGTTCATCTCCATGAAAGGGCGCAGCTGGCCTATCAGCTAAAGCTGATAACAGGCACTCCTGACTGTCGCATTCACCTGACTAGTCATGTGAAGGGACGAGTCTAGAAGTAACCCCAGACTGCGAACAGGGTTCTTCGAGGAGAGTGTGACTCCATCTAGGACTGGGAGTTGTATTCCCAGACCTGATTTCGGGCCGGTGACTGTCAGTACCTCCGTTTTGTCTGGATTTAGCCTCAATCTGTTTTCCCTCATCCAATCCATTACCACTGCCAGGCAGTCATTGAGAGAGGAGATGCCATCTGAGGTCTGGGCAGATGATCTTGTCATGGAGAAATATATCTGAGTGTCATCAGCGTACTGGTGCAAGGGAATATTTTATAATACCAGTCAAGATTACACCATTATTTTTACATGAAGTCAGGTATAACTTCATTTGAATAACAGCAGGGATAGTTCACAGAGTAAATATATGCCATAAACAGAGTGAATATCTCTGTTTCCAGCTGATTTTTTTTACTCTTTACTTTTATTACTCTTTTTTTATTATTTTTACTCTTAAGATCATACCAATGTTCTATAAAGCAAAATACGTCACATATACTATTGATCTGTACATACATGCAACCAAGATATTTATTTTGGGTTTTAAAATATTTAGTATTAAATCAGTGATATCTATATCAATAGTTATATAAATATTTATATCTATAAAATTATTGTTCAGAGATGATATCTTGCATTGGTTAACAATATTTTCAAGGACAGCTCAGGTGTATAAATTTTAAAGAGATGCTACAGGATTTCATATTTAATTTTGAATATTTGTACTACTTTTTGTGTTTTTTCCTTATCTAGGTATGCTCACTGTAAATTTGTCATTTAATTCTTTTGGAACCTTGCATCCATCAGAACAGTGTCTTGATTCAGAGGATATTTGTTATATAATGTACAAAAATTAAAATTCATTTACTTCAGACCAGGAGTAGATAGGAGGTAGAATCTATACTGAGAAATGTTCAGGTAGAATAGTTACATGCCATGGATACATGCTTTTCAGTCAAAGCAATTTTGAATTTGAGAATGATATTAAATTCTTCAGAAACAAATTGAAATAACGTTATCTACATTTGCACCAGCCAGATTCAACAGGGTAGAGCTATGCCCAGCACACAGAGAAAGGTGTGCTGTCATTTAAAAGCTGAAGGTGAGGAGCATCTTGGGAAATAAATAAATAAATAGTTTTTTTTAAAAAAAATAAAGATTACTTATGCTGCTGGCAATAATTAGACATTAATTATACTGCTAGCACTGATACAGCAGCAAAGTGGTTGAATAGATCAGGGTTCAAATTCAGACTTTTAAGAGTTACATATGCAGAGCCTTGGGTCTGGATTGAGGAATAGTTCAGTTTTGCTTTCTCACACATTTCAGGTTTTTTACAATGTCAAATACTTGGCATCCCCTTCCCTGCTTTTTTTGGATACATTCTAATTCAAAACAAACTGGAACAATTTTTACACAATCCATGCTTAAGGACAAGGTCAATAAGATTCCAGGAAGATGGAGCAGCATATTTTGGAGGTGAGTATACTCTTAGCACAGGGGGTAAATCTAAAGGTTTAATGAGACAAAATAATGTAATAGATGAAATGTTTTAATCCAAGCAAGGTAAAAAAAGTGATGGGCTTTCACCACTGGCCTCTGTATGGTTATGGCCCATGTTCAAATGGACACTGGAGACAGCTGACTGATTGGTCTATTCCACATCCATGTCCCAAAGAGACGTTTAACTTTCAAATATAGTACTTGGTCTGTCTTTTGCATCTTCTCCTCATCTTACTCCTGGTCAGTCAGTACATTATATTTATACATCACTTCTTGGCCATAAATCAGCCTAGACGTTGGATGTAGTCCCCGTGCACTGGCAGCAGGGGACATTGATTAAGTTTTTTGTCAATTTGCTTTCAAGTATAGTTAACAGCTGGCCTACTGGGGGTGATTGAAACTTAATGAAATGTAGAGGCTGAAGAAATGAGAAGGTCATCTCCATCCCTGAGAGAAATGCATATCCTCTTCTTGATGGGCATACAGAGTAGCTGACTGAGCTGGATCCATTTTTGAAGAGCAGTTACATGCTTTACTGTTGTACTAGATACTCTTTAAAGTACTTTCTCAGAGACCTGTTGTCATTGACCCTTCCTTGTTTATTTCCACATATATGTGTAAAGGTTTCTCCCCAGTGCTCCTCATCTGTGTTTCCCACAGGGAGGTACTTTGTATTCATTACATTATGTTGTGAAGTGGAGATGTGTGTGCCCAAAATCGCCTGTAAGCTTATGGCAACACTGTTATCTTGGTCTCACTGAAATCAGTGTCACATATGTGTTTTGCCAGGATATGTATTATTTTATGCCCACTACCATCTGATCACAAATCTCAACGAGTTTTCTTAAGCAGGGAATAATCAAAGATGGTTTGCCATTGCTGTACTCTGAATTATAGCCCACAGTACCTGGTATTTCCTGGAGGTCTACCTTCCAAGTACAAACCAGGCCTAATTCTGATTAGCTTCCAAGATCACATAGCATCTGGTGACAACAGGGTATTTTAGCTACTATATTCAGAGGCACCTTATTAACAGCCTTTGGTTCTCCAACCACAATCACCACCTTCTATTATTATTATTATTATTATTATTATTAGGCTTTATTTATTTAGTGCTGTAAGTTTACACAGTGCTGTACATACAGTCAATTGAAATAGACGGCTGGGACAAGAGATCTTGACTACCAGAGTGGAGGGAGCGAGAAGGAGTGAGAGGAGAAAGAAGTTCAGATAAATAAGGGGCCAGTCCATAGATGGCTTTGAAAGTTGACAACAAAACCTTTTACCCTATGCGGAAGGGGAAGGGGAGCCAATAAAGGGAGGATAAAAGAGGAGAAACATGGTCAAAGTCGTGAACAGATGTGATAATATGTGCAGCTGACTAAAGGATGGAGGTGAGAGAGAGGAAGTCCTGTCAGAAGACGGTTACAATAATCTAGTTGTGAGACGGATTTTAGCAGTGTTGTAAAGAGAGAATCTACAGGCCTTGACAGTGGCCTGGATCTGGGGAATAAATGACAGAGAAGAATAAAAAATGGAACCAAGACTGCAGGCTTACTGAACTGGTTGACTAGAAGTGTCATCAACGGAAACAGAAAAGGAGTATTGAAGGGTGGCTTTAGGTGGGAAGACAAGAAGTTCTGTCTTAGACATGTTGAGGTTCCAGTGCCGATGTCGCATCCACTGAGAGATGGCAGCCAGACAAGAGGAGACTTGCTGTTCGAGCCCCGGTGAAAGGTCAGGAGTGGAAAGATACAGCTGAGTGTCATTGGCGTACAGATGATAGGAGAAACCAAAAGAACTGATGAAAGAAACTAAAAGAACTTATTGTGCTACATATCATTGTATTAAAGTAGGAGTCCAAGTAGACCATAAGCTGAACATGAGTCAACAGTGCGATGCGGCAGCTAAAAAAGCCAATGCAATTTTAGGCTGCATCAATAGAAGTATAGTTTCTAGATCAAGGGAAGTTATAGTGCCACTCTATTCTGCTTTGGTCAGGCCACACATGGAATACTGTGTCCAGTTCTGGGCACCACAATTCAAAAAGGATGTGGAGAAACTGGAGCATGTCCAAAGGAGGACAACTAAGATGGTGAAGGGTCTGGAAACCATGCCCTATGAGGAATGCCTCAGGGAACTGGGGATGTTTAGCCTGGAGAAGAGAAGGTTAAGAGGTGATATGATAGCCCTGTTTAAATATTTGAAGGGATGTCATATTGAGGAGGGAGCAAGCTTGTTTTCTGCTGCTGCAGAGACTAGAATGCGGAACAATGGATGCAAACTGCAGGAAAAGAGATTCCACCTCAACATCAGGAGGAACTTCTTGACAGTAAGGGCTATTCGACAGTGGAACACACTCCCTCGGAGTATGGTGGAATCTCCTTCCTTAGGGGTCTTTAAGCAGAGGCTAGATGGCCATCTGTCAGGGATGCTTTGATTGGGAGTTCCTGCATGGCAGGGGGTTGGACTGGATGGCCCTTATGGTCTCTTCCAACTCTATGATTCTATGATTCTATGAAAGTATAATGAGTAAACACTTTGTTTGGTACTACTCCCCAGAAAGGGGAAAGAAGCAGTTAGAACAGAGATAGAAAAGTTGGGAGAAAGTGCCACTGGATTAGGTTTATACTAGAAAGCTAAAGAAGCTTTGTTGATGATCTTGTTGTTCTTGTTGTGTGCCATCTTCTGAAGTTGAGAGAGTGTGTGATTTGCCCAGGGTCACCCAGTGGATTTTATGGTCAAGCAGGGATTTGTACCCTGATCTGTAGAATCCATTTTGTAGCTCTATATGTCATCCACACCTCCTCTCCTTTGAGTCTTTATATTCTGTCTTTTTTTCTTCTTCACATCTCTCCATCTTCCTTGACTTCACCTATCTTTCTTTTGTCTGTTTCATCTGTCCGTGACGTCTCTCCTTTCCACTTTCCACTTTCATCACTTGTCAGCTGTCTACCCATGACTTCTCTCTTTTCACTTTTTCTAAAACTTCCTCCCAGTGCACATGCTGCACCTCTCACAGTGTCCCTGTTCTATCCCCTCCTTTCCTTCCTGTTCTTTGCTGCCCACCATGCTTTATACCATCCATCACTACAGTTACTTGCCTCAGTGTTACAAAATTCAGCAGGGACAGTAAAGAAAGTGGCCAAGGAGAGAGAATTAATACAGCAAATGAGAAAGCTACCTGATATGTCATTCCCAGGAAATTTCTCTTAAATTACATGGCATTTTGTTCCTTCCTAAGAGTTTTTTTTTAAGTTGCCAGCAGTATAATTACTGTCTAAACATTGGTTCCAACCTCTGGTCAGAATGTAATTATTCCTAGCGAAATTTGAGGTACTGCATTTGTTAATAGGTCTTAATCAACTTTCTAAGATACACAAAGGAAGAACAGCACATTCCTTCAAAACCCCAAGGATTTCAACTGAGAAATGGTCCAAAGCCTCTGAGGTCTTTTTGTGTTCCTCAGATATAGGCATGGTAAAAGCAGCTTTTAGCTTCTGTGCTTACAAGACCAGCTAGCCATGACTATTGCTATTCTTGTTGTGAAATCATGTTTGGGGTTCTTGAACAGAACCGTAACATTTCTTTTCTTTTCACAGCCAGTTAGAATGTGGCTCACACAGTTATTCCACCTGCTGTGATCTTTGCTTTTATGAGTGTTTGGACTTCCCATAGACTTGGTAGTGAGTAGATTTTGAACACTTCTGGTAATGTTATGATCACACAGGCTAGCAAATGGGTAATTCAGACATGGGCCAGGGGTGTACAATGGGAGGCATAGGACTGTTTGAAAACAAAGCAACGTAAAACAATTCTAATGGTCTATAATCTTTGTTTTTTCTTTGTTTAAACCCTTGGTTTATTTGACAAGCATTCATCAGATTTGCAGATAATTTGTCTCATAAGTGCAGAGCATCATTCCTTTATGCCTTCTGTGGCTGCTTCAGAGAGGTTGATTTCATGTATTATCTCCACTTGTCTCTTTCAAGATGTAACCTTTCCAAAGATTTCAGTTCATGCCCCATAGATCTTGATGTGACACAACATTAAGTTGCTTTGTCATCTCTTGCCTCTTCAGTCCCACCAGATTTGTACATTGCTAAGTCAAGTGACCTCTCAGCATTTTCTTCTTCTTTTGCTATTCAAGGGAATTTCATCTAAGTCTGCAATGAGTGTCTCTTGACTCTTGTTTCTGAAACTGTTTGGACTGCATGCATAGTAGTTTTAAAAAATCATAACCTCCTTGGTGACCGATATTTTTTCAGACTGAAGGTGACCTTTTAATCTTACATTTCATCTGATGCTACCTCCTACAGACTGTGCTATCAGGAAGGTCAGATGAAAAAAAAATACAATGAAGGACTATGTCAAAAAGAAATATAGTTGGACCGAAAATTTGCTCTGCTGTCCAGCATCTATTCAGAAGCCAAGAGCACAAAATGAAATGCTGATCTTTTTATTGGTGATGGCTCAGGTATTGATAGGAAAAGTGTTGGAAGGAAACTAAGCACTTGTCAATAGATGAGTGATATAAGAATGAATGGAATATTGTCCTAGCTGAAAACCTGACAGAACAACTTCAAGTACAAAGACAGCAGAAAGAACCAGACACATTTTTTGAAACCTAGTATGGTTATTGATCTTAGTCATAGAGCACAAGGAAAACCAGCAAAATACCATGGGAAAACTGTAGGACATATTTAGATGATAATACAAACATTATAAATCTCTAATGAACTACTATGAATGGACTGATTGTTTTTAATATATATGACCCCCCTGTGATCATTATTATTTAAAAAGGAGGAAGAATTCACAAAGGATTACAATTTCATTTATTATAACCTAATGTTTTGTTTGCATTTACCTAAAAATTATAAATGTTAAATTATAAAACCTACAAATTATAAATAAAGTGTTTTTCTTTGAACCAGTGACATTTTAACAGTTAAAAAAGTACATATTTTGTGATAGTTTGACATAGGGCTGATCTAGACTGGCAAAAAGTGGTGTGTTCATGCCTGCATGAAAGTGTAGCCTTTAGATGACCCACACTGAAAGTTTGGCATGAACGCACTTCTTTTCCATTTTAGTGGGGAAAAAGCAGCTTTAAAAAGGAGCTGCTTTTCCCAGCTTCTTTTTAAAAAGGGTGTAACAGCGCAGATGTGTCTAAATGCTGCAGTGCAACTGTACAGTTTTTTAAAGCTCCCAAACCCTAGCTCCAGCTCTAATCCGAAACCTAGACATGCGCAGTAGGGACTCTGGGATGCTGTAACTATTATGCAACTGTGCATAAAATGTCAATTCATTAATAAAATAAAGAAGTTTATTCATAAACTTAAATTGTAACTAATTTAATATCTTTTTAAGGGGGGGAGGGATGCAGTTTGTTTATTGATGTAATAGTATTTTAATGTGTAAGCCACCTCAATTGATGTCAAAGGGGTGGGGTAATAACAACAACAACAACAACAACAACAACAACTATTATTATAAAATAAAGGGGTTCATTCATGGTGCACCGATGCAACTGCACATAAAAAAGGGAAGCAAAACCACAATGGTAATTTGACAGATCTTCATAACTGCACAGTTCATGTGTGATGTACCTGCACAACTGCGCAGTTCGCAGCTGGCAATACAATTGCCTGTATGATGTAGAGGTGCAACTGCACAGTTCACAGCCGGCAACAAAAAAAAAATTAAAATTAAAGGTGTGGCCAAAAGCCCCATTCATTATCACCCGTGCAGCTGCTCCGCCTGTGTTTCTAGCATCCTGACAGCTTCCAATGTAGTTGCTGAGCAACAGAAAAGACTTCAGATAAGCCGTCCCCACACCTCCTCAGTGTGGCTGCCCTATGCCTTTTTATTACACACCTGGGACTTGCAGTGTAGCTGCTAAGCATTATGGAAAAGGCCACTTCATGTCTCCCTTTCCTGCCAATCTAGAAAGCCCCATAGTTATTTTTTTTAATCTCTCCACTGCTCCCAACTTTGGGAAATGAACATTTATCAAGTGCCATAATGAAACATATTGGAAATATGGAAACATGTCTCCCTATTACATCACCTATGAAAAAACAACCCTGCAGCTGTTTTTCACCGGCCAGAGGGATGCAAGGAATAACTGATATAGTATCCATCTGCACATAACCTGTGCAGATCTATGGACTGATCTAGACTGGCAAAAAGGGGTGTGTTCATTCCTGCATGAAAGTGTAGCCTTTAGATGACCCACACTGAAAGTTTGGCATGAACGCACTTCTTTTGCATTTTAGTGGGGAAAAAGCAGCTTTAAAAAGGACCTGCTTTTCCCAGCTTCTTTTTAAAAAGGGTGTAACAGTGCAGCTGCGTCTAAATGCTGCAGTGCAACTGTGCAGTTTTTTAAAGCCCTCAAACCCTAGCTCCAGCTCTAATCCGAACCCTAGACATGTGCAGTAAGGATTCTGGGATGCTGTAACTGTTATGCAACTGTGCATAAAATGTCAATTCATTCATAAAATAAAGAAGTTTATTCATAAACTTAAATTGTAACAGATTTAATATCTTTTTAAGGGGGGAGGGATGCAGTTTGTTTTATTGATGTAATAGTATTTTAATGTGTAAGCTGCCTCAATTGATCTCAAAGGGGTGGGGTATAAATAACAACAACAACAACAACAACAACAACAATAACTATTATTATAAAATAAAGGGGTTCATTCATGGTGCACCAATGCAACTGCACACTTAAAAAAGGGATGCAAAACCACAATGTTAATTTGACAGATCTTCATAACTGCACAATTCATGTGTGATGTACCTGCACAACTGCGCAGTTCGCAGCTGGCAAAAATAAATAAATAAAAAATTAAAGGTTCAGTGCGGCCAAAAGCCCCATTCATTGCCACCTGTGCAGCTGCTCTGCCTGTGTTTCTAGCATCCTGACAGCTTCCAATGTAGTTGCTGAGCAACAGAAAAGACTTCAGATAAGGTGCCCCCACACCTCCTCAGTGTAGCTGCCCTATGCCTTTTTATTACACACCTGGGGCTTGCAGTGTAGCTGCTAAGCATTAAGGAAGAGAACTTCATGTCTCCCTTTCCTGCCAATCTAAAAAGCCCCTATGTGTTTTAGGGTGTTATATACAAGGATGCAAGCTAACAACAACTGAAATCCAAAAGATCCACAATAAAAATCCCTTACTGAAAGAAATACTCTTGTGCTTTGAACTAAATTATCTTCTCTAGCGAAAAAAGCCAATGTAGAAAGACAGAGACAGTCTGTAAGCTTTGGGGTTTTTTTTGACCAAACATTTCCCTCTTTAAAAAACAAAAAAACAAAAAACAAAAAATGCAATGCAAAATGAATGCATATACATCACATACAGAGCAAAGTGAACAAACAGTTTAAATTTCTAAATGCTAAGAAACAAAACCAAAACAGCAAGTAAACTTTCCAAAGTCAACAAAGACTTCCATTGAAGTATGCATTTCAGTTAAAGATGGAGATAAAACAACGATTCCTCACTAAAGGTACTGAGGCTTTGCTATGCCTACAAATGTCCCAATTTTTCAAGAACAGTCCTTATTAATTTTCTGTGGTCTCACTTTTCAGTTGCTTTTAAAATGTCCCAGTTTCTCTCTCTTCCTCCCTCTTTCCTCCTTTGTTTCAAGCTCACTTCAGTTGCTGCAAACTGAATTTAAACTACAAAGGTAGTTTGCATTCAGTTAATTCAGCAGGGAAGGAGACAAGAGGAGACAAGTGAATGAGTGGATTTTTTCTCCTTCCCACCAGGCTCAGGTAAAAACAATCTGCACTGTCCCCTCCTAGCTTGGAGCTCTGGTGGCACAGTGATTAAATGCTGGTACTCCAGCCACAGCATTGAGAGTTATCTGACATCATAGGAAATTTCTTTGTTCCTATAGAGAGATGATACATGCAGCGCAGATATCTTTCTCCTCTGCACATATCACATCTGCAGAGTCCTGTCCAGCTGAGCTGTTTAGGCTAATAAGGGAACTGACACAGGTTCCACCTGTGCAGAACCCATAACTTAGCCCAACATGAGCCTGCTGTGATGTTTTTAACAACTACTTTGCAGATAAAATCTCTCAGATAAGAGCTGTCTTGGATGCTGAGATTATAACAGAATCGACTGATGAGGTGTCCAGTAAACCTGTTATTGAGATTAAACTGGATCAATTCGAGCTTGTGAGTACCAATGATGTGGACAAGATCTTTGGAAAGGTGAAGACAAAATGCCCCCTTGAACCCTGCCCATTATGGCTGACTGTCCAGGGGTGTGATGCCTTGATGACATTTCTCAGAAGTGTCATCAATGCACCCCTTAGGGAAGGTGGTGTTCCAGCTTCATTAAAGGAGGTGGTTGTTAGGCCGCTCCTGAAGAAGCCTTCCCTGGACCCCCTGGATATGAAAAACTACAGGTCTGTATCTCATCTGCCATTTTTGAGCAAGGTGATCAAGAGGGCTATTGCCCTTCAACTCCAAGTCATCTTAGATGAAACTGATTATCTAGATCCATTTCAAACTGGCTTCAGGACAGGATATGGGGTGGAGACTGCCATGGTTGATCTTGTTGATGACCTTTGTCTAGGCATTGACAAAGGAAGCATGACCCTGTTGGTGCTTCTGGACCTCTCCGCCTTTGTACATTGGTTTCATTGTGCTGAAGGTCCATTTCTCAGGCACTTACATGTGTAAATAGGCATGATCATCTCCTCCTCTTTCTTGCAGTGATCTTGGGAGATATCACCTTCCTGAAGCTGGCTGCCGTTTGCACATTCATACAGCAGCTGGGCTCAGGAGGTGGTTGGCAGCTGTGATTGCTCATTTTCACCCTTCTTTCTGGAAGGTGGTTTGTAGCAGTGTGGAAAACAGATCACACAACCACGGAATGACAAAGTGCTATTCACGGGAAAAGTGTGATAAGAAATAATGCCAAACCAGTATGCTTTCATTCTTAATCATTTGAGACTATGTTGGGGCAACAAACTGGTGTGATATAGTCCTAAATATGTATTCTATGATGATAATCCCTTAAGACCCTAAATATGTCTCATGTTTCTTGCATTATTGATCTTGGCCATATCTTTAATATCTTGTTAATATATGCACTTTAGTGAAAACCAAACTCTAAAAATTGGAGAAAAATCAAATTATAATCAATCTCCTTTTCCCCATTTCCCTGCTGAGGTATATTGGAGGCTATGAAATCATTAATGGCAAGCAGATCTGCTTTTGCAGAAGATATTTCTCATTGAGAAAACATGGGATTTTTAAAAATATATCTTCTTTATGTATAAATTTCTTTACATCTTTGCAGTTTGGAAACTTTGTTGCTTTTTTAAAGTATTTGTCAGTCAGCAATAGGCTTTTCATTTGTTTCTCTCTTGTCAACCATAAAATCTTTACTGATTACAAAAGTAATTCTCCTGAACCATTTATGCTGCTTTGAAAAGGAATTGTTGAATTCACTAAGCAAGAAGCAACTAGGTGAGAAATGATGACTCTGTTGACATCTACATTCATTCTTTCTCTTGTGATTTCCCAAGATGGATGGCATCATGACTGTATGTTTCTAGGACATGTTTTTCATATGATTGTTTGGATGTATGTGTGCTACTGTCATTGAACTCTTTCCAGCATCTGAATAGGTTGATGAAAAGCTGTTGCTGAGGGTGAGGAGAAGCCACAGCTTAATGCAGCACTTCCTAATCTGTGGTTCATGAACTCCTATGGATTCCATCTGGGGACTTCAGGAGTTGGGTATTTGTGTGTGTGTGTGTATCATTGATTTCCTTCCTGTTAACTGTGTTTCTGTATATTTTCTGGGAAGACAGTTCATAGCTTGAATGGAATTCTTTAATTCTGGTCTTTGATAAGAAGGTTAAATTCCACTAGCTTTAATGTGTGTAAAGTGCTGCGTTTTAAATCTCTTTCTATAAATTATATTTTAAATATCTTTTTTTTTAAAAAAAATCTTTGTATTTAATTCTTTTTTAAAATTTTGTAAACTAATGTTTTAGCTTAATCTTTTAAAATTATTGCCTTGATTAAATCCTGCCTAGAATTCCATCTTGGAAAAAAGGTGGGATATAAACTCAATCATCAATCAATCAATCTATATTCTTGTGACTAGGGACCCTTTCACACTACACAGTTATAGGACCGTGATTCCACTTTGACAGGCATAGCTGCATCCTCTAGAACCCTGGGGTTAATAATTTGGTAAGGCACTAGAGCTTGCCACCAGAGATTTTAAAGAGCTGCATAGAACTACAAATCCCAGGATTCCATCAGATCGAACCATTTGATGGTTCAAGTGGAATTATAGCACTATAACTGAAACTATCTCATTTGGTTTCACATGTACCCTTCTAAAGTGCTCCAGATAACTTTAACTATTTTAAGCCATTAATAATCTATTAATTACAAATGGGGAAATGGTTATTATAGGAGATTTCAGTCAAGGTAGTCCTTTAGAGAAATGTGATGGTGCTTATTTATTCACCTCTGTTTCCACTTGTATAGGATTTCCCAAGGTGGAGTTTCACAAAACGTTCTCTACCTCACAAAATCAATATGTGAAGAATAAGTCAAGGCCAATTGTTGTGACCTTTGTAAACAGGAGGGAGGGTTCCTTGGTGACAGAGACTCTATGACAAGTATCTTCCTCATAAGCAATGAAAACTTCAAGGGAGTAAAGATATAGAGATAACAGAGATTTTTTGCTTTTGGAGGAAAACATCAGAGGGATGTGAATGAGTTCAGAGGAACACAGGAAGCTGCCATATAATGACAGTAGGTGGGATGGTGAATCTGCTGTAGCTTTCACTATGAACATTCAAAGAGATATCTAAAGTTCTCAGCTCTGTCTCCAAATTGGATTGTTTAATGTTCATACTAAAACCCAGAGCAGTTTCACCACCCCAATGTCATGATGCAACTGCTAACTTATACCAAGTAAAAGTAAATGTAAACATCTGAATAGCTCAGTATTGTCCACAGTCTATAATGACAGTAGGCAAACGTCTGCATGTGTTTTCCAGCCCTGCTTGGGGCTGCTAGTAAGGGATCAGAGACAAGCTGAATGCAAAGCATTGGCTTTGATTCTGGTCCTAGTAGACACCTGACAGAAAGCACCTCTATTTAGCCCAGGGGTGGGCAACTGTCTAGGGGCCAGGACCAATTTCTCCCCAGACTCTCAAGGCTGCACTTCTACCAGAACAAGGCAAAATGTCTCAATTTTCCTGTGCAGTCCCTCTTGAAATGACAAGAGGGAGTGATGTAGTGTCACCCCTGGCACCATTTTAAGGGGCTGTGGAGGAAAGCAGAGATGTTTCTGGTAGTGTGGGTTTGTGGAGTACTGGTTGGGTGGGGTTTTCCCCTCTAAAATGGATGTTGTGGTGGTTAACTGCTGGATTAAATTTAGATGGGTGCCTAAATGTATGTCTCCCCCCCCCCCCCCCACACACACATGGAAGTGCACTGTTTTTGTTTTGTTTTGTTTTGTTTTTAATGGGAGACCTTGGTGACTGGGTGCCCATTCCTGTTTCTGTCCCTCTAAATGTGCCAGCTTTGGGCAGTGCATTCACATTTCCCTCAAGGCATATCCTCACCCACAGAGGACAGCATGCAGATACCAGGGCTGACCATGTATAGGTTAATAGTGTTGTCTAAGAGGAGACACTGATCCTTTCCCGATATAGTTAACTCAGGAGCTGAGATGTACCTTCCACTGCTAAAGCAATGGTGGCAAGGTAGGGTTCTTGTTTCCCACAGCTGTCAATAATAATAATAATAATAATAGTTTATTTATAGCCCGCTCCTCTAATAAATACTCGGCCACACCATTTGGCAAGAAGCAACAAACAGAAGCCCAGGACTGGAAAGTGGGAGCATCCCTTTTGAAATGCTGTCATGCACACTTTTTGCTGCATGACAGCCAGCAGGATGCAGTGGTTTAATTACTAAGGCACAGTTCAAATGCTGCACAGCCATTGGATTACTTTGGGCAAGTCACATTCTCTCAGCCTAAGAGGAAGGCCATAGCAAACCTCATCAGAATAAATCTTGCTAAGAAAACCCTAAATTAGTGTTGCCATAGGTCAGAGACAACTTGAAAAAGAAATATGTATGAACAAGAAACTCCTGATTTAGAAGCAAACAGAGACATGGAGATGAACAGGAGCCTGAAGGGATTTCCAATGGGTTTTCAGTTTTCATCATCACCTGTCTGGCTCCTTCAGTCCCATAATATCTCTACTCTTACTGTCTATCAATATCTCACAAATCCCATTTTACAAATCCCTTGTACTGAAGTATTTTACAATGAGTATAGGGAAAATGCAAAGCCCTTGAAAAAGTAACCCTATATTAAGCGCAATAGTCTTTAGTTGTAATTTTTAAAAATTTTGACTACTGTATTTCCCCCTATAACTCTGCTTACATTGCACTTTGTACTTGCACAATTTGACTTTTTGGATTGCAAAACCAAAAGCTTTTTCTTTTTTTTCTTTTTTGGCCTGGTACAGTTCCCTAGTAGAGTTCCCTAGTAGAGGATTAGACTGAAGAGGAGTGAATTTGAGAATCCCTCAGAATTTCCTAGAAAATAGGATTTAGACTTTTCTTTAATGTAAGCCTTTGTTATAACCCATGACTCCCTGCAGTGCAGAGTTGTACATCTTTGTGAAGGCACATTTTAGCTGGTAAATTGCAGACATGGTTATCCTCTTGCACTAAACCCCCCTGACAACATCCCCAGGGTGTATTCTGAGAGCCCCATACTGTGAAACTAATCCCTGCCTATTCAATGGCATTGTTAGAGAAGAAATGCTTAACAGTCCTGGAAATGCCATCCAAAATGTCTATTATGGGGGATAGAAAAACCACAGGCATGAATATATTTTAATTTTTTAGGTAGTGGATCAATAAAATCTTGGCAGTAAATGGTTCCAAATTAATTGAGTAGATAACCCATGAGCTTCTTCTTTCTTTGCAGATACTTTAAAAACAGCAAACAACCCACCCCACACCAGCTGTTTCCCTCTTTGTATATTTCCAGCTTCTTAATGTTTCTCCTCTTTGAAGTGTGTCTCAATACACTTTTAAACAGTAACATTGTCTAGAATGTAGTTGTGCTTATAGTCTGGCAGACATCCAGGAATCTCAGACTGTTTGAAGCTTCAATTGATGTGATTGCTGTTTATACAGAATTGCATTAGACAGAATTACATGAGACACTCTGTGTGTTCAAGAACAGGGCAGCTCTGATCTGAATGATTATAACTTTAATGTATATGATCCTCTCTATTTCTCTGTGTATCTATATATGAACAAAGTGTGATCCTCCAGCTGTCCACATTTGGGAGTGATAGTCCCATTAATTCTCTGTTGTTCCATTTTTTCAGTTGCTTTCAAAATGTCCCAGTTTCTCTTTCTTCCTCCCACTTTTCCCCCTTTGTCATCTGCTTACTTCTATGGGAGGAAACAGAGTTTACAGTGCAAACTAAAGTTTGCATTTAGTTAACTTGAGGGATTGGAACACAAGGCCATGGGATGTCGCCTTTCCAAGAAAGCTCAGGCAAAGGCAAACAGCTGCAGGCTCTCATAGCTTGTGTGTCCTTCCTCATCAATAACCTTTACCATTGTGAAATTGAAATTGCTTGGTCATGTGTGTTCCAGTTTTCTCCAGAGGAAGTTGAAAACCCAGGAAGAGGAGGAACAGGCACACACCTATTCCTCTTCCTCCCCCTGCACCTCTCCGGAGGCAGCTGAAGGCCTCAGATGGCCAGGAAGGAGGAGGTACAGGCACACACCTGTTCCTCCTCTTCCCCACCCTCCATGTGTCATGAAAAATGGCTTCATGTGCCATAGGTTCACTACCATGACTCTATGACATGTTGCATAGGGAGATGGGTATGTTTGCCCTGGGAAGAGAAGATTAAGAGGGGAGATGAAAGTCGTGTTTAAAGATTTGAAAGGATGTCATATTTGAAGATGGTGCAAGCTTGTGTTCTACGGCAATGGATTCAAGCTACAGGAAAAGAAGAGAGCTTCCACATAAGCATTAGGAAGAAATTCCTGATGGCAACAGCAGTTTGACAGTGGAACAGGCACCTTCAGAGTGTGGCAGTCTCCTTCTTTGGAGGTTTTCAAACAGAGGCTGGTTGGCCATCTTTTGGAAGTGATTTGACTGTGTCTTTCTTCATGGCAGGCACTTAGACTGGATGACCCTTGTGGTCTCTTCCAGCTCTATAATTGTATGACTTTATCCATGGCTTGAAATATTTTTTTTTAGAAAAATATATCCAAAAACCAAACCTTGATTTTGCCACTTTATATAAGGGACACCATTTTAATATGCCATTGTATGCAATGGGACTTGAGCATCCATGCATTTTAGTATCCATGGGGAATCCTGGAACCAAATGCCAGCATATGCCAAAGGCTCACTGGGTGTCTGCTCCCCCTCCCCTGTGTGTATGTGTGTGTGTAAAGAAAAGAGTTTACCTTTGGTCTTTCATTAGATCCAGAGATCTTGTCAACAGGAAGCTCTCCCTCAGTACACCAATCTCTGGGAAGCAGCTCTTGCCTTTCCTAACTAGTGCAGCTGTTTGAATGCAAGAAGCAGGGTTGAAAAGCCAGCATTTATTTGTGAGCCTTCCTGAAATTCCAAGGGATTGTAACTGGATTTTTTCCCCTGTTGTGGATTTTTTTCTGTTTTATCATTAAAATGCTTTTCAAATCATTATTTTTTTCAAAGTATATTTACTTGGAGAGAAGTCCCAATGGAATTTATTTCCAAGTAAATCTAGGGGATTATGTAGGGATGAGTAAATCATAAAAAACAAACAAACCAAAAACTGCTGGTGTGTGTGCTGCTCTCCCCTTTCTTTCCTGCTGTTTTCCCTTGCTATATTTCATCCAAAGAAACAGGCACCTGAGCTTCTTCAGAGACACATTTATCATTTCTCAATTTTTATTAGGGATAATATATATTTACAGAGCTTCCCTGCAGGAGTCTGTTCTACCTGCTGTTAGCTGACACTTCACTTCTGTAGCTAGGAATCAAGCAAGTTGAATCCTGTTGAAAGAATATGTCTTACTGTTTTACTCAAGAGGAGTGACTGGTGGTGGGGGAAAGACTTCTCTACATTTGGAAAAGACTTAGACTTAGAAGAGAAGGAATATGAATGGAAGAATAGAGAAAGAACAATTGAGGAAGAATAAAAGTGGAGTGGGGGGGAGGAAGAATTAAAAATAAAGTCTCAAAGTGGAGTGTAAATGAATAGTGGTGACTGTCTTTAAAATCATTTACCTGTGGTTGGCTTCATCACTTCTGCACTACTACTCTCATTTTTAAAAAAACCCACACCAAACAAAAACCATAGCAAACATACCTCTGCCTATTGTGCACTTTGAATTTTTAGAATGCTTATACACAATCTACAATCTGCAAAGCTCTTACTAGGGCCAGATGCTAATTGTAACCCTGTAGGTCAAAAGACCACCTCTTCTGGTACTATTAGCAACATCCTGACAGCTATCTGTACCAGAATTGGCTTCTTTTTTAAATTAAGCCTATGGGGCAATTTTGATGAAGTCAAGGTAGCTGTTTCTCTACTTTTAATAACAGTGATGAATCTGAGGTGAAGAGATGACTTTAATCTCCCCTCCCATCAGGGTATAGCTATGGGGAGAATGAAGGCATTGGTCCCTCCTCAAATAATACATCATCCCCAATGAATGTTTCTTCATTCCCCAAATTTCAAGCATTGCAAAGTATAAGACATTAAAAACATCCACATCTAGAACTTGTTAATTTTTCTGTGTTTGTATTCTCTTGATACCTTTGCCTGTTCTTTTTATTCAGATGCCCAAACTGTATTTCTAACTGCTCAACTGAAGTTTTGAATTACTACAATTTGGGGAATTAAGGAAAAAGTGATGGCTGAATTTGGAAGAATTTGGAATTTCCTAATAATCCCATTCCTGGATCTCCAACGACACAGAAGGAAAGTCTAAATTTGCCATTTGCCATTGCTGCTTGCTCCATGTGTGTGTGAGTGTGTCCATGAGAGAGAGGAGATTGAACAGTATGTTCATGTGTCTCCAAGACACCTCCTGACCTCTCTTGAAGTACACATCTTTTGTGAGGTCATCAGTCTCACCTGATCTTAAGCAAGCCCTCACATCCAAGGACAAATTGGTCATACATACACATGGAGGCAATCAAGCAAACCCTCATTCATGGACATGCATGCAGACAGAGGGAGAGAAGCATTGATTCAGACAGACAGACATACACTTTATTTTGGTCATTGACCAATAAATCCAATCAGTAAAACAAACAGTAAATTTATAAGTACGCAGAGAGATCTTGTAGCACCTTTGAGATTAACTGAAAGAAAGAGGTTGGCAGCATGAGCTTTCCTAGACTTAAGTCTGTTCCTATGACCAAATGCATCTGAAGAAGTAGACTTTAGTCTATGAAAGTTAATGCTGCCAACCTCTTTCTTTCAGTTAGTCTCAAAGGTGCTACAAAATCCCTCTACATACTGATCCTACAGACTAACATGGCTGTATCTTTGAATTCCAGTAAATTTATAACATTGATCTTTGCCCTAATGGGCCAATCTTTCCTACTAGGCAGAGGAGACTGCTCCATTGGTTCTGCCACTGAGTGGCATTGGGGCAAAAAGCACTGTCCATCTCAGATTTAGGGGAACACCCAACCAAACTACTCCTGAATGAATGCCTCCCTGCTTCTGCATGCATGACCATGTGCAGGCCTGCATTATTGCCTTGATGTATATGTACACTCATGTTGTCCTTGGATCTGCCTATCACTCCAGACTCTGTGCACTTTTGGTTGTTGTGTCTTCCATCCAATCTAATGAATAGGCAACCACTGGCCTTAAACAGACTTTCCTCATGTGGAATTTACTTATTTTGTTGAAATTTGCAAGATAAGACATACACATGGAGTTACACTGTGTTAAGATATCTTAAGACAGAAATAATTGGAAAGAAGAGTTTCAGAAAGAGCATCACCTTGACCCATCCCACTCTTCTTCTTTGCTGGAGGAAAATAAAGATGGTTTTATTTGACTCTTGACTGGTGCTTCTGTTAGACCGTATTTTTTTTCCTTAAACACAAATATAATTACAAATTTATTTAAAGGGAACATTCTTTATGGCAGTCTATTGGAGCTTAATCATAGGTGTTTTTCAAGTAGAATGGGCATAATAATTTCTTTGCACGCAGAGAGAAAGACACTCTATGCATTGTAAATGAGACAGTATGTGACATGACCTTCCCCCCTTCCTTCACTCAGGCAATTAGCTGGTAATGCATCAGACAAAAACCCCTTAAAGTGAAATATTGTTTCCCTTGGGGTGGGAAGCCAATGAGAGAAAAGACCTGGAGCAGTAGCAGAGAAAGAGAGAAGAGTTACAAAGACCCAGAAAAAGTTAAGCTTCTCATGTGGTCAGAATAAATCTGGAGATTGAGCAAACAGATTTCAATAAGAGGTGGTGAGGAAATATGCTAAACAGCTAAACATTGTCCTGTGTGAGGCAGGGGTTTGGACATTGGACCTGGTCATAGATGAGAGAGATATAGGTCTGTATTTTCTGGTATCCCTGAATCTCATGGGGGGGGGGGGGACTGGACATTGTTCCAAGGCCAGTTACTTTCCATCTTAATGTAATATATCTCAGAGATGTTGTGAGAACACACTGAAATTTATTTACTTGTTTATTTATTTAATTTGTATTCTATCTTTCTCCTGGCAGAAGTTTTTTGGTTTTTTTAAAACACCACCACTGACATACACACATGTACACCATCCTGAGATCCTTGAAAGAAGGGATAGAAAGAAGTGATATGTATCACATAGGCCCTCTCTACATGGGCCAGATAAAGCAGCTTCCCTCCTTCCTCTTGGTGAGGACTCCAGACAGCACAGGGCCCAAAACCTGAGTGTGGCACAAACAGATCGGACAATGTCCGGCCCGTTCAATGCTAAACCCAATATATCCCCCTTAACACACATATTAAAAACTCCCTGTTTGCTCCAGATAATCTATTCCAGTGCCAGGCAGCTGTGTGAAATAGGTCCTACAATGCCACCTGGCACATCTGCCATGTCTGCTGATCATTTGTTCTGAGATCAGGATGAGGTATTCAGCCATGTGATTGTTGCTTGGCATCTCATTCTTATTTCAGATTATTATTATTAACCTTTATTTATATAGCGCTGTAGGTTTACACAGTGCTGTACATATAAACTTATAATTAGACGGTTCCCTGCCTCAGGCTTACAATCTAAAAGACACGACACAAAAGGAGAAGGGAAAGGTGATGGGGAAGGGTATCAGGTCTGGTGGTTCTTCTCTCCCTCTGAGGCTTGGACCAAGGCAGATGGACTAGAGGGAGGGCTCGGCTTCATAATGCACAGTTCAGAGTGAGTAACTTGCCACAACTGTGGATGCACTGGGTGGCATAGTGGGACGTGTGTGCGACCAGCCATCCAGCATCGAAATGGAGGGCCTGTCATAACAGGGGGAGGGCAGGGCAACTCTGGGACCAGGATACTCCAGGCTGCTCCTGGAATGTCCTGGTCAGTGCAGACAGGGAGTTAATAAAGAAAATGGATTAATCCCGAAGTACTTTCATTTGGTATCATTTTAAAAGATACACCCATATTCTCTTACAGCATATGCCTACCATTAAATTTGATTTGTTCAGCTTTTCCTTAGAAATCCTCTTTCCTAATTCGAAATCATATGGGTAGATGATGGTTAATGGTGAGGGAAATTTCCTCTGTGCATAGAATGCTTTTAACATCTTTTCATATGTATATGAACTGAGTCCTGGCAGGGAAAATACATTTGGGGGCTAAACCTTGACTGTATAGTATGTTAGAAAGGACTGGTGTTTGGCCAAATTCCAGTTGGACTTGAAACATTTCTTCCCTGCACCAGTTCTGGGGAATGTTTGAACAGACCACAGGGTAAAATTCAGGTAAGCTACAATAACTTTTATTGTATCACGGATATAAGGTCTTCCTTACTTATTTTTGTTGTTGTTCCAGATTCATTCATCTTTTCGTAGTTTCCCTGGCCTGCATCTGTTTCTCCTATTTGCTCTGCAGTCTGAGTTCTCAGGCAGCCAGTGGCCTTTCCCCATGCTAAAGAATGCTGCTTAGTAGCATATGCACTCATCCTTTTTGTGCTTTACCTGTGATCCTAGTGAAGGTAGTGCTAGTATATTATGCAGACATGAGAAGATGTCAGAAAATATGCTGACCCCATTATAATTAATGGATAGTAAAGTAATGGTTCTATGCGACTCATTGGATACTGGAGGGGGTGGTGGCATCTAGCACTTCACTGTTTAATTTAATTGAAATTCTGAAACATTTATTATTTCAGGCATACTACCATAACTTAGGTTTTAAAAACCTTAAATTAATGATTTTTTCCACTTACAGGCAGGAAACAAATATCTGGGGAATAAGTGAGGCTTCTGGAGTACCAAGGTCATGTGCACCTTAAGTGGATGCACTATTTAGTCCCTTAAAGGGCCAGGGCCAGGTATTTAGGCTAAATAATCTCATTCCTTTCCAAATCCATAAGCATCACCATTATTATAAAATAGTTTCTTGCAAATTATGGAGCAAGTGGTGCACTTAATAACGGGTAATTCATGCAGGAGTGTTTGCGTGTGGGTGTCATGTATGCATGTGCGCCCATGCACCTGCATGCATGCACACACACAGGAGAGAGAATTTGGAGAAATATTTAGAACCAGCAATATTTAGTAAGGGCAATTCCCAGTGAATAAAATCAAAGAGTGACAGTATGAGTGCCAGAGAAAACAGTGCTTCTTTTAAGTAGGCTTTGAATTATATCCTTTGACTGATTTGGCTATATGTCTCCTCACTGTTAATACCACTCCATTTCTTGAGTAACACACCATATTGTTGTCTCACTCAAAATGTCCCATTCTTTTTCATTTTAGCTCCACTCATTGTAAGTACTGCACTGTTTACTCATTCCAATTTTTGTTTAACTGTGTATAGCTTCCCCTGGTTCATGCTTCTCACATTCCATGTCCTTATAATATGTGTTGTGCAGCTTTGGACATTCCTTTTTCCTTTGAGCACATCAACAGCTGAATGTTCTTTTGATTTGAGTCCAGTTGTGTCATTAGCCACAGTACTACTTGTAGTTGTGCTCTGCAGTACCCCAGTAGCTTGTGAAGTTCCATCTGATGTGAGAATTTCATCTTCTGGCACTATTTCTTGTTTCATTTTGGATTATCTCATCATAGGATTTTTGTGATAATAGCCACTCAAAAGGGATTCTCCTTCTGTGCAGTCCTAACAAACGTTAGCTATGGTAATCCTGCCGTTTCTCTGATAGATCCTCCACCAGTGTCATCCTCCACTCTTGCTGCTGCCCAGTAGCTTTTTGGCACATTTTGTCTGGCTCCTCAGCTAAAGTCTGACTTGGGAGACCCTACCAGCAGCACTACTGCCATCAGCAGGGCCTCTTGCTTCCAAGAGCAAGCAATCCCACCATTGTGGAAACTTAGTGCCATTTTTCCCTACATATCCATATTCTGGTTTATTTTCTATCATGAACATACAATTATCTTCCTAAAAAAAATAGGGACTTTCTTTAACTGTATTTCCAGGTAGCATATTCCTCTTTGGTTAAATTTTAAGCCTATACGAATCTTCATAGCCTTTTGGGGGACTATTTTAAGGCCAGGGTTTATTTAAAATAAATAGGTGATAAGTCTTCTTTTTAAAAGCTATCCCAAGAAATATAGGTATCTTGCTAACCACTTTTGTCTGTCAAAATTTGCACCTGATTATATAGACTCTTGCTACACAATCTGATTGCTTACTAATTTGAGTGAAGATAACTTCCACATGCGTAAACTGGCAAAATGATCTTCAGTTGTAAGACCAGTTGGCAGGATCTTGCTACTATTTGTGCCTACCACGTCATGCTTAATTAGGAGGCTTACTGTTTAATAATATAGAATAAGAGGCAAAGTTAATAAAACATATTGTTTCCTTTCAAACCATGTGTGGCTGCTCTAATAGAATCAATTTAATGGGCATGGTGGTGTGGAATACTGTAATTTTTCACTAGATCAGAGATGGAAAACATAAAGAAAATATAAAGAAATTGTCAATGCAATTGCACACAGCCAAGCAAAAAACCAGGAAATCAAATAAAAGCAAGCTCAGTATATGATCCCCTCCCCCCCGGTATTTTCTATTTCAACAATAAAGCTGTGCATATTTGAAGAAATGTCATGTCCAGTGCTGAAGGCAACAAACTCCCATTGCACTGGTAAACAGACACCTAGATCTTGCCCATTTACTGATGTAGGGATATCTCATTCTGGTCCTACTTTGACAAGGAAGGCAGAAACACTGATATGTTTTGGTATGCAGAAGCCAAAGGAACATTGTTTAGATTTTCAGGATCTTTGCAAATGATATTACTAATAGCAAACAACTATAATGGCTAGTGTTGCTAGAATACATAGGCTCGATACAGACGGGCACTAAGAGGTGCATGGGCGGCACCATTAGGGTTTGTGAGCATGCAGTATTCGCACGCTCAGGAACTCTAACGTGTAATGGTGCCAACACCATTACGTAACACCGTTTAGATGGCATTCATAATGGAGCCTCCGCAGCTGCGGAGCTGCTAGATGCAGCGGCGCAGTTGCAGTGGTGGAAAGGCGCCCAATGGCGCCTTTTCCTCTATTTGTGCCACAACTACGGTGAAAAAAAGGAGCGTGGTTCCCGGCTACTTTTTTAACGCTGCAACTGCACTGCAGTATCTAGCTGCTACAGTGCAGTTGCTCCACAAAATGGGGTGGAGTCAGACCACTCCTTTTGGGCAGTCTGTATCACCCAATAATTACTTTATTTAGCATATACATTTGTCCACTTCTTAATTCCTGGCTTTAGTATGAATCAAATGCCATTTTCTCCACAGGTTTTTCTGTGGTTCACAATTGCCCCAAACAGACAAAAGGATAGTACATTGAATTAGGAGTGAGGCTATGCTGATTAGTTCCACCTGCAACTTAGTGCATGTTGGCTTATGCCAGCCTCTAATGCCTGTGTGTTCAATACAAACATTTGTAAATAGGGACCTCAATGGACTGGGACCCGAGGGTAGCCCTCACACTAAAACAAGTGAATGAGGGTAGGGTATTCATGATGTGACACACCACTTATGTAAAAGAAAAGTTACTGGTGTTTTGTGAACGAAGCAAGTATTTACAGTGGAGACAGATCTATCATAGTGAAACACCACAAACTACGAGTGTATGTGTGCCCTAGAACCCACCTGATCTCCAAACATGTGTACATACTTGTATAGTGAGCAGGCCATGGAAACAGACAATCACAGAGCTCCAGGAGTCCACAGCCTTGACAGGGAGCGAAAGTGGGTTTATTTTGTTGGAGTTTTGAAGGAAAGGGACACCTTGGAGGGAGGGTGTGCGCTTAGGGTTCCTGAGGGAACATTTATAGGTTAGTTTATAGACCAGGGAAGGGTCTGAAGAGTCTAGTAAGGGACTAGGTATGCTTGAGGGAGTCTAGGAGAGAGACTCATAGCAAGTCAGTTGTGATACTGAAGATAAGGTTGCCTGAGTGGCTGTAGTATTATTGTTTAAGGAAAATTTTAACTAAAGAATAAGACAAACAAAGCTTTAATTATATTTCAATATTTGTTTATTTATTTTCTAAATAAACTACATTCATGTTTTGAAGTACTGCTTGGCCTCTGTTAAACTATTGAAACACGCTACCAAATATAACAGTGCCTCAGTAGGAGATAGGTGGTGGGCAAACCAGAGAGGGTTATCACGTCGGTTCGGTTCGCACCACAACTTCCCAACTTGGGACAAAGTCTATGACATGGCTGTAATCTAAAGCCTTAAATAGCAAAATTAAAACAGAGGAATCTGGGCTGTGCAACAAAAAGCTCCTCTCTTTCATACAAAAGTTCTGAAATCAGAAAAGCTAGGCAGCTTCCTCCTCCACACCTCTAACAGGTCAAAATGTTCTTACAGGAAAGGTGATGAACTCATGTTTTTACCTACTGGAACACTCAGCCAGGATGAAGAGGGAGGCCTAACTATTCCAAGTGTAGAACAATAGGTATGCAGTTCAGAAATGGTTTGTGAACCATACACATGACCTAAATCATGTTTTTTACTGTTAACATTTGCTATGAGGCCTTTACTGAGCATCAACTGATGTCTTTTGATTGAGAAAAGAGAGGTCAAGCTGCTGAGTTGCCATTCCAAAACTATCACTCTCATACATTCTAAAATTTCATAGATGAAATCTGAAACACCTATGGCCAAGCAATATCAAAGTTTACTCAAGATGACAAAAGTTATTAATGAGGGAGAACGCACAAGTTATGTGAGGCTGCTGCAGTTTGCTTTTGCCTGAGTCTTCTGGGAAGGGCAAGACTCTGCCCTCTCCTCTCCCTACTGCTGAGCTAATTGAGTGCAGACTACTTTTTGTACTTTGAACTCAATTTGGAGCAAGTGAAGTAAGCTCAGGAGAAAGGAAAAGTGGAAGGAGGAGAAGCTGTAGCTTTTAAAAACAGCTGAAAAAATGAGATAAGAGTGAATTAATCAGGTATGTCCCTGCCAAATTGTGACAGTTTGAGGGTATGCACTTTCTCCCACTTTGACTGAAGCACTATTTCCCTCTTTCAATTCAAGGAGAAATTCTGGCTGATAGCCTAGCAGTGATCCATTACATCAGTGCTGTTCCTTTATTTGCAGTCTGAAGGTGGGAACTGTGGATGAAAAAGAGCAGAACAAATTCCAATAGGCAGTCCTTCATCCCTTGGTTTGCTGTGTGTTTTATAACTTCCTTCCACTTTTACAAAGGAACAGAAATGGGCTCATTGCATCTCTGTAGCTCAAGAGGAGGCTGACTTCTGCTAGGTATGCAAGTAAGGCAGCATTCCCTCTTGCTCAAAGGACACACACATCCTGGGGCTTCTAGTAGTCAAAACCAAAGATATGCAAAACAAAAAACAAAAAACAAAACAAAACAAAAAAAACCCCTTCTAATGGGAAAAGACTCTAATCCATCTGTACTCACTTGTGGTTGTATTTCTATGCATTTCTGTGTATATCAAACTATGGTTAAGATTTTACACTAGGAAGCAGAGCATGAGAGTACCACCAGTGCTCTGGCTCTCCACTCACCAACCCCAGGACTTACAGTTTTGCTGTGATAGTCCCCCTGTGAACAGCCATTCCATGACTGATGTGGAGAAGAGAGATTGTGGGAACATCTCTCTGTGTCTCATAACTAGACACAGACTAATGACATCTTCACTGCTAGTGTGTCAGAATCTGATCAAATCTGTCATAAGTTGTGTGTAATTAATTATCAGTGTAGTACTATAGAAAGTATTATTTCAGAACTGTTTAATTTGGGTGTGTTGTGGGTATGGGAGATAATGAGAGGTTAGTGTTTGGAAAGAACCTTGATGGTGGTTTATTTGGAAGATAACTGACTGGTATGGGAATGCACAAATATATGTGGGATGTGATTTCTCACAGGAGAAGACATGTAGAGGAGGAAACTGAAAGTGTTTAGGAGTGGCTTATTGATTAGACCAAGAAGGATGGTGCATGGACATGTTTTGATTTATGGGCGAATCATAGCCAATCCAGTGAAGTTTTAGGGTGGGGAAAGGTGAATATGGGATTGCTATTTGAGGATGATTGCAGCTGTGTCGGCAAACATGTTCCTGCTAATATCTACAGTAACTAGAATAAAGTTCTTGCTGTTTGAAATACAAAAGGCTGGTTCACTGAACTTTGGGGGAAAGGCAATTCTTGATATAATGTCATCAATCGGTGTCTGACTATGGGGCCTAGCCAGATGCTTCTCTCATTGCCCACACTCACCAGCAATGATGCAAGAGAGATCAGAGGGACCACCCCAGCAAAATCTTGAGTCCTGAGGTGGGCATTGGTCATTGTGGTGGACAGAAGAAAATACCAATTTTTGCAGTGACCAAAAAGACATGCTAGCTTATGCCTGTGAATCTCTTTTTGTGGTCATTGCAGAGGTTGTTACTCTTTCATATTTCTCTAACTTGCAAATATCACTAACAGGATGCCAGTCAATACATTTTCAGTATATCATAATGAACAAGGCAGTCACACATTCAACATTTTGCTCACTTTCAGGCCACCAGTGGGATGCAAATTCCAAAGGGGTATGGCCATGGAAATGCAGAAAGGGTAACCAGAGGGGCCATTTTACAGAGGACCATGCTGTCACTGGCCGTCCCCTCTTCAAACATGTCTTTTGTTAAAGTCAGTCCAGTCCAAGTCCAGTTAAAGAGCTTTCAAAAGGAGTCCAAGAACCCTAAATTCGCCCAGCAACAGTTAATGCATGAACAACACCAGTCCAGGAACAAAGTGCAATTTAAGGTCAGAAAGCTTCAAATTGCCCAATTTTCATTATTCTGCTGATCAGATCTGCATTCTGGCAGGTCACCAGAATTAAGACCATGAAAAATCAGCAAAGTCCAGAGCCAACCTTTTGCTATTAAGTTCACCCTTGGAATTATTGTTCTTGTCCCAGCACTTTGCTCTTAGCAATCACCAATTTCATTTATTCATTGACACATTTCTCTCCTATCTTTGATCATGGGATTTCAAGGTGGTGTACAATGTAAACATTTTAAAACACTTCCAGATTAAAACCATAAATAATTTTAAAAAGATGGAAAAACATATTAAGGTAACAGTATAAACCATTTCAGAAGCTACAGCAATTTGAAACCTTGTATATGTACATTTCAAAGTAAGTTAGTAGAACCCAAAGGCTTTAATTTTTTTTAAAGTGCCATGGGTTAGCTTGATTCCAGAAATAAATGAATGTTAGAACCAGTCAGACCTCCAAGGGGAGGGTGTATCACAGTCAAGGTGTCATAACCATGAAGGCTTTTCTCTAATTCTCCCACTTAGCATTGCCCCCAGTAATGGGACACAGAAGAGGGCCCCTCCTGAAGACACAGTGGACCATCCTTACTACTGAGTTCTCTAGAGTCATGACATGCAGGCCTCTACTGATGCATCTCAAGAGAGGTGTTGTTGGGTAATTCAAATGTTCCAGACTTGATCAAAGTTCTGCCCGAAAGAGAACTGAACTCAGTGGTGTAGAATGGAATCCAGGGTCCTCATCTACCAAAATAAACTGGAATTTGGGGTTGGCTAATGCAGAAGGGCTACCTCACCTCAGTTTGGACTTGTGAACTGATACAAAGGTAGCAATAACCAAAGTGTATGCATGTGCATTTGCATGAGTATTCATGCAAGACCATTACTGTCAGTGTAAACAACCCAGATGCATCCCTGCCTGACTTGTGACTGTGACAGAGAATGTGAGAACCAGAATATATGTATTTCAGATCTACAGAAGGAACAATATTATTCTCTCTCACATGCATCTCCCCCATTAACTGCTTTCCTCTCTGTTCTCTTTTTGCAGGCAGGCAAAGATCTTTGTATTTAAGCAGGCCTTCAACCTTTAACTGGCTGGAGTAGAAGACTGTACAATGTGTGTGCTGTTTTAAATATGTAATAGCTTTAAAGGTGTTTAAACTCTTTTAAATTAATATTTTGATTGGATAATTGCTCCGTGCTTTTAAAAATTATTATACTACGGATTGTTTTAGTATTTTGTATACTGTATTTTTTATAGTATCTTGTTTTAGTGTAGTGTAAGAATGCTTTGGGTCCCATATCAGGAGAAAAACAGTAAAAAAAATACAACACAACAGAATACAATACAATTGATATATAGCATCATTACTGTAGATGGTGTTTTACAGTGTGCCATAAACACACACATACACACACATTTGTGCCCCAAGTAGCAGTAAACTACATTTATTTGTCAGGAGACAATGGATAAAGAAAAGAGAAAGACAAAGGAAATCAGATGAAAATATAAGCACATGAAGAGGCCATTTTGAGAACCTGCATGCTACAGGGATCTAATATAGTGATGTAGAACTCTATCATCCATTGAAACCCAGTAAGTGACTTTTGGCAAGTCATATTCTTTCAGCCTTATTAGAGGAAGGCAATAGCAAAACTCCTCTTAATAATTCTTGCCAAGTAAACCCTGTGATAGGTTTGCCTTATAATCACCATAAGTCACAAATGACTTCCAAGCACACAACAGCAACAACAAAAACAACAAGTCTACCTTTCAGGTATTGTGCTGAACTGAGTCACTCAGTGGTGTAACTGGGTGAGTGTGTGTGTGTGTGTGGGGGGGGGGGGTACAGACCGCACTAGATTGCACACCACAGAAAAGGTGACATCTTGGTGGGGTCCTCCCCCTACTGTGGTGGAGGGGCAAATGCGCCCCTTATGGCTTCATTGCCACTCAGCTTTTTCCCCTGGAATTGAGCTAGGCTGGCAGCAGAGGAGTGAGCATGCCCCTCATGGCTTCATGTCCCTTCCAGGGGCCAGAGCAGCAGCTGGGTGGTGGTGGTGGTGAGTGGAGCCCTCAGGGAGAAAGGCTAGAGAAGAAACCATGAGGGATGAACAATGGGGGAGGCAGACTGATACTGCCATCCCTCCCTTGGCAGCACCCTTCACTGGGTGTCACCAAGCCTTGTGATGCCACTGGAGTCACTGACTGTTTGCCATCCTATGAATTCCTATTGAGATGGGACAAACATGCTAGCAGGAACTCACAACAGTATGAATAGCTTTCTCTATGTCTCCGACTGATGCAGTGACCAGGGATGGCATCGCTCCTCTCGTGGCCTGTCTGGAATCGGTAATGGACTGGATGAGGGAAAACAGACTCAGCCTGAATCCAGAGAAAATGGAAGTACTGATGATAGGTTTTCCCGGCCCAGGGATGGAGGTGGTTCCACCTGTCCTGAGCGGGCTCACGCTTCCCATTAAGGACACTGTACGCAGCTTGGGGGTGCTTCTTGATTTGTCGCTCCATCTTACTTCTCAGGTGGATGCGACGGTCAGGAGCACCTGCTTTCAGCTTCGGCTGATACGCCAGCTGCGTCCCTACCTGGACCGGAGGGACCTTGAAACTATATTACATGCTCTGGTAACCTCTCGATTAGATTTCTGCAATGCGCTCTACATGGGGCAGCCTTTGTATCATACTCGGAAGCTGCAATTAGTGCAGAGTATGGCAGCACGGGTGGTCACGGGTGCTTCCAGGGCCTCCCATATAACTCCGACACTGAAAGATCTTCATTGGCTGCCTATTCGCTTCCAGGCTCATTACAAAGTGCTGGTTATTACCTATAAAGCCCTAAATGGCTTGGGCCCAGAGTACCTGAAGGACCACCTCTCCCCACATAATCCGCCCTGCACACTTAGATCCTCTGGGCAACAGTTACTTAGAGTTCCAAAGGCAAAATTATCAACTACTATGAAGAGGGAGTTTTCAGTCTCGGCCCCTAGCCTTTGGAACTCGTTGCCCACTGAGCTCCGTCTGGCTGCCTCCCTTACCTTGTTCAAGAAGGGGTTAAAAACATACTTATTTGAACAAGCATACCCCTGATTTCCATCCCCCCCCCACTGTGATCCCTCCCTCCCCCCCCTCTCCCCGTATTGCAAGCTGCCCTGGTATATTTTCATATGTCATTGTTTTATTGATATTTAACTTTGCTTTGTTTTTATACTGTTTTATTTTTGTTTTTATTGGAATGTTTTAACCATCTATGTGTTGTGTATGTTGTGCACCGCCCTGATCGCTGGAAGGGCGGTATATAAATAAAGTATTATTATTATTATTATTATTATCATCATCATCTTAAGAAATACAGGAACTTGACTGAAATTTTAGAGTAAATAATGACAATAGCAAAATGTCTTCTGCTCTTCTCAGAGTGACTTACACATTGGGTTATCTGTTTCTTTACAATAAAATGCCATCAATGTGCAACATATTAATTTACCAAGTTAAATAAGGAAAAGGGTTTGGTCATGCCCCAAGGAATCTGTATTCTAAATGTCAGTGTAACAAAAGTGATAACACAAAAGAAGGAAGGATAGAGTATTAAAAATAATTATTAAAATTAGGGTAGGAGTGAGGATTCCAGTTCACATCAGTCCCAGGGATAATAGGACTTGTAGTCCAACATCAGGAAAGCCAATAGTTTTTCCTCTAGGTTACTGGGTTAAACCTAAGGTGTTTTTCTTCTATGAAAAGGGAGGAACCAAAGCAGAGATTTGCAGGAAGAATTATAAATGTTATTCTTTCTAGCCTTTCGGAATCTTGAGAGTGGCTCTCAAAGCTCATGTGTGGTCTCCCCCTCCTTCTTTTTTATCCTTGTAAAACAACAGGTTATTTCATGGTCAAGGAGAGAGAAATCCAATTCTCTCAATGCACTGGATGGCTCCATAGCCTTGCATGAGAAGAAGACAGCATATGGATAATTTATGGGAAATGAGTAATTGAATCTTAGCTGCTTTGATAAATTATACCATCTCATTACCCAATACCTAAGGGGGAGGGGAATAACATATTTAAAAAGCTGTAAAATTGATGGCTTTGCCACAATAGTCCACCATGTACAATCTAGCAATTTCATGGTTCTGGCTGTTTTCCCTTCTCCCAAGACTTGAGAAAACTGAGCTCCTTCATGTCTAAGTGGAGCTATAAACAGCACTGTCAAAATCATTTTAAAAATGCTGATAGGCAAAGAATTCAGTCCAGACTAATGCATAAAGTGGGCCATAAAGAATATTTAGACTGCTGTGTAAAGAGTGGGAAGATGATGAAGATGAGAATATAGTAATGGGAGGAGTTTATTACTTCTGAATGACAATGGAATGTTAAACATTATGATGGAATAAAACTGCTTATCAAGTTGCACTACTGGGTGAAGTTTTCAGTCAGACATTTTTTAAATTTTTTTAAATTATTTTCCAATTACAACTAGTCAGGGTAGCTTCCCCTGCCTCCAGCTATTGCCATCTTGGGGTACATGATCTGTAAATTGTATCAAAAATTTTAAATGGGATACCAGAGTCAACTTGCAAGTACTTACTATATTGTATCATTCCCTAAAGTAAAGGTAGAGCACTGTGTGGGGTTGGGGGGGGGGGCAACACTCCCCCTCAGCCACTATCCCATAGCATCCAAAATGGTGAGTAGAAGTGATATTGTGTTACTTCTGGTTGCCAGTCTGGACAAGACACTGCCTGAACAGGGGAGTTTATGGGGGAACAGATTTGAGGGTTGGACTGATTCTTGTAGGAGAGTGTTCTTGCATATTTTTGTGCATTTGGTTGGTGTGATTTTCCAGTGGAAATCATGCTCCCCCCCCCTTTTTTTAAAAAAATGTTGAGGTTCAAAGGCTTTGAAGGACTTATGGGGCTTTGAAGGCTGCAAAAAACCTGGGATCCCCATCCCTGTGCTAAGTGTTCCTAACTTTTTATATTTCAGAAAAGTTTATGTTTCTCCCTCTTTTCCTCACCTTTAAAGGGCACAAAACACTCTGGGCATCCAACTTTCATTTCCTATCTTCTGCACCAATAACTTTTTTACTGTCTTTCACTTTTTGTGCCAGGGTCTGCCACAGTCATTCCACACTGTTTCCTGTTCTTCTTGAATCACTGCCTGAATCCACTGTCCAGAGAGTAGCATTCCTGTGGGGTGGGGGGGGTGCGGACTACACCAGATGACATCCCAGAAGGGGGTGACATCTGATCAGCTCCCTGCTTCCCATGGGCACTGCTATGGCCTGCACAGGACCTCCTGGGGCCTGTGTGGGCTTTCTTGGGGGGGGGGGTGCAGGGGCATTCCTGGAGCTAGGCAAGAGCTCCTGGAGCGGTTCCAGGCTGGGCCGCACAGGAACTCCTGGGGCTTGTGCAGGTGCCACGTCAGAGCCATGCCAGGCCATGCAGGAGCTCCTGGGGCCAGCTGAGAACTCCTGGGGCCTGTGCGGGTGCCACACCGGTGCTGCACCAGGAGCTCCTGGGGCCTGTGTGGACTTCCTTCTGTCCTGCACAAGTGTTCCTGTGTGTCCCCACTCTGAAAAAACTCCACTGGAAGTCTGAGACAAGAAGTCCCCCCCCCCCCCAGAAGTGCCACCCAGTGCGGGAATGTCACTGTGTGCAGAATCCACCTTGGATTGTTGTTAACTGCTATCAAGTCAACTTCAGCCTATTGCAACCTGATGAATAAGAGACTTCCAAGTCACCCTATCATCAATGGCCCTGCTCAGATCTTGCAAACTCAAGGCCATGGCTTCCATGATTGGGTCTATTCATCTGGAATGTGATTTTCCTTTTTTCCTACAGCCCTCTACTTTACTAAGTGTTATTGTCTTTTCATGTGAGTCATGCTTTCTCATGATACAGCCAAAGTACAACAGTCTCAGTTTAGTCATTTTGGCTTCTAGGCTGAGTTCAGTCTTGATTTGCTCTAGGACTCCTTTATTTATCTTTTCAGCAGTCCATAGTATTTGTAGAATTCTTCTCCAGGACTACATCTCAAATTATTAACTTTCTCCCTATCAGCTTTCTTCACTGTCCATACATAGAAATTGGGACAATCCTAACTTTGGTATTCAGTGATATATCTTGACACTTCTTGATCTTGTCAAGTTCTTTCATAGATGCCTTTTCAAGTACTAGTCTTCTGATTTCTTCACTGCAGTATCCATTCTGATTAATGACTGAGCCAAGATATAAAAAAAAATATTTGTCTACTTTAAAGTTATGCAAATCATATGTGAGCATTCTTTTTATTTGGTTTTTTTAATTTAATATTTTTTATTATCAAACATAAACAGACAGTATTCAGTATTCATTTCAAGTCTCTACTATTTTCTGGAAGTAATATGGTATTAGCTGCATATTATAAATTGTTGCTTCTTCCAGTTTTCATGCCCCCTTTCTCTGAGTCTAAGCCTGCTTTACGTATGATATGTTCAGCATACAAGTTAAACAGATAGAGTGGTAAATTAGCATTGCCTGACCCCCCCTTGCCAATTGGAAACCATTCCTTTTCTCTGTATTCAGTCCTAGCAGAAGCCTCTTCCCCTGAGTACAGGTTATGCATCAGGATAATCAAATGTTGTGGCACACGCATTTTCAAAACAAGGAATCTATAGCTTTTCATGATTTATACAAAGGCTTTACTATAAAGTACAGGCTGATTTTCTTTTGAAATTGTTTGATGTGCTCTGTTATCCAGCACGTGATCTCTAGTGTTTCTTTCTTTACTGACTCCAACTTGAATCTGGCATTTCTCACTCCATAGATTGTAATAGTCTCTGTTGTAGAATTAGATAGCTACCTTAAATATATTTGTATAGCCTTTCAGAAGCTGCAGGACACTTTACAGTTATCTCTGGAAATGAACTTTGTTATTCTGAAAACAGAGAATTTGGAGACAGGAAAAGCAAAGTTCTGACATTCTGAATCCCTCCCCAGTTTTCCCTCATAGGTGATTTCCAACCATACATAGAACTACTAAACTTATTCTAATAGCTGCCATAGCCTCTTCTCTCTCTCTTCTCACCTTTATTTGCTTAGTAAATATGCTGTCCATCCTTCCTTCTGTTCTTTTTGCATGGTTTTTAGTAAAACTGGCCCTGCCCACTCTGGGGAAGATCTCAGTCAGGTCCGTAATTATCAATATTCTTTGTGAATGTGATTTTGCTATATTCTCTATGTCCAGTTTTGACCATGGCCTGGCCTGGCCTACATCTGACAACTTGCCACTGTTACTAATGTAATGCAGCATAACAAAGCAAGCTAACCAAACAAGTATACATGCAGAGAGCAACCACCTTCCCATCCACAAACCTCCACCCCACACAACTCAAGTCATAACAGCATTTCTCTTTATGTACTTTCAGTAGAACATTTTCGAACACACACGTCACTTGTTTAACTCAATGCCTGTGATTAATAGGCTTATAATTTGTGTGGCAGCTTTTTTTCAATGATTGTTTTTAAGGTTATTGATTGAACATCATCTTGAGTGGTGTTTAGTGGGAAAGCAGTGAATATAATCTAGAAGCAAGTAAATAAATAAATATCATGACACTAGGAAATAATATGGGGGCTGTAAAAAAATGTATAGTGACCACAGAACATAACCCCAAAGGAATCAATATTTTACCTTCTTGCCACAAACCACATCATAAAACAAAAGCATGAAGGATGAGTATTTATTATCAAACAGTGGGATCTCCCTCACTGACTTTCTTCAGCCGGAAGGTGAACTTGGGAATGCTCTAGTTCAGGAATCTCAACACTGAGCAAGGGATTAGAGTAGATTGTCTAAAACCGTGCTTTCTAAGCTATTTGAAGTAGCAGGCCACCACTTTTTTTCTGATGTGCAATGGACTAGTATTATATTTGTGCCATATTATTATTGTAGTCACATAGTTTCCTAGAAACCTATCACTAACAGGCTGCAGATTGCGCAGGGACTGGCACTGGTCTGTGAACCACCACTTGGAGTACCACTGGTCTCCTACTCTACAGTTCTATAATCCACAGCACTCTCTGGTGTATCCCTGCTCAGCAATAGGGTCAATTCATTCCACATGGCTTAATCCCTGTTAACTGAGAATAGGACTGCAGTCTCATAAAATTAGCACACACCGTGTTTCAAATGATCCCTATAATGATTTCTAATTTATGGTTTGATTAATGTAGAAGAGATATTTCTAGATTTGTTTGGGGAGGAAAGAAACCCTGGTTGAGATATAAGTCAATGACAGATTGTAAACTTGATCTGCTGGATTTTAGGCTTTTTCATGAGGCAGCAAGCTTGAGCTGGTTAAAATCATGAATACTATTAAACAATCCCAAACTGTTAGTGCTAGAAGGCCATGACCTGCACTTTGGCTGGAATGGTTTCCTTCCGTATAACAAAGCTCAAGTACAAAAAATATTCATTAAGCATGTGGTAATACAAGCACTATATAAAGTGTGGATTAAATATAAAGAAATATTATATACCACCACCCCCCCCCCCCCGGTTATCCCCCTTGAAGGCATTTTCACTTAGAGGGTTGCAGAAACAAGGGCTAATGTATGCCAATTGTTGACCTTTGTTGGGGAGACATATCAATTTAAAAGCAGACAAGAGCTCTTAGACGAAGGCTTCAGCATCTAGTGGTTTTCATATTTGCACATTACTGAAAGATTTAAAGTTGATAAAACTATAGGAGGATTTGATTTCAGAAAGAGCAAAACCGAAGAACATTTTTGAAAGGATAACAACTTGATTGGTAATTTCTATAGAATGCTATCAGATTATAATTTAGAAGATTGCATGGTAAAATGGGCAAGAGATATAGACCATAATGTAGACATGGAGGAATGGGAGAAATTGTGGGAGAACAATATCTGTAACACTAAATGCTTTGATTTTAAAGAAAAGTTTTGGAAGATAATGTATAGATGGTATCTCTCCCCTGACAGACTTGCCAAGATTTATAAGGGCTCTAACAACCTCTGCTGGAAGTGTGGCGAGGAAATTGTGTCATTTTACCACTGTTGGTGGAGGTACAAGAGAGTAGAGAAATTCTGGTTTATGGTAAAATCGAAAATGCAAATTATCTTACAAAGAAAAAATAATCTTTTTTTCTATTAGGGCTATTCCACTATGATAAAAATGCTGAGCAAGAAGAGGGTAGGCTCAGCTGGCACATGGTAACAGCAGCTAGAATCCTCTGGACTAAATATTGGAGATTGCCAATTACTTGGACAGAGGAAGAATGACACAGTACACATAGCACAAATGAAAAAAGGGAAAGCTAATAGAAAATTTTCCAGAGTTTGGGAAAAGTTCTTTGCATATTGTCATTGAAAATTCAATAATTTGAATATTACTGGATTTGATGATGGTTGAACTATTTAATTTTGTTCATAGGAGACAGATCTATGCAGTAGATAGTTTAAATTAAAAAGAGAATTAGAAAATTGGGAAATTGTAAAGGGAAATGATATGAGTATCTTATCAATTATCAATTCTTTTTCTGTTTCTACTAAGAAGGTTGGCTAACTACAATGATGTATGGTGATCCCAGAAGTCTCTTTTATCATATTGTCAGTGTGTAATTGATTTCATGTATGTTTTTCTTGTGATATAGTATATTTTATGTGAATAATTGTTATATGTTGAATTATGTTTTATGTGTATGATAAATCAATAAAGATATATTTTTAAAAGATAAAATTAGCACATACCATTCTTATACATTCACATTGGGAAGCAATTGAAATTGATTGACCAGCCATTAGTTAAGGTGTATAAAAAGGTTTTTCTGTGCTTCATATGAGTCAGTGTCCACACGAGAAGGTCTTCAAATGTTCAGAAGTTCACAAATCTAGACCAAGGATAGATATGTTTGTAACATCAAAAAAGCTTTTATTAAAAATTCAAAAAATTGATATCCTAACTAAGATTATCTTCGATCATTATCCAATTTTGATGGAGATAAAAGAGAGAAAGTCTGACTATACCTGGAGACTAAAAGAATATCTGCTAAAAAATGAAAACATAATCAATAAATTTAAAAAAGAATTAAAACATTACTTTATAGAAAATATGATAGAGGGGATTATGAATAAAACAATATGGGATGCTGGAAAGGTGGTAGCAATAGGATTAATGATAAAATTATTTTTGGAAGAAAGAGGAAAATAAGATAGTAAGAGAATTAAAAATAAAAGAACAAAAATGGAGGGCAGGAGGTGACAAGAAGTTAAAATTAGAAATACAAATTTTAGAACATCAATTGAAAACATTAACAATAAACAAAATGGAAATGAAGCTACAATACATAAAGCAGAAACATTTTGAAATGAGAAATAAATCAAGTAAACTGATGGCCAACTTGATAAGAAAAGAAAAAAAAAAACAGAGATAAAAGTATAACTAGCCAGGAAGAGATCAAGAAATCTTTTGAAATATATTATGAAACATTGTATAAAAATATGAAGGATAGGTTGAAAACTAAGGGGAAGATACAAGATTATTTTTAAAAGAATTAAATGGGAATATAACTTCCAAAACGTTGGAAGAAATCCTAATTATACCATTGAGAAATACATTGAATAACATACAAATTTATGAATTCCAGAATCATGGAAGGACACCATCATTACTTTAATTCCAAAAAAAGACAGAGACAATCAGGAAGTCAAGAATTATAGACTTATATCACTATCAATTTACAGTATAAAATATTCACCTCAGTCATCATTGAAAAATTAAAGAAGACCCTAAATGAATTGATTCATGAGAACCAGAATGGATTTCTGCCAAAATGACACATAAAAAACAATACAAGAATGGTTCTTAATGCCATTGAATATTTTGAAAGTCATAATGAAATGTAACTCACAATAATCTTCATTGATGCCGAAAAGGCTTTCGATAAGGTAAGCTGGATATTTATGGAAGAAGTCATCAAGATAATGAGCATGCGTGAAAAGTTCGGAAAATGAAAACAAGCAATTTATTTTAAAAAAGAACACAGACAATAGTTAACAAGGAAAAAACAGGAGATATAAAAATAGAAAATGGCACTAGGCAAGGCTGTCTGTTGTCACTGTTACGATTCATACTGGTATCAGAAATCCCAAATACCAAAATAAGAGAAGATTGTATCATACAAAGAATAAATATAAAAAGTTATAGCTACAAAATAAAAGCTTGTAATATTTTTAGAAGATCCCTTAAAGAGTATAGAACATATATTATCAATCATGAGAGAATTTGGAGAACTAGCAGAGTTCAAAAGAATATGTCTAAAGGAGAAGAGAAAAAGTTGAAAAGATAAATGGAATTTAAGATAGAAAGGAAAATAAAATACCTAGAAATAATAATAACAAAGTAAAACGAAGATCTTTTGGAAAATAATTATAACAGAGTGTGGAAAGAAATTCAAAAGAATCTAATGAAATGGTCAAAATTGCAGATTTCCTTGTTAGGAAAATATCTTTAATTAAAATGAACATTCTACCAAAACTAATGCATCTGTTCCAGACAGTACCTATAACCCAAAATGAGAAGTGCTTCAATGAATGGCAAAAAGAACTACCTTTTTTTTTTTGAGGTAAGGGAAAAAACCAAGGATCAAATGTCAATCTAACAAAAGCGAAAGATAGATGAGGTTGTGCCATACTAGATCTTAAATTATACTACTATAACAGTTGTATGAGCTGGGTAAAAGAAAGGATACAACTTGATAATGAAAGGATGCTATGTATAGAAAGTCAGAATATCAGATTTGGATGCCATGCCTTTTTGTGTTATGGAAAACTAAAATGTTATATAGACTTTAAACACCATTATGTAAGAAAGTAATTATTAAGAGTATGGTTAAAAATAAATAAATAAATAAATAAATAAATAAATAAATAAATAAATTCTACAGGAAACTACCACTTTTGGTGTCATTTCAAGAACCCCTGTATACAGCAATAGGAACAGTAATACATCATGGGTCAAGTATGGAGATATCATAGCATGGGAAGGAAAGAAAGAATATAAAATGAAGCCAAATAATGTTTAGAAAAAGAAGGACTAATTAACAACTGGTTCTTATATATACAGCTGAAGGAAAGATTCAACGTAGACAAAAGAACGGAGGGATTTGAGGAAGATAAGACAGAATTAGACAATATAATTACAGATAAAGGAAGTCATCATATATCAAAATATTATAAATTATTCAAATACAGAAATTTAGAACAGGAAACAATAAAACAAGTAACGGCAAAGTGGTCACATGATTTAGGAAGGAACATCAACCTCGAAAACTGGGAAAAGGCATGTCAATCAACAAATAAGTTTATACTTTGTCAAGACTCAAAATGATGCACCATTGGTATCTTTCACCAGTTAAATTAAATGTGATGTACAACATAGGAAATATAAAATGCTGGAAATGTTTAAAAAGTAAAGACACATTCCATCCTATCTGGTAGATATATGATTATTCTGGAGAAAAATACATAAAAATAACTAAAATAATGCAAGTTAAAATACCAATGAATTCAGATTTATATATATATATATATATTTTGCTAAATATGACTCGTGAAATTGATAGGAAAGTGGAAAAAAGATTTGGAAGAATATTGTTATATATGGTGACAACAGCAAAAACTGTGAATGCTAAATATTTGAAGAAAAATGAAATCCCAAGCATTAAAGAATGGTTAGTACATCTGAGGGAAATGATGAATATGGACATTATAACAGCCTTAATCTAGGACAGATTAGTAGATATGATAGAAAAACAGTGAGACCCGATTAAAGAATTATGGAGGTTAAAGTGAAAACCATGAAGATGAAACAACTGAATTGACATTATAGAATAAAGATAAAAATTAAATAGAAAAAATTGCTTATATCAAGGAAATATAAAGACTCGACATAACTAGAGTTTATAGAAATATATAACATCATTTGGCTATATCAGCATTTCATTTACACTAAAGTGGATAGCGATTTAGTGAGATTAATATACACAAAATTCATATTAAAGATAAGGGATATATTTAAGCTGTATATATAGATTTATGATAAAAACAAGATAATGATAAGTATATAGTAGTTCTCAAAAAATTTTCAGTCAGAAAAAGAAAGACAAATATATAAGGTTACCTAACCGGGAAGAATTATTTACAGGAATCACCTACTGTACATACTCAACTATAAGGCCCTACCAGTCACTGTGCTCCTAAATGTGACTGTCTTCTTAAAATTGTTGTTGTTCCTCTGTGTCTTTAAGTCATTTCCAACTAAATGGGACCAAGCACAGGTTTTTCTTGGCAAGATTTGTTCAGAGGGGATTTCTCACTGCCATCTTCTGAGGCTGATTGTGACTTGCCCAGGGTCATCCAGTCGGTTTCACGGATAACCTGGGAATTGAACCCTTGTCTCCAGAGTCATCATCCAATGTTCAAACCATTACAGTACTCTTCTTAAAATGCAAGTAATGGAACATCCAGCATTGTTGACTTGTGATTTAGGGACAGCTCTTTCATTCTTTCACCTTCTCCTCTCCCTCTATTCATATTCTATTCAGGAATAAGAGGCTGGAGGTCAGGACTTCCAAAACCCATTGGGATAAATCTGTAAGATCCTGTTAACACTTTAACAATGATGTTTGCATGCCCCAGTGTGGGCTCATTGCAGGTACCTCACAGAATCATGGGCTGTGACTGGGGATGTGGCAGCAGTACAGCAAGGTATGTTGGTTTATTGAATAGCTTGTGTCTCCTCCCAGAAACTTACCAGGGTGGTTTAGGAAGGGGGAAATAGCTCAGCAGCAAATATCAAAACTGGTGTGCTTATTTTGGCTGAATCCTGTTTTACTCTGCTTTGCTTCCAGCATTATGTCTTTGTTTCACTAGCATACAATGGAATCTCCCCCTTCACTCACAATTCTATAACAATTGTTTTTCTTCTGAAGAGGCAAACTTCACTGTGTATTGATTTATCTGTTTCTCAGCATGCTTCATCTATCTGTAACAAAGCCATTATAGAAGAGAAAGTGGGGAATGGCACACTCAATATTGTTGGTGCTTCTGCTTTTGATGTGTGGTGGCAATAGTTGTTTTTTTTCTGTTGTTTTCCTGTGTGAGTTGAAATGCAAAACTGCTTACATCAAAGCTGTGTACACCCTCCAGCTGTCCAGTTTTGGCAGGGATAACTCTGATTAGTGCTTGTCATCCCACTTTTTCAGCTCCTTTTCAAGTGTCCTGTTTTCTCTATCCTCACCTCACTCTCCTCCTCCATCTTCAGCTTACGTCAATTGCTGAAATGCTGTCCGTACATGTGTGCTGTGCAACTCCAGTGCCTGTGTAACAACTGATGATAGGACTGAGGGTGCATCTAGAGTCTATAACTAATTCAAACTAGCAGTTTGAAACCACTACTGCCATGGCTCCATCCTATAGAATCATAGGACTTGTAGTTTTGTGAGACACCAGCACTCTCATGCAGTGAAGACTGAAGACCTTTGCAAGTCCCAACATTCCATAGGATGGAGCTGCAGCAATTAAAGTGGTGTCAAACTAATCATTTATACAGTGTAGATGCACCATGAGAAAGTGTAGGCTGGGATGTAAGCTCAAGAGAAGCCATCTGCAGGCCCCTGCATGGGGTGGAAAGTAAAATTTCTGTAAAGTCCAGGAACTACAGGTGCATTCGCACAAAGAATTGACCCATCTGCATAGTTAAGAAACCAGTGCTTTCAACTGGCAAACAGGACATCTTATTTTTGGCTTCTATAACATGCTGGAGAAATGTATTATATATGGGCTTTAAGAACTTCTCCAAATAGTTATCACGGTAGTTACAGTTTTAAAATTAACATTTTCCAGCTTCTTAAAAGTATTATTAGAAGAATTAGTTTGAAATGATTTGAAAGTCTTAATGCAGCAATACATGGCATATCATGATCCAGTATTTAATCTATGTGATATGGCTTATCCATCGTTTAGTGAGAAAATTACCCATAAGCAGGCTTGCCTATGGTCTAAGCAGAAGAGGCTTATCCCAAATTGTTCTGATTCCACTCTGAGCAACCAGTATCCAGAACTATAAAAGCAACTGCAACCAGTTACATTCCAGAAAGAAGGAAATTATTCCAATAATAATGCAACTGATAGCCTCGACAGACTGGCAATAAAGGCTGGCATTGGGGCAAAGTGGGCAGCATGGCATCTGCATAACACACACTCCACCCCAATGCCAGTGTGATGCTGCATGCCCCAGCACACAGCATGCCGTGTCATGGTGATCCTTTGGCGCTGTATCCAGATAATGCAGTGCCAAAGGAGCATTGAAAAGCTGCAGTGCCGGTGGCTATGCTACCCTTTCCATGGTGCTAAAAGGAATCACTTTTTGCAGCTCCTTTTTGTGCCACAGGAAGCCCAGATCGGGGCCATGGCATGTAGTTGCCATGGCCCTGATGCAGCGCAGAAAGGGGTGGTCTGTTCAGCCCTTAGTTATAACTTCATTACCAGAAAAGGGAAAATAATTGTAAGTCAATTAGCTGAACCTGTCAGAGGTTCCAACTAGAATAGATCTACAGTTGACCCTCCTTATCTATGGATTTTTTATGCTTGGATTTGAGCATACATGACTTGAAAATATTCCCCAAATGTATAAATTGCAAATAGCAAACCTTGATTTTCCATTTTATATATGGGACACCATTTTGTTGTGCCATTATATTTAATGGGACTTGAGCATCCATGGATTTTGTTAACCATGCAGGGTCCTGGAACCAAACCCCAGCGGATAACAAGGGCCCACTGTATTGAGTCACTTGTTGACCCATGAATCAACACTTATCTAAATCCCATTTTTAAAATGGTATCTGGCACTACCAATACAATTCAGGCTATTCTTTGTAATGAACTATCTCTAAGCAGTGTCCACAACAATATTTGGAAGTATATCCTCATCTCTAAAAAGGGATGTTCCTGTTCAGAGAGGCTAGTCTGGAACAGGAACTTTGTAATCTTGCTCCAGGTTTATAGAGTGTTTCAGGGATGAGGAGAAAGAGATTCATGTAAGACAGAAAGAATGAAAAATACCTTTTCCTTCTCTATCTCAGTCTCCTGAAACTGTCATCCCATATTCTATGGTACTACAAGGTCCAGAATAGAAGCTGAATATGCTAATGCTTTATAACATGCTACCAATGAGCTTAGATTCACTGCTATTTAGAATTTACCCTCAACACAAGGATGGGTAAAGTCCAGAGGTTGGTGAACAACAAGTACTATGAATCCTCCTTATGGCTATGATTGATGTTCCACCATGGAATAATGAGACCAGACAACAAACTGGGGTAAAACAGGGCCACTTTATTGACCTAATTACAGCTCTAAAATCCTGAAGACCATAAAAGGGGGGAGTGACCTGGTCGGGGCTCAGCTAGGGCAGGTGTCATACCCTGACTACCTCCCCAGCCTTCCCTCGGGCAAAACACCTGCCCCCCGCAGGGCAGTCCGGCTAGCCTGGACTGCCCCTCGGGCCGGACCTCTGGTTGGAAGATAGACCCGGGCACCCCACCCAAGCCCTGAAACTTTATAAGTGGGGTGTGAAGTCCCAGATCTACCTCAAGGATCGAGTCCTTCGCCACCTCCAGGCCATAAAACCCTATAGAGGTGGTTCCAGAGCTCTACCTCAGAGGTCGTATGTAACTCTTGAACGCCGTGGACCTCCAACGACCAATCCGCTGTATCCCTTGAGCGGGAATACCCATAGCCGCAGCAGTGGAAGCCGCTCCTATGCGGAAGGAGTGAGTACCAAACTGAGCCCTGGGCAGCCCGAGCCTGGCCAAGGCTTCGGAGGTCACCCTCCAAAATTGGTATTTAGTTAGCGGGGACCTGTCAGCATGGCAAAAGAGGGTACCAGAGTGCGTTCCCCTAATCTCCATATATTCCTTCAATGCGGTAACTGGGCACAAAGCCCTATTGGAACTACAGGCTAGGGTAACCAAGATCCCTTTCCCCTTCTGGTCTGTCTTGGAGCGGCGAATCCTAAGTTTCACCATCCCCCTAGTAGCAGTTATGTCCTCCCACTCCAATGCCCGCCTGGATGCGTCATGCTTGGCTGCCACCACTAGCTCACTGATTCTAAGGGCTCCGAAAAATGCAGTAAGGGATGCTGCGTGGAATAACGCTGCCTCGAAAGGTGATGTACATAGGGCAGGCCAAATGGCCTGCAGGCCCTCTAGTATCCGAGGTGACAGGGGCTCCCTCCAATCACCCCTGCGCCCCCGCTCCCTGGCCCAACCTTCAAGCGCTTTACGCACCCTAAAGTCCCCGGTGTTGTCTGGGAAACCCTGCGCCTTAGCCGCAAATGCTAATGCTGACAGCCTGCCCTTGATGGACTGCGGCGCAAGCCCCCTATTTTTAAGCGCCACACAGTACTGCAGGATGTGATCCACTGGTAAGGGCCAGATATGCTGGAGTCCACATGCTGATCTAAATGACTCAAAGTCCCTACCTGCACTCCGATAGCTAGCACTAGTGCTGGGAGCTAGGGACTGGCTTATGGCCCGGATAATCTCACGCCTCCAAGATTCCATAGGTCTGGTGGGATCGGCACTGGGAAGGGGTCTGCTTCTGGGGCCAGCTGTCTGAAGCGCTGCATCTGCTGTCGCAAGAGAGAATCGGGTATCCCATTATCAAGTCCCGGGACATGTCGGGCCAAGAAAAGGATGTTAAAGCGGAGGCAGTGTAAAACAAATGCTCTAACCAGGCGCATAACCCTTGGGGACCTAGATGATAGCGTGTTGATGACCTGGACTGTGGCCATGTTGTCACACCAGAAGTGGACTGCCGAATTAGCCATATCATTTGCCCAGATTCGTGATGCCACAACAATTGGAAAAAATTCTAGGAATGTGAGGTCAGACAGTATGCCCGTGCCCTGCCATTCGTGTGGCCAAGCCTCAGCACACCAATGGCCCTGGAAATATATTCCAAACCCTGTGGACCCGGCAGCATCAGATGTTACCTTCAGGGCATCTTTGATCCTGAGATCCTCTCTCCAAAAGGAGACCCCATTAAAAGATTGCAAAAATTCCTGCCACACTGTCAGATCCTCCCTGATTCCATGAGTGATTCTGATCCTGTGGTGAGGCCTCCGCGCCCCCTTTATTGCCTCACAGAGTCTCCTGAGGAAAGCTCTTCCTGGGGCAACTACCCTGCATGCGAAATTTAGGTGACCAATGATTTCCTGGAACTCCCTGAGGGTGGCCTTTGTATGTGACAAAAAAGCTGCAATTCTGACTCTAAGGTCCTCCAATTTGCACTGTGGTAGCCTGCATGATTGATTTATGGTGTCTATTTCAATACCTAGGAAGACTAGGGAGGTAGAGGGGCCTTCAGTTTTCTCATGTGCTACGGGAACACCCAGATCATCCGCTAAAGAAAGGAACTGCGCCATCAACCAGGAGCATTCCCCAGATCCCGGACCACCCACAAACAGGAAATCATCGAGGTAATGGATGACTCCCTTGTGCGCTGCTCTGACCTTAAGGGCCCATTCGAGAAAGGTGCTGAATTTCTCAAAAGCCGCGCAGGACACCGAGCACCCCATTGGCAGGGCCCGGTCCATGTAAAACCTTCCTTCAAAAGAAAATCCCAATAGGCAAAAATCATCCGGGTGGACCGGGAGCAGGCGAAAAGCTGACTTAATGTCGCACTTGGCCAGCTCCGCACCCGTACCCATTCTGCGTATCAATTGGACAGCAGAATCAAAAGATGCATAACACACCGTACACAACTCCTCAGGGATCGAATCGTTGACCGACTCACCCCTTGGGTAAGACAGATGATGTAGCAGCAGCAGCGCAGAAGCAGCAGGTGGGGGCGTGGCCGGAACACCGGAGGCCTTTTAGGCCCAGCAGCAGCCTTCTCTCCCCAGCAGCAGCGCAGAAGCAGCAGGTGGGGGCGTGGCCGGAACACCGGAGGCCTTTTAGGCCCAGCAGCAGCCTTCTCTCCCCAGCAGCAGCGCAGAAGCAGCAGGAGGGGGCGTGGCCGGAACACCGGAGGCCTTTTAGGCCCAGCAGCAGCCTTCTCTCCCCAGCAGCAGCGCAGAAGCAGCAGGTGGGGGCGTGGCCGGAACACCGGAGGCCTTTTAGGCCCAGCAGCAGCCTTCTCTCCCCAGCAGCAGCGCAGAAGCAGCAGGTGGGGGCGTGGCCGGAACACCGGAGGCCTTTTAGGCCCAGCAGCAGCCTTCTCTCCCCAGCAGCAGCGCAGAAGCAGCAGGTGGGGGCGTGGCCGGAACACCGGAGGCCTTTTAGGCCCAGCAGCAGCCTTCTCTCCCCAGCAGCAGCGCAGAAGCAGCAGGTGGGGGCGTGGCCGGAACACCAGAGGCCTTTTAGGCGCAACGATGCTAACACACCCGCGGACAGTGAACTGTGACGCAAAAGAGGCGGCACCAGCGGCGGAAGAAGGAAGTGTAGAGGCCTGGGGCCAGCCAGGCGACCTACCTGCCAACAGCTCCCTTCAGAGAGCCCAGAGGGTAGTGGGAGGATGTACGGACGTGCAAGGGCAGCATAGAACAGCTAAAGCACACCTGCCCCTCCGAGTCACCACTACCCCCTTTATTATCATCCAATCCTGTTTGGACGCTATGCTGTTGTGGGGAATTTTGGTCTTCTTTCATCCCCCTCTCTATTATATTGATATGTTGTGGAGGAGAAGGAGTATATTAATATGGGAGGAGAGAATGAACTACTTGGGGAGGGAGAGGGTAACCTTTCCGATGATGTGAGCGGGGCTCCGATCCAAGTTGTGTGGGGCAAGGGGAAGTATGACGGTAGGAGAAAGGACAGGCGTTACAGGGGAAGGCGTGATCGATGCTTAATATCTATCTCTCCTTCCAGTCCTTCTCCTAACCAACAGGGCCTGAGGGTTACTCCAACCATACCACAAACCCTGTCTCTGCTCCTGTGCAATGCCAGGTCCATTAGGAAAAAATCCCACATTATATACGATCTAATTGAGGATAACAACTGTGACCTGGCTTGCATAACCGAGACCTGGCTAGGGCCTGAGGGTGACGCTGTGTGGGCTCAGGCCCTCCCATCCGGGTACTCGGTGAAGGACCAGAACAGGTTAGGTGGGCGGGGGGGGGGTGTTGCCTTGGTGCATAAAAACACCTTGTCTCTAACCAGGAACCATGTTCGTCAGACCTCCTATATCGAGTGTATTTACCTGACCCTGAAGGCTAGAGACAGTCTAGGGATTCTGTTAGTCTACCGGCCACCCCGTGCGCTAACAGACTCCCTTAACGAGCTGACACAGTTGGTCTCGGAGCTGGTGTTGGAGTCCCCCAGGCTTTTAGTCCTGGGAGACTTCAACATTCCCTTCGTGGCCAACGCAGTTCTATCCGGTGCGGCTCGGGAATTCATGGATACCATGACAGCCATGGGCCTGTCTCAGCTGGTTTCGGGTCCAACGCATTGTGCGGGGAATACACTCGATTTGGTCTTCTGTACGGACATGGAAAATCCGTGGGCGGAAATTACCAACATTTCCGCCCTGTCATGGACGGATCATTTCCTGGTGAAGGCTAGCATCAAGGCATCAACCCAGATCCCCTCCGGGGGTGGCGGACCCATTAGGATGGTCCACCCTCGAAGGCTGATGGAACCTGCTAGGTTCCAAGAAGCCCTAGAGGGGTATATGGTTGGAAGTGACGGCGATACTGTTGATGCCCTAGTTAACATCTGGGATACTGACCTCTCTAGGGCTATACACAGTATCGCTCCCAAGCGCCCTCTCAGACCTGCTTCCAAAAGGAAGCCCTGGTACACGGAAGATCTCCGGGCCAGGAAGCGGGTTCTGCGACGGCTAGAGCACGCCTGGCGGAAACACCAGCGTTTATCCGACAAGGCTCTCCTAGACCTTCATTTAAAGGCCTATGGAGAGGCGATACGAGCAGCTAGGAACTCGTTCGTTGCTGCTCGTGTCGCGTCCGCGGAGTCGCGTCCAGCAGAGTTGTTCAGGGTAGTGAGGGAGCTAACTCAGCTCCCTCCTGCCCCGAACCAGATCCTTGAACCTACTAAGGCCTGCTGTGACCAATTTAACAACTTCTTCGCGGATAAAATCTCTCGGATAAACGAAGGTCTGGACGCCAGGGTTATAACAGAAACCAGAAGAGAGGCATCCAGAGCTTCCGTGGACTCAGTTGTACTGGATCAGTTTGAGTCTGTCAGTACCGAGGATGTGGACAAGATCCTTAGAAGTGTTAGGAAGACAACCTGCTCTCTCGATCCCTGCCCCTCGTGGTTAGTGGCACAGGGGGGACCGGTGGTTACTTCTTTATTACACCGGATTACCAACCTTTCTTTGAGGGAAGGTCAATTTCCGGAACAGCTTAAATTGGCCACAATTAAACCTATATTAAAGAAGCCTTCCCTTGACCCCCTGGTTCACAATAATTATCGGCCAATCTCGCTACTGCCATTCTTGGGGAAGGTGATCGAGAGGGCGGTTGCAATCCAGCTTCAATCGATCTTGGATGAAACGGATTTTCTAGATCCATTTCAAACCGGTTTCCGGGCGGGCTACGGAGTTGAGACTGCCATGGTCGCTCTGGTCGATGATCTCCGTCTGGGCATCGACAGGGGTAGCGTGTCCCTGTTGGTGCTCTTGGACATCTCAGCGGCTTTCGATACCATCGACCATGGTATCCTTCTGGAACGCCTGGCAGAGGTGGGAATCGGGGGCACTGCGCTCCAGTGGTTCCGGTCCTACCTCTCTGGGAGGTTCCAGATGGTGCAGCTGGGGGACGTCTGCTCCGATAAGAGGGCCCTTACATCTGGGGTCCCTCAAGGAGCTATTCTGTCCCCCATGCTTTTCAACATTTACATGAAACCGCTGGGAGAGATCATCCGGAGGCATGGGGCGCGGTGTTATCAGTACGCTGATGACACCCAAATAGTCTTCTCTATGTCTCCGACTGATGCAGTGACCAGGGATGGCGTCGCTCCTCTTGTGACCTGTCTGGAATCGGTAATGGACTGGATGAGGGAAAATAGACTCAGCCTGAATCCAGAGAAAACGGAAGTACTCGTGATAGGTTCCCCTGGTCCGGGTAAGGAGGTGGTTCCACCTGTCCTTGGCGGGGTCACGCTCCCCGTCAGGGACACTGTACGCAGTCTGGGGGTGCTCCTTGACTCGTCGCTCCATCTAACTTCTCAGGTGGACGCGACCGTCAGGAGCACCTGTTATCAGCTTCGGCTGATACGCCAGTTGCGACCCTATCTGGACCGGAGGGACCTTGAAACCGTAGTACATGCTCTGGTAACCTCTCGGTTGGACTTCTGTAACGCGCTCTACATGGGGCAGCCTTTGTATCATACTCGGAAGCTACAACTAGTGCAAAATATGGCGGCACGGGTGGTCACTGGAGCTCCCAGGACCGCCCATATAACACCTATCTTGAAAGACCTACATTGGCTGCCGATTCGCTTCCGGGCGCAGTACAAAGTGCTGGTTGTTACCTATAAAGCCCTATATGGCTCGGGCCCAGGGTACCTAAAGGACCGTCTCTCCCCACATAATCCGCCCCGCACACTGAGATCTACCGGACAGCGTATATTGAGAGTTCCAGAGGCTAGATTGATGAGCACTACAAAAAGGGCGTTCTCCATCTCTGCCCCTTACCTCTGGAACTCTCTACCTACTGAGCTCCGCTTATCCCCCACCCTCATCCAATTTAGAAAGGACCTGAAAACACATCTATTTCAACAGGCATATTTGTAAATGGGTCTCTCTTGTGGTTTGCCCTGTTAGATATGCTGCCATTGTCTTTCCATCATAGCTTTACGCTGGGAGGTATCGTTTTTTATTGTTTTTAATCTTGTATTGTTTTACTTGTTTTATTGTATTGCTTGGATTTTAAACTATGCTTGATGTTTTAATGTCTTTTTATCTTGTACACCGCCCTGATCTTTTTGGAAGGGCGGTATAAAAATAAAATTTATTATTATTATTATTATTATAATCCTGTACTCTCCCGGTGCCTTCTTAGGGACGACACCGAGAGGAGAGAACCTGATGTTAGGGAGGGGTGGGGAGGAAAATGGGCCTACTACTCTGCCTTCCCTCACCTCCTTGGCTATCTTTTCCCGCACAACTGACTCAAGGCTGAAAACTGACTTAAGATTCTTTGCAAAGTACGGTTTTCGAGGTCCCTCGTATGGGATCCTGAAACCAAACTTGAAGCCCTCTAGCAAATAACGCCGTGCCTCACTATCAGGGTAAGGGCGGAGGAGGGCCTCCAGGACCCCAAGCCTAATTGGACTGGGGCCCTTTTGCAGCCACACTGGCCGCTGCTGTGGCTCTCTTCGCCCCTTGATGCTCTCTGTGGCCGCCGCCGCTTCTTCCTTTCGGGCAATTACGAAAGGAATGCTTATCTGTGCAGATGGAGCATTCATGCCTGTACTTGCAGGGGCGACGGGTGCAAGCCCCGTGTACCCCAAACTCCCAGCATAGCTTATTCTTTAAACTATCTACGTTCTGGCTTTTGCTAGCCGAGCCACCCTGACCTTTATGGACTATGTGGCCACTATGCGAACGTTCGCCTGGGATGGGCCGGGCCGGGGTCATTATTTGCATCCATAGCTGGGAATGTGCCTGGTCCCACCTCAGCGTCGGGTTCATGGCCACCCTCATGCGGAAAGCCTCATCGTACTGGAGCCAAGCCAGCCCAGCATAATCCACGTAGGCTCGGTGTATGAGATCCATGTATTGAATGAGTGGGAAAGCCCTCCATGGCTGCACGCGGGCTATCACTCCCGCATAGATAAAGAAGCCCTGGAGCCAGTTCCTCCAATTCCTCTCCACTTTGCGTTGTTTGATCACCTCTTTTTCCTTATCGTCTAACCTCTCCCAGTCCTCCTTCTCCACCTCCCGATATAACAAGGAAAAAATGTCTACGAACTCCCCTTTTAGGATTTTGTCCAGTGTGGCCTGGGACAGATGGTCACCCAAGGGCATGGCTATGTCACCGAAGGGAATAGCCCCATACTGGACATTTCCATAGGCGCTGCTAGCCTGTATAGGCGAAGTAAGGGGCCCAAAGCCTGCTGGCTGTGGGTATGGTGAAACAGGACCCGGGGGGGGGGCGGAGTAAACAAATGTGGGTTGGGGGCATTCATACCGGCCCAGCTGGGCCAGGTATCAGGAGCTCCCCCTGGCCTGCTATAATTGGTCTCCCAGACCCCCCACGGCCACCCACTAGGCCCCTGCGAAGCAGGTAGGGTTGGGGGCTGAGCTGATGTAGAAGGGGTTGACTCACCTGGCCCGGCCTGCGTCCCCTGTGGTTCGAGGGCCTCCTCGACCTGGCTGTCCCGATCTCCTTCTGATTCCTCATTTCCTGCCGCTGGTGGTGCATATTCTGAAGCCAGGTAGCGCTCGAGCCTCTCTACCCTCTTTACGACATCTCGTTCATGAGCTTCTGGCTGGTCGCTCTGCTGTCTGTTTCCTGGGCTGAACCGCTGGGGCTCAGGCCCCTGCCCCGCAGCGGCATACAGAGCTTCAAGCCTCTCAATCCTTGCTACCACATCGCCACCCTGCCCTTGCTGGCCCAGGGCCCTGGGCTGAGCTAGCTGGGTGCGAGCCCTCTTTGGTGGTGGCCTCTTAGCAGGCTGTTTGCTCTTAGGAGCAGCAGAGGGCTTCTTTGGAGCCATTGTAATCAGGCCCTATGTGAACTATGGTAGCTGGTGGCACAGGAGTGAGGCTTCTGTTGCCGCTTAGCAATCACAATACGTGTCCTTCGCACGACAAAAACCCTGCTGGTCAGGAGAAGAACCGCTAAATGATGCCGCTGACTGTATGGTCAAGGAGGCTGTGCCCACCTGTACAACCCACACCCCACATGCTGAAATAAAACTAAAGGGGAACTAATTTGTGGCAATCCGGAGAACCTATCCCCCTGCCTGGTCCCGTGGAGTCTATCAAGCACCCGGCCTTAATTCCTCAGTCAGAGGGGCGGGCTAACACTAAATACTACTGTTATATTGTTATCTAAAGGGTTTGCCGTTACCTCTCTCTGAGGCTGAGAGAGTGTGACTCGCCCAAAAGGGTCACCCAGTGGGTTTCATGGCACCGAGCTGGGAACTGAGCCCCGGTCGCCAAAGTCACGGCCCAACACACTAACCCCTATACCATGCGGTTGCTTCCCCCCATGCCCAGGCCTTCCCCGCCCCCAGGTAGAGCCGCTGGGCCACGCAAAGCGACCCAGCAGTCAGGCCCAGGGGCCTCCCGGCGCTAGGGCTCAGGAGTCCCGTCGTGGCCGGGAGGAAGGGCCGCGGGGCCGCGCAGAGCGGCCACGTGGTTGCCTCCCTCCCTCCTGGGCTCAGAAGCTCGCCGGGAGAGCCGCAGGGCCACGCAAAGCGACCCCGCGGCCTGCTCCCGGCGCTAGGGCCCAGGAGCGCCGTTGGCGGCTGGTAGGAAGGGCCGCGGGGCCGCGCGAAGCGGCCACGCGGTTGCCTCCCTCCCTCCTGGGCCCAGAAGCTTGCCGGGAGAGCCGCAGGGCCGCGCAAAGCGACCCCGCGGCCTCCTCCCGGTGCTAGGGCCCAGGAGCGCCGCCACCGGCCGGGAGGTAGGGCCGCGGGGCCGCGCAGAACGGCCACGCGGTTGCCTCCCTCCCTCCTGGGCTCAGAAGCTCGCCGGGAGAGCCGCGGGGCCATGCAAAGCGACCCTGCGGCCTCCTCCCGGCGCTAGGGCCCAGGAGCGCCGCCACCGGCCGGGAGGTAGGGCCGCGGGGCCGCGCAGAATGGCCACGCGGTTGCCTCCCTCCCTCCTGGGCTCAGAAGCTTGCCGGGAGAGCCGCAGGGCCGCGCAAAGCGACCCTGCAACTTCTTCCCGGCGCCATGGGCCCAAGAGCGCCGCCACCAGCCGGGAGGAAGGCCACCTCCCCACGCCTGGGCCCCCCCAAGCCCCGAGAGGCCCACCGGGAGAGCCACCGGGCCGCACAACGCGACCCGACGCTCAGGCCCAGGAACCTCCCGGCGCCAGGACCCAGGAGCGCCGCTGCAGCAGGGAGGAAGGGGCTCACCTCCCCCCCATGGGCCCTGGAAGGAGGCTCGCCGCAGGTGAGGAAGCCCCCAAGGACGGAAGCCCCTTAAGGACCCCAGGACTGCATGGGTGCCCTCCCCCCGGGGCTAAGGGTTCTAAAGATTCTAACTTACCTTTAATCTCGCGGAAAACTCTGCAAGAGAGAGCACTGTAGGACAGGGCCGACCCTAAATAGGCCTTGGCCCCGCCCCCCAGTGCGACGTCACGGTGCTTAGCACCGCCCGTAGGTGGACCCCTGGTCTCCATCCATTGGTCCATCAAACAGGGCCCCTCCTCGCCATGCTGCAGGCAGCAGGCATTCAGGACCCACTTGATAGGATTTGCAATCTGACAACATCTGGAAAGCCAGACATGCCCCATTAGAACATCTGGTTTTGGCAGCATCTGGAGAGTCACACATTCCCTAGCCTTGCCTTACCACCTTGACATCAGGAAGCATTACACTGTCTGTTGTAACACTGTCCAAAGCAAAAGCTTATGAAAGCAACAGAGAGGGAAAAAGCAGTGATGTACAGCTGTGGTTCTCAAATCCTGGCCTTCCAGATGTTTTGGATTTCAGCTCTCTGAATTCCTCCCCATGTGTTGTTCTGGATGGTGCTTTTTGGAGTTCAAGTCCAAAATATCTGGAAGATGAAAGTTTAATAGCTACCTATCCACTTTTGACAGAAGGAATGTCTTCTTTTTCATTACTACAGAAGTGTGAGAACTCTAGAACAGGTATATGAAGATGCTCTGTATCTATATCCTTCTGTATGCAAGTTATCATTGGCTCAATCTTGTATTTGACTAGTTAGAGCTCTTACCAGAACAGGCACTGTGCTCTCTGTACTCTAGAGGAACCAGCATTCATTAGCAACAACAAACAATTTTATTGCTTTAGCACAAAGCCATAACAAACAACAAAAACTGTAACAATGCAACAAAACAGTATAAAAATTCCACAGTAAGTAAAATCACATCATAACCTTATATCCATATATAGTATATTAAAACTATATATTACATCAATAAAATAACAATGGCAGCACATCATAAACTTAACATAGCATTAAGAAAAAGGGTTTTTCAAGGTTTGTGCAAAGAAATTATGTTGCAGGCCAGATCAAGTAGTAGCTCAACCTGACCTCTTTTTCAAGACTGCACATGGAAGAGAGAGAAATTTTGCCTAACATTCTTTTGTCAGTTTGGATAGCAGAAGAGATTACCAAAGTGATCTCTGGGGATATTTCCACAGGGGGAGGCTGCAAGGAGGCAGGAAGTGCAAGGCAAGGTACAAGAGAGGGAGGCAGATAGGTGAGCGAAGCTGAGTATAAGGGATGGAGGTGAATGAAAGAGGGGAGAGGACGGAAGGGTGGTGAGCAAGGGGATAGGAAGAGGGCAGTGAGGATCAGCATGGACTAGATGGGTGAAAACAGGTGAGATCATGAAGGGGGAGATTAAAATGAAGATGGTGGTGATGGTGTATGTGCTTCTCCTGTCTCAGGCAAAGAGAGACCTGAAGCTACATGTCCCCATTTCTCCCATATATGAGGTTGAGAAGAAGGCTTTTTCTGTGTCATAGCAAGCATTCCCAACCCTAACCACCTTTCTGTGACTGACACCTTTCATGTTAGCAAGGTGGTGAACTTGCTGAGGATTTTAGCCTGAATGTTAAACAAGCTATCCCAAAGTGCCAAACTAACATTGGGGTCTACATACTTGGATGCTTTTAAAGAAGTTCACACTAAAACCTGAAGGCTAATTACATCCCCAACCACCATTGAAATAAATGATAGTGGGGCCATTCTGGTTGTATATTAGAAGGGATGAGTCATAATTTATCTGTCCGGTTTTACTCATGGGAGAAGTGCTTGAAAATAGATACTTTGCTAATGTTGGAGGAACTATTTCTTTCTTTTTCCCTCTTGACTTTAAGTGCATAATAGAAATGGAAATTGATACTATGGAGATGCATACCCTTCTGTGCCAGGCAGGGTGTGGGGTTTCTTATAACTGCTGGCAATTCCAGATCCCCTAACAATGCATTGGTCTCCGTACATTGGCTTGCTTCTCCACAATCTCTTCTTCAAGTATGTAGCATCTCTCACACTACATAATTGTAGCACTTTTATACCACTTTAACTGCAATTCTACAGAATGCTGGGATTTGGGAAGGCACTACAGCTTTCTAGCAGACAATTCTAAATATCCCATGAAACTACAAACCCCAGGATTCCACAAGATGTTGCCATGGCAGTTGAAGTGGAATCAAAGCACTATAATTGTAAAAGAGACTCGAGTTACATCACAGGATGCATCATTCACTAGCAGGCAAAGCCCTTTTCTATTAAAGACAGTTGATTAATTGGTTGCAATGATTTTTTTTTTGATGGTATGTGTGTGTGCTGTACTTTCATCTTTTACTTACTTGTGTTTTAACCTTTTTATCATCCAACGTTAAAAAAGATTTATCTCATTTCAGTCTTGTGGTTAGCTACCTTGTTTACGACATCAGGAGAAAAGCAGGATATAAATAAAATAATGAAAGAAAATAATAAATCATTTATTAATAATAAATAATAAATCATACTGTGAATAGGCAACTATATCCCATGACTTCTGGCACAGCAGCAGCCTCTGTGATGCAAAGCCATCTTGGAATGAAACATTCTTGTCCTTTTGAGGGTGAGATATTCAGGTCTCAGTCCCCTATACATAAAAGAAGCTCTCAGTTTAATGTGAGGAATCAGATCAGGAAAAGAAAACTATTGGTAACATAGTAAAATAAAACTGTGTGTACATCTATAGTACAGTATAGAAATAATGCAGTTTGACACCACTTTAAGTTTCAAGCAACATCCTATGGAATCCTGGGATTTGTAGTTTTATAAAGTCTTTAACCTTCTCTGCCAAAGAGTGCTAGTGCCTCACAAAACTACAAACCCCAGGATTCTGTAGGATGGAGCCATAGCCGTTAAATTGGTGTCAAACTGCATTATTTCTACAGTGTAGATGCACCATAAGTTCTGAAGAATGCACATGGTCATAAATGCCAATATATTTCAAAGTCAGACGAAATCTACCTTTTGTTTGTTTTAACTTCACAGAGATAGTTACTTTTAAATATTTTATTGGCAGTAATTACTGTAGGCCTGGGAAGTCCCATGATGTTTGTAATTGCTCCAATTCATCCAGCATTATAATGTGGATGGTAGGAAATTTCCTACAGATACAGTGAGACAGTTCAGCATGAAGATACAGTGAGAAAACAAAAATAAATAAATAAATAAATAAAGCAACCTTCAAAGAAAGATTGGAAATCCTAGCCCATTTTTTTTGTTCCAGAGGCAATTTTACTAACATCATTTGAAGACTCAGTAAATAGAAAGCATTAGTAAATTGTCTATAAATAGACTTTTCAGCTGGAGACCAAGACAAACATGCTTTAAATAAATAATAAATAAAGTTGGCAAAGAACTGGAACTAACAAGCCATATCCCAGGGCCAAAAAGGTAAAAATAAAAAATTGATAAAAGCATGTGACACAAAAGCTAGAAATGTTGTCAATTCTTTATTAGAAAATTAAGTACTGTACATATTTAGGCTAAGGCTGCTGCCACACTACAGAAATAAAGCAGTTTGACACCCTTTTAACTTTAATGGCTCAATGCTATGGAATTCTGGGATCTGCAGTTTGGTGGCACGCCAGAGCTCTCTGAAAGGGAAGACTAAATATCTCACGAAACTATAAACCCGAGAATTCCATAGCACTGGCCCATGGAAGTTAAAATGGTGTCAAACTGCTTCATTTCTGCAGGGTGGCAGCAACCTTAGATTATGCCCTTTTTTCCTTAGTCAGAGTAAGGTCTTCTAAAATAAATTTAAGTGAAGTGAAGGTTATGGGACATAATGCACATGAATGAACTGATGTATTTAAGATGTCAAAAACCAAAAACAAAAAAACAAAAACAAAAACAAAAACAAAAACAAAAAAAAACCCCAAAACAATGACACCTCTCTTCTGAAGATATTTCAAAATATTTTTGGTCTTTTAGTAGTGGAAAATAACATTTTTTAAATCTATTAAAACCATATATTAATACATGCTGAAAAAGAAACTCAGCAGAAACCATTGAAAATGTCATTTTTACTGCTTCAGTTGCCTGATTCACTCAGCCCAAACCCTGGGAAAGTTATTTGTCGGCAATACAGCGCTCTAAATTCCTCTTCTAGCACTTGGTCATTGGATTCTGAAATGGGTATTTAAAAATGGAATGTTCCCCTGAGGTTTGCTAACAATTTTCAGGAGGTGATAGCTTGCAGTTCCATACTGTGGGAATGGACTTGCAAGACTACCTTAACATTTAAACATTGAGAGGAGCTCAGAAAAACTCCTTTCTACCAAAACCAAGCTTTAACTCATTTCCTGACTCAAGGGTTATCCAAAAAGGAAAGAAGTCTCTTAGAGTGAGTGAGTTGTAGTGGTTTGCATGTCAGAGTACAACTCTGGAGACCAGGTTCTGAATCCTCACTCGGCCATGGAAACCCTCTGGATGACCTTGGGCAAGTCACACTCTCTCAGCTTGAGGATGGCAAGGGCAAACATCTTGAATAAATCTTGCCACAAAACCCCTGTGATTGTTTTGCTTTAGGATCGGCATAATTCATAAATGACTTCAAAGCACACAACAACAACAACAACCATAGAATCATAGAATCATAGAATCATAGAGTTGGAAGAGACCACAAGGGCCATCCAGTCCAACCCCCTGCCATGCAGGAACTCCAAGTCAAAGCATCCCTGACAGATGGCCATCCAGCCTCTGCTTAAAGACCCCTAAGGAAGGAGACTCCACTACACTCCGAGGGAGTGTGTTCCACTGTCGAACAGCCCTTACTGTCAGGAAGTTCCTCCTAATGTTGAGGTGGAATCTCTTTTCCTGCAGTTTGCATCCATTGTTCCGCGTTCTAGTCTCTGCAGCAGCAGAAAACAAGCTTGCTCCCTCCTCAATATGACATCCCTTCAAATATTTAAACAGGGCTATCATATCACCTCTTAACCTTCTCTTCTCCAGGCTAAACATCCCCAGCTCCCTAAGGCGTTCTTCATAGGGCAAGGTTTCCAGACCCTTCACCATCTTAGTTGCCCTCCTTTGGACATGCTCCAGTTTCTCCACATCTTTTTTGAATTGTGGTGCCCAGAACTGGACACAGTATTCCAGGTGGGGCCTGACCAAAGCAGAATAGAGTGGCACTATAACTTCCCTTGATCTAGAAACTATACTTCTATTGATGCAGCCTAAAATTGCATTGGCTTTTTTTGCTGCCGCATCACACTGTTGACTCATGTTCAACAACAACAACAACAAAGTATTGACACTTTCCAGTTCTTTTTTATTTATTTTGATTTTACCAGCATATCCCCCAGTTTGCATCCAAACTCTTTCTTGAAATATTCTGGGTTTCCCCCTTCCTCCTCCTTTGTGTTCTTTCCTCCTTCCCTTCCCACCGATGTTGTGTCACATCTAGACTCAAGCCATGTTTCAGAATGTGATTTTCAGACATTTTCATAGAGCTTTATTTATTATAATTCAGAAGTTATAGCCAAAGTGCTGAAACATTTTAGCAATACTAAACTAGTTAAACAATAGAAAAACTTATTTTAGTGCTGACATTCCTCTTTCACTTGCTTGATCTCTGTTTAGTCTGTGTCCTGGAAACATTAGCTATATTTTACCATGGTGACTATTTTTGGTAGTTATGAAATAATAGAAGCAGACTTCAAAGACAGGATACATTGCATTTTGCAAAATACTGGGATGGGCAACTGGAAGTCTAGCGGAGTGCATTAGCCCTCACGGGAGATCTTGGAGGACCAAACCACCCACTGCACCATCTCTTGCAAAAAACATCTCCCCACCCGCAATGCCTGCAAACACCTTCTATGGGACATGGAGATATTCTTACTGTGTTTTTGGGGCCTTCTTGGGCCTCTTGGGGGCAGTTTGGTGGAGAAAAATATTGGGTGTGTGTGTCAAACCTTTGCAAAAAAAAAAGTTGTTTTGATCCCTGAAGGGGCATTTTGGAGCAAACAATAATTTTGGATAGAAATTGAAACAAAAATCTTTTTTACTCCTGTGGACACAAGGGACACATATGACCCACAGACTGCACTTTTTGCACTCCTAATGTAAACTGACCAGGGGATATCCAAAATAAAATAAGTTTATATAGGAGCAGCCTGTGACTTTCAGATATCCCCCTCCTTCCAATCTAGAGTGGCTCTCAGAATATTCTGTTGTTCTTTACTTCAGCCCTCACAAATTATAGTTTCTAGTATCAGCGTTTTACCTGGTGGAATTTCACTTTTAAAAAAGACCTGCCTGTAGCAACAATCAGATGTAATGGGATTAAGCATTCTTCTGAAGTTGCGTGCATAGGGACAGCTCAATTACAGCTCTGCCTTGGGTAGGAAAACACCTCACACATTCTTCCTTTACTGTTTCCACATTTGTCTCCTCAGGGACTGACCCTTATGGCTTGCCCTGCACCTCCAACTTTTCCGAGTATAAATGTGGGACAATGGGTCCTTGGGGGAGAAAAAAAAAAATCAGAAAGCTCTAAAGAACAAGGTGACTCAACAGCAACAAATGAAGGGGAAAATACTAAGTGGCATGTCATGCATGTCTTAAGTGGAAGTGGGACTTTTTTAAAAGCAGCCATGGGATCATTATCCAATGTTCTCCTCTGAGCTTCAGTTATACTAATGGAGATATGTATGAAAATGTGCATTATCAATGTACTGTAGATTCTTCTTCTTCTTCTTCTTCTTCTTCTTCTTCTTCTTCTTCTTCTTCTTTTCCAGTGAAGCCTGCCTCTTCTGGAAGTCAGCCTGGCATTGTGGTTTGAGTGTTGGATCACAACTGTGGAGACCAGGGTTTGATTCTCAGCTCAGCTATGAAACCCAGTTGGTGATCTTGGACAAGTCACATGCTCTTAGCCTCAGGGTTTGCCTTAGGGTTGCCATAAGTTGGAAATGACTCAAAGGCACACGTCACACACACAAGCACTGCCTCTTATCCACTTGTTTATGGGAAATATAAAAGCTGATATTACAGCCCAAATGATTAGTTTTCACCTAATGTACATTTTCAAGATCAAAAATAAAATCTTCCCTTCCATGTATTGAATTTTTGTTCTGAAAATATATGCCATGGTCCTCAAACAAGAACAACAAGGATTAAACTTCATAGTCTTTAATGTCTTACAACTGTGTAACAGAATCTGTCACTACTGATGTTTGGACAACTCCCACAATCTTTTCCCAATTGACATGTTGGCTGAGGCTGCAGCAGTCAAAACCCTTCTAGATTTATTCTAGATAAACGTCTGAAGGGCCAAATGTTCTCTACTCCAGTTTTAAGGTAAACAAAGGGTGGGTGTCAATTCATGAAATTCTCAGCATTGAGTTTGTGTGGTGTGTGTATGTATGTGTGTGTGTAAAATAACCTCAGTGTTTTTCACAAAGTTTTTCACAGGTTATTCACTATATAAAATAAATGACAGCAGGACACAGGTGGCCGAATTCTGGACTATACAACCACAGATATGGATTGGGATTGCATATGATGAACTAGAATGTGAGGAGCATCTTACACACAGGACTCTTTCAAACGGGAGGAATTTCTCCCAATTCCGAATGGAGCCAATGCGGATTCATGTAAATTCGCTTGTTTAGCGAATTTACCTGAACCCCTGCTCCGTTCGGAAGGCATTCGGAATTACTTCCCATTACCCGAAAATAACCCTCCCTTGCCTGAAATCGCGTGAGAAGCCTAAATTCACAATAACGTTAATCCCATGATTGCATTTGGAGTGACTTCCCTTTTGCCCAAATTTGCGTGAGAAGAATTAATTCGCAATAACGTGAAACCCCAGGATTGTGTTTGGATTGCCCTTGGATTATACTTCCAATTTCCCACGTCTGAAAGAGTCCTCAGTCTTTCCTGCTGGTGTGATAAATTTCTACATAAAGGGAACCTCTTGTGTGGTCCATTATTCCACAGGAAGATGTCCTGTCTCATCCTGGACAATGGGTACAAAAGCTATTTTCACTGTCATCATTAGGTAGAAATATATCCTTAACTTTGCCAATTTTTGCCTTTTTTTGATTCTCATTTAAAGTACTTCTTCTTCATTCTGCTATTTATAAAGAAAAACACCACTCATCATCTCTACTTCTTTTCCAATCTTTTAAAAAAGAAATCTGTGCAGAGGGTTTTTATGTTACAAACACACTGCTCCTGATTTAACACTGGACTGATTGTTCCTGGCTGGCATGCAAATTTACCTCCAATTGATGTCACAATCCCCTCCTGTAGACAGGTTTTTGATTGTCCCATGCAGTATTCTGCATTTGCCTTGCTTCTTTTCACTTTATGTCCCCTCTAAGCAACATTGCTGGCAAGAGCAGACAGTAAGGAGAGGCATACAAATAAGGAGGCAGTGCTGGCAAAATAGGACACTGGATGACACAGAAGTGATATGGCACGTATCTAACAGTAGCCAGGCTAGTGGAACAAAATGGTGAGGAAGTTAGATGAACACTCCACTTTACCTTTCTTTGAGGTCATGCAAAAAGCAATTATGTTTTCCTTCTTAACTCCTGCTTATCATTCATTGCCTCTTATTTACAGCACATCTTTCTATATCCAAACTGGCTTAACATCAAGTTTGCAACAACAGGAATATCAGGCTCCAAGCAAATGTAAGCAAATAAGATTAATACTACAATTAAAGCAAGACAGGAGTGCTTCAAGCATTATTATATGTTTAGCAGGAGCACATCATATACTCATGTAGTTTGTGTACTGACTTGAGGAGTATTTGTAGTCACATTTTTAGAGCACAGACAATATGAATAAATGCAACTGAAAGAAAGGATATAAAAACATGTAGGATTTGCGTATCTGCAGTGGTGAATGGTGAAGCCATCCAGTTTGCAGTCCAAACATTAAAAGAGACATTCACTTTGCTGAATCCTATTTCCAATTCCACCTTGGATAACTCTTTTAAAGCCTGAGTGGAATCACTGCTCTACTGACATGGGAGCCACTGACAGCCACTGTTGTTGTTGTTTTGTGCCTTCAAGTCATTTCTGACTTATGGTGAATTTAAGGTTTTTTTTAATCATGGTTTTTAGGCCATGTTTTCTTCAGAAGAGGTTTGCTATTTGCTTCCCCTAAGACTGAGAGAATATGACTTGCCCAAGGTCATCCAGTGAATTTCATGGCTAACCTGGGAATTGAATCCAGGTTTCCAGAGTTGGAGAAACAACTTTTTATTCAACAGCTAATTAAGATACATAGTTCAGTAAAAAGAGCAAGAATCACAACAAAATGTGGCTACTTATAGCACTGTAGTAAAGTCTTTGAAACTGTTGATACACTAGCTGGGCATGGTTATTGCTTCCCCCATGGTTGATCCCCATGTTAACCCAGGCCATATCTTCTCCTGATATAAGATCACATGATTGCAAACTATCCTGTGTGATAATACCTCTAGTGGGAGCTTTTTGCTAGTGTGGTGCTTAATCAGTTGTCCACCCACCCTAATAAGAATACTGACATTTTGGGAAGTAGCATGTGAAGAAGCATGAATTTGTGATCAGGCATAATGTCTCTTTTAATTTCAACGCAAAATACAAACTTAGCAGGCTCTCTTTGTAGATCCATGATTTTGGAAGTGGATTTGAGACAGCTGGTACCTGTATAAAACATAGCATGTGTGTTTAGACTTAACTGGAATAGCATGTTGACATAATTCTAGGGAGGTGGGAAACAGAAAAAAAATCCAGGTACCTACCCTATGGCTTGCTGTTGAAAATAGTTGGGAGGTTTTTTTTTGTCTGTTGTCCTTTGTCTTCCTGCCCCAAAGCTTGGGAAATGTACCAAGGCATCATGCAAACTGGCACTGGGCAGGTGGTGGAAGCAATAAAGATTATATCCCTCATTGTATATCACAGATGAAGAAAGACTTCCATTCTTGGAAGAGAAACTCTGGATCCAGTTCTGTGAGTGAATTTTGCATACCTTAGGTTTGTCCTCCTAAGATATACTCAAGAGTTCAGTTGTCCTCCTAGGAGCGGCAATCATTTATTGCCTGGATGACTGCAAGGAGTAATTAAGAGGTGGTAGAAGCTGACTTAGCAGGGTGTCCTGTGTAGAGATGTACCTCTGTTTCATAGTTTTTTGTAGTCTCAGTTGCAGAAACCACCTGTAGTCCAAGCAAGAGGTGGGAAGAGAAGACACACTTTGAGATGGTGGACTGAGATGGCATCCCTGCTCAGACCATGAGACAATGATGTTCAGAAAAGAGGTGGAAGCAACCTGTCATTTGTTCATGCAGTATGGGTGGATGATGCAGTAGATTAACATTGTCCATCTTGTTATGGCTGTATACAGTCTAAGGAATGGTTGTGTTCACTGGATGTGTGTATATGTGTGTGTGTGTGTGTATGCTTCACCTATTTATCATAGTCATAAAACATAGTGTATATTCTGGGAAAGATGGTGAGGATGCTGGTGGAGAGGAATCTTTCCTAAGACTGTCATCTAAATGCCTACTGCAAATGTTTTATATTTGCATTTGCCTGCCTGAGTCCCCTGACTCTATTTACCCAGCCACCTACATAAACTGCATTGATCTTCATGGGGTTACTCCCGGATTATGCTTCTGTGATTTTTGGGGCTGTGTCTGTATCTATAGGAAACACTGATATTCCATGAAAAGCACTTCCCACAGGACATTTAGACCAAGATGAGCTGTGAGTGCCTTTCCCTTCCTCCATTCAAGAAATTACCATTTACAAGGGCACCCTGTCAAAAAGAAGGAGAGTGTTGATACTGATGTGCCCGTTACATCTCAGAAGAACTGAAAATCTTAGCCAGTGTTGAGGCACACTCTGCTGTAAGCTGTTAGACTTTTACTGTTGGAATGCAGCCTTTAATAATCATATACATATTCAGTAAGCATAGTCTTGCAGTTCACATCATAGTCAATCTGCTGCACATGTTCAGCACTACAGCAACTTGTTAAGGCTAAAATGCAAATCACAAGCTACATTCCCGATTAGATATATGACTCCTTAAGAGAAATGTTCTGCATCTTTATTGTAGCATTCAACTAAAAAAAAAAAAAAGGGTCTATATTTGTACATGATGGTAGTGGTGGGGGAGTCGAATTAGGACTGCTGATTGATGAAGGCCTATAAAATGCCATTTGAATGTAGAAAAATTGTTTGCTTCCTTTTTGTACATAATCATTGGTTCTCAAGCTATCTGATATGGTTGACTACGTAGCAGTGTTCTACACCTACCAATGTACCAGGGACCAGAGCTGAATTTGTGCACACTGAATACAATAGTCTCTTGCTTTTCTGGAAATTTGCCATGGACTGGCAGCCAGCAGCTTGTGGATCAGCACTGGTCCACAGACCAACACTTTTAGTAACATAGCTCTAGAATATATCCTATAGATGATTTTCTAGAGATGCTGATGATGATTTTTCTTATACCACTCTGGAACTGATTTGATTTCCTACATGCATCCATTTCGAGACTGAAACATACATCATGGATTAGTTGGTTAGTTAAACCTGGTTCCCCAGTACTTTGCAACAGCAGATCTTTCCAGACTATCTTGAGCCACTGTTTCCAGTGGAAATGATTGAACTATTCAATCATCTACCCTGTGCATGAAGTTTATTCATTTATAGCTGCATCTGCACTGCAGAAAGAATCCAGTTTGACACCTCTTTAACTGCCATGGCTCAATACTATGGAATTCTGGGAACTGTAGTTTGTTGGGTCACCAGAGCTCTCTGACAGGGAAGGCATGTCTCAAAGAGCTCCACTTCCCAGAATCCCATAGCACTGAGCTAGAACAGTTAAAGTGGTGTCAAACTGGATTATATCTGCAATGCGGATGCAGCCTATGTGTATTATTTATTGTGAATTGTGCATCTTTCCAGTGCATGTTGTTAGCTGCTCTACTCATTTTAAAATGCAAGATGTTTTCTAATTGTTTCAAATAAATAAATGCAAACTAGTCACCACCACTTCCACCAGAGCTTTCAAGGAACCTGTTTTTATGGTAGCTTCCATGTCAGTGGGATGGTAAATTTACACCAGGTTTTACTACAGAAGGTAAAGAAATTATCTAAAGTGGTTAATCCTCTCACCTAAATAGCTTCAGCATCTTGACTAACCTTTAAAAAAATTCAGACTAAGATCTATAAAGAATTTACTCTCATTAATATATGATGCATCTGCACAGTAAAAATAAGTGCTGTTGCTCCATTTTAGGGAATCCTGCAATTTGTAGATTTACAAGATCTATAGCTTTCTTGATAAAGTGTGTGTGCTGTTGCCTCACAAAACTACAAATTCCAGGATTCTGTAGGATGGAGCCATGACAGTTAAAGTGGTGTCAAACTGCATTATTTCTACAGTGTAGAGGCACCCATAGAAGCCACTTGCTACCACTGTTTTTAATTATACAAAGGGTAGGTCAGGGTTGCTTGAGTCTATCCTTTGTTCTTGCTGAGAACTGGCGTGCATTTTCTTTGTCTTCTTAAACCAACATTTCTTTTCTTTTTTTCTTTTTAAAAATCAAAGCCCAAGTTGTGCAGGACAATCATGGCTTCTTTGGAGGACAACTGGCAGTTTCCTGGAAACACCAACAGTGTAATTTCTGAGAGTGGTCTAGTGCTAAAGCTGTAGGGTGCTGTAATGTCATAGCTCTAGATGGTTGCAGAAATTATACCATGAAGACTTGGGGGGGGGGGTCTTCTTGTGCAACACTTGCCACATCTGCTTTGTGTGTTTGAGGAAAGGAAAAGGAAAGGAACTTTTGGTTTAAGAAGAAAGAAGGAAAGTCAGTTGGTAACAGATAGGGAGCTGCAGCCACCATCGTGTTCAGAGAGACCATTGTGTCTTTGTGTGTGTATGGGAGAGTTTTTCCAAAATAAAAAGAAAATCTGACAGAAAGTTAACATGAATGTGTTAACAATGCACAACCGATTGATGTACTTCTGTGAGTCCAGTAATGGTAATGACAAAAATTTATCTAGTGTTCAAAGCAATGAGCAATATAACAAAGTTCTTTTAAAAAATAGCATTCCACATTTTGACTACCTGCAAACATGCATGTTGATTCTGCAAAGCTAGCAATGTCAAGTGATGTGTGTGAGAGTGAATGAATGGTAATGGCTCTAAGACAGAGAGCATTTCTATATTACCTAATGTTGCCCCAAATGCATCCACAAGTTTTTCATTCACAATTAATAATCAAGTGATGATGGGTCATACATGTGTATGAATCAGCCTTTTCTTAATATTGGGAGGATTTTTAAAAAATCTTTACACAACAAAATGAAAATGTTAAGCAGACTTTTCTTACAGGAAGACCATACTTTGAAACTGTCCTTATGTGAGTGCATAACATTCACTAAAACAAATGGGGATATCAAACAGCTGGAAATTTTTGTGTTTCAGTGGTTCTATTGTCAAAAAGTGATCCTATTTTTGTCCTACTTACATTGGTGTATCCATTTGGGGCCTCTTGGTAAACACTTTTTCATCTAGTATATTTTGATCTATATCATCATAAACTTCACCTCCTTCCATATCTCTGCTCCCTTAGCAAAATAAAAATAAAACTTTAGTAGATGGCAAGACATATGTGTCCTTAAGAAAGTTAATGGCAATCTGTGAGTTCATGAGGATTCCCCCTCTACACACACGAAAATTAACAGTTATTTCTATTGTATCCAGAATGGACAGGGACAAACCAGCTCCCCCAATTGTGGCCACAACCTAGAAGATCATAGTCTATTGCTTACATTTTATGGGTGATTTTTTTTTATGAATGTTTGAGGAAAGTAGTGCTTGGATGACTTTCACACACGTTCCAGCACTACAGTATTATGCATTATTAAGAGAGAAATTAACAGAACACTTTAGTGCTAGGTGAATAAATGTAAAATGCAGTGGAAAAGGAAGGAGTTAATAAAGCAGTCATTTGAAAAGTTTCTGCATTATTTATTACATATTTTTGACTCCCAGAACCTTGTCACAATTCATTTACTTACATTTCTGTACAGCAGAAAGCTACAAGAGCCTACTGAAGTATATAGAAAAAAACATATGTCTATTCAAGCATCTCCATTTTATCAAGACTAAGGGTCAAACAGCCAACCTTGAATTCAATGCTAAGCCAATTTCCACTACAGCCATTCTGATTTTATTATAAGTAGTGTCCAAGAATGATAGACAGATGTGTCCTGGATAAGGCTGAAAAGCCTTTTCTGTATGGACTGTGGGGTTGAGCAAAGTTCTTCTACCAGCCTCCTGTGATCTTCACCTTTGGATTTTCACCCAGAAAGTATAAAAATGGGGAATGAAAAAAGGGTGGCTATAACTTTCCACCAACCAAGCAGCCATTTCTTTTGCTTCTCAGGGAATTTGGAGATGTTTCATCTAAAACCACAATACCTATATTGTGTGTATATATATATATTGTATATAATATAGTAGTGGGCCAGTCCCACTATTATACTGAGAACAACCCCCCCCCCAAAAAAACCAAACAGCTTCATTTATATACCGCTTCATACCACCTAAGGAGTATCTAAGTTCCATGGGTGGTGGAGGTGGGAGAATTGAAAAAGATAAGAGGGGTTTCCCAAAAGTTTTAATGATCATCTTTAAAAAAATTGACAGAAAGTTTGTTTTGATTTGTAGTTGTTGACTTATCTCTAATTAGTCACTAAGAGATTACTCATTTTTTCTCTCTGATCACAACCCCTTCTTTTGGTGTCTGGAATGTAAAAGTGCTATTTTACTGTTTGTGAATTGTTAATGCCCTGTTATTGAGACACTGTGTGAAAGTAAGTGTTGCAATTTCACCATTGTATCATTCTTGCTAAATAACAATAAAATAGCACTATTAAAGTATAAATAGCCCCATGTAATAATCTCCTTAGACTTATTGCCATGTCTTGACATTTTTTATTTTGATGGACTGAAAAGATGAAACCTCATGGGTGGCATCATGCCAACGTTTAGATTCAAAATCCACAAAACAGCGATACTTTTATTGAGCCAACCTAAATGCACAAAATACATGTTGCAAGCTTTCTGGGTGCCACTGGCTTCTTCATTGGGCTATGGTGTTAAAAATCATATAGGAGAAAGAAAAAAATATGCTGATGATAGTTGCAGGCTTGCATTTTGTCAACATGTTGCTGATATTGTTGTTGCTGTCAGATAAGGTTGTATGGAGGGATACCCAAGCAGCCAAAATTGCATGTTATATATCAAATACAATATTGTATATTAAGCACTACTCATGTTAACACTTATATATTATCCATACCAGACAGTATTACTTCAGCTATGGACCTTTGTTGCAAATGAACACTAACTCATCAGTTACAAAATACTAATGCCATGCCAACCATTAAAATTTGGTTGGTATCAGTTACTGAAATAACATATTTTTGACCTTAGGTACAGATATAATCAATATTCAAAACAAAACAAAAACCAGCTTTATTTATATGCTGCCTAAGCAGTGTCTAAGTGGTTTACAACTGTAAGCTACTTGCCCCCAACAATCTGGGTACTCATTTTAGTGACCTCGGAAGGATGCAAACCTGAGTCAAGCTTGAGCCCTTTTGCTGGTATTGAACTCGCAACCTTATGGTTTTTGAGTGAGTGGCTGCAGTACAGGCATTTAACCAATGCGCCACCAGGACTCCAGAATTCATATACAGAGAATATTTTGGGTCTCAGGATTGTTCTAATTTTTTTTACCAAATATGCAAGCCTGTTTGTCTGACTTCATTCGGAATAATCAATACTTGATAAGGAGGAGGAATTCCCTGCTTCCCATTACTGCATCTAATAGACAGAATGATAATGAGGCTGTGTTTACTTCCAAATGGGGGAAAACAAGAGGTTAGCCTTTACTTGAGAAAATATAAATTATATCTGTGTGTTTGGGAGGAAGCCAGCAGGTACCTCTTTTGAGCAAGGGCTAAGCTCTATCGTGTGTGTATCGTGTAGCTACGTGGTTTATATATTTTCCCATGATCAGCATCTGCAGAGATTTCTGGCTCTGTTGAGAGAACCTTGCAGATGATGTTCTTGGACTGTGTGAAGTCGAAGGCTTTCATGGTAGGCATTCATAGTTTTCTGTGGGTTTTTTGGGTTATGTGGCCATGTTCTAGAAGAGTTTATTCCTGACATTTCACCAGCATCTGTGGCTGGCACCTTCAGAGAATGCTGGCATGGAAGAGAGTTGGTTCAAACATAAATCAAAGAATATGAGAGACACTGCAGACTGAATCAGCCAGAAAAATCAGCAGTAGCAGAACATGTTATAAACCATCCTGGGCACAAAATGCTGTTTGAAAACACTGAAATTTTGGACCATGCCAACAACTATCAGATCAGAATGCACAGGGAAGCCATTGAAATCCACAAACACCTGGACAACTTTAACAGGAAAGAAGAAACCCTTAAAGTAAACATGGCTTGGCTACCAGTCCTGAAAAACAGCAAAATCAGGACTCAGTGAATGCAAATGAGAAACCACCCAGGGTCAGAGGTTTTCCCAGCAGACAACAATTACTAATTAAATGGACACTAATCGTCTTTGCATAGTCTCCCATCCTGAGGACTTGCCATCAACAACAGAACAATACACAGATTAACAAGGAAATCACTCCTCCCTACCAAGGGTTAGGTCACTCAGTATATATATAAAACCAACTCTCTTCCATGCCAGCATTCTGTGAATATGCCAGCCACAGATGCTGGTGAAATGTCAGGAATAAACTCTTCTAGAACATGGCCACATAGTTTAAAAAAAAAAATCTTGGACTGTGTCTAGCTTCAGGAAATTTTTGGATACACCCTACTATTTTACCCTCCAGAAGAAACGCTCGTATCAGCTCATCAGCAGAAATGGTCAGGTTGTGTGTGTGGCTGCATTATTTAAAAAGTAAGATTTTTGAGGGGGTGGGGGCATGATGGTCATTGCATGGTTAGAAAAGGGTTTTATTTTGAAATGACCAAAAATGTGATTTGGCATGGTATAAGTTTGACCTACACTCTCATAATTTACCAGTAATATATGAGCTAAATCTTACAAATAATCCCCCATGCCATTTTGCAAGCTTTGGGAATTTAATGTTTTAGACTATGATTCCCAGAATTAAATCAGCCAACATGACCTGACTATAACATGTATGTGCGTGTCATTGGAAAGTTCTGAAGAGTTCGACATTCATTTCCCAAAAGCAGCCCTGTGACCAGCCAAAAAAACAATAAAGCAGTGTCTTTTATAAGACCTGAGGACCTTGGAGCAATGATAAAGAAGGCTAATTAATTCTAGCAAATCCTCCAAAAGAAATTCTAGAGGGTACTTAGAGTATATCTACACAACACAGGTACAGCACTCATAACTGACATTGTTCCATCCCAAAGAATCTTGGAATTTGTAATTGTAGCACCGATGCCACTTCTTCTGCCATTACTCCATGTTATGGTATCCTCAGGCTCTATAATGGAAACCCACTTTACACAAAAAATTACTCAGACTGATTATAGTAAATAATAATAATAATAATAATAATATAAATTTTTATTTCTATTTTCCTACCTCTCCCTTCAGATTGAGGCGGGATTCCAACAGATTATTAAAAACAGTACCAAAAATTAAAACAACAATCTAAACAATAGTAAGAGTTGTAATATTAGTATAAGGCATGGCAATTAATATTAAAGGATACAGTGCCATGGAGAGCACCAAGAAAAAATATGTAAAACTAATCATTGTTAAGACAAATAACAGCAGTTTTTCTCTCTGAGGATATTATGTTGACTATATTGATCTATACAGCTTTTGCATTCCAGTTTCCCCTGTGGAAATCTTGATGAAATTGCTTCCCTGCAATATTATTGTACATTTCATTCTCTTATTCCCAGCAAAAATATATTACTCAGAGTTTAATTTGCTATTTTTGGCTGTGCAATATTTCAAAAATGAGATAAGTTGCAACGTGAAGGATTTACATCCTTTATCCCATGAGAGAGGAGGCAACTGAAAGAATCACAATGTAAAATTGTAGATCAGAATGCTAAAAATGTGTCAGGAGAGCAACAGTGGTGCAATAGTAAATTGTGATGTGCAGAGTCTCATGACTATACCCATAGTCATACCCTGATTTGAGGATCTAAAGGTTCAGGCAACTGTTTTGATTCATTTTAGCAAATCAGTTCTTGCACTTTTAAATTTTCATCAGGAACACATCTTTTGTAAAGCTAATGGGTCTTAACTGCCCATTCAAGAACAAGCCACACCAAAATGCATTGTAGGGACAGTTTATAACAACAGATTGTGTTGAGGAAATGTACTCCCACAATTGCTGTGAGACAACAAGGGATCCCAGGGTGGTGTGGTGGCAGATGATGTGCCTACTGATCAAAGTGACCCAGCAACCTGACCTAATCAACCCTGGCTCCATTACACTGATGGAAACCAATGGTTATACCCTTTCTTTGAGAGGGAAAGATTGAGAGAGATAGAGAGAGGGGTGAGTTCAGTAGCACACAAGCATCTAGTGCACACTACTCACTGTGAATTTGTCTCTACCCCACCTCTCTTCCATCAATTAACTCGATTTCATGCATGGATTCCCAAGTGATCTGCTTGCTTTATGATGCCATCAATTCCTTTGAGGCACCTGTAGCTATTGTACCAATTTTAATTCAGATATCAGAGCCATTTGAATCAAAAGTTTGCAGGTTTGTTAAAAGTTGGTCAATTATCCCAAATTCATTATTTTAAAAATCCTCCAATTTAAAAAACTGTATTTCCCCATACAAATCTATAAGGGTCCTAAGATCTATAGGGGAAGACTTTCTCTTTGGAGATTATCACACCCAGAAATTCTGCCAGGTTAGACACGGGATTGAAAAGCCAAAACTGGATCTTACCACATGCAGCCACGGCTAGGCAAGTGCAACCCATATGCATCCTGAACCCCAGCTGTGCTTATGCAGCCACTTTTCAAAAATAAGAGCTTGCCATTTTTGAAAAGCGGCTGGGTAAGTGTTGCTGGGGTCCGGGTTGCATATGGGTGGCACTCACCCGGCTGCGGCTATGTGCAATAACACTCAGTTTTGGCTTTTCAATACTGTATCTATCCCAGTGGGATTTCTGGGTGTGATAATCTCCTTGGACCCACATTACCATCGGGTCACTTGCTGAGGACATGCAAGGGGGTCTTCTCAGTGGCTGCTCCTACTCTCTGGAACTCCCTTCTACAGGAAGCTAGGCTGGCCTCCTTGCTCTCTTTATGCCAGCAGGCAAAGACATTTTTATTCAAACAGACTTTTAATATATAATTTTTGTCAGAAAGCTTTTACAGGGTGTGTTCCAGTTATTTTTTTAAAAAAACTTTTGTAAGTTTCGTGTGTTTTCATACTGCTTTGGCTAGATGATTAAATCTTTTTTTAAAATTTTTATTCTAAAGTTGGGTGCCTTTTTCAGAGAAAAACAGCATAGAAACAAACAAACAGTTTTCCAGGTCTACCACATTCAGGTCTGCCATGTCTCAAAATTTTATGTGGATTTGTGGTTTTCCAGTGTAGACCAGAGAGGGAGAACTAGCAAACAGGATTCCTGAATTTTGTTTCAGATTTAGAGTTTAATGGATTGAGCCTGGAATAATCCAATCCTCATGAAGATCCAAACTGTGCCATGTACCAAATCAGGGAGAACCAGTGCAGGATAGTGGTTTGAGAGCTGGACTAAGATTCTGGAGGTCAGGATTCAAAAGCCCACTGAGCCATGGAAGGCTGCTTGGTGGCCTTGGGCTTGTCACATTCTGCCATCCTCAAAGCAGGCAAGAAGAAATCTTGCCAGGAAAATTCCATGATAGAGTTGCAATAAGTTGAAAATGACCTGAAGGCATGCAGCCACCACCAAATTGGGGGCTTTGTGTAGATCCCTAACCAAAATACGGTACATTGAAAAAAATGGGAGAAAGATTGCTATATTCAATGGGCCCAAAACAATGGGCCGAAAACAGCAGTGAAACACAACTTGTTCATTCAGTGAGACTATGGATTCTGGAGAAGCTGGGACAGAGGTGGGGAAGACAGAAAGCTATTAGGAACAAGAGGAAGAAAGGGCAGGGAGTCAAGGAAATTTGAACTAGAGCTCATCTTTATGGCACATCTCTACCGTAGTGGTTAGTGGCTTCCACACCATTGAATCCACAGAGGGCCACAATCTGACTTTTAAGGAGCTACCAAGGTGCTTTATGTGGGGAATAATGATAGCTTGACTAGCTCTTGTAAAAAATAGACTCAATCTCAGAGTGGGTAGAGTGCTCCACTGACAAGTAAGTCACCAGTCACATTGAATTTCAGTGCATTATTGGTGGGTAACTCACAAACTTTAAACAAAATCTTTATGGGACATGCATTGTGATAAATCCATTGACTGTTGCTGCTGGATGAATGCCAGTCTTTTTTCTCTTTTGCCTTAATTTTTTACAGCACAGTCAGGAAGGACATTAACTTGTTCTTGCATTGCTTTTATTTCCTCTCCATGAAAAGTGAACGTGAAAGGATAATGTTCACAGCATCCAAGCATACGCAGCAATCCACATCTTCTGCAGTTGATTAGGCGCCGCAGCTGAGTCATTTAGTGTCCACCAAAACTGTTTATGGTAAGTATTCTCAGAGATTGAAAACATAGTTTTTAATTATGCAGTTTGCAAAAGAACAGGAACACCATACCACAATAGAGGCATAAATTACACATTATTGTTTTCTATTCTCATAAGAAAGTGGAAAATCAGTTTTCCCCTCTTTATGAAAACTTTTAAATGAAGGTCATTGTGGCTTGTTGGTGTGAAGGCAAAAACAAGTTTAACAAAAAGTAATCCTTTAAGAGCTGCCTCATTATACTGTTTAAGAACAGAACATGCTGTTGAGCCAATTCTTCACTGTCAAGTGACTATTTACCTTATAGATTTAAGTAAATTTAACCCTTAGCTATTATACCCTATGAAGAGCCCTGGTGGAGCAGTGGTTAAATGCCTGTCCTGCAACTACTCAGTCAAAACCACAAGGTTGCGAGTTCAATACTAGCCAGGGCTCAAGTCTGATTCAGGCTTTCATCTTTCCAAGGTTGCTAAAATGTGTACCCAACTTGTTGGGGGCAATTAGCTTACAGTTGTAAACTGCTTAGACACTGTTATTTCAGTATGAAACAGTATATAAATGAAGCTGTTTATACCAGGTCTGTATAATGGGCTTTCTAACTATGAGATTAGAAAATGTGAGGCCAACGACTTCTGGAGCAGACTCCTGAATGAGAAAAAGAAGATCTCCATCTGCTTGCCTGATTCCCCATTTATTCTTTATTATTAATTAATAAGACTCTGGAACTACTTAGGGAGGCTAGACTAGCTCCCTCATTACTATCCTTCTGTGGGCAGGTTTTGCCTTTTTTGTTTGTTTGTTTGTTTGAGCAGACCTTTGAGGAGGATTACTCAAAGGACTTTTCCTAATGTTCCATATTGTCTACATTTGCTCTTTTTTCTTTTTAATGGTCATGCTTTAACTGCTTTTAATTCTATTTAATTAATATATATTTTAATACAATTTAAAATATAAATGTTTAGCTGTATCTTAAGTTTTGTAAGGCTCCTTGAATCCTAGACTGTGAAAATGGCAGGCTGCAAGTGCAAATTGGTCACTGTCTTGGAGGAGAAGGTCATTGCAGGTGTGCTTTGTGTCTCTTCAGTGCATCAGAGAATAGGGGGACTTCCTGGATAGAAAATAGGGAGTACTGATCATATAAAACCAGGCAGGAAGAAACTGCCAAGAAAAAACGAGGCCTGTAACAGTGAGAAAACACCCTGGAGGAAAGTCACTGTCAGGAGCAGACCATACAGAAGGGAATCAAAACCTTTGCTGACCAACCCAGGAAATAATGAGACGAGACACAAAAATTTGGACAGGGATACTTGGCTAAATAGATTATCATTTGAGTCTATGAGCACCTAGGGTGCCTCATTTTGGTGAAAGAGGTCTCTGGAACTGCCTCTTTAGATCTGGTGATTGGGGTGGTGGGAAAAAGGACTTCCCTTCAGGTTGGCCTGAAAGATAAACCCCCCTTTTTAAGCCCTGTGGCTTGGGAGAGGGACTTTCAGGTTGGGCTTCCTGCTGTGCACTGGCTGGAGAGTAACCCAGAGTTAGAACAGATTAGGCAGGATTCTGTTTGCAAGTATCTTGATGACAATACAGTGACAAGGAAGAGCCAGCATGGCTTTGTCAAGAACAAATCCTGCCAAGCCAATCTTATATAGAAATATTTTAAATGAAGTCACTAGTTTAGTAGATGGTGGGAATGCTATGACTAACATTTATTTGGATTTCAGAAAAAATTTGATAAGGTTCCCTATAATATTTTGATTAGTAAACTGACTAAATATGTAATAGATAGCAACACTATCAGATGGATCCATAACTAGTTGGAAAATCATGCTCAAAGAGTCATCATCAAAGGCTGTGCATCAGACTGGAAGGAGGTCCTGAGTGCAGTGCCTCAGAATTCTACGCTAGGGCCATTACTCTTCAAAACTTTAATCAATGGCTTGGATAATGGGGTGGAGGGAATCCTTATCAAGTTTGCAGATGATACAAAGTTGGAAGGAATAACGAACACATTGGAAGACAGGAACAGAATTCAGAAGAAGTTAGATAAACTAGAACATTGAGATGAAATTAATCAAATGAAATTCAACATAGACAAGTGAAAAATTCTACATTAGACCATAAAAAAACAAATACATAGGTGTATGGCATGCATCAGTAGTACTATATGCAAAAGGGATCTTGTAGATCATAAGTTGAACATGAGCCAATAATATGATGCTGCAACAAAAAAAGCAAATGCTCTTTTAGCCTGCTTTAATAGAAGTATGATTTCCAGCTTGTGGGAAGTAAAAGTTCCACTGTATCTAGTGCTGGTCAGGACTCATCTGGAATATTGTGTTCGGTTATGGATACCTCATTTAATAGAGAGGTTGGAGCAGGTTCAGAGAATGGCAATGAGGATGATAAGTATAGAAAACAGAACATATGAGGACAGGATGAAGGTGCTGGGTATGTTCAGCTTGGTGAAGAAAAGACAGAGGTGACATGATAACCTTTTTTAAATACTTCAATGGCTGCCACAGAGAGGAGGGGGGAGATTTGTCCTCTGCTCCCCCAGAGGGTAGAGCTAAGTCTAATGGTTTGAAGTTACAGGAGAGTAGATTTTGGTTGAACATTAGAAGGAACTTCTTGACAGTGAAAGTGGTTCAGCAATGGAACTAATTGTCTAGAGAGAGTGTGGGGACTCCTCCTCTGGACATCTTGAATAAAAGGCTAGAAAGCTACCTACTGGGGATGCTCTAAGTGGAGATCCTGCACTAAGCAGGGGGTTGGATCTGACTGCCATGCAGCTACTTCCAACTTTATGATTCCACAACTCTATAACTCTAAATAAATATAATAGTAATAGTAACAGTAGTAGTGATGATGATGATGATGATGATGATGATGATGAATTTGTTTGTTCCCACCTTGAGCATTGGTAACTGCTGCCACATGAGACTCATTCACATGACACATGCATAATGCTATTGTTCCACTTTAATCATCATGATTCCATTCTATAAAATCCTGGGATTTTCAGTGTGGGGAAGCACTAGGGCTGACTGGCTGAGAATTCTAAGTGTCTCTCCCTAAACAGCAAAAAAAGAAGAAAAAAGAAGGTCTTCTAAAGGTTCTATTCCTTAATAATGTGTTGCACCTATATTTATTATATACGAGGGGTAACCAAAAGTTTTAATTATTAATTAATGATCACCTTTTTAAAAAATTGACAGAAAGTTTGTTTTGATTTGTAGTTGTTAACTATGTAGTCACTATTTAGATTTATACATTTTCCCCAGCGTATCTTGACCCTCCAAATACCTGATATTGTAGAAGTCTGCAGATTGTGCCTTACAAGGTGGTATCGTAAAATAATAATTATCACTCAGAAGTTATTATGGCATATTGATGAAATTTTGTCAGTGTCATCGTTGGTCCCTAAGTGCACACTGCTGAGAAAATCAACTCATTGAATCCTTTATTTTTGTGACTGGTTGTGCCAGAAGTGACTAAAGTGTAAAATCCCCATCAGGCTTCTACAATATCAGGTGATCATTAAAACTTTTTGATACCCCCCCTTGTATTTAATAGTACTCTAACTTAATTAGCTGCCTTTCACACACTTTTAGCAGCTCCTCCACTCATGCAAAAGGATTGTTTTGATTTTATATCCAATAGCCTGCTTCGATGTGTTGGTAATATTTCTAGGCTTCAGTAATATAAACATCATTGCTAATAATATTAGAAAGTACTTGTAAGTACTTTTAATACATGTAAAAGAACCAAACATTTCTCCAGGACTCTACTCTTTTACTATAGTGAAGAGTCCCTACCACTGGTGCTCCTCCTTGCCATCTTCACCATTTGTTCATTGGGTCTTTCACCAGAATGTGGAATAGCTCGTGAGTGGCAGTGTTCCAGTAGCAGCTGCTGACTTCCATGTCAATAAGATGCTGTCACATTAGTTTTTATGATCAATTTTAAAAGAGATCTCCAAATTATTGAATCTATTTGGAAAATATGTTTCAGTACCTTAGACAGCTCCAGATTAAAACCTGGATTTAAGTTAGTGTCCATGACATGGAAGCTACCAATCACCAGTGGTTGGCCCAGAGCAGGATGTCACAGCTTCCAGGAAAGAGTGAACATTCAAGTATTAACAGTTGCAAGGAGGAGGAATGATCTCCATCACTGCCAACTTGCTTCTCCCCTAGCTTTGTACCAAATGAAAGCCAACAGCTGCCTAAGGGAGCAACTCCATCTTCTCCTGAGTGATACACACACACACACACACACACACACACCTCTTCTTCTGGAGACATCCTCTCTGTGAAATGTTGACACAAGGGAAGCCTCGCTCTATTTATATGGAACTTGTCAAGTTGCATTCCAAGCTCAGTCATGCTCCACTTTTAAAAAAAAATCTGTAATTTTGAAGGTAAATCTGGCCCACTTTTGAAGTAATCTGGCCCTTGTTAGAATTGCACATGGGAACCACATAACATTTCTGCCTTCTCACAGTCTCCTGTCTACCAGCCAAATGAAACCTGACAGTTTCGCAGTGCAGTTGAATGTGACACTAAGTGAACCTTCAGGGCCAGAGGCTCAGGTGAACTGAAACAAAATGGGTTTTCACAGTGTTTAAACCTACATGTCAGAATTTTGCTTTGCATTGGGTGAAAAAAGAACATATATTTCTCACAACTCTGGAGTATTCTAAATGTAAATTAGTTAAAGAATTGTATTTTCATCTCCAAAATAATCCCAAAATGTTTTGTTTAGGAATGATGGAATGAGACCGAATGGTCCAGGTTCACTTTGGCTGTGTCAAGAAAGGCCTCTACAACTGCCTTCTAGTCATTTCTTGCTATCATCATATCTGAATGTCATCTGCATGGATAGGGTGAGATGCTCTAGTTTTTAATCTGTCCAGAAAGTTTCAATACATTGTCCAAATTTCAGAGAGTACATGGTGAAATCCATGCTGTGTGGCAGGGCTGAATTTTGGGCTAGCTGTCCTTCAGAGGGAAAGAAAATCCCTTTCCCCAGGCACTCTAACACTGCAAAATCTTCTGTAACTTAAAAGGTTTGCCCTCTAATGTTTGGAATGCAGCATCATGTTAACCATGTGGGTAATTTGGCTAGAATAATTTTAAGAGTTTATACTAGTGACTCAGAAGGTGAAACATGAGCTGAACATGGTGAGTTAAAAATAAACAAATAAATCAGGAACTAGCCTAGCTAAATTATGAAAGACAGATAACATGCAAAAACAAAAAAACTTAATTCCATGGGTATGTGCAAAGTGCAGTGCTCTGCATGTGCAATTCTTACCCCCAGAAGGCAGCTTTCATGTCTCAGGGGCACTGTGTGTGTGTGTGTGTGTGTGTGTGTGTGTCTTTCTCTGTGTGTGAAGAGGAGATTACTACACTACACTCTTACAGTCTGCTGTTCCACTCTTTCACTGCATTGGGGAGAGGTGTTCAGATGTTATACAAGGAGACATTGAAGATCTCCTTGCACAATGTAAAGAAAGGAAAGGAAAGACAGGCACATGCATAAGTGAGTTATGTGAGTATATGTCGCCAACAGGATTCCAGTCACTATTAGAGATAATTAGGTCAGAGACTGAAAATAATTCTGCAAATATCGTAGCACGCTTCTAAAATTTTATGGAACAAGTACATCTAGCATATTGCATATAGTTCTGGTTACTACATATCAGAAATTATATTGAAGAGTTGGAGAAACTGCAGAAATGACCAATCAAATTATTATGAGGTTGTAGCAACTCCTTTAAGAGGAACAGATTATGATGTGGTGGACTGTTTCATTTAGAAGAAAGATGAATATATGTGAAAGGTGTGTAAAATTTCTTCTAGGTGTGGGAAAAGTGAACATAAAACTTGACATTGTGGGCCATCTAGTGAATTTGAATGGTGGAAGATTCAGGACAGAGAAGTATTTCTTCATCCAGCATTCAGTGAAAAATATGAAATTAGAACATTTTAAGAAATCCTCATCCTGTATCTTATTAGACCATCCTGCCATGTTCCAAGATATAACTTTGATTGGATCTACAACAGATCAAGATTTGCCTATAGAAAGCAGGGTAGATTGAGCATATCCATCAGCTGTTCTGATAGTGTCTGTTCCTTTAAAGCAGTTCCCAATAACTAATATTATAGTTATTAACATTAATATTTATGGCCAAGAGATTGTGTGAGTCAACTCTGTTGCCAGACACAAAACCATCTGTAAGAGGCCTATCTAATTCCATCATTTGCTCAGTGCTGTTGGCAGCTGTATACTCTGATTCATTTTATTTAATCTAGCTTGAAGTGGATTCAATCTACCTATGATAAGCAACTTATCAAAAAGGGGGAGTCTGCTAAATGAATCTAAAAGTCTGTCTTCATATATGAAAATATTGAATTCATGAAGATGGGCAATGTCTAGCAAATTCAAGGGGATTGGACTATACATGGAGGATAGAAGCAGCAATGACTATGAATCAGGATGGGTCTATGTTGCCATCAGGCTAACTTGATCAAAATGGGCAAGGCACCAAGGGGTATAATTCAATAGTTTATAATTAGGATCTTCTTATATCTTTTGAATTATTTACTTGTTAAATAATTAGTTTCAAAAACTCACTAATTTGTGTGGGCCTCTGTGTTTCCATAATTTTCTTTCTAGTCATATAAATTTTATTTCCTTCAAGTACATTTACATTTTGTATTCCCATTGTAACAGAAGATGGCCCTATCTGTTCATCAAAGTGATGTGGAGGGTCAGTGGTGCTGAACTATGTGGAACAACAATAGAGGACTTATCCTTGAATTCAGTCTGTCGAAAGTGATTCATCAACCACATGAAATGTATTACTTCCTACTGGGTTTTTGTTTTCTATGAGCCAGAGCTTGTTACAATGAATAACATCCAAAGTCGCATGGAGGGCATGGTTCATAATGTAGCCAGTATGTGTGGAAGACAGAACACACCAACATTGCTTTTCTATTATGCAGCTGAATATGTCCTGGAGATGGCAGTGGATATGACATGGCCATCACCCCAAGTGACTGAATGCAAACCATAGTAAGATAGCTATATTCATTGCATTTAGATGCCATATTTTCCAGAATTGCTTGTGCTCAAAGAAGTTCACAGAACAAATACAATACCCAGAAGGGTAATTACAAAATAACCTCAGCATCTCCATTATATGTATGCATGGATGTTGACTACATGCATCTGAGGAAGTAGATTCAAGTCTATGAAAGCTTATGTTACAACTTCTTTTGCATAGTTAGCCTCAAATGTGCTACAAGATCCCTTTGCATACTAATATTTCAGACTAATAGGGCTATGTTTCTGAATTCTAGCTTCATTCAATTAAACAACATAAAAATTTCAAAGGGAATGAGACATGCTAACAGTCAGTTAACAATGTCAGGTACCCACAATATCAGCTGCTTATGTTAGGCAACACATGAAAAATATGAGATACTTCGTCTTGCTTACATTCCTCACATGAAAAAAATAATTACAGTTCACTTCAGGGTCAGAAAGAGATCATCCTATCCTCAGAGCCCCATGCCATCAGCCAAGAATGATCATCCCTATCTTCATATTTTTACTGTTTTGAAAGAAAAGCACCAAGAAAGGTGAAGATGGAGAAAAAAAATATCTGTGCTTGAGCAGAAGTCTTCAGTAAAGAACATAGGCAGCACAATTCTACAGTATGACCAACACCGCAAACACCAAATGTACCAGCAGTCCCTTTTTAAGGGGATAGTGAAAACAGCCAAACAAAGGGAGTGAAAACAGCCAAACTCTGATGATAAATGCTGAATCTGTCACACTTTACAAATCTTTCTGCCAGCAGCTTTCACCATACTCTTTGGGTGAGATGAGGTTGGATGTGGAAATACCGTATATACTCGACTATAAGTCGACCTCATGTATAAGTCAAGGGCAAGTTTTGGGGCCAAAATTATGGATTTTGCTATGACCCATGGATAAGTCAAGGATAAAATTTAGGGGCATATAGGAAAGGATCTAAAGGATGAAGCAAAGCAAAACAATATCAAATAACTTCCAAAAGTCCATCAGATATAACTCTTTGTGCTTATTCTTAAGACTGGATGGATGAAAGAATAAAGGAGGTTAGTGTTTCCAGGACAGATTATACTCTTGCTTTTCACCAGGAGATAGTTCCTTATTTTAAATAAGAGTTAAGATACAGTACTTACATTGACCCGTGGATAAGTCGACTCAGGTTTTTTGGGTCAGTTTTTTGACCTAAATTTCTATACTTATACATGAATATATATAGTAGGCAAATCCTATTTTTGGAGAGCCCTGGTGGCACAGTGGGTAAATGCCTGTACTGCAGCCACTCACTCACAAACCATAAGGTTGCGAGTTCAATACCAGAAAAAGGTCTCAAGCTTGACTCAGGCTTGCATCTTTCTGAGCTCACTAAAATGAGTACCCAGATTGTTGGGGGCAATTAGCTTACACTTTATAAACTGCTTAGGGAGTGCTTAAATGCTCTGATAAATGGTATAGAAATGTACTTGTTATTGCTATTGCTATCCTACCAGCAGAACTAAAGATTGGACACTGTTGATTAATCCAGTTTCAGTAGATCCACTGAACCAATGGTTGAGTGGTGAGTCAACAAATATGTATTAGACCCATCTATTTTTAATATGGGAAACTAGCAATTGAAAGCTTCAGTCCTTCATTCCCTTACTTGAAAATAAGCACAACTGAATTCAGGGGTTGTCTACACAGATGAAAAAAAATTCAGCTTCACCTCACATTTTCCTGATCCAGAGTAACTCTTCAGTGACCTTATTAGTGCCACACATACTTGAAAGAAGCCAAATTCAAGTTGTACTGACTGCCACACATTTCCCATTGTTTACCTGTCGGACTTGCCAGCTTGCACTCTAATTGGTTGCCTTTCTCATTCAATCCTCTTCCCCAATTCACTTCCCAGTAAGTAATGAGTAACAGCGGGAAGTCTAAATGTCTTCTCCCCCCAAAATATATGTTGATTTATTTTTAAAAATGTATTTTCTAATGTATCCTGACATGCACACGCATACACATACACAGGACAGAAGCTGCCTATCTCCCTCATTGTGATTGCCAGCAATGAACAACTTCACCCCGGTTGCTGCTACTCCCTCCCTAGCACAGCTCCACTGCTGAAGTTGCTCTGAAGTTAGGCAATGGTGAGGGGGTAGCTAGATCTACACCCTCACCATTGATCTGGTTTGGCTAGGGAGGGTGTGATACCAACCAGGGTAAAGCATTCCTTTGCTGGCAATTGCAACAAAGGAAATGGGCAGCTTTGGCCTGAAACTGATGGGCCAAAAAGTGCAGCTTCTGGCTTCTGCAAGGACATGGCATGCAGACAATGCCCCTAACACGGCTGGGAACTGCACTGAGGCTGCCTAAGGTGACCTGAGGCCAGCAGCAAAAGGAGCAACAAAAAGCCACTCCATGTTGGTGGCCCATTTGGGACTGTGGGGGACACTTACTTTAAGATCAAGCCACCTGGTTGCCCAGGCTCTGGTTGATCAGGGGCTGATTGGGCCTGGAGCAGCCAAAGGCCATGCCAAGCTGCTGGGCTGCTTTGCCCCTTTATTTCCTATGGTGTATTGAAACTAGTGGTACATTGGACTACCCCTTCCCTTTTTCTCTCCCCTACCAAAGTGAATAAACAAACAAATGAGTGAGGGAGTTCACACATGATTGGGTGCCCCAACCCCTGCAAAAATGGAGGGATGATTGCATGCAAAAACAGTTTTTAAAATACTAAACATGCATCCATTTCAGAAGCCTTGGTAATCCTTGGCTACTATGCCCTAAATGTGAAAAATAAGAATGCAAGCTTGCCAGACTAGTTCTTCCCTCAAGTTAACCCAATAACCCTGATTCCATCCTAGTCCTGACACACGTGCAAGAAATGCATTTTCCCTAAAACTGCAGGATAAAAAGTGAATATTGAAAATTTTTGTTAATACCTTTAAAAAGCTATTTCTTTTTAAAATTATTTTTAGTTTTATTTATTTCATTTTTATGCCTCCTTTCTCCCAGAAAGGGACCCAAGGGGCTCACATATAAAAACAAGTTTAAAAAATTTACAATAAAAGATGTAAAACAATTAAAAACATTGGAATAAAAAGAGTATACAATTGCATACATAAAAAACATAACTACAACACACATCTCATATAAATGCCACCCCATGGTTATATATTAAAAAGCCTGCTTGAATAAAAACATCTTTGCCTGCCAGCAAAATAAAGCAGTGAGGGGCCAGTCTAGCCTCCCATGGAAGGCAGTTTCGGAGGTTGGGAGCAGCCACCAAGAAGGCTCTCTCCTGTGTCCTCACTAAGCAAGCCTGTAATGGTGGCAGGACTAAGAGACAGCCTTCCCCTGAAGATCTCAGGGCTCTGGCAGGTTTGTATGGGGGTTTAAGTGGGGGTGGATTTGTAGGGTTCTGACAGGGTCATTTTTCACTTTGAAACAGGGTGTATATCATGTGTTCCTACAGAACTGGAAAAGAAGTGAGTACATCTGTTTTCACCTGTGTAGATAAGTCCCCAGTGAGGCTTACAGGCTTACAGAACTCCAGCCTGTAAGCCCTACAGACTTTAATTTATGGTGACCCTATGAATGAGAGGATTGGAAGATCCTGATCATCAACTGCTTTGCTCAGGTCTTGCAAACCCAGGGCCAGGGGTTCCTTGATGGAATATACTGCCTTACCTGAAAATTAAAAAAAAAAACAACAAACTGAATTAAATGGAGCTTACAGGCTGCAATCTTGAACTCCTTCTTTGAAAATAAATGCAGGTGAACTCAGTGGGGTTTATTAGGATTTTCCTGTCAATGTGTGCATATGTGCATACCATTCAAAAGTGATAACATCATTTAAACTGCTATATTAATGTATTATGAATGAATCATGCCTGTGTGTGTATGAGAAAGAAGAGTAATCAAACTTAAAATGAGTCACCTCCCCCTCCCCTGCCCTGCCGCCCATCTCAGTTTGTGTGGAAATCTGGAATATTCCGGATGTTTGAAAAAAATCCCAGCAAATGGAATATTTGACATTAATGTCTAAATTATTCCCCTTTGTTTTGCTTATTCTACTCTTGCCATTTCAGTCTGCTCCCTTCCAAAGCAACGGTCTGCCTCCCCATCTTTTCAAGGTCAAGGTCAAGCTCGATGATGTATGTGCAGAGAAGTCACATGCATCAGTCATATTACATGGCACTGTGAAGCGTGCACAAGACAATGAAGCAATATGCATGGGGACCAGAGCAGCCTAATATGTCACAGCAATGAGGCAACCCAAGTTGATCAGCTTGGCTGGAACAGACCGCTCCAGGAGGACGCAGCACAATTCAGTCTCCAGACAGCATGCCAGGCTTGCAAAGGACAGCTGGAAGATTCAGTCTGTCCCATTTTAGGACTTCCTCTTATTTACACATGAAATCATTAAAAAAATAGAACAGAGAGGTAGCCCTTTTTTAATATGGGAGATTCATTCTCATGATTTATTTGTACTGCATCTAGAATCAACATTGCAGTCTTTAATTAGCACCCAAGAGCCAATTAGTTCTCCAGATAGGCAAGCTGAGTGGGCTATTTCTCTTGTACCACGTCAGCCTCTGTTTGGTGCATAATGTTATGTGATTCTGACCCAGGAGGAGCCATTACAAAGAATGGTGTCCAAAAAAGAAAAAGAAAAAAAGACTAGTTAGGAAAACAGAATGGCCTGTCAGCTCAAATTTCCACAGTCAGGGTGTCTTGAATTTCTAGCTGGCATTTGTCGGTTAACCCCAGGTTTAGCTGGAATTAGAATGGTAAAAAGCAAATAAATATTTGAGCATCATAATGTATGATCTGTATGGATGATGATGATGGTGGTGGTGGTATTTTAGCCTGTATTAATAGAACCATGAAAGCCAGATTGTGTAACAGTCTGAGTATTGAACTAGGACATTGAGAGACCAACATTCAATTCCCCTGCCCAGCCATGGAAACTCCCTGAGTGACCTTGGGCAAGTCACACTCTTTCAGCCTTAGAGGAAGGCAATAGCAATCTCCATCTAAACAAATTCTGCCCAAAATGCAACAACCTCGTTATAAGTTTGCCTTAGAGTCATCACAAGTCAGAAATCACTTGAATTAACAAAACAACAATAACATAACTGTAGTTTCCAAGATAAAGGAAGTAATAGTCTCACTATATTCTGCCTAGTTAGGCCTTGTCTGGAATACTGCATTCAGTTCTGGATGCCTCATCTTAACAAGAATATAGATAAGTTAGAGCAGGTTCAGAAGGTGCACCAAAGGGTTCTCATCAATGGCTCCCCTTCATCCTGGAGAGAAGTAGCTAGTGGAGTGCAACAGGGATATCCAAGACCTTTATCAGTGACTTGGATGATAGAATAGAGGGTATGCTTATCAAATTTGCTGATGACATCATACTAGGAGGGTAGCCAATGCTCCAGATGACAAGATCAGAATTCAAAATGGCATTAGGAGATTTGAGAGCTGGACTAAAACCATCTAAATAAATTTCAACAGAGAGAAATGTAGGATACCTAGCTTGACAACAGCACATGGTATGGAAGATTTTCTTTTAAAAAAAGGCTGGATGGCCATTTGTTAGGGTTGCTCTTGCAGGTGGCAAGGTATTGGACTGGATGGCCCTTGAGATCTCTTCCAACTCTAGGATTCTATGACTCTATGATGTTAAGAAATACAAAGAACAAAACATAAGAGGAAAAGGTTGAGGGAGTTTGGCTTGTTTAATCTGGGGAAAACACTGAATGGCAACATGACTGCACTATTTAAATATCTAAAGGGCTGTCTTGGGTATGTGTGTCTCTGTGTGTGCAGTTTTGTTCTCTGATGCCCCAGAGTGTAGGACCAGGCTTAATGATGTGAAGTTACAGGGGGTTAGATTTTGATTTAACATTAGAAAGAACTTCTTGGCAGTAAGAGTGGTTCAACACTGGAACCAATTACTTAGATTGGTGGTGGGTCTCCTTTGGACACCTTCACAAAGAGCACAGAGAGCTACTTGCTGTTGATACTGTAGTTTGAGTTCCTGCCTTGAACAAAGAATTGAACTCTGGCCCCTTCCAACTCTGAACAGATGGGTGAAATAAGCCTGCTTCAGGGCATCATCAGTGCATGGTGTTTAGATGCCACTCACTGTGATGATGCCGGGAAGCCAGCTTGAAACTGCCTGGCTGCCCAGACTTGGGCAGCTTCATGATGCTCTGGTGGCATGACATTTACATGCCACATGCCACATGCCACCAGAGCATCATGAAGTCACCATGGGGCCACAACTTTTCCCCAGCTGAAAAAGGAGCAGATCTTATCTGGACCTTTTTCAGCTGGTTTGAAGGCAGATTGGAGCCATAGCATGTGGTTGCTGTAGACCCAATCCATCTTTGGAAGGGGGAGCTTTAAGCCACCCCTTCCACCTGTCTGTTTCGACCCAATGATTCCAACACTATCATTATGATGGAGATTTATACCCCTCACCATGGGGCTGGGATGGGGCTGTTTCTATTTTAACTATTTCTGTTTTAAAGTTGTTGTAACCTGCCCCAATTGCCTGTTCAGAGGGGTGGGTTATTAATAATAATAATAATAATAATAATAATAATAATACAAGGCACTTGCCCCAGGAAGCCTCCAATCTCAACATTTCATTAATGGATGATAGAAAATGAGACAAGAAAGAAGAAGTAGGGCTGGATGAAAGCCAATACTGGTACATCTAGGCTGCACTCCCCAGTACACCTGGGAAATCAGATCCCACAGTCTCTCTGTGTGTGCACTTATGTGTGTGCATGCATTTGTGTGATAGGGATATAAATCATAAATTTCATTTTCATAGACAATAACAAACAATTTAACTATTTATATCCCCACCACAAAAAAATAATCCAAAACTCTATTTGAACTCATTCTGTGCATTGATGATGATGATGATGATGATGATGATGATGATGATAAATTGTTTTGCACAGGAAACTATTTTCTGTTCAGAAAATAAAACAAATTTCCTGTAGAAAAAAAGGACATTATTTATACAATCTCCCTTCTCCTATATTTTCTTTCCATTCTTTCATCCTGATCCTCCTTTACATATCTTCTACACTTACTCTGACCTCCTTTCACTTACTCTTTCCATATCAGTTCATCCTTTCTCTATAAATATAATCTGAAGGCTATATTGGTATCATCTGGATCAATATATTTATTCTTCATGCTTGCATGAATGGATGAAAGGATGTATGAAACAAAGAGAGAGTAGTTAGGGGTAAAGAGGGATAGTGATGGAAATAATTGAAAATTTAGGAGAGAAAATAAGAGATGAAGGAAGGAAACCTTAATTAAGGAAGAAAGGGTTAATCAGAAGGCTAGCTTGGTCAATATAGTACTAGTTGTAATAGAAATAGGCTAAGTACACTTTTAGATTTAGAGTAATACAGAAAGTGTGAGAGAATTAAGGAACAGAAAGTGTATGTGATTTAGTATTTATGTATTTCATGTATATTTATGTATATTTTATTTTTATGTATATTTTATGTATGTTAATAAAAATAAAGTAAAAAAGAACATTATGTGCAAAAATATTACTTTTATGTTGAATTGTTTTCTGTGCAGAGAATGCTGTGCAAAAAAGTGTAGTTTCTGGGCAGAATAAGTCCAAACTGCAAAGATTCTCACCTATCTAGGATTCTCCTCATTAGGATTTCTCAACATTGGAGAAACACATGTTTTTCAACCATTTTTGTATATTTTCAAATATTCATTCCATCTTTCTTGTGAGAGAAACCAGTGGAGCTGTAGTCAGGCTTCATTTGCGTTGAGAATGAGGATACCAGGATTAAGGGTTATTTCCACTCCATCCATCATCTGCTAATAAATGGATTATGCCAACCATATAATCCTCTTCCCCTTAAATAAAAATGCCCCAATCAGTTTAGAAATGCTTATTCTGATTGTGTTTCTGGAATAATCTAGGTTTAGAGTATTGGTGTCTGGAAAAGAATTCCTTCCATTTGATCCCTTCAGTGATATGGAAGGAATGTTTTTGTCATGAATAACTGAAAGTGTTAGTGAAAGAATGGTTACACTCAAATTTAATAGTTGCCTGTATTTTCAATGGTGCCCTTCCCCAAGTCCACCTATATTATTTTTTCATAAATAAGTATGAGTAAACAAATGTTTCTAATTACTGTATATACTTGACTATAAGTCAACCTCATGTATAAGTCGAGGGCAGGTTTGGGGGCCAAAATTATGGATTTTTTTAATGACTCATGGATAAGTTGAGGGTAAAACTTAGAGGCATGTAACAAAGGATATAAAGGGTAAAGTAAATAAAAAAGATGCAAAATAACTTATAAAATTCCTGCAGGCATAACTGTTTGTGTTCACACTAAAGACTGGATGGGTGAGAGAGCTGAGGGGAAGTTACTGCTTCCAAAACATATTATATTCTTGCCTTTAACAGGGGATGGTTCCTTTTTAAAAAATCAGAGTTAAAGTACAGTACTTACATTGATCCATGGATAAGTCGACTAAGTTTTTTGGGGTGACTTTTTGACTAAATTTTTTAGACTTATACATGAGTATATACAGTATATATTCATTTAGATAGTAAGCCTGAGGGCAAGGAACCATCTTAATTTATAATATTGTATGTAGAGCACTGTGTAAATTTAAAGCACTATATAAATAAAGGTTAATAATTAAACCTTTTGCCCTTGTTAAGATCAGCCCATTTTAATGCTTCCTGATCAACACAAATTATGACTACCCTCTTGGGAGCCTTTTGACTGGTCTCCCCTAGTTGGCTCAATGTCTGATTGTAGGTGTGGGAGGCTTTCATTACTGATTTACTCTCAACATCTGTGCTGCCATAGTAGCAAACACATAATTTCACAGACTGGCACTGAAAGAAAGTCTTTTTTGGTGATTCAGGTGGGATGAAAGGAAAGTTTGGATAGGATTTAGGTGTCATAGATAGATGTCATCCTTTTAAACCCCCACCCATCTCCATTTCACTCTTTTAAGAACCTCAGGCTAAACTGTAAGAATTATAACACCTATGCCCCTTGCATCCATTCTCTATCCTTGAGAAACTTCTATGATGTGTGACATTTTCATACAGCTGCCCCCACCCATGGGAGAGGTAGTAATTCAAGGGCTTGACAGGCTGTGCTGAAGGGGTGGCGAGATGCTGCCCCTTTCCTAGCTGGATTAGGGCCTCGGTAACTTCATGCTGCAGCCCCGATCCAGCCTTTCAAGGGCACAATAAGGAGCCACAAAAAGTAACTCCTTTGTGCACCCTTGAAAGTGTGCCATAGCCATGGTGGCACAGCTATACAGTGCTTTTTTTGGGTCTGTGTTGTATGGACACAGTGCCAGAGGAGCGTCATGATGCCGCACACTGTGTGGAGTGGCACATGGTGTCATGGCACCCTGGGGGCAGAGTCAGGGCATGTGTCATCTGGATGCAATGCTCTGATTCCAACCCCAGGCTGGCCTTTCAGGCCTGTCTGTACAGGGCCTCACTCTTTCCTACAAACTTACTCTTCCTCTCAAACAGTTTAGGACTCTCTTTGTTGTACTTTTCCTGAAACTTTTGGAGGTTTGCTCCTTAGGGCCACTTCTTTGTTAACTGGTCATTTATAAAATAAATGACTGAAAGGAAGACAACAGTTGTGTCCCTAAATGAAAAGGAGGCTACTGCAAAAACAGCCCTCCACCTGTTCATCTGAAATTTGGCAGCCTTGATTTCCTCAAAAGAAGCAACTACATCTACATTTCCTCCAGTTGTGCCAAGAAATAAAATATCAAATGACTGTTCCATTTAAAAAGACAAACAAAAACAAACACTTTTAACATTATATAGCACAGTATACTCTGTCATCACTTGGCCTCAATCTTCTAAATTGCATATTCTCCAAAGAGGCTAGTATGACTACACATGACATCCAGTCCTGAAGTATGTGTGTGGGGTGATAGCCCGTTGTTTTGAGTTTACAGTGAATCTTAACTCTGGTTCAGAACTCAAAGATGTTTAGCTTCAAGTCTGTCCAAACTGAAACAGGCTTTTTCTGAAATGTAAAATTAGAGTCCAGACTGCATATTGGGGTGCACATCCCTGCCAGAGAGGATGCAGTTGCCCTCAGTTATGCAGACACTAACAACCTTTCACCCTGCAGTGCTGTAATGCATTTCCCACTGTCTTTGAAATTGGATGACAGTTTGAAGATGTTTCAGAAACATAAGCTGGTGTCACAGATGTCTTAGTATTGGTGTGGGAAGGCAGTTGGATGATCTAGTAGCCACATTATTCTGACTATATTAGTTGTTGGTCAGTTTCATAGTCCAGTTTAGAGTGATGACTTTAAATGGCTGGAGACCTTCACAACCTTCACTTTGGTCAGCTAGGTATATGCAAAGGCTTCAGGTGAATTATTTCTTCTTTACCAGATCAAGACAGATTGGGACAGATTCAGACCTGGTTGGATAAACCTGGTTTGAATCACTTCCTACTGATTTGGATCATTCCCAAGAAGAATGACTGGCTGACTCTGACTTCCTTCCTCCTTCCTTCCTTTGACAGACAGTGTATATACAACAGCACCAAATAAGAAAACCGCACTAGTGGATGGGAAAGGAGATGAGAGGAGCTGGCCTTTGCTCACTGACATCTCTAGATTCCAGTCTGAGCAAATCTCTCACCAAAACCATGGGGGGGGGGGGGGGGATGGTGTGAGGTTATTGAAAGTATAAATACAATTTTGTATATATGTACAAAACCATAGATCTGTGATTTATTTTATTTTTTTAGCTGGTGATAGCAAATCTGTCTGCCTGCTGTCTGGTTACCTTATGCCACCTTCCTCTACTCCTTGTCTACTCAGGTTCCATCATGCTGACTTTCAATGCAATATTTTGAGAATTACTTCTGGTGATAAGATGACATTTTCAGTGCTGCTGAACTTGAAATTAATCTTAAATTTGGGGATGCTTTTAGGTGTTCTTTCAGAGTGTCTCCAATATTGGAAGAGATGCATGTACTCCCAAAGAATGCTTTACTCTTTTCTTGTTTCTCTTCCTCTTTTCTTTTCCCTTTTTCTTTTCTTCCTTTTTTTTCCCTTTTCTACCATGGTTTAAATCCAATTTTTAATCCCAATTTGAGTAGACCCACTGAATCAAGGGGAAATTGGTAAATCAACCTTTCCATAAATCTCATTGATTCAATAGGATTAGTCTAGTTAGTTATTCTAGCTGATATTAGCAATTGGATTTAAGCCTCTATGTATGTGACCTGCACACACAGTTAGTTCCTTAATGAACAAGCAGCAACCATACATCACAGACATTAGAGTGCAGGAAGCAGAATGAACTGATAGATCTGAGCATACAGCTTGATGTCATGTTCTCCTCTTTTAAGGATTTCAAATCTTTTTTTTTGGGGGGGGGGGGAAGAAGGAGAACAAAATTTTAAAACATGTGAGTACAAAAATGTTTAAACAACAACAACCTTGCTAAGATGTTTTGTTTTTTGAATGCTGGTCAATGACAGACTGGAAGATTTGAATTTCCATTTGGTTACCGGACTAGAACTGTGTTGAATAAGATTCAAATGAAACCAAATTGAGGGCTAATCCAAACCCAGCTCCCAATTGGAAGCCCTTTGCACAGCTCCTGCTACACTGCAGAATTAATACAGTTTGAAACCACTTTAACTGGCCAGTCTCCATCCTCTATGGAATCCTGGAATTTGTAGTTTGTTGTGGCTAAATATCTCACAAAACTTCAAATTCCAGAATTCATACACTGAACGATGGTATTAAAGTGGAGTCAAACTGCAGTATAGATGCAGCCATAGTCATAGCATCAAGCCACTCCATACATTAGGATCAGCAACACAAATCTTTCTCTCATGCCACCTTTGAAGGCACATAAGCAGGCAAGTGGCTTGACACCTCTGGAATTGAATTGGTCTTTAGTTGTACCATCTCCCATGTATAATATGAACTGATAAATTCCACAAACTTTTGGCCTCCAGGTTTTTTGACTTCAGCTTCCATAAGCCCCAGCCATCACAGCCAATGGCAAAGGATTTGGGGGTATGGTGTTCCAAAATAGCCAGAGAGCCTAAAGTTCTCCAAGCCACCCCCCCCCCCCTTTAAAAGTCCATTGTGTGATCTTAAGAATACTGGTAGGAACTATCAGTGATATTTTACATTTCTGTCTCTTAAGATGCAAATGCTGTTATATTAGATAACAGTGAGTCCTTGGTGTTGGTTGGGGTTTGGTTCTACAATCCATCATGGATAACAAAATCTGTGAATGCTCAAGTCCCATTAAATGCAGTGGTATAGTAAGATGGTGTCCCTTATGTAAAATAGCAAAAGTAAGGTTTGCTTTTTAAATTTGTATCATTTTGGAATATTTTTGAAGCCAGGGATGATTGAATCCATGGACAGAGAATCTGTGAATATGGAGGGGTGACTGTATTTTACTCGCTTCCGGGCTCAGTACAAAGTGCTGGTTATTACCTATAAAGCCCTAAATGGCTTGCGCCCAGAGTACCTGAAGGACCGTCTCTCCTCACATAATCCGCCCCGCACACTTAGATCTACCGGGCAACTATTACTTAAAGTTCCAAAGGCCAGACTGTCAGCTACTAGCAAGAGGGCATTTTCTATCGCTGCCCCGAGCCTCTGGAACTCACTTACCCAGTTTAAGAAGGGGTTAAAAACTTATTTATTTGAACAGGCCTACCCCTGATTTTTCCTCGCTGCTATCCTTCCCCCATTACGACTCGGACTGGAATATCACTACCCCTTGGGGCAAAATTGTAATGTTGTTCTTCGTTCCACTGTGTTTTAACTTTTGTATATGTTTTAAATTTTTGTACGTGTACACCGCCCTGATCCTTGGAAGGGCGGTATAAAAATAAAGATGATGATGATGATGATGATGATGATGATGTTGATGATGATGATGATGATGATGATTTATGTCAACATACTGTGCCCCCCTGAAATGATGGTTGAAAAACATAAGTTCCATTATCTCTGCTGTACTTGTAGACTGTAAAATATAGAGTTTCAAATGGATAAAGATTTGGTTGTTTGGAAGGTACTTCTGATGACTCACTGTTTCACTGCAGGTACAATGCAGGCAGAGATGCAGATTCTTCTACGGACTGGAAGCTACTCTAGAAGATGGAAGAGTAGGAGACTATGATTCCATTGCTGGTGGAGAGCAGGTATTGAGGGGAACATAATCAGGTTAGGAACATAGCTTTCAGAGATGATGTTCAGAGTGCAGTTGTGAGGAATGACAGCTGTTATGGCACCGATGAGATTCTCCAGTACACAGAAAAAGCACTCTGACATCTGTCTAGGGAAAGTGCATGCTTGCAATATAATTAGTGGTTATTAACCAAATTTCATTCCCCATGATTCTGTCCTAGTCATTTTTAATGACCTGGTGCCAAGCTGCATGGATTTCTTTTCACATCAGCTTAAGATTGTTTCACATTTGATAAATGTGTTTTGCAATACCATCTTTCACTGCACCTCCGTACGGGTCCATGGGGGAACATAGGACTCAATACAGGGGGAAAAAACCCCAATATATTGTGCCCCTCTGTAATGGAGGATTTGATTTTTCCCTGCACAGAATCTTCTGGAGCTGTGGGTTGTAACATGAAAGCAAATGATAAGTAATAGCTCTCTCCAGGAACTTTATTTGCATCGAAATGGTCTGGAGGTGGACTGCAATGGTCATTCTCTTGGGAACACAATATATGACCAGGTTACATTTCCATAGCAAAAGCATGCATACCAAAAGGGTTACAGGGGGTGATCGTTTGGTATTTGGAAAAACTGAGAAACAATGAAACCAAGGTCTTCTCTGAAGTCATTTGGCCCTTTTGAACAAACTCCCTTTTCTGTCCCCCCCTCTCTTTCTTTTAGGATAAAGGGGGGTAGTTGGAGGAAAGAGGGGGTTGGTTGTTGTTGTCACAGTAGGCACCAGGCTTTTTCACTGCAGCATTGTATTCAATATTCCAATCACCTTGCAAGTCAAGAAGGCTGGTGGAGCTTGCGGTAGTGTCAGAGTGAAAAACGAGCCATGGCGTCACGCTTGGCCAGCCGCTGGCTGTCGGTTGCAGATTGAGTGCCACGCTGCAGCATGTTTGGTTTGATATCAACCATTTCTAGTGCAGCATTTTGGAAGGCGCCTCCTTTCTTCCTTTCCTTTCCTTAATCAAGAAGGGGGAAAAATCAAGTGACAAAGGATGTGGGGACTGATGACCATCGTCCCTTGTTCCAATTGCTTGGCTTTCTGTCTGCAAGTTGTCAATCATTTTGCGTGGAAACAAGAAGATGAGGTCTGAGACTGCATATGGTATTTTTCTCCCCTCTCCCCTCCGCTCTCCTCACCCCTCCAACCATTTATTCTTGAGATTCCCCCATCCTCCCTCGGCATGATGCTTAACATCCATGCCTTTTTATGATTTTTTTTCTTCCATGTTTTTATTTATTGAAGTCTAAAATTTTATTTCCTGCGATGATGGCAGGGGAGGGGAGGTAGCACAGTTGCTCGGAAGCATGGACCCTTCTGAATGTTGTTTAAACCAAGTACAGGCTGTGGCTTTACAGCTCCACTAGCCAAGCAACCATGATATTTGCCTGCCAGTAAGTTCCGTACTGTCATGGAGGAACCTATTTTCTCACCTTTGCACATAATCAATATTTATTTCCATTTATTGTGGGCGTTTGTGAACTCTGAGGTGGGAGTTGAAGGGTTTATTGTGAAAGGGAGAGTATGAGAGTAGTGAGAGGATGAATATTTTAAAGTGTGGTACACATCATTCACATTTACATGATTTTCACTACAGTCATCCATATGTTCTATTATTGTATCATTCCTGAGTTCTGCATCCAAACATCTGATAAATTCTACCAATGGCAAGTGGTCTTCTGCCATAACACTGAAGGGGAGTGCTTAGTGCTTCCCCACTGTACAACATAGGTGGAGAACATGTGGCTTGCCAGATGCTGTTGGACTGCAACTCCCACTAACCTTATTCAGAATAGCCAGTCTTGAGGGATGATAGGAGCTGCAGTCTGACAATTTCTGGAGTTGCCATATGTTCATCATCCGTCATAAATACTGTATGGCTGATCTGTACTGTATAGTTGCTGTTTTAAATACTTAAAAAGGAGGTGCTTGGGTTATGACAACTGTTCCATATAAATTACTTAGGATAGAAAATCAATCCAGTCCAGTATCTGGTGTTCCACAATATCCATCCAAATACTCCCTGGAAATGTACAAGCAGGACATGTTTGCCCACAGCAAGGATATACAGAAATATTCTACCTCTGAATACTAGGTTTCCATTAGGTTCCTATGGCTAATAGGCATTGATAGATCTATTGTCCATGGATTTGTATAACCCTCATCTGGGTCGTTGGTGGTCAGTGTTTTTTCTGCAGCAGTTTTCAAGCTAATTATGGACTGCAATGAAATATGTTCTTTTGTTCTTCATTCTTCCACTGATCGATTTCAGCATGGCTTCTGCAAATGTCAGATGTTCCTTTGCAGAAGCCAAGCTTATCCTTCCTTAGTAACATTTACTTAGTTAATCTATTTTTAGTTCCATGGCTGGCTAACTGGGTGGAAGCTATAGAACTGCAGATGGACAGCAGAAACTTGAAGGGGGCCAGTGAGATGTGATGAAATGAGGAAGAATTGACCACAATAAGTTCCAACATACTTGAAAGGCCCAGATGAAGCTTGCCTTGAGGAAGAGAGTGACATTGCATTCTGAGGATCCAAAATCAGTTCCTCACTCTGATGTACAGAATGAGGCTGCATTTCAGGATTTTCTCTCTTTCACCCCCATAATCACTAGTTTGCAGCCTGCTGCCTGCCTAGCCACAATGGGAATGTGTGTTGTGGCAGAGTCTTATGTTCTTCTCTGATGGTGCAGAGAGGTACTAATACACCATCACATTCCATCCAACCACTATTATTAGGGGCTAAGGACTGCACTCTAGGTAATATAGTCTAAACTCTTTTTTTTTTTAAATCCCACTCATACTTTATATCAACCCTTTATTTGCAGGACAGATGCTTCAACCCCTTGATCAATTCTGATTGCACCTTTCTATGCTATTCCAGAAACAGAACATCTTTATTGAGATGGGGATACCAGAACTGTTCCCAGTATTTCAAATGTTCCATACCATGGATTTATATGAAAAACTTTCTTTTCCAATAAGTATAATTCTTTATATGATTATGGCAGCAAGAATGTTCCTTGCTAAATATTGGAGAACTGAGAACCTACCACCAATTGAAGAATGGAAAACACAGATAAATGATTTTTATGTGATGGACAGACTTATCATGTACTCTGCAGGGAAAACAATACAAGAATTTGAAAGTAAATGGAAAAAAGATGGAAAATCTATGGGACTAAATGAATGTAGAATATAATAGCAACTGAGAGTAGAATATACTTTTAAATGTTTTATTTATTAGTCCAAACAATTGGAAATCCGGTAATATAATTTTCAAGTATTGATACAGATTTTAATGTATTTCACTTTATGTTCTTTTCCAGCCCCCATGTTCCCCTTTCTCTTTCCCTCTTTCCCTATCCTTACTTCCCAAATGCTTTTTATTGTAAAAAAAAATAAAACCAATAAAATATATTTAGAAAAGAAAAAAAATCCTTTGTCTGCTTCTGTCTCTGTCTCTGCCTTTGCCTCTTTCTGGAATGTGCACAATCATAAATGGTCAAGATGTTCTCCCTTTCCTGCTTTCCTATTTGGGCTATCCCTGTTTCTAGCTCTGTTTTTCAATGAAATAAGATCCATAACTTTCTTCACTCCTACCCCCAAATGTATGCAGATTGGTATGTATATTTAGAATTGTTCTGATTGCTTAAATATACTTCACCCATTGAATAAAGTGTGCTTACACAATGTTTTGCATGCACTTAAAATGTATGCATTTTTCTATTGCACTTTTCAAATGTCCGCTTTCTGTGGGCATATCTGCAGATATCCATCAGCATGGGAATGGAATGCAAGTTTTGTCTGCCATATGGATAGGCTGGAGAATACAGACTGAAAATCCATAGAAGCTTAGGCTGAAATCAGATTGCTCACATATTTACATCTACCTACTTTCCTACCCACTTATCTAGAACACATAGAGAAAATATGTGCACTTTTATTTTCAGTCTTTCCCCTAATAATTCGTAGCATGAAATATATCTTTTTCAAATGTCTCCACACTTGGAGTTGAAGTTTAATTGAGCTCTCCACCAGGAACACAATATTTCTTCTTTGACGAACCACTGCCTACCGTGTTTCCCCGAAAATAAGACAGTGTCTTATATTAATTTTTGACCCAAAGATGTGCTAGGTCTTAATTTCATGGGATGTCTTATTTTTCCATGAAGTAGGTCTTACTTTTGGGGGAGGCCTTATATTTAGCAATTCAGCAAAATCTCTACTAGGTTTTATTTTCAGAGGATGTTTTATTTTTGGGGAAACAGGGTAGTCCAGATCCTATTGGCACATACTGTACCTTCCTAATGTTTACTACTTAAGTACATTGCTAACACTGAACCTCACATGCATCATTCTGTTCACTGATAGATAAGAAATTCTCTGAGACCTCTTCTCTTGGGGATTTTAACATTCTGGAACATGACTCTTTCATTGTTTACATCTCACTCCTGGTCATTCAGGACTAACCTAAGTAGCTCAGGTCCAAATACAGATCCTTGAGGAAATACACTTGTCATTTTGGTCCTTTGCAAGAATACTCTAATCCCAGAATCCCATGATTCTTTTAAAAGGGGATCCCATAGGAGGAAACATCTTCCTATCCCATGACTTTAAGGTTATTCAAGAGGCTTTGGTGAAGGACTTTGTCAAAAAAAGTTCTGGAAGTTCAAGTACTCAGTGTGTTCCAGACAAACACTGGCACACATACTTGTTGACACTACCAAAGAACTAAAAAATATTGGTGAAGTATGATTTTCTTTTGCATAAGTGATCATTCTTCTATAACATTTTTTCCTTGATAAAGTTCTCTACACAAAATGGAAGCCATACTAGACACAGGTAAACCTGAACATGTACCTCACAGATCCCTTAAAAACTATGTTTTGTTGGCTACCTTCAATCCTGCAGCAAGGATGCAAATATTAGTGAAGATACATGTTTTTAAGAAGGAAAATGCATTCACATTTGAGTTCTTTAAGAATTCTTGCTTGTGATTTGTCAGTTAAGTTACAAATTTACTGACATGTAGGTTAAATTACAATTTTTAAATTAGATCAAGATTTTTGTATCTTGTTACCTCTATTTTTCTAGTTCAACAGACACTTTTTTGGGATGGGAGGGAGGTTGATTCTATTCAACACTGGTTGCCATTCAGCATGTTCCTCAGTGAAAAGGTCATTCAACTGCAAGTGACCCATTTTGATTTACCAATCCTTTCACACTTTTGTCATCTAGTGATATTTAAAGTCACTTTATTGTTGTTATTTTCTTTGATAATTCTTCATCTATATTTTTAAATTTCATTTTGTAGGTATTCATTTCATCTTGGAACATATTTTGTGCTCTATTGCCTTCAACATTCTGTGCAACAACTTTGCAACTTTGCAACTGCCATGTTTTCTGAGAACAGCTGCTGACTATTCACTCAACAGGACTCTGACTCCATTTAACTCCTTGTTGTAATCCGCCCCGATTGCTTGTTGTAATCCGCCCCGATTGCTTGTTCAGAGGGGCAGACTAGAAATAATAATAATAATAATAATAATAATAATAAAAAACTTCTACTAAAATTAACACTTGTCCCTAAAGATCACTTCATGGTCCTGGACCGGTTGAAGCTTAATCTACTTATTGTGAAGATAAAAATGGAGAGGAGGAGGATGTACACTACCTTGAGCTCCTTGGAGGAAAGATGGGCTATAGGTATAAACAAATCCATTAATCAATGAATGAATCAATAATAAACCCAACATTATTTCTGAACTGCTCATGAAGTCACAATACAGTACTTGCCTTGCACTGAAGGCAATCATTACAACTCACCAAGTTCTGCTTCCTGAACCAAAAAATTATGAATGTTGGCAACAACATCTAATCAGATTCTTAAACGTTTCCTGTGCAATTGTGTCCTCTCATTGGTTCTGTAGTCTTTGCCTAACATTACAACTCACCAAATGACAACGAATGGAAGAAGAAATTCCACAAATGCCCATGTTGAAAATGGCAGCACTAACAAAGCCATCCATGATTTGAATTAAGAGCAGATTATGTGGAAAGGAAAATACTTCCCAAGTTGTATATTCTTAAATCAAGAAAAGGGGCAAAGCTTCCCAGACTGATTTCTCTTCCAGGCACCTTACATTTTAGAAATTGACAGCTGTCAAAGGAAACTCTGGCTCACGTTAGTCTACTGAATCGAATACAGTGGAAAACATCCTTCCTAACACCTGCACGTGTATTAAAATGACTGTGTATTAAAATCAATAACAGTCCCATAATTGTGATGCAGTGCTGCACAAAGAAACCTGAGTAATCATAAAACCTACCTAACTTAGCATTTCTTTCAGTAAATGTGCAGCTGGTCTTAGTTAATTTCATACCATTGAAGCAGCTGATTGGTAGCTGTTGAGCAGGAGCCCCAGGGCCAGTTGGATAACAACTTGGAATGCTTTTTTTTCTTTCAAATTTGTTACATTTCTCCAAATTTTAGCTGCATCATTGTATCATCCTTTGTTCATATTAGATTGTGAAATTTTGGGGGCAGTTTCTTCCCACGTGGACCTTTGTATTCATTGCTGATACCCTCAAATGAACAAATCTATTTACACACTTTTCCTACTGTACACAATTTTGTAAACATTTTCTTCAATAACTAAATATTTTTAATAAAGATTTTCTGGATTTTCTCATTTTTGTTCTGACTGTATAGATTTTAAAATTTGGTTTCTATAAAATGTATTGCAAGCCTCATGTGTGTGAATTTTGCAGGGAAAGTGTGTATTTTCTCACAGTGTGTTGGATGTTCTGTGAAACGGATAATTTTTGCAAGAATCTTGAAGTCACTGAAACCCCCTTTTCCATTTCCCTTTGAAATTCCATTTTCTTCAAGGAGGAGACAATTTTAGATCTAGTAAAACTGGCAGCCAATAATTTAGGAGCAATCTGAATAGACTGGCTTTGTGGATGCTATAGGAAAGAACATTAAGAAAAGAACTGCAGATGCTCCTGTGTAACAGTGCCATCTGGTGATATGTTATGTGAAAATAGCTCTACAGGTACAGTCTGTCTGCTTTAAGAAAAAGTTACTGCCAACTCTTGCTTGTCATTTTGCTCCCCAAATCACCAACCAGCCTAATTCATTTTCCCCCTTTCTGTTTTTTACCAATGTAGGGCAAGCGTGGACTGCTGATCTAGGAAACTAAAACTGACCACCAGCCATCAGGTGTACACATAAGGGCAAACCAAAATTCTGATAAATTTCCTGGGTTTACTGCCTATCTTGGCTTATCAAAAACCATCAAAAACCTTGGCTTATCAAAAACTATCAGCCTTAGAGTGGCCTCTAGATTGGGGAAGGGAAATATGAAGCCCTCCAGATATAACTGAAATACAGCTCCTGGAGTCACCATCCATAGAAGCTACATGGGGAGTGGGGGTGGAGATTCAGTACAGAAAAAGGGAAATGTGTGTTCATACAATGTATAATTAAAATGTGGAATTTGCTAGCACACAGTGCATTGATAGTTCACCATCACTGATGGTAGTAGGCTAAATAAATTCACAGAAGATGAGGCTATTAGTATCTACCAGTCTTGACTGAAAGGTAATCCCTCCTGTACCATGGGACTTTCATCACTTCCTGAGAAGCATGAACAGAAGAGTGCTGTTGCACATCTGTCCTGCACATGAACTTCCTACAGATATGTTGCTGGAAATTATGGGAATAGAATGCTGACACAGGTAGACCTTCGGTCTGATCATGAATGGTTCTTATATTATAATGTCCCATGATGCCTTACCTTGGAAAGATGAAAGCTGACAGTAACTAATGGAAGCTGCAGTCCAACACCATCTGGAGTCAACATGTCCTCCAGCCCTGCTCTAAATGGCTAACCTGCTAGAGATTCAAAATTTAGAAAGTGTATCTTGTTCCTGCACTGCTACTACTCTAATTTTTTCTGGTTCATTTAACAAAACAACACAACTTTGGCCAAACTTCACTTTGTGCCCAGTTCTGGGTACCACGATTCAAGAAAGATGTTGACAAAGTGGAATATGTCCAGAGGAGGGTGATCAAAATGGTGAAAGGTCTGGAAACCATGCCCTATGAGATGTTGCACAGGGAGATGGGTTAAGAGGAGAAGAGAAGGTTAAGAGGAGAGATGATAGCCATGTTGAAATATTTGAAGGGATGCCATATTGAAGATGGTGGAAGTTTGTGTTCTGCTGCTCCAGAGACTAAGACATGGTGCAATGCATGGTAAGAGCTGTTTGACAGTGAACATGCTGCCTCAGAATGTGGAGGAGTCTTCTTCTTTGGAGGTTTTTAAACAGAGGCTGGATGGCCATCAATTGGGAGTGCTTTGATTGTGCATGACTGCATAACTGGGGTTGGATTTGATGACCCTTGTGGTCTCTTCAAGCTCTATAATTCTATCAGAACTAAATAACCTTTTTTAAATAAAAGTAAAACAAAACTCAGAGACAGAGACAAAGAATACTACATTTTACTGTCTTGCACATCCACATTGACTAGATCCACAATGAATATCTTGCCTAACAGATGACTCTGAATCCTGGAGCAGGAAAATAATATGTGGTTTCTGAGTTGCCTCTGACACTTTGGCTGCCATGTTTTTATTCTTTGAGGTAAGTGATGGAAAAGGACAAAGGGGATTTCCTCACTTTAGAGAAAAAACACAGACATAAGTAATACACTCTATAATTGGCCATTTGCTATTCTATGTCCAGTAAGGACCTTGTACCATACTCCCTTCACTTCATCTCATCAAATCATAGAATCATAGAGTTGGAAGAGATCACAAGGGCCATCCAGTCCAACCCCCTGTCATGCAGGAACTCCCAATCAACCTCTGCTTAAAGACCTCCAAGGACCGAGACTCCACTACACTCCGAGGGAGCGTGTTCCACTGATGAAGAGCCTTTACTGTCAGGAAGTTCCTCCTAATGTTGAGGTGGAATCTCTTTTCCTGCAGTTTGCATCCATTGTTCTGCATTCCAGTCTCTGGAGCAGCAGAAAACAAGCTTTCACCCTCCTCAATATGACATCCCTTCAATTATTTAAACAGGGCTATCATATCACCTCTTAACCTTCTCTTCTCCAAGCTAAACATACCCAGCTCCCTAAGTTGCTCCTCATAGGGCATGGCTTTCAGACCCTTCACCATGTTAGTTGCCCTCCTTTGGACACGCTCCAGTTTCTCCACATCCTTTTTGAATTGCGGTGCCCAGAACTGGACACAGTATTCCATGTGGGGCCTGACCAAAGCAGAATAGAGTGGCACTATTACGTCCCTTGATCTAGATGCTATACTTCTATAGATGCAGCCTAAAATAGCATTGGCTTTTTTAGCTGCCGCATCGCTAAAAAGGCCAATGCTATTTTATCTACCCAAGATGAGAAAGAAATATTGTTTCAATATCATTTCCATAATTTTTTTGATGCCCTTGCAACAAGTAGGGATGCAATTCATTGCTAATTTCATTCTTGAAAGAAGCAATGAGTAGTTTTAATATTTTTCTTTCCTCTGCGAGAAAGCCTTTAGGAAACTGCATTTCTGAAGACAATTTACAGTTCAGGAATTATTCTTAACAAAATTTGCTCAAGGTTTGTTTCCATGGGGAAAAAAGCCCGTTAACATAGGAAACAGCCTTTTCTGCAAAAAAATGATTTGAAATATTTTCTGTGCAGAAAATGTTGTTTCCTATGTGTTCTGGGCCAAAATCCACCGGTTGATGTGGATTTTCTGTAGAATAAATAAAAATGAAGAGTCTTGTCCATTCAGGATTCTCCTTGCCAGGGTTTCCTAACAGAAGAGAAACATAATAATAAAATGAAGTGAAATTAAGGAATGGACTTATATTATACAGGCCAAGACCATGCCATGGACTGTGCATAGCAGAAAAAAAGAGAAGGGATATCATTCAGTAGGTGAAACCCTGGTATTCCAAGCACAGTTCAAAGTGCTTAGGAAGTATTACTCTGTGATCTTTTCTGAGAAAGCCAGTGGATTGGTTGCTGCCAAAGCACCAAATCCACTTTTTAGTTTCCCCCACAGCCACTCCATGGACTTTGAACCGGATCAAGCATCTCCAGCTGCAGCTGGGACATGTGATGGAGGTGGGGATTATTGTATGCTAAATCACCACCTAATCGCTGCCTGCCATTAACCCAGGCCCAGGCTGGGTCCCAGCCATGCTCCATCAGCACCTTTTTGAAGCTGGAAGCTTTCCAACTTCTAAAAAGTGCGGGTGGAGCATGCCTGGGACCTGGGCGAATGGCCAGCAGCAAGTAGGTAGTGATTTAGCGTGCAATAATTCTCACCTCCATCCCATGTTCCGGCTGCAGGCCGGGACGCTTGATCCAGTTTTAAAGTCCATATGATAAGCTCCCAAATTGCATCAGAGCTCTCCTGGTACAAATCTTCTGAAGGGAGAGGTGCAAATGTGGAAGAGGCATAAATGGAAGTTCCTTTGCCTCCATCACAGTAATGGTTATACTGGCCACCCCAGTATCCTCTGTATTTTCAAGATGGGTTTGAATCCACAACATCTGATCCCTCCCTCCTTCCACCATCTTAAGAGAGAGGGAGGCAAGGCAGTTCCAACGGGCCTCGCCTGAGGAAGAAGAGCCCTCCCTCCTTCCACCATCTTAAGAGAGAGGGAGGCAAGGCAGTTCCAACGGGCCTCACCTGAGGAAGAAGATCCCTCCCTCCCTCCACCATCTTAAGAGAGAGGGAGGCAAGGCAGTTCCAACAGGCCTCGCCTGAGGAAGAAGTTCCCTCCCTCCCTCCCTCCACCATCTTGAGGGAGAGAAAGGCAAGCCAGCTCCAACAGGCCTTGCCTAAAAAGAAGAAGCACCCTCCCTCCAATCCATCTGCCATGGTCCAGGCTTCTGAGGGAGAGAAGATCTGCTGGACTTTCCCCCTTCCCCACCACCTCTCCCTTCTCCTTTTGTGTAGTGTCTATTTTAGGTTGTAAGCCTGAGGGCAGGGAAATGTCTTAATTAACAAATTGTAAGCCGCTTTGATAGCCTTGGCTGAAGAGCGGGGTATAAATAATAATAATAATAATAATTATTATTATTATTATTATTATCTCCTTCTAAAGCTTAGATTCTCAAACAGTGGGGCAATCCCCCCAGGGGTGTGTGACAGTTTCACAAGGGGGAGGAGCACTGACCTTAGACTAAGATTAGCTGACCCTCCAGAGAGGGGAGGTATTCGGACTTCTTTTTCAGCATCCCCTTCAGTTCAGGCCATATGGCAAGGAGTAGAGGAAGAAAACAAAGTGAGTGTCAGTGCAGGGTGGGAAGGCTGGGGTTTGTGTGTGCATGGCAGCAGTTTGTGAGGGAGGTGGAGTAAAGTACACTGCCCCCTTTTCCTCCCCCCTTGCTTTTTTCCAAAGGCAAAATTCCTTGTTAGAAGGAACAAAGTTAACCTTTTCCTTTCTGTTTGCTCTTTCCAAAGGCAAAATCCCATATACTACCTCAAGCAGGAGCCCTCTTCCCTCAACATGTGCACGTAGATGTAAAGTGGGGCCCAGAGGGAAAAGGTCTAAGAATCACTGTTCTTAAGAACACTGATGAGAATGATGTACAGTCATCCCTCCATATCCATGGATTCTCTATCCACTGGTTCAACTATCTTTGAAAATACCAAAAGAAAAGAAAAGAAAAGATTCAGATAACAAACTTTGATTTTGCCATTTTGTACAAGGGGCTGGATTTTACTATGCCATTATATTTAATGAGACTTGAGCATCCACAGATTTTTTTTATTCATGGATGGTCCTGGAACCAAACCCCATCAAATACCAAAGGCCCACTGTAATTATATTAAAGTGACATTAAAGGGGCAGGTAAATGATCAACCAACCATTCAGACCTCTTCAGTGCTGGCTGCTGGCTTTCACCTCACCCAAATAGGTTCAGTCCCTTGGATAGCTCATTTGAGTCCTGGATTACAATCTGGAGTGGAGTCATTGCCCCACTGCTTTTGAACCTGTTGATCCTACTGCACCCAGTCTGGTTGAAGTAAGCTTGTATTGCTTTTTTTTCTCCCCCTACTGTGTGCATGACACAGGCAGAAATTCTGCCCCAGATCATCAGAATGGCAGTTAAAATTGTTGTTGCAGCTGGTTCCTTCCAGCCCAAATATGATGGATTAAATATTCCATCCTAGGTTCTTTCCATCCTAAATATGAAAGCTTTGGCAAATTCTTTATCAAAAATGAATTGGCATTATTTTGTTACTCATCCCTAGTTAAAACCCTCCCTCCCTCATATAATGTACACTAGAAGTAGATATATATGAAAGCAGAAACAACTTTGTTGTTGTTAACTGTCCTTGAGTCAGTCTTGACTCAGGGCAACCCTGTAGATGAGACATTTTCAAGACCCTCAGTCCTCCACTGCTCTGATCAGGTCCTGCAGGGTCCCTGATTGAGTTCAAGCATCTAGCATGTGGTTTCTCTCTCTTTCTGCTGCCCTCCACCTTTGCTAGCATTGCTGTATTTTCTAATTATTCTAATTATAGAGCCCTGTGACGCAGTGGTTAAATGCCTGTACTGCAGCCAATCACTCAGAAACCATAGGGTTGTGAATTCAATACCAGTCAGGGGCTCAGACTCAATTCTGTTTTGCATTCTTCCAAGGTTGCTAAAATGAGTACCCAGTTTGTTGGGGGTAATAAGCTTACAGTTATAAACTGCTTAGAGACTGCTTAGGTGGTATGAAGCAGTATATAAATGAAGCTGCTATTGCTATTGCTATGCCTTCTCATGATGTGGCCAAAGTATGTCAGCCTCAGTTAAGTCATCCTGGCTTCCAGGGAGAATTTGGCCTTGACCTGTTCTAGAATCCATTTGTTTGTCTTCTTGGCCTTCCACAGTTTCCTCAGCACTCTTCTCCAGCATTACATCTCAAATTATTTTATTTTCTTTAACTTTAACTTTCTTTAACTTTCTTCACTGTCCAGCTCTCACATTTGTATATGGTGATGATCCATGTGATCATTGTAGTCAGGGGAAAATGGAATAATTAGAACTCCCAGAGTTATAACATTCAGTGAGCATGCAGTATTCTGAGAACAAGTATTGTAATGGTTTGACTGCTGGACTAGGGCTCCAGGAGACCCAAGTTCAAATCCCTGCTCAGCAGTGGAAACCCACTGGATGACCTTTGGCAAGTTACCCTCTCTCAGCCTTAGTGTAAGTCAACAGCAACCTCCTCTGAGTAAATCATGTCAGGAAAACCCTAGGAAAGTATCCATATAAGTTGAACTTGACCTGAAGACAAATAACATTGACTGCAGTATTCTAAATGTTGAAGCAATGTATTAATGTTGGGTAGTTCCTCAGAACTCTTCTTCACTCATGAAATGTATTTGCCTTTTTCATTGCCATATGATGCTGAGATGATGTTCTTAGTGGAATTATAATATTTGTGGAATTGGTTTTATAAGCAGCCAACTATGCTTATGTGAAAGTTGTGTTCAGGGACTAAAGACATGTTGGCTTGAGGAACACTTTTTCCAGACTGTTCACACTACATTGAAGTTAAGAAGCCATTCAGAGCAGCAGCCGTGAGAAGAACTCATAGAAGAGATCAAGGAAGATGTGATAAACCATGACACCTTCCAAGCAGAGAAGAGCAGAAAGGAAAAGCATCCAGAGGGAGTAAGAACAGTAATGACAGGATACATCATGGGAGAAGATAGAGGCTGTCCTGAGGCTGTCCTGATTTGTGGTTTTTCCCTGCCATCTGGAAGCAACCAAGTCAGCCCCTAATTTCAGTGAGAGAGGAAACTGAAGAAGTAGACCAAGGGGATGTGCAGACTGCCCCTAAGGGGCGGCCTGCAGCTGCCTCCAGCTGCACTGGCTCGGAGCCAAAGCAACTACACACTGCGGCCCCAATCTGGCCTTTCCAGGACACAATAGCTGAAGTGTTGCAGCTTTAAAGTGTTCCTTTGGTGCTGTGTCATGCAAACACAACACCAGAGGAGTGCCATGCCACCTGCCATGTGGAGCAGCGCATGGTGTCACGTTGCCATGGGGGCGGAGTGAGAACGTGCATCGTATGGATGCCATGCCCTGACTCCGCCCCCAGGCTGGCCTTAATGGCTGGTATGCACAGACCTCAAGTCTACAAAAGCTTATGCTACAACTTCTTTTGCAGAGTTAGTCTCAAAGATTCTACAAGATCCTTTGCATACTTAAAAATAAAGTTTACTTTTTCTCAAAATCTATTTTCACTTTCCTGGGACTGAATGACAAAACTACTCCCCTCATCCAAGTATTTTTATTACCTTCTTTCCTCCTTCCTTTTTGTGTTAAAGTCTGCAGAAGCACTAATCTAATGTTCAGCAGAAAAATATGAATAGATGTGATGATGCCCCACAGCTCTGCAGAGCAAATGAATGTGTCTAGGTTGTCTTGGTCAGGCCACATTTCCCTATTCCCATAAAATCTCCTGAAATATCTTGTGATGACAGGTGGTCAAAAGAAGCCCCTTCAGGATTTTCCCTCCAGTATTCATAACATTTATTTATGTCTGCACTGATTAAATTTTTCTCCCACCACCAAGAAACCTACAATTGCATACAAGGTCTCCCTCGCAAGACTGCCATAACAAGCTTGTCAGGCAGCTTAGCCCGAGAGGTAGTGACTAGACAGGGGAGGGGAAAAGGCTGAATTTGCTAAATGACCTTCATGGCTAAGTGGAGTTTGAACCCCTGGCCTCCCTGTTTCTAATCTGATACTGTAGTCACTACAAAGTAAACATTAGTGACTCTTGAGCAGAGCTACTTTAAAGTTAGTTCAAAGAAGAATGGATATAATGATATGCTGAGGGCATTCCTAACAGAGAAGTGGCAGACTGATGCTCTAGGCCCTAGAGCATAAAAATATGCAATTGGAACCATACTATGTTTGCATAGCCATGATTGCAGAGATAGGACAGGCCTACTAGCATACAGCATTTAAACATAAGGAAAACAGCTCATATCCAACCACATAGTGACTGTATGAAATACACTGTCCCTTGGTAGTTGATGCAACTCCTTGAGGGTTCCCTAATTATCTAAATAGCATTCCCCTACTTGTCATAAAATGAACAAGATGTTTGCTTGTTCTCTCTCCTGGTTGTTTCTTGATAGGATTTATTCAGAAGACTTTATGGGATTTTATTCAGGTTGTAGTCATGTAGTACAGCTTTCCTCCTGAAAGAACAGATGGAGGCAGGGCTGTCCTTCGGCCCTATGTGGCTGCTGCTCACAGCTGGAATGATGTATAGATGGAACTTAGGATGCACTTGCCTACATCATTCATTGCTAAAGGGGAGAATGGGTCATTTAAGCCTTTTTCTCCTCATTGCAGGAATGTCTTTGAACAGTGAGTTGTTTTCAACATTCTCACAGGGAGGAAGAGTCTCCGCTGATGGGGGAGGAGGTGAACATGGATGATTTCCTGTCAATAGCTATCCTAGCTTTTGACAAATGAACCTCACATGGCATTCCCTCTTGCCCCTTGCTGCTGGCACAAGATGGCTATCATAGCCAATGATCGATGAGCCTTTCTGGTCACTATCCCCCCCCCCCCCAACTCCCAGTGCCATCTTCCATAGAGTCATTGCTTCTACCATAGCCACTACCACCAACCTGAATTGATACTGTGAGTTAGGCTCCAAGCCAAGGAAGGAAGTAAATATGTCACACATACCCTCTAAGTAAACACCCTCTTAGACAAAGTAAGCATTCAGCTGCTATGATGAGGAGATTCTGTGGGGTTTGTGAGATCTGTCATTGCTAGACAAGGTAAAAATGCAAAAACTGCAGAAAAGCACAACCAAACTGACCTAAGGTTGGGAGAAATTCCCATATATAGAACAGTTACAATGCTTGATGCTATAAACAGGAAGGATGGGGAGGAAAATAAAGAGACATTTTTGAGACTTACAGATCTTTAAAACTTACAGATTTTTTTTTAGCATGAGTTTTCTGTAGGTTACAAACTACTTCCTCAAATGTATTGGTAGAATACAATACACAATACATATGCAGGTATATATGCATATTTACATAATTGTGAGGGTCAGGATCAGTTATGGAATGTTCTAGGATACTGAAGTGTTCTGATTCTGCCTTTTGTACAATGCCATTTCTAGTGTCAACTTTGTGCCTATTTATTGCCACACATAGAGATTATCCTGCTTTTTCTTGCATAAAATGGTAGAGGGATGTTGTTGTCAGAAGATGGCATGGATTGCAGCAGAATACATGAACCCCTGATGGCATTATTTGATGCTGTTTAACTTTAGAAAAGTAAATGGGTAAAGGGAGAAATGTTAACAGCAGTGTAAAATTTTGGATGATGTGAAGAAAATACTAGAACATCAGGTCATCCTATAAAGGTGAATGGTGGGGAATTCAGGGTGGCTTAAAGAACTACTTCTCCATAAAGTGCATGGTTAAACTGTGGAACTCACTACCACAAAATGTTTTGATGTGTGCCAGTTCATGAAAGATGCTATTATCAGAGGCAACTATACAAGAATCATGTGGTATATATTTTACCTTGAGTACAAGAGGCTGTATGATTTACCTTCACAATAACATGGAAGTCACTTGTTGTCACTTCCAAGAGAATATGAGTCTCCTTCCCTGTAAACTCACAGCAGGACTTTCTCCCTCTTTCTATTCACCCCACTCCTGGTCCTCTGAACCACCTGAAACTTTGCTCTGGCATGTTTCCCAGCCCTCTACAGCTGTTATTGAGACTATGTGGGGAAAAAAACATGAAGGGAGGATTGCCTCCTCCTGGACCCACTGCTGGATCTTATTGAACAAGTGGGTGTGCATTGTTGGTTCTTAGATTCTGAATCTATAACCAAGCTGGAACAGAGGTGTTGAACCTGTGCCTGGGCTATGCCACTTCTGACTGGAGCCAACACATTTTTTTTTAAAAAAATAAAATCTTTCCCCACAGAAAACTAGCATCTCATGCAGAAGTCTAGACTTCTTTGTGACATGCTAAGTTTCTGTATTAGATGTGTTTGTTTGTTTGTTTGTTTTGGGCTGTTTTAGTATAAATGACCAGTCATGTGATTTCTCACCTGGTGTCTGAAGTTTTATGACCCCACAGAAAGCATCTCTCACTGATGATTAAGTCATATATGACTATGCCATAGATTATCACTATATCAGACCCTGGACAATCCTGATCCTGAACAGAAGGTGCAGCAAAAAGCAGTTGGAAAATAACAAGGCATGAAGATTCACCTCCAACTTTAGATGCAAATGCATTCATTTGAAAACCCGGATGTTGCATGTGAGTCTCATTGACAAGATGTCCTATTACAGCTACATTTTTTTTTTACATTTTTTGTCTAACACTCATGATTAGAAGAGTAATGAATAGTCACAGCCTGAATGTTTGACCAAAATCTAATTGCTAGACCCAGCTAGAACAGACCTATTCAGTAATTGAAATTTATATAAATGTTGATTTAGCAGTCAAGAAACATTTCAATAGGTCTACACTAACTGGGAATAGCCATTAAATTTAGGGCAAGGATGGGAAAAATATGGCTTCTGAAGTCCAATGATGATGATGATGATGATGATAATTCCTGTCCCCCCCCCAAAAAAAATTGGGACACAATGTGGCTTACAAATTAAAGCAATACAATCAAAATTTTACAAAAATGTACATTAAAATAGAATTAAACTAGTACAATATTAAAACATCACTCATTAAAAGAGTAAAATGCAATCAAAAGATAAAGACAAAGGGGCCATACAGACCGCCCCTTTGGGGCAGCATGCAGCCACCCCTTTACTGGCCAGATTGGTGCTTCAGCAACCATGTGGTGCAGCACCAATCCAGTTTCCATACCAGAAAAACCAGCTCCTTTTTGCACCCTCGAAGGGCCCCATAGCCACATGGCATGATGACACCCCTTTGGCACAGTGCCATTTGCATGCAGCACCAGAGGTGCGTCATCATGGTGTGTGTCATGTGGACTGGCATGTGCCAAAATGGCGCTCTGGCAGTGGGGTCTGTGGCTCCACCCACAGGCCGGCACTTTTCACCAGTCTATACAAGGCCAAAGTCTCCAGTCTCCTAATTTTTTTATTTTGAGAAATTATTTTCACTCCTGCCAGATTGTGGGCCAAAAAACAACAAAATGCTACCTGCCCTCCAAAACCAGCTTGTAAACATCACAGCCCCCCCCCCCCCAACACACAGCATAGCCATTTCTGTGTTGTCAGAGAGCAAGGGGATCAGCAAGATTGTGTCCAGCTATTTCTGTTACAGCTTCCACAGAGACCTCCACGGAAATTCTCTGCAGATGGCATCCTAGCAGCATGACCAGCTAGAAGAAAATAGCTGGATTTGTCTTCATTACAAAATGTTGGTTATTACTTTTAAAGCCCAACATAGTTTGAGTCCAGATTCCCTATTGAATTTCCTCATGGATAATCCATTCTGTATACTCAGATTCCTTGAGGGACATTTACTTCAACTAGCCAGGACTAGATTGGCAAATTTTCATTGGACTCCTGTAGACTGTAGAATGACCTGCTGGGAGAGATTAGACAGCAAATCTGTCTAAATTTAAAATGGTATTAAAGAATTACCCAGTCAATTTTAAACTATTAATTTTAAATTGGTTTTTTTTTAATTTTATGTTTGGATGATTTTAATGGGTTCTATGTTTATGTGTTTTAACCTATGTGTTTACATAGTTTTATGTGTTTTATTCTATGTTGTACTCCACCTTGAGCCTCCGGGGAAGGCAAATAAGAAATAAAATTCATCATCATCATCATCATCATCATCATCATCATCATTCCTCCTTCCTTCTGACAACATGGAATGTCTGTGCAGTGGTGGGCTGAATTTCTTACAAGGTTTTTTTTTGGGGGGGGGGGGGTCATTGCATGGCTGAAACAGAAATGTGACCTCTGTAATTACTAAACAAGAAATTAGAGACGCAATCAAAAAAGGGAAAAACGGGAAATCACCTGGCCTGGATGGGTTTACAATGCTATATTACAAAACATTTCAAGAAGAATTAATAGATGTCTTTCAAAAAGTTTTCAATGATTTTATTAAATCCAGCATCCCCAATTCATGGAAAGAAGCAAACATAATTTTAATCCCCAAAGAAGGGAAAGATCTCAGTCTTCCACAAAATTATCACCCCATTTCTTTGCTAAATACTGATTATATTTTTTTTTGCGAGTGTAATAGCAGAGAGATTAAAGAAAGTACTACAGATATGGATAAAAGATGACCAATGCGGCTTTCTACCAAACAGACAAGCGAAACAAAATATTAGGATGATTATCAACACAATTGAATATTATGATAACAACCCAGGGAAAGAATTGGCTCTTCAATTTGTCGATGTAGAAAAAGCCTTCAACAATTTAAACTGGCAATTTATGATAAAACTAATACAGAAATTGGATTTGGGAGAAAATATGACAAATTGGGTGAGAGAAATATATAAAGATCAATATAATGATAATAATAATGATAATAATAATAATAATAATAATAATAGTTTATTTATAATCCGCTCCTCTGTAAGAACACTCGGAGAGGAATACAGCATATTAAAAGACATGAATTAAAACAAAGTTAAAATTAAAACAGTCCCATAACCCACATTCCAACCTCAGACCCATTAAAAATAATTAAATCAGCAATAAATTAAAAACTATAAGATCTAAAAACAGTATAGGTATATCCCGACCCCTTCTTATGCAGCCACATCATAAGTTGAGGGTCGGAGACGTGGGAGTAGGTAAAAAGCATAGTCTAAGTTCGGAGCAGGGGTCAAAGGTTTCAAGGGAAGGCCTGCCGAAAGAGATGCGTCTTTAAGGCTGTTTTAAAGCAGTCTAAAGATGTCATGAGACGCATCTCGTCTGGCAGACCGTTCCAGAGCTTGGGAGTGGTGGCAGAAAAAGCCTCTGGGAGGTCTGCGTCAGCCTGGTCTTGATAGGCTTTAGCAGATTTCTCCCAGAGGATTGAAGTGTGCAGGGAGGATCGTACGGGGAGAGGCGGTCCCTGAGATAAGGTGGACCCAAGCCATGGAGGGCTTTAAAGATTAAAACGAGCACCGTATACTGTGCCCGGAAACTAATAGGCAGCCAGGCAATATGCAAGAATAATAGGCAATATGCAAGAATAATTGTAAACGGAAGCAAAACTGAAAAATATGTAATCGATAAAGGTACCAGGCAGGGGTGTCCACTTTCCCCCTCATTATTTACAATTTGTTTAGAAATATTATGTAATAAAATGAGGGAAGACAAGGATATAGAGGGAACGAGAATTAAAGGTATAGAGTATAGAATAAGGGCATATGCAGATGACATTGTAATTATCTCTGAAAATCCATTAGCACACATAGAAAAAACACTATCAATTATTAATGATTTTGGGTCCTGTGCAGAATTCATAATTAATAGAGCAAAATCCGCTTCAATTACAACAAATATGGGAGAAAAAAAGAAAGAAACCCTACAAACAATAACAGAAATACAAATTCAGGAAAAAAATCAAATATTTAGGAATACAAATTATGAAAAAAACAACCCGGAGACTTATTTGATAACTATAAGGTGGGGTGGCAGGAAATAAATAAAAACTTGGAGAAATGGTCAAAACTACGAATGCCCATGTTAGGTAAAATTTCCCTACTAAAAATGTGTGTACTCCTGAAAATGATTTTTCTATTCCAAAATCTCCCTATTGCTACAAATGATCTGATATTTAATCACTGGAAAAGAGCTTTATCAAAATTCATCTGGGCCGGGAAAAAACCACAAATTAAATGGTCCGCTTTAACAGATAGTAGAGAGTGGGGAGGATTAGCTTTACCCGACCTCCGATTGTACTATCATGCATGTAGTCTGGAGTGGGCAATAGACTGGATTGAGCTTGAAAATAGAAATGTGACCTCTGTGACAACCCAAAAAGTGAGTTGTGATAGTATACGTCTTACTTGCACCAGCTTTGCAACAGCTGCAGAGCTGTTTGGGCTGGAAGTCAGCCTGAAGAAAACGGAAGTCCTCTACCAGCCTGCACCACAGGAAGAGCACTATCACCCCCATGTCACCATCGGCAAATCTGTACTTAAGTCCGTACAGGAGTTCACCTACTTGGGAAGTATCATCTCCTCAGATGCCAAGATTGACAAAGAGATCGATCACAGATTAGCAAAGGCATATAGTGCCTTCGGAAGGCTTCACAAAAGAGTCTGGAGTTACAAACACCTGAGGCGAAGCACCAAAATTAGTGTGTACAGAGCCATTGTACTGTCCATTCTCCTCTATGGGTCTGAAACATGGGTCATCTATCACCAACATCTACGACTCCTCTAATGCTTTCATCAGCGCTGTCTACACACAGTCCTAAATATACATTGGACCGACTATGTGACGAATGTTGCTGTCCTGGAGCAAGCAGAGGTCACCAGCACTGAGGCCATGCTATTGAAAACGCAGCTGCACTGGGCAGGGCATGTTTCTAGGATGGAGGACCACCGCCTCCCCAAAATAGTACTCTATGGTGACCTCACCATGGGTCAGCGTAAGAGGGGCACCCCAAAGAAGAAATACAAGGACTCCCTGAAACAACATCTCAAGCTCAGCCAAATTGATCACCAAAAATGGTCTGCCCTGGCCTCACATCAGGAGGCATGGAGATGCATTATCCAGAATGCTGCAGCCTCTTTTGAGAACTCACGCTGAACGAGTCTCGAAGAGAAACGACAATGCAGGAAGAACCACAACTTGGAAACATCATCCAAGGAGACTTTCTGCTGTGCTTTCTGTAACCGGACTTGCTTATCTCGGATCGGCCTTTTTAGTCATCAATGCGCTTGTAGTAAGCGTGGGATAAGTCCTTCCTGAATCTTTGTTAGCGAAGAAAAGCCAGAGAGAGAGAGACTTGCACCAGCACAGTTTCCTAGCAGGATCCCAGTCAAGGATTTCGGTATGAAGTGAATAGATGGTGATGTGGAGTGAAAATGGATGAAGTCCATGTATTAAAAAGATAGCTACGTGAATACAGTACATGCACCTCAGGCTTCTTGCCCATTTATTTCCCTGGGAACCAACATTGGATGGGAGTGTCAAGAATGAAAAGATTGTATGAATAAATGAGATAGAATTTTTGAAAAGAACAGATAGTTATGGCAAAGACACATTGCCTCGCAGGTCAGGCGCCACAAGAAAGCACAGATACAAAAGGCTGGAGTGAACATGGCCACAACTTTATTTTAAACCAAAACAAACAATAGGGTTGGCCCAAAGCATAAGGTCTGGATCTGGACATCAGCCAAACCCCCGTTGGCTAATGAATGGTTGCTTGTAGCCAAGCATCGGGATGACGTAGGTGCCAAGCCCCGCCCTAAAGCACAGTCGGGCAACTGTGCTCCTCCCAATCGATTTGCAAGGCACTCTAGTCACCGGGTGTCAACTGACTGTGGCCCCCGCACTGGCCACATCAGCACGCTCCATACACCCGGGTCGCGAGGACTCCCGATCCAGAGCCATCGAGCCCTGGAAACCCCTCACCCCAGATCCAGGCCTATGCTGCCGCCAAACAGACGGTGAGGAACGAACCGCCTGCCGCCAACCCTATCAACAACGCATAAGGGCCCCACACAAAACAAATAGAACAGCAAAACAATCATTGACCCCCAACAAGGTCCAGGTCCGGTCGGATATAACCCAAATAAGCCCTGGATTTCCATCGTCCCAATTGTTTGATAGAGTCCGCTGACAATCCAATGTGAGCAGCCGAAGTAGCCGCCCCAATCCGGAAAGAATGTCCCCCAAATTCCTTCGCTGGCAAACCCAAATGTCTTAAGGCTAAACGCAGCACTGCCACCAGCTGATAACGTGTAACAGGAGCTCCATTGGAGTGGCAAAATAAGGAGCCTGTACCAGCTGGGCGTACATCAAGGTAGGCGTGCAATGTTCGAACGGGGCACACCAACGAGCCTTTAAAACGGTTCAATGTGATAGTGGACCCCCTCCCCAACTGGTCACATTTGGACCTCCGTACCAATAAGCAAACAGTGCTCGTAGTAAACCAAACATCCCCAACCTGAAGAGAACGCTTGGAGTTATCATTGGCGGCATTTGGAACAAGCTCCCCCAACCTCAGGGCCCCGAAAAACGCAGTAACAAAAACAGCACGAAAAAGGCCGGCCTCATAGGGGGAAGAGCAAATTACAGGTAAAACGGCAACAAGCTGCTCGAGCAGCGAAAGTGTAATGGGACGTCTGGCATCCAAAGAAGGACCCTGGGATCGCCTCCAACCTTCCAGGGTTCGCCTGACTTGAAAGGAAGCACAAGGATCACCTAGGCCGGAGGCTTTTGTAAAGAAAGAGATGCCAGCCAGTGCAACCGAAATGGCCCTGGGGGAAGACCCATTAGAAAATAACCAGGCCATGAAGCCAAGGACAATAGAAGACTGAATGGGCCAATGAGCCGGAATATTAAAGGCTCTAAAATATGCAGCTAACTTGGGAAAAACCCTCCTATAAGCCTTTTGAGTAGAAGGAGCTATAGACGAAAATATGCCATTCATAATGATAGAGGTCCAAGGTCACACAACTCCTGTGGAAACGGAACTGGGGAGGGGTCCACCTCCGGAGCCAAACGACGGAATCGTTCCTCCTGGAAGCGAGAGAGAGCATCAGCGATATTATTCTCAAGTCCAGGCACGAACCGAGCTGAAAATGAAATGTTATTAATTAAGCAATCAAGAACCAGTCTCCTAACCAATAACATAACTCTCTCTGATGAAGAGGACATACTGTTGACCACGTTAACAACCGCCTGGTTGTCACACCAAAACGTGATCTTCTTGTTGGCAAATTCTACACACCAAATGCGAATAGCAGCCACAATCGGAAACAATTCCAGAAAGGTTAAGTCCTTTAACACATTGCCCTTAGCCCAGTCTTGCGGCCACCTTTGTGCGCACCAGTGGCCTTGAAAATAGATGCCAAAACCTATACTCCCGGCTGCATCGGAATGAACTTGCAAACAGTCACCCAATTGCCATGACTTTTGCCAGATGGCCACACCGTTAAAATTGGAAAGAAAAGATTCCCAAACTCTGAGATCCTCTTTCACACCCTTTGATATCCTAACCCGATGATGGGGGAGGTGAGCGCCAACCGTGGCCCTAGCCAACCTAAAGCAAAATGCCCGACCTGGCGCCACCACACGGCATGCGAAATTAAGGTGCCCCAGCAAGGATTGGACTTGTTTTAAAGTGGCTTTCTTGGCAACCAGGAAATCCGCTAAAAGGGCCCTGAGCGCCATCAGTTTAACCTGGGGCAAGGATGAAGTGCCCCGAACGGAGTCCAATTGAATGCCCAAGAAAGTGAGAGATGACGCAGGCCCCTCAGTTTTTTCCTTAGCCAATGGTACCCCAATCTCTAGGGCCAGGGCAGAAAAAGTGTCCAAGAGCTTCTTACACTCATCGGTACCCGCCCTTCCTACAAACAAGAAATCATCCAGATAATGGGTCACCAAAGGGGAGCATGCCCGCCGTTTGAGCTCCCATTCAAGAAAAGTACTAAAAGTCTCAAACACTGCACAACTAAAGGAGCACCCCATTGGCATGGCCTTATCAAAATACCACCCATCTCCTACTTTGAAACCTAGCAAACGAAAATCATTAGGGTGAACCGGCAACAGTCGAAAGGCCGATTGAATATCACATTTGGCCATTAACGCCCCCTTTCCGCAGGAGCGGACCAAGCGAACCGCATGGTCAAAAGAGGCATACTTCACAGAACACAACTCATCGGGAATGGCATCATTCACTGAGGCCCCAGGTGGGTGAAACAGGTGGTGAATGAGCCTGAACTCCCCTGGTGTCTTCTTGGGAACTACGCCAAGCGGAGAAACATGCAAGTCAATAAATGGCGGGGAACTGAAAGGCCCTTCAATCCGTCCAGCCTCAATTTCTTTATTAATCTTGCTAAGGAGGATGTCAGGCATATCTCGGGACGATTTCAAATTTTTTGCCACCGAAGGAGGAGGAGGGGCCACCACTGGGATGCGAAAACCGGATGAAAACCCATCAGCCAGCATCCGAGCAGCTTCCTTACGAGGATAAACCTCCAAGAGAGGTAAAAGGGCTCCCACATTAACGGGCGATCGAGCCATAGAGAACCCCTGAAGAGGAATTGAAGGCACCTCATTTCTGGCTCCCTGACCCACCGGCATCAGAGGCAGGGGCCCCATCACGTTTGCCGGCTGCCGCATGGGCAGGGCGCCCTTGCCGAAAGGGCTGAGAACTATGGCGAGAGCAGGAGATCTTGGAGTGAGAACCTCTACACAGTTCACAGCAATGCTCGTATCTACAATGTGCCCACGTGCAGCGGCCCGCGTTGAAATCCCAGCAAGCGAGCCTACGATCCCGCTTGCCAGATGCCTTGAAGGCACCCTTGGACTTAGCTAATGGGCCTACTTCTAAAAGCCAAATCTCGCTGTGGAGTTGATCCCACCGCTCACGAGAGCTAAGAGACGCCTGCTGCCTGAAAGCTGCGTCGTACGCAATGGCTGCTGCCTCCTCTGCCACAGACCTTGCCCGAAGGACATGCAACAAGTGACAGTCGAGATGCCAGGCCCTCTCGGGGAAAGCCATGGAAACAACCGCTTTAAACACTGTATAGCCCTCCAACCAGTTAGAAAAGTTAGGCTCAGCAGGTGGAACCTTAGGGTGCCTCTTGGCACGTTTTGGAGAAGTGACGGCCCAAGCCTCCTGACCCTTCGGTTGGAGGAGGGTGAAGATGTCCACATAACACCCCCGTAAAATGAGCTTCCGTACTTTCTTGGAAAGGTGTGAGCCCGGAGGGCGGTCTCCTGGTGCAGAAACAGGGATGGAGGAGGCCTGGGCGTCAACCCATACCCCCTGCAAACCAGGCCTCCATGCCCTCCTCCTGATGGCCCACAAAGGTAAACCGGGAGCCCAGGCGTGCTCAACCCAGTACCCATCCCGACCATCTGGGGCGCCTGAGGACGTACCCTCCTGCCCCACCAGAGTCCCAGGTGAACGCGAGACAGAACGCTTCGACTTCTTCTTCTTCTTCTTCTTCGACTTCTTCTTATGCTTCCGCTTCTTCCCGGCCGACTCAGCTGCTGAAGCTGTCACCAAAACTTCATCGTCGGAACTGGACGAATCAGACGAAGAGCTGGAGCTGGAAGACGAGCTGGAACTCGAATCCGACAACTGCACAGCAACCTCGCGAGCCTGGGTCCCGGGTGTAGAGCTGGATGCCTGAACCGAACCTGCCACCCCGACCGAAGCTTGATTACTCCCACCAGTCACCGTTGGAGCCACACCAGCCACTGCTGCAGAACCACTTGCTGCTAGTGCCTTGGAAATAATATCGGAAAAAGAGCGAGCCAGCTCCGCCGCCATCTTTTGTGAAATGACCGACGACGTTTGCGAAGAAGGCCCGTCGCCTGACGAAGTGCCTACACCGGCTGGAGCGCCCGGCGGCACGGTACTTCGAGGTTCCTCATTCAGACGGGCCACTGCACCCAAAGCATTTCGACCACGAGATGTTGAAGTGCGCCCAGTGCGAGCCGACGGGGCCGGCCACTGCTTGTTAGCACCTTTTGACTTAGAAGGCATCGTAGCCCAAAGTCTACACAGCAACCTGCAAAATATACTGGACTTCAGACAAAGTCAATAAGAGAGGAAGGGGCGGGCTCAGCCGGGACGAATCCGCGATCACCGCCCCCAAAAAGCGAATAAAAGTCAAGAGGGCAGGCTCAGCAGGGCCGCGGCTGCGATCACTGCCCTCGCGTAATGCCCAAAGCAATGCAGTCCAGAGCAGGAGGATAGGGTAGGCGCTCCTCACCCCCACAAAACAGAACCCAAAGGGGGGCAAGAGGCGGGCTCAGCAGGGCCACAGCCGCAATCACCGCCCTTAAAGAAAATAAAACATAAAGAGGAGTAGGAACTACCCTCCAGTCGAACTTATGCTTATGCTTATGCTCGCCACAGCCTGCAAGCCAGCACACCCCTAAAAACCGCGGTATAATGATAACCGCGGGGGGGGGGGGGTTATGCTCCCCGTAGCCTGCAAACCCCGCACACCCCTGAAAACCGCGGTTTGTTGATAACCGCGGGGGGGGGGGCGGAAGGCCACCCAATGCGCCTACAGCCTCGTGTGGCGCAATCCAGTAAAGGCCACCCTGACCCAGGCTGCCCGCCAGGGCAGGGAAAATGGCCCCAAAATACCCGGGCCCGACTCACCCGGAGCTACGTTCGCTCAGCTCTGTTCGCCTCAGAGCCGAACGAGGCAATGGCGCCTCTCCAAGCGCACAGCCTGAATATATAGGCATTCGGGCCAATCAGGGGCAGCCACGTCATCGCAGCCCCGCCCCCTGGCTAGCCTCAACCAATCCCAGCCAGAGGCGGGCCGCCAAGGGCCAATCAGGCAGCCCGCCTCCCCCAAATGCATTCTGGGACATGGAGTCCGTCCCAGAAAAAGGCGGGCTACCTTCCCGCGCTCTCCCCCACGGCAGCCAATTGCCAAGGAGCCCGCCTTCGCAATGGCTGCCGGGAAAGAGACCGCGGCGGGAGCGCGATGTGGCGCTTCCCGTGCGCGGCAACTGCGCCAGCCTGGTAAGTCGGGCGGCGCTAATTTCAGAACAAAAAAAGGACATCTGTAAGATTTTAAAAAGTGTAACAGCTAACATTTTGGGATCAATGGAGACACAATTCATTCTCATGGCTAGAGCATGTTTGGCAAAACAGGATTTTGTGTTGTTTAGGCTTTTTCTCACACGCTGCACTAATTGCATTCATAAGGTCTTGCGGGCTTCTATTTATTGGCTCTCACAGTGCTCCATTTTGTTTAAGAAAGGTATTAGCATACTCATTTGTAGTCATTTGCATCTGGACACACAGTAAGTCAATCCCAATGTTTTGATCATGGTCCAATGTTTCCTGGATGCCAGTCTCTGAGTTTCCTCATTCTCTTTTTTACAACCTTTTTAAAAGGAAGGAAGGAAGGAAGGAAGGGGAGGGGAACAAATTTTAAATTCCTTTTTTATCCTCTTCTCTATTTTCATTCTTTTTGCTCTCTTTGTAGTACATGTTTTCTTCCTTTGTTTATGACTGCATCATTGCTGTCGAGCTGCTTAAGCACCGAACTTGACATGCCAGGAAATCATATACCTGATGTGGTTTCCTGAACAAAAGCCAAGCTTCACATCTTTTTTAAAGAAGAAATGAACTGTTCACTGGAGCAGGACGTTCAACATAGAGAAGGAAGAACTGTTAGTTTTATTTGTTTACATTATTTGTGGCCATCATTTGGATTCTGTTGGTCTGTGGTGCAGTTTAAAAACCTAGAATAGTAATAATCTTCCCATGAAAAACAACAGCACCAACAAAACCAGCAGCAAGACACTCAGTCAGCAGCAGGTCAGAACAGACAGAGAACACCAGAGTGGTGGAGGGAAAAATCCTCTTAAAAACAATTAAGGGGCTTTCTAGATTGGCAGGAAAGTGTGACATGAAGTTGCCTTTTCCTTAATGCTTAGCAGCTGCACCACAGCCTTTAGATGGAGCTGCGCTGTTCTGCAGTTTTTTAAAAAGAAGCTGGGAAAACCAACACCTTTTTAAAGGCGCTTCTTCTCCCCTAAAACACACACACACACAAAAAAGTGTTTTCATGGCACATTTTCCCTTTTTCTCATCTAAAGGCTAGAGTTTCATGCAGCCATGAACACACTTCTTTTTGCCAATCTAGAAAGCCCCTAAGTTTACCCAGGGACTGCAGAGTCAAAAGCCAGTATGTTCTGCCTTCTGCTACTAACTGGAGGATCAAGAAAAAAAAGCTTGGATTAGAAATGCCAGAATCCCCTAGCATGCTATGCTGAGGGATTCCAGGGATTATTAACCAAATAACCAATATTTCCAGGCTCTGAAGTGTACTCACTGCTTCCCTGGTATGTCATGGCAAACAGAAGGCCAATTAGGTCCGTGAAAAATATTAAAATTTATATATAAATTCCAAAAGCAAACCTTGATTTTGCCATTTTACAGAAGGGATGACTTTTACTATGGCATTGTATTTAATGGGACTTGAGTGTCTATGGATTTTGCCAACCACAGGGGATTCTGTAATCAAACCCCAGTGGTACCAAGGACCCACTATATTAGCCAGAGAAGGGCCAAGCAGGGAAACTTGGTTCCTTCCTCCCTTGACAGAAAAGGCACTTTTAAGAACTGCAGCTTCATTTTGTATGTCATCTCACTCCTCTCTTTCCCCTTACAATCTTTTAATTTTTAGATTGTAAGTCTAAGGGCAGGGACTGTCATATCATACACTCTAACATTTCACAGAAGAAAGCAGAGCTCATGTGGCCAAGAAACATAGAATCATAGAATCATAGAATCATAGAATCATAGAGTTGGAAGAGACCACAAGGGCCATCCAGTCCAACCCCCTGCCATGCAGGAACTCCAAGTCAAAGCATCCCTGACAGATGGCCATCCAGCCTCTGCTTAAAGACCCCTAAGGAAGGAGACTCCACTACACTCCGAGGGAGTGCGTTCCACTGTCGAACAGCCCTTACTGTCAGGAAGTTCCTCCTAATGTTGAGGTGGAATCTCTTTTCCTGCAGTTTGCATCCATTGTTCCGCGTTCTAGTCTCTGCAGCAGCAGAAAACAAGCTTGCTCCCTCCTCAATATGACATCCCTTCAAATATTTAAACAGGGCTATCATATCACCTCTTAACCTTCTCTTCTCCAGGCTAAACATCCCCAGCTCCCTAAGGCGTTCTTCATAGGGCAAGGTTTCCAGACCCTTCACCATCTTAGTTGCCCTCCTTTGGACATGCTCCAGTTTCTCCACATCTTTTTTGAATTGTGGTGCCCAGAACTGGACACAGTATTCCAGGTGGGGCCTGACCAAAGCAGAATAGAGTGGCACTATAACTTCCCTTGATCTAGAAACTATACTTCTATTGATGCAGCCTAAAATTGCATTGGCTTTTTTAGCTGCCGCATCACACTGTTGACTCATGTTCAGCTTATGGTCTACTTGGACTCCTAGATCCCTTTCACATGTGGTCTCGTTCAGCCAGGTGTCCCCCATCCTATATCTGTGCATTTCATTTTTCCGCCCTAAGTGCAGAACCTTACATTTCTCCGTATTGAATTTCATTTTGTTAGCACTGGCCCAGCTTTCTAGTCTATTCAGGTCATTTTGAATTTTTATCCTGTCCTCTGGGGTATTAGCTACTCCTCCCAGTTTAGTGTCATCTGCAAATTTGATAAGTATGCCACCAATTCTGTCATCCAAATCATTAATAAAGATGTTGAATAGCACTGGGCCCAGGACAGAACCCTGTGGGACCCCACTGGTCACTTCTCTCCAGGATGAAAAGGAGCCACTGTTGAGCACCCTTTGAGTTCGGCCAGTCAACCAATTACAAATCCATGTAACAGTTAACTTGTCTAGCCCACATTCTTCAAGCTTGTTTGCAAGAATGTCATGGGGAACCTTGTCAAAGGCCTTACTGAAATCGAGGTATACTATATCCACAGCATTCCCTTCATCTACCAAGCTGGTAATTTTATCAAAAAAAGAGATCAGGTTCGTTTGGCATGACTTCTTTTTCTGAAACCCATGTTGGCTTTTTGTGATTATGGCATTGGCTTCTAAATGTTCGCAGACTCTCTGCTTAATGATCTGCTCTAGCACCTTTCCTGGAATTGATGTCAGACTAACTGGACGATAATTGTTGGGATCCTCTTTTTTTTCCCTTTTTGAAGATGGGGACAACGTTTGCCCTCCTCCAGTCTTCTGGGACTTCTCCTGTTCTCCAGGAGTTCTCAAAGATTATTGCCAATGGCTCTGATATTACATTTGCTAGTTCTTTTAATACTCTAGGATGTAGTTCATCTGGTCCTGGAGATTTATATTCATTTAGTTTAACCAGGTATTCCTGTACTACCTCTTTACTTATTCTGTGCTGAATTTCCTCTATTCTGTCTCCTGTTCCATTATCCTTAGGTTGAGCACCCTTTGCCTTTTCTGAGAAGACTGAAGCAAAGAAGGTGTTGAGTAATTCTGCCTTTTCTCTGTCTCCTGTGAGCATTTTGCCATCTTCTGCACGCAGTGGCCCTACTGTTTCCTTCTTCTTCCTTTTGCTGCGGACATATCCAAAAAAGCCCTTTTTATTGTTCTTAACCTCTCTAGCAAGCCTGAGTTCATTCTGCGCTTTAGCTTTTCTGACTTTACCCCTACATGTGCTGGCTATTTGTTTAAATTCCTCTTTCGTGATTTCTCCATTTTTCCATTTGTTATACATGTTCCGTTTAAAACTTAGCTCATTTGAAAGTTCCTTAGTCATCCATCCTGGCTTCTTGAGACATCTTCCATTTTTCTTCCTCATTGGAACTGTTTGAAATTGTGCCTTCAATATCTCCCTTTTGAGAAACTCCCATCCGTCTTGAACTCCCTTTTCTTTTAGTATTCCTGACCATGGGGTCACTCCCAGTATTTGTCTAAGTTTATTGAAATCAGCTCTCCTAAAGTCTAGAGTGCATGTCTGACTATGCCTAGCTTCTCCCTTCCACTGCATAACAAACTCCAGGAGAACATGGTCACTTCCACCTAAGGATCCAACCACTTGCACCCCATCAACTAGGTCTTCCCTGTTGGTTAAGATCAGATCTAAAATGGCTGATCCCCTTGTTGCCTCTTCCACCTTTTGGACAATGAAGTTGTCTTCCAGGCAAGTGAGAAATTTGCTAGACTTTGAGGATTTGGCTGAGTTTGACTTCCAGCAAATATCCGGATAGTTGAAGTCACCCATCACTACTACATCTCTCCTTCCTGATTGTGTGGTCATCTGTTCTAGAAAGGCATCATCCAATTCCTCTGCCTGAGTTGGGGGTCTGTAGTAGACTCCCACAGTAACATCCCTGTTATTTCCCTCTCCTTTAATTTTTATCCAGATGCTCTCCACCTGGCTTCCAGTATTGACTTCCTGCATCTCTTCACTGGTGTATATATCCCTGACATATAATGCTATTCCTCCTCCTTTCCTGCTTGGCCTGTTTCTCTTAAAAAGGTTATACCCCTCTATTTCTACATTCCAATCATGAGACTCATCCCACCAGGTTTCAGTGATGCCTATTATATCATATTTCCCTTGTTGTGCTAGGAGTTCAAGTTCATCCTGCTTATTTCCCATACTCTGTGCATTAGTGTAGAGACATTTAAGACCATGTGTCCTCTTTACTTGCTGCTTTTGCACATTTTTTTTTGCCTCCTACTGTTGGGTCCTTGCACTGTTTGCCTTGTTCCCTCTATGCCACTTGGACTATTCTCTCCATCCCTTTTGTCTTCCAGTATAATGTCTCCCTCCCCCACATAACTCAGTTTAAAGCCCTCCTGATCAGATTCTTCAGACTGTTGGCAAAAACGTTTTTGCCAACTGGCGTGAGATGCAGTCCATCCCTTGCCAGAAGTCCCTCCTCATGGAACCGCAGCCCATGATCCAAGAATCCAAACTGTTCTTGGCGGCACCATCTACGGAGCCAGTTATTCACCTCTGCTATTTTCCTCTCCCTTCCTGGACCATGCCCTTCTACCGGGAGTAGAGATGAGATGACAACCTGTGCATCCATCTCTTTCAGCTTCCTTCCCAGAGCCTCATAATCCCTTTTGATATTCTGAAGGCTGTGCCTTGCAGTATCATTGGTTCCCACATGAACCAAAAGAAGGGGATAACGGTCAGTAGGCTTGACAAGTCTTGTCAGCCTCTCCGTCACATGATGGATCTTTGCCCCAGGGAGACAACACACCTCCCGAGACATCTTGTCAGGCCCACAAACCACTGCTTCTGTACCCCTCAGCAAGGAGTCCCCCACCACGACCACGCGCCTCCTCCGAGGCTTAGCAGTGGCTGTTCCTTTTCGTGATACTCTCAGGCTCCCCTGCTCTGTCCCTGATGTCTGTCCCTGCTGCTTTTCCTCATCATCTCTGACAACAGAGAGAGATTCAAAGCGATTCTGCAGCTGCAAGCAGCTCACAGAACGTTCCCTGGTTTCCTTACTTCTGTGTGTGACCTTCCTCCAAGCATCTACCTCTGTTGTATGTGGAGTGACCTCCTCCACCCCAACAACTTCCTCTCTCTGTTTCCCACCCAAGACATTCTGGTCTGATCTGTTCAGGAGATTCTCCTGCTCTCTATGATGCTGGAGTGCAGATATCTGCTCCTCTAGCTGCTGTACTTTCTCTTCCAAGAGGGCTACCAACTTGCACTTGTGGCAGGTGTAGTTCGCCACCTCTGTAGGCAAGAAGACAAACATCCCACAAGTGTTGCAGGTGACTGCTGCAGGGCCTTCAGTGTCCATACTGAGAAGTCTTAAGGAGGCACTGAAACAAGACTGTGGGCTTCCCTTGCTAGACTTAGCCTTTGTTCCCAAGCTCTGTCACTGAGTTCAAGTCACGGGGCCTATAGTTATGTAGAGAGCTCCTGGCTAAAAGCTCCTTCCAAAGGCAAGTCTCTGATTCACTTCCTCTGATGCTTCAGGCCGGCTCCTCTTCTATTCTCTAAACACCTCCTTGACTAGATAAAAAAAATAAAAAATCAAAATTCGCGCGCCGTTAGGCGCGCGCTTCTGCTAGCCTTGAGTAGCCTTAAGTAGCCTCCCAGCACTGGCTCCCAGAATGCAATGGCTCAAGTGAAAATTAAATTAGATCTCACCCAAGCACATGGACTACAGCCTCCTCCTTTTCTTTCTCCTCCTTAAAGGAAATGAAGCTTCTGCTAGCCTTGAGTAGCCTTAAGTAGCCTCCCAGCACTGGCTCCCAGAATGCAATGGCTCAAGTGAAAATTAAATTAGATCTCACCCAAGCACATGGACTACAGCCTCCTCCTTTTCTTTCTCCTCCTTAAAGGAAATGAAGCTTCTGCTAGCCTTGAGTAGCCTTAAGTAGCCTCCCAGCACTGGCTCCCAGAATGCAATGGCTCAAGTGAAAATTAAATTAGATCTCACCCAAGCACATGGACTACAGCCTCCTCCTTTTCTTTCTCCTCCTTAAAGGAAATGAAGCTTCTGCTAGCCTTGAGTAGCCTTAAGTAGCCTCCCAGCACTGGCTCCCAGAATGCAATGGCTCAAGTGAAAATTAAATTAGATCTCACCCAAGCACATGGACTACAGCCTCCTCCTTTTCTTTCTCCTCCTTAAAGGAAATGAAGCTTCTGCTAGCCTTGAGTAGCCTTAAGTAGCCTCCCAGCACTGGCTCCCAGAATGCAATGGCTCAAGTGAAAATTAAATTAGATCTCACCCAAGCACATGGACCACAGCCTCCTCCTTTTCTTTCTCCTCCTTAAAGGAAATGAAGCTTCTGCTAGCCTTGAGTAGCCTTAAGTAGCCTCCCAGCACTGGCTCCCAGAATGCAATGGCTCAAGTGAAAATTAAATTAGATCTCACCCAAGCACATGGACTACAGCCTCCTCCTTTTCTTTCTCCTCCTTAAAGGAAATGAAGCTTCTGCTAGCCTTGAGTAGCCTTAAGTAGCCTCCCAGCACTGGCTCCCAGAATGCAATGGCTCAAGTGAAAATTAAATTAGATCTCACCCAAGCACATGGACTACAGCCTCCTCCTTTTCTTTCTCCTCCTTAAAGGAAATGAAGCTTCTGCTAGCCTTGAGTAGCCTTAAGTAGCCTCCCAGCACTGGCTCCCAGAATGCAATGGCTCAAGTGAAAATTAAATTAGATCTCACCCAAGCACATGGACTACAGCCTCCTCCTTTTCTTTCTCCTCCTTAAAGGAAATGAAGCTTCTGCTAGCCTTGAGTAGCCTTAAGTAGCCTCCCAGCACTGGCTCCCAGAATGCAATGGCTCAAGTGAAAATTAAATTAGATCTCACCCAAGCACATGGACTACAGCCTCCTCCTTTTCTTTCTCCTCCTTAAAGGAAATGAAGCTTCTGCTAGCCTTGAGTAGCCTTAAGTAGCCTCCCAGCACTGGCTCCCAGAATGCAATGGCTCAAGTGAAAATTAAATTAGATCTCACCCAAGCACATGGACTACAGCCTCCTCCTTTTCTTTCTCCTCCTTAAAGGAAATGAAGCTTCTGCTAGCCTTGAGTAGCCTTAAGTAGCCTCCCAGCACTGGCTCCCAGAATGCAATGGCTCAAGTGAAAATTAAATTAGATCTCACCCAAGCACATGGACTACAGCCTCCTCCTTTTCTTTCTCCTCCTTAAAGGAAATGAAGCTTCTGCTAGCCTTGAGTAGCCTTAAGTAGCCTCCCAGCACTGGCTCCCAGAATGCAATGGCTCAAGTGAAAATTAAATTAGATCTCACCCAAGCACATGGACTACAGCCTCCTCCTTTTCTTTCTCCTCCTTAAAGGAAATGAAGCTTCTGCTAGCCTTGAGTAGCCTTAAGTAGCCTCCCAGCACTGGCTCCCAGAATGCAATGGCTCAAGTGAAAATTAAATTAGATCTCACCCAAGCACATGGACCACAGCCTCCTCCTTTTCTTTCTCCTCCTTAAAGGAAATGAAGCTTCTGCTAGCCTTGAGTAGCCTTAAGTAGCCTCCCAGCACTGGCTCCCAGAATGCAATGGCTCAAGTGAAAATTAAATTAGATCTCACCCAAGCACATGGACTACAGCCTCCTCCTTTTCTTTCTCCTCCTTAAAGGAAATGAAGCTTCTGCTAGCCTTGAGTAGCCTTAAGTAGCCTCCCAGCACTGGCTCCCAGAATGCAATGGCTCAAGTGAAAATTAAATTAGATCTCACCCAAGCACATGGACTACAGCCTCCTCCTTTTCTTTCTCCTCCTTAAAGGAAATGAAGCTTCTGCTAGCCTTGAGTAGCCTTAAGTAGCCTCCCAGCACTGGCTCCCAGAATGCAATGGCTCAAGTGAAAATTAAATTAGATCTCACCCAAGCACATGGACTACAGCCTCCTCCTTTTCTTTCTCCTCCTTAAAGGAAATGAAGCTTCTGCTAGCCTTGAGTAGCCTTAAGTAGCCTCCCAGCACTGGCTCCCAGAATGCAATGGCTCAAGTGAAAATTAAATTAGATCTCACCCAAGCACATGGACTACAGCCTCCTCCTTTTCTTTCTCCTCCTTAAAGGAAATGAAGCTTCTGCTAGCCTTGAGTAGCCTTAAGTAGCCTCCCAGCACTGGCTCCCAGAATGCAATGGCTCAAGTGAAAATTAAATTAGATCTCACCCAAGCACATGGACTACAGCCTCCTCCTTTTCTTTCTCCTCCTTAAAGGAAATGAAGCTTCTGCTAGCCTTGAGTAGCCTTAAGTAGCCTCCCAGCACTGGCTCCCAGAATGCAATGGCTCAAGTGAAAATTAAATTAGATCTCATCCAAGCACATGGACTACAGCCTCCTCCTTTTCTTTCTCCTCCTTAAAGGAAATGAAGCTTCTGCTAGCCTTGAGTAGCCTTAAGTAGCCTCCCAGCACTGGCTCCCAGAATGCAATGGCTCAAGTGAAAATTAAATTATATCTCACCCAAGCACATGGACTACAGCCTCCTCCTTTTCTTTCTCCTCCTTAAAGGAAATGAAGCTTCTGCTAGCCTTGAGTAGCCTTAAGTAGCCTCCCAGCACTGGCTCCCAGAATGCAATGGCTCAAGTGAAAATTAAATTAGATCTCACCCAAGCACATGGACTACAGCCTCCTCCTTTTCTTTCTCCTCCTTAAAGGAAATGAAGCTTCTGCTAGCCTTGAGTAGCCTTAAGTAGCCTCCCAGCACTGGCTCCCAGAATGCAATGGCTCAAGTGAAAATTAAATTAGATCTCATCCAAGCACATGGACTACAGCCTCCTCCTTTTCTTTCTCCTCCTTAAAGGAAATGAAGCTTCTGCTAGCCTTGAGTAGCCTTAAGTAGCCTCCCAGCACTGGCTCCCAGAATGCAATGGCTCAAGTGAAAATTAAATTATATCTCACCCAAGCACATGGACTACAGCCTCCTCCTTTTCTTTCTCCTCCTTAAAGGAAATGCAGCTTCTGCTAGCCTGCTAGCCTTGGCTCAAGTGTAAATTAAATTAGATCTCACCCAAGCACATGGACTACAGCCTCCTCCTTTTCTTTCTCCTCCTTAAAGGAAATGCAGCTTCTGCTAGCCTGCTAGCCTTGGCTCAAGTGTAAATTAAATTAGATCTCACCCAAGCACATGGACTACAGCCTCCTCCTTTTCTTTCTCCTCCTTAAAGGAAATGCAGCTTCTGCTAGCCTTGAGTAGCCTTAAGTAGCCTCCCAGCACTCAGAGTGTGGTCAAAATGGCAAAAGCTGTTAATGAGGAAGAAAAGACAATGTTGCAGGTTGCTTTGGCATGAGTCTTTTGCGAAGGGCAAGATTCCACCCCTCCTCTCTTCTCATCTTTGCTGAGCTGAGTCTATTTAGTTTTGCATTTTTAACTCAGTTTACAACTAAAGTAAGTAGAGGAGAAAGATGAAAGTGGGAGTAGGAGAGACAAGCTGGGACATTTTAAAAGCAGCTGAAAAGTCGGAAGACAGAGGATTAATAAGGACTGTCCCTGGCAAATTGGGACAGTTGGAGGGTATTCATATTAGTAATCTTTGTTTGCTTGTCTGGAAACCCCATTCTCTTGAATGGCATAAAAATACTAAATCTGTCCAGGAAAACAAAATGGCCTCAATCTGACACCTAATAGTTGATCAGTTAGGTGGCTAGTGTAGGAAAAAAGGATGACAGGTTTCTGACCAAGGATCCAGAAAAGCCTGTTTGTATTGGCTGGGACTGAATTTCAGAATCTGCCAAAACTTCAGCAGTGGTTCAGTTCAAATCTTTGGAGGTATCCACAAAGATGCCTATTGTATTGTGCCTTCAGAAGGGAAGAACCAAGGATGACCTCAGTTTAAAAGGCTGTCAGAAGATGATCCTTTATTTGGTTGTCCTCTGTTAGAGGTTGTACTGTATTAGAAGGCTTGTCCCATCCAAGTTCAGTTTAAAAACCAAGAACCATAACATGGGAAGGCAGTAGCCACAAAGAGTGTATACAATATAGAAATAATACAGTTTGGCACTACTTTAACTGTCAAGGCTCCATTCTATAGAATCCTGGGGTTTGTGGTTTTGCGAGGCACCAAAACACATGACAGGGAAGGCAGATGACCTTGTGAAAGAACAGATCCCAGGATTCCATACGATGGAGCTACAACATTTAAAGTGATGTCAAGCTGCCTTATTTTTACAGTGTAGAAGAATACCAACTTGAGCAGCAGTCGCTGTGGAAAGGCATAGAACATCTGATCACACACTCCATAGCTGTTGTGAAATTTATTAAATATCTATTTAAATTATAATAATATTCAATAAGTCCCCATCTATATCTAGAATTCAGCATATGCATATCATATTCAAACCAGTATCCTCTTTTTTGGTGATTAATTTTCCCATTTGTGGGCAACTCCTAAGCAGCTCCTAGAGAACTTTACAAATCTGAAATGCTGGGTTTCCATTGTTTAAACCAAACCCAGCCCAATTCAGTGAAATTATGTTATGTGATGCAACAAATGAGACAGGCTGCCTCTCAATTGCAGAAATAATCCAGTTTGACACCACTTTAATGGCCATGGTTCAATGCTATGGAATCCTTGGATCTGTTGTCTGTTGTGGTACCAGAACTCTCTGACAGGGAAGGCTAAATATCTCATAAAACTACAATTCCCAGAATTCCATAGCAATGAACTATGACATTTTAAGCAGTGTCAAACTGGAATTATTGAACTATGTGATTTTAAGTTGTGTCAAACATGCAGCCAAGACAGATATTCAAACAGCTTTCCCCATTATAGCACTACCTGGTTAGATTGATGTACAACTGTCCTGCATGTGACATGGTCATGGGTCCTGACATATAGTCTCATTGCTTAGTTATGGTTGACTACAGCTTGTTATTAGGGATTCAAATTTTAGCTCATTTCATTATAGCACGGAATGAAAAACAAAAGTTCTTACATAATTTTTCTTGGATTTTCCAATGATTTATTTTTGAATTTTGGGATCTTTTAAAAAATGTTGAAAAGGGGTTTTGACTGAAAATTGCTATTTTGGTGCAAAACACAAAAATGCTTTCTTCCATATGCGCTAGTATTTGTACAAATAGTGCTTTTTTCAGAAAATGCTTTTTTGATGCTCTCTCTCTCACTCACTTGTTCAGTCTGCCTCACACATAATACACTTTAATGATTTTTTTTTTCACCTCAGAATTGTGTAATGTGGAAAAAGGCAAAAGAAAAATCTCAACACAAAATAAGAAAATGCAAACACCCTTTAAATCCCTACACATTCTATTTGTTCTTCTTAAAAATAAGTTTCCAAGATCAGGTTCAATTCATTTGGTCAGCACCAGGTTGGGGAAGGCTGTGTTAAAAGATATGGACTGCTGAGTTCTCCAGGCTCTTTTTTCATCTACTCACTCTCATTTTTTAGCCTAAAGAAAATATTACTGGCATCACAATACGCAACTGTTTGCAACATCAGATTAGTATTCTGTACCACCCTATGGCTTGTGAGGTCAACGTTCTTTCTTTCTGAATATACTTCAACTTAAGCAATGATATTCTGATACAATAAGTCAAAGGATTCATAGGAGTGAACATTTTTAATAATTGTGAGAGCACATTTGAGTAACACAGTTACCACTTTGCTTTGCAGCATTGCAGGCTGGTGCCAGATTTTTCGGATGGGATTGCCATCTATTTCTACTTCAGCCAAGAAAATCACAAGTAAAACCTGGGCACAGAAATATTAACAAAGAAGAAAAAGGATTCTGTTATTTGCTTCTACTTTAATGGGTCCATCTGGAGAAAACCAGAACTAGAGTTTGGAAGAAGTTACCTTTTTGGACAACAACTCCCAAAATCCCATAGACAGCATGCATTCCCTGTAGTCATTTGAACTACAGTTCCCAAGGCATCTTGAATGCCTGCATATGCTTTAGAATTAGATTTAAAGCTTCATCATTCCCTTCTCAGAGTGCCTTTGGAGTACCTCCTCTAAAATGGGGAGGGGGGGAGCTTTCCTAGCTATCCTCAAGATTTATGTTTGCTGCAGGTGAAATTAGTAACAATAAAATAATTCTGTAAGTCAGGGCAGGCAATTGTACCTAGGGGTGATATCCCCCTCCCCAGTCCTTATGGCTCCCACCCCACAGCAAATCCAAATATTTCTGATTTTCTTCCAGTCCCTTTCAAAGTGGGTGACAGGAAGTAAAATCACATGGCATCCTGATGCCATTTTGGGAGGAACTACAGTAGAAAGCTGAGTTATAGCACAGGGGAGTAGTACAGGCTTTGGGGGTATTTGTTAGGGTAGGGTTGTTGTTTTTTAATCTGTTCATGCATTTGGGAGGCTTTCTGGGTTGTTATGGGACAAAAAGTGCTTGAAGATAACACTTGAAAAAAATTGAGGGACGGGCTTTCCGGGACTGGAAGAAATTTCAGGAGCCACAGAAATGCAAAGGATGACTTGAATGAAGGACCTGTTTTCAAACAATTGGAAATCTTAATGTTATTGCTGTAGGGCTTTTCTGAAGAGGAAACCTTCAGATATTTCTGTGGGAGGTTCAGGGAAGCTGTACAGAGAAACAGCTCTCCTCTTCACTGCACCAGGATCCTCAGAAGCATTACATCTCTGGGCAATGCAGCCACACTTAGCATATATAAAATTTGATGCCTTTTTCCTTCCATGAGCAATCAGAAGAAGGTAGTTAGAACTGTAGCAAAACTAGAAATTAAGACCTATCTCATTTTCCCAAGCAATTCCGAATCCCTTTTGCACCATTTCTTTTTCTTCTTTTTGGCAGCATGTCTTCTTATGGATGAGTGTTGCGGCTGCTTCATTTTAATGCTATAAATCCTGGTGCCTTTGCAGCCTGACAGCCAGTTCTGGATGTGATCGGATAACTAAGGGGTGTTCTTTATAAGGTTTAGTACTTGCTTGCATCAGGTTTCCTCCTATCAATCAGGCTTGTGCGTGCCCTGCAAGGCTGCAGATACAGCAGAACACAGAGTGACCTTCTTTGAAAATTGGAAAAGATGGTGAGAAGGGCTGACATGATGGAGAAAATTAAGAAAATTTAGGTGGGGGAAACAATTACACAATTCTCTTTTGAAGCCCAAGGGATCAAACCCAAGTCTGCAGGAGTTTACTGCACTGGCAAAAGCAATGTTCATCAAGGCTGACAGATCTAGAACTGAACAGATTTTGTGGGACACTCCTCCCCACCCCTTCCTTTTTTAAAAAAGAGATATTTGAATATTAGACCCCCCCAAGATTGCCATATGGGCAAGTGTTTGAAAGCTGAGACTTTGTGATGTTTCTTTAGTTTTTCTTAAAATATTGTGCCACACAACAGCCATGACATGTGTGGATGTTTCTAAATTAGATTGATTCTGAGGCTGACCTAACAAAATGTGTCTATGGCAAAGAAATGCAATAGTTAGACCTTCTTTGAAAAAAGGGTGGTCTGGGGCATAACCTTTTCTAAAATGGCAATGAACACAAATTGGCCCTTAGTTTTAACCAGAAGAATATTTAGCAAGTTTGTACTCTATGCTAAATCATAAAATTCTGAGCATTGTTAGTTTTGTGTGGAGGATGGTTGTTTGGAATCAGTTCAAAGACTATCTTAGGAAGCTAAAGTGTTTGTTAAAACAATTACATGGCTGATAGCAGAGAAAGATTGACCTAATTCCACAATTAAGTAATCAATTAACTTATTAATTAATGGAATGAGAGACAGTGCTAAAGAGCCAGTAAATTTTACAATAGTTCAGTTAATTCCAAAGTCAAAAGATTTTCAGCCATGATAAAGTAAGGGCAGCAGGGAGGGTGGTGATGATCATTCCCTCCAGATGCTCTTTCCTGCATTCTGCAATACATGCTGTTGGAATAAACAGATAAACAGAAATTAAGGGCCACTTTCTGAAGTATTTAATTTTGATCTCCAGTAGGGCTGCTCTAGAACAAAGAAACCCAACAGCTAGACCTTTTCTGAAGGTATCCTATCTAAAATGACAATGGGCACAAACAGAAGTAGGAGTAAATTTACCCACCCCTGACTCCAAAGGTAAGGTTATCAATCTAGCTTGTCCCTGCAGGTCTACCTAAAGGAAGCCTGAACATGTATGTGCCCTATTTCTTGTAGTTTGCTATGTTTATAATAATTGTTCTTTCTTTTTCTTCATAAGTAACTTTCATGGGAAGGAACTTAGAAGCTGAATAAAATGGGTCCAGAAACCATTATTTACGGTTGATTTGTTTAAAATATTCTAGGCCACCTTTTATGATATACAACATTTTCAAAATGGCCAATGGGATAAAAATAATAGAACAAACAATAATAAAAGCCAGTGACAAAAAAGCATCCCATCCTACAAAAACAACAGTTCCATAAACACACAACTTCGAAGAAGGCCAGATATAAAAAAGCCTTCAAACCTTGTCTCAAGCACTAGAATTCATTAGTTATCAGTTTCAGTTAATATTATATTCTAGGGAGGTGGGGCAAGTGTCAAAAATGCCCTCTCTCATGCACCACTGGTCTCAAAGGAAGGCAATTTAGAAGGGCTTGAATTTCTGATTTCAAGATCAAGGTAATAATTAGCTTGGCCTCAAGAGTTGGCCTCCTGGAGAACAGGAGAAGTCCCAGCAGACAGCAGGAGGGCAAACGTTGTCCCCATCTTCAAAAAGGGGGAAAAAGAGGATCCCAACAATTATCGACCAGTTAGTCTGATATCAATTCCAGGAAAGATTCTAGAGCAGATCATTAAGCAGAGAGTCTGCGAACATATAGAAGCCAATGCCATAATCACAAAAAGTCAATATGGGTTTTGGAGAAACAAGTCATGCCAAACAAACCTGATCTCTTTTTTTGATAAAATTACCAGCTTGGTAGATGAAGGGAATGCTGTGGATATAGTATACCTCAATTTCAGAAAGGCCTTTGACAAGGTTTCCCATGGCATTCTTGCAAACAAGCTTGTAAAATGTGGACTAGACAAGTTAACTGTTACATGGATTTGTAATTGGTTGACTGGCTGAACTCAAAGGGTGCTCAACAATGGCTCCTTTTCATCCTGGAGAGAAGTGACCAGTGGGGTGCCACAGGGCTCTGTCCTGGGCCCAGTGCTATTCAACATCTTTATTAATGATTTGGATGACAGAATTGGGGGCATAAACACTAAACTAGGAGGAGTAGCTAATACCCCAGAGGACAGGATCAAAATTCAAAATGACCTGAATAGACTAGAAAGCTGGGCCAATCCTAACAAAATGAAATTCAACGCAGAGAAATGTAAGGTTCTTCACTTAGGGCAGAAAAATGAAATGCACAGATACAAAATGGGGACACCTGGCTGAATGAAACTACATGTGAAAGGGATCTAGGAGTCCAAGTAGATCATAAGCTGAACATGAGTCAACAGTGTGATGCGGCAGCTAAAAGGGCCAATGCAATTTTAGGCTACATCAATAGAAGTATAGTGTCTAGATCAAGGGAAGTAATAGTGCCATTCTATTCTGCTTTGGTCAGGTCCCACCTGGAATACTGTGTCCAGTTCTGGGCACCACAATTCAAAAAAGATGTGGAGAAACTGGAGCGGGTCCAAAGGAGGGCAACTAAGTTGGTGAAGGGTCTGGAAACCATGTCCTATGAGGAACGCCTTAGGGAACTGGGGATGTTTAGCCTGGAGAAGAGAAGGTTAAGAGGTGATATGATAGCCCTTTTTAAATATTTGATGGGCTGTCATATTGAGGAGGGAGCAAGGTTGTTTTCTGCTGCTCCAGAGACTAGGACGCGGAACAATGGATACAAATTGCAGGAAAAGAGATTCCACCTCAACATTAGGAGGAACTTCCTGACAGTAAAGGCTATTCAACAGTGGAATACACTCCCTCAGAGTGTAGTGGAGTCTCCTTCTTTGGAGGTCTTTAAGCAGAGGCTGGATGGCCATCTGTCAGGGATGCTTTGATTTGGAGTTCCTGCATGGCAGGGGGTTGGACTGGATGGCCCTTGTGGTCTCTTCCAACTCTATGATTGTATGATTGTATGATTCTATGAGTTAAAACCAGTGCTTTGCACTGTATTTGGTAATGCATCGGGAGTGGCTCAAAAAGAATCTAACCCTCACCAATGGTTGAATAACTGCATTCAGCACTAGCTGAGCTTTCTGAATTGTCTTTTAATGCCAGCAGCATGTATGGCACATTACAGTAACATAGCCTGCCTATCTTTGTTTTATTTGATGTTAGGAAATTTACCTAACATTCTTGCATTGGCATTGATGATGCTATGTTTGATTTGAAAGAATCCTGTGTGACCCTGGGAAGGGAGGAGTGATTGCATGTGTATTGTTCTGTTGCTAATGGCAGTCCTCAGGTGGGAAGATATCCAATTGGTTGAGTCTCAACCCTGCTGTTCTTCAGGACTGGTAGCCAAGTCTTGTTTACCCTCAGGGTTTCCCTTTTTCCTGTTGAAATTGTCTAGGTGTTTATGGATTTCAAGGGCTTCCCTGTGCATTCTGACATGATAGTTGTTGGCATGGTCCAGAATTTCAGTGTTTTCAAGCATCATTTTATGCCCAGGATGGCTTATTATCATTATCATTATTAATATGCTGCCCAATCACAGGGAATCTGGGCATCTTACAACAGAGGGGATTATACAAGCAATAGCAATAAACATTAATTAAAAAAACAAATGGCAATGCATTAAACAATAACAATAAAATCAGATAGCAGTTAAGAATAACTAACAAAAATACATAACAATTATAGCAACAAAAATATATAGTAATTATAACAACAGTAAAATTAGCAAAGCAAAATATATAACAATTAACAAAGCAAAAATACATAGCAGTTATAGCAACAACAACACAAATACATAGTAATTATAACAAAAAATAAAATTAACAAAGCAAAATACATAACAACAGACCAAAACAAGCAAGAAGAAAATAATCCCCATTTCTCAACCCCCCCATCCCAATCCTAAAAACAATGTGAACTATACACACTCTTAAAAAAAGAAAAAGAAAAAAAGGGATGGGGGGGGGGGGGGAGACAAGACTCCTCCTTAAGTCCAGGAGCCAATGCATGGGTGTAGCCCAGGTGGAAGGAAGGCAAGCAAACACTCTCTCAGCTGGGTCTTCACTGGCAGATGTTGGAGAGGATGAAAGGAGGGCCATTCCTCCTCCTTAAGTCCAGGAGCCAAGGCATGGATGTAGCCCAGGTGGGAAGGAGGGCAAACAAACACTCTCTCAGCCAGGTCTTCACTGGCAGATGTTGGTGGTTTATAGCATATTCTGCTACTGCTGATTTTTCTGGATGACCCAGTCTGCAGCGTCTCTCGTGTTCCTTGATTCTTGTTTGCATCTGCATTTGGTGGTCCCTATGTAGAACTGTCCGCAGCTGCATGGAATGCAGTAGACTCCTGTGGATGTGAGAGGGTCTCTCTTGCCCTTGGCTGAGTGAAGCATTTACTGGATTTTCTTCGTCGGTTTGTAAACTATTTGAAGGTTGTGTTTCCTCACCAGTTTCCCTATTCTGTCTGTTACTTCTTTGATGTATGGTAAAAATACCTTCCCGTTAGGTGGTTGTTCATCTTCCTTCTTCTGGGTGTTTCTGGGCCTGGCAGGCCTTCTGATGTCTATTCTGGAGTAACCATTTGCCTGCAGGGCCCAGTCCAGGTGCTTCAGTTTATCTTCCAAGAAGTGGGGAGTCACAGATCCATTTTGCCTGGATTACCAGTTTTTTGTTTGTTTGTTTGTTTGTTTGTTTTTGGCTTCTTTTTTGTCCTGGGTGATGGTTGGAGTTCTTGTGTAGGTATCTGTCCGTATGTTTAGGTTTTCTGTATACTGTGTGGCCCAAACATTGGTTTGGTTTGCAGATGACTAGGACATTCAAGTTCCTTCCTTTTCTTTTTTCATTGTGAATTGGATGTTAGGGTGGATGTTGTTCAAATGGTTCAGAAATACAGCCAGATCTTCTCCATGGATCCAAATGATGAAAGTGTCATCCACATATTGGAACCATGTTGTGGGCTTTTTCGGCGCTATTTCCAAAGCTTGTTTTTCAATGTGTTCCATGTAAAATTTGCTATCACAGGGCTCAGAGGGCTCCCCACTGCTACCCCATCTCTCTGCTCATAGAATCCATTGTCCCACTGGCAATGTTTGAACAGGGCTGTGATGTCTTCTGGAACAATTTGTTGGATGAGTGTCATGGTGCCCACTATGGGAACTTTTATGAACAAGGATACCACTTCGAATCTCATTAGTATGTCTCCAGGTTTTAGTTCAAGGTTGTTGATTTTTCCTATGAAGTGAGCTGAGTCCTTGATGTAGTGGGGGGTTTGCCCTATATGGGTTTGTAGTTGCATGGCCAGAAACTTGGTCAAATCATATGTGGGGGATCCCACATTTCTTTGTATGTTTTTAACAGTTTTAGATCTTAAAGAAAGATGGACGACCCAGTCTTTGCTGAGATCTTTCCCCCCGTATTTCACCATGAATTCCCCAATAAATTAAAAACGAGGATCCTCGTTTGCATATCCTCCCACCCTGAGGACTGCCATTAGCAACAGAACAACGCACATGCAAATCACTCCTCCCTTCCCAGGGTCACACAGGATATATTTACCCAATCCTTTTCCAGGCAAACTCAAACACAGATGCTGGAGTAACGTCAGAAACGATTTCTTCTAGAACATGGCCACATAGCCCGCAAAGCCCACAAAAACTACATGAGGATGTTTGTACGTGTCATGAACTCAACATCAGGCAATTTCTTTCCAAACTGAGAACAGTGGTGAATCACCCATCCTTTCTAATTTGAAGTGCCAGCAGATATTTTGCTCCTGCGATGTACATAGTTACCTTCAGCAGATATTTCTCTTCTTTTCAAATGTCACCACAGACCTTGTTTTTCCTTAGCACTGAGCTCAAATATAAGTAACTATCAGCTCAGTCCAAATGGTTTGGCCCTCAATGGGAGATGGAAGCCTTCAGGTTCCATTCCAGCTGTAGCCTGAATTTTATAGGTGCTATCCAAAGTGCTGAATCATATTTTGAGGAGAGGTCTCAGCATCTCCAATAACACATTTAATATTTGTACTAAAACCTGTGGTGGAATCGCCACCCCATTGACATGGAAGATACCAGCTACTACTGCTTTCAAGAACAGCCTGCTGAGTGTCCAGATCACAGGGTCCTATTTGGGAAGCAATAAAGATCTCTGCAGAGTGACAGCAACCAGGATTCTTTATCTGTATAATGCTTTCCCTAAATTGTTCCATCTGGGTTGGACAAATTAAGGTATTTGGTACACTAGTTGCCATTACCAATCGTTCAGTGAACAATGTAAAGAAAACGTCTTGCACCCCAAAATTATTCTGCTATAGTGCATTTCAAAAGGAACCAAACTGCATCCACTGCTTTGTTGCCCCACCTTCTTTTCTCTCCCTCATTGTTGCCCTCACACTTGCTTTACATTTTACATTTTCCCTGTTTCACTCATGTATGAACTAATTGATGTCTGATCTATTCAGTAGTTCGGCCCTAAAATGTAACCTTCAGTTAACTGCTCACATAACTTGCCTGTCACTTTTGATCACAGTCATGACATTGTTTTTGCAAGTGTTCTACAGTAAAAATTACCCGCTTTGCTCTTGTCAAGTAAATGAGCCCGGAGGCTTTCAAGGGGAACCATTAATGATCAAGCCACATGAGGGATGGGAGCAGTGGGCATCATGAGGCATTGGAATCCACCTATCACCTTCCCTAGGAAGCCATTTCGGTTTAATTAACCTTTGTTAGTTTACACAGATATCACTTGCTTTGAATGTCCAAATGCAGGAGATCTGTTTTGGCTGCTCATCACTGGGGATACTGTGACTCCTGTCTGGGCACCCAGGCAAGAGTATATCTGAGGAACAGAAATAAACTATGACTAATATGCTTCAGAGTACCAGCCTTCGGCTCTGGAAAACATTCCCAGCTGTGGAATAAGCTATTGATAGAACTGAACAAAACATGCACGCAGAAACACAGTCAGAAACCCATTCCTTCCAGGGTATTTCCAAATATGATAGTGATGTGGTGGTGGTGGTGATGATGATGATAAATTTTATTCATACCTTGCCTTTTCCCCCAGACTAGGACTCAGTTGTGAAACCATTTTCAACATTACATATACATCTATAGATGTTTTAAGTCAGGAATGGGCAAAGTCTGGCCTTCAGGCCAACATGCCCCCTGAGGCTATTTATGTGGCCCTCGACCACTCCACTCCTCATGGACCATCTTTTTTCTGAGCAAAGAAAGAAAGAAAGAAAGAGGAAAAAAAAAGAAAGAAAAAGAAAAGAGTGAGGGTGAATTTGCTACTCCTGGAAAGGCAATTCACCTTTTCAATAGAATGCCATGCCCCACTGTTTAACACCAAACATTACCTTTTCCCCCTAAACCAAAGTACTTTCTGGGCACTTCCAGTTTGTTTTTGTTGCGTTTTGAAATTTTGGACAATTCATAATTTTGGACAGAAAATTGGGCTCTGAAGCTGTCTTGGTTGCTCATTTGTGTTCTAAGTGTTATAAACATCATGCTTATAGAATCATAGAATCATAGAGTTGGAAGAGACCACAAGGGCCATCCAGTCCAACCCCCTGCCATCCAGGAACTCCCAATCATAGCATCCCTGACAGATGGCCATCCAGTCTCTGCTTAAAGACCTCCAATGAAGGAGACTCCACCACTCTCCAAGGGAGTGTGTTCTACTGTTGAACAGCCTTTACTGTCAGGAAGTTCCTCCTAATGTTGAGGTGGAATCTCTTTTCCTGCAATTTGTATCCATTGTTCCAGGTCCTAGTCTCTGGAGCAGCAGAAAACAACCTTGCTCCCTCCTCAATATGACAGCCCTTCAAATATTTAAACAGGGCTATCATATCTCCTCTTAACCTCCTCTTCTCCAGGCTAAACATCCCCAGTTCCCTAAGGTGGTCCTCATAGGGCATGGTTTCCAGACCCTTCACCAATTTAGTTGTCCTCCTTTGGACATGCTCCAGTTTTTCCACATCCTTTTTGAATTGTGGTGCCCAGAACTGGACACAGTATTCTAGGTGGGACCTGACCAAAGTGGAATAGAGTGGCACTATTACTTTCCTTGAGCTACACATTATACTTCTATTGATGTAGCCTAAAATTGCATTGGCCTTTTTAGCTGCTGCATTGCACTGTTGACTCATGTTTAACTTATGATCTACTTGGACTCCTAGACCCCTTTCATACGTAGTTTCATTCAGCCAGGTGTCCCCATTTTATATCTGTGCATTTCATTTTTCTGCCCTAAGTGAAGAACCTTACATTTCTCTGTGTAAGCTATGAGGAGTTTACAAAATGCAGTGGTTATCCAGCCTTGCTTGGGAACTACAGTGGGCCCTTCTTATAAGAGGACTTGCCACCCACAGATTTGAGCATCTGAGGATAGCAAGCCTGGGAGGAGGAGAAGAGGAAGAGGAGGAAGAGAAAGAGGAAGGCACTGCATGGCAGGAGGAGAAGGAAGAGGAGGAATAGGAAGGTGAGGTGGAAGGAAGAAGAGGAAGGGGCAGGGCAGCATGAGAAGGAGGAAGAGGAAGGCGTGGTGCGCCATGGCAAAAAGAGGGAGGAAAAGGAAGATGAGGAAGAGGAAGAGAAAGTTGGGGAAGGTGGAGGAAGAAAAGGAAGGGATGGCACGGCACAAGGAGTAGGAAGAGGAAGGTGAGGCAGGAAAATGAAGAGGATGAGGAAGGGGCGGTGCGGTGCAGTGTGAGGAGGAGGAGGAAGAGGAGAAGAGGAAGGCAAGGCATGGCATGGCATGGCACGGCATGTTCAGTGGTTTTTTTAAAAAATAATTGATTGAAGAATTGATTCTTTGGTTTTGCAACTACTTGCAAGCAGTTGCAAAATCAATAAATCAAATCTATAATTTTTTTTTAAAAAAAGCATGCACCCATAGGGCACACCATAAGCAAAAAGGCAGCACTAATGTGTGTGTGTGTGTGTGTGTGTGTGTGTGTGAAATGCTGGATGTACCAAAAACTGAGGGATGGTAAACACACTCATGGTAAACACGCCATTAGTCCCTCCCTTCCCTTCCCTTCCAGAACGATGCTATTCAGATCTGTCATTCCCACTTGTTGAACACACTTCAGAATATATTCTTTTCAACAGAACCACTAGGAAAGTAGTGTCTGAGGGAATTTTATTTTATTTTAATTTTGTTAGCCTCTCTTTATCAAGACAGAAATTCATAAAAGTATGACAGGAACTGCTTTCAAATGGAAATGATGGTCATTTAAACCCCTCAGCAATTTGCTTTATTTCATAGTGGGAATGAGCCTCCAGTATGTTTATTGAGTGTCCAAGTCAGCTCTTGAGATCCAGTGTGGTATAATGGGGTCAGTACTGGATTATGACTCTGAAGACCAGGGTTTGCATCTCCTCTCAGCCATGGAAACTCACTGGGTGACTTTGGGCAAGTTACACTCCCTGAGCCTCAGAGAAAGGCAAGGGTAAACTGACTCTGAACAAAACATGCCGAGAAAATCCAATGATAGGTTTACCCTAGGGGAGGCCATAAGAATTAGGAAACAACTTGAGTAGGAAATAAGTAGGAAACAACTTGAAAGCACAAGAAATCAGCTCTTGGTGCCTGTTCTCAGTTTGTCTCAAATAGGCACCTTTTCTCTATACATGGTCCTTCTCATATTGTCAGGAAAGGAAGAAAAGCATCCCTCCCTCATGGATTATTTTCTCTTTAGAACACCCCAATCGTTTCCAAAAAGCAGCTCACAGACTAGATAGTTTAGAGTCTTCATGTGAGCCTTCAGATGGCTTAAGTTAAACAAGCTACCATCAGTATGGTAACGTATATAGATGCCGTCTTCTTCTTCGAGATCTGCTGTAGCCCTTTGGAGCATCATGCTAAAGAAGATTGTAAATAGAGTTGGAGCGAGAACACAACCTTGTTGTTTATCTCGGATCGGCCTTTTTCGTTATCAATGCATTTGTAGAAAGCGTGGGATGAGTCCTTCCTGAATCTTCGTTAGAGAAGAAAAGCCAGAGAGAGAGAGAGGTATCAACACTCTTTTGCGCAATCCTAAGAGGCTGCCCAGGCAGTGCCCCAACCTACCCTAATAGGCAACTCATGGAATGGACATGATTTGACCATTGTCAGGTCACTCACCCTATATCTGTGCAATTCTTTTTTAATACTCAAGCATAGTATGCTACATTTCTTCCTGTTGAAATTCATTTTGTTAGTTTTTGCCCAGCTTTCTAATCTGTTAGGGTCATTTTGAACTCTGATCCTCTCCTCTGGGTTATTGGCTACCTTCCTAACTTACTGTCATCTCCAAATTTGATAAGTATGCCCTCTATTCCATCATCCAAGTCATTGATAAAGTAGTTGAATATCACTGAGCCAACAATAATATGCCGGATTGTTGAGTACTCTTTGGGTGCAGTTAGTCTACCAATTACAAATCCACCTAACGGTCGCATTGTCTAGCACACATTTTACTAGTTTTTTGTTTTTGTTTTGCAATGATATCATGGAGGCAACGGGGTGGTGGTGGTACTTGTCAGAGTCCTTACTATAACGAAGCTATGCCTACATCCACAGCATTCCATTCATCTACCAAGCTTGTAACTATCAAGAAAAGAGGCAAGATTAGTCTGGCATGACTTGTTTCTGAGAGCCGTGTTGTCTTTTAGTAATCACAACATTCTTTCTAAGTGGTTACCGACTGGCTATTTAACAATTTGATCTAGAATTCGTCCTGGTACTGATGTCAGGCTGACTGGGTCATAATTATATGGGTCCTCTTTTCTCACTTTTTTTTTTAAAAAAAGGTAACATTTGCTCTCCTTCAGTCTGCTGATACCTCTCTTGTTCTCCAGATATTCTCAAAGACTATTGACAGTGGTTGTGAGATCACTTCTGCCAGTTCTTTTAATACTTCTTGATGTAGTTCATCTGGCCCTGGAGATCTGAATTCATTTATACTGGGCAGGTATACCTGTACTACCTGTTTCCTTATTCTGTGCTGCATTTCCCTAACTGTATCATCTGCTCCTTAGAACGTTAGACCTAAGAACATATTGTCACACTGAGATAAACAGAACTGCAAAGCTTAACTTTGGGATGGATCATCTTAAGTACTGTATAACTGATAATGGTGCTGGTAGTCATGGTCAGATACCATATGTGTTAGCAATTTACAGGAGGGAGGGAGAGAGAGAGATTGAGAGAGAGAGAGAGAGATTGAGAGAGAGAGAGACAGACAGACAGACAGACAGACAGACAGAGAGAACAGGGTATGCAAAATTCCTATCAAACCTTTAAAATGTTGCAAACCATTAAAAGATTGCAAGCTAGTAAAAGGAAAGGTTAAGGAAATAACAAATGGAAATGACATATGATTACACATACCTCAAAAACAGAGATACCACTCAGATTACCTGCTGAAAGCAAGCAAAGACACTAGATTCAAAAATGGCATCTAATTTCTGAGTACAAACACAATAACAGTACAAAAAAAAAAGCCGAGATTATTTCTTTTTCTCGATGGCCAGGTCTTACAAAGATAGACATAGGTCTTGATCTGGCTAATGCTAGTTATGACATAAATCCCACTGAAACCAAAGGGACACATTAATCCTGATTATTTTTGCTCAGTTGCTTCAAACATCTCATTGTTTTCATCAATGTCTTCTTGGAGGCTAGTTGAAAGACTATCCTCTGTGAGTGAGGCATTCCATGTGAAGATTTCACAAACTACATCCCAAATTGTATTGAAAGCAAGTTGTTGTACTGCTTTAGTAATGTTGGAAGATCTGTGGCAGTAGGAATGTTTGGATTAGCTACAATAGGGGCTGGTAGCAGCCATGTGAGTGAGACAGAGAAATTAATTTTAGTTTAAATTTTAGCATTGAACTGCAACAATTTAGGCATTTCATCACACTTTAAAGGCCTGGAATCTGGTGACTGAAATAATTAATTTCCTCTAAGAACTTTCCAGAAGCTATCCAAGATACTTACTCCTACCCACAAAATATGTTCAGCATGTTGGGTAGCAGCTACTTCCTAGTTCAGAATAAAACTGAGATTGATTTGATGACCAGACCAGGAAATAACAAAACCACACACAAGACACTGGGTAGAATTATGGATCACTTTATTCAAAGTAGCATCTAGTTACATTTCATCTACTGAGATCTGCAAAGTGGGGAAGTGGGAGCAGCTGTGTTAGCTAGTCTCTTCTGGACCTCCTCCCCAGCTTCTCCTGGGGAAAACATCTGAGCCCCAAGGAGATCCCAAAAACTGGGTTTCACCCTAGTTGACCGTTTACTGGAAGGCCAATCCAAGGATCCAGTTTCCAAGTTGCTTGACTTCTAATGAAGGCAAAATCCTTAGACTAGCCCCAAGGACAGCCTCTTTCCCCGTCCATGGATTTCATAACACATAGGAGCAGCTCCAGAGACCCATACTTCACCAAATGTGTACCACTGGTGTTCACCAAACTCTTCCCCCCTCCAACCTGCCACAGATAAAATGAGCCTCCTTGGATCCCTTTTCAGGAGGAAGGTGACATTAAAATAAAATAAGTGCATGTGTCTGCTTAGCCCCCATCTCCCACCAAAAGCGGATGTAAACCTAAATGGCTCCTCCCGCCATAGCCATGCAAGAGCAGTTGCTGTGGGTAGCAGCACCCCTAAGAAGGCTGGTTTAGTTCATTCCTTTTCTCACCAGCGGGAGGCCTGCAGTGCGCCATCTCCTTGCCGGTGGGAGGGTGGCCATGCGCAGGCTCCTGAACACGTGCCTGCTTGGTGCCCAGACTCCCCAGGCACCCGTTCGAGCAGGTGCATCCTTGATTGGCCAGGCAGGGTGCGCTTCTCCTCCCATTGGCTGGGTAGGCCTTGGGAAGAGGGACTTATGGCTTGAGGTCTCCCATTGGCTGGGAGGCTTATATAGGCCAGCATGTCCCCGGCCCTGTGCCTTTTTGCCTTTGCTCAGCTCCCCACCCTCCCTCCCTGGGATTGGTATTGATTGTCACAACTTTTTGGGGTGGCGGCAGAGATACTGGATCTGGTGGGCTGGTTTCCAGGATCAGTAGCATTGGATTGGGAGTCCTTTGGACCCAGGAAACATCATGGTGTGATGTGGCCAATGGTGGGTCACATGGAGTTTATCCTGGTGACTAGAGGCTTTCATCATGTAGCTGCGTAATGGTGTCATGGCGCATAGGCTTTTCCTTGCCTTGAAGTCATCTCGATGCTGGACGTACAAGCAACCTCACATCTGTCAACCTCGGTGTTGTTGATGTGCAGATCCAGACCTCATGCTCGGGTGCCAACCCTACCTTGTGTTGCTGTTAATAAAGTTGTGGCCTTTTTATGCCAATATGCTTCATGTTTTTCTTGGGGCGCACACTCCTCTGCTGCAACTTATACCAAGAGAACTTGACCAACAAAAGTTAGATTATAGGACATATAAGACTGCTAGTGCCTGCTTTGATCAAAACAGAAGCTAAAGAATATTACACTTCTTGCTCTGCCTGCTCCCAAAGTTCAATTAACATGGCCTCTCTTCATAGGAGGCCATCTTATTCACATTGCCCCAGTGATGCTGCACAGCACATTGGGGTGGGGGGAGGAATCCAAATCATCATCCCAATGATGTACAAGCCACTAGCTGCTCCAGATAGCTGCTGTTAATTTCAATATTGCTTTTGGAGATTTGATGAATATCATTTGATTGTTTCATTACAATGTAATATTTATTCAGGATGTTTACCAAATTGTGAAGTTTTTCTTATTTGAATTGGTTTGATAACACTTGTTTTGTACCAAATTGGTTTTCTAAATATGAGGATGCACATTATTGTTTATTGTGAGATGCTCTTCACATGGTCTGGACTGAGGGAAAGGGCACAGAAATAAGCAAAATGAAGCTAACTAAACTTCCATGCTGTAAATGTCAAAGCAAAGTATTTTTTCTATTTATGCTAATACATACATTTCGGTAAATTGTTTTTTTTCATTTTGACTTAGTCTTGTGATCATGAATCAATTAAGCAAGAGAAAACCAAGAAGTAGGATTGACAAATGGGAAAAGTTATAGAAATTGTAGCTTTATATTTTGTTCTGAATGCCACTGGGTCTGATATTAATGGCAATTTCATTGCAAATAATTCATGTTGTGCATCATGTGAGAATTTGAGAATACAACAGGCCAATTGCAATCGTTTCTTTAACCAAAAGAGAAATACATTAAGTGCCAGGCATGAAAATGTTTGTTTTTGTGTCCAATAGGGATTTATGGTCCATAATTTAGCAGACATTTGTTACAATATTTGTGAATTGAAGCATAAAGGCTGCAATCCAGTAAGACCATTGGTGGAGCATAAGCCACCACTAGTATACTTATACAGGTCATCCAAGGGATGGAGACTTCCTGTTCCTTGCTTCCTCCCACATGCATGGCAGCAGCAGTGGAGCTTCCCTTGCACATTGAGGGTAGAAGAAGTGGTATTGGCCACAGCTAAAGCATGCATCCTTTTTGTGGTGCTGTGTTAGAATCCCTATAGTCTTCTATCAGATATATGGTTAATGGAGTTTATGGGGAGGATAGAGTGTATAAGAGTATATAACTATGCCAGGTGGCTGTTATCAGTTGACCTTGTAACTGCTTGGCTCAGAGGCTTGGAATGTAACAGCACCAGTGTCTGGTGGGATGAGAACTGGCAAGGAGGGAGTGATGGAGGGAAACAGAAACGGATGGGAAAGAGGTGGAATGTGCTAGTTGGCAGTGGGGGGAGGGGGAGGAGTAGGACTGTGGGGGCTATTTGGATGTGTTCTGGTGGGAACTGGTCAGTTTCAGCTAAGAAGCTGGATGGTGTGGTATTGCTGATCCTGGAGCATCAATAAAGTTCTGTTTATTCTACATGAAGCCGACTGGTTGATTGTCTGGGATTCTGGACCCCTGTCCTGACATGCTGTGTAGGAGCTGGAGCACACTTGCATCTGTAGTTTGGTGAAAGGAATTGTGCACACAAGTCCTTGCATGATGTTCTACTGGGCTGGTCAGACTGGGCTGTTGAACAAAGAGATTCAGGATACCTCCTTCTCCAATATTTCCCAAACAGCAGTTGTTTTTGTGCATCACAGATGAGCAAATGCTCTGACCAACCATGCTGAAACCAAACTTTGTTTCATGTAGTTATTCATTCTTGGGCTCGACTGAATAATACAGGGGCTTTCTAGATTGGCAAAAAAGAAGTGTGTTCATGCCTGCATGAAACTCTAGCCTTTAGATGAGAAAAGGGAAAGTGTGCCATGAAAATGCTTTTTTTGCGTTTTAGGGGAGAAGAAGCGCCTTTAAAAAGGTGCTGGTTTTCCCAGCTTCTTTTTTAAAAACTGCTGAACAGCGCAGCTCCATCTAAAGGCTGTGGTGCACCTGCTAGGCATTAAGGAAAAGGCAATCTCATGTCACACTTTCCTGCCAATCTAGAAAGCCCCACAGAAACCTTTCAGTGAAACATTTCTGTTCTTTAATCAAACCTTATATTTATGACAATATTGGATGCCTTATTTTTTTATTCTTTTTTACTTCATTTACTCTGACCTTCCACAAGCTGTCCATTAAATCAAATCAGTTGTGCCAGATCTTCCCAATATAATATATCTCACTTCTCTCAGTCTGTGAAATGAGTGTGCCTAATTTCTAATCTTCTAATGATAAATTAACTAATGAGAAGAAAGCTGGGTATTATTTTTTTATAGGGAAGAAACTATTTCAAACCATCTATGAATATTCCTCAAGAACACATATATTACTTCACTGACCATTATTATCACAACACCAACCATTATTTAAAATGTACTATAGATTTCTCACTTTACATTTGTTAAGTCACAGTATAATTGAATTTTTTGCAGACCACTTTATCAGTACATCAGGTTTTTTTGAATAATTTTATAGTTCTTCCATGGTTATGGTTTTTATAAGTTATTCATTTCCATTAAAATCTTTCTGTACAAGAGTGGGCTGTTGAAATTCAGTATGTTTTGCTGTTGCATTAAATTTTAATATTTGTATTTTTAATGTTTTTATAACAGAAAACTCCTTCTATTTATTATTTGTATATATTCATGTTCTTCATCCTCACAGGCAAGAACAAATACTTCTGAAGTTTTTTTCCCTGTTGGATGAGAGTGCAAATATTTCTCAACAGTTCAAGATCATTGCTTATGCTTTGGGGAGTATTCATACTTATCTATTTATTTAGAGCCACAAAGGCTTTCAGAGTGGCTTTTTTCCTATGTAGAAATATATTTTCTACAAAGAAAACATGCTTTCTGCACAGAAGTACATGTAAATTTTCTATGCAGAAATTCACTTTTTGTGCACATATACAGGTGGCTTTTCTGTACAGAAATATACAGTGGGCTCTTTGTATCTGTTGGGGTTTGATTTCAGGACACCCCCCCCATGGATACCAAAATCCATGGATGTTTAAGCCCCATTAAGTATAATGGATAGTAAAATTGTGTCTCACCTTTTTCTCTGGATGTTGCTAGAAAATCTGGAGTACTCTGCAGAGATACTGAGAAGTTGTGTACACACGGGTCTCTGCTGTGTTGCCCACTGCCACTGCCAGTGATATAAGTCATTCCTTCTGAAGTCAAAACAGGGTGGTCAGCTATGTGATCAATGCTGGGCTCCTTGTTTTCAACCTCAGATGGTGTGACTCACACCAGCAGCAGTGGTGCTGAGCTGCACAATGGCACATGTGTGCAGATAGCACCCTGCATTGTTGCAGAGGGTAGAGGTAAATGGGGGGGGGGATTTGAAACAACTCCAGTTCCTCCAGGAGCAGCCCAGGAATAGCCCAGAGTATTCTGGATGGTGTAGATAAGCCCAAACTCAAACACCATCTCAGGTAAAGAAGTGTCTGAAACATAAAGGTTGAATTAAAGTTATGCCTTTGCTTTGCCCCATTTGCTGGCAAGGTGCCGCAACTGAGTAGCAATATTCTCCTGGCTTTCCTTGAAACATTTCCTCTCCCTTGTGGTTCATTTGCACTCTACTATCCTAATAAACTTAAGTCCCTCTTGCCAAGTTGATAGGTATCATGTCTTGGTCTCATCGTCTCAGCATGTTTGGCCGAGTTGTAGCAGCAATCAATCCCCATTTTACCAGCATAAAAACCAACAGATTAGAGCAATAAGGAGGTGTTGAAGTGCAAGGGCAGCCCTATCAGCATTTTTCTCTCCAGGTATGTTGCATCAACAAATATGCTGGGATTACCTTTCAGGAATCATCAGAAGGGATGGATATCATGGCTGACAGTTTAATTACCTTCCTTCCCTCTGCCTTCAAGCCTCTCCTTCCATCCTTATACCATTTTCCTCTTAAATTGAAGCCACCAGATGCCTACAAACAGGTTCTAATATTATCTCTGACTCAATAGTACCCAAAGCCCATGAAGAACAAAAAGAGCAAATTGCTGGCAAAGTGGTCATTAACTCATATTTGCATAGGTTAATTACAAGGGATAATGAAGGACATGGGTTTGTTTTCCTTCAACAGAAGGCTTTGGCTGTCAGCATAGACACCTTGGCAATAGCAGATTTCTTCAACTCTGCTTGACACTTTCAGTTTAGTTCTCGATAACTGATATGAACCACAGCAAGGATGAGAAGACCATAGCCCATTAAATGCTGTTGGACTAGAACTTCCATCATCCATCATCATGGCTATGCTGGCTAAGGATGATGACAGTTGCGCTCTACCAACAACTGGAGAACCATGTAATCCTCATTCCTGAGCTAACACAAATACAATATAAAATACAGAGTTGGTGCTGGTGGTCAGTTCTGCTCCTTGCCCTCTCCTAGGCTAAGACATTTATTTAAAACTGCACTTGATATTCTAAGTGACCAAATTAATGCTTGAACTTGACTAAGATTCTTACTTTCTTCTCTATTCTATCCCTGTGTCATGTTACTCTGGAACTTGTTTCTACAACTCCAAATATAAATCTCACACTTCAGCCCAGGAGTTCTTGAAGATTAGCTAACTTCCAGTATTTCATGAAAAGTGTGCCTGCAGTTGAAGACATTATGCTTGTGTGGATGTACCTCTGCCACAGCTTGGAAAATCTTTTTCTTTTAAAGTAACATTAGGGTTTACTTATTACTCTACTAGTCAGGCAGTAGTGGGCTGAGGGTTAGCATGCCACCACACACACCCTACCACTGAAGAAGTCACATCAAGGTTACTGGCCACCACAGCACCTATTGACAACACTATTGCAAGGGGAGGACACACATGATTCTAGTTACCCAATGATGAGAACATACAAGCAAGATCACTGGCTACAGGATGGAGTTAGCCACAACTGTGGCAAGAGAAGGAAGGAAGGAGGAGGCTGGAAAGAAACAGGAGAAAGATGAGAAGGGGATGACCAACAGTGTGACCAGATTGGCATAACCACAAAAGAGAGCAAGGTACTACAGAATGTGGGACTTTCAAGAAATATGGAGGACATTACAGAATAAAAGCTACAACACTCATATAAATATAAATTCATTTCATATGGTTTATTTACAGCCATTTATTAGGTACTCAACTGTATTTTTTGGATGACCCTATCTTCCTTTTTGGCTTGCAATATAATTATAGAAAGGGGATGCAGTGGCTTAGTGGTTAAGACACCAATTCTGATGATCAGATTATCAGAAGGTTGGCAGTTCGAGGCCTAAGTGTTGCATGGTGGGGTGAGCTCCTGTCACTAACCCCAGCTTCTGCAAACCTAGAAGTTCGAAATCATGCAAATACAAGTAAATAAACAGGTACCACTTCAGTGGGAAGGTAACAGCCTTTGGTGCAGTCATGCTGGTCACATGACCACCAGAGCCTTGGATAATTCTGGCTTTTCCAGTTTAGTAAAGAGATGAGCACTGCCCCCTACAGTCAGTTAAGACTAGACATTCATATCAAGGGACTACATTTACCTTTACCTTTAATTATTGAACTCACAGCAAGACAAAAGCATAAAATTGTACAATTTATGTAGCAAAAAATCCTTGGCTAAATCTATATTTCAATTATTTCTTTCATTTGTCAATTGTGCTGAAATTAAAAGAAAAAAACCCTTTTAATATTTGCACTGTGTCCTCAAGCAGACCATTGCCTAATATATTTCCTGCCCTTTTCCCTTCCAAGAAACAAATGTGTCCTTTGTTCTGGAACAAATCTTGTCTGCTGCTGCTCCTAAGAAAAAAGAACTCTAGAAGGATACATCCTATCCCTCAATTTGCAGTGAGCACCAGCTGCCAAGTAGACCAATTTTTTTCAAAGGGGAACAATAGTGTTACTCAACAGGTTCCTTAGTAATGCTCAAAGTGGAGAACATTTTGAAATTCTTCTTGGACAGAAGATTGAAATGTAGGACATATCCTGGGAAAGAGGACATTTGGCCACCCTGTCCAAGCAGGATGGATAAAGTAGTCTAAGATCTCTCCCTTTCTCATGAAAGAGATCGGGGAGAGGGAAGAGGAGGTGACATTTGAGCACAAGGTAGGTGTGCTTGAGTTAGGTTTGCCCCCTTAAGTTTGACAAGTCTTCCAAATATTCACCAATACAGGACAATGGGAGAGGAGGGGCCTGGCCTCACCAATGACCAATGAGTTCTACCCTTAGCCCTCATTCCACCAAAAACTGGAAAACAGATGCTCTGCTTCCCCATTGGGAAGACTAAGAGCCCAAGAGACTTGGCAGCAATCTGGAAATGTGGGACTCCTCTTATAAGCTATTCAACCAAAGACTCATTTGAGGGCATACTGTATATCCCAGAGAGGCTGAATCCCAAGGCTACTTACCTAACCCTAAGTCCTGATTTCAAAGAAATTTACACAGTCCTGGAGGTAGTCTTGAAAGTATTTGCTCAAGTCACAACACTAGATCTGGGAAATACTTAATGCCTGTGAGGGATAGAAGTTGACAGTAGTCACACTGAGCATTTCTGTGCAGGATCCCAGCTGAGGATGCCAGCATAATGAACTTGGGAAATAAAACATTTTATGTTTTGTACCTTCCTATTTGTGAATCAAATAATTCAGCATAAAGAAAGCTATATCTAGGTCCATCTGAAGACTATGAAAGTAAAGAGTTACAATGTTTTCTTCCCCAGGGAGGGGACACCAGATATCACACCAGATATCACCAGATACTAACATTAGTAGCACATTAGTAACATGTTGCTTTTTCACTATTTTTAATTTTAAAAAATATGCTGAGAAAAATGTCCCAAATAGCTCAAAATCTCCCAAGATGAGTCCCCAAATAATGTTTTAGAAGGAATGATTACAAATCCTATGTTACCAAATAAATAAAACTATTGCCAGCCATTTGTTTTTCTGAAAAGTTGCATGTTATTTTGGAAAATTCCAAGTTCTATCCCACTTCCCTTTCAGATATGTCAAGCTCCTATGTTAACAGATATGAAGGCAACCACTCTAATGGTTGATTTCCTGTGTGCATTCATGTTGTTGTTGTTGTTACTCCTCCTCCTGCTGCTGCTGCTACTACTACTACTACTACTACTACTTCTTCTTATCTATGGAGCTACCTTTTCTTCAGCAATGTCACCCAAGGCAAACTAAGTTAAAATTTAAAACAAATAGAGTTTAAAAAGTTGTAAAAAGAGAGGCAAAACATGTGATATGTGATGATTATTAAAATACAAATAAACTGTGTGTGTACTTAAGGTATTTAGACCACTTCCTCTCAACAGTACTTAGATTACCTCTCTCTGGTTTTTCTTCACTAACGAAGGACTCATCTCATGCTTATTGCAAGCGCATTGATGACTAAAAAGGCTGATCCGAGATAAACAAGTCCGGTTACAGAAAGCACAGCAGAAAGTCTCCTTGGGTGATGTTACCAAGTTGTGGTTCTTTCTGTGTTGTCGTTTCTCTTCAATACTCGTTCGGCGTGAGTTCTCAAAAGAGGCTGCAGCATTCTGGATAATGCATCTCCATGCCTCCTGATGTGAGGCCAGGGCAGACCATTTTTGGTGATCAATTTGGCTGAGCTTGAGATGTTGTTTCAGGGAGTCCTTGTATTTCTTCTTTGGGGTGCCCCTCTTACGCTGACCCATGGTGAGGTCACCATAGAGTACTATTTTGGGGAGGCGGTGGTCCTCCATCCTAGAAACATGCCCTGCCCAGTGCAGCTGCGTTTTCAATAGCATGGCCTCAGTGCTGGTGACCTCTGCCTGCTCCAGGACAGCAACATTCGTCACATAGTCGGTCCAATGTATATTTAGGACTGTGTGTAGACAGCGCTGATGAAAGCATTAGAGGAGTCGTAGATGTTGGTGATAGATGACCCATGTTTCAGACCCATAGAGGAGAATGGACAGTACAATGGCTCTGTACACACTGATTTTTGTGCTTCGGCTCAGGTGTTTGTTACTCCAGACTCTTTTGTGAAGCCTTCTGAATGCACTATATGCCTTTGCTAATCTGTGATTTATCTTTTTGTCAATCTTGGCATCTGAGGAGATGATACTTCCCAGGTAGGGGAACTGCTGAACAGACTTAAGCACAGATTTGCCTATGGTGACATGGGGGTGATAGTGCTCTTCCTGTGGTGCAGGCTGGTAGAGAACTTCTGTTTTTTTCAGGCTGACTTCCAGCCCAAACAGCTCTGCAGCTGGAGAACAACACACCTCAAAGAGCAAACCACTAAAATTCCTCCCAATTAATTAGTTAAAAAGCCTACTGGAACAGAAGAAATGATATTATTTAATACTTTTCATATCACATTAAGTTGGATATAAATTATTGTTAGTGTGTGTGCTGCACTTCTAAATAGGGAGATGTTTTGGGGTTATTATGATAACACAGGGTCCAGTTTCTTTAGAAGGTGTCACTGGACATTGATGTGGTTTCTGTTAAGGCAAGGAGCATGGGAATTATAGTCATAGAAATGCAAAGCTGTATGTGAGAACCAAAGTCTGTAAATTTCCAGCACGAGGTGAGATAGTGTAGTGAGACATGTACACAATAACAACAGATGTGAGTATAGCCATAACACACACGGAATAGCAATACAAGTTCCGGAAAGGAAGGTCATGGAAAAGGTAAACAACGACATCATTGAAAACATCACATGAGTGTTTAGGTCATAGTAAGAGGTTGGACTATTAGTATGGGAAAGTGTGAAGATAACCAATAGTATTGATTGTACACACCCAGTACACACCCAGTGCACACCCAGTGGGTGGTAACAAAAGTTGAACTATTTCAGTATTGTTCCGATGAGCCATTGCTCTCTGCCCCCCAGCACTGCACCATCCTCCACGTCAACAACAATGTGAACTAGAAGGTGAACCTGAACTTGTAACTAAGTTTTTGTGCAGGAGGAGATGAGTATGTATATAGCTTGATTAGCATAGCCAGAGTGTGTTTAGCAAGAGCAAGAAATGTGTTGCAAAGATGTTTATTGTTTTACTATAGAGTTTGTATTATTCAAGTAGTCAATAAAGATAGTTTAGTGCACAGCTCGCGTGGTTTGTTGACTGCAAGAAGAGAGAAGCAGCAACAGTGATTCCAGAAGTTCCAGAGCTGATGTTTTGTTCCTGAGCCGCTTCATGGGCAACTCTGCTACCTGCAACACATCACACCATTGATCAGTTCTGATCAGCCCAGTTTGACCAGATGGTGAGGACCTGAGCCTGGGTGAAGTGCATCACCTCCCATCATCCCCAACAAAGGTTATGGGCCCAGAAACGTGGATGCTGGACACTCCAGTCGTCCCAGATACGTGGATGCTGGGCAATCCAGTAGGTCCAAGCGTGTGAATGCTGGATGCTACAAGGGGAAATGCTGGATGTTTCTGAAAATGCTAAACACCGATGAATGCCGAAGCTGAAGTTCTTCGAAGGTCAGAGTAAGCTGTTTGTGCTACGCTGACAAATTCTTGTGGATTACAAAATTTATAGCCTCTTTGAAAATCCTGGCCGGAGTCTGCGGAACAGTCCGGAGCAGGGAGTCAACGCTTGTCTACGGCTTATGTAAGTAAGCAAATAAATCAACAGTCTTAATTGTTCCTGAGGGAATCGGTCTGTGCAAACTCGGAAGGACTGAGTTAAATTGAGTCACTGCACACATTCACCAAGAGACTGTGATTTTTAATTATTTTTGTGTTGAGATAGAAAGCTACATTTTTGGTTGTTTTACAATGGAGGTGTTGAAATTTGAGAAACTGAATAATAACAATTTTACGACTTGGCAGATTTATGCGAAATCTCTGCTAGTCCGAGACGGTTTGTGGTCTTCAGTTGTCAACGGCTTGCCAGCAGATGCAAGCAGAGCAGAAAAAGAAAGGAATGAAAAAGCAGTAGCTACTTTATTTTTACTGATAGAGCCTGGTGAGCTAAATGCAGTCAGAGAATTTACTACTGCAAAAGAGATTTGGGACACTTTGCAAAGAATTTATGCTTCACAGTCCAATTACTCAAAAATCTTGTGGTCAAAACGTATTTACAGACAGAAGTTGGAGAAAGGAGATTGTATAGAAAAGCACTTGAAAACTATGATGGATTTATTTGTACAAGCTGAACTGAGAGGAGTGGAGATAAGCAAATATCAACAGTGCTGCATTATTTTGGAATCATTAAATTCAGAGTGGGAAAACATCACCAGTTTTTTACAAAACCTCCCAGAGACTGAGTTAAACAAAGACTTGATAATTGCCAGAATCTTGGAGGAAAACCAGAGGCGAAAATCTGAGAGAGGAGAGCCAGCAACTTCAAAACCTTTCACAGATGAAAGGCACCGTGATGAAGCAGCTTCTTCAAGGGAGCTACGCAGATGTTTTTATTGTGGTCGGATGGGACATTTACGAAGATTTTGCAGGAAATTAGCTGCAGATCGGAAGGAGCAGCAATTTCAGAACCAGTTTAAGCGGCCCGAGCGACAAAGATTGCAGCAGAAGCAACAACAACCAAGACTTCAAAGTTTTAAGGACACTGGTAACAAAAAGGGGGTTGCTAAAGTAATTAAAGGGAATTTAAACAATGTACATAATTGGTTGGTTGATAGCGGAGCCAGTTCTCATATGTGTAAACATTTTGATTTAATGACTAATTTAAAACCTGCTAATGTAAGTTCTGTTGTGTTAGCTGATGGAAAGCAAACCAGAACAGTTAGGCAGATGGGAACAGTGTTTATTCCAGGTTTGAATGCAAGTTTTGACAATGTACTGTATGTAAAAGAATTGGAGAACAACCTGTTATCTGTGAACAAATTAACAGAGGATAACTACAAAGTGATTTTTCAGGGCAATGAATGTCAAATAACACGTAATGGAAAAGTATGTGGTGTTGGAAACAAATATGAGAAACTGTATTATTTGCAAGATAGAGTTAATGATAGCAATGATGAAAATGTGAACCATGTTGATAATGTGCCTTTACATTCCAACTGCATTCATGAGTTACACAGAAAGTTTGGCCATGCCAGTTTTAAAAGTTTGAAAAAATTACTTCAGTTGTGTCCTGAAGTAAAAGTAAATGAATGCAGAAATCACTTGGATTGCACAGTCTGTAATCAAGTGAAGGTCAAAGCTTATCCAGTAGCGAAGCAAACAAAGAGGATAGCCGAAAGACCATTTCAGTTTGTTCATGCTGACGTTGCTCAAGCAAATTGTTTGTCACTTAGCGGCTGTAAATATTTTCTTGTGATAGTAGACCGGTATTCAAGGTTTTCGTTTGTAAGAATTTTGAAAAACAAGTCAGATGCCGGTGAAAGTTTGAAAGCATGGGTGAAAATGGTTGAAAGAGAGTTTGATTTCAAAGTAGGCACAATAATCACAGATAGAGGTGGAGAATTTTTGAGTAAACAATTGTCTAATTGGTTTCAAAAGATGGGAATCCGACGTGAAACGACTTCTCCCGCATCTCCAGCGGAAGATGGGCTTGCGGAGAAATGTGTAAAAGATTTAAAACAAATCACAGCTTGCTTGATAGCAGATGCAGGTGTCAAAGATTGTTTTTGGGGTGAAGCAACTTACACAGCCAACCACATCAAAAATCGTTTGTATCATTCAGGAATAGATGACATACCCTACAGAGTGCTGTATGGGAGAAATCCAAACTTTAAATATTTGAGAGTGTTTGGACAATATGCACATGTTTTCATTCCAGCCTGTTTTAGGAGAAAGGGTGATCCTAAAAGCAGGAGACTAATGTTTTTGGGCTATTCTGGAAACAAGTACAGATTTCTACTTGGGCAGAAAGAGATACAATATTCTAGGTCAGCAAATTTTGAAAAACATGCTGGATGGGAAAAATTACATGCGAATAAGGAAGTTTTCTTAAGGTTAGGTGACACTAACACAGACACACAAAAAGAACCAACTTCAGGAAACGGAGGGGTTTCAACAAAACAAGAATCTTCTGACAGTCACAGTAGTGCATCAGATGATGACATGCAAGATAGACCCACAACAAGTAGGATGACACAAGATAAGAGATTTAGTCACAGGACAGAAACACCCAAGACAGACACAGAGGATGATACTGACAGAGTTGTAAGTTTTCAGCCTAGACGCACACAAAGAGTGAGAAAACCGCCTGATAGATTTGTGGTTCAAAGTGCAAGAGTTTGTTTAGTAACTGAGGAGCCTGAAAGTTTTGATGAAATACAGGAATTGTCTAGGAAAGAAAGCGTTGTACGGTTTGAAACAAAGTGCCAGAGCTTGGAATTTGTGCATAAATGATGAACTGATAAAACTTGGATATAAGAGAAGTGTGGCAGATGCATGTGTATATACCAAAGGAGATATTGTGCTTGTGATATATGTTGATGATTTATGCGTGGCGGCTAAATCACAACAAGAGATTGATACTGTAAAAAGGGAATTGTCTAGAAAGTTTGTTTTAAAAGATCTTGGACAGTTGAGAACATATCTTGGAATTGATGTAGAAAAGACAGATGAAGGAGATTACTTGTTGAGTCAAAGCAGGAAAATTGAGAAGTTAATTGACAAGTGTGGTTTACAATTTGCTAAAGTTGTAAAAACACCAATGACAACAGGTTTTATTTCAGGAGAGACAACCAAAGAGTTTGAAAACAAGACTTTGTACAGAAGCGTTATAGGATCTTTGCAGTTTATAAGTTGTCATACTAGACCAGATATCGCTTATGCTGTGAACGTGTTGTCAAGGAGAGTAAACAGTCCAAAAGTAGAGGATTGGACAGCTGTGAAACATTTGTTAAAGTATTTGAAAGGTACTTTAGACAAGAAGTTAGTAATCAGATGTAGTGATGAAGATTTAGAATGTTTTGTTGATAGTTCTTTTGCTTCTGAGATGCATGACAAGAAATCAGTTACAGGAATGATTGTAAAATATAGTGAGAGTCCAATTATTTGGAGGAGCAGGAAACAGAACAACGTAGCTTTGAGTACAAGTGAAGCTGAATTTGCAGCATTAAATGAAATTGTGAATGAAGTTCAATGGATTACACAATTGTTAGATGATTTGGATGAGAGTTATAGAACACAAGTTGAAATTTTGGAGGATTCACAATCTTGTATAGCAATGGCAGAAACAGAAAATTTGAGAAATCGAAGTAAATATGTGGCAGTGAGATATCAGAATGTGCGTGACATGGTACAGAAAGATGAGATAGAGTTAAGGTACATTGAGTCTCAAAACAACATTGCAGATTTGTTTACCAAGGCATTAACAGCAGAGAAACATGAGAGTTTTACACAACAAATAGGTTTGACAGTTTGAGGCACATACATCTTTTCATTTCGGAGGGGATTGTTAAGGCAAGGAGCATGGGAATTATAGTCATAGAAATGCAAAGCTGTATGTGAGAACCAAAGTCTGTAAATTTCCAGCACGAGGTGAGATAGTGTAGTGAGACATGTACACAATAACAACAGATGTGAGTATAGCCATAACACACACGGAATAGCAATACAAGTTCCGGAAAGGAAGGTCATGGAAAAGGTAAACAACGACATCATTGAAAACATCACATGAGTGTTTAGGTCATAGTAAGAGGTTGGACTATTAGTATGGGAAAGTGTGAAGATAACCAATAGTATTGATTGTACACACCCAGTACACACCCAGTGCACACCCAGTGGGTGGTAACAAAAGTTGAACTATTTCAGTATTGTTCCGGTGAGCCATTGCTCTCTGCCCCCCAGCACTGCACCATCCTCCACGTCAACAACAATGTGAACTAGAAGGTGAACCTGAACTTGTAACTAAGTTTTTGTGCAGGAGGAGATGAGTATGTATATAGCTTGATGAGCATAGCCAGAGTGTGTTTAGCAAGAGCAAGAAATGTGTTGCAAAGATGTTTATTGTTTTACTATAGAGTTTGTATTATTCAAGTAGTCAATAAAGATAGTTTAGTGCACAGCTCGCGTGGTTTGTTGACTGCAAGAAGGGGGAAGCAGCAACAGTGATTCCAGAAGTTCCAGAGCTGATGTTTTGTTCCTGAGCCGCTTCATGGGCAACTCTGCTACCTGCAACACATCACACCATTGATCAGTTATGATCAGCCCAGTTTGACCAGATGGTGAGGACCTGAGCCTGGGTAATGTGCATCACCTCCCATCATCCCCAACAGTTTCTATGGTAAAAAGTTAATTTGGACATACATAGAGGCTGAGAGTATAATGGATATTCATAGCACAAAGACACCACCAGATTTCTATAGGAACCCTTAGAATTTCTTACAGATAGCAAATTCTGCCTTTTTTATGACTCACTTGCCCCACTGACTGTACAACCACACACACAAATATCTCAGTGATCCCTTCCTTTGTCTAGTGGGGAGTGAGAGTGGGGAATAAAAGTTCATGACCATCCATCACTTACACTTCCTTGGGCCATCCTAGTTCCCACTGAAAAATGCATCACTAGAATGTGATCAGCTGACTTTTGTAGTTCCTAAAATATATTACCTTGGGAGATCTGACCAATAGCTCTACTCATATAAATCTTAAAGTCAGGAATTATAGAATTGGATATTCACTGCATTTCTTTGCAGTGAATTTCTTCAGAGGACTAGATACTCTAGAGAAGTTAGATAGTCTAGGGAACTCTAATTATATATTCTAGGGAAAAGTCGGTTTTACTATCACTCTTACCGTACTTCCCCGAAAATAAGACAGTGTCTTATATTAATTTTTTCTCCCAAAGATGCACTAGGTTTTATTTTCAGGAGATGTTTTATTTTACTATGAAGAAGAATTCACATTTATTGTTGGAATAAAAGAACATTTATTATATTCTGTCTATCTATCTATCTATCGATCGATATATATTATAGATATATACACAAAAAAACCTTTGCTAGGACTTACTTTTGGGAGGGCTTTATATTTAGCAATTCAGCAAAACCTCTACTAGGTCTTATTTTCTGAGGATGCCTTATTTTGGGGGGAAATGGGTAGGTTATATATATATTCTATATATAATCAACAACACCCCCCCATTCAAAAAATCTAGGGAAAATGAGATATTAACAGCTACACATGAGACAAAACAACCAAAATAAACCATAGTTGCAATATGGTATTTTACTGTTGCATGCAAGGATTTTTTTTTTATCATACCTATGGTCCCATTTCAGTTATTGTCAGTCTCAATGCCAAATTTCATACTGATAGTTAAAATTTCCTGATCATATGATGACTAGGGTATCCAAGAAAGCCAGAGTGGTATAGTGGTTTGACTGTTGGATTAGAATCATATAATCTAAGAGAATCTTACAGACAGAATCTTTGAAATGGAAAAGAGTACAAGAGCCATCTAATTCCATTCCCACCATGCAGGAAAGCACAATGTGCCCACCCAACCCTCCTGTAATGTGCCCACCCAACCCTCTCATTAAAGACCTCCAGAGATGGAAAACTTAGGAGACTACTCAGAAACCTACTGGGTGACTTTGTGCAATTTACACACTCTGAGGGTTTGTCCAAAAGGCCCATATTCCCCCCGCCACCTCATGTCATCCAGTTTAGATTATGCAGACCAAAACCTATGGGGTCAGGATCAAGCCCGATCCAGCCGGACTGGATGTGGATCTGGTGGATACAGTCTGATCCTGGAGTAAACAACCTTTACCTTGGGCTAATCTGAACCCTTGTTTGCTGCAGAGTTTTCTGGAAACTCTGTGGCAAACCCCAGCTGTTTAGATGGCTGCCTTGCTCCTTATCTTGCTGCACAATTGCTCATACTCAAAAGTCCCTGTTGCCATGTCTGATGTGGAAACGAGGTGCCCAGTCATGTGGGTGCAACCAGGAAACCTGCTTCCATGTCAGATGTGGTGATGGGAGGGTGTATTTCTGTGCAGCATTGTGCAACATTGTGGCAAGGTGAACACCCACCCATCCCCACACCAACCCAGGGACGGACCCGGGTGCACACTAGAGACAGAATAACACTGCCTCAGCCCATGCTATCCTGGCCCATCTGCTCAGCCCCTGAGCCTTGGAAGAAGAAGATAATGAGAAAAAAGCAAATCCTACATTAGGGTTGCCATACATTGAGGTGAACTTGAAGACACATAACAACAAAGAATATCCTGTCTTTCTAACTTTAAAATACTGTCCCCCAAAGCCATAATTATGCCTTTTAAATAAATAAATAAATAAATAAATGCAATTTGAATTTTTCAGTTATATTCCTGACCTATAGGATAACATGACTATATTTTTTTAAAATGAAAGAGAGAAGGGTTAACTAAGGCAAGGATGAGCAAGAAAAAGGGGAGGAAAATGAGGAGAAAGGCTTTCTTTCTTTCTTTCTTTCTCATACAAAGTATTAAAATGTAGATGTGGGAGAAAATGAAATTGAAAGATTCATAAAAAAAAAAAAGCACCACACACACAAACGTTTTATTTTTCTTCTAAAAAGCTTTTGGAATGTTGATATTGATATTATTACCATGTATCTCTGTACTTGTCTTTTCTTCTGTCCATATGGTCTTCTTTATTAGTTTGTATGCCATTGGCAGGGATGTGTTTTTGTTGTATCATTTTATGCAATGTCATGTATAATTATGGTGATAAATAAATAAATAAATAAAATACATCTCCAGAGAAGCTTAGCAAGTCCAAAGCAAGTCCTTAATGTCCATCAAATTCTTCACCAAAATGGTAGCTTTCACACAGCTACACAATGAACAATTGTAAGTATCAGAAGAAAGTACACACTGCAAGTTGTGCTCCCCACCCCCACCCCCTTTCAATGTCTCAGTATCAACAAACATCTTTGATTTCAGACCCAGCACACTGGGGATTTGAGAGCATTGTATTAAGCTCTGTTTATATTTCAGGTAACATCTTGCATTCTGTGCTCTGCAAGAAGTTCTTCTCTTCCTAGTGCATGTGTTTGTTTTTTATGTGCCCATCAGGTTTCATTACAAAGTCAGCTCTGACTATGTATGAAGCCATTGGTTTCACAAATATTTTTAGATAGTGGTTGAAGTGAGAAATGAGAATAGGGAACTTGACTTTAGTGGAAATTTATGTACATATATTGGAATTCCGTAATAATTCAGGCATCCCAATGTGTATTCTTTGTTGAAGTTTCTTTTTTGAAAACAACAATGCAACACTGGAATTTTGGATTACTAACATGGTACACTTCAAGTAGGTGGGAGGCAGCCCTTGCATACAACATAATAAAACATTGAGGATGGCCCAGTGAATTTCACATCTCATTAGTTTGTTTTCAGCAAATATTTAGACATCCCTGAGCTAGAACCATTGAAGATTCTGTTGTTAGGTGACATCTAACACTGAAAGGAAGAAAAATCAAAAACATGGATGTTGGCATATATTACTATTATAAGGATGAGATCTGTGTTTATCCTACATGGAATCCAAATATTTCTGTCACTTTCAGAATTCATAGTTCAGGTTGATTCTCTGGCATGGACACACAAAAAAAGATATTCCAATAAACTCTGGGTTGCATACAAACGTATTAATAATCACGGTGAGTCTGCTGAAATCAATAGAATTTAAGGTAGCCATGATAGTTAACAGTATCTGTCAGACCTGATTATCAGCTGATAGTTTGGTCTATTTATGTGGAAGATATTCAGCTCATTCAAAGTAAATTGAATAGAAACAGAAGTCCTACTGGGCTCTTTATTACTTGATAACATGTAATCCCTTCACAGAATCCTAGAGTTGGAAGGGACCCCAAAGGGCATCTAGTCCAACCCCCTGCCATGCAGGAACTCTCAATCAAAGCACACCCAACATATGGCCATCCAGCCTCTGTTTAGAGATGGTTGGCAGAGGCCATGTTCCCTCTGGCGAGGGCAAGAGGCCATTTTCTACTTTCATTGTGGGATGCTCTGTGGCAGCCAAAAAAGCCCATTTTAGAGTCGCAAGCATCAGCCCCTGCTGGGCCCCATCTAGCTTACCTTAAGGCCATGCGGCCAAGATGGCAGTCGTATATCCAACACAGGGAGAGATGGGATACAAATAAATTATATTATTATTATGTGCCCGAGGAGGAGTCCTCTGCCTCTTTCCACACATTTCATTATAAGAATTTAAAGGGAATGTGCAAGAGCCCTGGCAACATTACCATGTGATTCCCAGGCTGCAACAGGATCTCCCACATCTGTTGGGATCCTGGGGCCAGGAATGGGAAGGAAGGGGAGACCCCTCATCTGCCCTCCTGGCAGAGTCCCAAGCCTTATGCTAGGCATAGTGCCTGCAGTGGCAATGGCAGAGGCCTCCTAGCAATGACTACCCATAGCCAGGCATAAGATCTGGGAAAGGTTCCTTGCTTTCTGCAGAGAGGGCCCCTGGTACTCACCCCTTATCCTGTGTCTTCTGGCTGGCTTGCCTCGCTGACCTTGGCACTGTTTCAGGCTGAGCAGAGGTGATGCAGAAAAACTCTTTCCCATAGCATTGGCCAGCCTCTCCTCTGAACCCAGACCCTCAACGGGTTGGGCAGAGACACTGAGAAGGGAAGTTTCCATAACTTCTGGCCAGATGCCTCTCTGATCCGTGGCCCTAAAAGGGCTGGGCAGAGGAGATGGGGAGAAACTCTTTCCCATAGCATTGGCTGGCCTCTCCTCTGAACCCAGACTCTCAACAGGTTGGGCAGAGATGCTGAGAGGGGAAGTTTCCATAACTTCTAGCCAGATGCCTCTCTGATCCGTGGCCCTAAAAGGGCTGGGCAGAGGAGATGGGGAGAAACTCTTTCCCATAGCATTGGCCAGCCTCTCCTCTGAACCCTGACCCTCAATGGGTTGGGCAGAGATGCTGAGAGGGGAAGTTTCCATAACTTCTGGCCAGATGCCTCTCTGATCCGTGGCCCTAAAAGGGCTGGGCAGAGGAGATGGGGAGAAACAGAGACATGGAGGGGAAAACCCTCACCATCTGTTCCCATGGCTCCCATGTGCTGCAAGGCTGTCTGCTGAAATCTCCTGTGCTCTTCTTGCCTAATGGGTTAGATTAAATAGTCCATATTCATGTTTCCTAAGCAGGTTAGGAGTGGTCTTCATACTTGGGAACATTTCCTTTTCATTTTAATTTCTAACCAGAGAAATATTTCCCTGCTTATTAGATTTTGTTTGATTGTTTTTTAAATTTAATGACATGCTCTGAGGAACTGTATTTCATACTTAATATTCCATGCTTAATGACACCAGAAAGCCTGACTTTTGTTACAACACAAGAGGTCACCTCCAGGTTTTGGTCCTCTGATGTATCTTCCAACACTTAGCAGATGAAAACCAGAAGACACATGGTTAAGTAATATCAGAGTGCAGTCAAGATGGCAAAAGTTATTAATGAGGAAGAACAGACTTGTAGGAGAGGCTGCAGCAGTTTCCTTTTGCCTGAGTCTACTGGTGAAAGCAAGATTCCACCCAATCCCCTCCTTTCACCACACTTGAGTGAATTGAAAGCAAATTACTTTTATATTTTGAACTCAGTTTTCAGCTATTGAAGTAAGCCAAGGACAAATGAAAGAAGTTTGCAGAGGAAAGAGAAACTGACACATTTAAAAAGCACATGAAAAAATAGGATGACAGAGGGTTGATCAGGACTGTCCCTGGCAAATCAGGACAGTTGGAGGGTATGCTCAAAGGGAGGTGGAGAGGTTAGTGCTAGAACAAAAGTTCTAGTCATGTACAGTGTTCTTCTATATCTACTTAAAACATTAAGATTATATATGTTATTGAAACATTTGCCTTTATTCCTCTCTATAGTGCAATGTAATTGTCCATAAATAGTTTACAAAAGACAGCATTTTACACCTAAGTAGTTCTACCCTTTCTACCATCCATGTAAATGTTTGAGTGCTACCAATGGTGCAGTTCTCAGCATTTCTATAGACTAATCTGTGTATATGTGCCTTCCAGTCCACTGTTAACTTATGGTGACCCAAAAAGGTTTATAGGGTTTTTTTAAAAAAACACAGGGAATACTCAAAGATGGTTTTGCCACTTCCTTCTTCTGAAATATAACCTACCTGGTATTCATTTGTGGCCTCCCATCCAAGTACTAACCAGAGCTGACCCTGCTTAGCTTCCAAGATCAGAGGGGATCTTGTACCCTTAGGTCAGTGATAGTGAACCTTTTTCAGTCTGTGTGGCGGGGGTGGGGCTTGTGTCCCACAGAGCTGAGACTTCTGCTGCCAGGGTGGGATTTATCCCTCCACCCTTTCCCCTGCCTCCAGCTGTCTCTGAGAGATAGCAAGAAGCTGGGGGAGGTTTGCGAGGGAGGGGGCAACGGGTAAGCACCATTGCTCTTCCTCCTCCTGCCCTTTTCCTGGGGGTCAGGCAGGGCCCGTAGGGAGGAGAAGAAATGGGCACGCACCCTTTCCTCCTCCCCCAAACCCTTCCTGACCCACAGCTGTCACTGGTGAGTCAGCTGGGGGTCAGGCAAGGCACATGGGGAGGAGGAGGAGTGGACACACACCCATTCTTCCTCCCCCTGACCCTTCCTGACCCCCAGCTTTCCCTGGGGAGGCAGTTAGGGGTCAGGAAGGGCCCATGGGGGGAAGAGAAGGGGGTGCCCATTCCTATTCCCCATTGACCACTTTCAGATCAAGTAAAAGGAACAGTTTCATAACAAAGGTGCTATTATATGTTCTACTGTTGTAAAAAAATGTTATGAAGTGGGAGGTAGGGTGGGGGGAATGATATCATGATGGTGAAAACCATGCTTTTTCCCAAAGCCTCCTCCCCATCCCCCTTTCACTGTTCCTCAAGCCATCTTATTCTGGTAGAAAATCTGCCAATGCAAGTGAGTTGTTAGGCAATATTTTGACATTTATGACAAATGGAAAGGTTACCGAGTAGTTTCCTCCCTTCCCTGTGTTTCCCCATTTCCTTCTTGTCAGTCACAGCCAAATCAGGCTGAATTATACCTTGTTGATGGCTCACTTTTTAAGAGGCTTATCCTTAAAGATGACTGAAAACCTTCATGTTTATTTTAGTGCTTGGTTACAAGCCTACAGAACAATTTTCACCCTTATTGTAAAAAAATTAAAAAGTGATTGAGGAGATTGATAATGGATGATAGCTTATAGTTTCTCATAGATTATCATGAGATGACTTGAATTTGCTACCACTTGCAAGGGAGTACAACCTTTGGAACATTCATTTCATTCACTTAGTAGTTAAATTCAGAATTCTTTTACTCTGTATTTAGAAAGAGCTGCATGCCATGCAACCTTACATGTGTGAGCCAGAACCTGTTGCTCTTATATTCTAAAATAAGAAGATGAACTGGATGTGACAGAGCAGCCTGCAGTTCTCTGTACTGCTAAAGGGCTGGATTGTCATTCATGGTTTTTTTCTATTTTATTTTTCTTTAAAATACGTCATGTGACTAGAAATGTCAAAGAAGGAAGTAAGGAAGGAAGTTCAAAAAGGTTTTAAAAAGAGAGAAAAAGACATGGTATAATATTGTGTAAAATCAATGAATAAAATGCTTAAGACAGGATTTTCATGTATTCCAACTTGGGTTTTAGTCCTCAGAAAAGATTTCTAAGCACACTTAGGACCACAAGTGGGTTAGAGTTAGCACTTGTTGCATGCCCATACTCACTAATTGCTGCATAACATGCTAATCTATAGGAATTTAGGCACACCATGTATTTATGGTAACTTGCAGTTTGTTTACCAAAATGATACACATTCTCTCTGCATCAATCTAACCTGCAGATATGTTGCCTTTTTCCTTTCCTCCATTAGACCATGTATTTGATTATGTAGTGGTATTATAAGTAAATCTATTTTTGCATATTTTACAAAGACTGGGTTCAGTTTTTTCTCCACTGGATCTTATGTATGTGTGGGTGGCCACGAGACTGATAGATATTCAGCTTTTGCCAGTTTGGTTACTCTGCTTGAGAGATCCACTACTATCTCTCACATTTCCCAACACAAATTGGATTGATTGAATGACTGAATGATAATATTATGGTGTTTGAATAACTGAATGATTGAATGATTGAATGATAATATTATGTTGTTGTGGGTAAAAATTCTTCTGGAAGAAAACTATCATTGAAAATTAAGAGTAGAAAAACTTCACTACTGGGAGAAGGGCGGGGGGGGGGGAGTAGCTCTGTTACTGGTATCCTGTACTATCCCTTATATTTTTCAATAGCCAAAAGATCTGCTGCTGCATATTTTTGTATAGTTCCTTTAAAAACATCACATTTTATCAATTTTTCACTTTAACCATATGAAACAATGTACATGTAAATACATTTAGGCTGCATATATGATGTAATTTAAATGTATACTTTTAATTTTGCTAATTATGGGCTTATACAGACAGCCATTAAGATGGCCGCGGTGATACTAGGGTTAGGGAGTGTGCACAATCCATGCACTCCCTAACCCTAGTAAGAGACCGCGCTGGCCTCATGGTAGCCACCTGTCCACACGTGGGCTGCCATGACGCCAGTGACACCACACAGTGACTGTACGTCATGCACAGGAAGTAGTGTCATAACGGCACCACTTCCTGGTTGTGGCGCCACAAAGAAGGAGTTGCTCTAGGCAGCTCTTTTTCAGCAAGTGCATCATTCCCACAGCAACCAAATGGCCACGGGAACAATGCTGAGGAGAAAGGGGCCGGGCGGCCCCTTTCTCCCATGGCTGTGACTGTCGGGGTGTCTGGGGGCATGAAGCCCCAAGGACACCCCTTTTCCAGACCACGGAGTAGCGGCATTTTGCTGCTTCTCCGTGGTCCAGAAGAACTCCAGATCGGGGCCGCAGGGCTGCCAGTGAGGCTGCCCTGGCCCCAATCCACCGCTTCCCGGGGGGGGGGGAGTTGGGCTAAAGGCTGCCCCTTTCAGGGCTGTCTATACAGCTCCATAGTCACAACAATTGCCATGACATTCATACAGGAATTACAATTTATGAGTTATATGGGTACAAAAAAACTTTACTAAGTCTGCATGTATGGTGTGGTATGGCTGAAAGTCAATGCAAGGGGTGACAGCATGATTTACCTCACTGGGCGACACCAGCCCTAGTGACACCACTGCTTTCAAGCATCAAGTTCTAAGCTGGGGTCATCAGGGAGCAGCAGTGTCTGTCAATATAGAGATAGATAGATACATAGAGAGAGAGGGAGGGAGAGATTTTTTGCATCCTATCATTTGCCATTTTCATCAGAATTTTCCTTCTATTTAAGGTATCAATGCTTTACGGGAAATATCAACCATTGATTGAGCATCAATATACATGCAAAGAATCTAGACATATCCTCCTACAAAAACTAGACACCTAGAGGGAGAAAAAGATTCTTATGACATCAGCCATAATCCTTTCAAAACCACCAAGGATACTAACCAGTTTTTGCTCCTCCTCAGTATGAGTTGTCTTGCATGTTTCCTTGTCAAAGAGTCGCTTGGACCTACATGAGAATGACAGTTTCATATCTCCCCTGACAGCATCTATGAATTCATAAATTAGGACTGACAAGTAGCTCCTCTGAAAGGCACCGTGCTAGGGACCATGATCAAACTGGTTTAAGCAGCTGCTTGGTTGGATCTGCTTTCTTTTTCTTTATTTTGTTGGTCCACCCCCCCTTCCTCTTTTCATATGGGCACAGCTTCATCAAATGACACCTTTTCACCAGTCATGTTAAAGTTGAACTCCAATTGCTAAATTAAGCCCCTATTTTGAGCCTTGGCACCATCAGAACAAGACAGAAATCTGAGAATTCAGGATGCATCTACACTGCAGGGTTAATGCTGAGTTAACACACTGAGTTAACTGCCATGGCCCCATGCTATGGAATTCTGTGATTTGTAGTTTTGTGAGATATTTAGATTTCTCTGTCAGAGAGCTCTGGTACCACAAAAACTACAAATTTCAGCATTCTTTAGGATAGAGTCATGACTGTTAAAGGAGTGTCAAATTGCCTTACATCTGCAGTGTGGCAGCAGCCAGAGTTGAATGAGTGAGTAGGACAAAAAGTGAGCAGGGATGCTTTGCTGCATTTGGAAGTAATAAAGTAAAACCCTAAAGAGCCAGGGACATAAAACTATTAGGTCCTGCAGCAGTGGGACAGCTAAAGATTTAGGGTTCAAGTAGCAGCAGTGCTGTTACTAGGATTGGTATCACCTGGTATGGTAATTCATTGTGTCACCTCCCCATGGTCTTTCTCCCATATCACACCATACAGAATCTTTAGTCATTTTTTTTTTACTCTGATTTTACTCATACATTGTAATTTTCATAACCCATTGAATGCGATGGCAATGGCTGTGACATGGGAGTTTATTGCATTGTAAAAAAGAAAGAATAAAAAAAAAGACTTACCTCCTCTTAATTGAAGTCTCTTCCAGGATGCAGCCAGGTTCTATCATATACACTTTGCTGCTGATGCCACCTCCTAGCTGCATCCTGCCTAAAATCCAGCTAGAATCTACCCTCAGCTGGCTGATTTGCAAAGCCGAGAAGCTCCCTGCTTTGCAAATCGGCCATCTGGGGGCCATCTGAGTGCGGATTCTGGTCAGGTTTTAGGCAGGATGCAGCTGGGAGGTGGCATCGGTGAAAAAATGCATGTGATAGAACCCAGCTGCATCATGGAAGAGACATCAATTTGGATGAGGTAAGTCGTTTTTTTTACAACTAGCAAAATTAAATTTATGCCTTTAAATTACAATATCACTTGCACATGTATGTATGCACATAGTTTCATGTCATTAAAGTAAAAATTGGGCAAGATGTCATGTTTTAACAAAAAATTAAAAAGAGTAAAAACAAAACAAAACAAACAAACAAACAAACAAACTTGAAGCCTCTCCTTTCTCTGACCATTTAGCCTCTCCCCACTCATGCCTTCTATTCTGCTGAGCTCCAGGCTTTTTAAGGGATGTACGTGAAGGACACAGCTCATTTCTGCCAAAAAAAAAAAAAAAAGGGGGGGGGCAAATCCAGGGACCAGCATTGTTGCGCCTTTTAGGGTGTCATCTGGTGTAGTATGTACTCCCCTCACCCCCTTGGTGATACAAGGAACAGCACCAACAGTAGTTTATCAATATTAACAAAGTTACTGGCTGAAATGAGCAACTGAACCAAGACAATAGAGTGAAGAAGTAAGAGGACAGAAATGAAGCCATCATTATATGGATATTGCAATTAAGTAATCAGACTCATCCTGGACAGCAGCCAAGCTTCTCTATGGCTTCTTGCAGACAGCAATATTATGCATCAGTGGCCAGGAAGGTTTCTCATTTTAGGATTCAGCTTTGGTCACCTGTCTCAGAAATTACCACAATTAGTGCCTTTCCACAAATTGCATGCCAATAAAATAAGGTTTGTTAGAATACAGTTGTACATTTGCGTCACGTTCAGTTGTACAACTTTGTCATCCAATGCAAGGGTTGCAAAGCACAATCAGTGCTCCACAGGTGGAGATTTGTGTTGTGCAAACCCAAGATAGGCTCTTATCCTATGTTATTAGGACTACAAACCTGAGGCCCACACAAACATGTAATGGGCTAATAAACTTTGGTTACTTTCAAGCACAAAGCTTAAGTGAATGGGTTTTGCTTTCTTTTGACATCAAAGAGCACATTCCCAAGTCTCAAGGACTATTAAACAGCACTTCAGTTAGGAAGTGAGCATTATAATCCCTGAATACTTTTACAGTTTGTATTTTAATATTTGTTGGAAAATTTGTCCTCCAGTTGCCTCTTACCTAGCCATTCTTTCTGCAGGGGCAGCCTTATTTGTATCTGAGGGATAACTATGGAAAGAGATCATGTCATTAGGTAATTTCTGCTGCCACCCTGCAGAATTAATGCTGTTTGACACCACTTTAACTGTTATGGCTCCATCCTATGGAATCCTGGGATTGTGGTTTGCTGTGGCACAAGAGCCAGTCTAGCCTACTTGATAATCTTGGCCAGACAAGAAATACAGAGGGGGTGAGGGGTTGCAGCTATCTTGGTTTTCCTTTACTTCTCTGTGGCTTTTGTTTGAATAATCATAGCATCCTTTCAGAGCCATCTCACTGGGATTGAACCTGGAAGTATTTTGCTGTAGTGGCTCTGGTCCTTTCTGTAAGGGTGAAGCCTGTAGTTGATGCTGATGTCAGAACCTATGGCCCTTGGGGTGCCTGAGCACATTTCTGCAGATGTTGTTGGCAGCAACTCCCATTATTTGTTACCATCAGTGATGGGAGTTGCAGTCCAGAGACATCTGGAGGGCTAGATGCATCAGCTCTTATTCTGTTTCATGGGAAGTGTAACAATAAGACATTTGAGCTTTTAAATGAAAACAAGATTAACAGCCTGACAAGATATTGGCATGAAATATTCAGATTTCAATAAACTCATATTTTCTGTGGGGAAAAATGGCTTTGTTGGCAAATTATTTGACCAGCTTTGTGATGTGCTTTGTGCCTTATGAAATGTCATTGAATAGATGACTATCTTCTTTGCTCTGTAGTGCCAGAGGGTGTTTCTTTTAAGAATCTTCTGCTTAGACAGACAGAATGCAGGAACTTAACCTCAATTAAGGGAGGTGCTGTGCAAAGCCAAAGCTCTCAGGAGTCATTTTGAATGTTCGCCACTCATTGGAATTGTGATCTACTCCTGATCCAGCCTCAGGACTTGCTAATATCAAGACAGCAACCTTGTGAATGTGACAAGTGGCCCCACCAAAAATAAAAACAAACCTTAGCTACAAAATAAAAATAAAAATAGCCAAAGCTCAGAGCTGGCTCATCACATTTATAAAGAAACACTAGAAATGGCAAGCTTCCATAGGGAATAGGATTTGTAGTTTGATGAGACACTAAAAGAACTCTCTGGTTGAGGATTGTAAATACCTCCACCTGAACTGCCAATCCCTGGGTTCCACAGGGTAGAACCATGGCAGATAAATCATAGCACTATAATTCTGTAGTGTGAATGAGCCCTGGATGTAAACAGACATACTTCATTTAAAAAACAAAAAACAAAAAAACAAACAAACCTAAAAACACCCCATACTCATTATCTGTAATAAGGAGAATAGATATAAGGGTGTGGGGCCATTTTGCCTTGGCTCATACTGGCTTCTGCTGGGTGAGTCCACCCTGGCTTTTATGCCAAGAGACCAAGCGAGACTTCTCCTTTTCATCCTGGAGAGAAGTGACCAGTGGGGTCGCACAGGGTACTGTCCTGGGCCCAGTGCTATTCAACATCTTTATTAACGATTTGGATGACAGAATTGGGGGCATACTTATCAAATTTGCAGATGACACTAAACTGGGAGGAGTAGCTAATACCCCAGAGGACAGGATAAAAATTCAAAATGACCTGAATAGACTAGAAAGCTGGGCCAGTGCTAACAAAATGAAATTCAATGCGGAGAAATGTAAGGTTCTGCACTTAGGGCGGAAAAATGAAATGCACAGATATAGGATGGGGGACACCTGGCTGAATGAGACCACATGTGAAAGGGATCTAGGAGTCCAAGTAGACCATAAGCTGAACATGAGTCAACAGTGTGATGCGGCAGCTAAAAAAGCCAATGCAATTTTAGGCTGCATCAATAGAAGTATAGTTTCTAGATCAAGGGAAGTTATAGTGCCACTCTATTCTGCTTTGGTCAGGCCCCACCTGGAATACTATGTCCAGTTCTGGGCATCACAATTTAAAAAAGATGTGGAGAAACTGGAGCATGTCCAAAGGAGGGCAACTAAGATGGTGAAGGGTCTGGAAACCTTGCCCTATGAAGTACGCCTTAGGGAGCTGGGGATGTTTAGCCTGGAGAAGAGAAGGTTAAGAGGTGATATGATAGCCCTGTTTAAATATTTGAAGGGATGTCATATTGAGGAGGGAGCAAGCTTGTTTTCTGCTGCTGCAGAGACTAGAACGCGGAACAATGGATGCAAACTGCAGGAAAAGAGATTCCACCTCAACATTAGGAGGAACTTCCTGACAGTAAGGGCTGTTCGACAGTGGAACACACTCCCTCGGAGTGTAGTGGAGTCTCCTTCCTTGGAGGTCTTTAAGCAGAGGCTGGATGGCCATCTGTCGGGGATGCTTTGACTGGGAGTTCCTGTATGGCAGGGGGTTGGACTGGATGGCCCTTGTGGTCTCTTCCAACTCTATGATTCTATGATTCTCATCACCTGTATGCCTGATCTGAAGGGGTGTGTGTGGCATAACTGTTCCTGCCCACTGGTACTGGTCATGGTGATCAGGGAGATCCTGAATGGGCCAAGGACTGCCTCTTACCTGTGAATTTTTGAGTCACTTGGCAACAAATTAGGTTAGGTTAGTGTTTGCTTCACCCTGCTGATGCCTAAAGTTATGAGGTCAGGATTATCCTAGGTCCTGAGAGTTCAGAATCAAAGCCTGAGACCTTGTGACATCACAGGACGTATGTCTTATTAAAGTTAGAAAGATGATGTTACAAGGGACAGACTATGGTATATGATCAAGCATTACAGGTTAGGTGTCAACCACAGTTGCACATTAAAATAAAATAAAACTAACTAACTGAACAAATAAAAATCAACCACCACCACAAGTTATATTACAAATGTATTCTAATATTGTTTCTTTGTATTTTATAATGAAGTAGTTATTAATATTTTATTCTGTTGTAAATTGTCATGTACTCAATGATATTATATAAATAAATGATAATAGCAATAATAATAATGTGACAAATGAAAAATATTTAGACACAATTAAAGACAGTGTTCTTGCCCTGAGATTCTTCCCCCGTATCCAGAGCACCAAAGAAAGGGTGAGAAAGGCTCCTGATATATAATGATGATGATGGTGATGGTGATGATGGTGTGAATGTGACAATCCTTCTATCAAGATGCTATAAAGGGCATTATCTCTCATCTTCCTTGATGTCCTAACTAAATACCATAAAGGGGAGGCATTCCCAGTTGGTCTCACCATTTGTCAACAGGGAATGCCTTTACCTTTTTCTCAAGAATAGGCCATAGCCCTAAGACATGAGGTGTCCACTTTTACAACTGTGACCTATTGTGTCTAATACCTGAGTGCACGATACAGGAGCAACTGAAATAGGTCCTTAGGTGGGAGTGACCATGTCCTCCTGGAGTTTGTTATACAGTGGAAAGGTGAAGCTAGGCATAGTCAGACACGCATTCTAGACTTTAGGAAAGCTGATTTTAATAAACTTAGAGAAATACTGGGGGTGATCCCATGGTCAAGTATACTAAAAGAGAGGGGAGTTCAAGATGGATGGGAGTTCCTCAAAAGGGAGATACTAAAGGGACAATTTCAGACAGTTTCAATGAGGAAGAAAAATGGGAGATGTCTCAAGAAACCGGTATGGATGATTAAGGAACTTACAACTGAGCTAAGTTTTAAACGGAACATGTATTAAAAATGGAAAAATGGGGAAATCATCAAAGAGGAATTCAAACAAATAGCCAGCACATGTAGGGATAAAGTCAGAAAAGCTAAAGCGCAAAATGAACTCAGGCTTGCTAGAGACGTTAAGAACAATAAAAAGGGCTTTTTTGGATATATCCGCAGCACAAGGAAGAAGAAGGAAACGGTTGGGCTACTGCGTGCAGAAGATGGCAAAATGCTAACAGGGGACAGAGAAAAGGCAGAATTACTCAACACCTTCTTTGCTTCAGTCTTCTCAGGAAAGGCAAAGGGTGCCCAACCTAAGGATAATGGGGCAGAGGACAGAATAGGGGAATTTCAGCACAAAATAAGTAAAGAGACAGTAGAGGAATACCTGGTTAATCTAAATGAATACAAGTCTCCAGGACCAGATGAACTACATCCTAGGGTATTAAAAGAACTGGCAAATGTAATATCGGAACCAATGGCAATCATGTTTGAGAACTCCTGGAGAACAGGAGAAGTCCCTGCAGACTGGAGTAGGGCAAATGTTGCCCCAATCTTCAAAAAGGGGAAAAAAAGAGGATCCCAACAATTATCGTCTGGTTAGTCTGACATCAATACCAGGAAAGATTCTGGAGCAGATAATTAAACAGAGGGTCTGTGAATATCTGGAAGATAATTCCATCATCACAAAAAGCCAACATGGGTTTCAGAGAAACAAGTCATGCCAGACAAATCTGATCTCTTTTTTTGATAAAATTACCAGCTTGGTAGATGAAGGGAATGCTGTGGATATAGTATATCTTGACTTCAGTAAGGCCTTTGACAAGGTTCCCCATGACATCCTTGCAAACAAGCTTGTAAAATGTGGGCTAGACAAGGTAACCGTTACATGGATTTGTAACTGGTTGACTGACCGAACCCAAAGGGTGCTCAACAATGGTTCCTTTTCATCCTAGAAAGAAGTGACCAGTGGGGTGCCACAGGGTTCTGTACTGGGCCCAGTGCTATTCAACATCTTTATTAATGACTTGGATGACAGTATTGAGAGCCTAGTTATCAAATTTGCAGATGACACCAAATTAGGAGGAGTAGCTAATACTCCAAAGGACAGGATCAAAATTCAAAATGACCTGAATAGACTAGAAAGCTGGGCCAAAGCTAACAAAATGAAATTCAATGCGGAGAAATGTAAGGTCCTACACATAGGGTGGAAAAATGAAATGCACAGATATAGGATGGGGGACACCTGGCTGAATGAGACCACATGTGAAAGGGATCTAGGAGTCCAAGTAGACCACAAGTTGAACATGAGTCAACAGTGTGATGCAGCAGGTAAAAAGGCCAATGCAATTTTAGGTTGCATCAATAGAAGTATAGTGTCTAGATCAAGGGAAGTAATAGTGCCACTCTATTCTGCTTTGGTCAGGCCCCACCTGGAATACTCTGTCCAGTTCTGGGCACAACAATTCAAAAAGGATGTGGAAAAACTGGAGCGTGTCCAAAGGAGGGCAACTAAAATGGCGAAGGGTCTGGAAACCTTGCCCTATGAAGAATGCCTTAGGGAGCTGGGGATGTTTAGCCTGGAGAAGAGAAGGTTAAGAGGTGATATGATCGCCCTGTTTAAATACTTGAAGGGATGTCACATTGAGGAGGGAGCAAGCTTGTTTTCTGCTGCTCCAGAGAACAGGACCCAGAACAATATATATATATATATATATATATATATATAATGTTTTATTTATACCCCGCTCTTCAGCCAAGACTATCAGAGTGGCTTACAATTTGTTAAACAAACAGCTTAATTTACAATTGTAAGCTATTTGCCCCCAACAATCTGGGTACTCATTTTAGCTACCTCGGAAGGATGCAAGCCTGAGTCAAGCTTCAGCCCTTTGCTGGTCTTAATAATAATAATAATAAAATTTATTTTTATACCGCCCTTCCAGAGATCAGGGCGGTGTACAAGATTAAAACAACGAGTTACATCCAAGGTAAAATAAAACAAATACAATAATACAATAAAACATTAAAAGATTATCCCTTATATAAAGGGCAGCGACAATGGGGAAGCGGGTGATTGGCAAGCACTTTACATAAAACGGTCCGATCAGGGATATGCCAGCCTGAATAAATAGGTCTTCATATCTTTCTTGAATTGGCTGAGGGTGGGGGACAAGCGGAGCTCAGAAGGTAATGAGTTCCAGAGGCAAGGGGCGGAGATGGAAAACGCCCTCCTTGTTGTGTTCACTAATCTTGCCTCTGGAACTCTCAATAAACATTGTCCGGTTGATCTAAGTGTGCGGGGCGGATTGAACTCTTGAACTCGCCACCTTCTGGTTTTGAGTGAGTGGCTGCAGTACAGGCATCTAACCACTGCGCCACCAGGGCTGATTATGGATGCAAGCTGCAGGAAAGGGGATTCCACCTCAACATTAGGAAGAACTTCCTGACAGTAAGGGCTGTTCGACAGTGGAACACACTCCCTCGGAGGGTGGTGGAGTCTCCTTCCTTGGAGGTTTTTAAGCAGAGACTGGATGGCCATCTGTTGGGTATGCTTTGATTGGGAGTTCCTGCACGGCAGGGGGTTGGACTGGATGGCCCTTGTGGTCTCTTCCAACTCTAAATTTCTATGATTCTATGATTCTAGGTGTAACTGGTGTCCCACATAAATGAATCCATCCATCTGTGATTACAAAAATGCATCATGTCAATCAAACACTTTGAAGCAGAGGTTGAGACAGACTAGATTACTGCATTGTGGGCCAGGAACATTCTCACAACATTCTCAGGATGGTAGAAAATGTGAGCGGATGGGAGTGGAAGTGGCCGCTTCCATTTTGTACCATTATGAGAACGTTCTGAGGACGTTCCTAGCCCACAATGCGGTAAACTTATGTGATACCACCGATGATTTTTTTTATATCACTGAGTGCGAAAAAGTTGCATATAGCCAATCAGATACCAGAAAGCAAAGCAAAGCAAAACAAAACAAACAAAAAGAGGATGTGTAATGATGCATGATGGGATCATGTCACCAGTCAAAATTAAATATATGTTCAAAATGAAGATAACTTCAAATGTTTTTAGCTAAACTTTAGCATCAAGCTTTTATTAGTTTCAAAGTCATCAGAAGTCTTTCCTAATTTCTGAAATTTGGTTTGTCTTTTTTTTACATTACAGCTAATTTCTTTCATTTAAAACTATACACCTGAGATGTAATTCTAATTTATTGACATCCTTAGCAAAAATGCACCTGTTTGGGAATTTAGCTCTTAACACTTCATATGCCTAATTATCCTATTGTTCAGAAAAGTAACTGTTGTCTAATTTTGTTGACTATCTTTGTTTTTCAGAAATTAAAAACCAAAATAGGAGAGTATAATGTATATTTTCTCTGTGTTTCCACTATTTCTGTTTGGAAAGAGAAGTTTTACTTACTGGAGATATCCTTGGCCCTGTCTGAAGTGGCCAAATAAATCGGCCTTCCCCTGTTCTCTCAGTGGGGAGTCCAGAAAAAAGCAGAGCCCAGTCCCTCAGTCTGGCACAGTCTGGACCATGTAGTGCCAAACCCAGGATATAACACCATTAATGTGGATATTAAAATGTCACCAGTTGCTCCAGATTTTCTCAAAACATCAAGAACTTTTCTTTCCAGTGCTGGGCAGTTGTTTGCATATACGTCCCTCTGTGACGCATGATGCAGCTACCTTCTTGCTATGTTGCCAGTGGTGCCAAGCACAGCAGGACACACAGTCAAACAGCTGCCCTATGTTGGGATGGTGTGCCAAGGTAATGGAGAGATCATGGCAGCTCCAGGTCCAGGATATTCTGGGATGCCTTCGGAGTATCTTAGCCAGTTAAATCAGCAGAACTTGTTGCATCATGGCCAAGGCCAAAGCTGCCATATTAGAGTATGCGTTCTTCCATGACAAGATACAAAAGGCCAAGTTGGTTTGGCAGCCATATCTCTTGGTGGAAGGTTGTGGCTCTGTGGTGGTGAGGAGATGGAGGGCAATTCCAAACATTCTCAGAAATACTTTTTTTTAGACATTCCTGGGCTTAATGACTTAAAAAAATCCCAGTATCTTTGCAGGCATGGTTAGTGGAGACACAAGACACAAGACTTCTTAATGGCTATCTAAACTATGGAACTCCCTTCCCAGAGAGGCTGGAATGACCCCTTTTATAATGAAATTTAAAGTAATTTTTTTATTTGTATCCCGCCTCTCTATCAAAGATAATCGATAGTCCAGCAGACATTTTAAAACATAACGTTTTCAAAGAATGAGATTTTAAGGTAGTGCTCTATTGTTTTAAACTGAGTGTTTTTAATTTGCTTTCTGCCTTTTTATTAGCCCTTTATCCTTTAAAGTATGTTTTAATTGTTTTAATACTATGAATAGTTTAATTTCATTTTAATGTTTACTTTTTAGCTATTTAATTTTTTCTTTAAATTATAAGCCACCTTGACACCCAATTTTAGGAAAAAGAGGAGGAGGAGGAGGATAGATCCTGTCTTCAAAAGGAACTTTATTAAATAAATGCAAGATTTCCAGATGTTTTCTCATATTGTTAACAATGGAATGCAACACATGGAGTTTTGAAATATTAACATTTATGTTAGTTGGAACCTTCAAGTTAATTGTTTGACAGCTGGTATATCGGGGGGGGGGGCATTGCTAATCCCATCTTGGACATGAAGGCCAAACTGTACATGAGAAACCATTCCATGCCCAGTTTCTTTGGGATTCCTTTTGCTGTTTTTTGAGAATCCCACATCATCCTGGAATGAGCCCTATCCTCCACACAGTTTTTAAAAGACAATTTTAAGATGCACTCAAAATAAGCACACTTTTCTTACTTGTCTTTGTCTCAGTTTGTATTGGTTTGAACCACCAAACAAAAATGTGTGGAAGAATTGCAGAACTCTGACCACCATAATTCCTGAATCATGGAGTTAGAGTTAAATTCTCAAACTTGTATCCTTTCAAACTGGGGGGACCTGACAAGAGACGTCCCCACTTCATAAAATGAAGATTAATTCCAGGTCCAGTTTCAAAAAAAAAAAAAAAAAAAAAGTCTGAGAACTAAGGATTGCTTTGGTGGAGAATCTGTGTTACAGAGCTTCAAAAGAAGCGTATTGTTATACATATGTCCTAGTCAGAGTAAGTTATACTTTATAGCCTTCAACCCAGTGGAAGAGCCCATGTTTTACATATAAAAGTAATCAGTTTCGTTCCCTTCCATCTCCCTTCACCGAGGGATCAACTATACCACTGGTATGTGAGCCAGTGTTTTACCTGGGAACTCTCTGGGAAGCAGACAGCTAAAAATGCCAAAATCAAAACCAGAAGTAGTTTGCTTTGGGTTTTTCAGGCTATGTAGCCATGTTCTTGAAGAGTTTGTTTCTGATGTTTCACCAGTATCTGTGACTGACATCTTCAGCCACTTGCAAATCGTCAGAAACAAACTCTTCTAGAACATGGCCACATAGTCTGAAAAACTCACAAAAAACTATGGATGCCGGCCATGAAAGCCTTTGACTTCACATTGGAAAACCAGAAGTGCCTGGGAATCCATTCCTGATTTTGAAAAATTGGTCATTAACAGCTCAGATCCTGCATTGGTGGACGTAGCTATGGAGACCTAGCTATGATGTCTCCCAAGGCTACCATCCAGAATCCTACCTTGGAAGCCTTGCAGCCTCCCTCTCCCCAACACAGCCATTTCTGAGGTGCTGGAGAGAAGGGTGGTAAATAATGTTCAGCCTTCTGTCAGTTGCAAAGTGTGCTGAGATGGACAGGCTGTAGAGATTTCTGCAGGTTTTGTCAGGATGCTGTCACAGTTGTATGTCTCCTCATGCCCATGGCAAGGATAGGGCTGGACATGTTATTACTCATGGCTCTACTCAACACTTTGAAAATGGCTCTATAGGGGGTGAGAGAGTGTTATGCTTCAAATATAGGATTTTGGGGACACTTATTGTGATTGTGCAAAGACTATACATGTGAATTGGAAAAAATATGATGCCATAAGCCTATGACATTAACTAGTGCAGCCATATGAAAACTGTTCAAGGGCTCCCAGCAAAGAAATTCACCCTCTTGTTTTGGCAGGAAAGGGCTCTCGGGGCCAGATGAGGACCCAGGGCTAGAATAATAGAATCATAGAAATTTAGAGTTGGAAGAGACCACCAGGGCCATCCAGTCCAAACCCCTGCTGTGCAGGAACTCCCAATCAAAGCATCTCCGACAGGTGGCCATCCAGCCTCTGCTTAAAAACCTCCAAGGCTATATCTTCTTCATCTCCAAATTAAATCCTATATTACATATATTGTATTCTGTGAAATGTTAAGGTTTTCTTTCTTGAAAATACTCAGATAGGATAGGGAACCAGCATGATGTAGCAGTTTGAGTGTTAAATTAGAACTTGAGAGATCAGGATTTGACTCCCTGCTCAGTTGTGAAAATCCATTGAGTGATCTTGGACAAATCACACTCTCTCAGCCTCAAAGGATGACAAGGGCAAGCTCCCTCTGAACAAATGCCAAGAAAACACTGCGATAGGTTCACCTTAGGGTTGCCATAAATCAGAAATGATGTGAACAACAACAATGCATGTGTATTGGGGAGACTTTGAACCAAAACAGACTGGCAAAAAACACCAGCTTCAGGGTGGTGTGGGGACATGGCATGTACATGGTGCATGCCCTGATGCTTCCCTCAAGCTGGTGTTATGCCGCCCCACTGATTACACAACAGGCAACATTATGGTGTTTCTGCGGTATGGCATTTACATGTACTGTGATGCAGAAAGGCTAAAAAGCCGCCATGGCAGAAATGACAGCTTTTTGTGCCCCCAAAAGGATTGGCATTTTACTGCTCCTTTTGGGGGCAGAAAGATGTTGGATTGGGGACGCATCATGCAGTTTCTGTGGCCCCAATCTGGTGCTCAAAGGGGTGGTGTAGAGCCGCCCCTTTAATGCTGTCTATTTCTGCCCTTTGTTTTGAACCTCCTGCATATAGGTAGGGGAATTTAAGTCTGCATACCCCATTGGTTTCCCTTAAATTTATTTCCCTTGCAAGAGTACAGAAAAAAGGTGGAGAGGGAAACCCAGTTGGCATGTCTTTGTCAGTTAAGTAATCCATTTGGCCTACTATCCTTCTGCCATTGGGAACTTTCAGTCACTTGTACAGAAATGTCCAATTGATTTACAAGTACAGAAAAGCAAATCCCAAAAGACTGATGGATATAATACAAAAAGAAGTGTCTGAAGGAAATTCCCAGCAGTTTCAAAAGAGGTGCCAGTAATGGGATTCATTCCGATTCTCTCTCTTTGTGCATGTGTATTTCTATGCCTTGGTAGCCATGGGGTTCCATTCAGTGTCAGTGCAAAGGACTGGAATGCCAGAGACTGGGTTTTTGTTTTTAAATGTCAGGGTGGGTGCCTAGTATTCCCTCATGCATACTCTAATCGATTTGGCACACTTTTTGTTTTTGTTATATGTCACAGAATATGTGTGTCATGTTTTTCAGTATCCGCAACAACTCAGGTTCCTTGAGTGTTTCACCAAAGATGCCTCTCTCCTCTCCAACTAGATCAGCATCATGTCATCCCATCTACCACACCAAAACGCATAATCTGAATTTTAGACAGGGCAGAGCATCACAGTGTTTCTTTCTATACACCATTGTTTCTTTCCTCTTGTCATTTCTACACTTAGAGCTTGAAAAAGTTGATTTACGTTGGGGCTACACCTCCCCATGGCCATGGTGGCTGAAAGATATGGGGAGTTACATTCGAAATAAGTTACTTTTCCTGTGCTCCCTCTCCGTGTAGAAGTTGTTGATAAACTGTTCCCACTCAGATCTTAGAACCTGGTCTGATTCTCAACACCCATAAGAACAAGAGGGAGGAATATCAGGACAACTCTCTCTCTCTCTCTCTCTCTCTCTCTCTCTCTCTCTGTGCATGTGCATTTGACAGCTGAATATGCTGTCTGAATTCAAAACAGCAATAAAGACCAGTCTGTTCTGGCAGGCTTACAATTTTTGAATTGTGAATCTTAAATGATGAAATTTAAATGTGGATTGTTTTAATATGTGTATATCTTGTCCTTTTAAATTGTATGCATGTTCTTTTAAATTGATGTGTATTTTAATTGATGCATTTTGATGTGGGGTGCCTGTTAATTATTGTTTTTCCCTGCCCTGGGTAAGAAATAAATATTTTTATTATTACAATCATTATTATTACACTCATCTCTCCACATTTGTGACTTTGACGTTTGTGGATTTGATTATGCACGGATTCCTAGAGAGAACATTCTATTAGGCATTTGTAATTCCTCCAGTGCAATTCTATGTTCAATGTTTGGTACAGTTTCACTGGAGGACCTAAAGATTCCTAGAGAGGTGTTCTCTCAGGTAAAAATAAGTATTTTTCTTATTTGCAGTTTTTCCACATTAAGGCCCTATGCCCCTAACCCCAGTGAATGTGGAGGGATGAGTGTATTATTATTATTAATATAAGAGGGTGAGGGAGGGGGGAGGGGTACAGAGGCAAAAGGAAGAATCTCAGGGTGAGAATATTGCCTTCATAAACATGCACACATATACACAAAACATATTCAAAACATTGCTTGGAAAGCTGTCTTTGTTTGGAATTCAACTATGGTCTAATACACACTGCAAAAATAATGTAGTTTGTCACTGCTTTAACTGCCTTGGCTCCGTGCTGTGGATTTCTGGGAATTATAGTTTTGTGAGACATTTAACCTTCTCTGTCAGAGAGCTCTGCTGCCACAACAAACTACAAGTTGCAGAATTCCATGGCATGTAGCCATGGCAATTAAAGCAGTGCCAAACCTCATTATATATGCAGTTCAGATTAGACCTATGACATCACCAGAGTTTTTGGCCCTGAAATCTCAGGAATTGGCATACTCCTGACCTGGCAACTTTCATTTAGTCGCCCCCAAGCTGTGGAATGACCTACTGGATGAGATGCGTCTTATTTCATCCATTGATGGCTTCAAAAAAGCCTTAAAGACGCATCTCTTCTGGCAGACCTTTCCGGAAAATGTTTAACACACTCCGGCTCCAAACTTAGGTCTAGATCTTCTCCAGCCTTTTTTCCCTATGCTCTCAGCCCATCTACATAGCTCAAGGACTTTTGGGCCTGATACTTCTGATACCCTGTATACTATGTTTTAACTCATGTTGATTTCATCCTTTTTGGGGGGTGGGGGTTGGGGTTGGGGAAGGGATTGGATATTTTAACTGCTGTTGTTTTTAACTCTTCTGTTGTACCCCGCCCCAATTGCTTGTTCACAGGGGCGGGCTAGAAATAAAAATTAGTATTATTAATGGATAGAGTCCTAAAAGGTGTAAGTGAGCTTCCTTTTCCCTCTGGCATGTCGTAGTGGCCCAGTACAGACCACAGTTTCAGATCTAGATCTATAATTCAAAGTTGTCCATCACTCTACTCATGTTCCCAGCCTTCCTTATCTTTCTTAGATGTCTGGAGGAGGCGTCTGTGCCTGATGTTGATTCTTTTTGAAGCACCAAATCCCCTTTGGCATGGGTTAATTGAATGGACATATTTCATTAAACAAAGCCTTCTCCATCTGTTCTGTCCCAATTATGAATGCAAAAAACAAAAAACAAAAAATTCAAATGAAGAGAATGTGTTTCTCAGTTACATGGAGGGAGAGGGAGATCAATGGTTTTAAATGCATGCAAATTGTCTTTCCAAGGGCAGGACTGTTGCCATTTTCTCACCCACATCTTTGGAGAATGATTTCTCAGGCAATTAAGTCTATTCCGTACAGAAATAATATACCTTCAAGAAAGAAGATTTGTCTCCCAGGAAAGTGTTCTAGTAGGATACTATGCAGAGAAACAGCATCAAGGCTTGTTGTGTTTGAAGCAGGTAGAGTATTAATCAGAAAAGGCCTCCTTTATCAAGTTAGTCTGTAAGCTCCCAAGTTGATATAGACCTTGTAATAGCTCTTCACTAGATATAGGTCACATGGATGCATTGGTCTGCAGTCATGATTGTTAGGAGAATAATGGGCCAAGACACATCTCCTATAGACTATGCCTCCCCATCCCACTAATGGGAAGACCTGAGTTGTTCAATGCAATTTGATCTTACTTCTCCAAAAGAGAATTGCTTTGCTCTCTGTTGTCAGAGAAAGCCATCAAAATGCATTCATATAATTTCTTCACAGGGTTTTTTTTTTTTTTGCATGTTTGTAGCATGAGAGTGAGAGGATTCAGATGTATGTCATAGTAACCCCCTTGTAATTATTATATGTTGCCTATTAAGTACAGAAAAACAGAAAGATTCAGAGGATATGTCAGATTTTGCCATCTGCACAGGATTTTTAGCACAGCAAGGAAGACAGTCCTATAGAACAGAGTAATAGAAGGGCAGGCTGACATCAATCAATCTACAGGGCAGCCATATTTATTTTCAGACTAATTTGTGTTGTGCCTATGGTCAAGAGCTGAATCTTCCACTGTAAGCATAAACTTCAACTGAGCACACTACAGTGAACTCTCATATTGTATCATGATCCACAGTATGCCAATTCATGATTTTGACATTGACAAATTATTCAGACAGCATGATCCCTCCATGCATGGTGCAATCCTAGCTGGAGGTGGGGTAAAGGAACATGTAGAGCAGCAGTAGAATTCAGCTATGCTCACAATGTATTGAATCCATTTCTTTATGGTGAATCAAAGATAATGTAACTGTTTTGAAAACAAAGAACATCATTTCTTCCAGTCCAGGCCTAGTGACACTAGCTGTTAATGGCTACAATTAATTGCAATGGGTGAGGATACACATTTTTAATCTGCACTGAACTACCCACTATATATTCAGTGGGAACCACTGAGCATCACAAGGTGCATTTACAGCTGTAGTGCATACACATTTCCAGTCTTTGGTCAGGAAAGTTTGCACAATTCATTTTCAGTTCATTTAATTTATGTGGGAAAAGAGGACTAACCAGGAATAACCAGGGCAGATAAAGGCAGTCTAGAGGGGCCAAGGGTCAGAAAAACAGCTGGAATAGCAGTCATTCCTCACTTTTATACTCAAGGCATCATAGTATAGCTCTGAGTTAGAAGAATGTACCAGATCCTACCTCTCCTTTACTCAGCACCATGTCTTGACATACATTTCTTTTCTTCCTCACTACCAACAGAAGATACCATTTTATGACAATTCAAACGACACCACCTCTCTTGTCTGTGTGCAACAGCTCTTATTATATGTATATGTGGTCTCATTCTTTTATGACAAATAGTGGATATTTTTTCCAATTAAGGAATCATAGCATCATGAAAGAGATAGCAGTGATGCTTGGTTTTAATGGGAATAAGATTCCCCATTACGTATAAATTTTAATTTGTAAATTTGGGGTAGTGGTTAACCATTTCTTTAAGCTGAGATGCTTCTCATTCTGAAGCAATCTTATATACAGTAACATTTACAGTGAGGGTAGTCAACCCTAATATTTGCCAAATGTTCTGGATTACAACTCCCATAAGCCTCTAACAGCATGACTCGTGGACAGAGTTTCTGATATGGGAATTATACTCCAAAACATCTGGAGGGCACCATGTTATCTGTCCCTTATCTATAAGAACACACTGTAGAACATACTCAATGAGACACAGTATCCTCCCCTTGTTTTTAATATTTCTCTTGTCCCATTACCATTTGCAAAATCTGTTCAAGACATCGGTGAGCAGTTAAAAAAAACATAGTTCTTCATGACCAGATAGATAGATTTTCCATCTCTATTGGCACAATAGGGTTCTTGAAGGATGTAAAGGACCTCCATCTCAATGTTTATATCTATGTGAGATGTAGAAATATTTAGAGATGACCAGTTCTGGGCTTCCCATGGTCAGAGGAAATTTGTTCTAACTTGTTTTTCTCCCACCACATCCTTTTTATTCTATGTTGCTCATTAATGATTTGTATTCCAGGGTTTCTTGCCAACACGTTGTGCTCAGCACTTCTCTCTAAACAACATTTCATTTACCAAAAAGAAAAGAAGAAGAATAAAAAGGGGGGGGGGGGTGGCATCTTGAAAGACAGCAAAAAATAACTCTGCAAAATGATTAGTTCTGCATTCCCTGCATTTACTGTCACCCTCAGGTGCAATCACACTGAAACTAAATGAAACCTCTGGAAATGAGTTTGAGGCTGAGATGGCCTTTCTAAGCCCTTGAGGCATTTAAATTCTAGACTCAGCAATGGTATCATTGCTTCCGTGTAGCAGTTAAACATGTCTTTAAGCTGAGATGCTTCCCATTATGAAGCAATCTCATATAACAAGCACAAAGACCCTGCCCTTTCAAAATATTGGCCATCCGATCAAGTGTCCTCCCTATTTAGAGAGTACATTTTAATGGCTCCTCTGCACCCTAGATTCATCTTCCTGCCAGGTCTTCCTGCACTACATGGAATATTTTCTGGGACACCTCTGGAGGGTATCAGGGAGAGATAGCTTAATTGCTGGCATTTTCTTTTTTATTTATGACTTGCTAAAATCATTTGCTTTCTTAAACAGACTAGAAGCTTAAAATTTGTGAGGTTCCTGAAAGCATTTGTTGCTGGGGCTGGTTGCTGGAATGGAAAAAAGAGTATGCAAGGTTCTGCAGAGGTGGTACCACAATTGCTTGTAGATTGATTAGTGCCAGCAAGGTTTATTTGATTTTGCCTGAGGTCTTGAAAGCAGTTTCTTCAGATTATTACATTCGTGGGTTTTCCCCTCACTTTTCTCTTCTGTGTGCTTTTGCTAATCAAGTCATACTCTCATGTAGGCCCAAAGACTGTCCATTAAACAAACAAACAAACAAACAAACAAACAAACATTTTTAGTGTGATCTTTGAGCAAACAGTTCCTGACAACCATGCAGAAAGTCTCCCAAAGGCTTTAAAACATAGAAAATGCCTCTAGAAATATTTCCAGTTGCAATCCCCTTTCATCCATAGGTCTCCTCAAAATGATGAAAGGAAATGATGTGACAATGCTTCTGGTTATTATTTTGATAGGGATTACAGAGGCCCACCCAAGGAACCACCTTTCCATGGTCATGGCATATAGCACAGATCAAAGGTGTAGCTGTAATGTGAGCATTAGCTCATCCAGGGAAATATTTACAAGAGGAACCAGGGAAAGATGTCCAGTTCCAACATGCTTAAGAAAACTGGTGAAAGCTATCTCAAAGACAACGGCAGTGGTGCCATAGCTAATGTTTGTTAATACTGTACAAAAGAAAGCTCAGTAAACCCCTTTGGGATGTCTTTTAACATGAAAGTCATATGATGGGACAATCCAAAATGACCAAAGAGATAGTACCAGCAGATGAAACTGCCAGGTCAGATGGCACTCCACAAGCTACTGGGGTACAGCAGAAAACAACTATGAGTAGTGTTGATGCAACTGGACTCATGCCAAAAGGACATTCAGCTTTTGATATGCTTAGAAGTGAAAGAAAAGTCTGAGGCTCCACAACCCATATTATAGTAACATGAAATGTGAGAAGCATGAATTAAGGGAAGTTAGACATAGTAAAACAAGAAATGGAATATATAAACATTGCAATACTTGGGGTGAGCAAGCTGAAATGTACAAAAATTTGGCATTTTGAGTTGGATAATTATATGATGCTTTATTCAGGAAATGAAAATCTAAGAAGAAATGGGGTGACATTAACAGTGAGGAGAGATGTCGCCAAAGCAGTCAAAGGATATAATGTAAAATCTGACTAAGTAAAACTTTGGGGGAAAATTTACCAGTATAACCATATTGCAAGTTTATGCTCCAGCAGAAATTGAAATATTCTGCACTGGAGTCCAGAAGGAAATTGATCACATACCAAAACAGGACTTGTTAATCATAGCAACTAGAATGCAAAAGCAGGAAATAGTGCATAATAAAACTTGTTAATCATAGCAACTAGAATGCAAAAGCAGGAAATAGTGCATAATAAAACTGTAGGAAAATTCAAACTAGAATCAAGAAATGAAGCGGAAGAGATACTGAATTCTGTGAGGCCAACAGCTTGTTCATCACAAACACATTATTCAAGCAACCAAAGAGGCACCTTTATATATGGCTATCACCTGATGGTCAATGTAGAAATCAAATAGACTACATAATTGGAAGCAGAAGTTGGAGAAGTTTCATTCTCTCTGCTTAAACATGACCAGGAGTAGATTGTGGCACAGACCATGATCTGCTAATATAAAAAATGAGAGTAAATCTAAAGAGGAATACTAAACCAAGAATAGGACAGAAGCTTTATTACAGTCATAGACCAACACAGATTAAAAAAAGGATATAGAATAAAAGAAGGTAAAAAAACAGGTTAAAAACCAACCATTGTTCAAAAATACAATCTGAAGAATATCCCCATGGAATTTAAAGATAATTCAAAAATAGATTTTCACTATTAAATCTAATTGATCAGGTACCAGAAAAACTCTGGACAGAATCCAGGGACACTGTAAGAGAGGAAATCAAAACAGCACTCTCTGCAGCCAAAAAGAAAGTGAAGCCTCAATGGATGATGGATTAAATCCTTCTTAACTGCTTGAACAGATGAAAAGCAAAAAAGTAAAAGGTAACAGAAATAGGGTCAGACCCCTGAATGCAACTGTTCAATGACTTCTGTGCAGGGACATAGCAATCAATGCAAAGAAACAGAAAATAACAACAAAAAAGGAAGACTAAAATCCTGTTCCACAAGATCTCAGAAATCAAAGGGCTCTACAGACATTAGAACACACTACATGACCAAACAGAAATCAAAAGAAGATGGAATCAATGCACTGAAGAAGTATATAAAAGAGTTGAAAAGAAGAGAGATTCATTCAAGGAATAACCTTATGAAGATGAACCTACAATTTTGGAAAGTGAAGTCCAAGTTCCACTCAGAGCACTTGGAAGAAATAAATTACCAAAAACAGATGGCATGACAACAGAGTTGCTTCACGTTACAGAGACAGAATGTACTCTAGTTTTAGAGTAAAGACTTTTACCATAGATGGGGCAAGAAATGCTAGATGTTCAAGCTGAGTTCAGGAAAGGAAGAGTTACTAGGGATCATACTACAAACATACTGTACATTGGATAATGGAGCAAAGCAAAGACGTTTGGAAGAAAATACCTTGCTTTTGTATAATCCATAGATTATAGTAAAGCCTTTGATTATAGTAAAACCTAAAGATGTAATATGCCATCTTAAATTCTTCTTGCTTATTTCCATACATTTGAAATGTGGAAGATGTGTAATCTTACAATCAAGAGGGCAAATCTTGCAGCATTCCAGATGTTGCTGAGCTGTGACCCCAAACATTCTGCACCATTAAATATACTAACTAGGGCTGCTGGGACTTCCACTTTAACAACATCTAGAAGGCTGCAGAATTTCCAGTCAGCTAAAACAGAAATCCCTAAGAAAGCCCTATGAAATACATGGCTTTGTCATAGGTCAACAGGTTATTTGATGCCACATTCACACAGAGATAATAGTATTAATATAACAGCATCAACCACTAATCTGAGAGGCAAAACATGATTAATCTATAATAAGCTATAAAATGTTACAGTTGAATTAGATTTAGAATTGAAAAGTGAGTAAATTTTGAGTAATAGAAGTCTAGAATTAAACACCATTTTTATGGCAGGTGTTAGAATCATGCATAAGAACCAAGTCAGGGTGGTTATATCTGGCTAATCATGGCCCTGGACAGACCAGCAAAAAGAGTTGACCCGTGGGCAGAGTCAGGGCTGAATATCCCCATGCTCAATGCCCTAATGCCACTGCCAGGGCACCATTTTGGAATGCACTGGTCCACACAGTACATGGCATGATGACACACCTCTGGTGCTGCATCCAAATGGTGCAAAGCCAAAGGAGCATCATCGCACCACACAGTAGCAGCTATGGCACCCCTTCAAGGGCACAAAAAGAACCCAGTTTTTCTGGATCTTTTTTGTGCTCTACAGAGGCTGGATCAGTGCCACGGCAGCAAATGAGTGGCTGAAGACCACCCCAATTGGGTGGTCTGTATAATCCCTTAGTCAGATTAAAGAGTGGAGTCCTCAGCCAGCACTGAGGCTGAAGCATAGTTAGAAGTACTTTACAAGAATTTACAAGACAAAGGAGCAAGAATGATTAAGCAGCAGATAAGAAATGGCAAAGCTGTAGCCAAAATATAAGCAAAGCACATGAAAGCAGCAAACAAACAAACAAAAATGTATGCTTGGGACATTGGTGATTATGATAGTCACTCCTGATTTTTTCAGAAATATTTTATGCTTAAGCAGTCATTGAAGGTAAGATGTCCTAAATCTGATCTTGACTGGATCTAAAGTGACTGTTTTAGTGAACAAAATCTTGGAAGGGACATCTTTCTCAGCCAGGGTTTTGCTGCAAAAAATAAAATCGGACCCAAAAGTGGATGCCTTGTCATTCTGGACATGGAACTAGACCAAGAGCAGAAAGATTCTGGCTCCTCACACAGCTATAGATATAGCACCTTGGACAGCTCAGCAGTCCTGGATTCTAGTCAGGTCTGCCTTCCCTTATTTTGTTTTTTAAAAGGGAGTGAAAGGGAGGGTAGTTTTTTCCCCAGAAGAAAATTGTAATGTATTTCACTTCCTCCTAGAACAGGAAATGAAGGTGTAACTGTGTGGGTTGTGATATGTTATAAGTTCTCTGGTGTGATGACCCTTGAGTGCTCTCATTGTCCTTTAGCACTGTACTACCCCCCCAGGTGAAATGGACACATTGCTATAAAAGGCAGGAGAAATGACTCAAATCAAGGATCTGGTCCAGAGTACATCCAGGCAATGCAGCCAAAGATGTCCTCAATCATGCTTATGTGCAGAATAATGAGGAAGTCTTATTTGACTCAGTACATCCCTTGCTGCAGCCATAGTTTTCTAGTGGCAGTTGCTGTTATCAGACTAACACTTTTCAAAATTACCATACTAGCATAAGTGGGCACAATAGCATTGCCTCTGTGTCTGAGGAAGGTTCTCCCTGCCATCTTTTCAAATCAATTTTTACCACAGAACTGGTCAGATTTCTTTGCTTTATCCTTAACTGCTTGATAAGGATAGGAGATTGTCATGTGACCTTGCCTGAACCCCAGGAGGAATAAGTACTTTACTCAAGCTCTCTGTCATGATGGAAGATGATGCTGTATTTCCAGAACTCCTGGTTTGTGCCTGGCTAACTGTTCCTCAGATCACTGAAGAAAGATATTTCTCTGCTTCTCTAACAGTAGTTCCATTGCAAAAAGGTTATGATGGGCCAGAATCCTGTTGGTGATTTACACTGGCATACAGTAAACCTCCAATTATGCCAGCATAAGTATTATGGGAAGGGGCACTGCCCAGAAAGATACCCTGTACCTCCCTGTGCTATGCCTTTGCTTGGCTGTACAATTGCAGTTGAACAATTCAGTGGTACGACTTTGCCCCCTGTCCATTCAATTGCCCTGATATCTGCTGGTATCTGCTAAGTATAGGCTCTCAACAAGTTCTTTATGTGCCCTGCAGATAATTTCCTCTTTCAAAAAGTGGGGGAAGGAATAAAGTGTTCAGAAGTCATGGACTTGATCTGAACCAGCAGGGAGGACTTGATAACTGGAATCAAAGCAATTGATACTTAAAGGGTAAGTAACCATGTAATGCTAAAATTCACAATTGTAGGACAGGCCAAAGAAGGGTGTAGTCAAACACAGGCCTTGAATTATTGTTGATCCTGCTTAACTCCTTATCCATCTTGATTTGAGCCAGCAATGTGATGCTCCAGAAAAGAAATTAAATGCCCTCTTAGCCTGCATTAATAGAAGCATAGACTCCAAATAATAGTCCCTCTATATTCAACGCTGGTCAGGCTTCATCTGTAGCACTTTGTGCAGTTCTGGGCACCTCATTTTAAGAAGGATGTAGACAAGTCAGAGCAGGTTCAGAAAAGGGAAATAAGGGTTATGATGAACAAAACACATGAGTTAAAGGAGCTGGTCATGTTTAGCTTGGTGAAGAGAAAACTGGCAGTGACATCATTGCACTCTAAATATGTCAAGGGCTGCCACAGAAGGGGATGGTTCTGACTTGTTCTCTGCTGCCTCAGAGGGTAGGACCAGGTCTAATGATTTTAAGTTACAGGATAGTAGACTTTAATCAAACATTAGAAGGAACTTCTTGACTGTGACAGCAGCTTGACAATAGAGCCAATTTCCTAGATAGGTGGTGGAGTCTTCTTCTCTAGATGTCTTCAGAAAGTCATGGACTTGGCAGACTATAGAGACTAGGCAGGTACCTGCTGGAGATCCTGCAGTGAACAGGGGGTTGGACCTGATGCCCCGTCAAGTCCCATTTTATGATTCTATGATTCCATGGATGGGGACAACTAGCTACCATTTGCACAGCTGCGGGGGGGGGGGGGAGATCCATCCCCTTCACTGCCCTTTCCAGCTATACAATAACAGCCAGGTGGCACCTGGATACAGCTGCATGGCCAATCAGTGGATGGAGGGAGCTGAGTAAGGAAGCCATCCAGCTGATGCTGCCCAGCAGGGGAAGAATAAGATCACAAGTATAAAGCAAGTTGGCAAAGATTTATGCTTCACTAGCAGTCAAATAACATCTTGGCCATGGTCTCCACTTGCTTTTGTGCTGAGTATTCTGCAATTTCCTTTTCTCATCTTGAACTTTAATTTAGAGCAGCACCTGTTGTATAGATTCAGAAACTGTATTTGTATCTTTCTGTCATAATTGGGGTTCAAGGTAGAATATGTATAAATCAAAGAAACAAACTAATATTCCTAGGAGAGAATGGTGATTCATTGGTGGTGTTCTTGCCTAGGCACTTGGGAAATAAGGACTGATCTTAATGATACGGGCCCCTTTACAGAAGCCATCCAAAAGTCCTTTGCTGTGGCACCAATCTACCTAGAGATGTAAAGTTTGACTGCGAGTTACCACATGCACCATCCCTGCAGTGTACAGCATCTGCACCCATGCCAGGATTGGAGATGTCAACCACAATTGCTTGCAGATGTACAATATTGGAAGGTACCCCATGCAGTAATAAGGAACTTTAAGTTCCATAAAGTGCTACCATTTTTGAAGAGTTTTCCAATGATTTCTCTTGGATTTCAATTTGATCTCAAAATGCTCCATCCCATTTCCAGAGGGTAGCAGGGAAAGGGAGAGAAAAGAACAGAATGGTTGCTGATTAGTTTCCGGGCACAGTACAAGGTGTTAGTCTTAACCTTTAAAGCCCTACATGGCTTGGGTCCATCTTATCTCAGGGACCGCCTCTCCCCATATGAAACCCCTCCCCCCCTGCACACTGGTCCTCTGGGAGGAACCTGCTGCACCCTGTGAAAACTAGGCTGTCATGGACCTCCCAGAGGACTTTTTCAGCTACCACCCCCAGGCTTTGGAATGGTCTGCCGGATGAGTTGCATCTTATAATATCCCTTGCTTGCTTTAAAAAAGCTTTAAAGACGCATCTCTTCCGGCAGGCCTTCCCTGAAACCTCCTGATCCTGGCTCCAAAAATTGAGATCTGCTAATGAAATCTGACCCGGCTTGCTGCTATTCCTTTCATCACCTAAGATCTGCCAAGGATATATAATGTTTTTAATCTTTTAGTGTTTTTAATTCATTGTTGATTTAATTTATTTTTAAGGGGCAGGTGGTTGGAAATAGGTTATGATGTATTTTTAACTTTATATGTTTTAATCTTGTTGTACCCCGCTCCGATTGTGTCCAACAGAGGAGCGGGCTAGAAATAAGATGATGATGATGATGATGATGATGATGATGATTAGAAAGTGAAGGAATAAAAACACACACAGGCTTTTATGATTCTTTTTGTCAAGACCCCATTTGTGGTGGATATTTTCTTGGCTCTTCTTTCTGTGACAGTGGCAGGCTTTGGCAACATCCAGCCAGCTAGCCAGTCACAGATGGCATCCTGAATAGCTCCAGCTGACTGTACAGTAAGAGTTATGGCCCTTGTAAGCAGTAGCATAGGAGAAAGGAGGTGTCGTTCCCCAGAACTCAGGGGAACAAGGGAGCTTATAGGCAGCCAAAAGGTACAGCACTGATTTAGTGCTGAAGATAAACATGTAAGCAGAGTATGATGTGCAAAGACTAACAATACAGAGGAGGCTTCAGACATTCCCTCCTCCTCTTTTGGTGTCTGATGATGTTTCAGAGGAAGGTTCCAGGAGGAAAGAGCTCCTTCTGTCTAGGCAGGAAGGTAGCATCCCAAGTCTAATCTGCTTCTCTGTTGCATCCAAAGGGAATCCTTCTAAATGGAAACACTGATTCTGCATTAGCCCTCATCACTGAGGAAATTCTCCATTAGAATACTGGTGAAAAATAAAAAAATAAAAATAAAAATTGGGTATAAAAAGAAAGTTTATTTATTTATTTTAAAAAGGTTCAAGGTTTTCCTGCATATTTTTAATTATCGCAAGATCTTTGCTAGCCTGCTGGAGAAAGACTATGCCATGGTACCCTATCAATCACTTTCAGTTTCTTGCACTATCAAAACCACAATGCTTGTGCCACTTGAGGTCAAATGGCTTCCCTTCCTCCACTCTAAATTCCAAAGTCTTTTGAGGAAACCATGGAAATAGAAAAAACAAAACAAAACAAAAAGCAGCCTATTCAACTGCCAGTCATGCTGAAAAGAACAAAAATCCTCTGCCATGCTTCTATTATCCATTGGAATAAGTTCCTATCTGATAGAAAAGAAACAGCTATGTTTTGTTCTGCATGGCATATGGTAAACAGGAACAATACCCTCAGATGGAGATTCTGTTTTAGCTATTGCTAAGTATGCCTCTGTGTATTTTTCCCTCTCTCTTCTAAAGTCATTGGGTTGGATGCAAACTTGATCATGTGTGAAGTAGAACCATGGAAACAGTGGGATTTACATGTGTCATGATTACTGTGTCCTATAGATATCAGTTAGGTTATGGATTCACTTCATCGGCAGCACAATCCTATGTAGGCTTACTTGCAAGTAAATTCAGTGGGATTCACCCAGTAAGCACATGAAAGATTACAGCATTAAGCTAGTGGCTATCGTTGAGTTCACTGAATGTATGCCCTGAGATCATACATTGTTCAGTACAATATTTTGTTTGTCCTAAATTCTGCATGCACCAAGGAACCCAGAGTTCTTGTTTTTTGAGAGAGATGAAAAAATAGAATGTAAACACCATTTTCTACTTCCTTCATACTCAGGTAAGGCTCTCTTGGGGTATATATCAATGTGGAAAAATGTACCCTTCCAATACATGAGGTTAGAGACTTGACATTAGGATGGCAATATTGCCTTTGTTTTCCTATATGAAGCTGGCAAGGCATTCTCTCAAATCAAGCAAATTATCAAATCAAGCATTATCTCAAATCAAGCAAAAGCCGTGGATGCTCAAATCCCATTAAATACAATGGCATAGTAAAATGGTGGCCATTATATAAAATGTCAAAAACAATGTTTGCATTTTGGAATTTATATATTTTTAAATAATTTCAAGCTGTGAATGCTTGGCTCCATAGATAAAAAAAATCTGTGGATATGGACGGCTGACTGTAGGTGTGGTATAAACAACTAGGCAAATGAAAAATATACCTTTAAATTACAATATCTTACAGCACACTTTAAACATATTTACACAGGCTGCTATTTATACACACATAGTTCCATGTAGTTAAAGTTAAAATTTGGTAAGATGTGATGTTTTTAAAGAAAACTGAAAAATAATAAACAATGTTTTACATTTTTTAATTTAAAACACTTTTTAAAAAACCTGGGCCCTCTCTTTTCTCCTCCCACTGAGCCTCACCCAACTCCTCCCATCTCATTTTAAAGGGACCAAACACCACTTCCCGTTTCTTCGAAAAGGCAGATGTTTGGGGAGCAGACATCATGTATTCTGTATATTATATTTTGGTTGGCCCAACAAAGGTATCGCTGTTTTGTGGATTTTGAATGCATAGATGGTTTAAGTTGATCAACCATAGTTAGCAGAGCAGTATGGGAAAGAAGAATATTGTCTGTGTGATACCCAACTCAGACAATACTTTGGTGGTATGATCTGGTCCTATCTTTCTTTGGTGATATTGGCCGAATGAGGAGTTTGCTTTCCACAGAACGTTTATAGCAGCCTAAGTCTAGGTAGAGTATTTATTGGGCTTTGTTTTGTTTCAGTCCTGTCATATAATGTGGAATATGTGACCCTAAATAGAAGAGACTACAAGTAAAGAAGTACAGTGGGCCTTCCATATCCATGGATTCTTAACCCACAGAGTCAACCATCCATGACTTGAAAATATTATATATTTTGCCATTTTATCTAAGGGACACCATTTTACTATGCCACCATATTTAATGGAACTTGAGCATCACAGATTTTGGTATCCATGGCGGGTCCTGGAACCAAACCCCAAAAGCCCATTGTAACAATTGTCCACCCTTGTTTCAGTCCTGTCATATAATGGGGATAGGTGATCCTAAAAAGGAGAGACAACAAGTAAGAAAGTATTGGTTTAATTCAAGGTAGAATTAGGGAGCCCTGGTAGCACAGTGGTAAAATGCCAATACTTCAGCCATAATGTTGTGAGTTTGATCCCAGGTTGACTCAGCCTTTCATCCTTTCATAGGTACCCAGCTTGTTGGGGGCAATTGACTTACAGATTGTAAACCACCTAGAGAGTGCTGAGTTCACTATGAAGCAGTATAGAAACGTAAATGCTATTGCTAATGCTCAAGGTGGGCAAAGGAGATCCTTCTGGATCTATCTGGACTTCAAATTCCTCAACATTTCCTATACTTGTTATTGCTGATGGAAGCTGCGTTTCAACATCTGGAAGGTTGCACTTTGCCCTCCCCTATTTGAACTTACTGGATTGATTCCCACTCCTATTGCCTTTCCTTATAAAACCAGTCCTGTGTAGAGAACATGTATACAGTACTGACAGTTCTAAAAGCAAACATGCATCAGCACCATTTTTTTATTTGCATGCTCAATTCAGAGCATCTTATTCAGAGTTGCATCTTAACAACAGCCTCCCACCCCAATTTCCAGAAAGCAGAAGGCACCTGACAGCATTAATCTAGCTTCTCAGGAGGCAGGGTTAACAGAAGGTCTAGTCAGATGGTGTGTTGGACAGATGGCTGAAGGGTAACCTCCAGGGCAATGCTGACTAAAGAGGGAACACTGCACTGGGAATTCTCCAACATGAGCTGATGCCTGCAGAAAAATAAAGCCAGTGACATATATAAGCAACTAGGACAGAAGGGAGTATGTGATTTAAGTTCCACTGAGACAGATTCCTTGCAACCAGCTTTGTAAACTACTAGCAGGGGCTCAAAAACCTCCAAATTTTGCATTGCTTGTGATGCTCGCACCCTCTAGTGGCAACTTTTCAGGCAGTGTTAGCTACAAGGAAGCTACAAGAATGGCTGTTTGGCATATGCTGTTCACTCAGCATGAAGGCCAAGTCTGCATAGTACTGAATCGGCTTTAAAAATGCCTGCATGTCTTGGAAGTGGAGGGATGAAAGGACTGCCAAATCATGATTCACTGCCATCTTGCCTTGATTGATATCCTAAACAGTTCTCAGGCTACAGTACATCATTAATGTTTCTCAGAGACCATTTACTAGACCAATAATTCTCAGACTTTGGTCCTCCAAATTCTTGAGCTCTTAATTCTTGAGCAGCTTAAGAAATGGCAGCTCAAATATTGAGAATCATTGTATTGGACCAACCATTGCGATCCAAAATGCAAGCTAAGGTGCCTAGAAAGATTCATGGAGAGCAGGGGGAAGGAGGCAGAAAGTACTTTGTTCCCAGCTTCTGAAGGATTTTTTTTGACAGTGAAGAGGTGAATCCTCACCACATCTTCACTGTCAAAAAGATTTGGCTAAAATCTGTAGTGAATTTGTCATTCTACTGTGAACTGAACTCTCTGAAGTCACATGTGACCTCACTCTATATTCACATTTCATCTTTTTATAATATCAGTGAAAAATAAGTTTACATTTAGCTAAGCATTTTCTGTTCTATCCCCTTTGCTCTGGAATGAATCACCAAAGGACTTTGCCTGCCTGTGTCTGACACTGCAGACCTTTTTGTCTCAGGCTGAGAATACAGCATAAATATTTGATTTTGATTTGTTGTGGGGTCAAATTATTCCTTTTTTGCTTGTTTGTTTATCTCAGTTGTCTTGATTCATCACTTTGCCATTTATTTTAAGATCACAGTCCTTTTCCATCTTGAGCAAACACATTTAATCCATATAAAAATAGGATGGCAGTTTTCAGAATGCATACCACTTCTGTGAGACAATGAAGGGTATGTTTTAACTAGGTGTGATTAGACTCAAGAGTAGAACTTTACAAAGTGTTTTTTCGGGTTAGGCAACTTTTGGAGTTGGGAGGCCACCCCCCCCCCCCCACACACACTGCATTTATTGTTGTAGCAGTTTGTTGCTGTGTGTCTTCAAGTTGTTTTTGACTTATGGTGGTCCTAAGGGGGCTTCTTGGCAAGGTTTGTTCAGAGGAGGTTTGCCCTTGCCTTCCTCTATCTTACCTAAGATCACCTTGTGGGTTTCCATGGTTCAGCAGGGATTTGAACCCTTTGGGTTCCAGTCCAACACCCAAACCACTGCACCAATAGCAAAAAGTTACACTACCTTGGCTTTAAAAAAAGATACATGCTGTGCCTTTTCACCTGATGAACTGAATTTTTTGAAGGCTTCTAGACCATGACTTAAGTTCCAGACAAGGTGCATGGGAAAAAAAAAATGTCTTGTTTTAAAGAAAAATAAGCTGTTTGGTCCCATTACCTTGACATCAGCAAATCTGGTGGCATTATCCATGCCAGCGTCAGGGGACCACATGTCTACCACTGGCCATGTGTTACCTTGGACTGAATTGAATGAATTATATCTTTTCCCATAATATCTAACATTAATCTAGTTAGTGTCCCATTGAAACTGATAAACACATTCGTATAATTCCCACTGTACAGTTATAGACCTTTGATACCACTTTACCTGCAATTAATCCTGAGATTTGTAATTTGGTGGGCTACTCATACTTTTCTTCTACAGACTCTCATGTTGTAGTTCAGATAAGTAGACTAGTTCTAGATTTTAAGAAAGCTGATTTTAGTAAACTTAGAGAAATACTGGGGGTGATCTCATGGTCAGGAATACTAAAAGAGAAGGGAGCTCAAGACGGATGGGAGTTCCTCAAAAGGGAGATACTAAAGGAACAATTTCAGACAGTTCCAATGAGGAAGAAAAATAGGAGATGTCTCAAGAAACTGGTGTGGATGACTAAGGAACTTTCTACTGAGCTAAGTTTTAAATGGAACATGTATAAGAAATGGAAAAATGGGATAATCACCAAAGAGGAATTCAAACAAATAGCCAGCACGTGTAGGGATAAAGTCAGGAAAGCTAAAGTGCAGAATGAACTCAGGCTTGCTAGTGAGGTTAAGAACAATAAAAAGGGCTTTTATGGGCATGTCTGTAGCAAAAGGAAGAAGAAGGAAATGGTGGGGCCACAGTGTGGAGAAGATGGCAAAATGTTAACAGGGGACAGAGAAAAGGTAGAATTACTCAACACCTTCTTTGCTTCAGTCTTTTCAGAAAAGACAAAGGGTGTTCAACCTGAGTAGAGTGGAGCAGAGGACAGAATAGGAGAATTTCAGCACAGAATAAGTAAAGTTATAGTACAGGAATACCTGGTTAATCTAAATGAATATAAGTTTCGGGGACCAGATGAATTACATCCAAAGGTATTAAAAGAACTGGCAAATGTAATACCGGAGCCATTGACAATAATCTTTGAGAACTCCTGGAGAACAGGAGAAGTCCCAGCAGACTGGAGGAGGGCAAACATTATCCCCATCTTCAAAAAGGGGGGAAAAAGAGGATCCCAACAATTATCATCCGGTTAGTCTGACATCAGTACCAGGAAAGATTCTAGAGCAGATCAATAAACAGAGAGTCTATCTCTAGAAGATAATTCCATAATCACAAAAAGTCAACATGGGTTTCAGAGAAACAAGTCATGTCAGACAAATATGATCTCTCTCTCTCTCTCTCTCTCTCTCTCTCTTTTTTTTTTTTACAAAAATATCACCTTGATAGATGAAGGGAATGCTGTGGGTATAGTATATCTTGATTTCAGTAAGGTCTTTTGAGACGATTCCCCATGACATTCTTGCAAACAAGCTTGTAAAATGTGGGATAGACCAGTGGGGTGCCACAGGATTCTGTCCTGGGCCCAGTGATATTCAATATCTTTATTAATGATTTGGATGACAGAATTGGGGGCATACTTATCAAATTTGCAGATGACACTAAACTAGGAGGAGTAGCTAATACCCCAGAGGACAGGATCAAAATTCAAAATGACCTGAATAGACTAGAAAGCTAGGCCAAAGCTAACAAAATGAAATTAAACACAGAGAAATGTAAGGTATTGCACTTAGGACGGAAAAAATGAAACACACAGATATATTATGGGGGACACCTGGCTGAACGAGACCACATGTGAAACGGATCTAGGAGTCCAAGTAGACCACAAATTGAACATGAGTCAACAGTGCAATGCAGCAGCTAAAAAGGTCAATGCAATTTTAGGCTGCATCAATAGAAGTGTAGTGTCTAGATCAAGGGAAATAATAGTGGCACTCTATACTGCTTTGGTCATGCCCCACCTGGAATATTGTGTCAAGTTCTGGGCACCACAATTTAAAAAACATGCAGAGAAACTGGAGCGTGTTCAAAGAAGGGCAACTAAAACGTTGAAGGGTCTGGAAACCATGCCCTATGAGGAACGCCTTAGGGAGCTGGGGATGTTTAGCCTGAAGAAGAGAAGATTAAGAGGTGATATGATCGCCCTGTTTAAATACTTGTAGGGATGTCACATTGAGGAGGAAGCAAGCTTGTTTTCTGCTGCTCCAGAGACTAGGACCCGGAACAATGGATGCAAGCTCCAGGAAAAGAGATTCCACCTCAACATTAGGAGAAACTTACTGACAGTAAGGGCTGTTGGACAGTGGAGCACACTTCCTCGGAGGGTGGTGGAATCTCCTTCCTTGGAGGTCTTTAAGCAGAGGATGGATGGGCATCTGTTGGGGATGCTTTGATGGAGTGTTCCTGCATGGCAGGAGATTGGACTGGGTGGCCCTTGTGGTCTCTTCTAAAGGATGGATACATTGCAATTAAAGTACTATTAACCTGTTACAATTTTGCAGTGTGGATACAACTTGCTGAGAGAGAAAAGAACATGTTTCTTACAAAAGAAAAATCCTGTTTCATTAACCTTTTAGTGAAGTGGTAAAATACTTTAGAATTCTTTGAGAAGGTCAATAAACATGTAGATAAAAAGGTTTCCATTGTCAAAAACAAAGCAACCCCCCCCCCAAAAAAAACCAAGTGTCTTTTGAAATGTCCTTTTGCTGTCTGTGCATGGTGACATCTGTTTCTCCCAGATGAATCATTGCATTTTTTTTATTTTATAAAAATATAGGTCGAAGCTAATGGTTTGTCATATACAAGAAGGAAATTCAGCCACTTGCCATGATGTACATATGTCAACATTTTCCTAGCAAGTGCAGGTCCTACAGCCATGGTGGCAAATCTATGGCACGTGTGACTTCTCTGGCATGCAAAGCCATTTCTGAGGGCGTGCAGAGAAGCTGAGGGCCTGTGAGGGTGGCGTGGAAGAGGAGGAACAGGCCCCCACCCTCCCATGCCTTTACCTGTCTACAGGGAAGTCCTGCCCTTGGAAGTCCCAGCCCCAGAGGTCCCATCCCCCTGGAAGCCCCTCTCTGGCACCAGGTAACACCTGGTGCAGGAATGCCTTTGAGTTGGGGCCCTCATTCTCTAAAGGTTTTGCCATCACTGCCCTACAGTATTATCTGTTTCCGTGATCAAACATATCCACTCTTTATCGCTATGATTTCTTTTTTTCAGAAGAACTTAAGCCCCATGCAGGCATCAGCATATAGAAAATTCACAAGGAAGGGAGTATAGTAAATTCAACACCCCACCCACCGCCCTTTCTGTAATAATGTCTGTTGCCTTTTCTACATTTAAGATTAACAAGAAAGATGTTACAAAAATATAGACTATTCCAATCAGGAAATGTAAAAGGAATCTAGGAGACCCAGCATGGTGTAGTGGTTTGAGTGTTGTACTATGCCTGGGCACCAGGATTCAAATCCCCACTCAGTCATGGAAATCCACTGGGTCAATTTGGGCAAGTCATACTCTCTCAGCCTCACAGGAAGGCAAGAAAACCACATGATAGGTTTGCCTTAGGGTTGCCATAAGTCAGAAATGACTTGAAGATACACAGCAACAACAGATGATTCCAGATGCTAGTTTGTAACCTAGGAGGATAAATGTTTCCTGAATTATTAGTGACATATTAAATTGTAACAAAATAATCTAAAATATTCAGTCATGTGTATCTCCTTCAAGAGTTTAAGCTGAACAGTTAATGTCTCCATCAGTGCTAAATATCTATAATTTAGCCTTTCATCTGTCCAAAAATTAAAAGAAACTCTTTTCCAACTTCCAACTGCTTCACACATAGGAGTTTATCAGATGGGAGGAATTTCTCCTTATTTTGGATGGAGCCAATTGGAGCCAATTTGAATTCATGCGAATTTGCTAGTTTAGCAATTGCATTCGGAATGCGTTCAGAATGACTTCCCATTACCCAAAAATGACTGCTTGTTGCCCGAAATTGCGTGAGATGCTTTAATATGAAATACCATAAAACCCATGATTGCATTCGGAATGATGTCCCTTTTGTCGAAATTGCGTGAGATACTTTAAAATGCAATAACACGAAACCCCATGATTGCGTTCGGATTGCCATTAGATTATACTTCCAATTTCCGTTGTCTGATAAACTCCCTAAACCAAATTACAGGCATACCTCTGTAACCAAAACCTCTGACAAAGAAGCTCCCTTTTGCCATCTTTTTATGGGAGCCCAGTCCAGCTCAACTGTCTTTCTTGTCTCCTGTTTAGCTAGAATGTTCCTCCCAGGAGGGCTGGAGAAAACAGACGTTCAGTATTGGATTGCATCCACATGTCAACAGTAAAGCTTGAGCTGAGAAAGAATGGGATTCTACACAATGTAGATTACTGCACTACACTCTTATAGCACAGCTATTCTAATATAACTGCTCTGGCTGCCTCCTGTTGCATTCTGGGATATGAAGTTAAGGGAAGAGCATTTAGAATTATCAGCCAGAGAACTCTTAGGCCTCACTGAACTACAAGCCTCAGAATGCAACAGGAGGCAGCTAGAGCAGTAAAAGTGGAATAGCAGCACTATAAGAGGGTAGTGCGGTAATGTATGTGATCCTACTGTAACTGTGTGTGCTTATGTACAATAGGTAAGGTAAATAGCTGTCTCCAGAATCACTTTCTGAGCAAACATGAAACAGAAGCAAAAGGGAAAAGCAGATTCCTCTGTCTCACCAGCTGTCCCTGCAAGTGGAAAAAACACAGATCTAATAAGTCTCACAACCAAAATGGAAGTCATAAGAAAAGTGGATCCTGTCTGGGGGGTGGGGGGTGGGGTGGGGTGGGGTGTCCCTTGAGATATTTTGGTAGAAGCTTTGATAGCGTCTCTAGAAGATTCAAAATGTTTTTATTTACTAATGTAAGACTTTCCTGACGTGATTGTTTCATTTCACATGTGCACATTGTTAGTTCTGAATAAAAGGTTTGCTGAAACATGTTGACCTGCTCTTCTTTTTTGTGGTGTAGGAACATACTCCTGTATTGCAATTGTGCTTGTTAAAGCTGGATGTCGAAGTCTTAGACTAGTGCAATGCACTCTACATGGGGCTGACCTTGAAGTGTTGAAGCTACAGCTGAAGCAAAATGCAGCAGCCCGCCTAGTGTTCGGTGCACATTTAAAGACCACATAACCCACTTTAAAAGCCAATCAGCTATCTCAAGTGATAGGGCTGGCAAGCAGGGTGCTACAGATGAAATCACCATCCCCCCCCCAGCATGTAATAATCTGATAAGGATTTTGCTAGTAAGAGTGGGCTGTTCATGTCATGCTGCAACATTCTGGTCATCAGCACCACAGACCTCCTTTCTTCAGGTTGGGTGACTGTCTTTTAAGGTAGGTTTCAGGAGCATCTGACAGCAAGGCAATGGTGCCATGGTCAGAAATGTGAATAAGAAGTAGTTACTAGGTCATAGTTGATCTTATGCCATCATGACTGTTTTACAGTGTGCCAACCAATGAAATGGACTGCCCTCTGAATTCATCCAGTTTAACAATTACAATTACAATAACTTTATTACAGCCATTTGGCCAGCACACCAGTTTAACAACTGTTTTTGTACTGCCAAATCCAAAAATAAGATTAAGATGAACTTTATGGTTTCAACACACATGCCTGTTAATCAATGAAGAGAGTAGGGGTGTAATTTTTTTGTTAACTTCATTCTTGAAGGAAGCAAGGGATGATTTAAGTAATTTCCTTCCCAGTGAGGGAAAGTCTTCAAAAATTGTGGTTGGGAAAAACTGCAGTTTGTGAACTGTTCTTCACAAAATGTGCCCCCCTTTTTTCTACCGGAAACATCATTTTCTGCACTGGAAATAGTATATCTGCACACAAATAGTTTTATGTGCTGAAAATTTTGCTTCGTATGCAGGAAATGCATTTTCTGCAGGAAAAAAATTGCAAATTTTGCACAAAATACGTCCTGAACAGCAAAAATTCTCATCAGTCCAAGATATTTTCTGACATTTTCTCAAATATTTTTAATTTTCTTTCCATCCCTAGCCTGTAGTTGTTTGTGGTTATATTTGTAAACAATGCATTAACTTTTCTCTTAAGTATGGCACAGCTGGTGGGTATCACCTTTTTTCTTTTCTCTGTAAAAGAGAATCTTACAGGCTTGTGTTAGAAGCTATTGCCAGAGAACTGTTTGCAGCCTTGCAAATACATCAGTTAAATTGACAATACCTCTGTGAAGCCTTAACTTAATAATCAAGGTTCAAGATAAAACAACAGAGTGCTGGGATTCCTAGAGGGTGATTTAATCCTTTTAAAATCATCCTCCTTATGTTCTTTCTGTAATAATCCCTTTTTTTTCTTCAGACATTTTTAGCTCAAACAGTAATGGAACAGATGTGTTTTTCTCTTCAAAGATGTGAAACACACTTGTCATTGTTCTGCACTAAGAACAACAAGAAGAGTTGCCTGTGATCAGCCTTTCTTCTTCATGGAGTTGTTACTAGTGGTGCTTTCAACTGATGGTAAAATTGGCTTAATGTTCCGTGGGTCTTTCATTTCTTCACTAGCTGAGCACAGTGAACATAAAAGGAAATGTGTTGTTCCTCCTTGATTGAAGGAGAAAAAGATTGAAAAGGGAGGATAACAAAATGACCTTTCATCTATGAAAGTGAATGAGAAAACGTGTGCCTATCTTATTGGAATTATGTTTAGTTGAAACAAACCCTGAGAAGTATTTTTACTGATTGCCCTTCCACATTAGAGGGGTTGCAGAATACATGATGAGTGTAAGCAGGATTGGCCCAAGATAATTTGCTGTCTGAGGTGAAAATATAAATCACACCCCTTCCAGTTCCATGTACAAAAGGTGGCAGGCCTGAGAGCTTTCTTCAACACTAAGCAGTGGGAGACTTTTCCTCCCTTGCACCTAAGGCAGCAGGCTAACTTAGTATAAAGTGTAAATTTAGTGGCAAATAACTCTCTTCTCTAACCCTTGCAATTGGCCTTGCAGAACTATTTGAGTCAACTGCCTTAATCTGCCTAATTGAAAATCTGGCCCTAGATGTAAGGGGCCTCCTGGCAAGAGCCGTGAGATATAAACAATAATAAGTCCTAGGAACCAGTCCCAAGGCAATGTGGTTCACATGGTTCTGGCCATCCAGGACAGAGAATGAAAAGTGTGCCAGATTGGTCAGCTAGCCAGAATTCTAGGGAACAGACAGGATCAGAGAGCCAGCTCCCTTTCACCTTACACAATTATAACATACAATTCCACTTTAACTTCCATCATTCTTTCCTATGGAAACTGGGATTTGCCGGTTAGGGAGGGACATTCAGAATCATTAGCCAGAGAGATGTAGTGTTTCCCTAAAGTACAAACTCCAGGATTTCAGAGGGTGCAGCCATGGCAGTGAAAGCATAATCATAGTGCTGTACGTGTATAGTATCAAAGGACTCTGGAAAAAGAAGCAGCAGCTTAGAGCTTACTGCAACAATCCTACTAGCTGACAAGCAAAGTTTGCATAGGATTATGATATTCATCATGACTAATTTTAGCCGTATTGGTGCTACTTTTTTTCTCATTAATGAAAAACAAACAAAAATAATTTACCATTGGGAAGTAGAATCCTATTCCAAATGCAGAAGACCACAATGTCTGCGTGTGTGTGTGTGTGTGTGTGTGTGTACCTTCAAGTCACCTGTTGACCTATGATGACTCCATGAATTTCATAGGGTTTTCTTAGGCAAGAATACGCAGAGGTGGTTTTGCCAGTTCTTTCCTCTGAAATATAGCTGACAGCACCTGGTATTTTTTGGTGGTCTCCCATCTAAATATTAAATAATAATAATGATAATAGCTTTATTTTTATCCCACCTCTCTGTCGAAGACAATCGAGGTGGCTAGGGCTGACCCTGCTTAGGTTCCAAGATCAGATGGGAACTGGTGCTTTTAGGGTATTTAGGCCAGAAGACCAAGACCACTATAGCAAAAACCAGCATCCTGTTAGTGACTTATGTATGCATACACCCATCTTACACTTGCATATGGCTGTGTGGGCATTATACATTTTGTACTCTCTTCCTCCCAATGCAATGTCAAAAGCCATCCAGGATTCACCATGATGCTACAATACCCACCCGCTTCTGCCATTCCATTATTTGTGGAGAGCAGAGGGGAGTGGAGAAACATTTGTTATGGTTCTACAATAACAGGACTTTTGTCTCTGCCTATATGGATTGCATTTCAAGGAAACTGCATTCCATAATGCCAGAACAAAACCCCTCAAAGGGTTCCCCCCTCATTTTGAGAAGGCCTTTAAAACAAAATCCTACCATTCCTTTATCCCACTTACCATCAAATTTCAATTCCCTTCTGTCTCACATATTAGATCCAGTTTTTGTTGCTGTCCATGTTGTAGAGTAAAGCTGAGGTTTTATTCAGCTCTGAATGGTTGGGTTGGATGTGAGTTTAGATGAGGTGCATTTGTTGAAAACACAAATTCTTTAAGAAATATAAAGTCTACCCTATGTGTATGTGTGTATGTGCGCATGTGTGTGTGCTTGTGTTTGAAGCCTTTCGTGGCAAAAACTCCGAACTTAAATTGTGGTGAATTAATTCTCATTTGTACCAGGGATCTTCTCAATTGATTGATAATAGAAAGGGAAAGTATCCTATCATGTGATTCACGTGCCTGTTTCCCAAATCCTTCTAAACACTTGCTTAGCACAGCTATTGACAGGCTTTTTCACAAACACTGAGCTCTTAAGCTGCTCCTACTTTCTAGCAAGAGGTTAAAGGATTTATCAAAGCTCCAAATGAAAGCCATACTAACTGGATTAACTGCTAACATGGATTTAGCCTTTGAGTTGGATTAACCCCAATCACTCCAAGCAGGGGGCTTCTTTTCTTTTCTTTTCTCTTTTTTTTAATTCTTTCTCTCTCTCCTTTCCTCCCTACCTTCTTGTTTTTTCCCCAGGACTGCCAAAATTGAGAAAAAAATGGCATAGGAACAAAATTCAGGCAATGCAGACCATGCAATGAAGATTTGAAATCTATAATGTACTTGTTCAAAAGAAGCAAGGATGAAGTGGTGCAGAACTTAAGAATGTGTCCATATCACATTTTAATGTGAGTACAGATTATCTTGATGCCCAGTGTGGTGTAGTGGTTTGAGTGTTGGACTATGACTCTGGAGACCAGAGTTTGATTCTGAGCTCAGCCATGAAACTTATTGGGTGACCTTGGGCAAGTCACATGCTCTCAGCCTCAGGGGAAGGCAATGGCAAACAAATTTTCCAAGTCTATGATTCTATTCTATCATTCTAAATCTTGCCAAGAAACCCCTGTGATAGGGTTTGCCTTAGGGATGCCAGAAGTCAGAAATGACTTGAAGGCACACAGTAACAAGAACAAACAGATTATCTTGCCTTCTACAAGGCTGCATTTCTATGTTACTTTCCTGTTTTACAAAAATAATGATTTAGTCCATGAAGCTGTGGTGGGGTCACTGCATTTCTTGAAGGAAGTTTATTCATTTTAAGTCATTTCTATCCCATGCTTTATGCAATAGGCTCTCAAATTGGCTTACTAAGTAAGTACTGTGACTATTCCTGCCCTCTGGCTTACAATCTAAATTTAAGGACTTTATTACACAGCCTCCGGTGCCCAACTTACATTTTGGGCTCAAATATGGAAGTTAAACTCACTTTATCAAATGGACATTTTCCTCAAAATGGCTTCTTGTTCCTTCCAGTGTTGAATTTGGGCCCTGTAGGTCACTTTGGCAGCCTTTTTTTCCAATTCTGAATCTTCCGATTTGGAAAAATGGCTGCCAAAGTGACTTATGGGGCCTGAATGCAACACTGGAGATAATGGAAAGCCATTTTGAGGAAAATATTAGTGCGATAAAATCAGTGTGACTTCTGAATTTGAGACCAATTTGGAAGAGGTAAGTCGGGCACCAGAGGTGGTGTGATAAAGCCCTAAAATGGCACACATACAATAAAACAGGGATGAAGAATCTTCAGTCCAAATGTGTTCCCACCCAGTTTACATACCTTTTCCAGCCCTTTTGTTGATTTTTTAAAAAAGAAGAAGTTACCTAAAACTGAAGAGAATTTGCATGAAAATGAGTGCCACATTGCAACTTGAGAAGGTTTTGCATGCAATAACAATTTTGGTTAGCAGATGGAGAAAGTTTTTGCATAGAATAGCAGCTCTGGTTTGCAGTCTTGGAAGGTATTGCCTTAAGGCATACTCCTGAGACCACTTGGGTAAAATTGAGCTGTACTTTGAAAGTTGTTGCATCAGGGTGAGAGATGGCATGGCAAGAGCTAGATGAAATCTTACCAGTTTGGACATGTTCCCACCACCCATTAAAAGTAGAGCACACTCAGGCAGAACTGAGCTGTGTGTTGAATTTTTAGTGGGAAAATGTCCATACTGGTAAGGTTTTCCTCTGACTCTTTCCATTTTGCTTTGGATCCATTTGTGCCCCTTACCCACCATTGCAATGCAATCCTTGAGACTCTTCTCAAGCTGGAAATTGGATCACAAGATGTAAAGTGTCCTCAATTCTGGAATAAGGGACAAAGAGGGAGGGAGAAAAAGGCAAATATATGTTACAAAATTTATCATGAGCAGCTGGCCAAAATCAGCTGGTGCCCTTGCAGATGTAGGGGAATGACCTTGCTTCTTTCTCTTCTGCTCTGCTGTCTGCCAGAATGCTGGCTACTAGGTGAGAGTTCAGGGAGATCCAAAGGCAAATAAGCTTTTTGTGGAGGTGATAGAATAGCCTGACGTTTCCTCAGTGAACACAGTATTGAAGTTGTCTAGCTGTCTGTGTCATCTTGTGCTACCAAGGCTATGCTTACTGGTGAGAGTTGCTTCACACATCAAATGAAAACAAAATTGTTTCTCCCCATGTGAGGAGTTAATTTCCCAAACAACTACAGCCAACACTCATGGCTTGGTAAGTGCACGACTTTGCTTCTTCCACTTGCAATCACATCTTGAGCAAGTTAATACTAAAGTTTTACATGTAAAAGCAAAGCTTTACATTGGCAGACTTAAAAAGTCAAAAACAATGTGTGAGGTTGTTCCAAATCAGGTGGTAAAACCAGAGGAAATTGGATCCAGTGCTCTTTATAGAGATTACAAATAACTAGATACTTGTATCAGATTATTTTCTCCAGTAATAAAAATGTAACAAATTTACATTATTGTAACCTCACAAGGGAGAACAGTTTCTTTGCTCTGCAGTGGTTATATTTAGCTAAGTGTCATAGGCCCTAAACAGATGGGCACAAAAGGGTGCCCTGATCATGTGCTAGGGTTGCCTCGGGGCAGAGCGTATACACTCCCCGCAACCCTAGCATGTTATTGGAGCATCGCCGCTACTTAGCACCATTTAAATGGTGTACGTAACGATGCCGTCACAGCTGTGCAGCGTCTACATGGTGCTGCACAATTGTGATGTGCTGAAGGCGCCACCTGTGCTTTTTGCTTTGCAACTGTGACACAAAAAGGAGCAGGTGTTTGTCACTTCTTTTTCTTCTGCCCACCTTCACTGTGCCGTCTAGTTGCTATGGCGATAGTGCACAGAAGAAAAAGGAGGCTTCAGACCGCCCTTTTCAGGTGGTCTTTAAAGCCCCAATGTTATGGGTGCATTGTTTCACTATATTATAGATTATGATGGAGAAATATCACAAGCAGTGCCTTGTGTTCTGTCTCATTGTCTGCTGAGGTTACAAGAAGATGGAGAAGGGAGTGTGTTTTATGTCAATGATACTCAAAGTGGTGGTCTGTGGGTAGATGCTGGTCCCATAGTCATCTATTACAGTCCCTGATGAACTTCCAGGAGTGAAAGAAAGAATTGCAGTCAATGGGCACAAATATGGTTTGTTGTTGTTGTTATGTCACTTCAAGTAATTTGTATGATGACCCGAATCATGGTGTTTTCTTGGCAAGTTTTCTTAGGAGGCTTTTTTTTGCCATTGTAATCCCCTGAGGCTGAGAGAGTGTGACCTACCCAAGGCCACCCAGTAGGTTTGATGGCCAAGATGGGAATCAAATCCTTGTCTCCAGAGTTGTAGTCCAACACTCAAACAACTAAACCACTCTGGCTCTCAAAATAATCTGTATTCGCATTAAAATGTGATACACATTACACACCAATTACACCATGTTGGTGTCCTACAAATATGGTACTGGTCCCATGAAATCACTATTTTATAACACATGCAAGGGGCTTGTGGTATCCACACAATTTTTAGAAAAGGTAATTCAAAATAGTGGTTGAGATCCTACGATGGTATTGCATAAGTAAATCTCTGTATGTGGAATTGTGCATTGATTGTGCTGAATGACATATTACCTCACTGAACATAGACTCAAATGAACATGTGCATCCACATGCATGCAACATGTCCATGATCCTGCACTGAATGAGCACGGGCATCTGGAAGCACAGTGACATGATATGTGCAATGCTGTTTCCACAAACTTGAACTGAATGAAGACATTTCACACCAGACAAAAAATTCCATAATGGAATTTAGCCAATTTTTTTTTTTTACATCGAGAAACAAGATAAGTTCAAAAAGTAGGCCTGTAAAGTTTATCTTATGTCATTTTCTCATCAACAAGAAATCTGAAGCAGGATAGTTGAGATTATGAGAGGTTTTGCATATGGGTTTTTTTTTTTTTTTTTTTTGGTTTTGGTTTGTTTTTTCAGCATATTTGCAAAAAATGCACAAAATCCCTCATTTCTGCACAAAAACACTGTTGGGAATGTTGGTAAAGAATTTTTGCACAAATGATGTTTTTCCCTTCAGAAAACAATTAAAAATACAACTCCCTTCATTACACTAAATCATTTTTAAAAATATTTTTTCTTCATCAGAGGCAAGAAAGATGCTGAGTAATTTATTTATTTATTTATTTCCAGGATTTATATCCCGCATTTCTCCCACAATGGGATTCTTTTCCTTACTAATCAACTATAACAGTAACTTCTGCGGCATCAATACGTAATCATAAGTAAATATGAGTTTAAGAATAACTTTCCAAGTGCTGACACTATAAAGTGCTGAAGGGGGCTGTGAAAATTTCCTTCTTTACAATTATTAAGGCTATGTAAAAATGTAACCACTTATCCTCAAAAAAAAAAAAAAATCTTTTTAAAATATACTCCTCTTCCCTCTAACTGAGAAGCATAGATGGGAACCCCTTTTTGATACTTCTCCTTCTGATTTGGTCAGCCTTCACTTGGAAAACTGTGCTCAGTTCTGGGCACTACAAGTCAAAAAGGAGGTTGACAAACTGGAGTGTGTTGAGGAGGGTGACCAGAATGGTGAAGGGTCTGCAAACCATGACCTATGAGGAGAGACTTAGGGAGTAGAGTATGTTTAGCCTGGAGAAGAGAAGGTTAAGAGGTGATAGGATAGCCCTGTTTAAATAACTGAAGGGATGTCATACTGAAGATAGGGCAAGTTTGTTTTCTTCTGCTCCAGAGACTAGGAACAGAACAATGGATTCAAGCTACAGGAAAAGGAATTCCACTGAAACATTAAGAGGAAATTTCTGACAGTAAAAGCTGTTGACTGTAGAACACACTCCCTCAGAGAGTGGTAGACTGCTTTATCACACTAGGGGGCAAACAGGATTTAAATGAGAGTTAAACTAGAGAAAACCAGGAAATGCTGTGTGATAAACATCAGACATTTCCTGGTTTTCTCTAGTTTAACTTTCATTTAAATCCTGTTTGCCCCCTAGTGTGATAAAGCAAAGATCTCCTTCTTTGGGGGTCTTTAAACAGAGGTTGTATAGCCTCTGTTTAATCTGCCAGGGATGTGTGTGCTTTGATTGTATATTCCTGCATGGCAGGAGGTTGGACTGGATGGACCTTGTAGTGTCTTTCAACTCTATGATTCTATGATGCTTTCCCCCCCTATTCTATTCATCGTACTGCTATGTCTTTAGTATTTTTTCTCTCTGATGATAAACCCAAACTTCTCTTTCCAGCTTCTACTACTAAAACTCTAATCCTGTTTTATTATTTCACAGCTTGTTTACTTCCATTATTTCACAGCTTGTTTGCTTTCTGGATTTCATTGATCAGCAAGCAGTCTGTGTTCATTCAATTGTTACTTGAATTAATTTTGTGTGCAATTCTGACCATATAAAACCTTTTATTTGAAAAAAAAAATTCTCCCTAGCAAGCTGTTTTCTTATGTATCCAAAGACTTCATCTACACTGCAGAATTAATGCAATTTGACACTACTTTAATGGCCATGACTCAATGATCTGGAATTCTGAGATTTATAGTTTTATGTGCTAGTTAGCCTTCTCAGAGAGCTCCAGTGCCATTACAAATCACAGGAGAGTCATGACAGTTACAGTGGTGTCAAAATGAATTAATTCTGCAGTGTGGCAGCACCTTAGGTCCACTTTTCAGTGTCCTTAGCCTCACTCCCTCCACAGAATCTAAACATATTGCAACTATAAAGAAAAAAAAAACCTCTCCTGCCTAGAGCTGCTTCCATGTTTGAGCTTCCATTCCATTGCTCAGCAGTTTTCCTTTCTCCTATCCAACATAGCTGGCCCCTCCTCACCCCCCCCCCCCCCCAAATCACTACATAATTGGTGGAGGCTAGTCTGAGAGATGACAAAAACAACAATCGAGAAGATAGATAGGATGTCAAAAACTCAAGGCAGTGACGTGGTGGGTGGCAGCTGTAGAAGTATACTGGGTGGCTGCTAACACTGCCTGCAGTGTACACTCATTTTTATAGTTTTTTTGTGGGGCTTTCAAGCTATGTGGCCATGCTCTAGAAGAGTTCCTTTCTGTGGCTGGCATCTTCAGAGAATGTTTACCTGGAAAAGGATTGGGTATATATATCCTGTGTGACCCTGGGAAGGAAGGAGCAATTTGCATGTGTATTGTTCTGTTGCTAATGGCAGTCCTCAGGGTAGGAGAATGTGCAAGAGAGGATTAATGTCTGCTAACTGGTGCTCATAGTCTGCTGGGAATCCCCTGGCCTTAGGCTGTTTCTCATTTGCATAGGTTGAGTCTTGACCTTGCTGTCCTTCAGGACTGGGAGCCAAGCCTTGTTTACCCTCAGGGTTACCTCTTTCCTGTTGAAATTGTCCAGGTGTTTATGGATTTCAATGGCTCCCCTGTGCATTCTGACATGATAGTTGTTGGCATGGTCCAGAATTTCAATGATTTCACTGAATCCATAATTTAGCATCACTCCAGAATGATACAGTACCAGGGCTGGGGCTAATAGAAATTGGTGGTTATTGGCAACCTAACTCCTCAATTCCACTGTTCTCCTCTTATGCAGGTGGATGCTACTATTCCAATGGAGCATAAAACTTTGTTTTCCAACATATCACCACCACCATTCACGCTCCATCCATCAACTTCCATCTGAAAAAAATCTCACTCTGCCTAATGACCAAACTGGCCTATATGGCTATCTTATAGATCAGTATTTCTCAACTTTGGGTTCGCTGATCTGGGACTACAGTTTCCCAAATCTCTAGCCATTGGCCATGCTTGCTGAGGCCTCTGAGGTGTGAAAACCAAAGTATCTGGATTAACAGAGTCTGAGAACTACTGATCTAGATAAATCATTAATAAAATTCTCTTAAAGGGGGATTTTGAAATAATAATAATAATAATAATAATAATAATAATAATAATAATAAAAGGCCACAAGACTTAGGGTTACTTGCATCCCAACTAACTGATCACAATGGATTCCTAGCCCTCTAGGTTGTTCATGCTGACTTTAAACATTGTGTTTCCAATGGGGTGGTGGTGGTGATGGTGGAATAAAATGCACCCACAAACTTTCAAAATCTCTGCTTTGCTTTATAGACATGCAAAATACTATTTGCAGAATTCCATAAGGTTTGGCACTTGGCATTTTACAGCTTGGTGCTGTCACATTTCTTTTAAATGAAATGTTAAAATAAAGGACATTTTTCAACTGTAAAGCCATCAGTGAGATTACTAAGGACAATGCAGGAAAAATAAAAACCCAAAGTATGGTAGATGGCATACCAGTAGCCCTTGGAACATCACTGGCAATCAGCAAAGTTGTGTACGGTTTACAGCAGAAAGTACATATTGTCAAACATCAAAATATTATGCTTCTTTTCTCTTTTACTTTAATGCTGTATTTTAAATATAAACATATAAAACAAAACAAAAAGATATCAAAATATTCAAGGAGGTGCTTGGCCTGAAATGTTCTTGGTCTGACCCAGTTCCCAAAAGCCGAGCATAATTTTGTCACTGTTGCTTGAAAGAGGTTTTTTTTTGTGTGTGTGTGTACTGTAAATTGCCAATTTGCAGGATAGCATTTCTGATTTCTGATCTTTTTTTCCAGATTGTTGATAGAACTATGTCAATGAAAAGTGTGGAATTTTCAAGTGGTGAACTCCTGGCAGTCATGAAGTTCCTTTTCCTGCAGAAGAAAACTGCAAAGGAAATCCATGAGTGTATGATGCATGAGACTGAAGATGCAGCAAGGTCTGGGAGGACTTGAAAAGTGTCAGCTCCCAAAATTGTTGAGCATGTCCATGACCTGATTTTGGCAGATTGGCAAATCTCAGCTAAAATAATTGCTGAGACACTAGAGATATCCCAGGAATGCATTGGGTTTATAATTCATGACCAGTTGGCTATGCAGAAGCTGTCAGCCAAGTGGGTGATGAAATATTTGAATACTGACCAGAAATGAAATCTTTTTCTGCGGCACTTTGATTGGATCAAGTGATAATCTTTTGGAATGACTTGTCACTGTTGATGGAACATGGTTACATCACTATGATCCAGAGACCAAACAACAGTCCTTGCAGTAGTAGCATTCAGGTTCTCCATGACCAAAGAAATTCAAGATTGAATTCATGAAAGTAGCAGTAAATCCAAGGTCAGAAGGAAAGGACATGGCCATATTTATGGGATAAGGAAGGTATTTGGATGGCTGACTATCTTCAGAAGAGACAAACAGTTAATGCAGAACACTACTCTAACTTCCTGTGCTGATAAAAAGAGGCACTGAAGGAAAAATGCTGAGGCAAGCTGCAGAAAAGTGTTTTTGTAGGATGATAACCTGCTTGCATAGTTCTCATTGCCAGATATATGGAGAGCCTGGCTTGGAGTGCACTCTCCCCATAACACGAGCTTCAGCTGATGGACAATTGACTCCCAAGGGTTATAAAGTGCAGAAACAAATAAAGAAAATGAAAATGTACAAGTGTGACCCATCTCCCTGCCCCCAGTAGCAATGAGAACTATACAAGCAGGTTAACAACAGTTACTGCAAAGTTACTGCAAAAAGTACCCAGCAAGGTCACTAATACCAATGGGGCTTTCTAGATTGGCAAAAAGAAGTGTGTTCATGGCTGCATGAAACTCTAGCCTTTAGATGAGAAAAAGGGAAAGTGTGTCTTTGAAAATGCTTTTTTTTTTTTTGCATTTTAGGGGAGAAAAAGCGCCTTTAAAAAGGTGCTGGTTTTCCCAGCTTCTTTTTTAAAAACTGCAGAACAGCACAGCTTCATCTAAAGGATGTGGTGCAGCTGCTAAGCATTAAGGAAAAGGCAACTTCATGTCACACTTTCCTGCCAATCTAGAAAGCCCCAATGAACTCTTTTGAGCTTCTGGACAGCTGCTAATGCTCTGCCATGATACTCTTCTGTTGGGGAGATCCATCTCACTACAAGTTTCCTGTTCTGAGAGAGAAGTAACCTGCACAGCCTAGCAGCCACTGCACAAATGATTGAATAATGCTATCTTTACCTTGCAGAATTTTCATCTGGGATTGCATAGGCCCTGAAATCCTCAGGAGAGGCCATTGTCGCAATCCTTTGCTGGCTGTTCTTAGATTCTAGTGCTCATTTCCAAGGGAGGCCAGAATGGACCCTCCTTGCTGTCCTTCTGTTAAGAGGCAAAAGCCTTTTTATTCTGACAGGCATTTAAAATAGATTTAAAAAAAGATTAAGTTAATCTGCACTGATTTAAAGTGAATTGCTTTTAATTGCTTTTTATCATTTCAATTGCATTTTATCTCTTTAAGTATGAGTTTAAATGGTTTTAATACTGTGAGTAGCTTGATTCCATTTTAATGCTCACTTTTGGCATGTTTTTAGATGCATTGTTCTGTTTAAAAGTGCAAGCTGCCTTGAGTCCCAATTTTGGGAGAAAGGTGGGATATAAAGAAAAAGAGGGAGAAGGAGCAACAGCAGCAGCAGCAACAGCAGCAGCAGCAGCCACCACTACCACCATCACAAACTATTACACTGGTCTCTACAGGCCTCTAAACAACTTAATGCACTCATTTATATGCTTACTTGCTTATTTAAATATTTCTATCCCACCCGCTATCATGAGATCTCAGATATCATAACAATAGCAGATAGTGAAATTGAAGCTTTATAACTACATTCATCACCATTGTTCCAAAAATGCAACTCATTACAATGGTACTTTCAATAGATCTTGGATCCAATCTAGGCCTGAATCCTATTTTGTGGAATGATGGGTCAATACATAAATAAATAAATAAACCTCTTTGATTCAATGGACCTACTTGAACTGGACAAATAATAGGACTAAGGCCATAATGTTGTTGCTTCTTGTTTCACAAAAAGCTCTCTCTCTCTCTCTCTCTTTTTTTTTTTTTGCAGCAGCCAGAATCATGAACAAATCACTACAATCAAGAAGCACTGAAATATATAACTGATAATATGTTTAATCCTTATCTCACTGATCAAGACATTATGAAGATATTGATATCTATCTATATAAAAATATAGGCAGAGATCCTACCTTGTGCTGACAAAGGATAAGTCTTGCTTGCTGCTTTCTTCAGTGGGCAATCAGTTGCTGGGGGAGATGCTGGATGCAGCTCCATGAGCACCGACTAGTTGTGCCCCAAACCTACTCCCACTTAGATGGATCATATTCAGTGGGTCCAATACAGCTGAAAGGGTCTGACATGAGACCACAATTGTAACACAGGCAAATTGAATAAGAAGTATACAAGAAAAGCAACCGAGGCTGCATCTGCACTGCAGAAATACGGTTATGCAATTTAACACCACTTTAACTGCCATAGCTCAATGCTATGGAATTCTGAGATTTGTAGTTTGTTGTGTCACCAGAGCTCTCTGACAGAGAATGCTAAATATTTCAATTGAGCCATGGCAGTTAAAGTAGTTCAAACTGCATTATTTCTGCAGTGCAAATGCAGCCAGAGAAGAAAACCAACAGTGAAAAACAAATTGGAGAAGAATGCAAACAGGGTAGGCACTTAATTTAGTGGAAAATGTAAACTCCACCAAACTAGGCCATTTATCTGGTGAATAAAATTCCTTCTTCTTTCCATCAACTGGCAGTTAACATTTGTTCATAGTAAATTTCCTGTAGAACAATAGGGAAGCATGGGTGGGGAAGCAAGCGAAAAACAGAATGGCTGTGCATAGGGTCAGTCCTCTTTTTATGGCCAGAAAGTGGACCTTGTAGAAGACTGATTCCTGAAATCCCTCCCCAAAGGCCCAATCACACAAATATGGGTGTTCCAGAAAACCACTGCTTAGCATAGTTGGAAATGCTGCTGAGAATCCCACCACTATATCAGTAAACAGTCTTCCCTTCTTCACCCTTCATCATTGTGAGTACAAGCAGGGTGTCCATCTAGCAGGGACACCTGGACTTCAACAGGTTGTTCTGAAGTATTCTTATGGTGAGTAACCAAAACATTCCTAAGTTTTTTCTGCTGTTCTTCTCTCTCTTTCTTCCCCCTTCTCTCTTTGACCATTTCTGTCAGTCACCTAGCTATTTCTTTTATTTATTTTACTTCTTTTTGCTGACACAGATCTTGAGAGTGATTAATGATTTGGCACATAAACTAGTAGCTTTGTCAATGAATTAATCTCAGCATGCAGGAAGGCATGGCCCTAGCAATTCCCTATCAATTGAGAGGGCAAGACAAAAATGCTTTCATACAGGTTGGGGGGGGGGGACTATGTGCAAGGAACAAAGGCCTTTGTAGCAATAAAAGAGAATCTGCAAAATCAGCAGGGAAATTATTGTTCTTGCAGACAGGAATGGAATTCATTCATCATCTTTATTTCCTAAAATCAAGGTTTTCAAGCAACTAATTAGGCAGAGCTGGTTTCCATGTTAAGGCTTGCATCTTTGGGACATGGGGTGTGTTTAGGTCTATCAGTTATGAGAATGTGTCTGGTGTAAAAGTGCCTTGGTTAAGCATTTTTGGAAGGGAGCTGAAGCCCAGGGAGGTCACTTCAAGGAAATTATTCTATAAGCAACATAAATTACACTTACACTTTTCTTTTCTTTTTTAGTGAACATCACATTTTCCTCTGTGTTGAATGTGTTGTGAACCATATATTAAACACTAGCTTATAAAAGCCAAAGAATCCATGTGTGTATGTGCAAGTGCCTTAAGCTACCAGTGAACAAACCTATGGTGACTCTATCAATTTCATATGGTTTGTTTCTTAGACAAAGGATAGTCAGGGTTGGTTTTGCCCATTCCTTCCTCTGAAATTCATACTCCTTTTTATGCATGAGTGTGCAGGAGAGAATACAAGATGCTATTACTTTTTATAACCTCCAAAGAATGTTCAGCTTTAGAATTTACCAGTCTTAGCCATCATAGCTTGTAGTAATGAATGCTGGAAGATATGCTTCAGCAGTTTCAAGGGAGGCCCAAACCTCCCCCATCTCAAGTCCAGAGGTTTCAGGTGTGGTGACAAGGCAAGACTATTCTTCTATCACCATGCTGTATAGGTGAACAAGCTGGAGAGATATTTCTTGGCTATAAAAGGATTTGCTTTGGAAATTCTTTTATTATTATTATTATTATTATTATTATTATTAAATTTTATTAGATATTCAATAAAAAACATGCAAACATACATACAAATATACAAAAAAGGACAATTTCCATACATCATATATACATCACAAACACAAATCCATACCTAACCCACATTCACCCCCGCTTTCATCAAATGGCAGTGATGGCCCTCTACATTCTACACTCCACTTCCAAAAACTTCTTATCTACCCTTATTCCTTTCTCTCTTATCTTCTTATTTCCTTCCTCCGTCTATCCTCTTCCTCCTTTCTTCTCTCTACTCCTTCTTACCCTTATTTCTGTCCCTAATCCAACATTCCCAATAACCCCCCTATCCCTGACCTTCAATCACTTACTCAAACCTTCTATAACATACACGTATACATTCTTGACAATCTTCATCCTTCATTCATACCTAACTTCCTTTCCATCTTCTGCTGATTTGCTATTCCCGTTGTTAGTTACTTTCCACTGTTAATAGGTTAATGTTGATCTCATCTGCTAAATTTATCATATCTTCAATCCTATTTTCTCTAAGACTCTGTCACGTAAAGATATCTTATCATTTTTTCAACTGCAATTTGTCTCTCTTCCCATGTCCATGGGAGAACAAAAAGTTTAGGGGGAATGAATTTAGAAAGCACACAGTGATGTAATAGAACAACAATGTATTTACTTAAATGTTAAAAAACACCTAAACTGGCTGGTGAGCCAGTCAGTTCTGTGCTAGGTAAACTGCAAATCACACAAGTAATAATTCCCCTGTGTCTCATAACATGGGGAAAAAATGATACAATTGGAAGAGACACATCTGAGGCTAAATTACAAGGGATAATGCAGTTTGTTCAAGACAAATAAAAATACCAAAAATGAGACCAAAAACTGCAAGTCACACAAGTAACAATTCTCCTGTGTCTCATAATATTGAAAAAAAGAAAATGTACATCCAGTGCAAAGAGACTGAATTACATTGGATAACGCAGTTGGCTCATTACATGTAAAAAAATCATAACCAAGACCAAACACGTTTCAACGGAAGCGTCTTCATCAGTGGTCATACATGACTGTGGAAATAAAATGAATAAAAGTCATATACAATAAAAAAATACAGAAGACCATGTAGCATTCAGTCCATTTGGTTTCTGGGTTTGAAGAGTGTAAATCCAAAACATCCAACGTTGAATGAAATGTTGAACCATTGGTGCAGTCATTCTTCTGCATTCGGATACGGACATTAGATTCTGGACAATAGAAAGAGTTTCGGGTACTGGAATACACCTCGAAAGAAAACTCAGAAAAAGAGAACTGTTTTGGATTTACACTCTTCAAACCCAGAAACCAAATGGACTGAATGATAACTGCAATTGGACTGAAGTTTTGTAACTGTTGTATAATATGTTTGTTTGTTTGTTTGTTTTTGCATGCCTGCCTTAGTGTGTATTTATGGTTTGGTGGATTTTGCTATCATATTGTAATAATGGCACAGGTCATTATTACTTTCAGGATTTCATCCACTGCGGGAAAATCTTAATTGGGACTCATCAGGTGCATCAGTTTTTCTCATTGGGAAGGTATATAGAGTTCCCTCTTGTCAAACTTCATTAAGGCTTACAAACACATGTGGAACATCCCAGTCCTGGGTAAGTTTGGATATGATTTGTAGTTCTTTTACATTTAAAATTTTGTGACTATTATTTTACATATTTCATGGTTTGCCTACCTACATTTTTTCAGGCAATATCATAGGCCTACGAGGACCATTTACTTACCTTTACTGACAGGGTGGTTCCACATGCAACATAACAAATTTACAAGGTAGCTCTACTAAGCATTTATGCCTCTTTTTATTAGCTACATGGTCTTCTGTATTTTTTATTGTATATGACTTTTATTCATTTTATTTCCACAGTCATGTATGACCACTGATGAAGACGCTTCCGTCAAAACGCGTTTGGTCTTGGTTATGATTTTTTTACATGTAATGAGCCAACTGCGTTATCCAATGTAATTCAGTCTCGGTGTTGTCTCTTTGCACTGGATGTACATTTTCTTTTTTTCAATATTATGAGACACAGGAGAATTGTTACTTGTGTGACTTGCAGTTTTTGGTCTCATTTTTGGTATTTTTATTTGTCTTGAACAAACTGTATTATCCCTTGTAATTTAGCCTCAGATGTGTCTCTTCCAATTGCATCATTTTTTCCCATGTTATGAGACACAGGGGAATTATTACTTGAGGCTCCTTTTTGCACCCTCCAGAGGCCAGATTGGGGCCATGGCGTGAGGTTGCTGTGATCCTAATCTGGCCAGAAAAGCCATTCTGATCATATCCAGGAAAGATTGTGGAATGGTCCATTTTAGTTTCCACATATTTTATTTCAGAGATTTGACAAGGTGAAATGAACTAATGATCCTCTCTGCCCTTTTAGACTGGTTTGGGTCCTTCCCAAGTTTAATGAGACTTCCTCAGGTGAAGATTTGCTGCAGGATTTGAGATTCAACAAGACAGGTGAGGAGGGGCAGGAATAAAGTTCCATTTCTGTGAAAACATCTGGACTGGGAGAGAGGCAGGAATGACTAGCAAGTCTATCTTCTAATCCTGGGGAATATTTTATGAGGGAGTATTTAATTGCTTTGCTTTGGGAACGGGGCTGTGATTTTCATAAAAGAAGCTTCTTTAAAAAACACACACCTATGTTTATAGTCTTGAACTAGTTCTTAGCCATCGTATCTCCTTAGGTCCTGAATTTGTTTTTCTGAAACTTGGTCTTGCTTGGGGACCTCTATAACATGTACTGATGCACAATATTTCTGATTCATAGAATAACATTTTGATTAATAGAAACTGTGTGTTAGCCCCCCCCCAACACACACACAAAGGAATTGGTAACAAAAATCAAATCAAGCACACCCCATTTGACATTTAAAAGCCTTCACTCATTATCTTGAAACATTGCAGATTCCTCACTTAGGGCCATTTGATGATGTCTCCTGTTTTCTGGACATGGATTTTCAATGAACCCAGAGTGATAAACAGATCTTTTTATAAAATATATACAGTATTGAGACTGATGTTTCATGCAGTTATCTGCAACTTTTCAACTTAAACTTATCACACTTGGTCCCCTCTGAAAAGGCAGTGATCCTCCCAAAATTCATTACATTCTACCAAGAAATAAAAGGTTAGCAGTGGTTCCATTTTGTTAAAAAAAAGAAATTAAAGTTGCATTGCAGGAAACATCCTGTGACTGTCTGAAATTTGGCAAGGATAATTTTGTGATAGGCAGCTATAGCGCTGTGTAAATTTACAGTGCTATATATAAATAAAGGTTAATAATAATAATAATAATAATAATACATATCCAGTTCTGACAAAAAGAAAGCATATTATATCCATGATAATTTTCCCAATGATATTTCCCCAATGAGAAACAAAAACCTTTCAGTTTCCAAACCTTGACTTAAGTTTGGGACCCAAGCCTAACTGGACTAGCCTAAGCAGGACCATTTGCTTTATCTAGCTCCAGATCTTGAGGTTCCTTAGTGCATATTGCAGACCACTGGACATCTGTGATTTTGCACTTTTATTAAAGATTATACATGCATGATAAACAAACATGTCATAGGAGGTGAAAAAAGGAAGATATGAAAATCCTGGTTTTTGATTTTGGTTGAAGAGAAAATGTATGGTTGGAGTTGGCCAAGGATTTTCTGATCTATTTCTTTTGCCAGAAGGATTTGTCAGATTATGACAAACATCTCTCTGAGGCAGACAGGTAGAGAAGGAGCTACCAAGCTTGCTCTGTATATCATGGTTTAGCAGGTAAAGCAAATGCATACCTCAGAAATCTCACAACCAGCTGAGCAAAAGTTTTCATTTGGTTGAAGATGAGATGCAGGGCTGCTTCATGCACTGCTACAGTGGGCAAAATTAAGCTTTCACAGATGTTAGAACAGTGAATTGGCAGGAAGACCCTGTCCTTGGCTTCATCTGTGAAGGCATGAATGGATTATTAAGGAACAACCCTTCTCTCTTAAATCTTGAGAATGGAAACAGGAAACAAAATACTGTCTTCAGTACTGTGCCTGAAATAATCCACATTATGGAAAAACACACAACAACAAACAAACAAACAAACAAAAAAACACACACCAACTAGCAGACGTAAAATGAGCTGGTTAATGTCACTGCCCAAGCCCGTGTTATTACAGCTTGCTAGAAATCTGGACACTTTGTTGTCGTTAGTTGCTATCAAATCAACGGCCCATTTTACATTGGCAAAAAGAGGTGTGATGAAGGCTGCATGAAAGCCCAGCCTTTAGATGAGAAAAAGGGAAAGTGTGCCATGAAAACGCCATTTTGGTGCTTTAAGGGAGAAGAAGCGCCTTTAAAAAGGTTCTTGATTTCCCTACTCTTTTTTTAGAAAGTGCGCTGTAGCGCAAGTGCATCTAAAGGCTAAGGTGTAGTTGCGCAGTTAAATGGGGCTCTGTTTCTTTAAATCGCCCATTTAAAGGCAGCGCTACAGGTGCGGATTATAATGGATTGTGGGTTGGGAGCATGCATGGTGTGGACTTCACTTCTAATTAAAACGCTCAATGCCCTGCAGGTGTAAAAGCCGGGGTTTAACCACGCAGTTTTTTAAAGCTCCCAAACCCTAGCTCCAGCCCTAATCCAAACCCTAGACATGCGCAGTAGGGACTCTGGGATGCTGCAAGTCTTGGTGCCGGATGTTTTAACAGGTGAAAGTGATAAGAGGATACTTTCAATTTTCACACGAACTCCCACACACATTCCAGCGCCATTTCCCACTTTCCCTTTTCCAGCTCAGACAGCCCTTGGGACACTCTTGCCGCAGCTTTGCTTTGGCACTTGGCACAATGGCAGAGACTTCTACAAGAGCCTCGAAAAGGGGGAGAGGGGTTTCTTGGTCTCATGCAGAGACCTCAGACCTCATTTCCATCTGGTCAAGGCCCAATATTTTAAAGAAACTAGGGGCCACCTACCTGAATGCAGACACATATAAGGAGGTGGCCAGAGCCATGAGGGCCAAGGGCCACCGGCACGATTGGGAAGAGTGCTGACGAAAGTGCAAAACTTTAAAGGCATCATACAAACAATATAGAGATAAGATGGCAAAGGGTACCCAGGCTGACCCCCATCCTCCCTTTTATAAAGAGATCCATGCCTTCATTGATAAGGATGGGAACATAAGACCCAACAGACTGTCCACCAGTGGACAGGTTGTGAGGGTCCCAGCTGGCCAGGCTGCTCAGGCTGAACCTATGGAGGACACGCCAGAGCCAGAGCTAGAATGTGCCCAGGAACTCCTGCTGCCTTCTCAAGGTAAGATGTGCCTGGGCTCCTGAGGGAAAGGGATGCAGGGGAGTTAGGGAAGATGTGGCATCAGGGTGGGCATAGGGCAGAAATGACCTTGTCCCCTTGTCATGCAGAGGAACGGGAGCATTTCCCTGACTCTGATGAGACATCCTTCAGTCAGCAAGCCGTGGACATTGAACTCTTGAGAAAAAAAGCCCGTGCTACGAAGGTGGGATCTACATCTTCCACAAGCAAGCCATCCTCTCGTGCAAGCACTACATCTGCCACCGTCAGTAGCCACCGTGATCGGTCGCCTGTACGAGAGAGCACTTTGAGAGAGAGCGATGACAGTGAGGGGTTTGGGACTGTGCAGGGTAAGACTTGTGTGTGGCATGGAAAGGAGGGGGAATTGTATAGTGGCCCAGTTACAGCAGACGAACACAGGCACTTGTGAAGGTTTTTGTTGGCATGATGGCATGTTTTGGATGGGGGCTGCAACGTTTATGTCAGTGTATGATTTTGGATCTCCTCCTTTGTATGACTGTGATGTGTATGTGTGTTGTACTTCTCCACAACTCTCCCTTGTCTATACCTTTGTCCAAGGTCCCGTGCGTCATATTGTGGGTGCTTTGAGTGAGAGTTCCTGCATGGCATAATAGGGTTGGATTGGATGCCCTCTGGAGTATGTGCTAAATCTATGGTTTTGTTTCTCTCTGGTGCTTCCTCCTATAGAAGGTGCAGAAGGTGAAGCAAGAGCATCTTCAGAAGGAGAAGAAGGACCCACCAATCCCATAGCTGCAATGCCACCGGGGGAGCGGCTCGCTGCCATGAGAAACAAACGCCTGCATCGCTCAGCAGCAGCAACCACTGCCGGGGCTATTGATCGCCTCATTAGTTCCAACTCAGAGCACATGACAGCACTCCTGGAACAGGGAGAACGTGCCTATCAGCTGAGGTTGAGGGACTCAGAGTCACGCAGGGCATTTCAAGAGAGAGTACTCCAGAACCAGGAGAGGGCACTTCAGCAGCAGGCAGAATCAATCCAGGAGCAGAGGCGACTCACTTCTGTTCTTGAAGTGCAGACTGGCCTGCTGGGGCAGATGGTGGAGATCTTTAGAGCAGCCCAGGTTGGCAGAGTGGGGGGTGAGCAGGAGAGTGCTAGATCTAGGGCCATCCCCCTGGCTGTAGAGGGGCCATCTGGGCAGCAGGGTGGGCAAAGGGGTAGTGATATCACTCCTGGCCAAGTCGCTATGGAGGTGCAGATCTGTCAGGAAGACCCTGGAGAGGATTCTTCCAGCCTCTTCAGGAGCCAGGTGGAAGTTCCTGTTCCCACTCGTCGCCATCCCAGGCTCAGGGGAGGAAAAGTGGGGAAGAGTTGTTTTGACAACCACTGAGTTCCTATTAAGCACTGTGGTGTCTACTACTGCACCTTTCTCTCTTCCCAAGGGTCTCCTTCCCTCCCAGCACTTCCTTTTCCCCCAGCAACTATAGCTACACCCACGTCACTAACTTCCTATGGCAGTGGTGTTCAAACTGCGCTGTTGAGGAGATGTAGGACTTAGGCTTCTGAGAGCTGAAGTTCTACATCTCTTCAAAAGTACATTTTGAACACCACTGTCGCATTCCAAATGCAACACTAACCAATGCTGCACCTGCGCACCATCGCAAAAAACACCATTCATTCATAAAAAAAAAAGGATTTCATTCATACAAATGTCTGACCGATGTACTTGCGCAATTGCGCAGTTCAAAAAAGACAATTTTTTTTTAAAAAATAAACTTTTTTATTTGTAACTATTTACAAATGTGTTTATTATTTACAGGGGCAGGGGAGGGGAAGGAAGGGGAACATCAAACAAGGGAAAGGGAAGGAAAGGGAATGGGCGGGGGGGGGGGAAGCAGCTTCAAAGGGGAGCTGGAGCTGCAGCACCTGGAAGAAGACGGAGGACTTCTTCCATCATGGACATCATCCTCCGCTGTCCTTCCTCCAGGGCTGCAACCCTCTGCTCCAGCTGGCGATCTGTAGAGGACACAATAAAAAAGAGAGAGAAACATGATTAGAAGGGGACAATGGAGCCACACACCCACTCCCACAGGCAGGGTGTATGGGCATCCCCACTCCCTTCCCTGGTTTTTTGGCCGCCTCCACTTACAGCTCTGCCTGGGGCTTCGGGCCTGAGGCAACTCCCTGGCTTCAGGACCCTGGGCCTGGGGTTCCCTCTCCAGGCGGCGTCTCGGCCCAGGCTGCTCCTGATGTTCACCACCAGCAGCAGCAGCATCCGGCGACGGAGGAGCTGCTGGAAAAGGGAAGAAAGGGCAGAAGTTAGCACAGTGTCATAAAGGGAAGGGACAGGACAGGAGTGTTGTGGAGGCTTCAGGCTTTCAACGTCCACCCCCCCCAACCCCTTGGCCACTAACCTGCTGCCAGAGGAGCCTGTTCTCTGGGCGAAGGGGTGGCATGAGAGGGCCCTGGCTGATCTGCATCCTCAGGGAGATCCTGAGCCTCTCCTTGAGGTGCAGCAGTGGGGGACCTCCTGCCGGTCTGTTCTGCCTCCTCAGGCACCCTCTGTCCTCGCCTGGGCCGCATGCCTACAAAAGAAAAGTGGAGGACAGGCATGAGGACCCATGGAGAACATCGGGAAACAGGAGGGAAGGGTCAGTGACAGTGACACAGGCACAATGAAAGGGGCCCCGACATACCTTGAGGACGGCGATCTTCCCACCGTGGCTCACCGCCCCTGAGCCAGAGGTCTCGAAGCTGCTCGAAATATGGTGGCTTCTTCCGAACAGGCGGATGCGGTCCATAGTCCTCCAGGGTTTTAAAGAACCTTCCCTTCAGGTCTTTAAACTTACTGCAACACTGAGAGAAGGTTCTCTGAAACCCTCGTCACCGGAGGGCTCTGGAGGCATCCATAAAAAAAGTCTTGTCCGGCTTGCTGCTAGAGGCCATCACAGCTTGAGCAGCTTGCTCTGGCATCAGGGCCTCCAGGAGGATCTCCAGCTCTTCAGCCTGCCAATAGGCCCTGCGAACTGGAGCTCTCACCCTGGGAGCCATGATCGCCGTCCTGGGGACCAGCACAGTTTGGCTGTGGGATTTATAGGAATTTGTGGGTGAGGGCAAGGTGGGCACAGATGGCTCCAGGCCAATGGAATCCCCTCAGAGCTGAATTTTGAATCTTTCCCCCAATAGATGCCAGTGGGCTTCAAATTGTTTCAATTGAATGGGCCATTAAGAAAGCCTGATTTTCAAGGGAATTGATACATTGTCAGAGTAAGCGGTTGGCAGTTAAGGCCCTTGTAACTTTCTTTACCAGGAAATCTGGCGCCAGGCAAACCTATGCATGACCTTTTGTGAGTGTGTTTGTGTGTGTCAAGCCAACAAGCACATGTCTAAGACTGCCCACACAGCAGACCATGAATGATGGGCACACACAGACTGTGGCTGATGGGATACATTTATTCAACTACTGATATGATTATACAATACAAATTATGCTCTGGCATCACAAATGGAGGAGAAGTCCAAGTTCAGATTCTCCCTGTCTGGAAGAACTCTGCCAATGCATTCCTCACATCCTTCCCTTCTTGTGTGCCAGGATCAGCCCTGGTGGCGCAGTGGTTAAATGCCTGTACTGCAGCCACTCACTCAAAACCAGAAGGTGGCGAGTTCAAGACCAGCAAAGGGCTGAAGCTTGACTCAGGCTTGCATCCTTCCGAGGTCGCTAATATGAGTACCCAGATTGTTGGGGGCAAATAGCTTACAATTGTAAATGAAGCTGTTTGTTTAACAAATTGTAAGCCGCTCTGATAGTCTTGGCTGAAGAGCGGGGTATAAATAAAACATTATTATTATTATTATTATTATTATTATTATTATCATTTTGTGGTATAGGTGCCCCCAGGGTAGGCAATACAAAACGGCGCCTGTACTGCAGCCCCTCATCCAAAACCTTTCCCTTGGTCTCACAGATGTTGTGTAGAACGACACAGGCGGCGATGATGGGCACCATGTTCTCTTCTGCCACAATAAGTGGTCCTGTCAGGCACCTCCATCTTGCCTTGAGACGCCCAAAGGCATGCTCCATCTTGACTCTGCACCTATTCAACCTCCTATTGAAAAGCTTCTTCTTGGCAGTGGTAGGTTTCTTGAAGGGGGACATTAGCCATTTTCGGAGGGGATAAGCTTTATCACCCAGCAAGAGGGGCCCAATTTGCTTGCCCCTGATGGTGATGGTGGGGTTCCCTGGCACAAAGATGCCAGCTTCCATAGTTTCAAAGATAACAGAATTTCTGACCACCCTGGCATCATGAGTTGATCCTTGCCATCCAAGCTCCACATCCACAAAGCGACCTGTGTGATCGCATGTCCCTTGCAGGACAACAGAATAGGTCCCCTTTCTGTTCTGATAATTCTGCCTCTTCCCCAGGGGTGGCACAATCAGACAGTGGCACCCATCCACAGCGCCCACTACTTGTGGGAAACCAAGCTGACCGAAACCTTCCATGATCTGTAAGGGGAAAAAAGGGGGGGGGGAGAAATAGGACAATGAAAGACTAATTCAATACATCTGTGCAGTTACAGCACAAAACATATTCCACATAAAGCATAGGGAAGTTTGACAACTTCTGCGCAATTCCACCGTTCAGCCAGCGCAGTATTTGGAAATATGTTTTGGGCAGTACCTCACCTGCCGTGCATCTCCCAAGTACACAGTCCGGGATAGCAGGAGCTTCTCCACGGCCAAGGCGAACTCCACCAGGATTTCCCCTGCAGTGCAAATGCCAATCCCAAAGAGCTCTGAAGTGAGCATGTAGGTGGTTTTATGGGCCAGCATGAAGATGGCAATGCCCACTCTCTGATCCACCGGGATGGCTTTCCTCATCACTGAATCAGACCTCTCCAGTTCTGGACGAAGGATGTCCACCAGCCGGTGAAAGATGGCATGGGGCAATCGGAAGTAACGCCTCCATTGGCCATCAGACCAGGTGCGAGTGACCAAGATAGGCCACCACACTTCATTTCTCTCCAGCTTCCAATAACGCCGGGTCCTCCTTTTCTCGGACATAGCAATGCCACTGGCTGATTCACACTGCTCAACCACTGAGGCACCAACTGCAGCTATTCTCTCTTCTGTATCATCATCACTATCATCATCTACCTCTGCAGGTATCCCTTCAGTGCTCACTTCGACCATCCTGGCAGCACTAGCGGAGGCAACGGCGGCAGCTTTGGCTGTGCTTTGAATATTGAGGAGAATGGCCAGCCACAAAGGAGAGGAGGCATCCATGTTGGTGATGATGCCCACAGTGACCCTGTGCTGACGAAGGCCAACGTCATTGGGTCAATGTGCACAAGCCCTCCTTTATCTTCTTGCACATGCTCTGTCTGAGGCTGGCGTCAAAATCGCTCACATTCCCCTTTATTTCAATTAGAACTGCGCAGTTCGCAGCCGGCAAGGAAATTTTTTTTTTAAAGCGCGGCTAAAAGCCGCGTTCCTTGCCGCCCATGTAGCTGCTCCACCTGTGTTTGTAGCATTCTGACAGCTTCCCATGTAGCTGCTGAGCCACAGAAAAGACCTCAGATAAGTGGTTCCCAAACCCCTCAGTCTAGCAGCCCTGTACCTTTTAAGTGCACACCTGAAGCTTGCAGTGTAGCTGCTAAGCATTAAGGAAAGTGCAACTTCATGTCACACTTTCCTGCCAATCTAAAAAGCCCCAACGTTAATTATTCAAGTTCTTGTTCTAAGAGGCAAAACAGAGGGTCAAAAAGAGCCAGCTTCCCAGTGGACTGGGGTGTGACGTTTAGACAGCAGCACACTCCCAGTCTTTTAAAGATTCTTAAAACTATTGAGAAGCTCTGGCACTTCCCTGAGTCACTGGCTGACTGTGGGGAGCAGGTCTCTGCCTATGGCAAGTGTGTTGCCTCTCATGCAGCTGATGAGGTGGACCTGAGAAAGGATGTTGTGCTATGTTATTCTCTTTCAGTTTGTGTTGCTGTAGTTTCTTTTGAACTTTTTGCTTCCAAACAAGCATTTTTGTTTGTAGAACCTTCTGTTTCAATGCTGCTACAGTCGATATCAGTGCTGTCTTCCACTTTGACACAGTGGCATTTAGATAGCAGCACACCCCCAGTCTTCCAGGAAGGTGCATGGCCAATTGCATGTGAAGCTGATCCATGGCATTTCAGTGGCACAGTGTTTATACATGCTGTGCTGAAGAAACATGGAAGAAACTCCATAGCGGCAAAGGCGCCCTTTCCCCAGTGCAAAAGGGAGTGGCTTTCTGCAGCTCCTTCTTGCGCTGGGAAGAGGCAAGGTTGGGGGCTTCACATGAAGTTGCTGAGGCCCCTATCCAGTGAGCAAAGGGGTGGCCAGAAGCTGCTCCTTCATGGTGGTCTGTTTTGCCCCTAAGTCACCCTATCATCAACTGCCCTGCTTAGCTCATGCAGACTCAGGGCTGTGGCTTCTTTGATTAAGTCTATCCAACTGACTGAAATGTGGCCTTCATCTTTTCCTTCTGCCTTACCAAGCACCATTGTCTTTTCTAAACAATGATACGTGTATTGGGCCAACCAAAAGGCAAAATTACATGTTGCAAGCTTTCAAAGTCACACTGGCTTCTTCATCAGACAAACAGGAAAAAAAAATTGAAGAACTGAAGACTCTTCTTTCCTCTACAGCTCCGGATTGTTGTCATTTATTGCCCTCGTGGTTCTGCTACCCAGTTCCTCTCAGACTTTCAATCATGGCTGACATTTTTTTTCTATCAGATGCAGTCCCTTCTTTAATCCTAGGTGACTTTAATATCCACCTTGATGATCCCAACAATCCTTCATCATCTCGCCTTAGCTCCCTGTTAGCTTCTTTTGGTCTTCAACCTCATTCTAACTCCTCAACCCATTCTTCTGGTCATTTTCTTGACCTAGTTCGTGCTGCTAAGTGTGTCATTTCTGAAACTCGGCATCTGATTTTTCATTGTCTGACCATCATTTAATTTCTTTTATTCTTTTTTTCCCCCCATTTCTAGCCAGTCAGCCAGTGCCGTTTATTCACAAGCACACACTTACACACACAGTTGGAGCTGCTTGAGAGGCAAAATTATATATATATATTAAAACAAAAAAATAAAAATAAAGTGCAATGGGAGGGCACTTTGGCCTGAGATGGCAGGTGGAGGGGAAGGGTGGCAGGGAGACAGCATGGCCTCTGTGGTGGAACCTTGAAGCTGAAAGGCTCCCCAGCAGCAGGCAGGGGCCAGAGCACTGCCCCACTGGAGGAAGGAATCCTGTCTGTCCCGCCTTCCCTTCTGGTGGCACAATCCAGTGTGAAAGGATCCAGCTCAGCTGCCCCTCCACCAGCAGGGGGCAGCACAGCAGTCTAGATGAGATGCCTCCAGGTTGCAAGGCAGCAGCAGGTGGCCTGTGTGCCTTGGCAGTGGCAGTGGACTGACCAATGGCAGTCTGCTGGCAGCTGTGGGGCCCCTGGCGTGAGGACATGGGGGGCTCAGAGGGAGGGCCCCTGTGTGCTCTGAGTCTAGAAGAGAGCCTTTCTGAGTAAACAGTGGCATGGCAGGGGGCAGGGCAACATGATGGGAGCAGCAAAGGAGCATTTCGGCAGCAGGATGTTCTGCCGTACGGTAGCAGGACGCAGCAGCACCCTTCTTTCCAGGGTGGGGATTGGGGCTTCTTCACCCGCAACCATCATGTGCCAGGGGTGATGACCAGCACCTTGCATTCCTGCTTGGCAATTTGTGAAGAGAAAGAGTGGCCTTGTCAGGAGGCAAGTAAAGGGGGCGCCCCACAGGGGAACCCATGGGTGGAGTGATGGCTCAGCGCTCCATGACACTGCCTGACCTCATGAGGTGACCCCATGCCGGCTGCTGGTCTATCCTTCCTCCAGTGGGGCAGGCTGCTGATAGTAAGCCTGAGGGCAGGGAATCATCTAATTAAAAGATTGTATGTTCAACGTTGTGTAAATTTACAGTGCTATATAAATAAGGGTTAATAATAATAATAATAATAATAATAATAATAGTCATAGGCCTGCATTTTCTGTTTCTGTTCTTCATTCAGATGGTAGGGAGAGCTATCTGCAGGCCAAGCAGTCACTGGGAGATTCTCAAAGTCAAGGAAATTTAATGTCCATTTGCAACTCAAAGAACTTGCTTTCTTTGGAACCCAGCATATCCCCTTCCTTTGTGAAGCCACAGGCTCCCATGTAGGCAGAGAATACTGAATTTCTGAAGAAGTCTTCATGTTTTGCATCAGGAAAAGTTTAGGTGGTGTACAGGTAAAGCATGCCAATCCAGTCCCAATTTCAGAAAAATTGCTTTACCTTTGTTGGAGGGAGAAGCTTCAGATAGCAAGGTCCCAGAGCACTGGCTTTCTCTTTAGGATCCCCCTGTGACAGCTAAAATGCAATATCTTGAAATCCAAAGAACATCTAGGAGTAGTCATATTGGCCATATAGCAAATCCAATAGCATCCAAACAATGATACCTTTATTGAGTCAACCAAATGCACAATTAAATGTTGCAAGCCTTTTTGATTACAGGTTGAAGACTTCTTGAGAAATTACATGTTGAAATTACATACTGAAGGCTTCTGGGTTATTTTGCCATACTTACCCTATTTATTTTGCCACATATCAGTTCTCTGGGCAGTGCACAAAATTGATAAGAAAATACAATGTCAAAAAATAATATAATGACTTCACTGAAATAAACCAGTAAAATTCAAGCTGAAGAACTTACCCCTCATCCATAGCAGAAGAATGAGATGAAAAGATATGCTTGCTTTACAGAAATTGTATAGAAGGAATGGTTTGTAACTCATGCAAATTGTGGATTGTGGTAGACATTTGGATCTTAGAATATGTTGAATTTGCTTAGAATATGCTGATTTGTGAGGACTGCAAGACATATGGAGTCTTAGATGGATCCCATGTGGCCCTCAGTTCTCTATCTCTCCCCCCCCCCCCAGTTCCCCCTGAAAATTTTTGAGTGAAAATGCCTTTAGGGAGTATGCCTTTATTTTAGAATTCTGTTTCTTAATGCAACTTGAAACAGTTGAAAATTGCCCCCAAAACATGGTCAAATGTGGACAGAAATCACTTCAATTTCCCCAGATGATAGCGAATTGATCTGCTCAGAGTAGGAGAGGTGCCAAAATGGCTTTCTTCTCTGTGTCTCCCCACACCTGAAGTCATGCAGCATGGTAAGTGAAAGGTCAGTAGATGGATAAGATAACCATTTGCATGTGTCCCCCTCCCACCTGGAATATATCATCAAGAAGGAGTCAAAAGTTAAGAACCTTCCAGAAGTTGCTGGGATGCAATTCTGATTACATGTTTTAAAAAATAACTCTGAAGGACCCCCCCCCCCCCCAATGGAGTTGGGCTGGCAATTCTTACCTCCAATTCTGAATTCTACTGAGAACTGCATAAACATACGAATAAGGATGCTTGGCTTTTATTTACCAATTAATTAGGTAGATAATGGATAATTTAGACCTTTGTATCTGAGTGGGATCTGTTCCACACACTCCCCCAGCAGATACAAAAAAGTGCAGGACCTCAAGTCCCATTGTCCCTAGTGCTAGTGTGGCTGCATGTGCCACCATTAGGAACAATGGGACGTGTCATCTGTGGATGCTCAGATCTGTGGATGGCAAGCCTGTGGATGGTGATTTCCCACTGCACTACTGCCCTGTCTTCCTTTTCATTATCTGCATAGACTCAGAGGTTTATCACACTAGGGGGCAAACAGGGAGCAAACAGGATTTAAACAGGAATTAAACAGGAAATGTCCTATGTTAAACATAAGGCATTTCCTGTTTAATTCATGTTTAACTCTTGTTTAAATCCTGTTTGCCCCCCCCTTGTGTGATAAACAGTTCCTAAAAGTGTAGTGGGTGTGCAAATACTGGGTTGAATTCAACTTAAACCATATTTAAAGTAGTTCTATTGATTTCATAAGAATTTGAATTTAATGTCTCTAGTCAACATGGGAAGAGCCGACTTGTATAAAAGCTTTACATAGGTCTGTTCTGGTCTTCCTGGCAATGTGTGGTCACTGAACATATAATATGAATATTGAAAAGGTGCAGAGGGCTTGTGAAAGATTGTACAATATCAGCTGTCAGATATCCTATATTTAAATGACAGATTAAAGTGCATCCAATAGATGTCAAATATTAAGAAAGCATTTAGAGATCATTCAGGTTCAAAAATCTAAATGGAGAAAGTGATTTTATGGCAACAAATTCCTGTTTATTCTGAAATAATAGAGGCCCTATATCTTTTCCTCAGTTTTAGATTAAGAACAGGGCTTTCTGATTACATTTTAGGAATGTTGAAGGAGTCACCTGCTATGTCCCCTCTATTTCTAAACCATTTTTTTCTTTTCCCTAACCACCTAAATAAAATAAAAAGATGTTTTTTCCAAACATCCTAACCCCATTCTGTCACCATTACCTGCACATTGCAACTACACTAAAAGCCTATGAACATCCAACAGAGAAATGCTTTGGCATAGCTGTAATGGAGACAAAAATTTATGACTATGGTGAGGTGGAGTTCTGAAAGATTGTACTTGAGCTAATCATATCTCTCTGCCAGCCATGCATTAGGATAGATCATTGTGGGCAGGCAAATCTACCACTGCTATCCAGCTGAGACTTCCACTGTATTACCCATTTTCTTTGCAAGGATCATATATTATTTTTAATGAAAATGAATATGTTAGTCATTCTATATTTTACAAAAGAGGCAGCTGCAATGAGAATAAATGAAGTGAAAGAGAAAATGCATTTTTCCAGCCCACCATCTTCACTATAAAGCTCAAAGAATGAAGCATATGGGATTTATGCCAAACTTTTTCTGGTTGATCCAGTAATGGAACATAGAACTCACTGAGCTCTCCTTGTTTGTGGAATTTCATAGAATCTTTAACAAAGCTTTCACATATGCTGCTCCATTTGGTTTCCTGCTTCCTTCTTGAAAGGAATAGCATGGGTCTTGGGTAAAGGTGTCCTGAAGAATATTATATTTTCATTAGGTTTTTCCAGTACAGCTGACACCAGAGCTTGTAAACATTATCTTCTTGGAGAATAACTCCCAGAATCCCCTAGTGGCCATGTGCGTAGGGATTCTGGAAAGTGTAGCATCTATTTCAAGCTTTTTAAAACTTGGAGTGTTAAATCAGCTGCAGAGTGTGGCTTGGACCTGGGCTGACGGTGGCCAGCAATTCGGTGGTGATTTAGTGTGTGATAATCCCTGCCCCCATCCTGCATCCTGGCTGCAGCCCAGGAGGCTGGAGCCAATTTAAAACACCAAGCAATAAGCTCCATAGCTTGATGGTGCTATATGTATGCTCATGTAGGTGAGTGGCTGAAGCAGAAAAAAGATGGCGTTTTGGGTATGGGCATGGATGGACAACATATTGTAGTTACCTGTGAGTGATATGTCTCCTGATCCAGGGTCTCAGCCTATGTAGTTGTCTCTATTGTGTTCCAACTTTCTCTTCTAATAAGTGATTTGATGTAAACTATACTGTGTGTCTTGTGCACAGACAGGGATGCAACAGCGTGCAGAACAAATGAACTGTGCTTCTTCTGATGACCTTTCTAGTTTAATATGCAAATGAATGGGGCAACATCTCATCTGGCAGGCTGTGGAATGGCCTGCCGGATGAGATGCGTATTATTACTACCTTGGACGGTTTCAAGAAAGCTGCCAAGACACATCTCTTCCAGCAGGCCTTTCCGGATAGTGGTTAACTTTTTCCAGTTCCTAAATGTTTATCCAGCTTCTCCCTGCTATACATCCAATACTCCCCCGAGGCTGCCCTAAAATTCTCATTGGAGATATTGCATTGTTTTAAGGTTTTATTGATATTGTTTTTAATTCTGTGTTAGTTTAATCTTATTTTAAGGGGTGTGAGGCGGGACTGGGCTGTAATATTTTAACTGTACCTGTTTTTAAAATGTTGTACTCCACCCCGATTGTTCATTCAGAGGGGCGGGTTATAAATATTATTATTATTATTATTATTATTATTATTATTATTAATTTATAACAGAGATCATGTATATCTCCCGTTCTCCAACAGTCTATTTTACTTCTTTCACTAAAATGGTGGTGAACAAATCCCCTTTATAGCTTAGTGCAATGATTCTCAAACTTTGGTCCTTCGAATGTTTTGGACTCCAGTTCCACAAATACCTGACTATTGCCCAAGGTGGTTGGGATTTCTTAGGAATGAAATCCAGAATAGGCAGAGTATCAAAGTCTGAAAGCCACTAGCTTAAAGCAGGGTTGAGGAACATGTGACCATTTGAGGAAGCTCATGCTGCCTATTTCTTTCTTTCAGTTACTCTCAAAGGTGCTACAAGATCTCTCTACATACTGATTCTATAGACTAACATGGCTGTATCTTTGAATGTGGCCTTTCAGATTTGTTTGACTGAAATTCCCATCAGCCTTCAACGTCATTGGCCATATTATCTGGAGTCACTGGGAGTTGGAATCTACATCTGAGGAAAACATTTTCCCATCACTGGGCCAGAGTTACAAAAAGAAGGATCCTTTTTCCTCTTTGTGCACTCTTTCACAACATTCAAAGACCCTCTTAGAGGTATAGGAGAAAATGTTTAGATTTTTTTAAAAAATTCTAATTTAATAAATGGAAGCCTGAAATCCTTAGCCCCTCTTTATTATCTCTTTAGGAGCACTCTGTTGTGGTGAGCAAACTTAGTCAACTTTTTTTTAACTTTTTAAAGTGCCTTATTCCTGATGGGATAGAGGCACATTTAATAGGCCAGCCAGGCCTATTTTGCAGCTTTTCAAAAACAGAATTTTCTTGTTCTTGAAAAGCTGCAGAATAAGCCCAGCTGGCATCCGGGTTGTATACGAGCTGTATTCGCCTAGCCACGGTGAATGGGATAAGACCCATTTGTAAATTTAAATACACCTCTATCCCTTATCAGGGATAAGACACTTTCAAAAAAATGCACAAATCCCACTGTCAACCAAGGGTATCTGTGTGTGTATGCTGGGGGATTATCTTTGAATTTAGGGCCCATTTTAGATTGGCAAAAAGAGGTGTGTTGATGGCTGCATGAAAGCCCAGCCTTTAGATGAGAAAAAGGGAAAGTGTGCCATGAAAACGCCTTTTTTTACGTTTTAGGGGAGAAGAAGCGCCTTTGAAAAGGTCCTGCTTTTCCCAGCTTCTTTTTTAAAAACAGCGAAACAGTGCAGCTGCATCTAAAGGTTTCGGTGTAGATGCTAAGCATTAAGGAAAAGGCAACTTCATGTCACACTTTCCTGCCAATCTAAAAAGCCCCTAGGAATCCTTTGGTAATATCTGGCTCAGAGACTGAAGACACTGATTTGATTTCATTGGTTGGTTGAATTTTAATATCAGCTTCCCACTTACAAACAGGTGTCTACCAAAGAATATTACAAACAAATCTAAACAATAAAACCATTAAGTAGTAGAATTATAGAATCATAGAAGTAGGTCATTGAGTCCAACCCACTCCATGCAGGAAATTCAGCTAGAACAACCCCAGGTGTCTAGCTTCTTTTTGAAGATGTCCAGAGAAAATGACATCAAAATAATTATTTTGAGATCATCAAAATAATCAATAAATAGCAAATCAGTTTAAAAGGCTAGTCTGAAGAGATATGTCTTCTTCACATCCTTTCTAAAAGCAGCATAGAGCAAGCTGATTGCAGATATAAGAGGAGTGCTCTCCATATTTGGAGCTATATAGGACAAAAGCCTCTTCTTCATGCCTGACAAACAAGCTTCCATAGGCATTCCCAAGAAAGACTCTCCTGACAACCTTATCAAGTTCAGGCTGCAAGCTTGGGAGTCTTTGATGGGTGGAGTCTCTGGTTTGGGGTATCTTTGGTTGCTGGCATTAGGATCAGGATCGAATCCTTTATGCAGTTGTTGTTTGTTCTCAGCCCTCCATATTCAGTTGGTCTCTCTACCTCTGAATCAATGGTTCAGTCACTGTTGATAGGCTTGGTCACAACAGTAGTTTTCAACATGGGAAGAGTTGTTTCCCATCATTACTGCTTGCAAATGTTCCATGCATTTGAGATAGAAAAAGCAGTTCTTTGAAGGACGAACTTTTAGGGCTGTTCATTTGAAAACTTGAGTACTGTTGGAAACTTCTTTTTGATGGAATAGGTGCAGTGCATAATCAGTTGGTGCAACTGATCATGCAATTAGAGATATCCTCTTTAAGTCTTAAAGATGACAGCACAAGATGCACAAATTTATAACAAAAGGATTTATAATAAAAAGATACATTCTCTCTGACGGTGTGTGTTCAACTATCACATTTGAGGAAAAAAAGAGAAATAAACAGGAGGAAACTATTGCCGAAGGCATTTTATTCCTGAAGCTATTTGAATTATTCTATCTCCAGTATGAAAAAGTGCATTCAGTTATTGAATCCAAAAGAAAAAATTGACATATGGTAGTTCTGGCTCCAAGCCGAGTTGGCTGCTCTAAAGGATACTGCATACCCAAGGCAAGGCATACCCTGTAGAGTCACCCAGCATTTTTGGCATTGAGGTCTCATGGCCAAATGCCTTTCTTTCAAAATGAGATGAGAGCATTGGGTGCTCTGCAGGGACAATGATCTTGGCCATGTACCTTCAATTGTTAAGGTGCGCTGATAATGCTAAGCTATAATTGGTGTACTGTTATGTTTCTGATCATTTGTGAAGGCCAAGGTGTGAGGCAGAGGAGTATGATTTTGGGTTGTTTAGTTATACAGATTGAGTCTCCCTTATCTGGAATTATAAAATCCAAAATATTCCAAAATCTAAATCTGTCCACACGGGTGGCTGAGATAATGACACCTTTGCCCTCTAATGGTTCGATATGCACAAACTTGGTTTCATGCACAAAATTATTAAAAAATATTGTGTTTAAAATTACCTTTGGGCTACATGTGTAGGGTATACGTGAAACATAAATAAACTTCATATTAAGACTTGAGTCTCATGTCCAAGAAGTCTCATTAGACTTTAGCAGACCAACAAAAGGATGGGAGCATGGTGATATGCTCCCATCAATATTTCACAATAATGCAAAGATTATCACACAACATAACAAGATGTCATGATTATCGCACAATTATCCCCTGAATAAAGAGGCATTTAGTGCCACTTTTTATTCTCTGGAAAATCCCATGAATAAAAATTGGCGCTAGAATACCCCTTTATTCACAGTATAATCTTGTGATAATTGTGATGTCACATGACATTGTATGATAATCTTTGCGTTATTGCACGATATTGACAGGAGCATATTGCTATGCTCCTGTCTTTTTTGCCGATCTGATAAAATCCATTATGTAAATGCAAATATTACAAAATCTGAAACATTCCAAAATGCAAAATAGTTCTAATTGTAAGCATTTTGGATATGGGAGACTCAACCTGTATGCCTTGAATTTTAACAATTCAGTACTTTATTTATATAGACTGGCTGTGGTGGTGAAAACAAACAACTACCACTTGGTGACTGTAGCTGCTGATCACCTGATGATGACTGCACCATTAACTCCTAGCTTATGCTTGTGAAAGGACAAACTTAAGTCAGACTTCACAGACTTGAAATCTAATGCTTCCCACAATTTCAGTTAGGTTTCACATACATATACTGTATTGTTTTAGCATATTTATACATTGTCCCTGTGCCCATTGGGAACTCAAGGTGATATTCAAAACACAGCAACAAAACAAAAATACTATTCATCACAATAGTAAAATGAAACCATTTCCTGAGCAGTTATTGTAATCTTGCTCCCCTACCCCATATTTTGATGCTTATCCCTCCAGTCACAAGTAGAAATGAACACTATTTATACTGAGTGGCATTATTCCCTTTGGTGTCACCCAGTGTGGGTGCCTGGAAAGGGGGATGAGGTGGGGTGGCAGCTTTCCCCACCCCTCCTCCCTCTGTGTCATTCACCTGCCCTTCTGCTCAGCCAGTTGCCCACCACCTGGTCAGACTGCTGCTGTGTGGTGCTGCTGCTGTAGCCTCTGGATGGCCTGTTCAGGGTCTGGCATGCATACCATGCCATACTCTGAACAGAACAACTTCACTGCAGTCTTGGAAGGGCCCATTCATAGTCTGGCATGACTGCTGGGCAAGCAAGAAATGGAGGCGACATCCTATCTTGCTCACCCAGCAGCCATGCCAGTCCCACTGGGTGTACTGCCTCACCATGTGTACATTCCCCTCTGGGGTGTCCCCCAGTACCGTCTGCAGCCCTGCACCCTTCTAGTGAAGCAACTGTTTGTAATTCTGGATTCTTTCCCTCAATATTTTTTTTCATCAAGAAGAGCAGGTGGTTCATGCTTTGGTGGCCTTATGTTCAGTGGAATCACAAATGGAGGTGAATTTACCCCTTTGCATGTCTGTTATTTGTTCATTCAGAATGGCTTCCTCCAGCTTTTTTTCTTAGCTCCTAAGAGACTTATTCAGGTATTCTAAATTGCCTTGTGGAAGATGGAGTGCACTAGCCCCTCCCTTTTGCATGTGAAGAATGACAGTCTGAAGCAAAGAGCTACCTATATGCATGGAGAATATCTACATGAAGGGATTTTTCCAGTGTCAGAGCTGTATGGAGAGCCTTCATAAATTGTATGGAGGGCTTCTATACATGTATGTATGTATCTATACATGTATTGTATGGAGGGCTTCTTCATACAAGAAGGTTGAAATTGGAAGAGGGATGCAACATCACCACCCCTTGTGAACATAGAAAGAATGGAAGGAGCTTTAAAATGTGGGGATCCATATCTTTCATCTCCCAGAGAAAATTCATCATAAAGGTGGGTTGATTTTCAGAGTCCAAATGGTAAGAAATAAAAAGGGGTCAAAAACTACTTCTTGCTCTGCACCATTTTTTGCTCATTGTAAATGGCAGCTCAGCTGTTTTAGTTGAAAAGAAAGTGAGATGGGCAGGAGCAGACAATTACCACTGTAATTTTTATGTTTCAATTTTTTGAATATTACTGTTGTGTTTATAGCCACCGCCATGTGTATGACTAGGTGAAGCATAGGCAGCTTGTAGGACTCTCAGTATTGTTGGAGTGAAAGTCCCAACAGACCCAGGGCACACCTACGCTGTAGAAATAATGCAATTTGACACCACTTTAAGTGCTGTAGCTCCATCCTATGGAATCCTGGGATATGTAGTTTTATAAAGCCTTTAGTCTTCTCTGCCAAAGGATGCTGATGCCTCACAAAATTACAAATCACAGGATTCTGTAGGACAGAGGCATCACAGTTAAAATGGTGTCAAACTGCATTATTTCTACAGTGCAAATGCATCCCAGTCACCATAGCCAATGTTCTAAGACAGTTGGAGTTGTAGCCTAGCAAGATCTGAAAAACCACAAATTGCTTAATCCTGTTGTTAACACTAGATAACACTTCAATCATCTGGATGCTGCACTCAATAGCCTAATATTGTGCTATAATTTATAAAACTTTATTTCACTAGAAATGTGTTGGTCTTTAAGGCTGGAGTGGAAAAGATGTGATCCTCCACATGTTGCTGGACTTCAGGTTCCAGGAGCCTAGCCAGCATAGCCAATGCTGATAATTGCTTTAAGACTGCTGGAATGGATTAACTTGGCTCTCTTTCTGGAAATAAGTGGAACATAGCTTGAACGTGAGAAACTTTGTCTTTGGAGACTTGAGGAATGCTAGTCACCCATCCCAGCCATACTGTTGAACTTCCATGTTGCTATATGAAGGAAAGAAATGTGTTTATTGTTCTTTTCTTTTAGAAGCTCAAGGGGCCTCCAGACTTGTTCTAAATTCCTAGGTGAATGGAAAGAGTGTTTCCCCTTAAATATTCAAATCAGTAGTCCAACACTGCACTTGCATATGTTATCCTAAGATTCTCAAACAACTTTGTATTGACAGCTAGAGGAAAAGAGATTTGTAAGAGATTAAGACATCTTAAATTGACCAAACAAAGAAAATGACTCACTGCCAGTCAGAGTAGAGGGCACTGAGCTAGAAGGACTAGTGGTCTCATTTAATACAAGGTAGCTTCATAGGAATGTCTGAGCAAAAGATGCTTTGGGATAGTGGCTCTCACAGAATTCCCTAGCCACTTGTCATATTGGTGGATGGAGTCTGGGACCTGTAGTACAGAATAGCCTTTAGATTTACTTGTATGTTTATTATTCATTCATATATTTATTAAATTCTTTTTACCCCATTCCTTTATCATGAAATAGGTGGCAAGCTGGAAAAGCAATATATATAGTTCAAACATTTCCAAATTAAAATCAGTACATAATTTAAACAAGTAAAAATGTATTAAACAGTGTGAAAACACTGAAACAGCTTAAAAAGACTTAATGAGTGAACAGAGGTTAAAAACCATCTATGCTTAAAAGTGAATTAAGCTTCAAAGGGTTGTTGTTGTTGCTGTATTTGTTGTTGTAATAGTAGTAGATCTTGTTTTAATAAAAAGTTATTACTTGACCTGGCACTGAAAAGAAAACAGTCCTCCAAGGGAAAGACATCCCATAAAAGGGATGCCATAGCTGAGAAAGCCCACTCCTGTGTTCTCCTCTATCATATTGTCACCACTGATGGGACACAGGGAAGGGCCCTCTCAGTCCTTTGGAGAGGCCTTTGTTCAGCTATGGAGGCCCCAAACTATTTAGGGCTTTGAAAGTCATCTCCAGCACTTTGAGTTCTGACTGGAAGTGAATTAGGAGCCAGTGGAAATCCTGTGTGGTATAGTGACTTGAGTGCTGGACTATAACTCTGGAGACCAGGGTTGATATTCCTGCTGCGTGGAAGTTATCACATGGGAGGGACAGCATCATTCTCCCGTCCTTCTCCTGTCCTTAAACTCTGCTAATTGCATGATCAGGGATCACAGTCTTGCACACTTCTCCTGTCTTTCTACCGTGGGTAAAGTGTCATGGAGCTGTCCCCGTGTGCTTCTCCCATGTGTAAAGGAGAAAGATGGAAGAAGGATGCTGTCCCTCTTGTGTGATAATCTCTGGTGACCTTGGGCAAATCACACTCTCTGAGCCTCAGAGGAAGGAAGACAAAGGAGATTATCACATAGGAATAAGAAACAGGAGAAAAGCACTATGCTCTCATCATGTTTGCAAAATTGCAGAAATTTTTTTACACACCGTTGTGAACATCCTGTACTTTTCCCATCATCAAAGTGTCATGCTAGTGCAACTTCTCAGTGATGACAAAAATGTTAATGGCTTGCCAATAGTGCTTCATTAGAGCTATTGTGAACATGTGAAAGGCAATCACCTTTCAATAGTGCCATTGAGAAGCCATCGTTAAATCTTCCAGCAACCAGTTGTCCAGTGTGCGGTTGAGCAATAAAAAATGAACAGATATAGGACTGGGGATACATGACTTAACAAAATGACATGTTAAAGGGATCTTGGAGTCCTAGTAGACCACAAGTTGAACATAAGTCAATAGTGTCATGCACCAGGTAAAAAGGCCAATGCGATTCTAGGCATCATCAATAGAAGTATAGTGTCTAGATCAAGACAAGTAATAGTGCTACTGTATTCTGCTTTGGTCAGGCATCATCTGGAATACTGTGACCAGTTCTGGGCACCAGAGTTCAAAAAGGATGTTGACAAGCTGGAACATGTTCAGAGGAGGGCAACCCAAATGGTAATGGGTCTGGAAACCATGCCCCATGAAGAAAGACTTAGGGAACTGAGCATGTTTAGCCTGGAGAAGAGAAGGTTAAGAGGTGATATGATAATCTTGTTTAAATATTTGAAGAGATTTCATATGAGGATGGAGCAAGTTTGTTTTCTGCTGCTCTAGAGGATAGGACCTGGGACAATGGATGCAAGCTATGGGAAAAGAGATTCCACCTAAACATTACGAAGAACTTCATGACAGTAAGGGCTGTTTGACAGTGTGACACAGTCAGAGAGTGGTGGAGTCTCATTCTTTGGATGTCTTTAAGCAGAGGCTGGATGACCATCTGTCAGGGGTACTTTGATTGAGAGTTCATGCATGGCAGGAGGTTGGACTGGATGGCCTTTGTGGTCTCTTTCAACTCTATGATTCTATGATTCTAAGATCTGTCATCCTTCAGATGGTATATACTTCAGAAGCCTTGGCTTTTTCATTCTACCAGTTTTCTGAGTGCAACCTAATTTGCCATTTTATCTGAAAAAGCTCTGTGTCAGCCAGGAAGGAAAGGTGTCATTTTCTATTTATCTTCCCACAGGTTGCTGCTCCAACATAGCTACTAAATTAACATAGTACTGAGCAAAATTGTATATGTAAAACAAGAGCAATTTACATAGGCATCCCTGTAATCCTCTGCATTAAAAATGTCACTGTTACAATCCAGCAGCTTGTGCAGGGTACTATTTGTGAGTTAAGCCCCTTTTTGAAAAGGCTGTTGCAGCTCCAGAGTGGAGCCCATTTCTCACATTATGTTCCCCTTTAAATGGCCAGCCCCCCGGCTGCTGACTGCTCATTTAAAATGCATTACATTCTCTAATTCATTATTTAAGGCTAAACTTGAATAACTGGACAGCAATGTAATAAAATCCAATTGAAAGAAAAGGGGGTGCAAGAAATCTCTTCCAGTGCATATTAAAAAGTAATTGGGCTAGAATGAAACTTAGGGAGGGCAGGCTGAGGCTTATGGATAAGAGGCTGGCGTGAAGAGATCTGGGATGAATTCAGCCTTGCAGGTTTTCTTGTGGGATCTTAGGAAGGAGTCTTTTTATTCAGTACAAGAGATAGTATGTTTTCTTTAACTCATTTCCTTAGTTTGCAATGTAAATTATTTGAAAGACAGACTTTAAAACTGGTGCTTTGTGTTGTATGTGATATACAACTAATGTGTGGTTTTGGATGAGGAGATAAAATATTTGCTACATGAAGTTAAGCATATTATCTTGGCTACTGGGATACAGCTACTGGAATACAGGGGCATATCGGAAGTGTTATGTAAGCCAGCCATCATGACTACTAGGCACTATTTTGTCATGTGTTTTTCAAATGTTTTTGAAATACTTACAGCTAAGGTTATCAAATGGCCCCTCAGCTTTTGTGGCACCATTGGTCTCCCCTAAAAATGGGAGTGGGGGATGTTCAGTGACTTTGTATTTCAAAATTTAAACAACATTTGTGGAGTGTTTGTATATGGAGAGTTTCACAGTGGGGTCATTTCCACAACTATTGCGCTTGTGCAATAAATGAGAACATCATGAAATTGTGTTCTTCCATTCCACCCAGTTTCACAATTATGATACTACAATGGATGGTAGACATGAGAGAGGGATATGCTTAGTTCTGTGCAGCTTCAATTCCCTGCTAATGAATCATTACTCTTTCATTGTGTTCATGTATTTTTGAGCAGGCAGTCCTAGTTGTTGACTACACAATAGCAAAAGAATAGCATTATTTGCTTCTGCACTTGCACATTCCTGAAACTGAAACAATATTGGGTTCATATTCATGGGATTTTATCATTAATGTGATATTGCACAATAAAAATGATTTCCAGGCATGCTGACCATGGAGTGATATCTACACTGTGTGATCATCTTCATTCTCAATAACTTTTTAATGTGGCTATTGTTATGATGTATGATAATCTCCTTTGTGTCTCAACCTCTCAAAATATAAGATAGCTGAACATAGTGCTCTCTCGTGCTCTCGGTCTCTCCTCTTTAGTTTTTCATAAGAGCAAAAAACCTTGCTAACATTTAAGCAATGTTTTTTGTGGGTATAGCCATCTGGCATCATTCCTGGGGACAGGATGCCCCAGGGATAATACTATGCTATGCTACAATGCAATGTTCTCATGGGCATTCTAAAGAGGAAGAAGTTGTGCCCCAGCTGAATATACTTTCTCTATATTGGTTGGCATCCAGTTCAGTAGTTACAAGATTACAAGCTGGACTTATGAACTTGTAATTGATGACGTTTCACATTTATGGTTGCAAATTAGTGAACAAAACTCCCCCCTCCCAATCTACCTACTCAGCCTGCCAGTGACCCAACCAAAGGATTTATGAGGTGCTACAGACTGGGTCACAAAATGGCATCTACAGTGCTCTCCTGGCTGTGTGACTCAAGACTCTAAAGGGTGTTTCCAGCTCAATGTTCAAGGTCATCCAGTGAGATTCCATGGACAACTGAGGATTGGAACTCTGGCCTCCCAGTGTCAAAGGCTGCATTTACTCTGCAGAAATAGAGCAGTTTGGCACTGCTTTAACTGCCAATGCTCAATAGTAAGGAATTCTGGAATTTGTAGTTTTGTGAGAAATTTAGCCTTCTCTGTCAGAGAGCTCTGGTGCCACAACAAACCACAAATTGCAGGATTTCATAGCACTGAGCCATTATAGTTAAAGAGTTGTCAAACTGCATTATTTTTGCAGTGTAGCTGCAGCCCTAGTCCAACGCTGAAAACACTACAATACACTGTCTCACCCTACTCCAGATTTTTGCAGAATAGTTTCCTCAATTTGGGTATCATATCCACTTTGTAGTTGTGTGTGTGTGTGTGTGTGTTCTGGGATTTTTATATTTATTTATTTGTTTATTGCTGCTCTTATTGATCCTCTGTATTAAAATGGCTGAAGGTATACAGTGACTTTTCTCCATCTTGAAAAGGAGACTGATTCTGGAAAAGATGGTTTATATCAGTCTGTACATGGCATGAGCCAAATGCTATCAAAATTCTATCCACATTTCTTATAATACGGACAATAGGTGCTCAATTAAAGTGGCAAAGAAGAGGAGCATTGAATGAATGAAAGGAAAACTCTTTCCACTTCAGAAAGAAAAGTAATTACATTTGGACAACCCCAGAGATTTCCTATCTTTGCTAAAAAGAAAACCATCTACTTTAAGGTCAGTTTCAAACAAAGAACAATATCATTATATACCTGTAATGAAAAGTGTGCTGATTTCCCCCCCACAGGAGTGTTGCCTTCACAGTTTTGGATTGGTATTATCTGATTATGATAAGAACTTCTTTCAGATTACAGTAGCAGATTAGAAGTCAGCTTTTATTGTTTATGCAGACATGTCTACATAGCAAAATATTTGAGGGAAAAAGTGTTTAACTTAGAGTATTTCTGCTCAGTTCAAAACAGAGAAAACAGTGTGGTGCTCACAAATTGCAACGACCATTTCCCATGTACTTGGAAAGTAGGGAGAATAAGTAGCTCTTGATCAGGATGATACTCTTTCTGTAGCGACATGTGTTGCCATATGGAAATGGATACCCCATGGAGCAATGTAGCTTTCTCCAGATGTTTTGGATTAGAACTCCCATTATCTCTGGCCATTGACCATTTTGGCTGGGGATGATGACAGTTGTAGTCTGAAGCATCTGGAGGGCAGCACAATGGGAAAAACAGCTTTAAAGAAAAGTTCCTGAAATGGCAGAGAGATATGAGAAGATTCCCATTTGTTGGTTTAGATGTGCACTGCAGTAAAGCAATCACAGACTGAAATTCTCTTGAGGAAGTTTACCATTATACAAGCAGTTGGGTCTTCTTTGAGGTGGCATTGTATTCAGGGGTGCACACCTCCCTAGAAGCATCACTTAGGAAGTCTAGAAAGTGCAGTGTTTGTGTTGGAGCAATTGTTGCACAACAGGAGCAAGCAAGGCCATACTGCCTGTTGTGTGATTGATTGTAGCATGGCTCAGTTCCAGTATTGCATCTTGCTATGCTTGCATAATTCTGTGCTGTGCCACTGGTGAATAGGATCTCAGCTATTGTGTGAGAGTGGGGATGCTGAGGCAGGGTAGAACATTAAAAGATGCATTTTAAAAACAGTTCAGACTGTTAGGGTGAAAGCTACATTGCTCCTCACTAATAATGTCACAGAAAACAAGTACTAGTTGCTTGCTATACCAGCCACACGATCACATTGCAAGCACAATTGTAAGAGATTTTCTAGATGGGAGTGGGGAATCACAACACACACACACACTACTTAGAATAGTACATGCAGCCCCTCTCAGGAAATGCATAGCTTGAAGGTGTGATTATGCTCAGTTAATGTGATACAACTCTGCATCTGTCATGCTGAAGGGACATGCTCATTTTTAAGGCTTTCATGTTCTGCCATGGCATTTTTTATTTTTATTTTTTGCAGTCACAATAATGCCCAGTCTGTTGATATTAGCAATTGCTAAACACCAGGACAGCTGCATACTCTAAATAAAAACAAACAAGCAAACAAAATCAAAATCAAAACACAGACAGGGAGGAAAACATTGTTATACATGCTATTTTTGTCAAGCAATATGACTAGATCTGAGGTAACATGTAACTGAGCAATCCTTATGTGAAGTAGCAGAGAAGATCCACTGAGGAGCCACTTTTGCATCTGAAATGTTATTGGAGTACAAAGCTTCTAGGGCATGAGGAGGTAGATTCCTGCCAATTTTTCTCCCACCAATTATTTCTCTTTTTGTAAAACCCCTTTCTCACTAAAACCAGTGTGTGATGTGTGTGAGGATGGAGGGGGTGGGGGCGGCTGTTTTTTTTTTTTAACCTCTATTAACCCAATCTGGGTGTAGCTAAGGAAATGAAACTCTGAGCCCTTATGTCTGTGGAGAGGAGATTTGGTTCAATGCCTTAATTGGCCAGTATATGTTTTCATTGGTTTGGAAGTCTCACCAAAATGAAGGAGTTCCACAATGGGCTGAATGCTCAGATTCCAGATGGTGAGGCTGGGAGACGGCTGCTCTCGTAAAAGAGAGCTGACATCTGGCGTCCCCTAAGGTGCCATCCTGTCTCCCATGCTATTTAACATTTACACGAAACTGCTGGGAGAGGTCATCCAGAGACATGGGGCGTGGTGTTATCAGTACGCTGATGACATCCAGATCTATTTCTCTATGTCTCCGACTGCTGCAGTGACTAAGGATGGCATCTATCCTCTGAATGCCTGCCTTGACTCGGTAATGGGCTGGATGAGGGAAAACAAGCTCAGGTTGAATCCAGAGAAAACGGATTACTAGCAATAGGTTCCCCTGACCCGGGGATGGAGATTTACCAACTAGTCCTGGACGGTGTCACACTTCCCCTAAAGGATGAGGTTTGCAGTTTGCCATGCTCCTGGATTCGTCTCTACAACTGACATCCCAGGTGGAGGCGACTGCCAGGAGTGCTTGGTATCAGCTTCGGCTGATACGCCAACTGCGCCCCTACCTGGACAGGAGGGACCTAGAAGCAGTAGTACATGCAATGATAACCTCTTGTTTAGATTTCTGCAATGCGCTCTACATGGGGCTACCTTTGTACCAAGTCCAGAAGCTCCAACTGATCCAAAATGCAGCAGCCAGATTGATTACGGGGGCTTCCAGAATGGAACACATCACCCCTGTCTTAAAATCTCTTCACTGGCTGCCAATCAGCTTCCGGGCCCAATACAAAGTGTTGGTTATTACTTTTAAAGCCCTATATGGCTTTGGCCCAGGTTACTTGAAGGAACGCCTCTCCCTACATAATCCGCCCCGCACTCTCAGAACATCAGACAAAAAATTATTAAACTATACTCATACGAGATTAACATCAACTTCTCGTACTACATTCTCTGTTGTGGCTCCTAAATTGTGGAACGACTTGCCGGAGGAGATCTGTCTATCAACTACATTGGAGGCATTTAAGAAGGCACTAAAGACGGATCTCTTCTGGTGAGCGTATCCACCAAATCTTATTTGACTTACTCAACCCTAGCCACTCCCTAGTGTCATACCAGAATTATTTTTATTGTGATTAATTATGGAAATTTTAAACTGTTTATAATTTTAAATTGTTATGTACTGTTTTTATGCTGTAATCCCGCCTCGATCCGTAGGGAGAAGTGGGAAATATAAATACAAATTTATTATTATATTATTATTATTTTGATGGCCTATAATGAATATTGAACTGTAATCATAAAACACATAACTCCACATACATTTCTTATCATCTTCCCAGAGTTCAAAAATATTGATTAGTGGGAACTTGGTAAATATGAACTTGTTTAAGTTCCATATATTCAATGGATCTACTTCAGTTAAGACTAGCAAATGAATTTAGACTCATATTTCTTGATCTCTTTTTCCTTCTTCCCTGAACAGTATCTGAGATGAATCCTTACCATTTTCACAATGCCCTTGCTGGAAACTTGTTCAAGAATAAAGACTGCATTTCCACTGATTACAATGCATGGCATGTTCATAACCTCTTCATACATTTTCATGACATTGTAACTAAGAGAGAAAGCGGCAGAAAATTAATTCTTTCTCATAGTAATTTAAACTGTTATCTGGTCCCACTCAGATGATGCCATTAAGTTTTATTATAGTTTCAGTACTTTCTTGAAATCATTAAGTCACTAAGACAGCCGAAACCAATTAAATGATGTGCTCTTAGTTTAGCTATTTTGCTACACATTGACATTTGGGATTGTGATGTGGAGGTGAAGCTTGGCTGCACCTTCAATAGGGTTACATAAGGTGGTCAAGCAGTCTCTTTGAGAAATCCAAAGAGGACCAGAGAATTATATAAAAGATTTACAAAGTGGGATGAGTGAGATAAATGGAATAACCAATCCCCCACACATTTAAGGTTTTCTCCTCCTAGTCTTCCTCAGCAAATGTGAGTATTGAAAATGGCTGAACAAAAGTTGCCAAGCTCTGGAAAACATTCAGGGGGAGCTGCATGCAATAACGTCCCAAAAATCCCACACCATGGTGATACTTTTATTAGATCAACCAAAAGATGCAAAAAGCATCAGGCTAGCTTCCGAAACTCATTGGCTGCTTCAACAGGCAAGAATGTTAAAAATTGTAAATGAAAGGAAAAGTGATGATCTCAGAGTCATGGGCCTCCATCTTGTTTGGGATGTTTGCTAAAGTTGGTATGGTCTTGAGGGAGGAATGATGCAGGCAGGAGCCATAGCCCTTACTGTCCATGAGGAAGCAGAGGACAAAGGACAGTAAAACCAGGGAATAAATTTTGGCCTCTACTTACAGCTACAAAATAATTTCCTTTGAGATCTAGGTGACATCTTTGCCAAGCTCTTGTGATCTTATATCTTATTCTGCAGTTCCTCAGCTGGCCTTTTAGTTCTGGAAACATCAAGCTGATGCTTCATAGTATGCCAGTCTTGAAGATATTAATTTCCCACAAGTCTGGCATTAATAGCTGTGCTTCCACTGTAAATGTTAACAACATTGCTCCATGACAGAACAGAATGAAAGGAAGAGCTGCACCTTGATAAAATCTCTGTATGACATTTTGCCAATAATAGTTGGTATTGGGTTGCTAGTATTCATACTGTAATCAGATTTTAGGGGAAGTTATCCCAAGCTACTCTAAAGAGCTGGTGCAAACAATACAGGTCCTATAGGCAAGAGACTTTTAAATATTTGCTATGATTTCTTCCTCCAAAGCCACCCATTTGTATGCATAAGCTTTTCTGGGTATCAGGTGCTTTTCTCTATGTTGATATTAAAAACTCTCTCACACATACATTTGTGCTGGCACTGAAAAATGGTCCAATCTTCATGGAAAGTCAGTTCCTGGAAAAAGACACAAATGTAAATTAGGGATGTGCATTTTTATAGGCTCCACAGCTGTAGATGTATTCTCTTTCCTAAGTCCATGGCCATCCTTATCTGGTTCCAATCACAATCTTTATTATTGTAGTTATATGTAGATATTCTATATTGGCCACTTAGTTATGTATGCTAAGCTTACTTAAGCAATTAAGAAACAATCACAGGAAAGAACCATGTTGCAAGCAAGGCATTGTTGCAACCTTAGTCACTGGTGGGCTCGATTGCCATCTGAAAAGGCTGATTTGGCTTTGGGCTGTTAAGGTGTACTGGGGAGGGGGAGTGTTTACATAGGAGTTTACTGCATTGCTAAAAACCCAACTTACCCCTGCCATGTTGAAGTCTCTTTCGGAATAAAGTCAGGTATTATCATAAACAGCCCACTGATGCCACTGGCCAAGTGCAGCCCAGCTAACTTCCAGCTAGAAACCATGTTCAGCCAGACTCTTTTCAAAACTGGGAAGATCCTGGCTTTGCAAATTGGCCAGTTGAGCACAGCTTCTAGCTGGAAGCTAGCTGGGCAGCACTTAGCCAGCAGCATCAGTGGCATTTTGCATATGATAATACCCAACTTTATCCCAAAAGAGACCTCAATGCAGCAGGGGTAAGTTGGGGTTTTTTTTTTAGCAATGTGGGTAAAAGCCGTAGTTTTAAAGTAAGACTATGCAGTTTTTCTTCACACAGACCAGTTATGTATCCATAATTCTAAGGTAGAGATAATGATGATGATGGTGGTGATTTCTTAAGTTGCTTATGAATTAAAGCAAGTGTTTCAATAACATTAAAAACAATGAGACCAAAGATGTGATCAGCAATTTTCTTTGCTTGTGTGCATGTGTATGTTCTAAAATGGAACCTCTTTGACTCTCTTGCTTAGGACAGCAAGGGTTAGTTGAAAAGGCGTCTCCTAGTCAAAAATCTTAAAGCCAGAACCATTTTCTGAAATAATGTGATTCCACTAATGCCAACAGTAAGTGTGTCATAATTAACTGGTTAAAATATTGGGGCACACAGACAAGGTTTCATCTCTCCAACTTTGCCATTCTGTAGTTGATAAACTATACATTACAGACAGGAAATGCTATTGAGAGGAAATGTTACTTTGGGTCAGCTTAAGGTGGCGATGTCTTTCTTATGTGGGTAATGTTTTGAAACGTTACTACCTTTATGCAAAAGGCTCTTCTAGCAACTTGGGAGCAAAGCAGATTGCTCTCCCATCTTTATCCCATCCTTTTCATAACTGCATGAAAATGTTTCAGAGATGTTGCGTTTTGTTTTGTCATTTAAGTGGAATTGTATTATCACAAACTCCCATTAATAAAAAATGACAGGATAATTCCACTTCAATAACAGGACAATGACAGGATAAGCACAACATCATATAAAAGCGCGATTGTGGTCAATTGCAGTTCAACGATGGGACAATGTTATCTGAAAATCTTTTCACAATTGCAGGATAAGGATGAGAAAAGGATAGGACAAGGACATCATTTTCCCCATGTGATAATCTCCTTTGAGACTAACAGTGTGAAATAAGTTGTAGATTAGCTTTTGTAGACTAGGAACAATATCACATTACACAGATATAGGACCATTATTCCACTTTAACTGCTTTAGAATCCTGTGATTTGCAGTTTAGGGAGGAATATTTAGATACCTCAGCCAGAAAACTCTTAGGTTTCATTAAACTACAATCCCTAAAAATTTACAGGAGGCAGCCATAGCAGTTAAAGTGGAATAATAGTGCTATAACAGTATAGTGTGATAGTTACTTTCTCAGAAAGCTTATGGTACAACTTTTTTCTCATAGTTAGTTTCAAAGGTACTACAAGATCCCATTGCATACTAATATTCCAGACTAAGATGGCTATGAATTTGACCCTCATGGAAATCACCACCTTTTGTTAAACAAATATACAGTACAGTAATACCTTTCAGGACATTTGTAAAAAGTTTGTAAAATGTTCTTTTGTTTTAGAGAACTTACAGATGTCATAATATCTTTACTCTTGAGATAATTTAAAAGGTAGTTATTCTGAAGTGGAGTCTATCTTAAGTAAAGAGCTCAAACTGTCTCCTCCTTCTGGAAGCCTCTTGGTGAAATCACTCAGATTTTCTCCTCTTTCACTGAGATCATTGCCCAAGGCTAGGTATTACTCCTCTTAGATGAAATCGCTCTTCCAGACCTCCAGAATCTGGGATTTTGGCCAAAGAATCCCTGTAGCTCTTTCTCAGATCCTGGCTCTGGCAGAGGATATTGATTAGCTTGTCCTCCTTGTCTTTGACTGTTCCAGCTAGGAATGCTCTTGTGCGAGGCAAAAACAAGACCCTCTGAACAAATCTTTCCAAGAAAGCTCCTTAGGGTCTGCATAAGTCAGAAATGACTTAAAAGCACAACACCAACAACACAAAAGAATGCTGCCAATTTGAAAGCAAGTCTGGTTTTCTCCCACAATGGAAAACTGCACAAAGACAGACTTGAAGAATAGCACCAATCTGAAGCTGTACTATAGGTTGTTTATTTCATCATCAGTTTCCAAATGGCATATTTATTTTTCTTTTTAAATGGTTGTTGCTCTTTATAATTGCTTATAAAATTTCTTTAAAAGGAAATAGTTTGGTTTTGATAATGATTTATTTCACAATATGCTGTAATAATTACCACTGGCTGTCAGAACATTTAACAGTTGCAGGAATATATTGCACAGGTGAGCAAATGCACAAAGAAAAAAACAAACAAAACAAGAATGACTATGCTTATGATGAAAATATAACCCAGGCTTATTCCACACTGAGTGAATCAGTTGTAGGAATTACATGGGCTCCAGGTGTGGTTGGATTGCAGTTCCCAGAATTCCTCATCCTTAGCTAGGAGCCTAGAGCTTCTGGGAAATGTAATTCAACAATATCTGAAAGGCTGCAAAATTCCCACTAAATCCAAACAATAGTCTCAGCAAGTGATAAAACTACTGAATCAATTCTTACATAAGTCAACACTTATGTAAAGCACACTGATACAATGACCTCCTCTAACTGAAACTGGTACTTGGATTTAGGTTCATCTCTGTGCAAAGTTAGAAAATCAAATAGAAGAATGCTGTTATAAGAGAGAGTTTTTGCAGTAAATGTCAAAGTCACACATTAAATGGGAATGAATTCCAACCTGCTGATCCATACTAACATTTTTTTACACAGGTACATATTAATCTGTAAAAGAGCCTGAACTGGTCATTTTCCATTCCTATGTAATCAGCTGCTTTGTGAAGTTGTTGGAGAAATTTAGTAAATATAAATATTTAGGGCAGTGTTCCTGATGATCAATGATATGTAAGCCCTTTATTAACAACAAAAAAGACTGGTAGATTATATAGAATTGCAGATTTCACAGCATGATTTATTGACTACCTCTGAGAGTTCATTTCATTCTGCTTGATCTTCTTATCACATACAAGGGATTTCTAGGTTCTGTTTTGATTGTATAAAAGCAGTTATTTAGTATTTTATTTGTAGTTCCCTTTAAAATAACATGAAAATTATACCAAATCAGCCCAGGTTACATAAGTCTTGCACTATCTGTAACCTGTATTTCACAAGAAAAATGCAAAACGGCTACTTATTTGTCTTGCATACTTGTTCTTTATTTTTCTGGATTGAAAGGGATGGTATGAATCATGAATCAGACATTTACAAATGCACCAGATAATTAGAAAATAGGAGGAAATACAGAAATATTTGTATAAAGAGTAGTATGGTGATCTGAGTGTGGAATAAGATTATAAGGGACCAGGGTTCAAATCCCTACTCATCCACGGAAACCCATTGGGTGAACTTTGGCAAGCCATACCCTCCCACCTAAAGAGGAAGGCAATAGCAAATTATTTGTGCATAAATTTTCCCAAGAAAATCCTACCATAAGTGGCAGTTGACCTGAAGACACATAACAAGAACTGCATGGGACTGGATCACAATTCTGCATTCAGGTAGTAATATTCAACTCTAATGATAGTAGCAAAGTATTCATTGCTCTCTATGAAACCTAAGCAGCAGCGGGGTGCTTGTCCTTGTAGTGAGTGGCAACTCTCAGGCTGAGAATCTGTTCCTGGTTTTAGTCTGAAGTTTAAAGGAGTATTCCAAGATACTGAACCTATATGAGGGATAGGGTTGAGAACCTTGAGAATGTATCACACTAGGCTAAAAAGCATATTTTAAAAACAGAAAAGCATCTTTGGTCTTCACTTGATGCTGCCTTTCATTCCATTTGTTACCTCAGTTCTGCCACCTTTTCATTGATGGGCAAAACCTGTCAATCGTCTCTCAGTCTCACTGATATTCCATTACTGCCTTCATGTGATAGGTCCCTTTCTTTGTAGTTCCACTTCCCAGACAGTCACAAGGTGTGTGTGGGTCTGATTCTTCTCTTCTCCCCTTCTTTCCCATCCCCTCACAGTGGTTGCAGCTGCCAACTTCTTCACAAAGTCAGCTGCTATGTGCACATTCACATAGCAGCCAGCTTTGGGAGGCAATTGGCAGTCACAATCACTTGCAGGGGCTGTTGTGTGGATGTACACACAACTGCCCTTCACTTTGGGGTTGGAGGAAATGATCACAACCACCAACACCTTCCTGAAGCCAGCTGCTGTGAACAGTATTGTCACTAAGATTGGCATCACCCAGTGAAGTAACTGTCACCGCCCCAAGTGACTTCCTCCCATACCACACTATACAAAATCCTTAGTAATTTTTTTACCAATGTTACACAGCCCATTCTTGCCAAAAGGCAGATGTTTGGGAAGCAGTGGTGTCCCCCACTCTTAGGGTGTCCCCTGTTGTGCCCCCCCAGTGAAGCCCCTGGCTGTGAGAACATTTACACAGAAGCCAGCAGTTGGAAATTGGCAGCTGTGCTCACTTGTTCTCACCCTTCCTCCCAGAAGGTGGTGTTTGACAGTGAGGAAAACAGATCACATAACCATGGATCACCAAAGCACTATTGTGGGGAAAAGTGTGATAAGAAATTATGCCAAAGTGGTATGCTTCTATTCTTAAATGAGCAGGCTGGTGTGATAAAGTCCTTGGACAGCTACTTTGAAATTCAAATTAAAACTGGATTCACTGGTTTCTGATGTATCCACATAGCAGAATTAAAGCAGCTTGTTATCACTTTAATTGCCATGGTTCCATCTAGTGAAATCTTGAGATTTGTAATTCAGCCTGGTCTATCAAAGAGCTCAGGTGCCTCATCAAACTACAAATCCCAGGAATTCATAGGACAGAATCAGGGCAGTTAAAGGGCTGTCCAACTGATTTAAATCTGCTGTTTCTATACCTGTAGAAACCATAGTTTCCACTGCTTGCACAAACATCTACCCCCTTCTTCTCCACTATATATTTGCTTCACTTTGAAGGAAGCTGAAAGCCACAGAGACTTCCAAAGAGATGAAAATATATCCCCACAATTCTCAGACCTGGAAAAAGTTAAATGTCACCAGAAATAAGGGCCACTTCTATTTTCTCTAAAGAAGCACAGTTCCTGTGTTTTACAACTTAACTTGATAAACAAGTTACTCACAGATTAGTCTGTTCTACGGTTAGTGCACCCATGTGTCACGATTCCTTACAGTTTTATTTCTTTCATAACATCTAATCTGATCAACTGAAGCTCTGGGAACATTTCCACTTTCAGATCTTGTCTCACTATGCAGAAATGGAAGAGTTTGTTCACCACAGATGAATGGATGATGACCTCTGTTGTTATTTTCTCTTGACATAACTCAACTCAGGATTGGCTCTTGACACATAGACATATTTCTGAGGAAAGCCATTAAAAATGCTACAGACTTGATACAATTTGGGATGAGAAATGAGAGGATAGTAAAAAGTCCAGAGAGCATGCTATGTGAGAGGAATAATGTTCCAGCAATACAAAATGTGTAGGTTTGGACAGTGGAACGTCAACAGAATCTGTGGACCCGAGAAGCTTATTATGCCTCATTACAATGACTAAGGAAAATGATGCAAATACCTTTGAAACTGAAACATTGCTATGGGACAGCAGGAAAGGGAGGGGTCCAGCCATCCATGTGATGTCAAAAAGCTTCCCATCCACCCTTGCCATTGCATTAACTTCTCCTCTTCTAACCCTCCCACCTTCACTTCATTCCTTCTCACTGCAACCTCTTTCCTAGCCAAGCTTGACACGTGCACATGTGTCCACTTGTACATACATCAATCAAGAACAGAAGATACCTCTCCTCATGGAATTATATGCTGGCAGATTCAAGTTTATTGTGTGTGTGAATGAAAGTCCCAGCATACCAGGAAAAAAAAGGAAAAAAAGTGGAAAATGTGCAAAAATACTTGTAATCTCATCCAGAAACCCTTTGAAATTATTCTACAAATCTGGTGGAATTGAAATAAGCAATGGTTATCCTCTCTAAATATAATTCCCAGAAAGTTTAGAAATAAACTGGCATGTTCAGGGTGAACTGAGCAGGATTATTGTCACTGACTGTCCTGGCTAAGAGATTCTGAAGATTGTACTTCTAAAAAGTAACTTTTTTAATTCAAAATTTTATGAAAGTAAAAATATTAAATTATTTTTTATTTTTTAATTTTTTTATTGAATTTATGTCCTGTCTTTCTCCTGAAAAGGTTTTCTCAGGTCTGCTACAAATGGCTGCCTTCGGCCAAAACTAGGACTCGGGAGCACAAAGCAACCACATGCTGCTGAGCCCTGCTACGTGCCAGTGGCGCCATAACTGCATGGCCCCACCCACATGGGGCACACATCCATGATGCAAGCGCAGTGCAGCGTCCACAAATTGATGTGCTATGCTTGCATCACTGATGCGCCACAGGGTGCTAATGGTGCGTTCGTAGCATCGCTGGAAGGAGCCCAATTTTGGAGCTCCTTTTTGGGGCGGATTGTTGCCATGGCTATGCGGTTGCTGCAGCAACGATCTGGAGAAGAAAGGGCTGGCCTCTTCCACCCCTTTCTTCTAATCTGTACCTATTCTGAATATTACCTATTCTGATGTTTTAATATTATAGCAAAAAGGAAAAATTTGATGAAAAAAGAAAAATAATCAGTCATAAATTTCAATAAAAGCAGACCAAATATCCAAATATAAGTCCATTTGTAGGTTACATTAATATATCACTTCTTTGAATGTTGCAAGCATGGTTATTTCTTCTACCCATTGGATCACAGGTGGGGAAATGTTATCTTTCAGTATTTTAGCAGCTGAGGCCATGAAAGCTCCATTCCAAAGACCATGTGTGAAATTCTGAGACATGGGTAAGTAGTTTAAAAGAACATGCACATCACTAAATATCAGATCACTTTTTAATACCAAGTTTATTTGTGTCATTATTTCCACCCAAAATGAGGCAATGGCAAGGCATTTCCAAAAACTATGAGTTAATGAAGCATTAGCAATATTTCTGTTGTGGTGTGCCTTCAAGTTGTTTCTGACTTATGGTGCCCCTAAGGCCATATCAATCCTGTTGCAGGTCTTTCTTTCTTTACTGTCTTTTTTGTCAAGGTTTCCTCAAAGGGGGTTTGTGTTTTCCTTCCTCTGAGTCTGAGAGAGAGTGACTTGTCCAAGGTCACCCTATGAGTATCCATGGCCAAGTGGTGATTCAAACCCTGGTTTCCAGAGTCATAGTTCAATTCTCAAACTATTAGACCATGCTGGCTCCCTTTAGCCTCCTAAATAAATAAATAGATACATCTCAAGCTCTGATGACAGGTTGCATTTATATTCTAGCCACAGGTTAAATTGATCTTCAGGAATGTAATTGGATTTATGAGCCCACTAAGAGACTAGAAAATGTGGAAAGGAGTCTGAGGGAGAACAGAGAGAATGTCATGTTTGCACAGAAAAGAACAATGAATATAGCCAGTAGGTGGTTACCATCTTAGGACTGGAATGCTAGGGTGAGAATTTTTCTTCCTGTCTCTATATGCACAGCATACATTTATAGAAGTGGGGAAACACACATGCTTGGCCAAAGGGAAAGGAATATGTTGTAAAAGATAAATTATGCAGATAATTTTCCATTATGCACACAGAAGGAAAAAATATAAAGGACATGCATTTCCTTAGGGATGCACCTCTGAAACAAGAAGCTGGCAGAAAATAAAACAAAAAATAAGAAGAGAAGAAAGATAAAGGGAGAGAGAGAAGAACAAATCAGAAAGAGTGCCTGTTGTGGCAGATTGTAGCTCAAAGCTGGGATGAGATTGAATGAACAAGAAATCGTACCAGAGGCTGTTCCTTCAGCTGAAGCTGTGCCATGTATTGAGGTCACCATTCTCACTTGTTGAGGTGATGCTTTGACCTATGAATGCCACACATGGCAGAGAATAAGGGAATTGTGGGGACAAAGCAGAGGGAGCAAGTATTTCTGAAGCATGAAAAGAATACCCTTGTGGAGATGAACTTGACAGCTGTTTTACTTGTTCTGGCTGGCTCTCCTCACTTGGAAGTTTAAACATCTCAGGCTCTCCATTGCCACAGTAGATTGCCTAGGCTTCCTTGGGCACCCTGTATTCTCTGTTGCAACTGCAAAGTAATAGCAATGCTTCAAACAAGATAATTCTTGGAACTGAATCTATATATTTGTAGATCAAGCATCAACTCTCTAAACTGAGAAGTAAATCTCTCTGATGTCATGGGATCTTTCAAGCAATCTGTTAAAAAGTAGGTTTCTGAAGAGCCCTCATTGTTGCTCATCAGAAAAGCAACAGCCACACAATTATTCCCTGCTCCTGAAACAAAGAAAAAATGTTTAAAGCGTTGGGGTTTTCCCCGCATTGTAGAATAATACCGCTGATAAAACCTAACCCCCTTGCATACTTGTAGATAAAGCTATGCTCTTTCTTGGACATAATCTTCAAAGTGTATGTGTCTGTTGCTAGGGGAGAGAGACTTAATAGTTTATAGCACAGGCCCTGGAATGGCCTGGGCACATTATAAAAGGGGGCGGGATGGGAACGGGAGGCAGCATAATGCCGCTGCCACTGGAAGTTCCCATTCCATTCCAGATGCATCCCACAGGAGGCGATTTTCAGGAATGCTTCTAACCAGTTCCCAAAAATTGCCTCCTGAGGGATGCATCTGGAACAGAATGGGAACTTCTGATAGCGGTGGCAGTGGCAGCATTTGTCTGTGTGGTAAACTGTATTCTATGCTGCCTCCTGTTCCCATCCCACCCCCTTTTGTAACACGGCAGGCCTATTCCAGGGCCTGTGCAATAAACTCCAGAGAAACAGCCAATTGTTCTTGGCAAATTTATTAGAGGAGGGAGATAATAAGGGATGAAACAATTGTCCACAAATTGTGTGTTTGTTTTTACAGCAGAGAAGCCAGTAATTCATTACTTTATGCTATCCTACTAAAATGGGCTGAACATGTAGATCAGCTACTTAGGGGCTCTACTTAGGGGCAATCGCATGCCGTGGCCCTGATCCAGCTTTTTGAGGGTGTGAAAAGGAGCCGCAAAAAGTGGCTACTTTTTGCGCCTTTGAAAGGTTGCCACAGCTGTGGCAGCATGGCTATATGGCGCTCCTTTGCCACTCCGTCATATAGATGCAGTGCTGGAGGAGCACTATGATGCTGCAGCATACAGCATCATGGCACCCTGGGGGCAGAGTCGGGGTGTGTGTCATCTGGACATGATGCTCCGACTCTGCCCCCAGCCCAGCCTTTGAGGCTGGTCTGTACAGGGTTCCTGTCAAGTATAAATATACTTAACAAAGTAGCTGGTCTAATATCTTCGCCCATAAGTACAAGTATATTTAACAAAGCAGTCTCTCTTGGCATGAGCCCTGCCACCCACCCTGCCTTACTTACATCTTAATTACAGCTTACATCAGCTGCTAGTCAGTCCTCCTGTTTAAATGTCATGGCTCAATACCATGGAATTCTGGGATTTGTAGTTTTATTTAGACTTCTTTGTCAGTGACCTCTGGTGCAACAACAAACTACAAATCCCAGAATTCCATAGCACTGAGCCATCACAGTTAAAGTGGTGTCCAGTTGCATTTATTTCTGCAGTGCTGATGCAGGCATTGTGATTACATGGGGACTCAATTCCAGGTAAGTGTTCACTGGAGTGCAGACTTAAGACTAATTTCCAGAAAACATTCTCTATCGAGGCCAGAACTTTGTACAGAACTGATGACTTGTGACTGCAAGATTATACTCTGCAGCTGTCCTGATTTGGCACGGACAGTCCCGATTAATCCTCTGTCATCTCACTTTTCCAGTTACTTATAAAATGTCCAAGGTTCTTTCTTCTCTCAATTTCCTCATTTGTCCTAAGCTCAGTTCATTTGCTGCAAACTGAATTCAAAGTGTAAAGGTAGTTATACTCCATTAACTCAATGGAGAGAAAGGAAAAGAAATTAGGGGTGGAATCTTGCACTTCCCAGTAGGCTCAGGCAAAGGCAAAATGGGGCAGCTTCTCTTAGCTTGCCAGTTCTTCCCCATGACTAACTTTTGTCATCTTAACCATGCAATACATGGCTATACGTGGCCCAGTTTTCATCTGTGAAATGTTGACATTTATGCAAACTTCATGTTATCATTCATCACTTTCCTTGAATCGTGTTAGTTTGTCCCGACTAGAGTAGGCCTATTAAAGTAATAACTGAATGGTATGTAAACATAGGTAAATTCTACTGATTTTGTGAAGTCAGGCCCTTCCCTGTAGGTCTTATTCAATTATGGGATTTCCCAAGTATTATTGTTGAAAAGGCTATTTCCTTTTGTATTCATTTAGAAGCATCTTTGGAAGCAGCAGTTGCCTGAGAGATAACAGCTGAAACACTCTTTGAAACTTTTTCTGTTTTGATAAAATGCTTTCTCCATCAAATGGATGCCTCTGTGTTTTTCCTCCTTTGTTTTTATTTGTTATTGCAAGTAGTCCTTTTGGATTTAATTGGAACTTTGTTTCTGAAGAGATATTAAGGAAGCTATTACTGAGAATGCATTCTAAATGCCACCTCTTGTGCTATCTAAATTGCCATGGTGGATTCACTTCAGTAAATTAGGCTTTAATAATGTGGTTTCAACTTCCCAGTGTGTTGGGAAATGCTGTGCATTTGCCATGCTTTGGTTTTGAGCAGAGGGAGATAGAGTTAGGAAACACACAGTATAAACCTGTTATCACTGATTCATATAATTTGAGATGGAATCTGAGGATGGCTTTCATTGGACTCCCAGATGATCTTCCATCCAGTAATTCAGATTTTTAATGCAGACTTACCTAATTCATGTTTTCTTAGCCAGTGCTTGGACCAAAATGTAATTAGATGTTAATATTTGCATTGTCCTGAATTTTGTGGATTCATTCTCCAATTATTTTTTAAAAAAAACTGTACAGAAATACAAATAGTAGAGGAAAGTATAGACACATGTATATAAAAGAAAAATAATATATAAAACTGAAAGTGCTTGAAAAAATTTCTTACTAGGCAAAATTGCTTGCAAAGGCAATATATTATCAGAAATAAAAGGATAATAGAATCTTAGTCCTTGGAAGAGACCACAAGGACCATCTAATCCAACTCACTACCGCACAGCTACAATACCCCTAAAAGATGCCCATCCAACCTTCATTTAACAATCTTCAAAGAAGGATGCTCCACCATCATCCAGGGCAGTCTATTCCACTGTCAAACAGATCTAACAGTATACTTGGTGGACATCTGTTGGAAATGCCTTGATTGTGTATTCCTGTATGGCTGGGGATTGGACTGGATGGCCCTTGGGGTCTCTGCCAGCTCTATGATTCTACAACATGTTCCTGACATGCATATGAATTTTAAAAATAGCTGTTGATGTGGAGCCAAGAAAAAACAAACAAACAAAAATGAGAAACTGAATTAAACTATAGTTGATAGATTTGACCATCGCTTCCACCCAGACACTGCTCATGAAGTTCAGTTTCAGCAACGAAACAGTGTGATATGCATTCAGACTTTCTCTGAGTCCATGTACTGTCTACTCATAGCCTTAATGTACCGAACTCTCTGGCTTGACTGGAACACATATGCTGTAATAAAAATTAAGAAGATAAAGTGAAGCATTGCTTCTTTGCAGACACTCCAGTAGAATCATAGCCTCCAAAGGTAAAGCTCAAAGGTAAGGACACTTCTCTTATACAAATAGAAGATTATCACACATGGACTTACCATCAGGGAATCACTGGGGAAACTTTAGGGAAGCACGTGTGTGTGTAACCCTGAAGTGCTTCCCCAACATCTTGGAATTGTGAGCTCCCTTTAGTGTCCTGGAATTGTTCAGGGAGAGTGACTTTCCTATTAATGCAAAATTTCCATTAATAGGAAAGTCTCTCCCTGAATGATTCTAGGATGCTAGAGGGAGCTCATGATTCCCTGATGCTGGGGAAGTGCTTCAGGGTTACACACACATGTGCTTCCCTAAAGGTTCTCCAGTGATTCCCTGACAGTAAGTCCATGTGTGATAATCTTCATAATTTAGGAAATCTTGTCACTACTGAGTGCTTTGTTATGCTTTGAAGGTACATAGGAGTGAGTCCTATTGGAAACTACCTCTTGAAATATACATAAGAGGGCACTGTAAGGATAGCATTTTGGATAATGATATTTTTGGACATCAAATTCATTTCTAGTTTGTTCAAATGGTAATAGAATCTCTTCATGCTTATTATCCTATTTATGAAATGGATAAATATATGCTGTGTTCTTCCTAACTTATTCTGATAGTTATTCACCCATTTCCTGGTGAATAATAAAAAAGACAGCAATTATGGACAAACAATGCTGAGAGTTATATAATGGGTATGCTGAGAATCAACTAACATTCTTTTACAGAGGCCCGGTACAGATGGCCAAAAACGGCCAACTGTACAGCACAATTAGGGTTAGGGAGGGTGCAGCGTTTGCACCCCCCTAACCCTAGTGCATATGGACACTGCCATTTTAAAATGGTGGCATCCATACGGGCATGCCTGATGATGCTGCACGTGCCTGATGACACCAAACTGCAGGAGGGTGCCAAGCATGCCCTTTCCTCAGCACAAAAAAGAGCTCCAAAATTGACCTCTTTTTCTGCACCTGGTCCTTGGTGCGGCCTTTAGACAGCTGCACCAAGGACCCAGGGGGGGAAGGCATTGCGGCGGCAGCCTCTTTCTCCCCTTGGCACTGCCGGGGACAGCAGGGTGCAGCAGGCGCCCCACTTTCAAGCCGCGGGGAAGCGGCACTTTGCCGCTTCTCCGCAGCCTGCAGAAGCACTGGGATGGGGCGTTTGGGGCTGCCGGTGAGGCATCTCTGGCCCCATCTCACTGCTTCTTGGGGTGGCTGCAGACCGCCCCTTTGGGCGGTCTGTACTGCCCCAGAATTTCACACACATCTAGCCTGTAGAACTATCCTGTAAACACAAAATCTTCATATTGTGAAAAATGTGCTAATTGTATAGATCATGAAAAGCTGTGGAACACACTCAAAGACATGGGGTTGCCACTACATCTGATAGCCCTGATGAGGAATCTGTACCAAGGACTGGAGGCCACCATCAGAACAGAATTTGGGGAAACGGAGTAGTTCCCAATAGTCAAAAGGGCCACGCAAAGCTGCATCCTATCACCCTACTTGTTTAATTTATATGCTGAAAACATCACACGAAAAGCAGAATTAGAATCAGAAAAAGGAGGATTTAAGATAGGAGGAAGCAACATTAACAACCTTAGATATGCAGAGGACACCATCATATTAGCAGAATACAATCAGGAATTGGAACAGTTAATAATGAACATCAAAGATGAAAGTGCAAAGGCAGGTCTGATGCTGAACATAAAGAAAACAAAAATAGTGACCACCAAAGAAATACATAAATTCAATCTAGACAACAAGGAAATTGAAATAGTTAAAGAATTACCATATCTACAATCTAACATTGACCAGAATGGAGACTGCAGTTAAGAAATAAGAATACGAGGAATTGAAAGGGTAACTATGAAAGAACTGGAAAAGTTACTGAACAGCCACGACATACTACTGTGCATTAAAGTCAGAATTGTCCAGATCATTGTATTCCCAATTACAAACAGCTTCAAACAGCTTCATTTATATACTGTTTCCTACCGCCTAAGCTGTGTCTAAGTGGTTTACAACTGTAAGCTACTTGCCCCCAACAATCTGGGTACTCATTTTAGTGACCTTGGAAGGATGCAAGCCTGAGTCAAACTTGAGCCCTTTTGCTGGTATTGAACTCGCAACCTTATGGTTTTGAGTGAGTGGCTGCAGTACAGGCATTTAACCACTGCGCCACCATGTACAGATGTGAGAGCTGGACTGTGAAGGAAGCAGACAGAAAGAAAATCAACTCATTCGAAATGTGGTGCTGGAGAAGAGTACTCAGGATACTGTGGACAGCCAAGAAAACAAACAAATGGGTTCTTGAACAGATCAGACCAGAGCTCTCCTTGGAAGCTAAGATGATCAAGTTGAGACTATTTTACTTTGGCCAAATAATGAGAAGGCATGGATCACTAGAAAAAAACAATAATGCTAGGAAAGGTAGGATAGACTCAATCGGGGGGGGGGGGGGGATGTATGAGCAAGGACTTGTAGGATCTGGGCAAAGCAGTGGAAGACAGATTCTTGAAGATGCCTCATCCACAGGGTTGCCATGAGTCAGAACCAATTCAAGGACAGCTAACAACAACAACAAATAGGAAACATTATTCTACTGACTGTATGATCTGAAAGTGATTGAAAAGAATAGGATAGTCACTGAGGTATAATGGTGCATGGACTGTGATTCTGGGAGGCCAGGGTTCAAATCCTTTGCTGATCCATGGAAGCCCAATGGATGACCTTGGATAGGTCACACTATCTCAGCCTCAGAGGAAGCCAATGGCAAACTGGCCATGGAAAAATTTTTTGAAGAAAAACTTGTGATACCCTTCCAAAAAAGCGAAGGTACAACAAGAATAGACACTAAAGTGTGCCATAGGGCCTATAAGGTGCACAGTGGTACTGCCTCACAGTATTAAGCGCTTAGTTTTGGCACTCACTGTGGTGTTATATATCTTAAAGGTGCCTGTGTTTTGGCTGCAGTTGGGTAGTATTTAGTGGGCTGAGGCTCCTGTGTCTGTCAAGAATGCATGGCTGGACTTTGTGAAGGAATAAATCTTCTCTCTGATGTCATGGAGTTTTATCAGCTTGTGAGTTTGCCATATGGCAACAGCAGACATTACACTCCTCATTTATGGTTCATGAACCAGATGTCTCATTAATGAAAAGCAGAGACTACAGCTTCATAAACCTGCTTACATGTTTCCATGTAAAGTAACCTTCAATCATATCGTACTGGATAAAGTATGCATTTGAGACATTCTCATGCTACTAGTTCCTTGAATTAAATTGTTAACACTATACAACACCACCTTCTTAATTGTTGACATTAGTGTCATTGGGTCATTACTGTGGGTCCTTGTTATCTGCTGGGGTTTGGTTCCAGGATCCCCCATGGATAACAAAATCCATGGATGCTCAAGTCCCATTAAATGCAATGGCATAGCAATATGATGTCCCTTATATAAAATGAAAAATCAAGGTTTACTATTTGGAATTTATTTTTATTTATTTATTTTTTTGAATATTTTCAAGCCATGGATGCTTGAATCCATGGATAAAAATTTCGTGGATAAGGCCGGCTGGCTGTATTTACCTTGGGCCCTTTCACAGTACACAATTAATTTCCTTTCTAAATCCCATGGATACATCCTATGGAATCCAGGGGTTTGAAGTTTAGGGAGGCACTATTTCTACCTGGCTGAGATTTCTAAATGCCCTTCTCTAAACTGCAACCCCCAGATACCATAGGATGGAGCAATGACAGTTAAAATGGAATCTAAGCAGTAGTATCCGGGGGGGGGGGGGGTGCAGGCCGCACCAGGTGACACCCAGAAGAGGGATGACAGCCAGCTGAGTGCTCCCCTGACCTCCCTGCCATGTGCCAAAGTGGGTGGCAGGGAGGGAAAGCCCCAGAGTACTCCTTCCTCCCTGCCCAGCAAGACTTTACTCATATATAAAGCCATGTTGGGCAGGGAGGGAGGTGAGGGTGAGTCCTTTTGACACCACCCCTGGAGCTCCACCCTTGAAGTCCCATCCCCCGCAATGTGTGACACCCCGGTGCTGAACACCACTGAATCTAAGCACTATAATTATGAAGGGTAAAAGGGCACCTGGTTTTTATCAACATGACAGAGGAGAATACCTCATTATGGACTTGATTGCATGCTGGCCATTTCTAAGGGAAGGAAACGTCTTGTTGGAGAGGCAACTTTCCTCATTTTGCAAAGCGTCTGTGTTCAGGAGGTGTTAACATTTATCTCTTGTGCCTGGGTATATTATCATCTGCCAGTTTTGCTTTCTCTTGCATTCTTCTAAAACCTCAAGTTCTTTCCACCCCAAGTATGAGGAAATTTGCAAATTTTGAAAAATTCTTCAAAATATACTTAAACTTCTATCTGTGCTGACCACATTCAGTAGCTATAGCTAATGTCAGCATGGAAATTATTATGATCTACTTGCTTCCTGTATATGTATTAATGATGAGTTGCTACTCAGAAAGAGAATTGGCAACCCTAATTTAGGCCCTGTACAGACTTGCACTTTGTGCCGGCCTGTGGCTGGAGTCAGGTGCAGTATCCTGACATTGGGTGCCTAACTCTGCCCCCGGGGCATCATGATGCCGTGTGCCATTCCAGATGGCACATGGCATCAAGGTATGCCTCTGGCGTGGCATCTAAATGATGCAGTGCCGAAGGGATGCCATATAGCTGCACTGCCACAGCTATGATACCCTTTGGAGGGCGCAAAAAGGAGCCACTTTTTTGCATCTTTTTGCAGCCTCCAGATCCTGGATCAGGGCCATGACATAAGGTTGCCACAGCCCCAATCCAGCCAGGAAAGGGGAGGTCTGTATAGCCCCTTAGTGCGTCAAAGCTGGCTCAGTGCGGATATACTTCTGAGAATTGACTTTATGCAACATCTTAGATTAGGATAGACTAACCTGTCTTTTTAAAAATTATTTACCCGACTGTTAAGAAATTTGCCATTTTTGTAAATTTTGATTTAAAAAAACCCCAAACTGAACTGAAAGTCTAACCCATCCCTAACAATGCACAATTCTCACGTGGCTTATAGAGCTCACAGACACTGATTATTTTATTTTTTAAGGTGATCAAATCATATGAATACCAAGTACAGTTCAACTGAGAGAAGGGATTTGAACCTGTGTCTTTCTTCATCCAAATCCACCCCTTCAGTCACTTCACCACCTTGACTGTTCTGCTTACCATAACTTTCAAATACTTCTGCTCATTTTTGTATGAAAAGTGCAAAGAGTTATCAGTTAACAACTTGAATGCCATTATCAATTATCACTGATATATCCCCTCTCATATCAGGCAATTACAACAATGAGAACCATGCTGGGAAATGCAAATATCTATAGCACATGTTGGCTATCACTTTAATTAAACACTGCACATTTCTCCCTCTTTAACCTTGCAACAGAATCAAGGAAACAGCCCCTGATTATCATGGAGTTCTTTTGCCTTACTCTAACTTGTTTAACCTTGGATTTATGCTTTTATCATGTAAACAATTCCTAAGGATAAAACAAGCTAACGGGTTGTTATCTCGGGATGAATGATTGTGCAAACAAGCCCTGGGAGTCTTGCCATGTATTTCAACCAAGGAAGGATTTCACCCAGCATATTAATTTGACATAGGTTTTTCCTCCCAAAGATGCCCCCCTCCAGCTTTAAGGAGGAAAGGGGAGGAATAAATCACTCCCTGCAGTTGTCACCTAGCACTGGCAAAGGGCAATGGAAGAGTTTATATATAGCTTAAACTGGTGTGTTTCCTGTGAATAAACTATCAAATACTTAAAATAAATGGCTTGTCCTTGTATCATTACTCACTTCTGAAATGATTTATAAACCAATTATGTGGGGAGTTTTCTTCCTTTTCATCAGCCTTATAGATTATGGGTCAATTATATATTCTTCCCCCTCTCCTGCATACAGGATATAGCTCACCACTGCTACAGAAATGACTAAGACTGCATATTGTAGCAAAGAAGAGCAGTTTACTTCTGCTTGCAAATATTCATATCTCACATACAACTTGGGGGATTATTCCACTTTATCACATGTTATGATAAACCTGTCCATGCAGTAGGATTTCTTGATTTCTAACATCTTGAAAATGTGCACATCCAGCTGAACTTCCTTCCTCTGTTAGCACATTTTATTAGATCACATGCCCTGGATAGACTGTCTGCTCTGTAGGTTAATTTGCTCTGATAGCTTCCTTAGCCTGCCATCCCATTGCCTGAGCAATGTGAGGTGAGCTCTTTGACAGCGAGCCAGCTTTCTGCAGACTTTCACGGACCCCCTTCAATAGCTGCAATACACTTGGTACTTTCCTTCCCTCCTTAAAAAGAAAAGGATTCAAGCACAGCTAGAATTCTAAATTCTTTAGTAATATTGCCAAGAAGGGGCAAAGTGCCATTGGTACTTATGATTGCTTTGCATTAATAAGGTGATGGGCTATAGCATCCTGAGTCCCAACACCAGCTTAAACTTTGCTTTTCTTGAAATTAATATACTACTGCCTTCATTAAGACAATTTTTTTAGAAAAGCATACAGAGTACCTGATCAGTAGTTGCAAGAAGCATAATCTCCACTTTGAAAGATACAAATGTAATGAGACACACAAACTTAAGAAGACTCCAATCAGACAGTTTATCTCTGGGATAAAGCCAGTGCCCTTCTGGTGTGTTGTACTAGAACTCCATAATCCATGATCATTCATCATACTAGCTGATGCTAGCTGGCGCTGGCTTGAACTGTGGTGCAGTATACCTTCAGAGCTCCAGGCTGCTTTTCCCTTATGATATGAATCTAATGTTCTGTTTTCATCAGTGACTAAACCATGTGTCTCTGGAAAACCACCAAGCAGGGTGACAAAGTTATCCCTCTGTTGACTCTAGTGCCTGAAATTCGGTAACTGCATGGCCTTTTACTATTTTACAAGAGTACATAGTGCTTTCAGACATTATAGTTTTAATCTTATTTTTAATCTTTACTACAGATTTTTAATCTTGAATCAATGAAATTTAAAAAAACAAAAAACAAACAGCTTCATTTATATACCGCTTCATACCCTTAAGGAGTGTCTAAGCGGTTTACAATTGTAAGCTATTTGCCCCCCAACAATCTGGGTACTCATTTTAGCGACCTCGGAAGGATGCAAGCCTGAGTCGAGCTTCAGCCCTTTGCTGGTCTTGAACTCGCCACCTTCTGGTTTTGAGTGAGTGGCTGCAGTACAGGCATTTAACCACTGCGCCACCAGGGCTTTACCTACCTTTACCTACCTTTTAAGAACTGGATCCCACTTCTTCCAGGATTTTAGTCTACCTCTTTATACTTATAAGCAAGTTTATTGCAGCATGTCATTCCAATACAAGCCATAGAAGGCTCACGTGACATCAAAAGACAAAGCAAATAAGGACATTCATGGGAAATTGATTTGGCAGCGTATCAGATAAATGGTATTTAGGTAAGGGAAACAAAGTTCATTATCAAACCAAATACATATGCTAGCAGAACCAAAGGTTTGTTAGGAATGCAATGACTGGAGAAATGCTGAATATGAAAATGTTGTTCCCAGAAGCTACTTCCAGCAGCACTCTTATGCAAATGCTAGTTCCCCACCCACTTCACCATTGTAACAGAAAGAGGCTACTACTAGTTTCATGTCTATAGATTGTTAGTCTCAAAAGTGCTACAAGATCCCTTTGCATTCTAAAGATTCTGATAGATTTGCCATAAAACCCAGCACTGAAGAAGTGACACACAACAGGATGAATAAACTAGGGCTACAGCATTCTTGAATTAAGAAGGGAATATCTTCAATTGTTTGAGTCTTATTACACTTCATTGCTAAGGGTGAGCATGATTCATAGCCTAGGTCAGAGATTTTCAATTATCTGTCACCACCCTCTAGACACATTTTAGAGTGTTGAAAAGTAACATTTTGGGTCATCAGTTCTTCAAGTCACAAGACTCTAAATGGTGGGCTGGGGTGGGCTATGCACAATCCTCTGAGGGTGGCTTCAAAGTCCCTTGTGTCCCTCACATGTTCATTTTTTAAACTTAATTTTGCAATACTCCCCCTTGGGATTCACCCAAGGGAGCCCCCCCCACCCAAAAAAACCCCAGCTAGTTAATTTCAAATTGATTTCTGATTTACTTCCTGGTTTGAAAAAGGCCTCTCCTGAGCTTAAAAACATCCAAGGGACACTCAAAAGCATGGTGAAATTGCCCCAAGTGGTACCTAGGGGACATGGGGAAGTCCATGGAAAAGTAAAAGACAGAAAATATGTGGCTCCCCATGGGGAGGCAGGTCAATGGTTACGAGTCAAGTGCCCTCAGAGGTCTGCTCACCCCTGGTGTATTAGTCACTTAAGCTTCAAATGTAGCTCATAACTCATCTCCCAGGAGGGGCGCATGCTAGGTATGCCCTGTCACTTTACAGGAACTCCATGTAGCTCACTGCTCCAATGTAGCTCACTGCTATTGGTGTCCAGAGTAGTCCACAGAATCTGAGCTGGTGTGATCAATTTTGAAAATCACAATCACTTGACTCATGATCAAATACCCTGGTAGTTAAGTAAGGAATGGTTCAACCTAAGCCTAGCTCACTGCACTGCATTTAACAAAAAAAGATTGTTTTTCTAAATCTTGCCTTTCTCCTGAGATGGAATTCAAGGTGGCTATAAAACAATCTACCCAATCCATAGACAGGTCTGTACTGAATCCAACAAATAGGTGCTAAGGAATTAGCACATGTGCTGTGGAAGGGGCAGGGAAAGGCTATTTATTCCCTCTAAACCCTGCCTAGATCTCATAGGTGGGGTAAGGGGGTGGGAAATAGTACTGGTTATATGAACACATATCTGATGGTAAAAGTAATTGGGGCTTTGGAGTAATACTACACCACTATTTTTAAAATCTTCCAGATTGGAATGAAAAAAAAAATCTGCAGAGTTAATGGGCCAAGTTTAGGGCTGTGTCCCCCTTTGGGCCAACTGGCCTCTTATAGGCATGGAATGTGTTCTGCTTCTTGATTTGAAGATAGAAAATGCCATCCATGTTATTGAGACTCTAACATCCTCATTCTCATTTCTAGCTATTACAGCTTTTTAAAGAGATGTAGTTCTCATCTCTGAAAGTAACATGAATGTGATGTTTAAAGTTTCAGAGGATTTAGGGGAGAAAACTAGGGGTGCTTATTGCTTTTCTTCAGCAGCTTTTTTCTTTCCTTCTCTCCCCAGCCTGGGAAATAGTGTATCTCCAAGAAATTGGTGCAGTGCTTTAAGGCATAAATAAACCTTCAGGAATGTTCAGGCAGAGGTGCCAGGCTTTCCTCATTCCTCTTCCCACTTATAATTCACAAGGGAGCATAATGCAGTTTAATAAATACATATGTGTGCTTTATTATGAAATATTATTTCCCCGTTCCTACACTGAGAATGAAACAGCTCTCAAGACTCAAATAAGATGGCTAATGGAATGCACTGGATAGAAAAGGCCTTGAGCCTTGTCACCAGAGAAGAAACAAATTCCAGTCCCTGGAATATAAACTATTCCCATTGATTTTTTTTAACATCATTTCCTTCTTCTACATCTGTGTCAGCAGTATCTAAAAGGATCTTGTAGCATCTTTGACACCAACTGTGCAAAAGAGGCTGTAGCTCAAGCTTACGTAGTGTACATCCACACTTTATTAATACTGCAGTTTGATACCACTTTAAGTGCTGTACCTCCATCCTATGGAATCCTCGCCTTTGTAGTTTTACAAGGTCTTTAGTCCTATTTGCCAAAGACTGCTGGTGCCTCACAAAACTATAAATCTCATGATTCTGTAGGATGGAGCCATGGCAGTAAAAGTGGTGTCAAACTGCATTATTTCTACAGTGTAGATGCACCATAGGTCTTAGGCTGCATCAATAGAAGTATAGTATCTAGATCAAGGGAAGTAATAGTACCACTCTATTCTGCTTTGATCAGGTCCCACCTGGAAAACTATATCCAGTTCTGGGCACCACAATTCAAAAAAGATGTTTAGAAACTGGAGCATGCCCAAGGAGGGCAACTAAAATGGTGACTCGTCTGGAAACCATGCCCTATGAGGAACAACTTTGGGAGCTGGGGATGTTTAGCCTGAAGAAGAGAAGGTTAAGAGGTGATATGATAGCTCTGTTTAAATATTTGAAGGGATGTCATATTGAGGAGGGAGCAAGCTTGTTTTCTGTTGCTCCAGAGAACAGGACCCGGAACAATGGATGAAAGCTACAGGAAAAGAGATTCCACCTCAACATTATGAGGAACTTCCTGACAGTAAGGGCTGTTCAACAGTGGAACACACTTCCCCAGAGAGTGGTGGTATCTCCTTCCTTGGAGGTCATTAAACAGAGGCTGGATGGCCATTTGTCAGGTATGCTTTGATTGGGAGTTCCTGCTTGATGTGAGGTTGGCGTGGATGGCCCTTGTGCTCTCTTCCAGCTCTATGATTTTTCCTCAGATGTATATGAGAAAGTGGTCCTACTCTACAAAAGCTTATGCTACAATATTTTCCACACAGTTAGGAGAGTATCATATTGGCTTTTATTCTGGTGCTAGGGGTGGGATATATACACACAGGGATGGATTCTATCAAACAGCTCTGTTCCCAGGCAATACTTATCTCGTACTCAATCTGGGATTCTCTTGGACCTTTTAAAGAACAGGATTTTCCCACTCTTTAAAAGGTCCAGGAGGGTATGGGATGAATACTGCCCAGGGATGGGACTATGCCATAGAATCCTTCCCTGTTCCTTTACATCCTGCAGGAAAAAAAGCTGGTGCAATAATCTCCAAAGTCTGAAAGGTGCTACAAGATCTCATACTCCAGTTCTGTCATTCCAGACTAACACATCTATGTCTCTGAAATCTGTGTCAGCAGACACTGCACCTACCCTACTCAGTACATTATGGAGCAGTTATGTTATTGGAGTTATTTGTATGGCTCCCTTACAGAGCTAGGGAATGAAGAATAAAGGCACCAGATCCTGTCTGATCTTGGAAGCTAAGCAGGGTCAGCCCCAGTTAATAATTGGGTGGGAAATTACCAGTGAAATACCAGGTACTGCAGGCTACATTTCAGAGAAGAAACTGGCAAAACTAGCTCTGAATATTCTCTGCCTTAAAAAAAAAACCTTATGAAAGTTGGCAGGCAATGTGAAGGTACATACACATACATAGTGTGTATCAGTGCAAAATCATGATGAGCTATAAGAGAGAATTGAGTTCCATAAAAGCTTACTTCTCATGACTTTTAGGAAACTTTACACTTCCTATATGAAAGGTAACCTCTGTAGATCTGCTTACTTTTTCAAAGAGATGAAGAAAATCCTAAATTTGGAATATGATTTCTATCAATATTTTGTTTGGGCTATTACCCTGGGGTAATTTATTTATTTATTTACAATATTTCTAACCCTCTCTTCTCAACCACCGAGGGGGGGACTCAGAGCGGCTTACAAGGCAACCATTAAATGCTGGCTGTATACAATTTAAAACATAAATACAGCAAAGTTAAAACAAGCACAATCAACAATAATTATGAAACAGTTTAAGATCTCAATATATGATTCTTCCATATCCCAAAGTGGTAATCCATCTTCTTATGACCATCAACATTAGTCAGTCCCAGTGAAGTGCTGCATTACATTAATGTGCAAAAGCCTGGTCCCATGATTTTACTTTGTTCCTAAAGGCCAGGAGGGATGGGGTTGATCGTATCTCACTCGGAAGTGCATTCCACAGGCGGGGGGGGGGGGGGGGCACTGCCGAGAAGGCCCTGTTTCTCGTCCCCGCCAGCTGCAATTGCGAGGCTGGTGGGAGTGAGAGCAGGGCCTTCCTGGAAAATCTTAAGTTACGAGGCGGGACGTAGGGGCATATGCGTTCGGACAAGTAAGCCAGGCCAGAGCCATATAGAGCTTTAAAGGTCAAAATCAGCACTTTGAATTGAGTTCAGAAATGGACCTGTAGCCAGTGGAGCTGACATAATGGGGGTAGTATGCTCCCTGTATGAAGCTCCAGTTATTAATCTGGCTGCCGTCCGTTGGACTAGTTGAAGTTTCCGAACCGTCTTCAAAGGCAGCCCCACGTAGAGCGCATTGCAGTAATCTATTCGAGATGTGACCAGGGTAAATCTGAGTTATGCTGTTTTCATGGAAGGAACTGTGTTAGTCTCTTGCAGATTAACAAGAACAAAGGGAGTGGGGCAAAAGAGGAATGTAGGAGTATCTTTCTAACTGGTTTTATTTTAGTATGGCCTTTTGTGGATATAAACCCACTTTTTCAGATGCAAAAACAGTGTGCTGTTACATCTTCTGGTATAAAGCATATTGACAAATACAAATAAAGCATATCTCTCAGAAAAGGCAAAGGGTGCTCAACCTAAGGATAATGGGGAAGAAGACAGAATAGGGGAATTTCAGCACAGAATAAGTAAAGAGATAGTACAGGAATACTTGGTTAACCTAAATGAATATAAGTCTCCAGGACCAGATGAACTACATCCAAGGGTATTAAAAGAACTGGCAAATGTAATATCAGAGCCATTAGCAATAATTTTTGAGAAATCCTGGAGAACAGGAGAAGTCCCAGCCGACTGGAGGAGGGCAAACGTTGTCCCCATCTTCAAAAAGGGAAAAAAAGAAGATCCCAACAATTATCGTCCTGTTAGTCTGACATCAATTCCAGGAAAGATTCTAGAGCAGATCATTAAGCAGAGAGTCTGTGAACATTTAGCAGGGAATGCCATAATCACAAAAAGCCAACACGGGTTTCAGAGAAACAAGTCTTGCCAGACAAATCTGATCTCTTTTTTTGATAAAATTACCAGTTTGGTAGATGAAGGGAATGCTGTGGATATAGTATATCTTGATTTCAGTAAGGCCTTTGACAAGGTTCCCCATGACATTCTTGCAAGCAAGCTTGTAAAATGTGGGCTAGACAAGGTAACTGTTACATGGATTTGTAATTGGTTGACTGGCCGAACTCAAAGGGTGCTCAACAATGGCTCCTTTTCATCCTGGAGAGAAGTGACCAGTGGGGTCCCACAGGGTTCTGTACTTGGCCCAGTGCTATTCAATATCTTTATTAATGATTTGGATGACAGAATTTGGGGCATACTTATCAAATTTGCAGATGACACCAAATTAGGAGGAGTAGCCAATACTCCAGAAGATAGGATTGAAATTCAGAATGACCTGAATAGACTAGAAAGCTGGGCCAACTCTAACAAAATGAAATTCAATGCGGAGAAATGTATGGTACTGCACTTAGGACGCAAAAATGAAATGCACAGATATAGGATGGGGGACATCTGGCTGAATGAAACTACGTGTGAAAGGGATCTAGGAGTCCAAGTAGACCATAAGTTGAACATGAGTCAACAGTGCAATGCGGCAGCTAAAAAGGCCAATGCTATTTTAGGCTGCATCAATAGAAGTGTAGCGTCTAGATCAAGGGAAGTAATAGTGCCGCTCTATTCTGCTTTGGTCAGGCCCCACCTGGAATACTGTGTCCAGTTCTGGGCACCACAATTCAAAAAGGATGTGGAGAAACTGGAGCGGGTCCAAAGGAGGGCAACTAAGATGGTGAATGGTCTGGAAACCAGGCCCTTTGAGGAACGACTTAAAGAGCTGGGGATGTTTAGCCTGGAGAAGAGAAGGTTAAGAGGTGATATGATAGCCCTGTTCAAATATTTGAAGGGATGTCATATTGAAGAGGGAGCAAGCTTGTTTTCTGCTGCTGCAGAGACTAGAACGCGGAACAATGGATGCAAGCTGCAGGAAAAGAGATTCCACCTCAACATTAGGAGGAACTTCCTGACAGTAAGGGCTGTTCGACGGTGGAACACACTCCCTCAAAGTGTAGTGGAGTCTCCATCCTTGGAGGTCTTTAAGCAGAGGCTGGATGGCCATCTGTTGGGGATGCTATGATTGGGAGTTCCTGCATAGCAGGGGGTTGGACTGGATGGCCCTTGTGGTCTCTTCCAACTCTATGATTCTATGATTCTATGATTCTATGACACTGATGTATTCCATTCCCACAACTCCCAAAAGGTTCTCTTGCATAAGTGGATCCCCATTGCCCAGAGCATAGTGGGCTGGTTTATAAACTAGTTAGTGTTCTGGCACAGACATTAACTATAATGACCACTGCAATGTTGCTATTCACATAAATTACAATGTAGAGCTTTATGTTTCACTGGCATCAATCAATATCTTGGCCTAAATTTTCTCTTCAAGACTAGCATCCTCGGTGATCAAATGTTACAATTCAGTTTTGAGTATTTATAAATTTATATCCTTTTTGTATTATAAATTCAATATCAAATATTAAAAATGAATCTCTCTCTCTGTCACACACACACATACACACATGCATGCACACACATGCATACCCATATAATAAAAATGTGATTAATATCACTTTACAGAGAAAGAAAACAAACAAAAAGGGTGTGGGGATGTTTTGAATGATTTTTTTTTAAGGTTGAGGGGTACAGCCCCCCCCCCCATCCTTATGGCTCCAGTCTCTTCTTCTACTTGCATCATTTATAAAAGCATCAAATACATTACATAAATTAGATCTCTACTAAAACAGCCTGGGACACAGAATGTATTCGTTGATCCATGTGAATGCTGGGGCCCCAGCTCATGATAGAGTATCTGCATTGTATGTATAGCAGCCCATGTTCAATACTCAGCATCTCCAAGCACGAAAGGGAAACATTCCTCCCTAAAAACACAGTATATTACTATCAGCCAGTGTAGGCTAGATGTGGGAATCATATGATCTTCATATGTTGTTGGATTGCAGCTCCCAGCATTCTTTACCATTGGAAACGAATGTTTGGATTTGCAGTCCAAAAACATCTGAAGAGTTACATGATTCTCAGCCTTAGTGTAGACACTACTGAGCTTGACAGACCAGAGATACAGAGCAGCTAATCCTTAATTTTCTTGTAGCTTTCACAATGTAGCTCAGCACTCTGTTCATCTCTCAAGTGCAACTATTCACATAAATTACAATGTGTGTGTGTGTGTGTGTACTATATGAAATTATTATACCCAAGGGATATCCAAAATATCTATATGGAACTCCCATAGACTGACCTGAATCCTAATTTATTAGTCCCAGCTAGGGTAGTCCCATTACTTGTTGGTGGGGAGTCACCTTGTAAATAAATCCCATTAATTTAATGGGTCTATGCTCATTGGGGCAATACAGACCGCCCAAAAGGGGCGGTCTGTAGCCGCCCCAAGAAGCGGTGAGATGGGGCCAAGGCTGCCACTCTGGCAGCCTCAGAGGCCCCTTCCCGCTGCTTCCGGAGGCTGCGGGGAAGCGGCAAACTGTCACTTCCCCGCGGCCTCAAAGGAGGGTTCAGGGGAGAAAGGCTGCCACGGCCCCTTTCTCCCCTGGGTCTTTGGCGCAGCTGCTTGAAAGCCATGCTAAAGACCCGGCACAAAAAAAGAGCTCCCTAAAGCAGCTCTTTTTGGTGCAGTGGAAAGCGTGCACTTGGCGCCCTCCTGCAGCACCATTGTGTCATGGCGCACACAGCGTATCTAAATGGCGGTGTCCATACAGTTTAGGGTTCGGGAGGGTGTAAACGTTGCACCCTCCTGAACCCTAAACGTGCCCCTTCTAGCCCTTATCGCGCCTCATTTTGCCCTTGTAGATCGGGCCATTGGGACTAAAAATAGTTTTCAGGCCACTGTGTAACATTTGATAGATTCAAATTCTAGAATCCATTTGAAAAAGATTGAAAAGGAAGTAGCAAATCTTTTGTAGCAGAAATTAAAATATGAAACCTAAACCCAAATGCATGATAGACCCCAACTGCTAGTTCTTCTTCTGCTCCTCTTTTCCATCATTGACCCATGCTACCCCATACTGCTCTAGAGGATTTCTCAGCCCTTGTTGAGCATGTTGTAAGGGTAAATAGCAGGCTGTGATATGTATGTGTGTATGTTTTAAAGAGCAGTTAAAGATTTATTCACCTACTCTCCATTCCACTATGCTTACCTAGCATAGCATTTTAATTAACAATTTGGTATTTTACTTCAACATGGCAACTGCAGAGGCAACTATATGTTAACCCTGCTGTCTGAACAGTGGGTGTGCTGATGTGAAATCTGAGCTTGTGCCCTTCAATATGAGTCCTCCATTGCAGAGGATTGAGCCATATACCCACCAGAGGAAGAAGACAAGGCAGCTTCTTTACTTCTTTCCTTTCTTCCTTCCAAGACAGCAACTGTGGTGAATGCAGCAGGATGTGCCACTGCAGCATCATCAAATAGATGTGAATGAGAAGCCTTCAAGAAATACTATATTGGCAGCCTTTGGCTATTCAATAAAATTCCTCATGAATAAAATTCAACCTTTCAGAAAGTGATGCAAGGAAACATCTCATTCTAACACAGCAGGCAATAAAAGCAAGAGTGCTCCTTTCAATGAGCAGCCAGGGGTTTCTTATGGCCTCTTCATTCTCCAAACATAGGGCAATCCTTTGGCCTAGGTCCTAGGAGCTTATCACACACGCTTTTGCCCCTGATCTGGGCACGGGCAGGGGATGTGTGTGGCCAAGTGAAAACACATTTTATTGAATGCCTCATTGTCCTCAAGGTGGCCCCATGTCATTGCCTGGCCCTAAGCCATCCCCAATCAGGGCTCAGCCATGTGATTTTGCTCCACGAGAAAGCTTCTGCCTTTCAAAATGCATGTGCCTGAGCCCTGATCAGGGATGGTTTGGCAACAGTTGATGGCATGGGACCACTTTGACTTCAGTGCGGTGTGAGATAAAATGTGTTTTCACTTGGCCACACACATCCCCTGCCCATGCCAAGATCAGAGGCAAAAGTGTATGTGATAAGCTGCCTAGTCTCCTCCTACTGAAGTTGCATTTTCCTCCCTCCGAAAGCAGCTTTATCCAAAGGTCATTTTATCCTTTTACTTGAGTGGTGCTATCTGAGTGGTAACCCAGGGCAGAAATACAGGCCTTACTCAGAAGAATGACTGAGAGGGCCCCAAATGCAGCAGAGCTGGAAGGATTGCCATGTTTTGAAATATCCACATGACCACTTAATCTATATCTAGATCTTTATTTCTTTCTTTGCCTTCCTCCAAAAACAGAAGGCATAAATAAAAAGTATCTTATTATTATTTAAGCGGCAGTTTCAAATCGTTGTTGTTGTTGCTATTGTTGATGCTGTGTACCTTCAAGTCACTTCTGACTTATGGTGATCCTATGATGAACTTATCTTGAGGTTTTCTTGGCAAAAGTTGTTCAAAGGAAGTTTGCCTTCTTCTGAGGCTGAGAGTATGTGACTTGCCCAAGGTCATCCAGTTGGGTTAATGGTCAAGCCAGGAATCAAACCTTGGTCTCTAGATTCTCAATACAACACTCAAACCACTCCAGCATGTTGCCTACAAATATTAATTGTATATTCTCAAAACTATAAAGGAAAAATATAACAAGAATTTAAAACTAGGGTAGACAAAATGGAGTCTTGGGAGCCACAGGCAACCTACCAAGCTTGTTTTCAAGTCTTTGGCCCTTCCAGACTCCAAAGATGGCCCTTTTGCTGACCAAAAAGGAGAGGGGAACTTGTGTCTCTGGGAAGCCTTCAGATGTACCAATTCATCTTTTAAAATAGAGGCAGGGCCCCCTCCTCTAAGCTGTTTAAAATAGTAATGAAAAGCTTTCTTTTCTAAACCAGAAGGAGATTTCTGGCTACCACTGCATTATTTTTTGGTTTTGACATTTGGACAGTCCATTCAACCCTAAGAAGGTTTTGAGATAGAAAATTTCCCCTGAATCTTCCATAGTTGCCCACTTCTGAGTAGGGATGGGAAAATATTTGATAAATTGTGTGTGTGTGTGGATTTTCATTTGATACATCTCAGTTTCTGAAACCCGAGAATGCAAACAGGATCACTGGAGAAGTGACAGCCATCACATGTGTACTAGATCCTTGCTCTTCCTCACTTCTGAAGTGGGATTGGCTGAGAGGGACTGGCCAAGTGGGTAAAGAAAATGGTGAATGCATCACTACAGCAAGAGGAGTTTCCATCCTACCTAAAAGAGACTGTGGTGTGGCTGTAATTTAAACAATAACAAACAAACAAACAAACAAAGATTAAAAACCCTGCATGCAAAGCAAAGAGGCATAAGTGCTTGTATTTAGTAATCATGGACAGAGGGAGCTCTAAATAGCATATCTGTCTTTTATATTTTTCACCTCTCTTTTTCTTGTTCTATTGTTTGAGTCTTTTTTACTTCCTGCTTATCTGCAGAGTCCACCTCCTCCATATTGCAAGAGTTAATCTTTTTACAACCCTTTGTTTGGAAAGGAGCATCCATGAGGCTTCTGGCTCGAGATGATTTACACCCACACATGAGAATCACCTTTTAAGGGTTCTCCTATTAAAATACAGGTAATCCTCTTTTGTCTATTTCTTTTCCTATCCCAGATGAATTTTCTGTAACACTAAGGCTGTGGTTGTTGTTTTTTTAATCAGGCCATCCTGCATATTTATATCCTGTTTTCTATCACAAGCTGATAGATGGTTATGCTACACTCTGGTTATGCTACACTCTGTTTAATATAAATACCAGATAGTCCTACACACTGAATGCCATCATGCTTAAGAATTATAGATCAGTCACATCTGGGAATACAAAACCAGGAAATACTGTTTTTTCAGGAAACTAAGGCTTAGGGGCCATTGGTCACATATCAGTAACCCTCACTTGAAAGGACCTTATGTGACAGGATTGTGAAGAATTTCTGCCTAAGAGAAACTTTGGAGAGCCAGAATCAGAGTGAGTTAACTGGACCACTGAACTGGTTCTGGAATGAGATTTGTACTCACAAATCTTGAACCTAGGAGACCTTAGATGTTCCATGGAAATGTCAGTCAAACAGAATACACTGACGGATAAATAGTGTTGCAAACAAGGTTGGATCAGGCTGGCTATGATCCCCTTATTTTAACTGCCTTCTTAATCTTCAGATTATTAGATTCTCCCTGCTCCTTCTCTCCTCTGAGTGCAAGATACAAAACAGGTGCTACTTAATTCTATGGTGCTGTAAAAATGCATCTTTGTGATTAATATGTGTTAGAACAAGAAATGGCATAGTAATAAAACTGGAAAGGTTTGGGGGAGCCTTCAGGGAAATGCAGCTGAGCTCTCTCTGCTGTTAGAATGAGAAGGCCTCCTTTGTACTGTCAAAGGAGTTAATGCTTTCAATGCGGGTAGAATGATTAACAAGATGTACCACCTGCTAGAGGTGGAAAACAAGAACATTCTCCAAAACATAGCAGTGGTGGGTAGAGAGGCATTGCCATTACTGCTCCATTTGTCCCAAGGCTTCTTCCTATCACACTCCTCAAATGCACAGAAATGTCTTCTTTATTTCACTGTACAATATATCATTTCTCATCTTACAGCTCATGAGAGCAAGGGCAGATATAGTGCAGCCCACCAGCGGCATGACAGCTCTAGGCTCCATTATTGTGGTCTCTTGAGCCCTCCATCTCCCCCAATTAAAAAGGTGCAATTTTCAGATATCCCCGCCCCCCCCCCCCAAAAAAAAACAAGCAGAAATCTGTTTACATGCATGGAAACATGTGCAACTATCCCACTCTACCCCTACCTTCACCTCAGAACCCCATCTCAAGATACCTCCATTTTCCTCTGCAGATCCTCTCAAAATGGCAACATCATTTCTTCTCACCATTTTTAGAGGGACTAAAGAGTAAAATGGATATATTTGGATTTGCTGTGGGAGTGTGTCTTGGAGGATCTGTGGAGGAAAATTGGCCTTTGCCCTCACACAGTTGCTTATTCCTGCATGAGAAGCATATGGCTTCCCTTCCCCTGCAGGTTTTCCTTTACATTCTGCCATTCCCCCAAATGTATTTGTATTTAGCAGCTGCAGTAAACATGAGAAGCAAGAGAGAAACATTGGCAGTAGAACTGAGTGCTTTAGGGCAGGGCAGGGAAAGCTATGGCCATGTAGATGTTTTGGACTATGGAGATTATTGTATGGCCTTTTTTGCCCTGACTTCCATACCACTAAAATCAGCTGGCAGAGTGTGCCTGGAAGACACACTCTGTGTGATAACACCTGTGTGATAACACCTGTTATCACAGGTGTTAATTTTCTGTGTGATGACACCTGTTTTCCCTCGTTCTGCCCCGATCCCATCCCATGCATAGTCAAGGCAAAAATGGCTGTCTGATAATCTCCTATAACTCCTACAGTCTCTTACAGGCTGAGTGAGCCTGACAAATTCTTCAACCCCAATTTAGTTTAATTGTGAAGTGCAACTCTTCCTAGAGCTTCAGGAAGATAGCTCTGTGGGCAATGGCAGATTTAGAAATCAGAGGCTCTGAACTCCAGTGGCCAAACTGGCTGCCTGTGGGAGCTATAAGAAAAGTAACTTCTCCAAATGGGTTGGCAAGGAAATTCCACCTGGTATGTCTGTGATTTTACAGCAGCCTCTCTATTGAACAATTTACTGTACTGTGCCAGTTTGTTCCAGGAATCAACGCAGAATCAATAAAGAACCCCAAAGTGACTTTTGCCTGATTTGTTGTCTCCTAACTGTGTGTCAAGATGGGAGCTGCTAACTTGTTGTTAACTGTTGTCAGATCAACTTTGACTTATGGTGACCCTATGAATGAGTGACGTTCAAGTCACCCTATCATCAACAGCCCTGCTCAGGCCTTGCAGACTCAGAGATGATTGAGTCTCTCCATCAATGTGGCCTGTCTATTTTCTTGCTGCTTTCCACCTTGGCAAGCATTATAGTATTTTCTAGTGAGTCCTGTTTTCCTATGATATTGCCTGATGTCTAGACCCCATCAAAATCTCTGGATAGGCTCATAGGCTAGAGGCAAAGACTATGATTCAGCAGAAGAAAGACTCTGCAGATGATTTAAATGTCAAGTAAGAATATAATGGGGGGAAAGCTAATTCTTATGGTAGGAGGAGGCAAGGGGGGATGAGGAGACCGATTTAAGAAACAGCCTCTCTTTCACTCTTTGGATCATGGTAAATGTAAAGTTTGGCATTCATTTGTTTTCACTTGTTGCCATCTAGTGGCAGTCTAGTTTTAGGCTGTATTTCAGAGGAAAGAACTGATAAAACTGCTTCTGAGTATTCCTTGCTTAAGAAAATCCTATGACACATAGGCCCATTTTAGATTGGCAAAAAGAGGTGTGTTGATGGCTACATGAAAGCCCAGCCTTTAGATGAGAAAAAAGGAAAGTGTGTCATGAAAACACTATTTTGGCATTTTAAGGGAGAAGAAGCGCCTTTAAAAAGGAGCTGGCCCATTTTAGATTGGCAAAAAGAGGTGTGTTGATGGCTGCATGAAAGCCCAGCCTTTAGATGAGAAAAAGGGAAAGTGTGCCATGAAAACACTATTTTGGAGTTTTAAGGGAGAAGAAGTGCCTTTAAAAAGTAGCTTGATTTTCCCACTACTTTTTAAAAAAGGGCGCAACATTGCTGGGGCTTTTTAGATTGGCAGGAAAGTGTGACATGAAGTTGCCTTTTCCTTAATGCTTAGCAGCTAGACTGCAAGCCCCAGGTGTGCATTTAAAAGGTACAGGGCTGCTAGACTGAGGGGTTTGGGAACGACTTATCTGAGGTCTTTTCTGTGGCTCAGCAGCTACATGGGAAGCTCTCAGAATGCTACAAACACAGCGGGAGCAGCTACATGGGCGGCAAGGAACGCGGCTTTTAGCCGCGCTTTAAAAAAATTTTTCCTTGCCGGCTGCGAATTGCGCTATTGCGCAATTGTGCAGGTACACAATACAGTGACATTATCATTGTCTGCTGGGAACTGCACAATTGCACAATTGCGCAATTCGCAGCCGGCAAGGAAAAAATTTTTAAAAGTTCAGCGGTTTATCACTGCGGTTCCTCTACCTTTTTAAACTGTGCTGTTGCACTGGTGCATCATGAAGGAACCCCCTTATTTTGTGAATGAATTGACATGTTACCCACAGTAGAATAACAGTAACGACATCCCAGAGTCCCTACTGCGCATGTCTAGGGTTTGAGCTAGGGGTGGAGCTAGGGTTTGGGAGCTTTAAAAAACTTCGCGGTTAAACCCCAGCTTTTACACCTGCAGGGCATTGAGGAATTGCGCAGTTCGCAGCCGGCAAGGGAAAAAATTTTTAAAGGTTCACCGCGGCTAAAAGCCGCGTTCATTGCCGCCCATGTAGCTGCTCCGCCTGTGTTTGTAGCGTTCTGACCGCTTCCCATGTAGCTGCTGAGCCACAGAAAAGACTTCAGATAAGTTGTTCCCACACCCCTCAGTCTAACTGCCCTGTACCTTTTAAATGCACACCTGGGTCTTGCAGTCTAGCTACTAAGCATTAAGGTAAAGGCAACTTCATGTCACACTTTCCTGCCAATCTAAAAAGCCCCATAGATACACATGGTTTAACTGAGCACATTCCTATAGAATATTGTCTAGAATGGAAGCCAAAATACTGTGTCAGCTATAACATGGAAAACAAAACCCGCGAAGTATCTGTTCAAGTTCCCAATCTGGAGTTCCTGGTCAAATTCCCAGGACCAGCAACTGCAGTTCTTTGTATTTGTTGGACTGTGACTCCAAACACTGCTTATCACCCACTGTGGTGGCTAGGGCTGATGTGAGTTGCAAGCACGAAATACCTAGAAAGGGGCACAGTTGCCCACACTCTGCTCTCAAATTTCTGATGCTGTATATTGACATTCTGTTGTTCTATGCTGTTGCTCAGGCTGTGGTTCTTAAAGTAGCCATGTGTCCTTCTCTACTGTCTTCCATTTGAAGTCATCCTCTTTTTTAAATAGCTGTCAACTCCAGTTTACATGGTACTCTAAGAAAATACTTTGGTAGAGCAGGGTCCTTGCCATTGTTCATCATAGGGGCTAAACAGACAGGCAAAAAGAGGTGCTTTCAGGCTGGCTTGAAGTCATGGCGTTTAGATGACACATGCCTTGAAACCAGCAGAAAAGTGTCCTAATGCAGAGTAAAGCCATTTCAAAAAGAAGCAGCTTTTTCCCCACTTCTTCCTGGCTTCATATCATCATGACATGAGCACTCCATCTGCCTTGGAAGCTGGCGGTGTGGTTGGTGGGGTTTCAATGTGGCTTAAGAAAAGGCAGCTTCAAGCCACTTTTTCCTGCCCATTTGTTTCGCTCCTGTTTCACCTGTTTGACCTGCATGTCAAATGGAACCGGCAATCACAAAGGACAGTTATATACATCCCCACTCTTGATGATGCTCTGCAATTATGTTTGTACTGTATCCATTATGGGTTGAGATCTTGGGGCAGCTTGGTGGGACATCCATTCCAGTAGGATGCTGTCTCCTTTGTGCATCTGGCTGCAGAAGAAGCATCTGGATTTTGCCTGGGTGCCCTTCATCTTCCCCAGTGGCTACAGGAGAGCTTCTGTCAGTAGGTCATAGGTAGGCTGTGTGCATGTGGGGTTGTTTTTTGAAGAAGTTACTGGAGACCTCCTTCTGCAGCAATCTTAACAGGGAATCCTTTTAAGGCATCTTTATGGTTGTGCATGTTATACACAATGCCATGCCAGCATAGTATAGTGGTTTGAGCATTGAACTTCAACCCTTGAGATCAGGGTTCAGTCATGGAAACTCACCGGGTGACCTTGGGTGAGTCTCTCCACACCAGAAAACCCTGTACAGTGGTCCCCCGGGTTACGAAGGTAATCCGTTCCGGGATTACCTTCGTAACCCGGAAGTCATTCACTACCCGGGGGACCGTTTTAATCAATGCACAGCGTGCCGGAAGCGCGCTGTTTTAAAGCATCCGGGTTGCAATTTTTTTTCACAACCCGGGGTTTTTTTTTGTGGGCAGGGGCCGTTTTTCTGACCCCGGCGGTTTCGGGTCCCGGGGATTTCGGATCCCGAGGGATTCGTATCCCGGGGGACCACTGTAGTAGGTTCTCTTTAGGGTTGCCACAAGTCAGAAATGACTTAAAGGCAAACAACAACAGCAGCAACAACAACATTATCAACAGGATTCTGGCTTGACCCCATTGCTGCATCTGCCCTCCATGTGAAGGAGACCTTGGTCCAAAACACACTGCAGAAATCATCCAGTTAGAGACCTTTCTAACTGCCCTGGCTCATAGAATCATAGAGTTGGAAGAGACCACAAGGGCCATCCAGTCCAACCACTTGCTATGCAAGAACTCCCAATCAAAGCATCCCAACAGATGGCCATCCAGCCTCTGTTTAAAGACCTCCAAGGAAGGAGACTCCACTACACTCTGAGGGAGTATGTTCCACTGTCGAACAGCCCTTACTGTCAGAAAGTTCCTCCTAATGTTGAGGTGGAATCTCTTTTCCTGCAGTTTGCATCCATTGTTCTGCCTTCTAGTCTCTGGAACAGCAGAAAACAAGCTTGCTCCCTCCTCAATACGACATCCCTTCAAATATTTAAACAGGGCTATCATATCACCTCTTAACCTTCTCTTTTCCAGGCTAAACATCCCCAGCTCCCTAAGTAGCTCCTCGCAGAGCATAGCTTCCAGTCCCTTCACCATCTTAGTTGCCCTTCTTTGGACACACTCCAGTTTCTCCACATCCTTTTTGAATTGTGGTGCCCAGAACTGGACACAGTATTCCAGGTGGGGCCTGACCAAAGCAGAATAAGTGGCACTATTACATCCCTTGATCTAGATGCTATACTTCTATTGATGCAGCCTAAAATAGCATTGGCCTTTTTAGCTGCCGCATCACAGTGTTGACTCATATTCAACTTGTGGTCTACTTGGACTCCTAGATCCCTTTCACACGTAGTTTCATTCAGCCAGATGTCCCCCATCCTATATCTGTGCATTTCATTTTTCCGCCCTAAGTGCAGTACCTTCCATTTCTTTGCATTGAATTTCATTTTGTTAGCATTGGCCCAGCTTTCTAGTCTATTCAGGTCATTTTGAATTTTGATCCTGTCCTCTGGGGTATCAGCTACTCCTAGTGTAGTGTCATCCGCAAATTTGATAAGTATGCCCCCAATTCTGTCATCCAAATCATTAATACAGATGTTGAATAGGACCGGGCCCAGGACAGAGCCTTGTGGCACCCCACTTGTCACTTCTTTCCAGGTTGAAAAGAAGCCATTACTGAGCACCTTTTGGGTTCGGCCAGTCAAGCAATTACAAATCCATGTAACAGTTAACTTTTCTATCCCACATTTTACAAGCTTGTTTGCAAGAATATCATGGGAAACCTTGTCAAAGGCCTTACTGAAATCGAGGTATACTATATCCACAGCATTCCCTTCATCTACCAAGCTGGTAATTTTATCAAAAAAAAAAAAAAAAAAGAGAGAGAGAGATCAGGTTGTCTGGCATGACTTGTTTCTCTGAAACCCATGTTGACTTTTTGTGATTATGGCATTGGCTTCTATATGTTCACAGACTCTCTGTTTAATGATTTGCTCCAGAATCTTTCCTGGTATTGATGTCAGACTAACTGGACAATAATTGTTGGGATCCTCCTTTTTTTCCCTTTTTGAAGATGGCGACAACGTTTGCCCTCCTCCAGTCTGCTGGGACTTCTCCTGTTCTCCAGGAGTTCTCAAAGATTATTGCCAGTGGTTCTGATATTACATTTGACAGTTCTTTTAATAGCCTTGGATGTAGTTCATCTGGTCCTGGAGACATATATTCATTTAGGTTAACCAAGTATTCCTGTACTATCTCTTTACTTATTCTGTCTTCTGCTCCATTATCCTTAGGTTGAGCACCCTTTGCCTTTTCTGAGAAGACTGAAGCAAAGAAAGTGTTGAGTAATTCTGCCTTTTCTCTTTCACCTGTTAGCATTTTGCCATCTTCTGCACGCAGTGGCCCTACCGTTTCCTTCTTCTTCCTTTTGCTGCAGACATATCCAAAAAAGCTCTTTTTATTGTTCTTAACCTCTCTAGCAAGCCTGAGTTCATTCTTAGCTTTAGCTTTTTTTACTTTATCCCTACACGTGCTGGCTATTTGTTTGAATTCCTCTTTGGTAATCTCCCAATTTTTCCGTTTCTTATACATGTTCTTTTTAAAACTTACCTCAGTTGAAAGTTCCTTAGTCATCCATCCTGGTTTCTTGAGACACCTCCCATTATTCTTCCTCATTGGAACTGTTTGAAGTTGTGCCTGCAGTATCTCCTGTTTGAGAAACTCCCATCCGTCTTGAACTCCCTTCTCTTTTAGTATTCCTGACCACAGGATCACCCCCAATATTCCTCTAAGTTTATTGAAATCAGCTCTCCTAAAGTCTAGAGTGTGTGTCTGACTATGCCTAGCTTCTCCCTTCCACTGTATTACAAACTCCAGGAGAACATGGTCACTTCCACCTAAGGATCCCACCACTTGCACCCCATCAACTAGGTCTTCCCTGTTGGTGAAGATAAGATCTAAAATGGCTGATCCCCTTGTTGCCTCTTCCACCTTTTGGACAATGAAATTGTCTTTGAGGCAAGTGAGGAATTTGCTAGACCTTGAGGATTTGGCTGAGTTTGACTTCCAGCAAATATCCGGGTAGTCGAAGTCCCCCATCACTACTACATCTCTCTTTTCTGAGTGTGTGATTATCTGTTCTAGAAAGGCATCATCCAATTCCTCCATCTGACTTGGGGGTCTGTAGCAGACTCCCACAGTAACATCCCTGTTGTTTCCCTCTCCTTTAATTTTTATCCAGATGCTCTCCACTTGGCCTCCAGTACTGATGTCCTGGATCTCTTCACTGGTGTAAATATCCCTGACATATGATTTTATCCCTCCTCCTTTCCTGCTGGGCCTGTTTCTCTTAAAAGGTTATATCCCTCTATTTCTAACATTCCAATCATGAGAACCATCCCACCAGGCTTCAGTGATGCCTATTATATCATATTTGCTTTGTTGTGCTAGGAGTTCCAGTTCATCCTGTTTATTTCCCATACTCTGTGCATTAGTGTAGAGACATCTAAGAACATGTGTTCCCTTTACTTGCTGCCTGTGCAAGTTTTTTTGCCTCCTACTGTTGGGTCCTTGCACTGTTTGCCTTGTTCCCTCTATGTCAGTTTCAGTATTTATTCCATCCCTTTTGCTTTCCAGAATATTGTCTCCCTCCCCCACATAACTCAGTTTAAAGCCCTCCTGATCAGATTTTTTAGACTATTGGCAAAAACATTTTTGCCAACTGGCATGAGATGCAAGTGATCTCTTGCCAGAGGTCCCCCCTCATGGAACTGCAGCCCATGATCCAAGAATCCAAACCATTCTTGGCAGTACCATCTGCAGAACCAGCTGTTTACATCTGCTCTTTTTCTCTCCCTTCCTGGACCATGCCCTTCAACTGGGAGAAGAGATGAGATGAAAACCTGTGCATCCATCTCTTTCAGCTTCCTACCCAGAGCCTCATAGTCCCTTATGATATTCTGAAGGCTGTGCCTTGCAGTATCATTGGTTCCCACATGAACCAAAAGAAAGGGGTATTGATCAGTAGGCTTGACCAGTCTTGTCAGTTTCTTCGTCACATCACGGATCTTTGCCCCAGGGAGACAGCACACCTCCCGAGACATCTTGTCAGGCCCACAAACCACTGCTTCTGTATCCCTCAGCAAGGAGTCCCCCACGACCACCACACACCTCCTCTGAGGCTTAGCAGTGTCTGTTCCCTTTCGTGGTACTCTCAGGCTCCCCTGCTGTGTCCCTGATGTCTGTCCTTGCTGCTTTTCCTCATCTTCTCTGATAACAGAGAGATATTCTTTTTTTATATATATTTATTTTTATTAATTTTCATATAATTAAGGTAAAAAAAACAACATAAATTCAACATTCACATTTTACATGTCACTTATAATATCATTGCTGAATACACATCTCGTCTGCTGTATTACCACTTTATAAATCTGATCATTTCATTAGATGTGTAAAAAACAAACATTCCTCTTCCCACATCAAAACAAGGAAAAAAAAAAACAAATAAACACAATCAAACAAATAAACAAATAAACAAACCACAACAACGAAATAACATAACATAACTATAACATAACTACAACATTAAAAACGTTTACCACAAGACATAACTTCCTTTTCTTCTCTGTTCTCTTCTTTTATGTAATAAATTAGACTTTTGTGAAACTCAATATTTACATATTTTATTATATAACACAAAATCATTTACGTATCATCATTTGTCTTTATATGATTTATATGTCTTTAATGATTCTCTATAGCTCCATGGTATTTAATCCTTGACCATAACTTGATCTGGGATTACTATATTTAAAGTTTCCATATATCGTACTGACAGATGAGTCATTATTTTATATTCTTATTCATGTTCTTTTTCACAAAGATCTTAAAAAGATCTTAAAAAGAGAGAGATTCAAAGCAATTCTGTAGCTGTAAGCTCACAGAACAAACGCTGGTTTCCCTACTTCTCTGTGTGACATTCCTCCAACCATCTACTTCTGTTGTGTGTGAAGTGACCTCCTCTTCCCCAGCAACTTTCTCTGTGTGTTTCCTGTCCAAGACTATATGGTTCATGCTGTTCAGTAGAACCTCCTGCTCTCTATGATGCTGAAGTGTAGACACCTGGGCCTCCAACTGATGTACTTTCTCTTCTAAGAGGGCTACCGACTTGCACTTGGGGCAAGGGAAGTTCCCCACATCTGTAGGCAAGAAGACAAACATTCCACAAGTGTTGAAGGTGACTGCAGCAGGTCCCTCAGTGTCCATAGTGAGAAGTCTTAAGGAGGCACTGAAACAAGACTGTGGGCTTCTCCTGTTAAACACCAGTGTAAAGCATTCCTATGCGGCTGGCCTTTGTCCCTAAGCTCTGTTAGTGAGCTCAATTAACTGGGCCTATAGTTATCTAGAGAGCTCCTGGCTGCTAGTTCCTTCTAGAGGCGAGTCCCGAATTCACTTCCTCTGAATCCCTAAAACCCCTTAAGGGAATATTGACAAGAAAAGTATAAAGATTGAATGAGTTGCCCTCCAACACTGTGCCTAGGCCACCTTCTCCTCTGTACTTCCAACCCACCTTGGCTATCAAATATAAAAATGAGTATGAAAAGAAAAATCCCGACACACACCTCTTCAAGCAGTTATATAGAATGAATGAATGAAAGGAAATGGCTCACACTTTCAAATTTTAAGCTCTTACCCAATCAAAATGGACACAGAGAACCACCAGGTTTCCCTTTGGCTAGGTATGCCCCAGAGTTCCTCTGCAAGCAGTTATATAGAATGAGTGAACCAAAGGAAATGGCTCAGTATTGGGGAATCCTGGGAATTGTAGATTGCTGTGGCACCAGAGCTCTTTGACAGAGAAAGTGAAATGTCTCACAAAATTATAGTTCCCAGAATTCCCTAGCATTGAGCCAGGGCATTTAAGAGGTCTCAAACTGGATTATTTCTGAAGTGTGTTTTGGCCCCTTGTCATGCATTGCAGGACTTATGTATATCTACATCTTCAGAAGGGACAAAGAAAGAAAGAACTGCCAGCCACATTTTCCAGTCCCTGCCTCTTCTCCACCAACCCTTGCTTCCTGTGAATCACTACATCTTCAGAAGGGACAAAGAAAGAAAGAAGTGCCAGCCACACTTTCTGCTGCCTGCCTCTTCTCCACCAACTCTTGCTTCCTGTGGATTACTACATCTTCAGAAGGGACAAAGAAAGAAAGAAGTGCCAGCCACTCCTCCTGCCTCCAGTGAAACTTTCTTCAGAAGCCACTTCTTGTTCCAACATCCTCGGCAACTGAGACATTGGGCAAAGGTTTCCAAAGCCACCCCCTTCCTTATCTACTAGATCCTTCTTGTTTTGTGGTATTCAGGCAATGTTATCTAGCACTGTTGGATATTATTTTTCTGCTTTTGTCATTGTTACTTTTTCTCCTGTTGTTTATTGGGCATTGGATCAATCCCTTCCTATAGCTCCCCGCATCTCTCCCAATCTGATCCCTATTCAACCTCTCCCTATCTCCCAGCTTCCATTCTTCTGCTCCCTCTGGAACTGTCGCTCTGCCACTCCTAAAGCCACAGCAATTCATGATCTTTTTCTTTGTAAATCATTTAATCTCCTTGCCATAACTGAAACTTGGCTCCTAGCCCATGATACTGCTACCTCTTCTGCCCTCTCTTTTGGTGGTCTTTCTTTCTCCCACACAAGCCGCCCCAAGGGTCGAGGAGGTGGGGTTGGTATCTTATTGTCTAACTCTTGCCAGTTTCAACCCCTTTCTCTTCACCCTACCTATAGTTTTTCTTCATTTGAGTATCATTCTATTAGACTCTTTTCTCCTTTGCAGCTCCAGGTTGCTGTCATTTACCGCCCTCCTGGTTCCGCTAACCAATTCCTTTCAGACTTTGAGTCATGGCTCACCTTTTTTCTCTTAGACTCAGTTCCCTCTCTGATTCTAGGTGACTTTAATATCCACCTTGATGATCCTAAGAATCCTTCAACATCTCGCTTTAGCTCCCTCTTAGCTTCTTTTGATCTTCAACCTCATTCCAACTCTCCAACTCACTCTTCTGGTCACTGCCTTGACCTAGTTCTCACCACCAAGTGTGTCATTTCCGACTACTTGGCATCTGACTATCCATTGTCAGATCATCATCTAATTTCTTTTACTCTTACTTATATCCCACCTCCTCGTCATGTTGTTCAACACACTTTTCGTAATCTTCAATCTGTTAATTCTGATCACCTTCTCTCTCTTCTCTAAATTTTGGGGACTCTGCTGACTCAGCAATGCCTTTATTCAACTCCACTCTCTCTTCCACCCTTGATAGCTTTGCCCCTGTATCTGTTCACATGTCCTCCTCTATGTCTAGGCCTCAGCCCTGGCTCTCTCCCACAGTTAGGTTTCTTCGGTCCTGCTCTCGAGCATCTGAAGGTCTTTGGGAAAAGTCCAGGGAGTGGGCTGATTTTATTCATTACAAATTTGTTCTTTTATCCTTCTCACGTGCCTTGTCTATGGCAAAACAGAATTACTATAAATCATTGATCTGCGCCAACGAGAGGCTCCCGCAACGTTTGTTCTCCTGCTTCAATACACTGCTAAAACCTTCCTCTCCCCCTGTCTTCTCATCATTTTCCCCAGCTGACTTCGCCAACTACTTCCTCACAAAAGTCACCACTATTCGTTCTGAAATTGTTCCTCCTGACTTGCCCCCTACCACCAATCTCCTGGTACCTTCTACTAAAAACTCTCTGTGTTTCCACCTGTTTCTCTGGATGAACTCTCTACACTGCTAAATTCTTTCAAACCTACAACTTGTTCTCTTGATCCTATCCCCTCCCATCTTCTAATCTCTATAACCCCTTCTTTTCTGCCCTCACTCCTTCTTATCTTTAATCTCTCTCTCTCTTCAAGTTCCTTCCCTTCTGACTTCAAACATGCTCTTGTTTCCCCAATTCTGAAGAAACCCTCTCTCAACCCCTCTTCTTTGTCTAGCTATCGTCCGATCTCTCTTCTGCCTTTCCTCTCTAAGGTTCTGGAACGGGTAGTTTATTCTCGCTGTCTTGAGTTTCTCGAAGCCAACTCCATCCTGGACCCTTTTCAGTCTGGTTTCCGCCCACGGCACTCTACAGAGACAGCCCTCACCAAGACCTCAAATGATCTCTTGCAGGCCAAGGCGAATGGCCTCTATTCTATCCTCATTCTTCTAGATTTATCTGCGGCCTTCGACACCGTGGACCACCTTCTCTTGCTTGACTTACTTTCTGACCTCGGTTTCTCTGACTCTGTTCTCAACTGGTTTAAATCTTACTTGTCAGACAGATCTTTTGCAGTGGTCACAGATGGCCAGACTTCCTCCTCTGTTCCCTTATCTGTTGGAGTTTCTCATGGCTCTGTCCTGGGCCCCCTTTTGTTCTCTCTATACACATTGTCCCTTGGTAAACTCCTCAGTTCTTTTGGTTTCTCCTATCATCTGTATACCGATGACACTCAGCTGTATCTTTCCACCCCTGACTTTTCACCAGGGCTTGAACAGCAAGTCTCCTCTTGTCTGGCTGCCATATCTCAGTGGATGCGACATCAGTGCTTGAAGCTCAACATGTCTAAGACAGAGCTTCTCATCTTCCCACCTAAGCCCACCCTTCAATACTCCTTTTCTGTTTCTGTTGACGGCACTTCTATTCATCCGGTTCAGCAAGCCCGCAGTCTTGGTTTCATCTTTGACTCCTATCGGTCATTTATCCCCCAGATTCAGGCCACTGCCAAGACCTATAGATTCTCTCTTTACAACATTGCTAAAATCCATCCATTCCTCTCAGCCTCCACTGCCAAGACTCTGGTCCATGCCCTGGTGGTCTTGCGACTAGATTACTGCAATCTTCTTCTGACAGGGCTTCCTCTCTCTCACCTCCATCCTTTAATCTCTGTCCAGAACTCAGCTACATGTATTATCACATCTGCTCACCGCTTTGACCATGTTTTTCCTCTCTTATCCTCCCTTCACTGGCTCCCCTTTCCCTTCCGCATCCAGTACAAGCTTTTGTTGTTGACTTTCAAAGCCCTCTATGGACTGGCCCCTCCTTACTTGTCTGAACTTCTTTCTCGTCACACTCCTTCTCGTACCCTCCAGTTTGGTAGTCAAGGTCTCCTGCCCCAGCCAAGGATTTCTACTGCCCTGTCCTGGATTCGTCCCTTCTCACTTGCTGCCCCTCACTCCTGGAATCTTCTTCCCCCACATGTGTGCCTCATCACTTCTCTATCCAGGTTCAAAAGTAAGTTAAAGACTATATTGTTTAGGGAAGCATTCCCAGGATTGTGCCCCAGGATGCCTCCTCTTAATTATGTTTTCAGAACCCAAGCCCTCCCTCCAGTCCATCTGCCTTGGTCCAGGCCCCAGAGGGACCTCATCCCCTTCCCACCACCATCCTCTTTTCCTTGTGTGTTATCTTTTAGACTGTAAGCCTGTGGGCAGGGATCCGCCTAACTATAAGATTGTATGTACAGCACTGTGTAAACTTACAGCGCTATATTATTATTATTATTATTATTATTATTATTAATAACAACAATATATTATACAAGTGAAAGTTGGCTGTGATTACATGATCAATATCATTATTTTTCCAAGTTTGCAGAAGCAGAGCCAACATGTACTGTTGTGCAGACATCAGACACAGTGAAAGGAACAAGACAGTCACCCCAAATCCTGATCCTGCCCTCCAGTACAAATAACTGTGCAAAGAATTATTGTTTCTATCACAATGGCCACCTAATCAGTCAACTGGCCAAGATCCAGTGTTGAAGTATGCCTTTTCTACTTGGCAAAGCCCTTTTATATTGTCTTCTTTCCAATACTTTTTTTTTTTGGGGGGGGGGGCTCCCACATAAAACCAGAACTTCTGTAAATTACATGAGGCTGGGTGGCATTCTATTCAACTGGAATGAGGAGTATTTTAGACATGTAGAAGTTTATCGCATTCACTTTTTCCTTCGTTATGGGGATGGGAATGGGACTCTCAGGAGCACGCCTGAATGGATTTTATCGCACTGCCAAGCGTCCACAAACAGGTCCCATTCTGTCACCCATCGTTCAGTGCTGGGAAGCATCATTTTTGTCCGACTGAAGTTTTCCATTTTTCAAAAATGACGCTTCCCAGCACTGAACGGGAATAGGTGACGGAATGAGACCTGTTTGTGGATGCTTGGCAGTGCAATAAAATCCGTTCAGGTGCATTCCTGAGAGTTCCATTCCCGTCCCCATAACGGAGGGAAAAGTGAATGCGATAAACTTCCTAGACAAGCCCTGAGATTCATAAAGATCTCTCATTCTTTCAAGCTAAATTGATGGAAATGAATAACAAACAAATATTCTTTGTCTACACAGAAATGTTTATGAAGGCATTACTTAGCAAATTGGAAAGAACACATGAAGAGGGGAATGCCAGGCCCCGAAGCCCATTGTCACTTACCAAACTGGAAAGCAACCAATTATTATTATTATTATTATTATTATTATTATTAGCTTTATTTATAAAGCGCCATAAATGTAAATGGCACTGTACAAAAACCAATAAAATCAAGAATATATAAAAAGCCTGCCTATGGCATACAATCTAGAGGTTAAAATAACAAGTTAACAACATCATAAGAAAACAAATTAAAACAACAGATATCAAATATTGCATCAAAACTACCAGGTCACAATCACAAACTCCCTGGGAACGCTTCCCTAAACAATATGGTCTTTAACTCGGTTTTAAAACTGGTTAGAGATGTGTTGAGCCGTACTTGTAAGAGAAGGAGGTTCCAGGAGTGAGGGGCAGCAAGTGAGAAGGGACAAATCCAGGATGGGGCAGTGGAAATCTGGGGCTGGGACAGGAGACCTTGGCTACCAGAACAGAGGGAATGGGTGGGAATGTAGGGAGAAAGAAGTTCAGAAAGATAGGGAGGGGTCAGCCTGTGCAGGGCTTTGAAAGTGAGCAAGAGAAACTTGTATTGAATGCAGAAGGGAAAGGGGAGCCAGTAAAGGGATGACAATAGGGGGGAGACATAGTCATAGCAGTGAGCGAGATAATGCGAGCAGCTGAGTGCTGAACAGAAATTAATGGGTGGAGGTGAGAGAGAGGAAGCTCTGCCAAGAGAAGGTTGCAGTAATCTAATCGTGAGACCACTAGGGCATGGACCAAAGTCTTTGCAGTAGAAGCCGAGAGATATGGACGAATTTTGGAGATATTATAGAGAAAAAAATTTACAGGCCTTGGCTGTGGCCTGGATCTGAGGGGTAAATGACAAAGAGGAGTCAAAAATGAAACCAAGACTGCGGGCTTCCTTAATGGAAAAGGATCCACATGTGAATGTTATTCTTGTAAGTAAGAACCTTGGAAAACCTCCTAAATAGCTCTCTTATTTTTGGGTGGCCCATATATCCACACTGATTGTCATTCAAACATTTTTGGTTTTAGTCTTCTCATCTGTTTATGTGCATTTTATTAGGAAGGAAGGGACCACAGATTTTGTATAGTCTCAAAGAGGGCTATGGTGCCTGAAAGATTAAGAACCACTGTGTTAAAGGATGATTTAAAGCATAAAGTTATCTGAGAGAGGACTGGGAATTCTCTCCCCCCCCCCCACCTTTTTGAATAACACTGGCATAAAACATGTTATTGCACAGTGCCTCTCTATGGTAAGTATACTGAAGGAAACCAGCAGTTATTTTGTCCAGCATTACTGCAAAACTACCAAAGGTAGAGCAGCCTGATCTCTGTTTTACATTAAAATGCAGCAAATGTAGACGGCTGAGAAACAGTATAACAGCAGTATCACTGACTTCATTATGTTACAAGACATGTTCTTGCATTTTGTATGGATTTAACGAGCAAGTGGCGTAACATTTCTATTACTGAGTGAATCTGGTTGGTGTAGCAGTGGCATGAGGCCAGCTACTTTATTTAAACAGTTTTCTCTCCATTCTTTCCATCCCTGCCATTTTTTGGCAGAGGTGTGTGTGTGTGTGTGTGTGTGTGTGTGCGTGAGAGGGAGAGAGAGAGAGAGAGAGAGAGAGAGAGAGAGTAATTGACAGAGCAAGACGATTTCCTATTTTGTTTGTACTTTCAAATATTGGATACATATTTTTTGGGAGGAGCAGCTGTTCTTAAAAGGATTCAAAGAGCTTAACTGAAATTCTTATTCAAATGGGCCAATTTTCAAATGGCTATTGAGAACCCCTTGTCTACTGCCTCCCCCCCCCCCCCCCGAACATTTGTAGACTTACTGCAGCGGGTCCAGAGGTTTCTCTCCTTGTGAATTCTCTTCACACACTTTCAGAAAGAGTGTCATGCATGTTCTTCTTGCAGCAATCTGACATACTTCAGGGAGCACAGCTCATGGCCCTGGATTTCAATTAAGATTCAAACACCATGATGATACAGTCATCCTAATCCATCAACAAAGGTATATGTGGTTAATCAAACTGCAGTGCCTCTAGTCCCTGGTGACTGTATTTAACAGCTGCTCAGTGTCAGAGCTCCTGGGTACAACGCTTAACTTTTTGGACATTTATTTGTTTATTTAATGGAACTTGTTATATCTCACCCTTTATTAGAATATCTCAGGGCAGCATTCAATAAGTGATCATGATCCATTTAAAGTACTGGCAATGGTAAGCATGATTTTGAAAGGCTAAACACATTTAAAATAACTAAAAGGTTAAAATCAGATTTTAAAACAATTTATAACCATACACATTTGTGGATTTATGTAAAACCAGTCAGGCTCAAAAGGTTTTTATAAACAATGCTTTCACTTGGCTCTGAATTGGAATGACAGCAATGTAGGCATCAATCTGGCCTAGGGGAGGGTATTCCATAACTGGGGTGCCATAGCAGAGGAGGCCTTCTCCCATGCCCTCCAACTGCATACTGTCTTGACTGGTGGCGCACAGAGGGGGTCCCTTCCAGCAGATTTCAGATCTCAAGCAGGCATGATTTGGTAGAGGTGATCCTTCAAATATCAAGGTCCCAAGCCATTTACAGCTTTAAATACCAATAGCCACACCTTGAATTCAGACCTGGAGCATATTGGCAGCCAATGCAATTCTTTTAAAAATGGTGTTATGTGGATTCTGTATCTTACTATGGTATGCCTCCTGCTCCCATAAGGAGCACAGAATATAGTGATATGATTAGTGAGAAAGAGATGAGGATGGAGCAAGGGGTGAGATGTATAATCTTTCACCCTCTGATAGAAGGCTTTGCATTACTTTGAGCTTTATGTGAGGCCAGTTGACAATAAATTTCAGTCTGAGGCAGCAGCGAAAATATTGTCTCCACTTGACACAATACACAATAGACAATATTGGGGTGAGCAGGTTGCTAAGTAGACAAGGAGGAAAACCACATGCAGGATGTGGAGGCATCAACTAACAGGTTGCCTGGATGAAGACAGTATAACTGTTGGGCAATGGGCAACTTTGCAAATCCAGGTCTGAGCCTTCTAAACTCAAGGTTTAGAGCCATAAGGACAATATTGACTCTTTTCAACATTCCCACACCTCCAAAGGTCTTACCACAGCTTCCATGAGGGCCCATGGTTGCACAGTCCAGAAGATTCCTTGGCTGAATTTGAGATTCCTTCAGCCAGTCATGCCTCCTCCCAGCCTTATGCCCTTTGGGACTCAAACATAAATTGAGTCCATGAAAATCTTGTGCTAGAAATTCCTTCTTCTCACGGAATCTCAAAAGTGCTATTGAACGTCCTTATGTCTTTTTGTCTCAATGCATGTTCATGCATTAAATTATTGTTATAATTGGTTTTTCCCCCTTCCCATATCCAAATCCTTGGACTACTATTGCTTGTAGTTTGGCTGGTGTGACTGCTAATAAAAACCAGCAATTCTTAGTATAATTTATGTTACACCTCTCTACTATCCTATAAACCCACACACAATCTAAGGGCATCTTTGCTAAAGCTGAACCATTTTCTTAACCAAAAAGGGGAAAAAAGGTAACATATTAAGATAAGTCTCAACAACATAGCAGGGCATGAAATGACTCCCTACCCACCCACTCCCTCTACTGATAGTGGATAATGTCAACTTTTAAATGTTTAATAATTACATCATGAATTATTCATAGCTGACTTAATAACCTCACATTTTATGGGATTACAATTTTCTGCAGAAAGAAAAAGCACCAACCTGGGACCCAAGTGCAATGATGAGAAAATGGTGCAATCTCCATTTTATTTTCAGCTGGTGCCAAAATTCTAGGTTTTTTAAATATTATTTTTGAGAGACTGGAATAATATATTAGTTATGGAATGAATGAAAAAATACCAGAGGAGTGGCAGAAACTGCCTTGGTGCTTTCTCTCTCTCCCCTCCCCCCCCAATCTCTCTCTCTCTCTCTCTCTCTCTCTCTCTCTCTCTCTCTCTATCTCACCATTAAAATACTAACAATAAAAAATCTAAGTTCATACCCCAATAAATGTCAGCAATTGCAAAGGCTGTTGAGGATTTTAATATGGCTCTTGTCACTGGGTTTTGACAGAGCACCTTTGCCTGTAAAAATGTTCAGAAATTCATTTCTCTTGCAGTTGCTTTAATTTATATTTGTATACCCTTGTCTCCTATTTTCCCCTCTCATTTCTTTTCTCAGAAAGGAATAATGGCTGGGAAGCTAACAAAGAATTATTGTCATTTATTGTATTTGAAGTGGAATTCAGAATCATCCTTTACATGAAACATTTTTCCATGGCCCATAATTTAAATGGCCATGTTCTTTGTCTGGAAACAGGGCCAAATGAAATGGTTTGAAACCACATGGAAGTATCATTATGTTAAAGTAAGAGAGTCAAAAAAAGACAAACAAATAGGTTCTAGAGCAGATCAAGTCAAAACTCTCCCTGGAATCCAAGATGACAAAACTGAGGCTGTCATGCTTCAGACATATTATAAAAAGGCATAACTCACTGGAAAAAAAACAATAATGCCAGGAAAGGTGGAGGGAGGTAGAAAGAGAGGAAGGCTGAATGCTAGATGGATGGACTCTATTAAAAAAGTCATGGGTATGAGTTTACAGGAACTAAGGAGAACAGTGGAGGACAGGAAGTCTTGAAGATGTCTCCATCAGTCTGGATTGACTTGAGGGCAGTTAACAAAAAACAAAAACAAAACCCTGATTTATTCCCTGCCTAAGAAAATCCTGTGGAATTCTTGGGGCCACCATAAATCAACAGGCAACTTGAAGGTGTGTGTGCGCGTTCACACACACACACACACAGAATTATTTATAATTGGTATATATATATATATATATATATACTTGTTTTTTCCTTGGCATGCAGCCACCCTAAGATGGTTTGCAACTTTTTTAAAAAAAAAATATTAAACATATAATATACATGTAATACATACAAACAGTCAACATACAGTACAAGCAATGAACTTTCATTGCAACTTTTTTATTTTTTTAAAGTACCAAAGTAATTCTAGAAATACTATCAGAAAAGTCATGGGATAAGATTACAAATGCTGAATACAGGTGTTGTTGTGTGCCTTCAAGTCATTTCTGAACTATGACAGCACTAAAGTAAAGTTATCATGCAGTGAGGCCATTAAGGGATCTGGGAGGGGTGGCTGGAAGGTATGGCTTGCTGTGCTGGCAGCAGTGGCCTCCTCATGAGAAAACCTCTTCAGCAAAGGAGAGATCCCAGTGCATCCTTTTGGCTGCCATCCCCATGCAGACCCCCAGCAGCTCCCCTGCACAGGTTGACACTAGGGGTCAAGATTCATCGAGATGGGTTTGCCTTTGCCACATACTTTAAAACCAGGGTCTGAGAATCTGTCCTACAGAGGCTACTGTTATAACAGAATATGGAGAAACAGAATGGTTCCCAACTGTCAAAGGAGTCAGGCAAGTCTGCATTCTATCACCTTACATGTTCAACATGTACAGAGATATCATACAAAGAGCAGGCTTAGATGTAGAAGAGGGAGGAGTGCAGATAGGAGGAAGGAACACCAACAATCTAAGAAATGCAGATGACACCATACTACTAGTAGAAATACCAGACACTTGGAACAATTACTAAAGAAAGATAAAGAAGAAAGTGCAAAGGCAGGATTAGTGCTGAACATTAAAAAAAAAATTACAAACAATGACCATGGAGGATCTATATAAATTCAGTGAGGTATGTTAAAATGAGGAAGTTAAAATAGTCAAAAGATTTCCCTTATCTGAGATGAAATATTGATTAGAATTAAGATTGCAGTCAAGAAACCAGATGAAGTCTAGGAATGGAAAGTACAATATTCTAAGGTGTAAAAATATACAACTGAACACTAAAGTTAGAATTATGCAATCCATTGTATTCCCCATCACCATGTATGGATGTGAGAGCTGGACTGTGAAAAAAGTAGATAAGAAGAAAATCAACTCATTTGAGATGTGCTGTTGGAGAAGAGTGGTGAGGATATTGTGAACATCCAATATGACAAACAAATGAGTTCTAGAACAGATTGAGGCTGAACTCTTTCTGGAAGCCAAGGTGATGAAACCAAGATGAGACTATCATACTTTGGCCACATCATGATAAGGCATGACTCATTAGAAAAGACAAATAATGCTAGAAAGGTAGACGGTATCAATCAGACAGGTTCCAGGCCTGAATCTGAAGGACCTAAGCAGTAAAGAAGAGGATAGGGATTCTTGGAGATGTCTCATCTACAGAGTCATAATTAGTTGGGGTCAACTCAAAAGCACTTAAAATAACAACAGCAATGAGAATAAACTTGCTTGTCTTCTTTGCATCACCAATCTTTGCATCGAATGATTTGAAAAATCTTAACTATCATTGCATCAAATAATTCCAAAACCTTCAACAGCTGGATACGCTGTTTGAGTTAAAAACAGCGTTCAAGACCAATCTCTCTGGATAGGCCTATCCAGATGTTTTTTAATTTATGAGTTTTTAAATTATGAATTGATTGTTTTTAATAGGTATGCTTTTAAAACTGATATTAGTGCTCTTTTAACTGGTTATAGATTTTTGATTGGTGTTCATGTTTTTACTTGTGTTACATATCTATTGGTTGCTATATTCTAATCTGTTGTTCCCCATCATTAACAATAACAACAACAACAACAACAACAACGATGGGAGATGTAATATCTCAAATTTATCTCTAGTGATCTTTGTGGACCACAGAAGGAACATTGTTGGAATCAAACCCAAAAGATATGCTTTCATATTGGAAGGCCCCAAATGATAGAGAACACCTTTTTGGAGGGTGTTTGAAAAACTCAACTAATCCCATTCTGCCAGAATAAAATTTTAACTGCTTGTATTATATGTCTGGCGAAACATAAAGGCATGTTTTGTGGTTGGAATCTTTTAAAAAGGACTTCATGGTGTAATCCCTCGTTACACCAGTATAAGTACTTTCTTAGGTCGTTATACAATGCCTCGAGTTAATATAGGGAGAGGTGGGATACAAATTATTATTATTATTATTATTATTATTATTAGTAGTAGTAGTAGTATTAGTATCCAGTACCTCCTTGCACACCTTTCTCCTTGTCTGTAAGTGGCTGCTGGATGGCAGAGGGCACAGCTCCAATCTTCAACCCAAATGGCCTCTAATGTTTGAGGGATATGTCTTGTGGGTCCCATACAAGTCACGCACATGGGGCAGGAGAAATGAGGCACCTTTGCTCTCTGGACATCCAAAGTGTGTACCTGGTGGAGTTTTATGCTAAGCTTCATCAGCATCCAAGAAGATCTTGGTCTATGTCATTCACTTGATATCTTGCCTCAACTATCTTAGAGCTGCTGTTCCTGTGAACAACTCTTCCGTGGCTGAAGAATGTTTGAGAAACTCATATAATCCCATTATGCCATGATAATATTTTAATTGCTTTTATTATATGCTACGATTTTAATAATATTTTATTATTTTAACTACATGTGTACACTGATCTGGTATTCATAAGGAGAACAATTTTGTTAATATCTAATCAGCAATAGCAAAATAACATTTAAAAGATCTCACTCAAATTGGTAATACACCAGTCTGATTCTGAACCAGGTTAGAAGAATGAGTAATCCCCCCCCCCCCCATACACACACACTTATCTCCTGGAGTTATTTAAATTAAATTGAAATCATAAAAAACTATCAAAAGAGGAATGATTTTAGAGGGGCAGGTTGATTTTGTTTTATCTCACCCTTCCTCCTCTGCTTTTATGAATCTGTTTTGCAGCTGCTCCTAAATGTTTTTGGTTTGTGCAAAATGTGAGGCCCTTACTACTGTATTTATGATTGCTTTACCAGCCTTGAAATGGGAACTGGAAGCAACGGTGATAAACGAATTGCAAAAGCTGGTCAGGTTTCACTAGAATCTCTGTCAGGCAGTCACTATGTGCTTTTTCTATTTTCACACACAGCAAAAAGGGTTTCCCTCACTGAATCATGGAAAATAACTCTGCAGTTCTCCTTGCATTAACACATTAGGGGCATTCTAGAAGAAAAACATTTACACCTGTCCTCAGTAGCCAATTATCACATTCATTGCCCACACATACATCTGTGTGTGCTGTGCCCCCCCCGATGAAGATCCACATTTGTTTTGAGGTCCCCCCCCCCTCCCTGATGAAGATCCACATTTATTTTGAGGTCAATAAAAACACCCTCAGTGTATAATACACAAGTGTTTATACATGTGCTATGTATATGTTGGATTTGGTTTGAGAAATAGAGTGGGAGTAGTTTCCCCTGCTGCAGGATAAGTGATTATGGGAAAAGAGTCTGGTCAGAGTGTGCTGTTCAGTTCCCCTCAAAATGACCTGAATATACTAGAAAGCTGGGCCAATGCTAACAAGGTGAAATTCAACACAGAGAAATGTAAGGTTCTGCACTTAGGGAGGAAAAATGAAATGCACAGATATAAAATGGGGGACACCTGGCTGAATGAGACCACATGTGAAAGGGATCTAGGAGTCCAAGTAGACCATAAGCTGAACATGAGTCAACAGTGCGATGCAGCAGCTAAAAAGGCCAATGCAATTTTAGGCTGCATCAATAGAAGTATAGTGTCTAGATCAAGGGAAGTAATGGTGCCACTCTATTCTGCTTTGGTCAGGCCCCACCTGGAATACTGTGTCCAGTTCTGGGCACCACAATTCAAAAAGGATGTGGAGAAACTGGAGCGGGTCCAAAGGAGGGCAACTAAGATGGTGAAGGGTCTGGAAACCATGCCCTATGAAGAACGCCTTAGGGAACTGGGGATGTTCAGCCTGGAGAAGAGAAGGTTAAGAGGTGATATGATAGCCCTGTTTAAATATTTGAAGGGATGTCATATTGAGGAGGGAGCAAGCTTGTTTTCTGCTGCTGCAGAGACTAGGACGCGGAACAATGGATATAAATTGCAGGAAAAGAGATTCCACCTCAACATTAGGAGGAACTTCCTGACAGTAAGGACTGTTCGACAGTGGAACACACTCCCTCGGAGCGTAGTGGAGTCTCCTTCCTTGGAGGTCTTTAAGCAGAGGCTGGATGGCCATCTGTCAGGGATGCTTTGATTTGGAGGTCCTGCATGGCAGGGGGTTGGACTAGATGGCCCTTGTGGTCTCTTCCAACTCTATGATTCTATGATTCTATGCTTCTCCATTTCAGTGTTGTTGCTGCTGCTCTTGATGATGATGATAGCTGGCATTCAGTATTGCAGTTAAGGATTTGTAACCTTGGCCCAGAGCTTCTGGCTGCTTTTGAGGTGTGGCATTGAAATGATATATTACTCCAAAGCAGCCTGAAGCTGTGCTGAAGCCTCTCTCTGGTCCTTTGGACCAGAGCAAAAAGGAGCTGGGATAATCTGGATCCTAGTGGCATAGATTGGGTCCTGCGCTTGCAGCCCACTTTGGGAGCAGGTTGTGCAGTCAGCACAAGCCCAATCCACTTCTGGGCCACTCTTTCCTTCCTGTCTGGTCTGGCCCATGGAGTTAAGAATCCATAACTGCTTTATATTCACTAATTCTGTGTAATCACAGCTCACCTTAACAGCCAGCAGCCTCCAGTCCACGTTAAGAGCCAGCGGCTGGATCAGAGGCCATGAAAGATGATGTTTTTCTCCTCCTCCCACCAGTGAGGAAGGCTGTGACAATCAGAAACTGGATCATTGTAGCAAGTACTTGCTGCAGCCTGATTCTTTCGCTGGAGTTGGGTGGAAATATTCTCCGCCTTGTGCCCCAAATCACTTCCCCTAACTCTAGCTGTCCCTCTGTTCAAACCTTCTGATCCCACCCACTGGGGATTGCACTCGTACTGCCCATCAACTGCACTTTATTTTTATTATTTTAAATTTTTTTTAACTGATGTCAATTTTAACTAGTTTTGATTTAATCTAGTTTTAAGGGGGGATGTTGGGAAGGGATTTGACTGCTGTTTTATTCTTGTATTTTTTAATTTGCTGTACCCCGCTCCGAGTATTCTATTAGAGGAGCGGGTTATAAATAAACCTTATTATTATTATTATTATTATTATTATTATATTATTATTATTATTAACTTAGAAATAAACCAGGGAATCTTTTAATTCTGTGTACAGTACATGAGTGACCTCCAGTGGTGAAGATCTGATGTTTATATTAACTGATGTTTATATCTACAGCAGGAGTGTTGGCAATGTTGCTTTATTCAGCAATATATCTGCAGTACATGTGGATATAATAAATTTGTGAGAAGGAGAGAATGCTACCCTGCTACTTTCTTCAACTGCATGAATGGCATTTTGGAAGGGGAGAACTCCCTCTGTTTTTAAAGACTCTCCATACAATTTTCAGCCCTGAAAGATGGTATATAAATATTATTATTATTAAAATTATTAATTGGGTTTTGTATTTAATTAAAAACATACAAACATACAAATCCACAGTTAAAATACAATATCATGAAACCATTAAAATAAACTCAAAGAAGTTCATATATAGACTTTAAAAAGTCATGATTTAAAATTGATTGGATAGGCCTGCTGGAAGAGGTTTAAAAACAGCCAGCATTTCCACCTCTTGTATCTCCTCTGGCTGGTCATTCCACAGTCTGGATGCAGCAGATGAAAAGATCTTCTGGAAAACCATTGTCAGTCTAATCCTGGCTGGTTGGAGCAAACATTTCTCAGAGGACCTGAATGTACAGGGCGGATTGTATGAGAGAAGGTTATCCTGTAGGTAACCTGGACCCAAACAAGGAAGGGCTATAAACACAGTAACCAACACTTTGTACTTTGTTTGAAAACTAACTGGCAGCCAGTGGAGTGATTTTAAGATTGGTGTGCTGTGCTGTGTCACTCCCAAATGTGCTAGTAATCAATCAGGCTACCATATTCTGAACTAACTGAAGTTTCTGGACATGGTACAAAGGTTTGCCCAATGTAGAGTACATTACAGAAGTCCTGCCCAGAGGTTACCATCATGTGCACTACCATCTTTAGGTCCTCCAATTCTAGGAGCAGGCTCAGTTGGCATAACAGCTGAAGCTGACATATTATTTCGTATAGTGAGCAGTGACATAGCCGGGGGGGGGGGGGGGGTCCATGGGGTCCAGACCCCCCTTCCATTAAATACAATGAATGGCATGTGCTGTCATGCCCAAGCCCAATTATAATAGTGGCACTTAGTCTGGGCCTCCCCTTCCCAAAATCCTGGAGGATGGGGAAAAAAAATAGAGGCCATTGTGATGGCAGCCTCCAAGTTTTCCTGGGGGGCTTATATGACCCTCTATCCCTCCACAGTTTTGCCCACCCCTGTAATGAGTTTTGTTTTTCAAGGGTGGGCAACACTGTGGAGGGATAGAAGGACATATAAGACCCCAGAAAAACTTGGAGCCTGCCATCACAATGCCCCCTATTTTTTTCCAACCTCCAGTATCACTAAAATGCATAGGGGCATTTTGCCATGCTTTAAGGCATTTCTGGGCCAGTTTAGGCCCAAGAGAGGCCTTTTTCCCCCAACAAGAAATGAATGGAAATACATTTCTGTTTCAATAAAGTCCCCCATCCCTTTGGGGGGAGGGGTAAATTGGCCTGGACGAGGCAAAAACGTGGCAAAATGCCTCCATTTCCCCCAGAAGACATTTGAGAGAAATGTGTATATGAAGATGAAGATGATGAAACTGATCTTATTATACCTGAGTCACTTCACGAGTAGACATGACTGACTAGAACAGACAATAATGCTAGGAAAGGTGGAGGACAGTAAAAAGAGAGGAAAACCACATCCTGTATGAATAGACTCAATGAAGGAGACCATGGCCCTGAGCCTGTAGGATCTGAGCAGAGCTGTTGAGGACAGGGGGCTTGGAGGTCTCCCATACACTGGATCCACTGAGAGTGGTTAACAAAAAAACATAGTTGTGGGAAAGGATGCCAGAGGGAAAAACTAGAGACTTTAAAATTGTGTAGAAGAAGGAATTTTAGCAGCTGTTGCTTATCACCTAATCCTACTTGTGGAAATGAGAATCAGGGGATTATCACATCACTGCCAAAGGTGTCTTACCTTTGCCAAATTCAAGCTTCATTTGGGCTGTACCTTGGTGTTATTGCATGACTTTTCCTCCCTAAAAACTACTATGTAGGTACAGCCCAGCTCCAGTGCTGGTCCCCGAACTTGCTTTGGCAGCCATTTATCAAAGTCGGGAGAATTTTCACCTGACAACCAGTTTTCATGGGAAATGCAGGAGAGTAACAATGGTTCTGTTTCATCCTGGAGAGAAGTGACCGGTGGGGTCTCACAGGGTTCTGTCTTGGGTCCAGTGCTATTCAATGTCTTTATCAATTATTTGGATGACAGGATTGGGGGCAAACTTATCAAATTTGCAGATGACACAAAATTAGGAGGAGTAGCTAATACCCCAGAGGACAGGATCAAAATTTAAAATGACCTGAATAGAGTAGAAAGCTGGGCCAAAATTAACAAAATGAAATTCAACACATAGAAATATAAGGTTCTGCACTTAGGGAGGAAAAATGAAATGCACAGATATACATATGATGGGGGACACCTGGCAGAATGAAACTATGTGTGACAGGGATCTAGGAGTCCAAGTAGACCATAAGTTGAAAATGAGTCAACAGTGCAATGCGGCAGCTAAAAAGGCCAATGTGATTTTAGGCTGCATCACTAAAAGCATAGTGTCTAGATCAAATAAATTAATAGTGCCACTCTATTCTGCTTTGGTCAGGCCCCACCTGGAATATTGTGTCCAGTTCTGGGCACCACAATTCAAAAAAAAAATGTGAAGAAACTGGAGCGAGTCCAAAGGAGGGCGACTAAAAAGGTTAAAGCATCTGGAAACCATGCCCTATGAGGAACACCTTAGGGAGCTGGGTATGTTTAGCTTGGTGAAGAGAAAGTTAAGAGGTGATATGATAGCCCTGTTTAAATATTTGAAGGGATGTCATATTAAGGAGGGAGCAAGCTTGTTTTCTGCTGTTCCAGAGACTAGAACACAGAACAATGGATGCAAACTGCAGGAAAAGAGATTCCACCTCAACATTAGGAGGAACTTCCTGACAGTAAGGGCTCTTCGACAGTGGAACACACTCCCGTAGAGTGTAGTGGAGTCTCCTTCCTTGGAGGTCTTTAAACAGAGGCTGGATGGCCATCTGTCAGGGATGCTTTGATTTGGAGTTCCTGCATGGCAGGGGGTTGGACTAGATGGCCCTTGTGGTCTCTTCCAACTCTGTCATTCTGTGATTCTATGATTCTATGAAATTTTAAAAAAGAAATGCATCAGACATGATAACCTCTGTCCAATAAATAAGATACAACTGATTGGAAATTAGTCTTAAATTATTAGTCCCTATTCCTTTCCCTATCTCTTATTCATTCTTAGCACATACCACATTACAAAAGGACATAGAATGGGGCAGTGATGACATTAATATTCTTAACATTCAACCCATGATCTACTGTTACAGCATTTTATAATGCATTAAAAGCAGGAGAAGAAACTAAGATATCATACCAAAAATTATTCATATATGTACCCATGAAAGGAAGGCTTTGGCTGCATGAGCATGGGGCAAGTCTGCCAATGATTGTGACACACCTTAAAGTACGAATAATGATTCATGAGATTAGAACAGATCAGGAAAAACAACAATGATGGAATTCACATACCATTTTGAATAATGAAATGAGTGAATGATGTTTTATAGTGATATTAAAAGAGGGAAGGGGCTCAGAGACTATTCTATAAATATGAGATAGAAGACATTTTTCTTTGAGAATGCTTGAGTTTCTGGGACATCTTGAAGAAGAAATCACCATAACAATTTTCTCTGCAGAGTGTTATTGAGACAAGTGGAATCACTCTCTCTCTCTCTCTCTCTCTTTCTCTGCGCCTCTGCCCAGGATGTTTAGCATAGGTCAAGGCCCTCATTTTCTGTCAACAGGCACAGTGCTTTACAAGTGCCCTTTCTGTCTTGAAGAGATATGAAATCTATCTGTAATTAACTTAATTTGGAGTTCAGCTTGGGGAAAGATAATGAGTTGGAAATAATGAAGGGAGACAATTGGTAAGAAATAGACCCACTTGTCACTGCATGTGAAATCAAATAAATCATTCTTAGGAATCAGTTTGACCAGCGTGGATGTGGTTCTCTTGGAGATGGATAGCATTTGCTAATACAGAAGAGAAGAGTGAATGAGATGAGAGAGCAACATGTGTTGGGAGAAAGCAAGAGAAAATGGAGAAAGACTGGATTATCTTCAAAATTGTGGATAGCCTTGTTGAAATAATATGCTGTTGCTCTGCAGGTGTACAGCACTATCTGAATAATGCTGCACTACTCATCTTAATGTCAGCAGTAGGCTTCTTGAATGTTGATCAAGGTGGAGGGCTAATTCTGCTGCATCAGTTATGCCCTAGCAATGAATCTGTGGTTCATTAGTATAATCCTCTATGACAGAGGAGATGAACATCCATACTCAAGATATTATTGGGCTGGAATAACATCAGCCAAAGGTGAAGGATAATGGGATGTACAGTCCAACATTATCTCAAATGGACACATTTCCTACCATTGCTGTATGAAAACCAGGGATGATGTTACAGTGAGTCCCCTAAATCATGGAATTTACTCGAGTCTTAACTCAAAATTCAAAAAACCATTCAATGGTTCTATTCTCCTTGGAATTAAACAGTAGCTTTCAAGCCTTTGAGAAACCAGAATCAAGACTATTTTCATTTCTATTTTTTCCCATAGGAAATAGCAGGTGAAAGTGATTATTTTATGCTTTTGTAACTAACCATTGTAAAACTTTACAATGAATTAAGAAGATTCTGATAAGTTGCACAGATAATCCAAAAACTTACAAAATAACTGAAAATGAAATGCAACAATGATAAAGAATATGTAAGGGGCATTCACACTTACTTTTTTGTATTGAGGAGATGTGGATCTCCATGGTGATGTGATACCTAATTGATTTTTCCACTATGTTTACCATGATTGAATTTCTCCAAGACATTTTAACCTGGTCTGGCATTAACACATTCACACTGGTGCCACTTCACATCAATATGGTGGTGCCTTGTGGCCAGGAACAATCCCAGAGATCCAGATCAATTCGGTAGTGCCTTTGCACTACCAAAGATCTGTATCTTCAGCCCTAAAAAAAAGTCATGGTTAGGTACCTAGTGCAAAATGCACTGTGTTAAGTTGGTATTTACACACACACACACACATGCCGGGTGCATTCTTGGCCAGTGTGAATGTCACAAAAATAACCCGTTTTTACATTTTGCAAACAAAAGGCTGACAATTGTCCTACAAGTACAGTTTTTTTATTAAAGCAATTCACTGTTCTCTCTTGCTCATACAGTTGAAAAGGTTGCCTGAGTAATTTAAAAATGGGCCTTGAATACAAATACAAATTCTCTCATCACTGGCCCATCTAGCAGCAGAATGGTGGAAACAGTAAACTACTTTGGGGCATTGGACAGAATCTTTTGTATTTTCTATGGTGCATCAGATTAGGTTATAAATCTTAGAAAATAAAATGAATGTCAGAATAGCAGTAGCTGACAGGATTCTCTAGTCTAAGCAATGCCAAGGGGGATGCCAATTTGGTGACCAAGTCAGTGGAATTATACATACCTGCCATCAAAGTTTTGTTTTATTTATTGCAATCATAACCACTGTACCATTTTTATGCAGCCCAAATTACATTTCAAGTAGTATACTGTCTTAAGGCAAACTGATAGAAAACATATTCTGACGGCTTCCACCTGGGGTTTGTACAGGTTTTGAGACCGGCTGACTCAAATATCAGAAATTATGTATCTGTAATTGTCTTGAATCAGAATGGGAAATCTATCATAGAATCATAGAATCATAGAGTTGGAAGAGACCACAAGGGCCATCTAGTCCAACCCCCTGCCATGCAGGACCTCCAAATCAAAGCATCCCTGACAGATGACCATCCAGCCTCTGTTTAAAGACCTCCAAGGAAGGAGATTCCACTACGCTCCGAGGGAGTGTGTTCCACTGTCGAACAGCCCTTACTGTCAGGAAGTTCCTCCTAATGTTGAGGTAGAATCTCTTTTCCTGCAGTTTATATCCATTATTCCGCGTCCGAGTCTCTGCAGCAGTAGAAAACAAGCTTACTCCCTCCTCAATGTGACATCCCTTCAAATATTTAAACAGGGCTATCATATCACCTCCTAACCTTCTCCAGGCTGAACATCCCCAGTTCCCTAAGGCGTTCCTCATAGGGCATGGTTTCCAGTCCCTTCACCATCTTAGTTGCCCTCCTTTGGACCTGCTCCAGTTTCTCCACATCCTTTTTGAATTGTGGTGCCCAGAACTGGTCACAGTATTCCAGGTGGGGCCTGACCAAAGCAGAATAGAGTGGCACTATTACTTCCCTTGATCTAGACACTATACTTCTATTGAGGCAGCCTAAAATTGCATTGGCCTTTTTAGCTGCCGCATCGCACTGTTGACTCATGTTCAGCTTATGATCTACTTGGACTCCTAGATCCCTTTCACATGTGGTCTCATTCAGCCAGGTGTCCCCCATTTTATATCTGTGCATTTCATTTTTCCTCCCTAAGTGCAGAACCTTACATTTCTCTGTGTTGAATTTCATCTTGTTAGCATTGGCCCACCTTTCTAGTCTATTCAGGTCATTTTGAATTTTGATCCTGTCCTCTGGGGCATTAGCTACTCCTCCTAGTTTAGTGTCATCTGCAAATTTGATAAGTATGCTCCCAATTCTGTCATCCAAATCATTAATAAAGATGTTGAACAGCACTGGGCCCAGGACAGAACCCTGTGGGACCCCACTGGTTATTTCTCTCCAGGATGAAAAGGAGCCATTGTTGAGCACCCTTTGAGTTCGACCACTCAACCAATTACAAATCCATGTAACAGTTAACTTGTCTATCCCACATTTTGCAAGCTTATTTGCAAGAATGTCATGGGGAACCTTGTCAAAGGCCTTACTGAAATCGAGGTAAACTATATCCACAGCATTCCCTTCATCTACCAAGCTGGTAATTTTATCAAAAAAAGAGATCAGGTTCGTTTGGCATGACTTCTTTCTCTGAAACCCATGTTGGCTTTTTGTGATTATGGCATTGGCTTCTAAATGTTCACAGACTCTCTGCTTAATGATCTGCTCTAGAATCTTTCCTGGTATTGATGTCAGACTAACTGGACGATAATTGTTGGGATCCTCTTTTTTTCCCTTTTTGAAGATGGGGACAACGTTTGCCCTCCTCCAGTCTTCTGGGACTTCTCCTGTTCTCCAGGAGTTCTCAAAGATTATTGCCAATGGCTCCGATATCACCTTTGCCAGTTCTTTTAATACCCTTGGATGTAGTTCATCTGGTCCTGGAGATTTGTATTCATTTAGAGTAACCAGGTATTCCTGTACTGTCTATTTACTTATTCTGTGCTGAAATTCCCCCACTCTGTCCCCTTCTTCACTGTCCTCAGGTTGAGCACCTTTTACCTTTTCTGAGAAGACTGAAGCAAAGAAGGTGTTGAGTAATTCTGCCTTTTCTCTGTCCCCTGTTAGTATTTTGCCATCTTCTGCACGCAGTGGTCCTACCATTTCCTTCTTCTTCCTTTTGCTGCGGACATATCCAAAAAAGCCCTTTTTATTGTTCTTAACCTCTCTAGCCAGCCTGAGTTCATTCTGCGCTTTAACTTTTCTGACTTTACCCCTACATGTGCTGGCTATTTGTTTGAATTCCTCTTTCGTGATTTCCCCATTTTTCCATTTTTTATACATGTTCCGTTTAAAACTTAGCTCAGTTGTAAGTTCCTTAGTCATCCATACCGGTTTCTTGAGACATCTCCCATTTTTCTTCCTCATTGGGACTGTCTGAAATTGTGCTTTCAGTATCTCCCTTTTGAGGAACTCCCATCCATCTTGAACTCCCTTCTCTTTTAGTATTCTTGACCATGGGATCACCCCCAGTATTTCTCTAAGTTTATTGAAATCAGCTCTCCTAAAGTCTAGAATGCGTGTCTAGAATGCGTGTCTGACTATGCCTAGCTTCATCTTTCCACTGTATAGCAAACTCCAGGAGGACATGGTCACTTCCACCTAAGGATCCCACTACTTGCACCCCTTCAACTAGGTCTTCCCTGTTGGTTAAGATAAGATCTAAGATGGCTGATCCCCTTGTTGCTTCTTCCACCTATTGGACAATGAAATTGTCTTCCAGGCAAGTGAGGAATTTGCTAGACCTTGAGGATTTGGCTGAGTTTGACATCCAGCAAATATCCGGATAGTTGAAGTCCCCCATCACTACTACATCTGTCCTTTCTGAGTGTGTTGTCATCTGTTCTAGAAAGGCATCATCCAATTCCTCTGCCTGAGTTGGGGGTCTGTAGCAGACTCCCACAGTAACATCCCTGTTATTTCCCTCTCCTTTAATTTTTATCCAGATGCTCTCCACTTGGCTTCCAGTATTGATGTCCTGGATCTCTTCACTGGTGTAAATATCCCTGACATATAATGCTATTCCTCCTCCTTTCCTGCTTGGCCTGTTTCTCTTAAAAAGATTATATCCCTCTATTTCTATATTCCAATCATGAGACTCATCCCACCAGGTTTCAGTGATGCCTATTATATCATATTTCCCTTGTTGTGCTAGGAGTTCAAGTTCATCCTGCTTATTTCCCATACTTTGTGCATTAGTGTAGAGACATCTAAGACCATGTGTCCTCTTTACTTTCTGCTTTTGCATGGTTTTTTGCTTCCTACTCTTGGGTCCTTTCACTGTTTGCCTTGTTCCCTCTATGCCACTTTGACTATTCTCTCCATCCCTTTTGCCTTCCAGAATGCTGTCTCCCTTCCCCACAACACTCAGTTTAAAGCCCTCCTGATCAGATTCTTCAGACTGTTGGCAAAAATGTTTTTGCCAACTGGCGTGAGATGAAGCCCATCCCTTGCCAGAAGTCCCTCCTCATGGAACCGCAGCCCATGATCCAAGAATCCAAACTGTTCTTGGCGGCACCATCTACGGAGCCAGTTATTAACCTCTGCTATTTTCCTCTCCCTTCCTGGACCATGCCCTTCCACCGGGAGAAGAGATGAGATGACAACCTGTGCATCCATCTCTTTCAGCTTCCTTCCCAGAGCCACATAATCCCTTTTGATATTCTGAAGGCTGTGCCTTGCAGTATCATTCATTCCCACATGAACCAAAAGAAGGGGGTATTGATCAGTAGGCTTGACAAGTCTTGTCAGCCTCTCTGTCACATGATGGATCTTTGCCCCAGGGAGACAACACACCCACAAATCACTGCTTCGGTACCCCTTAGTAAGGAGTCCCCCACACCACCACGCGACTCCTCCGAGGCTTAGCAGTGGTCGTTCCCTTTGGTGCTATTCTCAGGCTCCCCTGCTCTGTCCCTGACGTCTGTCCCTGCTGCTTTTCCCCATCATCTCTGACAACAGAGAGAGATTCAAAGCGATTCTGCAGCTGCAAGCAGCTCACAGAACGTTCCCTGGTTTCCTTACTTCTGTGTGTGACCTTCCTCCAAGCATCTACCTCTGTTTTATGTGCAGTGACCTCCTCCACCCCAGCAATTTCCTCTGTGTGTTTCCCACCCAAGACATTCTGGCCTGTTCTGTTCAGGAGAATCTCCTGCTCTCTATGATGCTGGAGTGCAGATATCTGCTCCTCTAGCTGCTGTACTTTCTCTTCTAAGAGGGCTACCAACTTGCACTTAGGGCAGGAGTAGTTCCCCACATCTGTAGGCAAGAAGACAAACATCCCACAGATGTTGCAGGTGACTGCTGCAGGGCCTTCAGTGTCCATTCTGGGAAGTCTTAAAGAGGCACTGAAACAAGACTGTGAGCTTCCCTTGCTAGGCTTGGTCTTTGTTCCCAAGCTCTGACACTGAGTTCAAGTCACGGGGCCTATAGGTATATAATAATAATAATAATAATAATAGTTTATTTATAGCCCGCTCCTCTAATAAATACTCGGAGCGGGGTACAGCAGAATAAAAAGATACAGAGTAAAAACAACAATCACATCCCACCCCAACCACCCCCTTTAAAACTGAATTAAATCTAGACAGTTTAAAATTAACATAGTTAAAATTGGTCGGCAGTTATTAAAACAAAGTGCATTTTCATGAACAATCCGTGTGCAAGGCCGCATTAAATCGATTCAAGTAAGTATTAAGTAAAAGGATCGCTAATAATTTCCAGTGCTGTTTATATTTTCAGAGCAGGGAGCAAGGGTTTCACTTATTCTCTCCTTCAGGGAAAGGCCTGCCGGAAAAGATGCGTCTTTAAAGCCTTTTTGAAACTAGCCAGTGATGTAATTAGACGCATCTCGTCCGGCAGGCCGTTCCAGAGCTTAGGGGCAGTAGCTGAAAAGGCCCTCTAAGAGGTCTGGGACAGCCTGGTTTTCATCGGCTGCAGTAGGTTCCTCCCAGAGGAACGAAGTGTGCGGGGCGGTTCATACGGGAAGAGGCGGTCCTATATAGTGAGCTCCTGGCTACTAGCTCCTTCCAGAGGCAAGTCTCTGATTCACTTCCTCTGATGCTTCAGGCCAGCTTCCCTTCTATTGTCTAAAAACTTCCTTGACTAGATAAGAAAAATGAAAATTCGCGCGCCGTTAGGCGTGCGCCTCTCCAAGCCTTGTGTAGCTTAAGAGGTTTGGCTTCTCCCAGCAGTTGCTCCCAGTAATGCAATGGGCTCAAGAGTAAATTAGATTAGATCTCACCCAAGCACATGGACTAAAGCCCCCTCCTCCTCCTCCTCCTCCTCCTTCTCCTTTCTTAAAGGAAAATGCAGCCTCTCCAAGCCTTGTGTAGCTTAAGAGGTTTGGCTTCTCCCAGCAGTTGCTCCCAGTAATGCAATGGGCTCAAGAGTAAATTAGATTAGATCTCACCCAAGCACATGGACTAAAGCCTCCTCCTCCTTCTTCTCCTTTCTTAAAGGAAAATGCAGCCTCTCCAAGCCTTGTGTAGCGACTTAGGGAGCTGGGGATGTTCAGCCTGGAAAAGAGAAGGTTAAGAGGTGATATGATAGCCCTGTTTAAATACTTGAAGGGATGTCGTATTGAGGAGGGAGCAAGCTTGTTTTCTGCTGTTCCAGAGACTAGAAGGTGGAACAATGGATGCAAACTGCAGGAAAAGAGATTCCACCTCAACATTAGGAGGAACTTTCTGACAGTAAGGGCTGTTCGACAGTGGAACACACTCCCTCGGAGTGTAGTGGAGTCTCCTTCCTTGGAGGTCTTTAAGCAGAGGTTGGATGGCCATCTGTTGGGATGCTTTGATTTGGAGTTCCTGCATGGCAGGGGGTTGGACTGTATGGCTCTTGTAGTCTTTTCCAACTGTATGATTCTATGATTCTATGATTCAAATAAGCAGGCTTACCTCTTCCAGCTTGAATTCAGGATCCAGGATGCCCCCTGGAAATTGCATTAACTAAATCACCACCCAGATGCATACCAGGTCAAAGCCTTGCTCAGCCAGCCAATTTTTTGAAGTCAGAAGCTCCCTGACTTCAAAACAGTGCTGGCTGAGCAAGACTTAGACCAGGGATGCATCCAGGGGCAGCATCCCAATTAGATAGGTGGTGATTTAGGTATGACAACATTCAGGAGCATCCCAGATCTTGAATTCAAACTGAAAGAGGTAAGCTGACTTATTTCTTAATGGGATAAGCCCTCTTGTGTTGTGTTTAACACAACGCATATGCACAGATAATCATGATTGCATGATTCTAGTCAGTATGATCAGTTGTAATATATGTAATAGTAATAATAATAATAATAATAATAATAAATCTTTATTTATATACCACCCTTCCAGTGATCAGGGCGGTGTACACGTAGAGGAATTAAAACATATACAAAAGTTAAAAACAATCAAAAACAGTATTACAATTTCAGCCCAAGAAATAACGATGGTTCAGTCCAGTCATGGTGGGGAAGAATAGCAGCGAAGAAGAGTAGGAGCGGGGGAAAATCAGGGGTAGGCTTGCTCAAATAAATAGTTTTTAACCCCTTCTTGAACTGGGTAAGGGAGGCAGCCAAGCGGAACTCCATGGGCAATGAGTTCCAGAGACTCGGGGCAGCAATAGAAAACGCCCTCTTCCTAGTGATTGACAGTCTGGCCTCTGGGACTTTAAGTAATAGTTGCCCAGTAGATCTAAGTGTGCGGGGCGGATTATGTGAGGAGAGACGGTCCTTCAGGTACTCTGGGCCCAAGCCATTTAGGGCTTTATAGGTAATAACCAGCACTTTGTATTGTGCCCGGAAGCGCATAGGCAGCCAATGGAGGTCTTTTAATACCGGTGTTATATGGCAGGCCCTGGGAAGCCCAGTGACCAGCCGTGCTGCCATATTCTGCACTAATTGCAGCTTCTGAGTGTGATACAAAGGCCAGGGCGACCATAGCAGTCTCAACCCCGTAGCCTGCCCGAAAACCAGTTTGAAATGGATCTAGATAATCCGTTTCATCCAAGATCGATTGAAGTTGGAGCGCAACCGCCCTCTCGATCACCTTCCCCAAAAATGGCAATAGCGAAACTGGCCGATAGTTATTATGAACCAGGGGGTCAAGGGAGGGCTTTTTTAGTATCGGTTTTATAATGGCCAATTTGAGATTTTCTGGAAACCGCCCCTCCCTCAAAGATGTATCAATAATCCGGCGTAACAATGATGTTACAGCCGGTCCCCCCTGTACCGCTAGCCACGAGGGACAGGGATTGAGGGAGCAAGTTTTTTTCCTAACACTTCTAAGGACCTTGTCCACATCCTCGGTACTGACAGACTCAAACTGATCCAGTACAACAGAGTCCACGGAAGCTCTGGACACCTCTGTTCTGGATTCTGCCTTAATTCTGGCGTCCAGATCTTCGTTTATCTGAGAGATTTTATCCGCGAAGAAGTTGTTAAACTGGTCACAGCAGGCCTAAGTAGGTTCAAGGATCTGGTTCGGGGTAGGAGGGAGCTGTGTTAGCTCCCTCACTACCCTGAACAACTCTGCTGGACGCGACTCCGCGGATGCGACATGGGCAGCATAGAACGAATTCTTAGCTGCTCGTATCGCCTCTCCATAGTCCTTCAAAAGATGGTCTAGTAGAGCCTTGTCGGATAAACGCTGATGTTTCCGCCAGACGTGCTCTAGCCGTCGCAGAACCCGCTTCCTGGCCCGGAGATCTTCCGTATACCAGGGCTTTTTTTTGGAAGCAGGCCTGAGAGAGTGCTTGGGAGCGATACTGTGAATAGCCCTGGAGAGATCCATATCCCAGATGTTAACTAGGGCATCAACAGTGTCGCCGTCACTTCCAACCATATATCCCTCTAGGGCTTCTTGGAACCTATCAGGTTCCATCAGCCTTCAAGGGTGGACCATTCTAATAGGTCCACCACTCCCGGAGGGGATCTGGGTTGATGCCTTGATGCTTGCCTCTACCAGGAAATGATCCGTCCATGACAGGGCGGAAATATTAATAATTTCTGCCCACGGAGTTTCCATGTCCGTACAGAAGACCAAATCGAGTGTATTCCCCGCAGAATGCATTGGACCTATAACTAGCTGAGACAGGCCCATGGCTGTCATGGTATCCATGAATTCCTGAGCCGCACCAGATGGAACATTGTTGGCCACAAAGGGGATGTTGAAGTCTCCCAGGACTAAGAGCCTGGAAGACTCCAGCACCAGCTCCGAGACCAACTGTGTCAGCTCGTTAAGGGAGTCAGTTAGCGCACGGGGTGGCCGGTAGACCAACAGAATGTGGTAGACAGCTGTAGCAAAAAGGCCGATCTATCAGCCAATCACGAAGCAGCATGTGACCAGCCAATGGGAAGCTGGGTGGGCAGGGCTATAAAAGGGCCTTGCAGAGAGTGAAAGGTGTGTGTGTGTGTGGGGGGGGGGGTTAGTTTGGAAGGAAAGAGTTACATCAAAGGGAGGGTGTGCTCTTAGAGATCCTTAGGGAACATTTTAATTTTGTTTGGAGACCACAAAAGGGTCTTGAGAGTCCAAAGAGGGACTGTTTAGGCTTGGGGAATCTAGTATGGAGAGGCTCAGAGAAAGCCAGTTGTTTAAAAGGGAATTTTGGTCCATGTACCTCAGATAAGATTGCCTGTGTTGCTGAAGGAATATTAAGATTTTGAAAGATCTTCTTGTAACTAAGTAATAAGATGAATATAACAATTTTGAAACTAATTTATAATTTATTTTTATATTTTGCAAATAAACTTTTGTTAGAGTTTTGAAATACAACTTGGCCTCCATTTGAATATCAAACTGTGCTACCTACTGTTAGAGGCACAGAGGTGTTGTGCCATCTTTACAAGGGTGAAAGTTGCCAGGAGTCCTTCACAACAGCACATTGTGAACTTTAGGGAAGATTGGAATTATGAATTAATTATGCCTCTTTTGCTCAAACAGTGGATTGCTGCTCTGCCCTTCATATCTGGTATATTTATTTAAAACACTGACTTATATAGATACAAATGTCTGTTTTGTGTATCTTGGGGCATTTGTTGTTTTTATCCACCCTTGCGTCAATCTCGACCCATGGCAACCCTGTAGATGAGACATCTCCAAGACTCCCTGTGCTCCATGCTCTGTTCAGGTCCTGCAAATTCATACCCATGACCTCCTTAATAGAGTCCATCCATCTAACATGTGGCCATCCTCTATTTCTACTTCCCTCTACCTATCCTAGCATTATTGTTTTTTCTGGTGAGTTGTGCCTCCTCATGATGTGGTCAAAGTACGATAGTCTCAGTCTAGTTATTCTGGCTTCCTGAGAGATTTCTGGTTTGATCTGCTCTAGGACCCATTTGTTTGACTTCTTGGCTGTCCATGGTAACCTCCGCACTCTTCTCCAGCACCACATCTCAAATGAATTAATTCTCTTCCTATCTGTTTTCTTAACTGTCCAGCTCTCACATTCATACATGGTAATAGGGAATGCAATGGCTTGTATGATTCTAACTTTCATGCTCAGTTGTATATCTTTACATTTTAGGATATTTTCTAGTTCTCTTATAGCTGCCCTCCCCAATCTTAGTCTTCTTATGATTTCTTGACTGCAATCCCCACTCTGATCAATATTTGATCCCAGATATGAAAATTATTTTACTATTCCTATTTCCTGATTGTCTAGGTTGAATCAGTGTAAATTTTCTGTGGTCACTATTTTTATTATTATTATTATTATTATTATTATTATTATATTTTATTTATAAAGCACTGTAAATTTGCACAGCACTGTAAATAGAATAGATAAAATCAATAAGCATAATAAAACCTGCCAATGGCGTACAATCTAAAAAATAACAAATGCATATTACAGTACATAGTAATGCAAGCTAGGATAAAATAAGCAAACAACAGGTTAAAAACATCAAATAATAGACATCAGGTCAAATATCAGATGTCAAACAAGAACAGTCATAAAGTACCTGAAAACGCTTCCCTGAACAATATAATCTTTAACTCAGTTTTAAAACTAATTAGAGAAGTGATGAGCCATGCTCATGGGGGAAGAAGGTTCCAGGAGTGAGGGGCAGCATGTTTTCCTTATGTTCAAAAATAAACCTGCATTTGTACTTTCCTCCTTGATCTTCCTTAGTAGTTGCTCCAAGTCTGTGATGTTTTTGGCTAGAAGTATGGTGTTTGTGTATCTTAGGATGTTGATATTGCTTCCTCCTATTTGCACTCCTCCTTCTTCTGTGTATAACCCTGCTTTTCATATAGTATGTTCCACATAAAAGTTGAACAGATAGGGTGAGAGGATGCCGCCTTATCTGACCTGTTAACAAGATTAGATTTTTCTAAAATATTAGAGTTCCCCCCATGACCTCAAACTGACCTCCCAGGTGTGTCCACCTTTATCCATAAGTGAGGAGACCAGGTAGGCAGCTAGATACCATGAGGTCATCCTCACAAGACCCCTGGAAAACAACCCCTTTGCAAATTCCCAATATGTGGTTTGGGAGTTGCTAATGGGGAAACCATCAGCTCCAAGCGTAGGACAATATAATTTTTTTGTTCATAGTCTCACACTTGATGGGCCAGTGATCAGCTTAATGACTTGCCCATTCTCTTGCTTTCCCTCCCCGATTGTTGTCAGACCCAACTGCATGGACAGTGCCATGCTAACAATGTCCAGGCAATCAAACAGCTTTTGTCCTCACTGTCAAGCACCTTTACCAGACGCTAGATTTTGCCCTTAAAACCCCTCAGAAATCTCTTTGCAGTATACTAGTTTGGAGGCAGGGGGACACTCTGTCACTCTAGTCTAGCTCCCAGCCCAGTCTTTTGTCCATGACAGAGTCTCATCTCCATCTCATCATTTGGACTTTGAAAGAAGCCTTGTCTTTGGTAAGCATCATCCTAGTGCTGCCTATCCCACACTAAACTCTTGATTTCCTGAGCTTTGTTCAAATGTGTGTAAGTTTGTATTGCTGTATGATTTTTCCCCTTTTAATAAAAATTAGACTTTAATTGAAGATGCCTGTGTCTGTGCTATTTCATAAGGATAATTTGTTCCCGTGGTACACAATTTGGGAAATGATTTCGTGGACTTCTTGTAATACCCGCCTCTCATTAATTGGGCTAATTAAAATTTCCCTAATTAGAATTTTTTGTTACAGACCCCTTTGCCAATTGGGAACCATTCTTTTCTCCGTGTTCTCTCCTGACAGTGGCCTCCTGTCCTGAGTTAAGATTCCTCGTTAAGACTATCAGGTGTGTTGGCACTCCCATGTCTTTAAGGGTGTTCCATAGTTTTTCATGATCTATGCAGTCAAAAGACTTGCTATAGTCTATACAGCACATGCTGATTTTCTTTTAGAATTTTTTGGTGCGGTGCATTAGCCACCATATGTTTGCAAATTGGTCTCTAGTGCCTCTTCCTTTCATGAATCCTGCTTGCAGCTCTGGAAGTTCTCTCTCCATGTATGGTTGGAATCTATGTTGCAGAATTTTGAGCATGATTTTGCTTGCATGAGAGATTAGAGCTACCATCCTATAGCTGCTGCAGTCTTTTGTATCTCCTTTTTTTGTGAATGGGGAGGTATATTGATCATTTCCAATCTGTTGGCCATTGCTTTGTTTTCCATATCTGCTGACATATGTTGGTTAGCACTGGTGCTGATTCTGTAGATTGAAGCAATTCAATTGAAATATCATCTGAACCTGGTGATTTATTTTTATGCGCTTCATAAATGTCAGGGAATTGTCAGCTCCCCTCCAACATTTCTGAATCGTTTGGGGAGCAACAATTTCCCATGAATGCAAGGTTTCCATTCATAGGAAATTTATGCTCCCCAAATGATTCAGGGATGCTGGGGAGGAGCCGATGACTCCCTGATATTTAGGAAGCACACCAGGCTTTCACACACATGCACTTCCTCAACGTTTCAGGAGCGATTTAGCAGCACTTACTCACGGTAAGATGTAAGACTACTGGCACATGAGTCACTGAAATTGTAAGGCCAATTAATTTTGTTTGTTGTAATTTAGCTCCCCAGCCAAAGCTCTTTTGCCTTCCACTTTAATCTTCTCTAGGGGAAACCAGACTCCGGCAGCTATCAAAGTGATTGTGCAGTTCATGGCTATGAAGTTGCACACAGCTCAGTGCAAAAGAAGAATAAGATTGGAGAAATCACGAAAGAGGAATTCAAACAAATAGCCAGCACTTGTAGGGATAAAGTCAGAAAAGCTAAAGCGCAGAATGAAGCGCAGAAGGCTTGCTAGAGAGGTTAAGAACAATAAAAAGGGCTTTTTTGGATATGTCCGCAGCAAAAGGAAGAAGAAGGAAACAGTGGGGCCACTGTGTGCAGAAGATGGCAAAATGCTAACAGGGGACAGAGAAAAGGCAGAATTACTCAACACCTTCTTTGCTTCAGTCTTCTCAGAAAAGGCAAAGGGTGCTCAACCTAAGGATAATGGAACAGGAGACAGAATAGAGGAAATTCAGCACAGAATAAGTAAAGAGGTAGTACAGGAATACCTGGTTAACCTAAATGAATATAAATCTCCAGGACCAGATGAACTACATCCTAGAGTATTAAAAGAACTGGCAAATGTAATATCAGAGCCATTGGCAATAATCTTTGAGAACTCTTGGAGAACAGGAGAAGTCCCAGCAGACTGGAGGAGGGCAAACGTTGTCCCCATCTTCAAAAAGGGAAAAAAAGAGGATCCCAACAATTATCGTCCAGTTAGTCTGACATCAATTCCAGGAAAGGTTCTAGAGCAGATCATTAAGCAGAGAGTCTGCGAACATTTAGAAGCCAATGCCATAATCACAAAAAGCCAACATGGGTTTCAGAGAAACAAGTCATGCCAAACGAACCTGATCTCTTTTTTTGATAAAATTACCAGCTTGGTAGATGAAGGGAACGCTGTGGATATAGTATACCTCGATTTCAGTAAGGCCTTTGACAAGGTTCCCCATGACATTCTTGCAAACAAGCTCGCAAAATGTGGGATAGACAAGTTAACAGTTACATGGATTTGTAATTGGTTGACTGGCCGAACTCAAAGGGTGCTCAACAATGGCTCCTTTTCATCCTGGAGAGAAGTGACCAGTGGGGTCCCACAGGGTTCTGTCCTGGGCCCAGTGCTATTCAATATCTTTATTAACGATTTGGATGACAGAATTGGGGGCATACTTATCAAATTTGCAGATGACACTAAACTGGGAGGAGTAGCTAATACCCCAGAGGACAGGATCAAAATTCAAAATGACCTGAATAGACTAGAAAGCTGGGCCAGTGCTAACAAAATGAAATTCAATGCAGAGAAATGTAAGGTTCTGCACTTAGGGCGGAAAAATGATATGCACAGATATAGGATGGGGGACATCTGGCTGAATGAGACCACATGTGAAAGGGATCTAGGAGTCCAAGTAGACCATAAGCTGAACATGAGTCAACAATGTGATGCGGCAGCTAAAAAAGCCAATGCAATTTTAGGCTGCATCAATAGAAGTATAGTTTCTAGATCAAGGGAAGTTATAGTGCCACTCTATTCTGCTTTGGTCAGGCCCCACCTGGAATACTGTGTCCAGTTCTGGGCACCACATTTCAAAAAAGATGTGGAGAAACTGGAGCATGTCCAAAGGAGGGCAACTAAGATGGTGAAGGGTCTGGAAACCTTGCCCTATGAAGAACGCCTTAGGGAGCTGGGGATGTTTAGCCTGGAGAAGAGAAGGTTAAGAGGTGATATGATAGCCCTGTTTAAATATTTGAAGGGATGTCATATTGAGGAGGGAGCAAGCTTGTTTTCTGCTGCTGCAGAGACTAGAACGCGGAACAATGGATGCAAACTGCAGGAAAAGAGGTTCCACCTCAACATTAGGAGGAACTTCCTGACAGTAAGGGCTGTTCGACAGTGGAACACACTCCCTCAGAGTGTAGTGGAGTCTCCGTCCTTAGGGGTCTTTAAGCAGAGGCTGGATGGCCATCTGTCAGGGATGCTTTGACTTGGAGTTCCTGCATGGCAGGGGGTTGGACTGGATGGCCCTTGTGGTCTCTTCCAACTCTATGATTCTATGATTCTATGATTCAGTCCAGAGCTGTGGGCAGAATGTTTTTGATCACAGGAAGCCACTTGTGGGGTGGTGGTGGTGGTGGGGAACACAACTTTCTTTCTTTCTTTCTTTCTTTCTTTCTTTCTTTCTTTCTTTTGATTAAAAAAAATGTCTCAAAGAATGGACCTGATTTAAGGTCAGCGTAGAGAAACCTTAATGGGTGACCCTGGACAAGTGATAGGAGCTTATCACTTGGGCAAATAAACTGGCTTACCTATTTCGTTCTGGTTCCAAGATGACACTGGATATTATCATACTTAAATTGCCACCAATCTATCCAGGATGCCACTGTCCAGATGCAGCCTTGCTCAGTTGACCAAATTTTGAAGTAGGAAACTCCCCGACTTCGAGAAAGTGCTGTCTGAGCGAGGCTTCTACCCGGGATGCAACCGGCTGGCAGTATCCTGGCTAGATTGATGACGATTTAGGTATGATAACATCTGGGGACATCCCAGATCCAGAATTGAAGTTGGAAAAGGTAAGACAGCTTATTTGCCCAAGCAATACGCTCTATACTCTTTTAGCCTAAGGGGATAGAATCATAGGAGTTTATCACATGGGGGAAATCCTGTGCAAAAAACGGGGGGTTAAATTGGAAAAAAACATGCAAAAGCGGATTGATTTTTACATGACGTCATTGTTAAACTAATGTTAAACCAAACAGAAAGTGGAGGGAAAGTAGACAAAAGCCACTCCTTTTTACTTTCAGAAAATCCCAAAAGTAAAAAGGAGTGGTTTTTGTTTACTTTCTGTTTGAGTTAACACAAGTTTAACAATTATATGTGTGAAAACCAACCTGCTTTTGCGGGGTTTTTCTACCTTTTAAATCTTGTTTTTGCACTGGACTTCCCCCGTGTGATAAACTCCATAGAGTTGTAAGATACCACAAAGTTCATCCAGTCCAGCCCCCTTCCATGCAGGAATACACAATTAAAGCACTCCCAGCAGATAGCTATCTGGCCTCTGCTAAAAAAAACTAAAAACAAACAAACAAACAAAAAAGACTCCTCCACACTCCACTTTCAAACTGCTCTTACCATCAGGAAGTTCTTCCTATTGTTTAGGCGGAATCTCTTTTCCTGTATTCTGAATCCATTGTTCTGTGTCCTAGGCCCAAAACACACTCCCTACCGTGTTTCCTCATAAATAAGACAGGGTCTTATATTAATTTTTGCTCCCAAAGATGCAGTAGGTCTTATTTTCAGGGAATGTCTTATTTTTTTCCATGAAGAAGAATTCACATTTATTGTTGAACCAAAAAAAATGAACATTTATTATATACTGTATATATGTTTATATACAAAAACTTTGCTAGGTCTTACTTTCAGGCCTTATATTTAGCAATTCAACAAAATCTCTACTAGGTCTTATTTTTTGAGGATGTCTTATTTTCAGGGAAACAGGGTAAATAATCTGGTTTGAGTGTGTTTTAAATGCCCTGGCTCAAAGCTAGGGAATTCTTGGAACTGTAGTTTTGTGAGACTGTCAGAGACCTCTGGTGCCACGATAAACTACATTTTCCAGGATTCCCTAGCACTGAGCCAGATTAGTTAAAGTGGTCTCAAACTGGATTATTTCTGCAGTATGTTTTGCACTCCAACCTCTGGGACACCAGAAAACACATTTTCTCCATCCTCAATATGACACAACATTCCTTCAAATATTTAAACATGGCTATCATATAACCCTCTTCATATACGCAGGTCCCTAAGCATCTCTTCATAGAGCATGATTTCCAGAATTTTTCACCATTTTGGTCACCAACACCTGGACATGTTCCAGTTAGTCAACAACCTTTTTTAACTGTGGTGCCCAGAACTGGATACACTATTCCAGGTGAGGTCTGACAAAAGCAGAATAGAGTGGTACTATTACTTCCCTCAGTCTAGACCCTACAGTTCTGTTGACAGAACCTAGAATCATACTGGCTTTTTAAAGCTGCTGCATCACACTGCTGACTCATGTTCAGGTTGTGGTCTACTAAGACTCTGAGAACCATTTCACATTAACTGCTGTCAAGCCAGGTGCCACCCATCCCATATATGTGCATTTCATTTTTTTCTGTCTCATTGTAGTACCTTGCATTACTCCTTGTTGAAATTCATTTTTTTAGTTTTGGCCCAGACTTCTAACCTGTTAAGTCATTTTAAATTTTGATCCTGTCTTCAGGGGACCATAGTAATTTGGTGTCATCTGCCAATTTAATAAACATCTCCACTATTCTATCATCTTCCAACTGTGTTATTCTAATTGGCCAGATTTATTTTTTTTAAGAAGTTACAAAATGCTTTTTCAAATCCCCCCCCCCAAAAAAAAAACTGTGAAAAGAGAAGCAAGAAAGCCACCTACAGAGCAGTACAAGTCATTTTGGAATGGCAGAGAAATATTGTCAAATTCAATAATACCTGACTGAATGGTTGCTTGATCTGTATGCCATTATCTGGAATTCTTTATGGGTCAAAACATTCCAAAGTACATGAACCTAAAAGAATAGAATAAATGATTGTCTGTGATCTCAAATAGAACAGGAAGTACGAGATCTTGGCAGCTTAAAAATGGGTCACCAACATAAATCCAGAGTCTCTATGATCAATATTTTTTTAAATAAAGAAAAGAAAAGTGAAAAGATTCCAACAAGCTTAGTACAAAGAGTCCAGTTTCTTCATGAAGCACATAGCTGACTTCTGATTTTCAGTATCTGATTTCAGGAATGGTACCACTATCCTTTCTCTAGCTTTTATTTCTCTGTTGACAAATATACAAACAAACAGCTTCATTTATATACCACTTCATGCTGCCTAAGGAGTGTCTAAGCAGTTTACAACTGTAAGCTACTTGCCCCAACAATCTGGGTACTCACTTGAGCGACCTCGGAAGGATGCAAGCCTGAGTTGAGCTTGAGCCCTTTTGCTGGTCTTGAACTCACAACCTTATGGTTTTGAGTGAGTGGTTGCAGTACAGCATTTAACCACTGCGCCACCAGGCGCATGAAGGTGATTAGCATTCCCATTGCAAAACGATGGGTGTGGGGAAATACATCCCCTCAGTCTGAGAGGACAGAGGAACTGATTTACTTCCTTCTTACCATGATGCTGACAAAAATCTCCCCTCATGAAATTGCTATTTTCACTGGATGATAAGATTTGTCTGGCACATTCACAGTATCAATATCACCAGAATCATAAACCTTCCCAGATCATGAACTTACAGAGGACTGGTTATGTTTGTTGCAGCGGAGGGGTAGGCGCCCAAAAAAGACCAAACACAGGATTGGAAGAAAAGGCTACAAATTTATTGAACAACAACATACGAAGGTAGGCTTGGCCCAAAGCATGAGGTCTGGATCTGACACATCAAACAACACCCTGGCTGATTGATGTGAGGTTGTTAGGCAACGCCGAGCATCGGGATGACTTAGAGGCAACAGAAACGCTCATACGCAATTACGCAATTGCACCAACAGGTAACATAATTAAGCCTCTAGTCACCAGGGGTTAAAATCGATGTGGCCCCCGCAATGGCCATATCGCATGCCCTGACTGCTCCTGGGTCCGAAGGACTCCCGATCCAGTGCTACAGAGCCCTGGAAACAAGGCCCCCAGATCCAGGACCTATGCTGCCACCAAACAAAGTTGTGACAAGACACCCTAGCCTAGGGAGGAAGGGTGGGAGAGTTGAACTTGGAATGGTGCCAAGGAGTGTGCACATAGGCCTTTTATAGGCCTTCCAGCCAATGAGGGACCTGGAGGCGGCAGAGGCACAGCCTTCCAGGTCCTCCAAACAATTGGCTGCTCCCGGCCATCCAGGGGCAGCCAATGATGGACCACCATGGCCCCCCAAGACTTCTGGGATATGTAGTCCTGCTGAGGGTGGAAGTGCCATCCCTTCTACTCCCCAGTAGCCAATGGTGAGCCCTCCCGCCACCACAAAGGCCTCTGGGGCGGGCAGGATTGCCAAAGACCCAGAAGTTGTGGGCACCGGCCCACCACCGCAACAGCGCCAGCCCAGTAAATTGGGTGGTGCAATTTGTAGCAAAACCAATAACAAATCTTGTGGCAATCTTGTTGCATCTGAATTTGCCTGCCCAGATGCTAATATCATTAGGGGAGGGCTTTCTCTCATTTTCAACACCATCATAGGCACATTTAGTGATCACACAGGAAAGAGTCTTCTCAGTGGCTGCTTCCAGGCTGTGGAACTTCCTGCAGTGAGAGGCTGAGGACACTTTTCTTCTTTTCTTCTGCTGAAAGGCAAATACTTTCTAATTATTATTTCAGCTGATCTTTTTGTTCTTAGCTCATGAGACTGAAAAGTCTTTTAATAGGACAGGGTGTGCTTTTATCTTTGTTTATTATGTTTTAAATTTATTAAAACTATTTTATCATTATACTTTTAATAGAAGTATTTTTTAAAAAAAAAACAACTAATTTTTATTTCTTTTTCCCCCCTTTTTATATCACTAAGGATATAAAGAAGGATATACACAAGCAGTGGCACTTGTTCCAGGATGTGGGGGGGGGGGAACGATTTTATTTAAGAGAACCAAAAATACCAGGAACTTAGCAATACATGCTGAGTGTAAAACCCTAAAACAAACTGCTGAGAGTACTGTGATGGGTATATCTAAACCAGTAGGTCACCATCTATATGGTCATTGAACATACTGTACCCACACATTATCATATGTCCCTGTGACCAAGACATACCATTGCTAAATCTTTTCAAGGTCATCTGGAATATATATATATATATATATATATACATACATACATACAGAAATGCTGCTACACTGTCTGGTCCCTTTATTTCTATGGTCCTGTAATTTGAAGAGTGTTTACAATTCCAGTGATTTCTCTCAAAGGGTATGTATAACTTTGATAAGATCTATATGGATATTTTTGTATCATTGTTTGATGAGTGGTTATCCTAGTTTTTTACATATTGTATTTATACTGTAATTGTTTTCAGCCCCTGAAGAAGGCCTAGATTGGCCAAAACGTGTTGGGCTTTTTAAACACTGAATAAACAGCTGATCATATTAGAACACGTGGAGCTTATCTCCTCTCTGTTTGCTGCTCTCCTCCAATTGTCCAGGAAAAATGAAGTCTCTAAACATCACAAAGGATAGTTCTGGTTCAGAGTGGTGATTTCCTAATAGAAACACACCTTTGTATACCCAATTAACACTTTAAGAAGTCCTGCCTAGACCCATGGCACCTTCCACAAAGGTGTGTGTGTGTGTGAGGGACGGAGGGCGGGATTTAGAAAAGAAACAGACAATGAGCTAAAGAAGGCTACCTGATCAGTCCTTGGAGAAAGAGAAGGCATGAAGCAACCCTTTGGATTCTTGCCTTCCATGATCTGAGCACTAATCAACTGTCCTTCCTTTCTGGAAGTGCAAGAGCTATTAGAAGTGAAGCAGGGAGCAAATGCCCCCCCCCCAAGCATTGATGCCAGTACTGAAGACCTGTCTTTCCTTCCAATATAATGTGATCGGGGAGGTGCATGTTTGGGAAGGGGGAGGAAAGCCAATTGCTCCCAAGTAAGAGAGTTGTGTGGGTGGGTGGATGAAAGGGCTAAAAAGTAACATTCTGACATACAGACTGAGCTGACATTACTAAGCTGAATAATTCCTTTCTGTGAGAAAGGTTAAAAGCTTTTCTTTAACTTGATAAATTAATTTCTTCGGCAAAATAAATGAGGCTCCATTAACAACAAGAAAAAAATACCTTATTTACACAAGAGGAACATTGTTTTGCATGGGGAAAGAAATCCTTTGATTTAGCCATATAAGTAAGAAGCAATGAAAAATTATTAATTAAGGTTCTTGTTGTTACTCATAGCTACTACTACATGATATTGGCACTCATGATCATAGAATCATAAAATTATAAAGCTGGAAGAGATCAAAAGAGCCATCCAGTTCAATCCCCTGCCATTCAGGAATACACCATCAAAGCACTGGTTCTTGGGAAACTGGTTCTTGGGAAACTGAATGCCTGCCTGGAGTCGGTAATGGGCTGGATGAAGGAAAATAGACTCAAGGTGAATCCAGAGAAAACGGAGGTACTTGTGATAGGTTCCTCTGACCCAGATGGAGAGTTACATCACCCTGTTCTTGACGGGGTCACACTTCCCCTAAAGAACAAGGTCCACAGTCTGGGTGTACTCCTGGACTCGACCCTCAGCCTGACTTCTCAGATAGAGGCGACGGCCAGGAGTGCATGGTATCAGCTACAGCTGATACGCCAACTGCGTCCCTACTTGGGGAATGAGGACCTTGAAACATTGATACATGCACTGGTAACCTCTCGATTAGATTTCTGTAATGCTCTCTACATGGGGCTACCTTTGTACCAAGTTCGGAAGCTTCAATTAGTCCAGAATGCGGCAGCCAGATTATTAACGGGGACTCCTAGAACAGAACACATTACTCCTATACTAAAATCACTACACTGGCTACTGATTAGCTTCCGGGCACAGTATAAAATGTTGGTCATTACCTTTAAAGCCCTATATGGCTTGGGCCTAAGTTACTTAAAGGAATGCCTCTCCCTATACAACCCACCCCGCACACTTAGGACGACAGGGAAGAACCTGCTAGAGGTTAAGAGGACAAATCGGGCAACAACTGCTCAGAGGGCCTACTCTGTTGCTGCCCCGAAGTTATGGAATGCCTTGCCGGAGGAGATCCGTCTTATGACTACCTTAGAGGCTTTTAAAAAAGTGCTCAAGATGGATCTCTTCTGGCGGGCTTATCCACCAGATCTCCTTTAGCAGAGTATTTCATTGTTTATTTCTTTGTGGCAGGGTATTGGACTGGATGGCCCTTGTGGTCTCTTCCAACTCTATGATTCTATTATTCATGATAGATGGCCATCCATATAAACATCCCATCTTGCATAATATAAATTACTCAGTATTTAAAATCTCCTCAGCTTTTGCTTGCAATATGTAAGTAAGACATTTTAGAACTTTGAAACAATTTTTGTAACAATTTTTTTCAAAATTTTCAAATGAATATGGAATAAAGTGAAATGAAAAGGTTCATTGACCAGGCACAGTGATTTGAGTACTTGAGTTCTTGTGTGCCTTCAATTTCTTGCCGATTTATGCTAATCCTAAAGTCAACCTATCATGCACATTTTTTTTTCAAGATTTGTTCACGTTCACAGGGGGCTGCATTTGCACTTGCCCAAGATTGGAACCTACCCAAGGTCACCCAGTGAGTTTTCATGACTGATCAGGGATTCAAATGCTGGTCTCCAAATGCTGAAACCACTACACCATGCTGGTTCATTGAAAACTGACTTTTTATTGAAAGCCTTGCTATGTCTCCCACCTGGAAGCTACAACTTGTGAATTATTCTTAGCATATTGAAAAGACTTTCTGTTCCTGGTACATTTTAGTTGAAGGCTAGAAACCCTAAAGTCACCAGATCCTGTCTGATCTTGGAAGCTAATCAGGGCCTGCTCTAATTAGTACTTGGACAGGACACCACCACCAAATACCAGAAGTGTAGGCAATTCTTCAGAGAAACTTGCAAAACCACCTCTTAGTATTCCTTGCCTAAGAGAACTCTATGGTTTAGCAAATTTACCTGAATTCTAATTGCATTCGGAATGTGTTCAAAATGACTTCCCATTGCCCAAAAATGACTCCCCATTGCCTGAAATTGCAATAGGCAATAACGTGAAACCCCATGAATGCGTTCGGAATGACTTCCCATTGCCCAAAATTGCATGATATACACTTATACGCAATAACGTGAAACCCCATCATTGCATTCAGATTGCCATTGGATTATACTCCCAAATTCCATCGTATGATAAACTGCTATGAAAAATTCATGGTGTCACTATAAATCAACAGGCGACTCTAAGGAACATACACATATACACACAGAGAGATGTTTTTGCCAACTAATTATTTGCTTCACTTAATGTTTAAAGCATCTGACTGTTCAGATTTCTATTTGCTTAGTTTGAAATAAACATAGAAATGGAGGTGAGTAAGTTCTTTTGCCAAATCTGAAAGTTGGACTTATCCATGTACTTAGCAAACACACTGGTCTGGGTTTTCTGTGGGGTATTCAAATGACATTCTGGAAAACTGGACTGTTCACACACACACACACACACACACACAGAGAGAGAGTTCCATTTGGTTCCATTTGTACACAAATTATGTATGTATTAAATAATATATGAAAGCTATTCTCTGGATAAATGGTGATGGTCTAACTCTGAAGAATATAGAGTGGTGATAGTCAACCTCTGAGGAATAAAGGGTGCCTTATCTCAAAGGATTTGATGTACACCCATGCCATTTGTCACAACCACCCTTTCTGGTTAGTCCTGGTTTGTAATAGGTACCCTGTTGCCATGCCACTTCAATGGCTGTAAGTGTGGTGTAGGTTTTGTGCCTCCACAGAGTAGGCAGATTAGCTCCTTAGCATTAGCGTCACAGCACCACTCATGCTAGGAGTGAAGATGGGCAGCTATATAAACCTTGACTGCCTCAGCCTCAGCCTCTTCTGGCCATCATGCTCAGCTTACTCAACCACTGTAGGGGAGACAGTACAAGCATGTGCTGGGTGCTCCACAGGCTGGTAGGAATTTTTGGCTTGCATTTACTAGACTGGAATTTTTCAAAAAGGAGGTAGTTTTTGCCTAGCCTGCATCTATGAACAATGGGCAATGGTAAATTGACCTGTGTGTTGTGTAAAATCTAATTTGTTTACATGAGTGAGTTAGTGCCAGAAAGTGGAATTGTTCTAGTCACTAGTGGGCACTCTACTAGCACCATTTGTTTGAAATGACATCCCTTGACTTGCATTCTAGATTTTGTAGGGCTTATTTGAAGGGATGTCATATTGAGGAGGGAGCAAGCTTGTTTTCTGCTGCTCCAGATAAAAGATCCTGGAACAATGGATGCAAGCTACAGGAAAAGAGATTCTACCGAATTATCTGATAGTAAGGGCTGTTTGACAGTGGAACACACTTCCTCGGAGAGGCTGGATGTCCATCTGTTGGGTATGCTTTGATTGAGAGTTCCTGCATGGCAGGGGGGTTGGACTGATTGGCCCTTGTGGTCTCTTCCAACTCTACAATTCTATGATTCTAAGAGGAATGAGGCCAGCCTAGTTCTTTAAGACTTTTAAGGTCATGATGGATCTGTTCTTCTCCCAAAGTTGCTGGGCCTGGCCTGGGAGGGTGTTACTGATCACAATGACATCTTGACTGATGTCAACCTGTAGGATTATGCAATGGCAGCAAGGCTAGGTTCTTACCCTTGTACACTTGAGGAGGAACCTGTGAAGAACCCTTTTCCATTCTAGTGAGGCCTCAGTGCAGAAATAGGTTACTGTAGAAATTAAATAAGTGTTGCTGTTAAATTGTCCCAGTACTGTTGTCTTATCTCTTTATTTCTGAATTCGTACACAAATATACTTTGGGAAAGAGTATGCTTAAAAACTGTCATTTTCACTTTCTCCCATTTTTTTAAAAAAATTATATTATTTTTTGTGAAATGGTGATAAAAGACAATCTGGCAAGTTCTTATATTTTAAAAAATAACTTAACTGATGCCTCAACCGAGTGTATTAGACAAGTTCAGGTACAAGTTGTTCCCCATAAGAACAACATCATGTTGTACCTGCCTGTCATATTGTGCCTGCCTGCCTGCCACTAAAGATGAGGAATATTTCAGAAGAAGAAAAAAGAGGTGGCATCCCTAATTTAGCAAAATAAATAAAAAATATATCTCAAGATTCTCCAAAGATGATCTGCCTGCTAGATGAGAAGCCCCACATTTAGTTCTATGAGTGCTCTTAAAGTCTTCTTGAGGAGTCTACTTTGAATCAAAACTTCAGAAAATTATGAGCCAGGAATAAAAAAAAACATTTATTAGGTGAATGAAAACCCCACTTTAGCCCCACAAACGCAACGAAATGCACAGCTTTTAAATATCAGGAAAACCTTGCCAATATCTGTACTTCGAACCTGATAATTTTACTATAACAGTGTGGAGCACAGCCATCTTCTTTTTCTTCCAGAAAACAGATTCCCTCTGTAGAGTACTTTGGATCATCAGAGGCTTGTTATGAAAGGTACTGTCAAAAAAATAAAATAAATAAACACCACTGAATTGCCACAGGTTTTCTGACACTTCCATTTACCTGTTATTTCCATGTGCCTGGACCGGGCAGCCAGCTCAATATCACAGTGGCTCATGATAATCAATCACACAGACAAAGCAACCTTTACAACATTAAATTCAAGCAGGTAAAAGAGGAGAAAATGGGAATACCTTTGTAAAGGCACTGTGAGATTTGTGATGCTGTCAAATCCCTTAAGAGGCAAAACATGAATGAAATTCTACAGCAGCAAAAATGGCCTCAGAACTAAACTTGATGCCTTGAACTAAACTAAAGAGGGGAAGGGAAGAACTGCCACTCCACACAGCAGGAAGAGACTGATACTCCTGCCTACCTGCTTGCTGTTGCTGCTGCTGTTTCTACTGCTGCTGCTATTGCTGTCCTCACCTCATCAGGTGGACTCTGTGAGAATGCACCCTGACAGAACAAAGACCCAGTTACCCAGTTCCTGGCTTGGGAGGAACATCTGCCCTTTCTGGAAAGAGATATAAGCTGGGTGCTTGTGGGACTGAGGGGAGCTAGCACACGGGAAGGAAAGAACTGCCACCCAACTCCCCAGGAAGCAGTTGATACTACTACCTGCCTGCTTGCCGTTTCTACTACTGCTGCTTCTGCTATTGCTGGCCTCACCTCACCTGCTGGGCTCTATGAGGCTGCTCCCTGGCAGAACCAGGATTTAGCCAACAGTCAGTTCCTGGCTGTATAGCCAAGATGGTCTGCCCCAGGAAGCTTATGGATCCAGATGGATTCCTGGTGGCTCTTGGGGAATTTCCTGCTGCCTTGGCAGGTGGGCCTCTTGAAGCCCTGGTTGATCTCTGGAATGGAGAAATGACCAGGGCAGTTGACATGATTGCTCCCAAGCATCCTGTCTTATGGAGCGGAGCTAAACCAGCTTCTCGGTTCTCTAAGGAGCTGGCAGGGATGCTGTTCTGTTTTTATTTTAAAGAGTTTTAAACTTTAAATTTTAATAATGTAATGTTTTTAATTGAATTGTTTGTTTTTTTAAACTTGTAGTTTTAACTTAGACTGTTTTAGATTTGTAAGCCGCCTTGAGTCCCTTTACTGGGAGGAAGGTTGGATGATGATGCCTGAAGGCATGCAGTTTGCTTTGTCAACTGTCTTCTGTGCTGCCATAACCCATAACCATCTCCCTAACTCTTCAAAGGTCACTGAGCTTCTGTTCTAAGAGGAGGGAAGAGGTAGCCGGGAGTGCATAAGGTTGCATCACTGTGACACTGACATTTATCCCAAATAGCACCAATAGCTGGCAAATTATGAAGGAGACCTGACCTCATGAATTTAGTGCAATTTTTGGGAGTGTTTGTTTCATCACATAGAATCATAGAATCATAGAATCATAGAGTTGGAAGAGACCACAAGGGCCATCCAGTCCAACCCCCTGCCATGCAGGAACTCCAAGTCAAAGCATCCCTGACAGATGGCCATCCAGCCTCTGCTTAAAGACCCCTAAGGAAGGAGACTCCACTACACTCCGAGGGAGTGTGTTCCACTGTCGAACAGCCCTTACTGTCAGGAAGTTCCTCCTAATGTTGAGGTGGAATCTCTTTTCCTGCAGTTTGCATCCATTGTTCCGCGTTCTAGTCTCTGCAGCAGCAGAAAACAAGCACAGTTTGCTCTATGCACGCCCCCCCTTTTTTTTGAGCCAGAAAGTAATGGATAATAGAATTATAGAGCTGTAGTTTAAGAGAATGAAAGCCAGTGTTACAGTGTGGTGTAGTGGTTTGAGTGCTGGACTACAACTCTGCTCTGCCAGGGAAACCCACTGGATCACCCTATGCAAGTCATACTCTCTCAGTCTCAAAGGGAAAAAAACCCCTCTGAATAAATCTTGCCAAGAAAACCCAATACGTAGTAGGTTTACCTTAGTGTCCCTGTAAGTCAACAATGACTTGAAAGCAGCAACAACAAAGTTGGAGAAGATACCAATGGCAGTCTAGTCCATGATCCCACTAATGTATGAAATTAACAGGGAGTTGAACTAGATCTTCATTTGAAATCTACAATTCTATGAACAATGAAACAGCACAATGTGCAGGGAGTTCTGCAGGGAAGACTCTGTTGTACCGCGCTCCAAGTATTTTATTAGAGGAGCGGGTTATCAATAAACATTATTATTATTATTAAGATGAGAAATAGGAATAACACTTTTAACTCTCCTTTCTTATCTTTTGACTTAAATAACATTAAAGCAGTGTGGCTTATGCTTAGTGAGATTTTATCTATGCAATTGGCCATATGTTTCTTTCTGTTTTCTGCTTTGATTTGCCCCACAACAAAACTGTGCAGATGTTTCTCATGAAGTGTTTGCTACTCGTTTTCTACTGAGAAAGTATGGGCACCATTGTATCCACTGTAAGTAGATTTATATTGGTGAACTGGAATCATTTGACCCATTGCGATAGGATGATCCATTTATGAATTATTTGAAATAGTGTCAGCTCTAAGAGGCAAGATGAAAGGAAGCATGAATAATTTTAAGAATACTTTTGCCTAAAAATCTACTTTATTTACTATCATGTATACTAACCATGTATGATAAGGTATGAAAATCATGTCAGTTGTGTGTGTTTGGACAAAGAATCTTTACACAGATCACACAATTACATATACAAGTGTTTGTTTTTTACAAAAAGCAAAAAGCAAAAAAAAAAAAAAAAAAAAATCCAAACAATCCCAGAATTTAATAAATTCTAGAAGGAACATATTAAAATTGGTATAAGAAAAGAATAACTGAAATGACTTCTTATTTATTTGTCCACTTGGGGGTAGTAAAGGATTTAACTGTGACTGCTGTGAACCATAAAGTGTGTGAATAAAAAGCATCCTTGCTCAACCTGAGGTGAATTTGAGATTGATGTCAGACATGCACTGGAAAAACAGCTACCTTGAACCCTGTGCTGGGAGAAAGGTGGGATATAAATTAAATATAAAATCAGCTTGGCATTCATTTGAATTGGCAGAAACCAGGGAACTAGGTGGATTTCTGAATAAAGAAGCTTCATGTAGTTGCTTCATGCCATCTCTTAAATACAAAGTAAAGTACAATAACATCCAAAATCCAGAAAATACTGGTGCCTTGATTGGTCCAGGAAGTATTTTTTGTGTTGCTAATGGAGTTTAAATTTTGTTTTCTTGATTTTAAAACTGTCACCCAGAGCCCATATGAATAAAGGGAGGTGTGGTCTCTGTCTACATGGTTATCCCTTCATATCATCTTAACTGAAAACAGTAACAACATGTTGACAAAATGTAGGCCCGTGACTCTAACATCATATTTTTTCCTTTCTCCTGTATGGTTTTTAACACATTTGCCTGATGAAGAAGCCAGTGGAGCTCTGAAAGCTTGCATCAAGCATTTTGGTTGGCTTTCTGCCTAATGGCAGGGCTGCCTCTGTCAATGACAACAAGATAATCCATCCAAGGTAAATTGTGGGGACTGTATCTTGGCCGTCTCACATTTTACAAATAGGTGATTCTCAGCTACATTATGCTGAGAGAAGGTAATTCTCAGCTATAGGACCCATCTGATTCTTGGATGGGGTTTTCTGGCTCAGGATAATGCATGCATGCCATCCTTACAATGCATTCACACAATGCTGAAATATAGATGTTTACAACTAACAGATCTAAAATCAATGGCAACTATTCATCCCATTGATTCAATATAATCCATAGGAGAAATTTTAGCTGGTTGATGTTTCCCTTTTCTAGGGGCATATATAAATTATGGGTGTCTTGGAAAGGTACATAAGCTTTGTTTGTTTGTTTAAATTGAGAACTCTCTGAATCTTGATGTTGCTCAAGATGCTTTGTGAAATGTTACAACTATTTAACTGTTACAAAACTCTTTTAAGTAAATTTACAGTGTACATATGCATACCAACATTTTAGGCTGTTGTTGGGAGATCATCTACTAGAAAAAAAAATACATATTTAGACATGGGAAAACATTTTTAGCAATTAGATTTAAAACAGAGTTTAGTGGTTTTTGTTTTATTATGATCTTATAGTGTTCATGCTTCTGAATGAGCCATGGTACCAAAATGTAGATGACTCACATACAGCAAATTTTTTATATGTATGCATCTTCCATAGCCAACCAACCGATGACAACTACATTTCAGACATCAATGACATTTGTAACCTAAGTTTGCTTCCAAATAGATTCTTAGGCCCCATTCCCACTACATTTTGATTCGAAATGTGACACGGGCTACATGACTCTCATTCACACTCAAATCAACTTCCAATCCTCATCGTATCAATTAGTGGAGGAAAGGACCGGGTTAAAAGCAAATAGCCTGGGCTTTCCTGATACTAGTTTTAAAGTGGTCTTTTTCGGAAAACACAATTCTGAAACGTTTCCAGTAAGTGGGAACACTGGTCAGAATCATGTTTTTGGGGTTTTTTTGTTTTGTTTTGTTTTGTTTTGTTTTGTTTTTTTTTTTTTTTTTTTGAGGAGGGTATTGATCGCAAAATCAATCTTGTGCATTTGCAATCTTGTGCATTTGTGATCTTGTGCATTTGCAATCTTGTGCGTTTGCGATCAGTATAATGAGGAAACACACACACACACACACACACTTGTTCCTGGGGGGTCCTTCCTTCTTTTCTTCCTTCTTTCCTTCCTTCCTTCCTTCCTTCCTTCCTTCTCTCCCCCTTTCCTTCCTTTTTTCCTCTTTTTCTTCATTATACTGATCACAAATGCACAAGATCACAAATGCACAAGATCACAAATGCACAAGATTGATTTTGTGATCAATACCCCCCCCCCATAAAAAAAAATTCACCTGCGGGAAGAGGATGGAGTGTTAAGGGCTGTCACCTTACATGGCAGCTCCAGTGGGAACGGCAAGCGTTCCCGGCTAAGAAAGCAGTTCCAAACAAGGCCCCTTTTCATAGTGTGAACAAGGGGCCTTTTGGAATCACATTCATAAGCGGAGACAGCCCAGTTCCAATGCGGTTTTTCCACAAGTGGGAATGGGCCTTTCGTCTGACACCAAAACCTGCCTGAAGGATCAGAGTTTGGAATTAAACTCTGCCAACCCATAATGTTTCAGTCTTATTATGCTCAGAAAAGTCAGATTTTTTCATGTAATGGTAAGATAAGAAGAGGAAAATGTTTGGCAGTGACAGGATACTATTGCTGTTTTAAGAAGAGCAAAGATTCTTTGGGCATAAAACTAATGGACAGACCAAGCTCAAGTGAACCCATTCAACCAATGCAATACAAGTCAATACTTATATACTTACAGTGAAGAAAGCAGAAAAAAGGAAAATAAACTCATTTGAGATGTGCTGCTGGAGAAGAGTACTGAGAATACCATGGACATACAAAGTCAAACAAATGGGTCCTTGAACAGATCAAGGCTGAACTCTCCTTGGAAGCCATGATTATCAAATTGAGACCGTTGCATTTTGCCCACATCATGAGAAGGCACAAATCATTAGAAAAGACAATACAGCTAGGAAAGGTAGAAGTTAGTAGAAAGAGGGTAAGTCTGCCCACAAGATGACTAGTCTCAATTAAGGAGGCCACGGGCCTGAATATACAAGATCTAAGCAGAGAGGAAGATGGAGGGGCTTGGAGATGTCTTATCCATAGGCTCCCCATGAGGTCGACTTGAGGCCAGTTAACAACTTATATAAAGCTTCTGTTCATTCAATGGTTGGGAGTGCATGGGTGCTTTTTTAATACTTGGGTGCTTTTTTATTATTATTCTCTTCTGGAACAGCAGATCCCAAATGAGACATACAGAAATTGTCATTAAGAACCCAGTGGGTTTTGCTTCTAAATAAAAATGCTTATGATACTCATGTAAGATTGGTAGTGCTCTGCCACAGCAAATACTGAGAACTTTGAGTCTCTGTCCTATTAGGAAATCAGTATTAACTGGAATTCATTCAGCTGTAAAATACGCAAATCAGGATAAAGAAATTATTTCTGTCCAATTAAACCTTCTTTGCCATGGGAGCTGTATAACATTTATATGTGTTCGGAGAAAGTAAATATGATTTTAAACTAATACAAGCATTGGCACTGAAATGAGGGATAGATTTTAGTCATAATAATTACTGAATATTGACAGAGGAGTTACTGCCATTGCAATGTATTGTATACACAGTATTTTGCACACACTTGTTTTATTAGACGGTAGGTGCTTAGATCTTTAATTCAACATTGGTCAGATGCTTAAACTAGGTCACATTTACAATGCTTTTTCCAACCACCCTAAAGAAAGCCCACATTTAATCCTGTCCTGAATACAGGAAATCTTCAAAACAGTTCAAAAATATGTTGGAAATGTGAAGCTTGATTTCACATCACTTTGACTCAAAGCAGTTCTTTCTTTAACTTGAAAATATCTGAATATTAGCATTATCTCTTGTGTGGGATAAGGTAGCTTTACATTATGCCCTCAGGCCACATGATATTTAACCTCTTGATTGTTTGGAGATTATCCAAGTTGCCAGAGGGGAGAAGCAAAACAACAGAAGTGCCAGTTTTCATACCATACACTATACCCCAGAAAGGAAAAACATTTATTGATATAACAGTTAAAATGAACAATTCCTCATTCTGTCCATTTGGAACTTCCTTACTGATGTCAGTATCTTCAGGATTGCAATTGTAGGGAGAAAGATTTATTTGAAAAATGGTTCTCATTTCATTCCATCCAAATTTCAGTGTTCATCACATAAATGAGTTCTGGAAATTGGAGGTATTTCAGACATCTACTTTTCATACTGGCAGAGAAAATAACTGCAAGCCATCTTCAGGGTCAGTGTGTTCATTCACACTCTTCAGAGATGCCTCTCCAGATTCAGGATGATTTTTTTCTCTTAACATCTGTCATGTGCACATCATCTTTTGACATTAAACACAGATGCCACTTAGGAATTCTGCCAATAGCACAAGAGTTTATTATCTATGAGCAGCCCATTGACAACTGTAGGAAATCTTGAGACATTCCAAACCATGTAGATAAAGCCTGATCATGTGGGTCTTTCTCATGATTTAAGCACAGCCTGTCCTCCAATGGGGTCGATCCCATAGGGTCACTAAAATCTTCTCCTGACTTTATAGGAGATGCTCATGGATGATGTCCAGATGAGATGATATTTAGGCCTAGCACCACAGGTTAAGGCCTTTGATTTAAATGGTCTTAAACATGACTAAGTCTGAGATGGATCTAGGACTTTCAAGGGCATCATAATCACAGGCCACTAGACAAATGAGAACTGCAGACAGATGACCGATGCAGACATGGGGGGCTTCTATCTTCACCAGATCCCACGGTGTTTCGCTCCCCCAACATAAAAATGCTTCTCTGGGGTGGGAGGTGGCTGGCTGTATGTCTGGGATTCCAGTGTTTGCACTGAGGAGAGATGACACTCAGGAAAGCTATCCTAAAACGCCTGGACAGTAAATTATAGATTATGGGATTTACAGCAGAACTCAGATAGAAGAAAACACCTAGGAAAGACAATGATAGAAAGACAAAGGGAGAGAAGAAAAGAAAGACAATTAGGCCCGGAACAGACCGGCAGCTTCAACCAGCTTGGGGTCATGGAATTTACATGCACCATGCCCCCAAGTTGCCTGGAAGTCATGCTGGCAGTTACATGATGGGCAGCTTCTGGGTAACTTGGGGGTGTGGCATTTAGATGCCACATGCCCCCAACATGTTTGGAAGCTGGCTAAAGCTGTGATGGGGCTGCTTCAATACATCCCACATAGAAGCAGCTCTTTGCTGTTCTTATTTGGGCCAGATTCTGGCTGGACTGGGGCTGCAGGGTGCAGTTTCCATGACCCCAATCTGACTTTAACGGGGGTGGCTTAAACCACCCTTTGGTGTGGTCTGTTTCACCCCTTAATGAGCGCTATAAGCAAGGTTAGATTTATAAGGTAATATCTTATGGTCCAGTTACTTGTTAATTAATGGGACCAAGTACTATGGTTCAAAACACACTGCAGAAATAATCCAGTTTGAGACCAGTTTAACTGCCCTGGCTCAATGCTAGAGAATTCTGGGAACAAACAATTGAAATTTGTAAAATGTATGAGGCCAAAATCAGAGAGAAGAATAACATTCCCAGTATTTCCTCTTCTCCTTTTCTACCTGGGAGACATGGAAGGACAAGCAAAGTTGGCGCCTGAACTGTGTGGCCCAAGAAAAGCTCCTCCCTGACTAAGGCTGCAAAGTCAGAGATGGCTCTTTATTGAACCAGCCAAGGGTCCATGATATTATCATAGTTACAGTACATAGAACCATGAAGGAAGCTTAATGCAAAATCTGATTTTAAACAACTCTTGGCAAATTGATGGGAAATCTGTCTTTGTGCACAGGTCTGCCCAGTTGGGGGCACATTTTAAACCCCCTTCTTCCACAATCCATAGAAGCTCATTAACTTCTTTGGATCTTAATATTTTTATACTGTTGCTTCCAGAGGTTCCTTCCTTTTGCATTAATTTCCATTTAGTATATTTTCTGCCAAAAGGATGATCTTTATTATTCCAGAGTGATGAGAGGTCAATAATTCATAGGTAGAAGATGCCAAACCTTTCCCTCCTCACGATACCTTCCCGATCACCAATCCTTTTCTTCAGCTGTTCCCCTCTCCCCACCAACACTGAGGGGCACCAGACTATGGAGATAAGGTAGGGTAAAAATTATATTGCGGGATAGATGGTGGTGGTGAGAGCAGTGGGTCAGGATGAGGATGAAGTGGTCCAATTTCAAGAAAGCTCTCCCAGCTACGATAATGAGAACACTGACACCATTGCAAGTCAAGAAAGAATTATCGGCAATCATCAATCTATTCTTAATCAGATCAAGGGAGTTTGCCAGAACCTAACAAAAAAGAAGACATTCCTTCAGTTAAGCAGGACTTTTAATGATCCAGATTTTTTGGCTGTTTTTTCTGGGTGAGGGATATTGTTATGATGTGGAACAGTGTACATTTGTTCCTCCTGCTTTGCTTGTCTTCTGCAAACAACTCCATCCTCTTTGAGCTGTTCCAGTGGGAAATCTGTTTTATTCTGTTATGGTGCCAGCATATCTAACATTTCCCAAGAAGCTTCCAATAAATCATATACACCTGCTGCCAGAGACTGTTTGGTACAATATTGTGGCTAACACCTTCAGATTTTACATTAGATATGTACCCATAATTCTTAGTTATTTGTCAAGAATGCAAAGCTGATCCCCCTTCCTTGATTTCTAATGAGATTCTCTGCTTGGCTGAAAAATCCTGTAGGAAAACATTTTGTTTATTACCCTGTATATATTAGAGATGGTCTAGTAGCAACAATAATAGCTTTTGCATATTTTCTAGTAAAAATGCTGACGTTGTTTTACAATGACATTAGGAGGTCAACTTTTTCTTAATTGTAAGACTCCAAGCAACTAGTATTATTGCACTTTTGCAAATGTTCTGAGTTTCCCAAAGTTTTGTACAAGTTTAGTTTTTGGATGATTAACTCTCATCAAAGGTATCTTGGAGATGAAGACATGGCATTAATTACCAAAATAAAAGCTTTCCCTACCTACTGCAATAGAGGAGCACATTGCTTGGATCACATCCATGACAACAGGTAGAATTTGGAGATATTATTGTGTGTGTGTGTGTGTGGGGGGGAATTCCTCAATCCCTCCCATCGGCATGACCATTTTGGTCAAGAGGATTCTCCAAACTGTAATCCAAAATATTAATTTACTGAGATGCTAGAGTAGGAAAAGATGGTAACTAGCTGGGATCAATGCAAAACCTCAGCATAGATGAATAGTTACTGCTTCCTTTGTGTACATATCCCCCTTGTACCATTCCTTCTTGGCTTGTGGGCACTGCAGAGGAAGGACAGGTGAATCTGGTAATTTCAATTACTTGGCAATTCATTCAGATCAATTGATCAGACCAAGCCAATGAAAGAACATAGCTGTCCTCCTCTTTACTCAAAGCAATATGTCATCTAACATATTCCCCCTGTAAGGGAGTGCAAGATTACCTTGTCTTTCTTTAGTGTCTGAAGTGGTAGTGATAGCAACAATGCCAAGGGTAACTCTTTTTTGGAGAAGGCAGAGGTGGTGGAGTACTGCAGGTTTTGTTTTTTGTTTTTTTAAACCCTTGTAAAGTGTACTATCTGTCTTCAAATATAGCTGGAATCTGTTTTCATTTCACTGTTCATTAGTATCAGCATCATCCTAGTAAACTATGTCCTCACAGACGCTAAATCTCTCTTATTAGTATGTAGCTGACTTGCTTATTGCTGTAAATTGTTATGAATTCTCAAGATAGCAAATGAATGCTATCCTGTAGGGTGGCCATGTTTTTTTTTAAAGGATGAGGCATGTCATGCAAGTGTCATCTGCTGAAATTCTCTCTTCATTTCACCCATACAAGATCCAAGAACACTCGCCTCTTTTTCCTGTGGGAACTTTGCTACCATGTTCAAAGAACAGAAGGAAGAAATACAGTTGTCCCTCCTAACTCATGGATATGGAATCTGTAACTTTGAATACTCATGGAGGGACGACCTCCATTCTTTCCAATGGGTGTGCCCCCCTGATGTGTGCCTCATGTACGCTCGCAGGCATGCACCCCATTCAAGCCTATGGGACTTGGATATGCCCAAGCCTCTGTGTCTAGAACAGATCCCCCATGAAAACGGAGGGCCAACTACAGTATCACTTGGTGCTCCTAGGATTCAAAAGTAGTTATTCAGAATAAGGGACAAAAATAGGAATTTTGTTTTGTTATTTGTTTTCCATCTAGCAGTTGACATTAAAATAATGACCTTTTTTTCCTCTAAGTTCAACTATCAACTTAATAGTGTAATATTGATTGACAACAATTTTTTAGTTATTTAATGATTGTTGTTATTGTGCTTTTATTGCCAGGGAAGTGGAGGGGTATTTAATGGGACTTTTTTCCCTCAGGCAACAAAGTATTTTTAACAGCACTGGATAGTATGCAACTGATTTAGTGGGTGAGAGTGTTGGATTTCATTCGCTGCTTGGTGTCAGGCAGCTTCTTTTAATGAGCTGATTCTGCATTTCACTCAAAGCAGAAGAAAAATTACCTGATACCACATGGATTAAGTTGAAAATGTTGGCAAGAGATTCCGTCCAGTTTATGACAAAACTGTAGAAAAGTCGGTCTGTATGGAATGGAGCCCAGCATATTCCAAAAACAATTACTAGGACAACTGTAAGACACAAGAGAGAAAAGAAGTGGGTAGCAGAAAGAAAGACAGATAGAATGGGAGAGAGGAGAGACCAACACACAGAGATTGTTACTCTGCTGTATTCAACCAGACAAATCTGTAAAATGAATGAACACCCCAGATGGTTTCCCAGCTCATCAAATGGAAATATAATGCCACTGTGTTTTGTAACATTTATTTTCTTTCATTCTGTTCTGCCCACACATGATAACATTAACTAACAGTAAAAGGTTTATTTCTGCACTGATATTAGTCTGCTGATGGTCAGTAGAGTGACATAGATTTTTCTTTTCTTTTCATTACTGTGTTACTTTTTCAAGATAAAATACACCAGCTGTTCTCTAAACTTTTCTTCAACATTCTGACTGATCTCCACACAAGGGGAGTTCAGGTTGCATTTGTCAGTCTTCCTTTTAAACGCTTTGAATCCTTTCTCAAATTAAGGTAGGATATAAGTTCCTTTAAAAAAAAATGAATGAATAAATAAATGCAAACCATTAATCTGGAAGTGCATGAAACATAAGATGCTTATCTAGCCCTGCTTTCCAATCCATGGTAAGAGTGCAGAGGTGCCATTGCAAATAGAAATTGACAACTATTTGGCTTCCCCAGGGCAAAACAAGGCCAGCTGTAGTTATGAATGCATAACTACATATTCTCTTCTGAACCAGTTCCCTAAACCTACCTAAACAGCCAGCAGCTATACTGAAGAATGGATTTCTGCTGGCAAATCAGGGTGCAGAAGGATAACATTTAAAGCTCTTCTTACTAACAATCTCCACTGTGATGAAGAGCTACAACATGGTGTTGTTTTTGATTGTTGCACCACAGATTGCTGGTGGCAAAAGGCTAGAAAAGTCAACTTTCAGTGCCTCAATCACCAGCTGAACAGACGTCTATTACTTGGTGAAGCTGCTGGATGTTAATGTATGCTTGGGGCAGGACCATTGAGATTGTGTAATAGTGCCATAGTCATAAACACAAATGCTAAACAGCTTTGAATGCATATGGCTAGCTTACATGCTCACAACTGCTGCACAGGATGCCAGTCTGTTTTCAGGTTCACATCCCATTGTAACTACCAGATATACTTGTGTATAAGTTGAAAAATTTAAGTCAAAAAATTGACCCCCAAAAATCTACATTGACTTATACATGAGTCAATACAATAAGTCGTCCCAAGCCTCTTCCCAGACAGGCTGTCTCCACAAAGACAGCCTAGCTGGGAAGAGGCTGGGAATGCAATTGATCATTCCCACAGCCTCTCCCCAGCTGATCCTCAACTTATCCACAGGTCATATAAAAATCAACACTTTTGGTCCCAAAAGTTGACTTCAATTTATGCACAAGGTCAACTTATAGTTGAGCATATATGGTATGCTGCTCTAATTACAAATGTGGTGCACCACTGAGCACATTATTTTACTAAAAATTGCTAACATATTTAATGATAAATATTTTAATAATTAAAAATGCACCTAATGCACAAGACATGTCAACAATGTCTTATATGTAAAGGTTCCCCTTTGACATGATTGTCAAGTCATATCCAACTGTAGGGGGCAGTGCTCATTACTAAGCTGAGGGACCCAGTGTTGTCAAAGATGGTTCCATGGTCATGTGGCCAGTATGACTGCTGTTACCTCCCCATTAAAGTGGTACCTATTTATCTACTTGATCTTTTACATGCTTTGAAACTGTTAGGTTGGCAGAAGCTGGGACTAGTGATGGGAGCTCACTCCATCATGCGGTGCTTGTATCTCAACCTGCCAATCTTGCGATCATCAGTCACCATTGTAACCACTGAGTCACTGCATCTTATATGTAGCAACCTGTATTATTCTCAAAGTGGAGAGTCCACATTTACTTTGAATCAGAAAGCTGCAGGTGGAACTGTATTTTCAAAGCAAGGAAGTTCTAATTATAGTGCCCTCCCCCAACTCAAACTCAACTGAAACATGTGCATGTTGATGGATGCGTCTTGTCGTTTAATCCTTTCCTAAATCAGCACTACTACATAATCCTGCTAGACATACTAGGAAGAAGGGCCCTCCCTCCAGTCCATCTGCCTTGATCCAGGCCCCAGAGGGAGAGAAGAACCACGGGACCTCATACCCTTTCCCACCACCTTTCCCTTTTCCTTTTGTGTTGTCTTTCTTAGATTGTAAGCCTGAGGGCAGGGATCCATCTAATTATAAGCTTGTATGTACAGCACTGTGTAAATTTACAGCACTATATAAATTATTATTATTATTATTATTATTATTATTGAGGGTATTCCTTTGGGATACAATCAATGTGTCCCTTAGGGAGGGCTATTTACCATCTAGTTTGAAAGAGGTGGCTGTAAAACCCCTCCTGAAGAAGCCCTCCCTCGACCCCCTTGGATAGGCACAACTACAGACCAGTGTCCTTGCTACTGTTTTTGAGCAAGGTGATCGAGAGGGCAGTCGCCTCGCAACTCCAAGCTGTCTTGGATGAAACCGATTATCTTAATCCATTTCAAACTGGCTTCAGGGCAGGACATGGAGTTGAGACTGCCATGGTTGCTCTGACCGATGACCTCCGCTTCAGCATTGACAGGGGTAATGTGACCCTGCTTGTGCTCTTGGATCTCTCAGTGGCCTTTGACACTATCAGCCCTGGTGGCGCAGTGGTTAAATGCCTGTACTGCAGCCACTCACTCAAAACCATAAGGTGGCGAGTTCAAGACCAGCAAAGGGCTGAAGCTCGACTCAGGCTTGCATCCTTCCGAGGTTGCTAAAATGAGTACCCAGATTGTTGGGGGGAAAATAGCTTACAATTGTAAACCACTTAGACACTCCTTAAGGGTATGAAATGGTATATAAATGAAGCTGTTTTTGTTTTTGTTTTATTGATCACTCCATCCTTTTGGAGTGGCTGAGGGAGTTCGGGATCGGAGGCACCGCACTCTGGTGGTTCCGGTTGTTTCTCTCCAGCAGATCCCAAAGGGCGAGGCTTGGGGACAGCTGCTCTTTTAAGATCAAGCTTAACTGTGGTGTCCCTTAGAGCGCCATCCTGTCCCTGATGCTGTTTAATATTTATATGAAGCCGCTGGGTGAGATCATTCGGAGGCATGGAGCTCAGTGTCTTCAGTATGCTGACGACACTCAGATATACCTCTCCATGACAAGATCATCGGCTCAGACTTCAGATGGCGTCTCTCCTCTTAATGACTGTCTTGCGGCAGTAATGGATTGGATGAGGGAAAACAAATTGAAGCTCAGTCCAGACAAAACGGAGGTACTCACAGTCCCAAGAATGAAGCCAGGTCTGGGAATACATTTTCCGGTCCTAGATGGAGTCACACTCTCCTTGACAGACCTTGTTCGCAGTCTGGGGTACTCCTAGATTCGTGCTTCACATGACTAGTCAGGTGAATGTGACGGTCAGGAGTGCTTTCTATCAGCTTCGGCTGATACGCCAGCTGCACCCTTTCCTGGATCAGAAGGACCTGGAGTCTGTGGTACATGCTTTGGTAACCTCACGATTGGATTTCTGCAATGCGCTCTACTTGGGGCTACCCTTGTGCCTAACCCAGAAATTTCAACTAGTCCAAAACATGGCGCCAAGGCTTATTACTGGTACATCGAGGTGTGAGCACATAACACCAGTGCTTAAGTCCCTCCACTGGCTACCGATTAGTTTCCGGGCACAGTACAAGGTGTTGGTCAAGCCCTACAGGGCTCGGGTCCATCTTATATTAGGGATCGCCCCTCCCCATACAATCCCCCCCGCACACTCCGGTCCTCCGGGAGAAATTTATTACAGCCTGTGAAAACGAGGCTGTCGTGGACCTCCAGGGGGACTTTCTCTGCTGCCACTCCCAGGCTATGGAATGACCTGCCGGATGAGATGCGATTTATTACATCCCTTGATAGCTTTAAAAAAGCCTTAAAGCGCATCTCTTACGGCAGGCCTTCCCTGAAACATCTTAACTCCTGGCCCTGACACTGGTTTATGACATTGGGACGTGTACTCCTACCATCTCCCAGCACTTTATTTAGGAAGTTTACATCTACAGTGTCTATAGAATTGACTAGCTGCTTTTTATGTTCTATGTTGTATGTATGTAATTGTTCTTGGATTTTAATCTGATATTGGTTTAATTTAATTTTAAGGGGTGGGAGGTGGGGTTTTGGGTTATTGGAATTGTTTTATCTTGATGTCTTTTAATTATTGTAACCCTCTCCGATTGATGACAGAGGAGCAGGCTATAAATAATAATAATAATAATCATCATCATCATCAGCAGCAGCAGCAGCAGCAAGACTAATGAAACATTGTGCTAAACATTGTGCTACCTGTCTAGTAAATGCCTAATTCTAGAAAGTAAGCAGTTCCATTTTCTCTTGCTCTGAAACAATGGAGTAGAATTATAATGGTGAACAACATTTGACACTGAGGTACACCTCGTGCCCTTACCTGAGGTTGATAATTATGTGGAAGGGGGGATTATGAATGTCCCCATGTTTAGAATTTTTCTGGAAAGATAATGTGGATTGAATTTATTTGCTGTATGGGAGGTACAGCCTTACACAATTACTGAGGGTTTTGGCAAACCGAAAGAAACATAAGGTGGTTTAAGAAAATTTCCTTCAATCTGTTAGGAAAACACAAGAAAAGAAATCTTTGTGCTGGCTAGAGTCATAACAGTTATAAAAAAAAAACTTTCTAAAGGTCAACAAGAGTATAATACTTTGGTCTTACTATACAAAACATATCAGCCTCTCCCAAACTATTTGAGATGTATGTGTTGAGGCATACAGATGAGCTGTGTCTTGCACGCACACACAGAGAGTTAATGCACTTAGGCAGGATGCCTAGAAGAAGGTCTTTGTGAAGAGTCTGCAGCTCTGAACTGCACAGAAATTTTCCTCCCACACACAGGATGCAGCCTTGAGCTCCCAGCTTGCAGGAATGAATTTCCAGAAATCGAGACGTCACTCAACACAAGGGCTTTAATCTTTGTTGTAAACTATATACAAAGATTATACTGGGTATGAGACAGCCATCTTGAATACTCACTACTATACAGACCAACATAGTGCTTCACCAACCACCAACCACAACAACCCAACAATGGAGATAGTGACCCTCTCTCTCATATAGGTGGTCTTCTTGGAAACCATGCCGCCAATGAAACCTGGCTGGTTTCATACCCAGCATATTACCCATGATGCACTGCTGGCTGGCTTCACCTTCTGAGCATGTTGCATCAGACTTCCCATGATGCACAGCTCACCAAATGCTGACTCATACACCTGCCACTTGAACTGTAGTAACCTCTGCTCCAGTTCCACCTAGTGGCCACATCCACATGGTCTTCACAGTATTTTTTTTAAAAGCTGCTCACAAAAATGCAAAATGATATTACATTAAAAATCTTATTCTACAAAAATTTAAAGTGCATCCCAGCTTGTCCTGAGCACCCAAAAGTAAGGAAGAGTCCTCCACCACCAATGTCAGGCTGATCCTTTTCCTCTGAGTGCTGTAGGACCCCTGATCCTAGTGGTTGAGGATATGGAGCTGTGTCTGTAAGCCCTCAGCCCCCTGAAGAAGGCACTGAATACCTTCTTCTGTAACACCCCAAAAGTACACATGCCAGGGTAAGCAAACAATACAGCAACATATACCATCAACAGGATGCTAGCCATTGGTCTTGCACCACTGCAGATGTTCTTATATTAAAGATGAATAAAAATGTTTGGCTGTAATTCAGCCTCATATCTCTCCCTTCAGATTTGGGCACAATTAAGAGTGCACAGAGACACATCTTGCCTAGCTGTTCACTCTTTCTTGCATTCTTTCCCTTTCAAGAGTCACCAGAACTATAGTTTGAGCATGCTCAAAATGATAAATCACAAGTGTTTAAATAGATATCTGATGGAATGCATTATTCTAATAGGAGATTCAGCTTATGTCACTGTACATATTTTTAATGACTTTGGTACTCAGCATTTGATGATGCAGAATGAGATAAAATTAACAATGAAATCTTATAGATTTTTGTTTGGAAGAAAGTCCTCCTGTAGTCAATGGGGTTTCCTCTTAGATAAGTGAACACAGGATAACAACAACTCTTCTATCCCCAAGGTCAGCAAATCACAGCATTGAGTATGTGGCTAATTCAATCATAACTAGTGAGTTCTTCAGAGCATACCTTCTTTTCTAAGGATGGCATTAGCTGTCCAGAACAGGATGGTAAATGTTCAGAGCAAGACAAGTGACATCCTGCACCAGGGTGTCACCCAGTGGGGGGTGGAGGGGTGGGGCATGGGGACAGGACTTGGACTGGAGCCAAAAGGGCTTGCTCCCAACTCCTTACCCTATATGGCTTTATTTCAGAGTAAAGCCTTATGGGGCAGGGGTGGGGGGAGCTGGGCACTCTCCCTCCCTGCCTCAAGTGGCTTTACTCTAAAGTAAAGACGTGCAGGGCAGAGATTGGGAGGAGCCAGGTCCTCTTCTTCCCTTGTGCATGCTGTGGCATGCAGCAGGGGGATGGGATGCTTACTGGATGTCACCTTCTATTCTGTGGTGTCACCTCCCTTCAGTGGTGCAGTCTACACCCACCATATCCCTCTAGTGATGCTGCTGAGCAAGACCATGTATTTATTTTTTTATTCCCACCCTCCCTGAATCTCAAAAGACCAAAGAAGATTTACACCTATCGGAATGAAATACAACTGCCACCCATTTTTGTAAAACATACTTTTACACTGAACTTCTTCACATTAATTCAAAATTATCAAACACCATTATGTTACTTACATAGCATCTTAGTGACAGACTTTCTGGATGGTCTTTTAACATTCATTCCCATTTCTTCTGCTTCCAAGGAGCGGTCTCCTCTCAGCTAATAACAGGGAAGAAAAGCTAATATTGAAAGCTAATCAACAGGGGAGAAAAACTAATATGAAAGCTAATATTGGAATGTATCAGATGACATCTTTAATAATCAGTCACAGAAGAATTCATACCTTCATGCTTTGCTACTATTCTGACCAGCCACTCAGAAGATAGCAATAAATTTGTCATGTAGTCTGTTTGACAATCACCAGTGTGAGAGAATGTTTTGTACAAAATATGGTCATTAAGTGCCTTTTTTTGGTGGAAAGACATGTTAATGAAAGGAATGCTTTTAAATGAAAAAAATGTCAAACAACAACAACAACAACAACAACAACCCACCAGACTGAGAGCAAACAAACTCTGAGATGAGGTGAATTGGAGCAAAACAAAATAAACCATTTTCTGGTATTATTCTGGTATTTTCAGCAAATTGAGATTTTCACAATTGACACTTTATTAGATCTAGAAGGACTGTAAGCACCTCGTGTCAATCCCCACTTCTGGACATTGCCAAAAATACTAGAACAACAACAACAACAACAACAACAACAACAACAATAAATTTTATTTCTATACCGCCCTTCCTACGATCAGGGCGGTGAACAACATAAACAACATAATGATGATAAGTGAGGCAGTGGGTGAGCTGAAGAGAGAAGACCTGAAGATGTGTGATGTGTAATAGATATTTGAAACCACAAAGAAGTGGATAATGTGTTATAGTCACAAAAAGCAAAGGAAGACAAAATGAAAACAATGAGGGAGGGAGAACAGTAAAATGTGCTGCAAGAAGCTATATAATTGAAAATATCTCAAAATCATCCCTTTTTAGAACATAAAAATAAACAACAAAAACAACAACAAACCACAGATAGGCATATCAGATATATAAAAAATCCAGAATCTCTATTAATCAGCTAACTAAAAGGGCACAAAACCTTCTGCATGCCTTGATCCTAAATAAATTAGTCACAGATTAAGGTAAATCCCATTGATTTAAGGGGAATTAGGGCCAGAACAGATGGCCCCAGTCTGCCTTGAAGCTGGCTAAAAAAGGAGCAGCAAAATTCTGCTCCTTTTTCAGCCAGCAAAAAGCCAGCTTTTCAGGCCCCACTGAAGTCCAAAGTCAGCTTCATGAGTCTCCAGCAGCATGTAGTTTGTAAACACCATGCCGCTGGAGCGTCATGAAGCTGCTCACATATAAATGGCCAGGGCAGCTTCAGACTGGCTTGCAGACTTGTGGTGTCAAAACACCACGCCCCAAAGCTTCCTGGACGGTGGCATAAAAGGGCTGTCTGTTCAGCCCCTAAGAATATTTTTTAGAAAACAGAACAGTTTTGATTCATCTCAATGACTGCTTATTTTTCAGCTAAGAGAAAAAGGAAATTAAAAATGTCATCCAGTGTCAGAATTTCATCTCATTAAGCATATGACACGTAAAGTGGGCACTATTGGTTGATTTTATAGTGGACAAGATAGAAAGGTTTAGATTATTTCCTAATTTGAATAAACTACATAGAAAGAAAATGTAAAAATACCTATTCTAGGTCTTGCATACAACATTTTATTTGTGGCTGTATGGGTAAGGATTAGAAACCAAGTTGGGGAGTTCAAAAGGTACCTCCACTTAAATCTTTTCTTGATTTTGAAAAAAAAAATAGTTAGAGCACAGGAGAGAAAAAGGAAAGGGAGCATTCCAAAATACCCAGGTAAATTTGTTTAAAGTACTGTATCATAGAATAATAGAGTTGGTAGAGACCACAAGGACCATCTAGTCCAACCCCCTGCCATGCAGGAACTCACAATCAAAGCACACCCCCAACAGATGGCTATCTAGCCTCTGATTGAAGACCTCCAAAGAAGCAGACTCCACCACTCTCTGAGTGAGTGTGTTCTACTGTTGAACAGTTCTTACTGTCAGGAAGTTTCTCCTAATGTTTAGGTGGGAATCTCTTTTTCCTGTAGCTTCCATCTATTGTTCTGTGTCCTGTTCTCTGGAGCAGCAGAAAAGAAGTTTCCTACCTACCTGTTCTTATCACACTTCTTTCAGAAACAGTGAACCATTTCAGAAACAGTGAACAATTGGAGTTCATTTTAGTAAATATCTTGTAGGCTAGTCTAATCTGTCTTGTTTGTCTGATTACTTATAATTTTAATTTCTAACCCAGGGTCAATGTTTATGTGTATAATTACCAACAGCAAAATACAAAATACAAAAAAAAAAAAAGTTTAAAACAGCAACAGCCCAAACCTAACTTCATCCTTCCTATGCAGCTCAGAAGCTGATCCCAACCATATTTATTTAGGAAAAGGTCCTGTCCCCTTGGATTGGAAACAGACTCAGGCCTTGTCTGCATGGGCTAAGAGGCCCATTCCCCCTTATTCTGCTGTTTTTCTGATCAGACAATGCATGTCCCAAACCCCAGTTCTGGAAGAAGTGGTCCAGATGATAGCTGGCATGTTCCATATCAGAACCAGGATATAACAAAATTAAAACACAAAATTAAAACGCTATTGCTCCAGATCTTCTGGGAAGATCCAGAGCCCTCCGTTCCCATGCCTTGGTGCATCCACCGCTGCCATGAGTTGTTTGTTCTGAAGTCAGCATAAGGTGTGCAGCCATGTGACTATTGCCTGGTGCCTTGATCTGGCCTCACAAACAAGCAACCCATGGCAGTGGCAAATGTGCCAGGTGGCTCAGTGGGATGCCCATGAAGACAGCCACCACACCATGGGAATGGAGGCCAAGGTAACAGGGCACATCAGGGCAATTGCAGAGCCAGGATATTCAGGGCTGTCCCTGGGTATCTGTCCTTGGCAAGTGCAGACAAGGCCTCAGCTGAATTTGGAACAAATGAAACCAACAGGACTTAAGTCATAACTAACATTTTTCATCATTTTCAGCAGCAATTAAATTCAGTTTATTTAATCTGGATAAATCCCTGTTATTGTGACAAGTCTGTTTTTGGTTTTTTTTAATTACCTGTATAAATTACAACCTCTGCTATCAGGGTCTGGGGAGATGTGCAATAAAAATATGAATCTTTATAAAACAAAGCAGTATGCAACTCATAAATAAGAAATACCCCCACTCATAAATAAAATTTGACAGAAGCATTAAAATTAACATTGAAGAATGACAAAACATGACACAGAATTAAAATTTCAAGAGAACTGCCAGATAAAACAGCCGAGGGTTATATTCTTAATTGTGCCTAATGTTCACTGAATTATGCCTACTATTTAATTTAAATCTGTTATAAAATCAAAAGAACTTAAAAATAGGCCCAGATTATACTTAATACCAAATGGAATTTCTGGAAAAAATGATGATAATAAAAAAGCAATTACTTGTTTATGTTAATGATTAATCACTCTGTAGGTGGCAGAGCATCTTTATTGAGTTTTGCAAAGATTGTTAAGCAGTACTTGCTTTTTACAAGGTGTCAGCTGTATCTTGTTATATGGAAAATAATGTAAGGTAGGGCAGTGCTCTAAAATTGGTCAAGAAGATATTAAGTTGATTCCTTTTGTTTGGCAGCACAATAGATGTTTCCTGCTAATTCTATGGGCTCTGTTTCCTCTTGTCCCTATGTTTCAGTCTATATGATTCATTACATGTCAAAAATTGTGAAGGGTCTGGAAACCATGCCCTATGAGGAATTACTTAGGGAGCTGGGGATGTTTAGCCTGGAGAAGAGAAGGTTAAGAGGTGATATGATAGCCCTGTTTAAATACTTGAAGGGATGTCACATTGAGGAGAGAGCATGCTTGTTTTTTGCTGCTCCAGAGAACAGAACCCATAACAATGGATGCAAGCTCCAGGAAAAGAGATTCCACCTCAACATTAGGAGGAACTTCCTGACAGTAAGGGCTGTTCGACAGTGGAACACACTCCCTGGGAGTGTAGTGGAGTCTCCTTCTTTGGAGGTCTTTAAGCAGAAGCTGGATGGCCATTTGTCAGGTATGCTTTGATTGGGAATTCTTGCATGGCAGGGGGTTGGACTGGATGGCCCTTGTGGTCTCTTCCAACTCTGTGATTCTATGATTCTATGAAAAAATTAGTATAAGTGTTTAAATTATGGTCAATATAAGTTCATTGTGTCATGTATCACCTTATCACATTATTCAGCTGTGGAACTTGTTTATTTAATTCTTTTTTTTTCTTTTTTTAAAAATTAATACATGTTGAGTTCCATAAATATGCAAAGCTACTAAAGACTGTCAAATTTGCTGAATGCTTCACTGCCTATTTTGTTGTTGCGTTCAATATTTATTCTAGCAAAAGCCATGGAATACAGGTAATTGTGTAAAGGTAAAGGTAGTCCCCTGACATGAATGTCTAGTCATAACTGACTGTAGGGGATGGTGCTCATCTCCATTTCTAAGCTGAAGAGCCAGCATTGTCCAAATACTGTTCTGGTGGTCATGTGGCCACTATGACTCCACCAAATGCTATTAGCTTCCCACTGAGAAGTGGTACCTATTTATCTACTTGCATTTGCATGCTTTCAGACTGCTAGGTTGGCAGAAGCTAAGACCAGTGATAGGATCTATTTAAGTATTTTTAAGTATTAAGCTCCTCCATGTATGTAGGAGATAATAAAGATCTGCTCTCATGTTACATTTTTCTAGTACTCTGTTGGAGACTTTTAAAAAGAAAATAGTCTGCACTGCTTTTAGCATAACCTTTGGGATTATGGTGTCTACAGTTTAAAGTTACTACAGTGGTCCCCCGGGTTATGAAAGTAATTGGTTCCGGATTACTTTTCGTAACCCGGAAATCTTCGTTTCCCGGGGGACCGCTTTGTTTGACGGACCGCGCGGCCAATATAAAGGGGCCGCGCGGTTTTTCCCTTTCGTACCCCAGGGTTTTATTCGGATCCCGGGGGCTTTTTGGCGGCCCCAGCGGTTTCGGGTCCCGGGGATTTCGTTCCCCGGAGGATTCGCATCCTGGGGGACTACTGTATAATGTTGCATGTGGACTTATTGGGTTTTTAACCTGCCAGTAAATCTGGTATTTGTGCTAGTGTGGTTCACTGTTGTGAGTGATGAACTAGGACTCTGTGAGATCAGGATTCAAATCACTGCTCAGCCATGGAATCCCACTAGCTGACCTAGGGCAATTTATACTCTCACAGTCTCAGAGAAAGCCAGTGACAAACCCCCTGTGAACCAATCTTGCCATAAAAACCCACTGACAGATTCACTTTTAGATAATAATAATATAATAATATTTATTTCTAACCCGCCCCTCTGAGCGAGCAATTGGGGTGGGGTACAACATTTAAAAACATATACAGGCTAAAATATTACTATCTATGCAACACATACCCACCTCCCACCCCTTAAAACAAGATTAAATTATCACAATTAAAACAAGTCAAATCTAAAAACAGCACAGCATCTCGAGGTCCAATGTAGGCGGCCAGGTGTCCATTGGGAGAGAGAAGGAGCTAGGAGTCGTCAGGTAACGGGGGATTAATTACTGTCCAGAAAGGCCTGCCAGAAAAGATGCATCTTGGTCGCTTTTTTGAAGATATCCAAGGTTGTTATAAGACACATCTCATCCAGCAGGTTATTCCATAGCCTGAGAGCAATAGCAGAGAAGGCCCTCTGGGAGGTCTGCGACAGCCTAGTTTTAATAGGCTGTAGCATGTTCCTCCCCGAGGACTGAAATGTACAGGGGGGCTCATATGGGAGGAGGCGGTCCCTGAGGTAAGTTGGACCCAAGCCATGTAGGACTTTAAAGGTCAAAACTAACACTTTGTACTGTGCCCGGAAACTAATCGGCAGCCAGTGGAGAGATCTGAGCACAGGTGTTATATGCTCTCTCCTCGATATACCAGTAACTAATCTGGCTGCCATGTTTTGAACTAATTGAAGTTTCTGGGTTAGGCACAAGGGTAGCCCCATGTAGAGTGTGTTACAGTAGTCCAAATGTGAGGTAACCAGCGCATGTACCACAGTCTCCAGGTCCCTCATCTCCAGGAAAGGGTGCAGCTGGCATATCAGCCGAAGCTGATAACAGGCACTTCTGACTGTTGCATTCACCTGATGTGTCATGTGAAGTGATGGGTGTAGAAGTACCCCCAGACTGCGAATACAGTCCTGTGAGGAGAGTGTGACTCCATCTAGGACTGGGAGTTGTATTCCCCAAGCTGGTTTCGGGTCGGTGACTGTCAGTACCTCCGTTTTGTCAGGATTTAGCCTCAATCTATTTTCCCTCATCCAATCCATTACCATTGCGAGATAGTGATTAAGAGGAGAGATGCCATCTGAGGTCTGAGCAGATGATCTGGTCATGGAGAAATATATCTGAGTGTCATCAGCGTACTGATGACACTGAGCTCCATGCCTCCAAATGATCTCACCCAGCGGCTTCATATAAATGTTGAATAGCATGAGGGACAGGATGGCGCCCTGAGGGATGCCACAATTTAGCTCAATTTTAGAAGAGCAACAGTCCCCGAGCCTCACCCTTTGGGACCTGCCAGAGAGAAAGGAACGGAACCACTGCAAAGCAGTGCCTCCGATACCCATCTCTCTCAGCCGGCCCAAAAGGATGGCATGATCTATAGTGTCAAAAGCCGCTGAGAGATCCAGGAGCACAAACAGGTTCACATTACCCCTGTCGATGCTCAAGGGGAGGTAATCTGTCAGAGCAACTATGGCAGTCTCAACTCCATATCCTGCTCAAAAGACAGTTTGAAATGGATCAAGAAAGTCAGTTTCATCCAAGACAGCTTGGAGTTGTGAGGCGACTGCTCTCTCGATCACCTTGCTTAGGAATGGCAGGAAGGAAACTGGTCTGTAGTTGTTTCTGTCCAGGGGATCAAGGGAAGGTTTCTTCAGGAGAGGCTTTACAGCCGCCTCCTTCAGACAGGATGGAATAGTACCCTCCCTGAGGGACGCATTGAAGGAATGTCTTTAATGTATCCCCTCCCTGGATGACCAGCCATGATGGACATGGATCGAGAGGGCAGGTTGTCTTCCTCACGCTTCCAAGGAGCTTGTCCACCTCATCAGTACTTATAGACTGGAACTCATCCAACAATAATAGATCACCATAAATCAAAATATCATAGAATCATAGAATCATAGAATCATAGAATCATAGAGTTGGAAGAGACCACAAGGGCCATCCAGTCCAACCCCCTGCCATGCAGGAACTCCCAGTCAAAGCATCCCCGACAGATGGCTATCCAGCCTCTGCTTAAAGACCTCCAAGGATGGAGACTCTACCACACTCCGAGGGAGTGTGTTCCACCGTCGAACAGCCCTTACTGTCAGGAAGTTCCTCCTAATGTTGAGGTGGAATCTCTTTTCCTGCAGCTTGCATCCATTGCTCCGCGTTCTGGTCTCTGGAGCAGCAGAAAACAAGCCTGCTCCCTCCTCAATATGACATCCCTTCAAATATTTGAACAGGGCTATCATATCACCTCTTAACCTTCTCTTCTCCAGGCTAAACATCCCCAGCTCTCTAAGTCGTTCCTCATAGGGCATGGTTTCCAGACCCTTCACCATCTTAGTTGCCCTCCTTTGGACCCGCTCCAGTTTCTCCACATCCTTTTTGAATTGTGGTGCCCAGAACTGGACACAGTATTCCAGGTGGGGCCTCACCAAAGCAGAATAGAGAGGCACTATTACTTCCTTTGATCTAGACACTATACTTCTATTGATGCAACCTAAAATAGCATTGGCCTTTTTAGCTGCTGCATCACACTGCTGACTCATGTTCAACTTATGGTCTACTTGGACTCCTAGATCCCTTTCACACATAGTTTCATTCAGCCAGATGTCCCCCATCCTATATCTGTGCATTTCATTTTTCCTCCCTAGGTGCAGAACCTTACATTTCTCCGCATTGAATTTCATTTTGTTAGCGTTGGCCCAGCTTTCTAGTCTATTCAGGTCATTCTGAATTTCAATCCTGTCTTCTGGAGTATTGGCTACTCCTCCTAATTTGGTGTCATCTGCAAATTTGATAAGTATGCCCCCAATTCTGTCATCCAAGTCATTAATAAAGATATTGAATAGCACTGGGCCCAGGACAGAACCCTGTGGGACCCCACTGGTCACTTCTTTCCAGGATGAAAGGGAGCCATTGTTGAGCACCCTTTGAGTTCGGTCAGTCAACCAGTTACAAATCCATGTAATGGTTACCTTGTCTAGCCCACATTTTACAAGCTTGTTTGCAAGAATGTCATGGGGAACCTTGTCAAAGGCCTTACTGAAATCAAGATATACTATATCCACAGCATTCCCTTCATCTACCAAACTGGTAATTTTATCAAAAAAAGAGATCAGATTTGTCTGGCAAGACTTGTTTCTCTGAAACCCATGTTGGCTTTTTGTGATTATGGCATTGGCCTCTAAATGTTCACAGACTCTCTGCTTAATGATCTGCTCTAGAATCTTTCCTGGAATTGATGTCAGACTAACTGGACGATAATTGTTGGGATCCTCTTTTTTCCCCTTTTTGAAGATGGGCACAACGTTTGCCCTCCTCCAGTCTGCTGGGACTTCTCCTGTTCTCCAGGAGTTCTCAAAGATTATTGCCAATGGTTCCGATATTACATTCGCCAGTTCTTTTAATACTCTAGGATGTAGTTCATCTGGTCCTGGAGATTTATATTCATTTAGGTTAACCAGGTATTCCTGTACTATCTCTTTACTTATTCTGTGCTGAGATTCCCCTATTCTGTCTTCTGCTCCATTATCCTTAGGTTGACCACCCTTTGCCTTTTCTGAGAAGACTGAAGCAAAGAAGGTGTTGAGTAATTCTGCCTTTTCTTTGTCATCTTTGAGCATTTTGCCATCTTCTGCACGCAGTGGCCCTACTGTTTCCTTCTTCTTCCTTTTGCTTCGGACATACCCAAAAAAGCCCTTTTTGTTGTTCTTAACCTCTCTAGCCAGCCTGAGTTCATTCTGTGCTTTAGCTTTTCTGACTTTACCCCTACATGTGCTGGCTATTTGTTTGAATTCCTCTTTCGTGATTTCCCCATTTTTCCATTTCTTATACATGTTCTGTTTAAGGCTTATCTCAGTTGAAAGTTCCTTAGTCATCCATCCTGGCTTCTTGAGACACCTCCCATTTTTCTTCCTCATTGGAACTGTTTGAAATTGCGCCTTCAGTATCTCCTTTTTGAGAAACTCCCATCCGTCTTGAACTCCCTTCTCTTTTAGTTTTCTTGACCATGGGATCTCCCCCAGTATTTCTCTAAGTTTATTGAAATCAGCTCTCCTAAAGTCTAGAATGCGTGTCTGACTATGCCTGGCTTCCCCTTTCCGCTGTATAACAAACTCCAGGAGAACATGGTCGCTTCCCCCTAAGGATCCAACCACTTGCACCCCATTGACTAGGTCATCCCTGTTGGTTAAGATCAGATCTAAAATAGTTGATCCCCTTGTTGTCTCTTCCACCTTTTGGACAATGAAATTGTCTTCCAGGCAAGTGAGGAATTTGCTAGACCTTGAGGATTTGGCTGAGTTTGACTTCCAGCAAATATCCGGATAGTTGAAGTCCCCCATCACTACTACATCTCTCCTTTCTGAGTGTGTGCTCATCTGTTCTAGAAAGGCATCATCCAATTCCTCTGCCTGAGTCGGGGGTCTGTAGTAGACTCCCACAGTAACATCCCTGTTGTTTCCCTCTCCTTTAATGTTTATCCAGATGCTCTCCACCTGGCTTCCAGTATTGACTTCCTGGATCTCTTCACTGGTGTAAATATCCCTGACATATAATGCTATTCCTCCTCCTTTCCTGTTTGGCCTGTTTCTCTTAAAAAGGTTATATCCCTCTATTTCTACATTCCAGTCATGAGACTCATCCCACCAGGTTTCAGTGATGCCTATTATATCATATTTGCTCTGTTGTGCTAGGAGTTCGAGTTCATCCTGTTTATTTCCCATACTCTGTGCATTAGTGTAGAGACATCTAAGAACATGTGTTCCCTTTACTTGCTGCCTGTGCAAATTTTTTTGCTTCCCACTGTTGGGTCCTTGCACTGTTTGCCTTGTTCCCTCTATGTCAGTTTGATTATTTTCTCCAGCCCTTTTGCCTTCCAAAATAATGTCTCCCTCCCCCATATAACTCAGTTTAAAGCCCTCCTGATCAGATTTTTGAGACTTTTGGCAAAAATGTTTTTGCCAACTGGTGTGAGATGCAGCCCATCCCTTGCCAGAAGTCCCTCCTCATGGAACCGCAGCCCATGATCCAAGAATCCAAACTGTTCTTGGCGGCACCATCTACGGAGCCAGTTATTCACCTCTGCTATTTTCTTCTCCCTTCCTGGACCATGCCTTTCTACTGGGAGAAGAGATGATATGACAACCTGTGCATCCATCTCTTTCAGCTTCCTTCCTAGAGCCTCATAATCCCTTATGATATTCTGAAGGCTGTGCCTTGCAGTATCATTGGTTCCCACATGAACCAGAAGAAAGGGGTGTTGATCAGTAGGCTTGACAAGTCTTGTCAGCCTCTCAGTTACATGATGGATCTTTGCCCCAGGGAGACAACACACCTCCCGAGACATCTTGTCAGGCCCACAAACCACTGCTTCTGTACCCCTCAGCAAGGAGTCCCCCACAACCACCACACGCCTCCTCCGAGGCTTAGCAGCGGCTGTTCCCTTTCGTGGTACTCTCAGTCTCCCCTGCTCTGTCCCTGATGTCTGTCCCTGCTGCTTTTCCTCATCATCTCTGATAAGAGAGAGAGATTCAAAGTGATTCTGTAGCTGCAAGCTCACAGAACGAACCGTGGTTTCCCTACTTCTGCGTGTAACTTTCCTCCAACCATCTCCTTCTTTTGTGTGTGAAGTGACCTCTTCTTCCTCAGCAACTTTCTCTGTGTGTTTCCTGTCCAGGACCATCTGGTCCTTTCTGTTCAAGAGAACCTCCTGCTCTCTGTGATGCTGAAGTGTTGACACCTGGGCCTCCAACTGCTGGACTCTTCCTTCTAAGAGGGCTACCAACTTGCACTTGGAGCAGGTGAAGTTCCCCACATCTATAGGCAAGAAGACAAACATCCCACAGGTGTTGCAGGTGACTGCTGCAGGTCCCTCAGTGTCCATAGTGAGAAGTCTTAAGGAGGCAATGAAACAAGACTGTGGGCTTCTCCTGTAAAACACCAGTGTAAAAAATCCCTGTGTGGCTGGCCTTTGTCCCCAAGCTCTGTTAGTGAGCTCAATCAACTGGGCCTATAGGTATCTAGAAAGTTCCTGGCTGCTAGCTCCTTCTAGAGGCAAGTCCCTGATTCACTTCCTCTGAATCCCCACAGCCCCTTAAGGGAATAGTGGGAAGAAAAGTATAAATATTGAATGAGTTTGTCCTCACTGTGTTCAGGCTACCTTCTCCTCTGTACTTCCCCCCTGCCTTGGCTATCAAATATAAAAATGAGTATGAAAAGAAAAAAGCACAGGTTTACCTTGAGGAAGGTATGGCCAGAAGCCTCTCCTAGCCTCTCCTAAAATGAGATTTCTCTTTCCTCCTCCCCAATGAACCAATGAAATGGCTCACAAATTCAAATTTTAAGGTCTTACCCAATCAAAAGGCACACAGAGAAGCACAGGTTTACCTTGAGGAAGGTATGGCCAGAAGCCTCTCCTAGCCTCTCCTAAAATGAGATTTCTCTTTCCTCCTCCCCAATGAACCAATGAAATGGCTCACAAATTCAAATTTTAAGGTCTTACCCAATCAAAAGGCACACAGAGAAGCACAGGTTTACCTTGAGGAAGGTATGGCCAGAAGCCTCTCCTAGCCTCTCCTAAAATGAGATTTCTCTTTCCTCCTCCCCAATGAACCAATGAAATGGCTCACAAATTCAAATTTTAAGGTCTTACCCAATCAAAAGGCACACAGAGAAGCACAGGTTTACCTTGAGGAAGGTATGGCCAGAAGCCTCTCCTAGCCTCTCCTAAAATCAGATTTCTCTTTGCTCCTCCCCAATGAACCAATGAAATGGCTCACAAATTCAAATTTTAAGGTCTTACCCAATCAAAAGGCACACAGAGAAGCACAGGTTTACCTTGAGGAAGGTATGGCCAGAAGCCTCTCCTAGCCTCTCCTAAAATGAGATTTCTCTTTCCTCCTCCCCAATGAACCAATGAAATGGCTCACAAATTCAAATTTTAAGGTCTTACCCAATCAAAAGGCACACAGAGAAGCACAGGTTTACCTTGAGGAAGGTATGGCCAGAAGCCTCTCCTAGCCTCTCCTAAAATCAGATTTCTCTTTCCTCCTCCCCAATGAACCAATGAAATGGCTCACAAATTCAAATTTTAAGGTCTTACCCAATCAAAAGGCACACAGAGAAGCACAGGTTTACCTTGAGGAAGGTATGGCCAGAAGCCTCTCCTAGCCTCTCCTAAAATGAGATTTCTCTTTCCTCCTCCCCAATGAACCAATGAAATGGCTCACAAATTCAAATTTTAAGGTCTTACCCAATCAAAAGGCACACAGAGAAGCACAGGTTTACCTTGAGGAAGGTATGGCCAGAAGCCTCTCCTAGCAGTTATATAAAATGAGATTTCTCTTTCCTCCTCCCCAATGAACCAATGAAATGGCTCACAAATTCAAATTTTAAGGTCTTACCCAATCAAAAGGCACACAGAGAAGCACAGGTTTACCTTGAGGAAGGTATGGCCAGAAGCCTCTCCTAGCCTCTCCTAAAATGAGATTTCTCTTTCCTCCTCCCCAATGAACCAATGAAATGGCTCACAAATTCAAATTTTAAGGTCTTACCCAATCAAAAGGCACACAGAGAAGCACAGGTTTACCTTGAGGAAGGTATGGCCAGAAGCCTCTCCTAGCCTCTCCTAAAATGAGATTTCTCTTTCCTCCTCCCCAATGAACCAATGAAATGGCTCACAAATTCAAATTTTAAGGTCTTACCCAATCAAAAGGCACACAGAGAAGCACAGGTTTACCTTGAGGAAGGTATGGCCAGAAGCCTCTCCTAGCCTCTCCTAAAATGAGATTTCTCTTTCCTCCTCCCCAATGAACCAATGAAATGGCTCACAAATTCAAATTTTAAGGTCTTACCCAATCAAAAGGCACACAGAGAAGCACAGGTTTACCTTGAGGAAGGTATGGCCAGAAGCCTCTCCTAGCCTCTCCTAAAATCAGATTTCTCTTTGCTCCTCCCCAATGAACCAATGAAATGGCTCACAAATTCAAATTTTAAGGTCTTACCCAATCAAAAGGCACACAGAGAAGCACAGGTTTACCTTGAGGAAGGTATGGCCAGAAGCCTCTCCTAGCAGTTATATAAAATGAGATTTCTCTTTCCTCCTCCCCAATGAACCAATGAAATGGCTCACAAATTCAAATTTTAAGGTCTTACCCAATCAAAAGGCACACAGAGAAGCACAGGTTTACCTTGAGGAAGGTATGGCCAGAAGCCTCTCCTAGCAGTTATATAAAATGAGATTTCTCTTTCCTCCTCCCCAATGAACCAATGAAATGGCTCACAAATTCAAATTTTAAGGTCTTACCCAATCAAAAGGCACACAGAGAAGCACAGGTTTACCTTGAGGAAGGTATGGCCAGAAGCCTCTCCTAGCCTCTCCTAAAATGAGATTTCTCTTTCCTCCTCCCCAATGAACCAATGAAATGGCTCACAAATTCAAATTTTAAGGTCTTTCCCAATCAAAAGGCACACAGAGAAGCACAGGTTTACCTTGAGGAAGGTATGGCCAGAAGCCTCTCCTAGCCTCTCCTAAAATGAGATTTCTCTTTCCTCCTCCCCAATGAACCAATGAAATGGCTCACAAATTCAAATTTTAAGGTCTTACCCAATCAAAAGGCACACAGAGAAGCACAGGTTTACCTTGAGGAAGGTATGGCCAGAAGCCTCTCCTAGCAGTTATATAAAATGAGATTTCTCTTTCCTCCTCCCCAATGAACCAATGAAATGGCTCACAAATTCAAATTTTAAGGTCTTACCCAATCAAAAGGCACACAGAGAAGCACAGGTTTACCTTGAGGAAGGTATGGCCAGAAGCCTCTCCTAGCCTCTCCTAAAATGAGATTTCTCTTTCCTCCTCCCCAATGAACCAATGAAATGGCTCACAAATTCAAATTTTAAGGTCTTACCCAATCAAAAGGCACACAGAGAAGCACAGGTTTACCTTGAGGAAGGTATGGCCAGAAGCCTCTCCTAGCCTCTCCTAAAATGAGATTTCTCTTTCCTCCTCCCCAATGAACCAATGAAATGGCTCACAAATTCAAATTTTAAGGTCTTACCCAATCAAAAGGCACACAGAGAAGCACAGGTTTACCTTGAGGAAGGTATGGCCAGAAGCCTCTCCTAGCAGTTATATAAAATGAGATTTCTCTTTCCTCCTCCCCAATGAACCAATGAAATGGCTCACAAATTCAAATTTTAAGGTCTTACCCAATCAAAAGGCACACAGAGAAGCACAGGTTTACCTTGAGGAAGGTATGGCCAGAAGCCTCTCCTAGCAGTTATATAAAATGAGATTTCTCTTTCCTCCTCCCCAATGAACCAATGAAATGGCTCACAAATTCAAATTTTAAGGTCTTACCCAATCAAAAGGCACACAGAGAAGCACAGGTTTACCTTGAGGAAGGTATGGCCAGAAGCCTCTCCTAGCCTCTCCTAAAATCAGATTTCTCTTTCCTCCTCCCCAATGAACCAATGAAATGGCTCACAAATTCAAATTTTAAGGTCTTACCCAATCAAAAGGCACACAGAGAAGCACAGGTTTACCTTGAGGAAGGTATGGCCAGAAGCCTCTCCTAGCCTCTCCTAAAATGAGATTTCTCTTTCCTCCTCCCCAATGAACCAATGAAATGGCTCACAAATTCAAATTTTAAGGTCTTACCCAATCAAAAGGCACACAGAGAAGCACAGGTTTACCTTGAGGAAGGTATGGCCAGAAGCCTCTCCTAGCAGTTATATAAAATGAGATTTCTCTTTCCTCCTCCCCAATGAACCAATGAAATGGCTCACAAATTCAAATTTTAAGGTCTTACCCAATCAAAAGGCACACAGAGAAGCACAGGTTTACCTTGAGGAAGGTATGGCCAGAAGCCTCTCCTAGCAGTTATATAAAATGAGATTTCTCTTTCCTCCTCCCCAATGAACCAATGAAATGGCTCACAAATTCAAATTTTAAGGTCTTACCCAATCAAAAGGCACACAGAGAAGCACAGGTTTACCTTGAGGAAGGTATGGCCAGAAGCCTCTCCTAGCCTCTCCTAAAATGAGATTTCTCTTTCCTCCCCCCCAATGAACCAATGAAATGGCTCACAAATTCAAATTTTAAGGTCTTACCCAATCAAAAGGCACACAGAGAAGCACAGGTTTACCTTGAGGAAGGTATGGCCAGAAGCCTCTCCTAGCCTCTCCTAAAATGAGATTTCTCTTTCCTCCTCCCCAATGAACCAATGAAATGGCTCACAAATTCAAATTTTAAGGTCTTACCCAATCAAAAGGCACACAGAGAAGCACAGGTTTACCTTGAGGAAGGTATGGCCAGAAGCCTCTCCTAGCAGTTATATAAAAAATAGTTATATATCATATAAGTTATATATCATATATATAAGCAGTTATATATCATAAAGAAACACGCAACCCTAGTGTTATTTTAACATGTCAGGATTATTCCCTGGCATACTGTAATTTAAGGATGCAATCCTAAACATAAAAAGGTATATTTCCCCTTTCACAAGGTTGTCAAATCATGTCTGACTCTAGTGGGAAGTGCTCATCTCTGTTACTAAGAGGAAGAGACAGCATTGTCAAAGACAACTCTGTGATCGTGTGGCCAGCATGACTGCACAGAACGCTGTTACCTTCCCACTGAAGTGGTACCTATTTATCTACTTGCACTTTTACATCCTTTCAAACTGCAACGTTGGCAGAAGCTGGGGTTAGTAATGGGAGCTCACTCTGTCACATGGCTCTTTGGCCTCTAACTGCTGACCTGGTGATCTTACAATCATCAGAGTCAGTGACTTAACCACTGAGTCCCCTTACTACTCAGTAGACATGCATAGGACTGCATGGAAGTTGGTCAGGAGGATTAGCAACTAAGGCTAATCCAAATAATTTAGATGTACATTGAAAAGTCATGATTTCATCTGTAGAAGTACAGTAGTCCTGAGGAAAAGTGCCAAGCATTTCAGATCATAATTTCATTTGGATGATATGTCCATCTCACTTAAGTATCCCCAAGATTCTCCTTAATTCACATGCTTACTGAAAAAGTGGTGGGAATCTTGCCCACTTCTACTAATCTTATAATTAGGATCCTTTGATGGGTTTCCAGGAATTCTCCAAGGCTCTCCGAAGATAATATCAACAAAACTAATCCAAGTATTACCAGATTGTGAAGTGGAAATTCTTTTGGAGAAACCTCAAATAAGTCTTAGTCCTTGGTCATAACTGTTACATTGTATTATATTTACAATCAAGTGATTGAGAAGCTTAATTTAAAATGTCCAGATGGGGTCGAGGGAGAAAAACAAACAAGTTTGAATTAAATGGAGACCCCCTTTTTATATAGTAGTTGGGGGGAAATACAATGGCTTCAATCTGCTCAATTAACCCCATTGATCAACTAGAATGGATCCATTGCATCAACTCTTGAATGGTGAGTCAATCCCAATGATTCAGTGTGTCTACTCTTGTTTGGGACTAGAATCATAGAATCATAGAGTTGGAAGAGACCACAAGGGCCATCCAATCCAATCCCCTGTCATGCAGGAACTCCCAGTCAAAGCATCACCGACAGATGGCCATCCAGCCTCTGCTTAAAAACCTCCAAGAACGGAGACTCCACTACACTCCGAGGGACTAAGGGACACTCCGAGGGAGGGACTAAGAACAGGTTTTAGACCAATAAGTTATTGCTGGCTGATAACCAAAACTATTTATATTCCAGTTGACTGCAATTTGTGCTGCTCTGCAATGGAAATTTTATTTGTGAGGAAGACCCTTAAAGTTTAGTGATGCTTAGTCACAAGAAGAGTGAGGGCCTTTACAGACTGGCCTGAGAGGCCAGCCTGGGGGCAGAGTCAGGGTGATGCGTCCTGACAATGCATGCCCAACTCCCCCCACCCCCCAGGGCATCATGGTGTATCTCCAGCACTGTGTCCAGATGGGGCACTATGTAGCCACACCACTGCTGCTATGGTACCCTTTTGAGGGTGCAAAAAGTAGTCGCTTTTTGCAGATCCTTTTTGCACCTTCAAAGGTAGGAATGGGGTTATGGCACGAGGTTGCTGAAGCCCTGATCCAGCGCAAAACGGGGCAGCCTATAGAGCCCCTAAGAGAACAGATGAATAAATAGAGCAAATTAATTGTGAATTCTCATTAGTAAGATGTGAATTTATCACACTTTGGACATATAATCAATTGACATGATTCATTGCATAAGTTGATAATGCTTAGTAAAGTTGCAAGCAGTAAGATCTTTGCAGCTCTGCAATGGAAATGCCACAGGTTGTTTGTTTATGACTACAATATAACTAGACTGACTAATATAAGGAAGCCACAGTACAAAACGTGCAAAATCTGAGCAGGACTGTTGTTAGCCAGTGGTTTCCAAGGCATATCACATTCTTTTGTTGAGAGCTGCAAATCAAAGAGGAGTTCAGGTCTCAGCTGAGCCATATCTTAATCAGGCAGATGGCCATATCATTACCTCTCCTTTCCACCTTCTGAATAAAAGTGAGTGATCTTTCATTGTGGTTACAAGGTAAAGTCAGCAAACATCAAAGAAGGAGCTTATGACTGGACCATTTAGCAATCATGCACACACCCTGTTGTACTCTGTGCACTAGCCCATGCTGTTGATGTCATTGCTGTTATTTCTGCACTACCTGATGCATTTGCTAGCCAGAGCATCTGAAAAGGCATGACTGCAAAAGTGAATGGCCAAATAAAGGAGAGAAAATCTTCATTTAAAAATAACAGTAAGCTACTGGAAATACAAAAGGTTTTGCAATTCCTAAATGGTTATAATTTGTAGATGTGTTTCAACATTCCTCCACAGCTGTCAACTCAAAGTGTGCTGCACAGAGTGACTGATGCAAAGGAGGACAGATGAGAACTGTCATTAATGGATGCAGAGGAAAAGTACAGAATGAGAAAAACTGTATTTGACAAAAAATGCTTTAATTTTATTGTATGCGATATACTGTGGAACTGAGTTCTGAGCAAAAAATTGGGGGATGACACAAAAGGACTTGGCATTCATCTTTCCTGGTTGAACACAGATTTGCTTTGAAGGGCTATCTGATCCAAGTCCAGTTTCAATAGACAGAAAGAACCCCAGTGAAGTGTTTTGGGGCCTTTACACAGACCATCAAACTGTTAGCATCTAGACCTGAATCTTAATGGTATCTCCCACTAGAGAAGACCTTGAATGGTGAACCAAAACGTATGTAAATCCTATTAATTCAATGGATCTCCTCTAGCTGGGATTAGGATTCAGATCCTAGACATTAGATTATGCAACACACAGGTCTCCTATACCCAACTTTTCCCACATTGATGGTACATTCTACTTCTAGTTAAATTATAATGGTCAAATCTCCACTTTTATCCATGTACGTAACCTAGCATATGAAATTTCCAAAAAAAAAAAAATGCCTGTATTGTTTTGTGTTTTCAGTTTGGGAGATACCTAGTGCCCATCCTTAGCACATGGCAATCCAAGCCTGAACAGAGGCTTGCATGTACTTGAGGAAAGTGCTGTTTCAATTTTCACATATGAAAACTGCATACTATAGAAAAAGAGTACAAATCAAATAGCTCTAAATGAAACCACAAATCAATATGGGTGACTGTGCAGGACAAGAGCCCTCAAAAGCTTTTACATACAATTTGTGAACTTTCTGTCCCCCGTTAATCATCTATCATTAAAAAAAGTGTATCCTTTTAAAAAGGGTCAAAGAGACAATACAGATTGGTATGAAATTGTCATGTAGTAACTGGCATATACACATTCAAGTTTATAAATAATGACTATAAATTTAATAGAAATACAATATTGTTCACCACAGTAGTGCTACCAGATGATATATATGCCTCCTTCTTCTTGCTGCCTAGAAGATGGTAACTGTTGGAAAACAACTTCAAGATATCTCCTCACCTTTTCCCTGGCTTTTTATATATAAAAAAAAAGTTTTGGACTGGGTAGCCTTTTAAACAGTGGATACCATCAAATGGAGGACTGTCCTCTGTAAATGGCCATGGCCATTTGATCTTTCATCATAGGGCATTGATTGCAGAAATTATATTACACAAGACATTACTATCAGGGTAGTTAGACTGATAGTTTGAGCAATTGACATAGGTATATAGATCAAGGACTCAATAATCAGGGAAGTGGCTCATTTCTTTTTACTTCACTTGAGTGGCAGCAAATGTTGAGCATATACAACTCATACCTTCTTGCTTCTGCATAGATTTATTGAGCTGTTTCTGAGACTGCCACTTTGCTTTCCTACAACACACCAACAGGTTCTTTAACTCTTTTACAGCTGGTCTCTAAATGGCAGACAGTGATCAAGTTCCAATAGGCATACAACTTGTTTCATTCTACTATATTGTAATTTTTGTATTTTTAGATCTAAAAATTGTCTTATATCTGTATTATTCTTTCCTTCCCTTATGTGTACATGTATGTAAGTGTCTTATTTCTATCTTTCATGATTTCATCAGGTCTGGTTGCTTTTTGTTGTTTTACTTTTAAAGCACCATGTAGACTGATGGTGCTATATAAATAAACAACAATGCCATCATACTTACACCATCCTCATGAGATATCACTCTTCCCCATGTCCTCTCTGGATACACAACAGCAACTGAGGAACTCATGGGCACAACACTGCCCTCCAAACACTGATTAGACATGGGGGGGTGCAGCAGGGCATGTTGTAGGTCCCTTGCATATTGAAAGAAGGTGTATCTGCTGTCCCCAGAATAAAGCTGTTCCTGCTTCCTCAGGTGGTAAAGGCAGCTGGAATGCAGCTGGCTATACTCCTGCAGTCAATCAGTGGCTTGGGAAGATCATAACATCATAGAACTGGAAGAGACCACAAGGGCCATCCAGTCCAACCCCCTGGCATGTGGGAAGACACAACCAAACCAAACCAAAGAAGATATGAACAAAACAGGCCTGACAGATGACCATCCAGCCTCTGTTTAAAAACCTCCAAAGAAAGAGACTTTGAGGGAGCATATTCCACTGTCAAACAGCTCTTCCCATCAGGAAGTTCTTCCTAATGTTTAGATGGAATCTCTTTACCTATATTTTGAATCCATTGCTCTGTGTCCTAGTGTCTGGAGCTGCAGGAAACAAGTTTACTCCGTCTTCAATTGACATCCATTCAAATATTTAAACATGGCTATCATGTTATCACTTAACCTTCTCTTCTCCAAGCTAAACATACTCATCTCACTAAGCTGCTCTTCTTATGGCATGACTTACAGAGCTGCTGGATACAGAATAGAAAAGAACAGCAGGAGAAATTAGGAACATTGAGCTTGCCATTATGTTCTGATGAACAAGAAGAAAGGAGATGGGGGAAAAAAATCAGGCCAAGGTGTTCCTTATGGCTAGAAACCTCTGGGTTACACTAACATATTTGTATCTTGGTTGTGGTGGAAGGAGATATTCTGTTCCTTCTGGCACAGGGGCTTCATCCTGCATAAGGACAAGCATACATTTCCAGATACGAGCCAGAAGGAGATTTTCATAAAATGTGCTTTTCTAAAGGGACATTCAGCACTAATTGCTTGGTTTAGGAAAGGCACCTTTGATCTCTTTTAGTGTAACTCTGCTCTGCACACTTCAAGATTTACCTAACACTTATGACAGAAGTTTGGAATATAAGAGCAATCAGCAGTGGCTTTCTGCCTGTCTTTAATATTTTCAAGGTTTTGTTTAGATTTTTGTTTTTGGTACACCACAGAAACCATTCTTTTCACTGAAGCACTACCATCTGTAGTGAGTATGAACAGATGAATGAGCAGGAACTCAAAACAGTGGGTAAAATTACTGTTTTTGCTGTAATAGTGAGGAACTTGCTGTGTTTGTTATTTTTTCTTTACTGATCCAAGGTGGAGAGAAAGATAAATATGTCTGTTTTAAGATTTGATTCTTTGTGATTTCTTCATATTAAGATCTTCACAAGATGTTTTTAAGAAAAATCCCATTGCAAAGCTGATCAGAATGGCCCAAAACTATGGGCAAAACTTTGTGTTCTGTGGTCAGAGTGATCAGCCATGATCCAAGTGGATTGCACTGGACTGGACTGTGTTCTCCATGTCTGAAAATGACTGACTCCCTGCAGCCCTTCATGGACCCTTTAAAAATGTTCCAAAGTGTTTCCCAGGCTGGGGCAGGTTTTTAGAGTATGTGAGGTGCTGCAGCAGTAGGGACTGGTATCTCATTTTGTATTTTATATTTTAAAGGAGCTGTCCAGGGTTCTGAATGCTACTCCCCAAATAGGTTCCAAAAATGGATTGCTCCTTTGAATTTCAAAGTAAAACATGGAATGATTTCACCAGCACACTGATGTGAAAGCCACTAGCTGACACTAGGCTTTAGGATCAAGGGAGAGTTTCCAGTTTTGGCAGCCCTGATGTGGCCCTCCTTCAGCACCCAATAGATTTTTTTCATTATCTTTTTTTCTAGAATCAAAACCTTAAAAAAAATTTCAGAATAGAGATTTGGACACTTCCTGATTCATGCCACATGTGAAATTCAAACAAGTTAGGGTGATACCTTATGTAGAATGAATTTTGAAGTAGGCATACAAGGAAAAATAAAGAGTGTGGTGGAGTATCTTTCTCTGAAGATTTTAAAACAGAGACTGGGTGGCCATCCATCAGGGGTGCTTTGATTGTGTATTCCTGTAGGTCAGGGAGTTGGACTAGATGGCCCTTGTTGCCTCTTCCAACTCTATGATTTTTGATTCTATAATTTTCCATTAATAAAAGGAATTATTCATTCCTACAAATGGTTAATAGAACAAATCAAGCCTCAATTTTCCCTGGAGGCCAAGACAACTAAACTGAGGGTGTCATACTTTGGCCACATTTTATGGGAAGGCATGACTTTCTAGAAAAGACAACTCAATCAAGGATGCCATGGCCATAAGCCTGCAGGATCTGAACTGAGGACAGGGGATTTGGATGTATCTCATTCACAGAGGCACCATGAGTCAAAATTGACTCAAGGGCAGTTTGGCCAGAACAACAAACTCAAATCTACATTTTATGGACCCATTGTAATCACACTACCTGGCTTACATCATAGGTGAAATTTAAGTTAAAGGAAATAAATAAAGCAAGATATTTTTTTTTGGATGGGGGGGTAAGTATACCTCATATCAGACCCAGACATTATACTGTAGTTATGGTTGTTGGGGTGAATTCTAGTTAAACAACTTTTGGATAATCACATGCATCCCTGGTTTATGTATATGATTCTATTGTTGTCTTCTGTTAATGAGGTCAGTTGAATATACCCTGATGTCATGATACATGCCAGAGGGAAGGAAAAGGTGTCCCAAAGGGTGAAATAACAAGAAAAATCCTGGAGTTTTGGAAATCAGTAAAAGAGTTCCTTGCAGCAGAGATTGGGTAAAATACTTAACACACTCTGTTTCTCACTGGCTCCAGAAGAGATTACATTTTAAACAAGTCATTACCAGAAAAGTATTTGAATTAAAGTATATTGAATTTAAACTGTAAGATGACATATGTTTTACAGCCTTATCATGAGTTTTGATATTTTTTTAAAAGCCTCTTAAACTATACCTTCTACATATAGTAATAGGGAATAATTCTATGGCAATGAACAAACAGTAAACAAAGAGGGCAATCAATTATGTAAATTCAGTGGAACATTCCTCTTTGTTTCCCTTCACATAGTGATTCCTTTCATATATAATGAATCTATCATGCAGTGATGTCAGGCTTAGTTGCTTTTCTTCCTACCTGCTTAAAAAGTAGGCATATGAAAAGTTTGCTCATTTGTTTCTACTTTTCTAAGCAAATCTGGGGTACCTGTGTGAACAAGTTTACTCTAATTTCAGTGAAAGATATATGTGTGGCTTCCAGTATCCTATGCATAAGAAAAATTAATACAATTTTAAATATATTTATTTAAAACAAGAATGGGGAAATGGGGAGGACAGTATGTGATCATCATCTGGAAATCCACAAGTTCCTCTGCCCTAACATGCATACTTATGAAAAAAGAAGCAAAAAGGATGGAAAACACTGAATGTATTTAATATTTCATTTTTAAATGTTAATAAGAAGAAAAATCAGAGGCTCTATTTGTAGGTACCTTAAAATGCAGAAAGGGGTAAAAAGTAGTGTGGAATGAAATATAAGTTTATAAGAAGTTTGCTAGAGTATAAAATGAAATTATAATTGAGTCACCATATAAACCATAGAATCATAGAATCATAGAGTTGGAAGAGACCACAAGGGCCATCCAGTCCAACCCCCTGCCATGCAGGAACTCCCAGTCAAAGCATCCCCAACAGATGGCCATCCAGCCTCTGCTTAAAGACTTCTAAGGACGGAGGTCTTTAAGCAGAGTTTAGCAAGTTGGTTTCTGCAATAAATTGACAATGCATTTTTATCCATATTTGGAGGGATGTAGTCTTAAAAGATGTCTAAGAAATGCACTCAGTAAACTAAGTAAAAACCAAAAATATGGAGAAAATTGATAAAATATTTACTGGTACTCCCCTTACCTCCATTATGCAATGTCAATAATAATGATAATGATAAATCAGTAACAGTTTATTTCTTTTTAAAAAAATGGAGTAGTATCAGAGCTTCATTACGTTTGGAAACTATAACACCCACAATCCCCCAGCCAGCATAACCACTAATGGCTGGGGGATTCTGGGAACTGCATTTTTAAATTTTAAAAAAACAAAACCTCTGGTTCGCATGATGTGATGGATTATGAAAGAAAGCTACACATACATAGAACACAGTTTAGTCAGGACTCACTTTCAGCCCCATCAGGCAGTACAGCACACTGATGACACTCATTGGCAGGATATAAAAGAGAAAAGAGGTTAGCTGGATAATACAGTTGTAAATCCACATGGGCTTGACCACAGCACATGTTTCAGAGCCAGGGACCTCTGTGTGATTTGGAAAATATTGCCGTACAATGCCATGGATGCTGGTGTTGGGAAGAGAGAAGAAGACAGACAGGAGCCAGAGGGCAATGATGATCCTCACAGCACGTCGTCTTGTGCTCTTCAACTTGGCTCGGAAGGGGTGAAGGATGGCCACATATCTCTCTACACTCACCGTAGTGACATTCAGGATGGAGGCAAAGCACACAGTCTCAAAGAGTGCTGTTTTAAAATAACACCCAACTGGTCCAAACAAAAAGGGGTAGTTGCTCCACATTTCATAGACTTCCAAGGGCATCCCCAAGAGTAAGACCAGCAAGTCTGAAATAGCAAGGCTGAAGAGATAGTAGTTAGTGGGAGTTTTCATGTTTCTGTGCTTAAGAATCACGAGGCACACTAAAAGGTTGCCAGACACTCCGACTATGAAAATAATAGCATAAACCCAAGACATAGGCAGGAAGAGAGGGCTCCGTTTTGGTCCATATAAAAAAGCAAGATACTCCTCAGTGCTATTGAAGTATCTCTTTATTGGCTCTACTTCTTCTTCCATTTTGTGAAGACATCGAGAGATGTTGATCCAATCCATTGTAGATACTGTGGACAAAAACCCCTCTTGTTTAGGACTGATTTCACTTAGATTGTCTGTGCTTGTTCCAGATTGCTCTCTATTCCAAACAGAAATAAGAGGAAGAGTGAGAAAGACAGAAAGAGGGGGAAAGAAAGAGAGGTAGGGGAATAAAAGCCTGATAATGTCCTTTCAGACTTGAAAGCTTAAAAGCACTGTGAGAAGGGTGTGTGTCTGCCTTTGCTATTATAACTGTTCCCTCCTGAAGAGTCCCTTCAACAGCAAGCTCCTCCTTTCACATATACTCATTGGCTAGCTACATGAATCAATTTATATGTTGATCGAGCTGGTCTTGGCTACTGGCATCAGCTTTCCCTACAGATACATATACTGAGCAATTGGTACAGGTAGGAGGGATGGACTCTTGGTTCTGAATTTTTTGATCTAAGACACCTTTAAAATTCTGATCCTTGTTAGAGGCTGAGAATCCAGAGATAGAAATTATGCAGGTTGAGTGTAAAAAGTGAATCAAAAGTAATGCTAACATGCTCCCCCCCCCCCTTTGCTGCTTGAAGTCTGTGTTTGTGTGTATGTTCTGTTGCCCCTATGGACTGGAATGGTTTGTACTATGCAACAAACACCAGCAATGGAATGGGCATTTATAATATGTATCTCTTCAGCCACTCCTGTATAATTTATATTTCTAGTTTTTATATTTGCAATCTACACATGGAGATGGAAATTCACTACAGCCATGCAGATCTGAAGAAAAAGTCACCACGAAAAAACATTATTTTAAAGCAAAATCATACCAAAAGTGAAAACCTCACATAAGGACAGCACTTTTTCCAAATGCTCAGATATGCTGTGCCCAAATGGTTTGATTAATTGTGCATTTTATCATTTGTGATATCCTACGGGGTAACAGGAAGCCATGTGGTTTAATTTTAGTCTATGACTCAGAGGACTAGGGTTCAAATCCCCACTGGGCCATGGAAAACCCACTGGTTGACCTTGGGCAAGTAATAGTCTCTCAACTTCAGAGAAAGGGAAAGGCAAAGGCCCTCTGAAAATTCTTGCCAAGAAAAACACATGATAGGTTAGTCTTAGGGTTGCTGTAAGTCAGAAATGACTTGAAGCCACACAACAACAACAACAATGTGCAAATCCATTAACATGCAGAGTACCATTGTTTAGCTATATTATCCACCTAATCATTAAAGTTTTTTTTAGCTGAGTGTTTGCATCAGATATGATTTTTAAAACTCTGATTTGAGAAAAAAGTATATATAACTCAAACCAAGATGTATAAGGGTTAAATGAGTATTGTTTAAATCTTTGTATGTCTTGTTTAATTTTTTTTGTGGTTATTTGTGCTTTGTGTTTGTTTTTTCTTTGTTTTATGTGTGCTTTTCTAACAATAAAAATTTATTTTTAAAAAAGTGATAGTAAACATGTTTGCTAATTGTCATGTGTATTTACTGAAATACTCTATATTGGAATCAGAATACATTAGATCCAGCCAACTCTCAGCCTAATTGCATGCCAACTTTTAAAAATAACAAGGAATATTTATGTGATGGGGTGAACATGAGCCATACTTTATTAAATATTTACAAACCCCTAACCTACAGAGGGGGCTTCTTAGCATGCAAGAAATAGTTGAGGCCAGAGATCACGTGAACCTTCTTATCCCAATAAAGGAGCAAATAAAGGAGCAAACTATCTGAGCCCCACAGCCATGCTGTATTTGTCACACCATGTCAATGACCAGCCATTTGATTTGAGGGGGAGAAGGGTCTGTCATGCCACCATCCCCCAACTCTACATTTGCAGACATGCATGCAGAGCTGACCGCAAGAGCCATTCCCTTACCAGAACCTGGCCCTATATAACCCAAGGTACCAGTCTAGCAACCAACTCTTCACCTAAGGTCCCTAATCCCTTCCCATGTTCCACACGTCTCACTCCTGTGCTATGTGACCTATTCAGCCCATAAAGATCCTTCCCTGAATGCCATTTAGGCAACCCATGCAGGGTAGGCATACAATTCTCAGCCACCTTCTTTTAACACTGTCAATAAGGTGACAAGGGCAAAAAAAAAATAAAAAAAATCCACACCTGGTCTCCAAAGGCAACTAGACAAAGCCTGCACTAACCCAAAGAGCAGGAATGTGGACTGAATGATGAAAAACGAAGCTGAAGTACAGAAGGGCCAGGATTTACTGTGCCTAAGCCCTGTGACAGTTGTGTCTTGAAATGTACATCATAGTGCTGTTTGTCATATATTCCTTTTCCAGGGCACATAAAGCCCCTCCCCTTCCCTCCAATAGAGCATAGATTTATAGAGGAACCAGAGCTGATATCCAATTGTTAGCCCAACTGGAATAGGCTCACTGAATCTGTGTGTGTGTCCAGTTTGGAGGAAAGGCAGGTTATAAATAAATAAATTATCAATCAATCAGTCTGCCAATAGGAACGTGGTAAGTTAACACTTATATTAGATAATTGAGACTAACATTGGATTTAGTCCTTTCTGTGTTTAGGCATGATGGGAAAGCAACATAGCAGAAAAACCAAGGCATCAGAGCAAGAGAAAGCCAACAACAAACTTACCTTTTACTAAAAGATTTGAACAGCAGCAGTTCAAATGTTTAATTATGATATTTCTAAGGCAAAAAAAAAAAAAAAGAATTTAAAATTTGGCCAACTAGATGGTGTGGGAATTTTGAGCATCATAGACTTTGCCAATTGTGCAGGTTTTCTTTTCATTGGATCCATAAGAGAAAATAACCATAAGAGAAATTAGGTCATAACAATGATGCACAAAAAAACCAGCCCATTAAATTTTTTCATCACTATCTACTTCAGCCAAGTCCTAGTAATAATTCAGTTTCTTTCCATTCATTCTGGTCCTTTGGAGGTTTGGCATCTGCTGATAAAGCAGAACAGCAGTGCCAGGAAACAAGCTATCAGTTCAAGAAATAAAAATCTGAAGGAGCCAAGTCAGAGAGTGTTGCAGCAGATCCAGATTTCCATCATCTGCACTGCACTGAAAAGGGGTTAGTATTATGTAGTCCATCCCCTCCTTGTTGCAGAAGCTGTGACAAAACATGAGGAAACCTACATACTTCTAATATACAAGAGCCCACCACTTCACTGTTCTATTCCACTGTTAAATAACTATTATACTGTTCTGTTCCTATGACAGTCTGTTCTGCTGTCTGTTGGGGCATTCTCCTAAAATTAAGCTGAAATCTGCCACCCTACAAATTCAATCTAGCCCTGCCCTCTGGAGCAATAGAAAACAAGTCTGCTCTGTCTTGTGCATCACAGCCCCTTCAGATATTTGTAGAATACTATGATTTGTCCTCAGTCATCTGTACTACAAACTAAACTTATCCAGAAATCTGTCAAAATCAGATGCAGTCTAAGAGGGACCAAAATAAGAATAGAACAAAGACTTAGTGTACTATGCATACTATAAACCTGTTAATGCAACCTGAGAGTGCATTAGCCATTCCAGCAGTTATGTTGTACTACTGGCTCATGATCACAAATTTCCTCTATTCCTTCATTCAAGTAATTTCTTCACAACACAAGGCTTTGAACAGAATCTTGACATCTCCCCCCTAGTTCATGAGGAATGATGCTAGATGTTTACGTCAGCTAACCACCTGACAAAGGGGCTGAACAGACAAAGGGGAAAAGCCAGCTTACCCCTGAGATTTCCTGGTTTGCAGGGAGAACCTGCTGACAGTACAACCAGTTCCCACAATGGGCTAAACACTAATGGGCAGTCCATATCCTTCCCCACCTCCCTCATCTGCAAGGACAGACCTGCCAAAATAGGCCATTTGCAGACAAAATCTGTGTCACACCATTACATTTTTTTCTGTTCTGCCAGAAATGCATGCACATGAGTGCACAAAATCACTGCCAGTGCTCATCAATCACCACCCTCATCCCACCTACCTGTCAGCCCCTTTGACAGCCCACTCAACTAACTGTGCAACCAGCCACTTGACTGCACAAATGATAGACTGCCATATGGCACATTGGTGCATCCAGTGACAAATTGACACAGCACTATCACTGAGGCCCATATATATGCCCCTTTTCTCATTCCCCTATGCCCCCCTGTTCAACAGGCCAGTTTGTTAATGCTATGATTAAATCCATTGTTGGTGACACCGTGTGATAGTCATCATTTCGCTTCATAGGGTGTGTGATGCTGTGTAACAGTGCATGCATTTGTGGATAGGTGACAAAAATATTATGGGAAGCAAAGGCACCAGTGGCTTGCTATCCCCTTCCCCTGTCTCTGCTCTGGTACACAGGCTGTACTCCAGTGTGATAGTTTGCATTTTCCAGCTTGAATTCAAACAACCCAGAAATTATTTTGCTCTGACAATTAGCCCCAGAGTGCAGCTTCATTCTGTTTTCTTCCCATGTTAGCCATGTACAGCATATAAATATATAGATTTCAAAACAGTGCAAAACTGTCTCATGTCACTTATGTGGACAGCCCCTAAGTTACCCATGATTATTCCAACATGCCTTCAGAAAGTGATTAAGGAGATTATCGCATGCAAAAATAAAGCAACTTACCCCTGCAGGGATACAGTTGCTTACAGGATGCGATCAGGAATTATTGCACAAAAAATGCCACCAGTGCCACTGGGTGACTGCATCCTGGCTGCATCCAGGCTCCCAGCCACACTCAGCTCACCTATTTGCAAACACAGGAAGCTCCAGGAAATATTTTAGGCCATAAAAAGTCTTCTTTGACAACAAGAAATGACCCCAAATTTGACTTCTGGGTTACTTCCTGTAGGAATTTTTTTCTCCTGAGCTTAAAAAAGCCCAGGTGGGCCCAGAAATGTGGAGAAATTGCCCACATGCTCCCACAGAAGTGGCCTGGGGTATACACTGTTCCACCCCACCTTATTGTGTTGTACTGCATTTTATCCATTGCATTAAAGATTTTTTTAATGGTTGTAATTTTTAAAAAAGCTTAATGGCATTTTAAATATAATTGTTTGTTTGTTTTATCAATAGGCATGGTATTTCTTTTTATGTTTTAAGTCTTGAGTCCCAACTTTGGGAAAAGTTGAGGTAAAAATAAAGTAACACAATACAATAACAACTTTGCTGACAAAATGGTTTTAGATTGGCAAAAAGAGGTGTGTTTATGGCTGCATGAAAGCCCAGCCTTTAGATGAGAAAAAGGGAAAGTGTGCCATGAAAACACTATTTTGGAGATTTAAGGGAGAAGAAGTGCCTTTAAAAAGTAGCTAGCCCATTTTAGATTGGCAAAAAGAGGTGTGTTTATGGCTGCATGAAAGCCCAGCCTTTAGATGAGAAAAAGGGAAAGTGTGCCATGAAAACGCTTCTTTTGAGTTTTAGGGGAGAAGAAGTGCCTTTAAAAAGTAGCTTGATTTCCCCACTACTTTTTTAAAAAGGGTGCAACATTGCTATTGCATCTAAAGGCTAAGGTGTAGTTGCACGGTTAAATGGGGCTCTGTCTCTTTAAAGCACCCATTTAAAGGTAGCGATACAAGTGCAGAGGGAGGGAAGGTGCCAAGACAAGAAGAGACCTTCAGAGCCCGGCCAGAGTGTGCCTGCACCTTCCTTCACCTCCTCCCTTTGGCTGAGAGAGTGTGACTTCTAGGGAGACAGCAGGGCACTGGAGGCGCTCAGCCAGGCCAGGGCAAGCTGGCAAGAGGAGCAGGAGAAGGGGAGGGACATGGGGCCCCTCCGCTGCCCTGCTTCCCTGCAAGTTACACTCTCTCAGCTGAAGGGGGGAGGAGAAGGCAGGCCCAGGCACACTCTGGCCAGGCTCCAGGGCTCTCTCCTGGCTGCCTTCCTCCTCCCTTTGGCTGAGAGAGTGTGACTTGCAGGGAGGCAGGGCAGCAGAGGGGCCCCATGTCCTCCTCCTCCTCCTCCTCCTCCTCCTCCTCCTCCTCCTGTTTCCAGCTTGCCCTGGCCCAGCATCAGGAGGACCTGGAGCACCACCGCTGCCCTTCCGTCCTGCAAGTCACACTCTCTCAGCCAAAGGGAGGAGGAAGGCAGCGAAGAGGGAGGGAGGGAGGGAGGGAGGGAAGGAGCCAGGAAGAGACCCCCAGAGCCTGGCCAGAGCATGCCTGGCCCTCCTGCTTCCTCTTCAAAAAGAAGGCTGGAAAAGTAGGACGTGTCCTGGCAAAGGAGGACGTGCCTGGTCAACTTGGAAAAGGGGGGCCTCTGCTCAAGAATGGAGGACATATGGGAATCCCTCCTGGACAGAGGGCTGAAACCTCAAGACAACTCAATATAATGCTCTGACAGAACACAGACTACAACTCCCATGAGCCTTTGCTACCATTTCCCAAGATGCCTTAATTTGCAACAGAAAGCCGACCAGTATGTTCACATGTGATGAATTCTTTCGTATTGACTCTGCATTTTCTTTTTGTGTAGATGCTCTCTTGTCTTGTGTGTGATGAGCTTGTGCGTAATCACGTGCATTTCCGAACTGACCTCACTTTCTCCCTCTTTCGGAATGGTCCTGTACTCCCCCATGTGATAAGCTCCGACTGTATGATGTACCTGCGCAATTGCGCAATTCGCAGCCAGCAAGGGGAAAAAAATGTTTAAAGCGTGGCTAAAAGCCGCGTTCCTTGCCGCCCATGTAGCTGCTCCGCCTGTGTTTGTAGCGTTTTGACAGCTTCCCATGTAGTTGCTGAGCCACAGAAAAAACCTCAGTCTAGCTGCCCTGTACCTTTTAAATGCACACCTGGGGCTTGCTGTCTAGCTGCTAAGCATTAAGGAAAAGGCAACTTCATGTCACACTTTCCTGCCAATCTAAAAAGCCCCATTGGCCCATTTTAGATTGGCAAAAAGAGGTGTGTTGAAGGCTGCATGAAAGCCCAGCCTTTAGATGAGAAAAAGGGAAAGTGTGCCATGAAAACACTATTTTGGCATTTTAAGGGAGAAGAAGTGCTTTAAAAAGGAGCTGGCCCATTTTACATTGGCAAAAAGAGGTGTGTTGATGGCTGCATGAAAGCCCAGCCTTTAGATGAGAAAAAGGGAAAGTGTGCCATGAAAACACTATTTTGGAGTTTTAAGGGAGAAGAAGCGCCTTTAAAAAGTAGTTTGATTTCCCCACTACTTTTTTTAAAAAGAGCGCAACATTGCTATTGCATCTAAAGGCTAAGGTGTAGTTGCACGGTTAAATGGGGCTCTGTCTCTTTAAAGCGCCCATTTAAAGGCAGCGATACAGGTGCGGATCATAATGGATCGTGGATTGGAGCATGCGTGGTGTGGACTTCACTTCTAATTAAAACGCTCAATGCCCTGCAGGTGTAAAAGCTGGGGTTTATCCGCGAAGTTTTTTAAAGCTCCCAAACCCTCGCTCCACTCCTAATCCGAACCCTAGACATGCGCAGTAGGGACTCTGGGATGCCGTTACTGTTATTCTACTGTGGATAACATGTCAATTCATTCACAAAATAAAGGGGTTCATTCATGATGCACCAGTGCAACGGCACAGTTTAAAAAGGCGGAGGAAACGCAATGATAATTTGACGGATCCTCATAAGTATACATTTGTCCTGCGCAACTGTGCAGGTTTGCCAGCTTCGAACTGCGCAATTGCGCAGTTCCCAGCCGGCAATGATAATTTGACTGTATGGTGTAACTGCGTTTGCGCAGTTTGCAAACCTGCGCAGTTGCGCAGCACAAATGTATACTTATGAGGATCCGTCAAATTATCATTGCGGCTCCTCTGCCTTTTAAAACTGTGCCGTTGCACTGGTGCATCATGAATGAACCCCTTTATTTTGTGAATGAATTGACATGTTATCCACAGTAGAATAACAGTAACAGCATCCCAGAGTCCCTACTGCGCATGTCTAGGGTTCGGATTAGGGGTGGAGCTAGGGTTTGGGAGCTTTAAAAAACTTCGCGGATAAACCCTTTTACACCTGCAGGGCATTGAGGAATTGCGCAGTTCGCAGCCGGAAAGGGAAAAAAATTTAAAGGTTCACCGCGGCTAAAAGCCGCGTTCATTGCCGCCCATGTAGCTGTTCCGCCTGTGTTTGTAGCGTTCTGACAGCTTCCAATGTAGCTGCTGAGCCACAGAAAAGACCTCAGATAAGTCGTTCCCACACCCCTCAGTCTAGCTGCCCAGTACCTTTTAAATGCACACCTGGGGCTTGCAGTCTCGCTGCTAAGCATTAAGGAAAGTGCAACTTCATGTCACACTTTCCTGCCAATCTAAAAAGCCCCTTTGTTTACTATCACTTTAAGATCTACCCCAGATATCCTAGTAACAAAGATCTCAACTGACTGCATCGTCAAAATATTAAGAAATCATTCATTTCAAAGTAAATACAGTTTGCTGAAATCAGGTGTTAGCTCTCTATATTTGTTTTTCACATTGGAAATTGTAGAGAGCTTAATGTGTGACAACCCACATTATAGCCCATTATAGCCTCCCCCCCCCCCCAACTATTGTCGTGCAATTTTAATGTTTCATTCAACATACTGTCGCTAGGAAAATGTTAACCTACTGAGTACTTGGATGACAGTCCCCAAACAATAGAAAGAAATAATAAATGCAACTTAATTATATAAATGATCACTTGAACTCTAGCTCACAGCTTGTCTATTCTTACTTTGAAAAGTAGGTGAAAATAAGCAATAGCTGAGACGATGGCCCTTGTGGTCTCTTCCAACTCTATGATTCTATGATTCTATAAGTATTACCACTCAAACTTCCATTTCATTCAGATCATGAGCAAATCATTAATATAAATCTGGGTAATGCCAGATACATTTTTAGTATTAGTATAAAATAATGATGAAGTAATGTATAATAGAAGCAATGACACACAGACTAAACAAACAGGATGCACCTAATTGGAGGGTACTTGGCAGACTGGTTTCTGTTCAAACAAAACTAGAATGAAATGAAGAAAGAATTTTGAGATAATCCACTATTATTTCTATTAGCATTCCCAATAAAATGATACAGTGAAAAGAAAACTTGCACAAAAAGCAAACTGTATGAGGTTTGCCATGCCATCCAGTTTTCCACATTTCACCTCGTTTCTAAGTGTGCTACACAGCTCCTGTATGGGCTATGATGTGGCCCAGATTCCAATATTTAATATTGCAAAAGGAAGGCCCAGAAAAGGCCGGTCTGGAGCCAAAAGTAGGGCTAGGGAGAGCGGAGTATCAGCACACTCCTGAGCTCTACTGTGTGCCGTAGGTGCAATTTTGGAGCACCACTGTTCACATGTGATGGGCTGTGATGATGTGTCACTTGTGCTGCATCAAAGCATGCATGCAGCAGCTGCTCACACCAGATCCTGAAGGCACTGCCCCCCTAGGAGCCACCACTACTGGGGGGGGGCAGTGATGCAGCCTCTGGAGGGCCCATTTTGGATCTGGTGCAGCTGCTGGGTGAACAGGAAAGGGAAGTGACACCATTTCTTGCTAGACCAGCAGCCATGCCAATCCTTCTGGATGTACCACCTCACTGGTCGGCACCCCAGAGGGGGTTGTCACCATGAGGACTGAACCCTCCACACACCTTTAGTAACACTTCTGCAAGAAGCAAGGAAAGTGAGCATGCCAAGGTACAAAGTGAAGCAAGGAAGATGCATCCACAGAGAGGTGCAGCCACAAAGCTAGGGGAGAAAACATTGTGAAGGCAAAAGGTAAAGAAAGATTAGAAAGGAGATAAGTTAAGGTAGAAAGTGCAGTGTGAGGCTGCAAGAAACAAGAGAGATAGGTACAAGGTCAAGCAAAAGTGCAAAGGAAGGAGGTGTGGTTTGTATCTTTGTCCCCACTTTCCTCTGTGTTTCCTCCTGTGAAACAGATGGCAGTTATTCTCAGGAGCTTCCTGTGATAATTTCATGGATCTGTGAATTTTTACCAAATAAATAAATAAATAAATAAATAAATGCAAAAAGTACTGTGGTAATCTGATAAGAATACAATAGAAGTGGTTGTACGTAATGCAATGAGATTATTACCATCGCACAAATATACAAGGCTATTTTACAGTCTAGTTAGTAATCTCCACAACAACCCTGTAAAATGGATTTTCTGAGAAGCAGTAATCTTCTAAGATCATATAGCAAAACAGGGATTTGAACTTGGGTTTCTCTCTCCCGGGTCCAGCACTTTACATATTATTATATACTGGTTCTCTCAGAAGAACTCCACCAGGCCTAGCTTCAAGAAGAAGAGCCCTCCCTCCATGCCATCTGACATCATCCAGCCTGGGAGGGAGTGAAAAGACAGGCCCAATTCCACCAGGGCCCTCCCTCCAGCTCACCTGCAACAGTCCAGGCCTCAGAGGGAGAGAAGAACCACTGGACTTGATCCCCTTCCAACCACCATTCCCTTCTCCTTCTATGTTATGTTATGTCTTTTTAAATTGTAAGTCTGAGGACAGGGAACTGTCTTATTAAAAATAATAATAATTGTAAGCTGCTCTGAGAGCTTTTAGAGCTGAAGAGTGGGGTCTAAATACTGTAAATAAAATAAATAAAAAATAAAAATAAAGAGTAATTATTATAAAAATAATATTAAGGCTGAAACATAACTGTAGATAATATTTTAATTATTAATTATTATTGTGCTAAATTTGCATATTGTCTTGCATAATTTTCAAGTAAGATGCCCATATTTGAGAGGATGGAATATGGCATCTCTAATGATAATGGCTGTTCATATAATATAAGCCAAATATAAGAATCAGTCTCAAAGTTCTAAGAATAGATGAATGGGTTTTCAAAAGGTCAAATAACTGGCTAATTATATAAAAATCTGCAGGAAACATTAAAATTCAAATGGAAGCCATACAAAAAATTGTACTGAGAATTCAATATGTCCAAATTTACATTGTTCTTTCAGTCTTAAGAGGATTTGAAAAGTGAAATGGGGAGGGGGGAGGTACAACAACACTTCTCGGCCTTTTGGCTAAGATCAAGTGCAGTCTTAAGAGGATTTGACAGGTTTGCTACTGCAGCTTCTTAAATGATATAAAAAAACAACTGTCTGACTATAAAGTGTTATGAATGCTATGTCCCCAATGTGAAGTTGTTGCTTTCTCCATTATTGTCAGTGAGGGAGATGTTGTCAACATGTTTATAAAATAAAGCAATCAGCCCACCACCTCAGATCTGAGTTGATCCACAATGTTCTCCCAAGCCAAGGAGATTACACAAGTCTTTTTCTTTTTTGGTGGGTGGGTGGGTGGGTGGGAGGACACAGTCTATTAAATATATGTACATTGGTAATAGCACAGATCCTGGTTACAACGTTAATGTATTGCATTCCTTTCCATGCCTTTCCATGCCTCTCTCCTACTCATCACTGAAGATCATGTTTTTCAGCAGATATATATCGTGCATAGTGTCACTTACTGATTTGGCAAGTTATAAGTACTAGTCATTTTCACACTGAGTTGGACTTTAGAAGCCCAAGACTTGCATGTATTAAATGTTCTAGGTCATGAACAGAATATAAAAACAACTATTGGACTATTCAGATCATGAATATTATATAAGGCGTGCTCATAATTTAAAACCTAGGCCTTATTTCTATGAATGTGCTTCAGCCTTCAAATGGATTCCACATACCCTTGATGAACTAGAGTTTACTTGGTTATGAAAGAGACACCCACATGGAAAATGATCATAATTGACCTTTTTAAAAACATAATAATCCCATGTTAAGAAGAAATCATTTTAAGTTCCTCCAGCTGCTAGGAGACCTTCCACACAACAGCCTCTTAACCAGGCCAGTTATGTAGAATGGAGAGCTAATTGACCCTTTCAATTGGTTTGGTTTCATGATTGACCTTGCTTTAAAATTTAGGGAGAACAAATTAACCTCTCACTCTTTCCATTTACTTTCCTTGTGATGCCCTGCCATGGCTATTCTGACAAAAGGATCCACCAAAGACTTCAGCTGAGAGTTTAAAAAGAGAAATGGGGATGGGGGAGGAACAACAACAACAGCAACATTTCCCAGAGCATAGACACATTTCAACTGAAATGTTTCAGATAATGGCAAGAAACAGCAATATTTAACTTGGTTGGAAGACTATGAAGTAGATTACACACTTTATTCCACTCGCTTCATTATGCTACAGAAACTCAATTTTTGTTTAAAAATGTACATTTCAAGGGGCGAGGATAGTATTAAGATACAGATTCATCAAGATTGGTGACACACACACATTTAGAACATAAAATGTAAAACTGAATAGTTAAACTGTGCAGAATTGCAACACCAGACTGAATCATGGGGCAGGGTATTGTAAGTATGCTGATGACACCCAAATATACCTCTCCATACTGGCAGCTCTGACCAAGGACGATATCTCTCCTCTCAATGAATGTCTTAAGGTGGTAATGGACAGGATGAGGAAAAACAGACTAAAACTGAATCTGGACAAGATGGAGGTACTCGCTGTCAAGGCCCCTAATCCAGGCACAGGGATATGTCACTTGGTCCTGGATGGGGTCACACTCTGGGAGTGTTCCTTGACTCGTCACTTTAGATGTCAAATCAGGTTAATACGATGATCAGGAATGCCTATCAGCTTCGGCTGATATACCAGCTGCATCCTTTCCTGGAACTGGGGGACCTGGAGACTGTGGTATATGAGCTAGTAACCTCACGACTCAATTTCTGTAATGCACATGGGGCTACCCTTGTACCTAGTCTGGAAACTAGGTACAAGGTACCAAAATACGGCAGCCAGGCTAGTTACTGGATGAGCTAGAGATGCCCATATAACTCCTATCTTGAAATCTCTACACTGGCCACCTATTAGTTTCCAGGTACAGTACAAGGTGTTGGTGATGACCTTTAAAGTCCTTCATAGCTTGGGTCCAACCTATTTGCAGTATCGCCTTATTCCTTACAATCCACCCTGTGCACTTAGTTCCTCAGGGAAAAACCTACTATAACCAATAAAGATGAGATTGGCAGCGGTCCACCAGAGGACCTTTTCATCTGCCACTCTCAAACTATGGAATGGCCTGTCGGAAGAGACCCAGAACATTAAAATTGACAGCTTTAAAAAGGCTGTCAAGACGGATCTCTTCCAACAGGCCTTTCCTGAGTAACTCATCTGGTCACCCACTGTTCTGGACTATCTCTCCCAGAATGCCCATCTCCCTATGGGTTGATTGTCTGTTTTAATTAATTTAGATGTTACTTTATTATTGTTTTTTGTGAATTATAAGATGTAGTTAGAGGCAGGGTTTTTTTTTTTTTTTGTATTTCTGCATTTTATTGTATCCTGTTTTATTGCTGTATTTTACTGTTTTATTGTGATATTTTACTGTATTGTAAGCCACCTCGATCCTACAAGAGAGGCAGGGTAAAAATAAAATTTCTATTCTATTCTATCATCATTCCATCTAATCCAGCAGACTGTTTCAGGAAACAATAGATGGTTGGAGGTAAAACACAGCCATTCCAATGAATAGGTATGAAACAAGCATCTGAAGTTTGGTTTTACCTAACCTTATTTATGTTAAGCTTGGTTAATGTCCTGAAGCATGAGTGCTATTATTGCTTGTTGTATTTGGGGGGGGGGGGGGCATGCACAGCCATAAATGCAGACTATGTTTTGTGTATGTTTATGAACAGAGTAGGTTCTTAGCAGGTTGTATCAAACCAGCTGGTATCGTATTTCTCTCCAAAGAACAAAAGCCAGCAGGCAATATTTTAATAGCATTGTCAGACTAGAAAATAAGGACAATTTAAAAAGAAAGGGAATTTGTGTGTTTCTCATAAACCCACCATATTATTTGACAAAGGAGCATCCATCCTGAATTTTCCTTCATCCCTGCTGAATCTCATCTGGTACTCACTGAAGGAACAATAAAAGTACTGATACATTACCATATGAGACAAGTACCCCAGATCATACTAGACATCTGAGAAGTATATTATGGCCCAAATTCAAACATCTCTTTCCGTCCTTTCATATGTTCAGCCTGTCAATGCATGTAAACACTATTAACAAGTTCAAGTATGCCCAAATGTGCTGAAGGCATCATTTCTCACCTGATCTTTGAAGCTAATCAAGGTGAGTCCTTGGTTAGTACTTGAATGGGGAACTATCAAGGAATACCAAGAGCTGTAAGGTTTATTTCAGAGGAAGGCAATGGTAAATCAACTGGGAGAAGTCCTTGCCCAAGAAAACTCTATCACTATAACCCAAGAATCAACTTGAAGGCATGTGCACATGCACACACACTGCAGGGTTTTAAGTAGGGGACCCACTCACAATGGAATCCTCCCTGTGAACACATTTTCAGCCTATTAAAGATTTAGATCTACTGTTGTTTTTTGTTGAGCTTTTGGGCTATGTGGCCATGTTCTAGAAGAGTTCCTTTCTGACGTTTCGCCAGCATCTGTTGCTGGCATCTTCAGAGAAGATCTACTTTAGATCTACTGTTTGGCCTTACTCCTGAATTCCCTCCCAAACATAGATGCCCAGGTTTCTGCAGTACTCAGGTGTGCATTTACACAGTTAAGGTTTAGTGAACCAAGTATGCCCATTCTTTGAGAAGATAGCTAGAATCCTTTATGCATCATGTTGCTATCTAACAATGGTAATTACATACCTGCATAGTGTATTCCACCCTGACCTTTTCATTCCTCACTTACCAGTCAACAGATGCTATGATTGAAGGAAATCTGCTTCCCAATTGGTTAGGAAGTGGCTAACATTCCCACCACCACCCTTTGCATGAGCAATCTCAAACACAACAGGCAGAAAAAAGGATCCCTGTTGCAATCCCTCCTTGCAGTGGCAATTGCTCACACGAGGGGAGGGGTGGTGACCCTGTTAGCTCCTTCCTGATTGATGTGGGAGCAGTCCCCTATTGATCACAGTGGCTGCTGGCTGTTAAGTGGGGATTATTGGTTACCTAGGGCCCCAATCCTCACTGACCAGTAAGTGAGGATTGGGGGCTATGTGGGGATTGTGAATATGAAGCAATTCCAAATGTGTAACTCTCATTTATGCATTTGTTACTATCAATAGGATTCTGGGCAATGGATCTAACCACACTTACATATGTATGTCAGTCATATCATGTTTGGGCTACTGTAATATACTGTACATGGGACTCTTTTGAAAAATGTTTTGATGCTTCAGGCAGTTCAAAATATTGAGGCCAGAGTCCCTTGCTCCAAAATTGTCACTGGTTACCAGTATGTTTCCTAGCACAACTGAAAATACTGGGTACACAGTTTGGAACACAGGCAATTTGAAGTACTATATTTCCCCCCATGATTCTGCCAAAATTAGTATCTTCAGGAAATGTCATTTTGCTCAATTTTGCTTGAATTTTATTATTGCTGGCAGCCTTGGGTTATATTTGTGGCAGAAAAGCAGGATATAATTTTAATAAATAAGTAAATGTCAGAAATAGACCCATTGATCAATAAGATAACATTACCCTGCCAATCATAGTGACCAGTGGAATGTTTTCACCAAGATAGAGGAGATTCTATGCAGATAACATGTTCAAGCAGCTTGACTGATCTTTGGATAGAATCCCTTGAAGGCTCACCAAGCAACTAGGATTGTCAGAGGCCTTTATCCATCATTCATACCACACCCTCTTCCAACTCCATGTTGTAGAAATAATATGTTTGAAGTCAGGAAGTAACAAATGGAATAGAAAATCAAATCTAGAGCCAAGCATACAATTCAGGTTTGCGGCCATGTACCATTGAAAGTGTCAGCCTGTCACAGTTTTATTTCATAGTCGAATAAACAGACTATATCTCAAAACAGAGTTTTGAACTGAACAACTATAGCTGTTACATCAGTTTCAGATATAGGACTCCACTACCAAAAAATCATTCCTCTCATTAAAGAGAAATTGCTGAGGAAAATTGGGCTGCATATCAACAAGATAAAATCTCAATATATGGTAGTTTTAAAATAGAATTAAATTAGAATAAAGAACAAGATGAACTTGGCAGATTAAGTGTTCATTCAGGTGGACAGCCAAATGTAAATATTGCAGAATGGAACTGCAAAGGAAAGTAATTCATTTTAGTAGCTATTTTTGTCCCTTTATGCATGGAGAAGAGCTGGAAGAGAAAGCCACTGTGCAGAGGACTAGGTAGATATAATGCCCACATATATATTGCTTCCAGCACACAGAGGCTGGCCTAGTGTACGGTGAAGAATGGGGCATTGGATAACCTAATCAGACCAGTATCATCTCAGTTTTTGTGTTGGAGTAATCTCTCTCTGGCTTTTCTTTGCTAACGAAGATTCAGGAAGGACTTATCCCACGCTTACTACAAGCGTGTTGATGACTAAAAAGGCCAATCTGAGATAAGCAAGTCCGGTTACAGAAAGCACAGCAGAAAGTCTCCTTGGGTGATGTTTCCAAGTTGTGGTTCTTTCTGCGTTGTTGTTTCTCTTCGAGACACATTCGGCGTGAGTTCTCGAAAGAGGCTGCAGCATAGTGGATAGTGCGTCTCCATGCCTCCTGATGTGAGGCCAGGGCAGACCATTGTTGGTGATCAAATTGGCCAAGCTTGAGATGTTGTTTCAGGGAGTCCTTGTATCTCTTCTTTGGGGCGCCCCTCTTTCGCTGACCCGTGGCAAGTTCACCGTAGAGTACTATTTTGGGGAGGCGGTGGTCCTCCATCCTGGAAACATGCCCTGCCCAGCGCCGCTGCCTTTTCAGTAGCATGGCCTCAATGCTGGTGAGCCCTGCTTGCTCCAGGACAGCAACATTCGTCACATAGTCAGTCCAGTGTATGTTTAGGATTGTGCGTAGACAGCGCTGATGAAAGCATTCAAGGAGTCGTAGATGTTGGCGATAGGTGACCCATGATTCAGACCCATAGAGGAGAATGGACAGTACAATGGCTCTGTACACACTGATTTTGGTGCTTCGCCTCAGGTGTTTGTTACTCCAGACTCTTTTGTGAAGCCTTCCGAATGCACTATATGCCTTTGCTAATCTGTGATCGATCTCTTTGTCAATCTTGGCATCTGAGGAGATGATACTTCCCAGGTAGGTGAACTCCTGTACGGACTTAAGTACAGATTTGCCGATGGTGACATGGGGGTGATAGTGCTCTTCCTGTGGTGCAGGCTGCTAGCGGACTTCCGTTTTCTTCAGGCTGACTTCCAGCCCAAACAGCTTTGCAGCTGTTGCAAAGCAGGATGTTAGGCGCTGCTGAGCTGCTTCTGTATGGGCAACAAGGGCAGCATCGTCAGCGAAAAAGCAGCTCACGTACTAGATAGTTTAGAGTCTTTGTGCGAGCCTTCAGACGGCTTAAGTTAAACAAGCTACCATCAGTACGGTAACGTATATAGATGCCGTCTTTTTCTTCAAGATCTGCTGTAGCCCTTTGGAGCATCATGCTGAAGAAGATTGTAAATAGAGTTGGAGCGAGAACACAACCTTGTTTCACACCATTAGTTATTTAGAAAGGGCTTTGAGAGAGCATCGCCATATCTGACTTGTCCTTGCTGGTCTTCATGTAGCAAGATGATCATTTTGAGGAATTTGGGGGGACATCCTAGTGTTCCAGGATCTGCCACAGTCCTTTTCTACTCAAAGTGTTGAAGGCTTTGGTAAGGTCGACAAATGTTACATAGAGTCCTTTGTTTTGCTCTCTACATTTCTCTTGCAGTTGTCTAAGAGCAAATACCATATCTGTAGTGCTCCTATTAGCTCTGAAGCCGCACTGACTTTCAGGGAGAAGTTCTTCAGCAATAGCAGGAACTAATCTGTTCAGGAGTATCCTTGCAAGGATTTTTCCAGCAATGGAGAGCAGTGTTATACCTCGATAGTTTGAGCAATCAGATTTTGTTCCTTTTTTCTTATACAGGGTGATGATAACTGCATCTCGGAGATCTGATGGCAGTTCACCTTTTTTCCAGCAACTCACAAGGAGCTCATGGAATTTGGCATGGAGTACATGACCTCCGTGTTTCCAAGCTTCAGGTGAGATTCCATCAATCCCGGCTGCCTTGCCATTTTTCATCTGCTGTATGGCCTTAATGGTTACTTCCTAAGTGGCAGCCATGTCCAGTTCATATTTCATTGGTTGTTGTATCATATGTTGAATAGCTGAGCCTTGGACTTCTCGGTTGGCACTGAAGAGATTTTGGAAATGTTCAGCCCATCGATTCAGGATGGAGGCTTTGTCTGTGATTAGTGTTTGACCGTCCGTACTATATAAGGAGCTTTGGACCTGGTAAGTAGGTCCAAACACTGCTTTAAGAGCTTAGTAAAATCCTCTGGAATCTCCCAGATCTGCACAACGTTGTGTCTTCTCTCTAAACTGATCCACCACTTGTTCTGAATGGACTTCTCGGTTGGCACTGAAGAGATTTTGGAAATGTTCAGCCCATCGATTCAGGATGGAGGCTTTGTCTGTGATTAGTGTTTGACCATCCGTACTATATAAGGAGCTTTGGACCTGGTAAGTAGGTCCAAACACTGCTTTAAGAGCTTAGTAGAATCCTCTGGAATCTCCCAGATCTGCACAACGTTGTGTCTTCTCTCTAAACTGATCCACCACTTGTTCTGAATGTCTCTGAGTTTTTGTTGGAGTTTACTGCATGCGAGACGGAAGGCTGCTTTTGTTACATGGCAAGATGGCTGAACGAGGTGTGCTTGATGAGCAGTTCTCTTCTTTGCTAACAGCTCCTGGATCTCTTGATTGTTTTCATCAAACCAATCTTGGTTTTTCTTGCGAGAGAACCCGAGGGATTCTTCCGCAGACTGCAGGATACTGTTTTTGATATGTTGCCAAAGCACTGTAGGAGAAGAATCTAGAGGATGCTCTTCAAGTTTTGATTGCAGATTTGCCTGGAATTTATCTCTCATGGCAGCTTGTTGAAGATTGTTGACTTGGAGTCTCCTCTTTAAGATGCCACACCTCTTAGGTTTGAGCTTAAGACGAAGATTTAGTTTGCATCTTACAAGGCGATGATCTGTTTGACATTCTGCACTGGGCATCACTCGAGTATGACGGACATCGCAAATGTCTCTCTGGCGCAGCAGAACATAGTCAATGAGACACCAGTGTTTGGATCGGGGATGCATCCAGGTTGTCTTCAAACTATCTTTCTGCTGAAAGATAGTGTTTGTAATAGTCAGTTGCTGTTCTGCACAAAATTCTAGCTCAGGACGTCCACTGTCTGCAGAATCTTGCATGGTTCTGATGTTCCAGCATGCAAGCGTCAGTCTGTTTGCACCTTTGGAGGCTGGTGCATGCCTTTCTACCTTTGTTTTTGTTTGACCGCATCAGAAGATGCCCGTTGACATCCAACTGGGTGGATGGAGATGAGCTTTATTTAGGCCACCTTTTCTAGGCCCCTCTCCGTATGGAGCAAGCAGTGCTCTCCTTAAAAGGCTGCTTGGTCATTCAGGATGCTGCCGAACAAGACTGTCATCTCCCGGTCAGTCTCGAGCGACCAATGTCCTGAACCGCCTGCATGCAGGGTTGGGTCTGCGGCTTCCAGTGTTTCTTTCACCTGCCGTTTTGTCCCTCACCTATCGCTACAGGACTTTTGGGGGGGTGGGGAACGGATTGGATGTATCCTTCAAGCCTGTGCAATGGATTTTTCTGGTGACACGCAGCGTGCACAGAACTGGCCTCACCCTTTAAACCAGAGGTTCGTCTGCTGGGCCAAGCAAGCAAGGACGGTGGCAGCAAGATCCTCAGGTCGTAGGTTTGATTAGAGTTTCCTTCTCTTAGATGGTTTACCTTCCAGGGTTAGACGAGCACCATCTGCCCGGGTTTGGGATTGGAGTTTTCCTTCTCCTAGGATGGTTGCCATAAGGCTAAAGAGCCCATCCTACCCTTTGACGCTCTTAGTCTGACCCTTCGGTTGTGACCTGTCTGGCATGGGAGGCCCTACCGGTGGCTATTTGTGCCACTGCCAGCATAGCACACAGCTTCATTAGGGTACGCAAGCCTCTCCCCCACGACAAGGGGGCGTCAATGGAGAGGCTTGCGTACCCTAATGAAGCTGTGTGCTATGCTGTCAGTGGCACAAATTTTGGAGTAATACTGATGAGAGTAACATGGCCCTCTGGTTTAGCACAATATAAAGCAATATTGTGGGCCATCCTTGTATCTTGGATAGGACTCCAGATCAGGAGTATCCTAGGCCTTGAGATTTTGGGGGCAGCCCACACATAGGGGCTCCTAGTGGTCATCAAACAAGCCTTTCCCAATCTTCCCTTTACAGAGAGAGAGAGAGCGCAAATATCCTTAGCTCTGATATGACATTATGGGACTTGTGCAAGAAATGAAATGTTTCCAAGAGCCCTATAACCTAATACCATGATGGTGTACCTAGGACACATGTGCTAGAAGGGGCACATGATGCCATCTCACCTGGCACCCGGCAGGGAGGAGAAGGAACAGGCATGCAAGCGCCTGTTGGTATACTTCCCAGACCTTTCCCGGCCTTCATCTGTCTCTCAGAGAATGTTGGAGGCTGGGAAAAGTGCAGGGAAAGAAGGATCCACAGGTGTGTGCCTATGGCTCTTCCTCCCAGATCTTTCCTGGCCTTCAGTGGTCTCTCAGAGACAATTGGAAGCTGGGAAAAGCATGAGGGAGAAGGAGCCATAGGCACATATCTGTGGCTTCTCCTACTGGACCTTTCCCAGGCTTCAGCTGTCTCTTGGAGACAGCTGGAGGCTGGGAAAAGTGCAAGGAGGGGGGGAGGAGCCACAGGCTTGCATCCATCACTCCTCTTCCGGAACCTTTCCCAGCCTCCAGCTGTCTCTTCGGACTTCTCTCCCTGCACCTTTTCTTCGGAGACAGCTGGAGGCCAGAAAAGGTGCAGGGAGAGAAGTCCTATCTCAGAGGTCTAACTTCCAGAGGGCAGAAGTGGGTAACACCCAGTGCCAGAAAAAATCTTAGTTGGGGCATGCAGTCCCAAAAAGGTTCACCATCACTGGCCTAATATATTACTGGTGTGGTATAGCTGCAGCTCCTCCACAGCTGGATTCCATGTTTCAATGGAAATGTTTGGTTAACAGAAGCACATGATCTCCTTCTGTTAATCAGACATTGGCCAGAAACAGATGGGCAATAAGAGGCGCCATTGCGGCACAGGAGTGCGCAGTATTCATATGCTTCTGAACTCTACTACGTAATGGTGCAGGCACCATTATGTAATGCCGTTTAGACAGTGTGCATAATTGTGCTAGATGCAGCTGCGCAGTTGCGGCAGTTGGAAGGCGCCCAATGGCGCCTTTTCCCTCAATCGTGTCACAACTGCATTGCAAAAAAGGATCAGGGAAACCCCGCTCCTTTTTTGCTGCACAGCATCACCACAGGGTCTACCTGCTGCGGTGAAGTTGCACTGCAAAAAAGGTGGCACCAGACTGCCCCTTTTAGGTGGTCTGTACCACCCCAACGTCAGTGTGGTCCATGTGAGAAATTGTCTTGTAAGATAATAATAATAAATAATAATAAAATCTTTATTTATATACCGCCCTTCCAATGATCAGGGCGGTGTACAACATATTCACAAGTTAAAAACAATCCAACAACATTAAAACAATATCAACCCAGTACAGCTATACAATGGCAATGCTCCAAGCCGGCTCATAGTGAGGGAAAAGATGACAAGATGACAAGATGACAAGGGGGGGGGGGGAGAGCACAATCAGATACCTTGGCCTATCCCATAATATAGAGTCCATTACAAAGCACCAGTCGTATGACCCACTCATAATATATCAACAATTAGGTTGAAAAAAATTATTAAGGGTAAAGCGTTACAATGAGATAAGATATCAGTATGCAAAGGAGTCTTGTAACACCTTTTAGATTAACTGAAAGGAAGAAGAAGCATAAGCTTTCATAGATTTGGGGCCCACTTACACTGTCATCCTTAACATGGAATATTATGCTCTAGAGCTGCCCCAGGTTGATGTGATGCTGGCCAAATGTATCCAGATGGGCTGCAGGGCAACACTAGATTGCCCTATTTGGCCCACTCCCCTCAGTGCTGCCTTTGCCACTTTGGCTTCACTAGCCAAGCAGCTCCCTGTGAAAGCTTAGCTGTCACTTCTGTTGAAGTTAGAAAGTGATGCCTGTGTGATCAAGGGTAGAATGCCCCCTCCTTGTTCTTTCACATGATGAGGTACCCTGTGCCTCAGCAGAAATAATGGTGATAATCAGGTCTCATAGGGAGCTATTTGGCGAGAAAGGCTGCAGTGGCAGTGACAATGGCATTGAGAAAAGGGGGCTTCCTTCACAAACCCTGCAATTATTAATACTTGTAAGGATGAAATAGGGATTTACATCTAACTGGGGAAAATTTGTATTAAAATGCATTTCTTCAGGACAAACAAGTAAGGGAAAATAATATATCAGTGAAATATGTGTACAAAATGGATCTTAGGGAAAGCTTTTGACTAAAACAGATGTGAACCTTTGTGTTTCTTCTCACAGAACAGTAAAGCACCTTTTGATGTCTATGTCCACTCAGATATGGTATTGAAACTTGAGTTATTTTTCTGCCTTTCTCAAGTAACACATTGGTCTTTCTCCTCCAGTCCATAAGAAATTGAATAAAAACCCTAGTTACATCCATCTTGATTTCAAAGTGGGGCAGGCAGCCTTGTAGACTTTGTGCTCTCATAGAGACAGAGAAATGACTTCACATCTCTTGAAAATGATAACCTGAGATGCCTCATGGATCACTTTGGGGAAAGTGTAATGACAGTGAAAATGCCAGCATGTTCATGTCAATCAGACAAAACACTGTGCCTTACATTGATTTGTTCTCATTTTTTTTTATTGGCTTGCTTCCTTTTCTTTTAATTCTGTACTCAGATTCCAAGAAGCAGTGGCTAAATGTACTTCAAGGGGAGGGGGCATCAATAAGAAATTAGAAATTAGAAATTAGAATTCATTAGAAATTAAATAAGCAATAAGCAAATGTTTTCTTGTGCCAGTTAATTATTTTCTCATTACATGCAATGCTACCATGCCCTCCTTAATCAGACCAGAGCATTTACGGAGAAGCATACTGCCATTAAGATGGAGAGTAAAAACTAGGAATGCATAACTTATTATTTATTTCATTCTTGGAAGTCAGCAGAAAAGCCTTTTTGCTGGGCAAGACTATGAAAGCTTTTGTGCATTTCTCCCATGATTTTCACATGTTGAGACTTTTATGCAAAAATTTCACCAAGGATTTTTGTTTTGTTTTGGGGCAAAATACAATGTCCTATGCAAACTAACCAACCAACTATTTTTCTGCAAAACGAAGAAAAATCTGGACAAGGTACAATTCTTTTACAAAAATAAAATAAACAGCCTATGTTGTTTGTTCTTGGATTGAGCTTTGTGCTGGTTGAACAATCTTGTGGAGGTCATCATTTACTAATAATAATAATAATAATAATAATAATAATTACAAAATGTCACAATATATTGACCCACCATTTCTCATGGCAGATGTGTAAATAAGTTTCATATCCCAACTGGAAACAATAAAGTAAAATTGATATTTTATAATTTTATAATTTTTTCTGGAGATCTCTCAGCAATCCTGTCTGCTATAAACAGACTACAGAGGGTGGCTAATTTAGAAAGGTATGGTCAAATTAGGACCTTTATGAAATATCTATTTTTTTAAAAAATGCAAAGTCTACTTTGCTTTCTAAAAATATTTCTAATCTTTTCACTTTCACTGTGCACCCCAGCATCCAAGCTCCATTTAGAAATGAATATTGTTCAATACATATGTAAGAGGAGATTAGGCCTTCCATGCTGTTTGCAAGGAGCATACTTCTGTGTAATAAGATTGCGAGAAACATTTGGCACCATTAAAGCACGTTGCTACCCTTCAAATCCTGCCATTTTTGTTCAAGTCACACAATTTTAACAAGATCTTAATGCTCCCCTACTCCATTATGACAATAAATCATAAGGAAAGAGCATGTTTCTCTTCAATGATGCATGGACTGGGGAGAGAACTGGAGAAAATGTGAATAGAATCAATGTGTAATGAAGCCCATTAAACTGAACTTCATTTACAAAGTGATTTTTCTTTTTAGAATCTTTAACATCACAAAATACAAAGAAGCTTAAGTCTGGCTACTAACAGTAGCATCAGATCTTTTATTGTTATGTTTCTTCAGGCTGACCCCAACCTTATTCTGATCATCTCATTGGGTTTTCTTGGCAAGAGACAATCAGAGGAATTTTGCTACTGCTTTCCTTTAAGGCAGAGAGAGTGTGACTTGGCCAAAGTCATCTATTGAGGTTTCTTTGGCGAGCAGAGATTTTAACCTTGGTCTTCCAGAGTCCTAATCGAAACTCAGACTACTACACTACACCAGCTCCAACCTAGCAGTGAGTTTATATTCTGGGGGAAAAATCGTGAATGGATCGTCAACTTTGAGAGAGCACTGACTGTCTTTATCAAGGAAATATCCAACTAGGTTTGATATTAAATTAGTCCTTGTTCTTAATGTGCAAATTTAGACAAAATACTAATAGTACGGGGGAGGGACAGAGTCTTATATTTATTTAGATTGAGGGAGATTTTAATCCTTCTTTCCACACTGCAGCCCTGGAGGAAATCCCATCCCTGAAGGCATTATTTGCATAGGAAGGAAATCCCTTACCTTTAAAGCCCTACATGGCTTGGGTCCATCCTATCTCAGGGACCGCCTCTCCCTGTATGACCCCCCCCCCCGCACACTTCGGTCCTCTGGGAGGAACCTTCTTCAGCCTATGAACACCAGACTGGCACAGACCTCCCAGAGGGCCTTTTCAGCTATCACCCCCAAGCTCTGGAATGACCTGCCGGATGAGATACATCTTATTACATCCATTGATGGCTTCAAAAAGCCTTAAAGACGCACCTCTTCCAACAAGCCTTACCAGACAACACTTAATCTTTCCCGGCTCCAAACCTAATATCTAGAATTCTTTCCAGCTCTCTCACCCATCACCTATTTTACCCATACAGCTCTAGGAAGTTTTGTTTTTATGATATTGTTCTGCAGTCTTATATTATGTTTTTTATTTTTTTATTTTTACCTAATTTAATCTTATTTTAAGGGGTGGGAGTTGGGATGGATTGTTTGATTTTTAATTCTGTGTTGTTTTAATCTTGCTGTACCCCGCCCCGATTGTTTGCTCAGAGGGCCGGGCTATAAATACTACTACTACTACTACTACTACTAATTATTATTATTATTATTATTACACGTGTTGGGGTGGGAGGCTAAATACCATCAAATGCAATTAAGCGGCAGTGATGTTGTAAAATCAGTGTTATATGTTCTAAGAAGCCTGCATTGTTAATAAACTGACAGCCATCTGGTTAATTCTTAGAACAAGGATCATTTCTATGCATGCTTCAAAAAACAGTCCTACAAAGAATTCTAAACTTGAAAGTAACTTCAAAGGTCATCTATCTGATGTAGGAAATCCACAGCTTAAAGCATTACTGCCTGATGCCCACACAACTTCTTTAGAAAAACCATAAGTGAAGGAGAGGCAACCAGCATCACCTGATGCAGCCTTTCAGCTGTTAGACAGTTCTTACCATTAGAAACTTCTGAACATTTTGATTTAAAATAAACCTTGCAATTTTAATCCATTGGTTCAAGTTCTACCTGCTGTCTCTATCTTTCACATGAGTCAGCACTTCACAAAGCTTGGCTGGTCTGCACAAACTGACAGGGCTTCCTCTTTAGTAGAACGTTGACTATGAAATTCCCTCTTTTTTTAAAAAAAAAAATAAAATCATCTCTATTTAAGTTTCCAAATACATAAACCGACCAATACATCATCCAAATAAATGTCACTTGTCAAAATAAGTTTGAATCTTGACTAATCATTTGACACCCTCTTGAGTCTTCCTTTTCTGTCTTCCTTTCGAGCCCATTAAAGTGTCTTTCATCTTGAAACCTCACTCCGAGATATGATGTCTAGATACTGAATTTTTCTTTTACAATTTAAGTAAAAGAAGAAGAAAAAAGCTGCAATTTTTTCCATTCATTTTTACATTAAAAAAAGTTTAACTACTTCTCTTACTATTTTGTAGTATTAGCAACAACTGAAAAAATGTATATTTATACAGATGTCCACATCAGTTTTCTTGTATGGACCTCTCTCTATCATTTTTAATACACATAGTGAGTAGTTCAATCATCCTTTGTTGACCTGGAATTCATATAAGGAAGCAAAAAGAAATTTAATATTCAAGTATCCAGTTTATAACATAATATTACATAATATTCTTAAAAGTTCTTATATTTCATTCTCCCAAATCCATTGGAGACAGTAACAAAAAAAGAAAAAAAGGACTTTAATTAGTCCTCCACTAGTGACCAATTTAATTCCCATTCTTTTTCCCACCTTATCAAAACTTTCTTCCACTCCTCCTTTCTTTTGTCTTTATCATGATTTTGGACTATACATGATAGTCTATCCAACTCCCTGTACTCATTCACTTTCAACATCCAGTTTTCCCAAGTTGGTATCTTATCAGTTTTCCATAATTTAACTATTTCTATTCTAGCTGCTGTGACAAAGTAAAGTAAAATTCTCCATTTTTTTTTTCCTCTTTTGAATTTAGTACCGAAGTTATATTCAAAAGATACAACTTTGGGTTCATTGGAAATTTAATTTCAAATATCTGTTGAATAGTTTCATGGATCATCTTCCAAAATTTTTGAATCTCCTTTCATCCCCCCACCACATATGGTAAAGGGTGCCCTGTTTGTTTTTACACTTCCAACAATTTCCATCCGATACTTTATACATTTTTTTTTCATTTTCCAGGGGTAAGATACCACCTATTCATAATTTTCATATGATTTTCCTTCAAACTTTGACCCATTGTAAATTTGTCAGTCCTTTTCCACGCTTGTTGCCATTCCTCCATATTAATAATACAACTAATATCTCTTGCCCAACGTATCATATAATCTTTTATGGTAATTTGTTATAAATTTCTTCTAAGTAACAGATTATAAAATTTCACAATCTTTTTTCTATCTGGCGCCAAAACAAATTGTCAAGTTCATTGAAGATCAGTTCTATCCTTGTGGATTTTACTGTCAACCCTATATCTTTGGTTGATCTTATAATAGTTGAACCACTGAATGTCATATTCCTCTTTTTGAAGTGTTTCTCTTGTTTTTAGAGTCATTACTCCTGCCCTATTTTTTTGAAGTATTATTTTGTAAATAAGCCATCTGTTTTGTGGGAGCCATGTCCCAAAAAAAGTCTCCTGCGGAGACGACCAGAGTGGGGCTTAAAGCAGAAAATTCTTTTTATTTTTTTTCCCATGTTATTGAAAGCGATTTTCTAATTGGGTGGTTATTAAAATCACAATTTGCCCCTACGTTTCCATAACATATAGAGCCATGCCAGCCGAACCTTAATTGAACATTCTCCAAATGAAGGGTAAATGTATCTTCCAGCTTGATCCAGTTTTGTAACCACATTAAACTGCATACCCTTCAGAGTCAGCCCTTCACAAAGCTTGGCTGGTCTGCACAAACTGACAGGGCTTCCTCTTTAGTAGAACCTTGACTATGAAATTCCCTCCTAAGGCAGTTTAGGCAGGCTCTCTCTCTCCCAACGGGCAGCTAAAATTGTTTTGTTCTGCATAACCTTTGGTTCTTGAAACTGCTCCAACTGTTTCAGCTGTATGCTTTTAAATTATTTTTAAGGAAAAATCTTAGTTTGCTTTTACAAGTTTCTATCTATATTGATTTGATTTTTTTAAAATCCATTATGCATTGTCTTGGCCTTGTGGGCTGAGAGGCGATATGCATTGAATGAATAATGAATGAATGAATAATATTTGAAGATGGATACTCAATCCTCTTAAGGTTAAATACTCAGCTCTCTCAACTGTTTCTCATAGGATTTGATTTCCAGATGTTTCACCATCTGGGGCTGCTGCCATACTGCAGTATTAATGCAGTTTGACGTGGCTTTATCTGTGCTGAGTCTTGATTTTGGTGTTTGTCTAGCAGTCCTGAAAAACACCAAAATCAAGACTCAGAACATGCAAATGAACCTCCTTCAGGGTCAGAGGGTTTCCCAGCTGATAATGGATCACTAATTAAATACACAAATCCTCTTTGCATATCCTCCCACCGTAAGGCCAAACTACGATTGCCAAGATTCCACATGGTGTGGCTGTAGCATTTAAAATGGAATCATAAAGCCTTATCACATTAGACAAATCCTGCTCAGAAACAGGATTTTAGGGAAAAAAAACCCACAAATGTGGGATGATTTTCAGATATATTTCTCCCAAACAGAAATAATGTGAAAATAAAACAAACAGAAAATAGGAAAAAATGACACCTTTTTACTTTTAGGAACTTCCTTGTTCTGTTCATCCATGAATCAGAGCTCTTCGTAGATACTAACATATGTGCATCAGGTGTCCAATGCCTTCCATTTTAGGATGGAAGTTAATTTGCTCTGGGTTTTCTTATACACTTTAGAGGAGAATTCACTGTTTCTCTTGGGAATGAATGAAGAAAACATTAGCTTTGTCCATCCAGGTTTACATCTCTCTCTGTTTCTGAGGCTCAGTGCAACATTTGAAATGGCTCTGTACATAGTACTGACATGATCAATTCATAATACTGAGGACATATGAAGCTATGTGGTTTTTAAAATTTTTTTACTTTTCTGGATGTTTGCTCGGTTGCTGCTTTTTCATGCTGCTGTTTGCATTCACTCAGTATTTGTGCTTCCCATCAGATACTCATATTTGTTTTGCATTCTGTCCAAAATATGATCAAAAGGATGCATGACAAGTGGGCAAAATGAACTATACTGTTCCTGCTGCTCTTTCACCTACAATATCCTTTCCAGGTCTCACTGTAATTTATTTTTCTTTGCATTTATCAGTATTACTCAGATATAGTGTTTATGCTCTTTCCTTATATCTGATTGACTCAGGATATCAAATAATAAGCTCTAGCTCTTGTTATCAACTTCGTTACATGCTGAGTACTCTGCTCTGCTCTGCTCCAGGACATCCCCACCCCAAACAAATCTTGCCAAAATAAATCCATGATAGGTTTGCCTTAGGGTTTCCATAAAATGAAAATAACTTGGAGGCAAACAGCAGCAGCAATGACAATATCACTAATACCAACATCTTTGTTCTTGTTGCATGCCTTCAAGTAATTTTTTGGAGATAATTGTCCAGACATGGTTTGCCATTGTTTTCCTCTGAGACTGAGGGAATGTGACTTGTCCAAGGTCTCTCAGTAGGCTTCTATGGCCAAGAGGGGATTAGAACTCTGGTCTCCAGCATCCTAACCCAACAGTTAAATCACTAGAGCATCCTGGTTCTCTTACTGGCATGTAATTCCATTTTTTAAAAAAAAAGAGCGGGGGGGGGGGGGGGGGGAAACAAGAATCTAACACTGGTAGTTTCATCAGGAAGGAAATATATATTCCTCAGAGCCTTTCTTGAGGCTATTTCAAAAATGACCTCTGACAGTATTGCATAGTCCATTATCCATATTTACAACCAACAGCACACAGTACCATATCTGCATTAGAAATGATGTTACGAGAATATTTAAATGTGGCCATACCATCTTGCCTACCACCAGCACATAAATTTCCTTATCTGGGCTCAAATGAAATTCATTGGGGCAGATTTTTCATGGAATTTTAGCTTTCCTTTCAGCTTATGATACAGAGGAAGAAAATTTTCTGCATGACGTTTCATATATCCAGCTTTCACAGCTTGTGTGCCAGTGCAAATTAAAATTAGCTTTACTAAAATGGATTTAGGATGCATCTCCCCCAAACGCCAGTGCCCAGAGAATTGTTTGGTTTCACATGTATCATCCATCTGCAAAAGTGACCTGCTAAGACCAAAGACACCCAACAGAGCTTTGCAGCCAAGGTATAATTTGTGCTGCAGTGCCAATTTGTAAAAGTGTATGCTCTCACACCAGTAGTTCTGAAAGTTTTTATGTTTTTATTCCTATTATTTGTTCTTATTTAAAAACTGGATTATGTCAAATTATTGTCCAAATGTTTAGGAGCATCCACCATAAGACTGTGGACATCATGAGGATCCTTCCCTCCACTGTATTATTTACCTCTCCTGCTGGGAAGGAGAGGTCAACACATGTAACAACCCTCATTGCAAATAATGCCAGGAAGAGACAAGGATACTCATGAATGCTGTAGTTTCATTGCAGCTGCTTCTAGTGACAAAGAACCCAGTACAGCAGCCTTTGCTAAAATGATGTGTCCCATATGTATTGGATTGTTATTGTTGTTGTTGTTGTTGTTGTTGTGTGCCTTCAATTTGTTTATGACTTAAGGAGATCCTAAGATGAATTTATCATGGGGTATCAAGACTTATTAAGAGGAGGTTTGCCATTACCTGTCAGAATCCATATGCATAGTTCTGTCATGTTGGCATGATGATATGATGATATTAGGGGATGAAGATATTAGGGCATGGTGATATGGTGACTTGATGGTGCATAATATGTTGGCTATTGAGAAGGGGATATCAATTATGTTAAATACAAGCCTGGGAAACAAACCGGGGTGGGGGTGGGGGATGGCCAGCGGCAGAAAGGAGTTGTAGCTTTATGACCCCAATTGTCTTGCCAGGGACCTGAGCTGTGAAACAGGGATGAACTTCTTCCTAAAGGGAGATGAAATGACAACACATGAGGGAAAGCATGAAGGGAAGCAATTGGGGTTGGAAAATGGGGCTGGAAGATAGTAATGTATTTGCTATGGTTAGAGAGGAAACTTTTTCAGTGCTGACACTGAACTCAGGATGGGGAACTTTCTGTCTTGATATCCAGAATAAATCTCTAGTTTCTACTATGTTATGATGCTGTCTTGGTTATTTGGGACTGGGTCCTCCAATCCTGAAATTACCCTCCCCTGAGGCTGAGAGCATATGACTTGCCTGAGATCACCACTTAGTTTTTATGACCAAGTGGGAATTTGAATCCTAGTACAGTGGTCCCCCGGGTTACGAAGGTAATCCGTTCCGGATTACCTTTCGTAACCCGGAAATGACTGTATCCCGGGGGACTGCTTTAGCGGACGGACCGCGCAGCCGATTTAAAGGGGCCGCGCGGTTTTTCTGTTTCGTTCCCTGGGGGATCCTTCGGATCCCGGGGGAATTTTTGCGGTCCCGCCGGTTTTGGATCCCGGGGATTTCGTTCCCCGGGGGATTCGTAACCCGGGGGACCACTGTATCCAGAATCATAGTCCAGCACACAAACCACTATGCCATGCTGACTCACAATGCCATGTATTGGATTACAGTCTCCATAATGCATGGCTATTAGCCATGTAGGCTGGGAATGACAAAGATGAACATATGACCATAATAAACATAAGGACCTGAATCCAGATATAGGCTGATGGAAGCTTAATTCTATTTGTTGACTAAGCCAAAGTCAGTGGGCTTTGTTTCCCTCAGGGCCAAGCTATCAGAGGCAGCTGTCAGATGGAAGGCAAGAGCTGAATCAGGAGATCAAGGAGACAACTGAAGACACAATAAAGAGGAATACGAAGAGTATTGGTGAAGTGCAGAGGAGTTGGGAAAAGAGTGTCTATATGGAAGGAGAAGGTGGAGTGGTGAAGGTTAACAGAAGACTCTATTGTAAACAAAGAGCATTTGGTGACCAAAGACAATGGCAGAAACCTTGAAGAGGGAGGAAAGTATCAAACGTTAGTGACAGCATTTAATTAAAATAACATAAAATAAAAAGTCAAAACACATACAGGAAGAAGTGGGGAGATGGCCAAAGTAAAGTAAAATTAAACTAGAGGCTGTGGATAGAATCAACATGACTGTTAACAGAAGCAGCAAGATTAGTGAATGCAATCTTTGAATATGACATTGAAATAGGCTTTCCATCACAAAACAGAAGTTTTCATTAAACAAACAAACAAAGAAACAAACAAACAAAAAGCTTGGTTTTCACATGCCAGCTTTGCCTGAAGAAAGAATGCATCAATCTGTTTGCCTTATCAGGACAACCATAAACTGAGTGAGTAAATAGCACAGTCTCTCAGTCTCAGTCTCTCTCCCCTCCTTCACAATCTGGCATTCAGTTTAATTCTGTGTGTGTGAGTCTTTGTGTAGTTGATGGAATCCACTGAGTGTTACAAGGCTTCTTGCAAACATTTGTGTGTATTTTCCAATTTAAGCAAAGAGCACCAATCTTTGCAACATTAATATGCTCTCCATGCTGACTAAAAGTTTTGAAAAAAAAAACATACAGAGATGGAATTGTCTGGGGTCTTGATTCACAGCTCCTATTGCATCCTATTTCAGCATTCCATCAGTGCTCCTTTGGGTTCCAATATGGATGGTGAATAAGCAATTTCACACATCTCACATCCCTAAATGATTTTTATATGATTTTCTAAAAATCGATTGGATGTACTACAGAACCTACTTCTGTGCAAAACTGCAGACTTGTCTTTTTGGTTTGTAAAAATTAAACAGAATTTGATTGATTCACATATCTCTGTAAACACAAATGTATCCTTAAATAATGTGCTAGGCCCCAATGACCTTATATTTTAGTGGAAATTAAGCTGTTTTGGAAGTACTTTCTCACTAAGGCCAAGCAGTCTGAGCATGAGAGGTATACAATGAAATCAGATGGAAGATCTCAATTTCCTATTTCCTGTGGATATTATTTAACATTTTTCCCTCATGACTGGAAACAGATACAAAAAAGGAATCAAGTAAGCTGATTCAAAGTGGCTGTACAGGTGGTAAATACTGCAGAAAAAATCTGAACATCTGTGAAGGAATCAGCAGAAATAAACTAATCCACAAGTGACAATGGTTCCCAGAAATAGGATATTCTTTGGAAGAAATCAATAAGCTTAGTAATGAAATATGATATTAGTCTCTCTATCTCTTACACACACACACACACAGAGAGAGAGAGAGAGAGAGCATATCTACACTTATGTACTTTACTTCTGAAATGAGATTGCCTATACAATGTTATTACAGCTTTTGAACATTTGGATTACCCAGCACTTTGTATTTGGCAAACTTAGATGGTGCTTGCCAATGGAACTGAAGCCAAAAGGAGGGTTACTGAGAAACAGGAACTGATGTTCTTTGAGGGGGATCCCAGAGTCTGCAATCTTTGGGGAAAAGTTAGAGGGGAATGGTCCAAGGAGGAGATATCACCAACAGTGATGACAACCTTAACATGTCTGGAGAGCACTGAACATTCTCATTATCTACAACCACTCTCTTTTGAGTGAAAATGGTAAATATTGGAGATGTGGATGGACTTGATATCCTGGAAGTGTCAGGGAATGTGAACCATTATGGTGTATCTCACCAGGAGAGTGACTAGCATTCACGAGCAGAAAGTGAACAATTTTGAGTCCTGTCCCATCTACACACCCAGGGTCTAGCAGGGAAATAAAGTAGGTTTTAATCTTCTTTGATGAAAGTATATGAAGTAGATTTGTTTACAAAACATGAAAGCTTTCATAACAGGAAGGGAGTATGGCTGGTACTGAATGTAATGTTGTGGGATCCACTTTCAATATTTCAGAATACTGTAATATACTACTCTTAGAGAATACTGTAAGAGTAGAAAATGAGAAAGGGTAGGGGATCATTTTCTGGTCATTACCTGATCAATTTCTGTTGCCTGTATAAACAGAACAAGAAGCAAAGCAGACCTCTTCATTTCCATTTCCTCCTCCCCAAACCTGGACATCGTTTCTAAGTATGAAAAAAGGTAAAATAAAAAGATAAAGCTTCATTCAAACTTTTGAACAGAAGGGAAGAGGGGTGGACACATTTGCCTCTTTCTGTCCTTTGACTTCATATGAAGCTTCTAAATTTTCTAATTTGGGAGGAGGGGGACAGAAATGTGCCTCATGCTGTTCATGCAACTTATCTCATCCATTTCTTATCTTCTTCCAATTGTTTTTAAAAAGGGAGGGGGGAGATATCCAAAGCAGAAATCTTTTTTGCCAGATTCTCAACAATGATTTCTTAATATAGTTATCTTTGAAAACCTCTATTCACATTGATTTTGCCATACCAAATATTTACTGTGTAAATTTACAGCGCTATATAAATAAAGGATAATAATAATAATAGTAATAATAATAATAATAATAATAATAATAAATAATATAGGTGTGCTATCCAAATCTTAGGTTGAACTCTGCTCATTTCAATACACTTTTATTTTCTAGAGATATCCAGTCAGCAATCCATGTCAGTCAACTGTTTATAGTTATATAATTGTAGACCCAGTAGTCTGCGTCCTGCTTTCTTCTTTACTTGTGTATGTAACTGACATCTTACTCTTCCCCCCCCAAACCATATAAAATCCAGTTTTGTTTGTTTGTTTGTTTGTTTTGCCAGAACTTAAATGGTTTCTCATTCATTGTTATTGGTACATTCTGGAATAGAAATCATTTTGGGCAGAATACTCATTTTTATAACCAATAGTCTTCCTAACATAGATAGTTGCAATTTGGATATTTTTTCCATATCTATTTAATTCTTTTCTACGTTCCTTTGTAATTATGGTTGAATAAATCTATATTTGTTTTTGTTATTCAAGTTCCCAATTATTTCACTTTCTTTTCTATCTTGAACTCAGATTTTTGTGTAAATTCTTTTTCTTCTTCTTTTGTCTTTTAGTGAAAATCACTGTTTTTCTTTAAGTTTTATTGAAGTTTAAAATCGTGTATACATACACATACAACACATATACATAAACCTACACAAAACAAATAAAACAAAACAAACAAAAAAACTGCTCACCTAAGCATACGCTTCCTTAAAGAGTTCAGCATTCTTTTTTAAGACCAACAAAAGTGAAGAGATTAAAATGAATATAATTTGGGACACAAGTAAAGCTTTTGTTAGAGGTTTATTAATACAGAGAATGGCAGAAATAAAGAAGGAAAAAAATATTAAAGAGATAAAATTAAGGAATGAACTAAAGAGAAAGGAAGAAGAATTAAAGACAGCGAAAGATAAAAAGAAAATAACGAATGAAATTAAGATATTACAAATGCAAATGCAAAAGCACATTACAGAAGAAATAGCTCTTAACCTTTAAAAAATTAAGCAAAATCAGTTTGAGAATGCAAATAAAATAAGTCAATGGATGGCAAATAGGTTAAGAAAGGAAAAAGATAAAAGGTCAATCACAAAGATTATTAATAATGGAAATGTATTGATGACTCAGGAAAAAATTAAAAAGGCTTTCATAAATTATTATAAAGATCTATTCAAAAAACAGGGTGAAGGAATACAATGGAATAACCAAATGGAGAAACTGATAAAAAGTGAAAATGTGATAAAAATAACAAAATCGCAAAAAGAATTGTTAAACGCAGAAATCACAACTGATGAGATTTAAAAAATGATTGGTAAACTTAAAAATGGGAAATCTCCAGGTTTGGATGGCCTCACAGCAAAGTACTATGAAATTTTTGAGGAAGAGTTATTGGAGCCGCTAAAAAAAAATGTTGAATGCAATTGTGAGGGAAGGCTCTTGGGGGAAAGCAGTAATATCACTAATCCCGAAAGAGGGAAAGGACGAGCAGCAAGTATGCAATTACAGGCTAATCTCATTACTGAATAATTATTATAAAATTTATACAATGATCTTAGCAGAAAGAATGAAAAAAAATTGTCTGAAGAGGATCAAAATGGATTTCTACCAGGTAGGCAGATAAAGAAAAATATAAGAACTTTAATAAATGCATTAGATTACTATAATACACATAATGAAAAGAAAGCAGCTTTTTTTTTTTTAGACGCTGAAAAAACTTTCGATAATTTAAATAGGAATTTTATGTTAAAACTTTTGGAACAAATAGAGATTGTAAAGTTCTTTTTAAATAGTGTACAAAAAATATACAATAATCAGTCTGCCTGCCTTAAGATTAACGGTGAATATACGAATGAATTTTGGATACATAAAGGAACAAGGCAGGGATGTCCCTTGTCACCTTTATTGTTTATATTGGTTTTAGAATAGAATTTAGAACTCAAAAGGAGGAAGACTTGTTGAAACAAAAGTAAGGATGTCAGATTGGAAATAAGATAAAATATTTAGGGATTTGGCTGACCAAAAATAACACCAGTTTATTTGAGAATAATTACAAAATAATTTGGAAGAAGATCAAAGAGGAGCTGTACAGATGGAATAAATTAAATGTATCTATTTTAGGTAGAATTGCAGCGATAAAAATGGGAATCCTTCTGAAGATATTGTTTCTTTTGGTAAACCTACCTATCGAAATTAAACAAAAGACAATAAATGAATGGAATAAGGATTTACAGAAATTTGTCTGGAAAGGAGGTAAGGCTAGGATTAAATGAAATAATTTGAAAGAAAATAAAGAAAAAGGAGGATGTGCATTACCTGACCTTAATGTATACAGGTTGGCCTGTAACATGCTATGGATACAAGACTGGTTTAAATTGAAGATCAACAAATACTTAAGTTGGAGGGAGCAGGGTTACGTTTTGGTTGGCATGCCTATGTGTGGTATAATAAAGCGATAATAAACAAAGATTTTTATAATAATCCAATAAGATGTGCATTAATGAAAACTTGGATTACGATCAAAAATAAATTCTATACGAGAATACCACTCTGGGTGTCACCACAAGAGGCTTTTTTTAGCAGATGGGAAAATAAAATAAAATGGCTAACTTACAAAGATCTAATTACAATTAATGAAAAAAAACGAAACCATTTTGAAGACTAGAGAAATGTTAATAGATGAAAAGATGGAATTAAACTGGTTTAATAACCTACAAATAAAATACAGATTTAATTTAGATGAGAAATCTGAGGATATAGAAATGAACCAAACGGAGTTGGATGAAGTAATAATGAAACCAGATGTTAAGAAGATATCAAAACATTATAAATTACTTATAAATAGAGAATTAGAGAAAGAACCAATAAAACAATATATGATCGAGTGGGCAAAAGATTTTGGACACCCAATTCAACTGGAAATGTGGGGAAAAGCATGGGAAAAAACAAATAAATTCACCAAATTGCAAGCGCTAAAAGAAAATTTTATTAAAATAAGCAACAGATGGTACCATACTCTGGTGAAGCTAAAAAAAAAATGTTTAAATTGAAAAATGATTTATGTTGGAGATGTAAAAAAGAAAGAGGCACATCGATACATATGTGGTGGAAGTGTGAGACGGTGAATATTTTTTGGGACAAAATACACAAGTTAGTACAAGAGATACTGAATATAAGATTTAAAAAGAAACCAGAGTTATATCTATTGAATATGATATAAATATTAAAACCAGAAGATGAAAATAAACGGTGGCGGATAATATTATATCTAATTACCACAGCATGAATAATTATAGCAAAGAATTGGAAATCTGAGATGAATCTAAATGTTGAAGAGTGGCTTTTGAAAATTAATGAAGCCCGAAAAATGGTTAGACTGTCATATTTGTTAGACGCTAAAAAAAATAGATAGGATAGATGAAGAATGGATACCAATTGTAACATACTGGGGAAAGAAATGGAGTTTGGAGAAAGAATTATTAATATAATATTCCTGAAAACTGGCAAGAACAAAGTGTACTATATATCAAAATGTTATAGAGATGTAACGTTAAATATGATCTCTTTTTCAGGAAGATATGAATAAATTCAGAAATACCAAAGTTATAGTTTGGAAAGAAATAATAGGGAGAATATTTAAAATATACATTCCATCGTTTATATAAATTAGAAGGAATCAAAAGGTTTGGTGGTAAGATAGAGTTTTCTTTCTTTCTTTCTTTCTTTCTTTTTCTTTTCCCCTCTTTCTTTTTTTGCTTTTTTCTCAAAATGTTTGAAAAATAGGGGAAAAATTATTTATATGGAATGTAAATCAAAATAGCAGGAAACGAAAATATTAATTGAGTAACATAAAGGAATTGAAAAGAAGGAAGCGAGAAGGAGAAAAAGAAACTATAGGAAATGTTAGATGGTAGAAAACAATAGATGGCTACATCATAATGTAATAAGTAATAATGTGTGTTGTGATTTTATGTAATGCAATGTATAAACGATTAACTTTCTTTTGTTATTATACCTATGAAAAATGTAATAAAGATATTTTTTAGAAAGAGAGAGTTCAGCATTCTGCAATATAATAACCAATCTTTGTCATTAATACATTAATTATCTTATAAAATTTTCTGTTTGCCGTTTAAATTCTTGTTATCATATATTACCCTATCTTGTTTTATTTTCCATAGAGAGTTACCTTGTCTTAGATACAAAATGAATTCTATCTTGTTTCTTCTTCTTCTCTTTTTTTCATATAAATTAACATTTAAACCTGTCTAATTTCTTTTCAATCTAAATAAATTCTATTAAAGGAATCCAATATTTTTTCCTCTTATTCCAATCATTTCCTCTAATTAAGCAAGTAAGTTTATCTCATTCCATATATGTTTTCAGTTTCAATAGCCAGTCACTCCAGTTTAGGTTAAATTCTTCTTTCCAGTGTGATGCAAGAAATATCTGTGCTGCAGAAATCATATAAAATAAAAGAACACCAAATTTATCTTTCATATACACATCTGTAAATGGACTTATGTCTGTACGAAATAGAACTGAGCAATTTTGCAACATTCATATTCAGCAAAGGGTTGCTGTTATGTTGCTTTGTAGGGGAGCCAGAAAAATTTCTGTTGCATACCAGCTACTGAATGCACATTAACAAACTTCCTAGTGTTCCATTATGCATCTTCACAATTCATTACAGGTTTCCTCTGCTACCTAGCTTAATTTTATTTATTTATTTATTTATTTAGTATGTGTAAAGTTATATGATATAGACTGAGATAATTCAATCCACTGTATGTATTATTTTATCTGTGCCTGTTTCAATTTTTGTAAGCCATCTCAAGTCCTGGGGAAGAGGCAGGATGTAGACATAGGATGTTATCACATGGGAGAAATTTCTCTCAATTTTGAAAGAAAAGAAAGTGGGGCCAGTTCAGAACTGAGTGAATTTGCTAGTTCAGTGAATTTACATGATTGTGTATTGATGCCACATTGCGTTCGGAACTGCCTGAAATTGCCTCCCAGTGACTGAAATTGTGTGTGATAGTTTCTCATGCAATGACATGAAACCCCACGATTGCGTTCGGAAGGACTTCCCATTGCCCGGAAATGTGTGTGATCAGCTTTCACGCAATAACGTGAAACCCCATGATTGCGTTTAGATTGCCATTGGATTATACTTCCAATTCCCGTCTTGTGATAAACTCCAGTGACCAGAATCCTGTTGGTGTCTTGTATATGTGTACGCTTCCCTGCAGAATTGATTTGGCATTTTTGTTCAATGCAGAAGGCTCATATTCAGCTCAAGATTGTGGAAGCTGAGTTTGACATGCAATGCTATTGGATAGGCACAGTACACTGAATAAACACTTTCTCACACACTTGGTTGTGCATTTAGTTACAAATGTGATGTCCTGGAGCCCTATTATACTACATAATTATAGCACAGTGGTTCCACTTTAATTGCTTTGTCAAGACCCTATAGAATACAGGGGGTCTGCCTTTTAGACAATGTATTTACAGTTCTCAGCTAGAGAGCTCTAAGCACTTCACCAGACTAAAAACTCTAGGGTTCCATAGGGTGCAACCATGGGAATTAAGGTGCAGTCATAATGCTATAATTGTGTAGTCTAAAAGGGCCCCAGTTCAGTAGCACAATTAATGCTTAACTCCACATGTATAGATTTATGCTGTGCAACATTGCTGTAGGATCTCTGTCAGAAGAAGGAAAGGAAAGCTAGTAGCAAAAGCATGTTTGCCAGCATCTCAAATGTGATGTCATTGCAAAACAGAAGTGGACAATTTTGGAAAGTACAGGATTTAATTTTTTGCTTAGGCTGCATAGACTGTCAAAATTTGTGAAAAGAAAGAAGCGAATAAGCAACAGATGCAGAAGCAACTGGAAGTGGCCACAAGTTGTTTTTTTGTTTTGAATAATAGGCATTATTGGTTGTTAAAACAGCACAGGGAGACCCTGTGACCATTTTAAAATTCAAATTGCTGCTTCTGGAGGCTTCTTGTACAATGGCGGAGTGAGTAGCCACTTGTCACAGACATTGGTGACAAAGAGACCTGAATTATGGTGTTTTAGCCAAGTAAATCTAATCTTAACCAGCTAAAAATGTCTCCCCTATGAAGGGGACTCTGATGGGCTCATGGGGATCAGAATCAGTGCCTAGTGTTGGAGATTCCCAAGGGAGAAGAACTTGGTGAAGATATGGTGTGGATGGGACTTTAGATTGCAAACAAGCCGCAATCACATTTGAGAGCTGTTTATAGCAAAGATCTGCTGGTATCAATTTTAAACTTTTGTTGGATTGAAAAATAGGGGGGAAAAAATCTATGGTGTAAAAGATCAGATCTTCAAATATAACTCCCCACCAAAGGTAAGGAAGTGTGAAACTAAACAGCAGTTAATGGAGGTAATTTTAAAAGAGAGCTGTATGAAAGGGAAAGCGTACATATCTAAGAGTAAAGAAGGACAGGGAACCAGATCAGTTTAAAATTAATCTCTGAGACATTGGTTTGATTAAAATCAAAGAAGATAGAAGATATAAGATATTAGAACTGTATAAAAACAAATTAGCCAAAAAGTTGTGAAATTAAATTTAGTTTTGACTACAGATGAAGAAGGATTTTGAGAGGTGTAAGAAGGATATGATTGAGAATTTAGATTAATGGCAGTCCAGAAAAAAAAGACGTGAAGGAAGGGAGAAAGGGAGACACACTTCATAGGATAGAGAGCAGTAGGGATGGAGACACACCCAAACAGTGAAAAAAACAAAAACAAATATGAACTGATCAGATACATGATTAACTGAAACTTTTCCTTTTGGATGCTTGGCTTTTGTTTTCTCCCTTATTTGTTCTTCTCTTTGTTGTATTTAATTTCTGTCTTCGAACTGAGTGGATTATAGTTTTTTGTGGGTTTTTGGGGCTATGTGGCCATGTTCTAGAAGAGTTTATTACTGATGTTTCACTTGCATCTGTGGCTGGCATCTTCATAGAATGATGCAGCCACAGATGTAGGCAAAATGTCATTAATAAACTCTTCCAGAACATGGCCACATATGGATGCTGTCTATGAAAGCCTTCGACTTCACATGAGTGGATTATCCCTAAGGATCAAGTAGACAACCTTAGATTTACCCCAACTGCCTTACTGGAATAATTTAATTGCCTTTTTGGACTAACTGGATTATTTGCATAAAATGATTTGTTTAAATAAACTAATCTGACTGACTTTTTCAATCAATTGGAATGAGCTTTTGAAGTAATACTATCACCCTTCTGAGCATCATGGACTAACTTAACTGTTTTCTTTTTCTTGCTCTTTTCTTTTTCTGGATTATCTGGACTATCCTCATGAAATAACTTGATTGCTATTTTTGGAATAATAAATTCATATTTTGGAATTACTGAGATTGTTTTGGTGGGAACAAATGATGAATTGAAGTAGAAAGTGGAACTGTTAAAATTATTAAAGTGGAAACTGAAATAGGATTCCCAGAAAAGGAGAAGAGACTCACAGTGCAAGCTGACTTTCCTTTTTTCTCTCTTGTTACTTATCTACATTTATTCGCATTATAAACATATACTTATACAAATAAGCTTTTAGATTTCATAGAATCATAGAATCATAGAGTTGGAAGAGACCACAAGGGCCATCCAGTCCAACCCCCTGCCATGCAGGAACTCCAAGTCAAAGCATACACAAGGAAGGAGACTCCACTACACTCCAAGGGAGTGTGTTCCACTGTCGAACAGCCCTTACTGTCAGGAAGTTCCTCCTAATGTTGAGGTGGAATCTCTTTTCCTGCAGTTTGCATCCATTGTTCCGCGTTCTAGTCTCTGCAGCAGCAGAAAACAAGCTTGCTCCCTCCTCAATATGACATCCCTTCAAATATTTAAACAGGGCTATCATTTGCTTTACTAGTTGTTCAGTTACCAAATGGATTTAGACTAATAATATTTATCAGAAAGAAAATTAATTAATGCTGTGATTTATGATATAAATTTCACCTTGCTTTACAATTTCTTAGAAGTGGGATAACTAGAAAATTAATTTGGATAGATTTTGATAACAGTCTGATTCAATCTCATAGTCTTTGATATATAATAACTTTCTTGATGGACTTCTATAGTAGATAATTGTTTAGAAAAATAAATTGGGTATAATTTTCCTAATTAATTTGAAAGAAATTTAGCTTTTTACAAACTCTAGGAAAATAAGGAACTAGAATTTTAGAAGTAGAAAACATATTTGCATTCAAGTGATTTGACTCAAACATGGATTTACTGTTTGTATTCCAATAAATGAATTGTACTTTTTGAATATGTGCAATTTAAGTAGTGGACAAAAGGGAAAGATAGTAACAACTGGGAAAGAAAATCTGTAGAGAAGTAAATTTGGAAAATAATCAATTGAAGACTACAGAGGAAGGGTGAGACCTGAAGGAGAAAGTAAAGTTTGGTACCAAAACAAAGGAAAGGAAAAGAGAAAGGATTCAGTAAAAAAAAAAGGGGGGGGGAGGAAGAGAAGGGAGAAGGGAGAAAAAGGGAAGGAGGAAGAAGAAGAGAAGAATAAAAGAGAAAGAGAAAGAGAAAAAGAAGAAAGGAGGGATAAGAAAAGAAAGAGCAAAGGAGGGAAGCAGAAGGGGAGAGAGAGAGAGAAAGGGAAGGAAGGAAAATAAAAGAAAGAGGAAGGAAGGAAAGGAGGAAGGAAGAAGGAAAGGGGGGAAGAAAAGAAATCATCCAATTGAGTCGAAGAATTTGTTTAAAACTACTAAAAGCTAACAAAAATTACTTATTAACTAATTCAAAAGAAAATGAAACAAAACAATATTAAACCACACAGGGACCGATGAAATGGCAACTAGTTCAAAGAAGACTATACAGATGCAGGCGCAAAGCCAATCTCAGACATTCATAAGGAGACTCTCAATTGAACTTAAGATGCCTGAAATACAAACATCTTGGACACAATCCAAAAGATGCAGACACAATTCAGGAAAGAGTTGAAAGACTCAAGGGAAGAAATAAGACAAGACTTTAAAAGAGAGATAGAAGACCTGAAATTAACAATAAAAGTATGTCAGGTGATAACAAAGAAATAAACAACATTTATATAATCTATCTATCTATCTATCTATATATATATAAATAATATTTATTTATATATTTATATATAATAAATAATCTATTTAAAGAGAAAAGGTTTGGCCAAACACATCAAAGAAAAATTAATGGATATGTACAGACTCAGCAACTGAACAGACAAAATTTCTGAAGACCAGAGGAAAATGTTAAACGAAATATCACTATAGCTGAAATTGTGGAGATGATAAAAGAAATTAAAAGTGGTAAATCCCTTGGCCCAGATGGTTTTTCTGCAATTTATTACAAACCTCTGGAAGAACAATTGATATATCGACTTACATGACATTCAATGATATCTTGAAAGAAAGAACACCTGAAACATTGAAAAAAGCAAATATCATACTAATACCAAAAGAAGACAAAGATTTAAGAAATGCTCAAAACTACAGACCTATATCTCTCCTGAATTTAAATTATAAAATTTTTTCAAGCATATTAGCTAAAAGATTGTGAAAAATACTTTAAGATACAATAGGGGAAGATCAATGTGGCTTTCTACCAGAGAGATACATAAAACAATGTAAGAACAATTATAGATCTAATTGAGTACTATGATAAAAATCTGGGGGAGGGGGGAATAGCAATGGCATTCTTAGATATGGAGAAAGCATTTGATAGTTTGAATTGATAACTGATGATCAGAATTATGAAAGAGATGGATCTTGGAGAAAAGTTTATAGGATGGATAAATTCAATATATATAAACCAAAATGCACAAATAATAATTAATGGTGAGAAAACAGAGACTTGTGAAATTACTAAAGGAACTAGACAGGGATGTCCACTGTTCCCCCCCCCCCCCCCGGTTGTTCATAGTATGTTCAGAAATATTGAATAATAAAGTTAGAGAAGACGACCAAATCAAAGGAGCAACTGTTAAACGATTTAAATATAAATTATGAGCCTATGCAGATGATTTAGTAATTTTTCTGGAAGACCCTGATGAGAGCACTTTTAGATTTATTACACTAATTTGGACAACACTCAGGGTTAAGAAAGACATGGAAAGATAGTCCAATTTGAATTCATCATTGATGGGCAAAATATTTACAATTAAGATGAGTATCGTGCCAAAAATTATTCAGGCCATGCAATTTTAACAGGAAAAAAAAAACTGCTGTCTGGGGGCATTTGACAAAAGTGTTGTCTGGAGACAAAAAGGAATTACATTGTCTTAGTATCTTCATAGAAGCTGATACAGTATTCTAACAAAACAATGTTCTGTTCCTCACCAGTACATTAACCTACCATAACCCAAATAGCTTTTATTAAATTGGTGAATGAGCATACAGAGATGTGACAGAAAACCTTGTTATTGATCTCCCAAAACCAATTGCTGCTTGAAATCTGTCTGTTTTACTTTGTTGTTGTTACTGTCTGCCTTCGAATCATTTTTGACTTATGGTGACCCTACTAAGGCTCTTTAAAAACTCTTGAATATGCAGTTTATCTCTGGCTCCACTTGGATTTGCTGCATAATTAGTTGAACTATTTTAGAAAGATTTCCAAATTTATCATTTATTTGCACAATATTAACAGCTTCATAATTGTTAAGTTTGACTTCTGATTTCCATCAATTAATTGCATCACTCCTATATCCACATGCACAACCATTGTCATGCATACATTCATAAACCAGAGAGAGAGAGAGAGAGAAACAGAGAGACAGCCTGTTATCTTCTTTCACTTTTCAAGATTTTTGAATTCTGACAAACATTGTGTTCATTTCTCTAATCAAAGAAACCCAAAGTGGCTTCAGATGGAATGTGTTCTACTGTGAGGCAAGAATGGTCTTGGAGAAAGTTGAGAGAAGGAAAAGGTTAATTTTTTGGATAGCTAGTATAATCACCGTCCAAAAAAGTAATCTTTCCAAGCTGTAAGAAAATGATATTTTGTCTTTACCACTGTGCTTGGCTTCCCTGCCTGTTCCTAAATGGAACTTGGGACATTGGGATGAAAAGCACAGTGAAACCATTAATTATGGCAGTTATTAATGCAATTACTGAAAGAGAAAGCTTCCCTGAAGTTTTCATAAGCCTGGTACAAACAGGCACATTGTAGTGCCCTCTGGCCAAAACTAGGGCTCGGGAGCATGCAGTAACTGCATGCTCTCGAACCCTAGTACATGTGGGCGGTGCCATCATGATGCAGCCCTGTCCATGACGTTGTATGTGTGCCACATCCAAATGGTGCAGCGCACCTGTAATGTCACCACACTGCCCTAAAGCACTTATGGCATTGCAGGTGCGGTGCAAAAAGGGGCTGCTTCTCCGTGCTCCTTTTTTCATCCACATAATTGCTGCTTGATTTGGCTGCTGCAGTGATGATAAAGAGCAAAAAGGGGAGGCTCCAGCCCACCCTTTTTTGAGGCGGTCTGTTGAGCCCCATAGTTAAGGATAATTAATTAATCTTCCCATATTTTGGGGGTATGAACTTTTATTTTTTGTATGCAAAGAAATTTTATTCTTCTTATGCAAGCAGCATTTTTATTACCTTCTCTGCAGCCTGAAGAGCAGGTCAGTTCAGGTGTAAGAGCACTGGGTTAGTATGGGAAAAGCAGGCCTAGTCATGTTTGATGTGTCTCATCTTTTTTTTTAATGGACCTGTAACTGAGAGAAATGTCATTTTCCCATTGAGACAAGGCATCTGATCTTCACATGCCTAGCTTACAAGAAGATTCACGCTCACAGAAACCTGATTGGTAGAATCCTTCACAAAAACAAGATTTGTAGGAAGTGTGTACCTTGTCTAAAAGAAAGGCAGCACTTTTGTCACTGCCAGTGTGCCATCAAATTTGGCCATGGGGCTACCTGTGGATGCAGCTCATCATAAACTCCTGGATATTGCCCAGTGATATCTCCCCAAATAGAATACCAAACTGTGCTCCAGAAAAGAAAGACCTCCTTCTGACCTGAATGTTTTTGAGGGCAAAGGGATGTTGCCAATAGGACAATAGGACAAGAAGAAAACATATAGTGTGGCATAGATGCCTGTGAGATCAACAGTGATGAGTGGGGTGTTACCAAGAAAGCTGCCTAAACCATGGTAATGTACTCTGACTCACCTTCTCTTTATATCAGTTCAAGATTAGCTTATAACTTTTGAGAGTGGGTAAGGATTTTTACTGATTGTCACACTGGTTTTGCTAGGATTTTTCTTTAGCTGACCCTGCACTGAGAATTGGTGTGGGGAAATCAAGTAGTATGGTTGATGTTGATTATTGGTTTGTTTGAATTTGTCTGGTTGCACTGTGGTGGCTCATAGTCTCAGTGAAGAGGCTCACTCCACAGATGCAGAATGAAGCCCTACCTGACCATGAGCCACCAAAAATTGGTAGGAGTGATGCTGGTGAGCACTTAAGGCTGTGATTCCCAAACTTTGGCCATCCAGATGGTTTGGACTTCACCCACCAGAAGTCCTGACATTTGACTATTCTTGGAGCTGAAGTCCAAAACACCTGGAAGACCAAAGTTTGAGAACCACTGCCTTAAGGTATCTTTACTGGCAATTGATTTGGTACTCAGGGCTATGGGGTCTGCGGGAAGTATACAGATAATTTTTTGTGGCTAATCTATTTTACCTACTTGGAGCTGGTGGAAGCCAGATCAGTAGGCTCTTAGCAGGACCATTATTACTACGAAACCTCTAATGTGCAAGAACCTTGTAAGTTAACTTCTAGCAGTTACCTTTGCACATTCTGATTCTAAACCAATAGTAGCCCTTGTTCAACCCATTTACCACTGTTTTATTTCTAGTTTGAGTTGCAGTTTAAATTTTTGAGTTTGGGTAACTTGGGAATCAAATGTTATAGACAGCTAGAAGTGACTGATGTATGTATGTTATTTATTTATTTACTGTATTTATACCCTACTCTTCAGCCACAAAGGCTCTCAGAGAAGCTTACATATAGTTAATTACACATTTCCCTGCCCTCAGGCTTACAATATAAAAAAAGACATGACACAAAAGGAGAAGGAAATGGCAGTGGGGAAGGGGAATAAGTCTAGTGGTTCTTCTCCTTCCCTGAGGCCTGGTCCATGGCAAAAGGACTAGAGGGAGGGCTCTTCTTTTTACTTTAGACCACACCTGATGAAGCTGGCAGGCCTTTCTCTCCCTCCCTCTCCTGCCAAGATGATGATAATGATGATGATGATGATGATGATGATGATTGATTGCCCTCCCAATCACTAGGAATCCAGGCAGGTTACAACAATAAATAAAGATAGTAGGAGCTGGACTGAAAGCCGCCACCATGAAATCATGAAAGAAGTCACTCCAGTCAAAGGTGCTGTAGTCGCTCCAAAGGCATCAAAGGAAGGGAGATGGGGTTTCTGCCTGGAGGACAGAAGGGGCCACCCTCTCCAAAGAATTGGCAATCAGGTCCATCAGGATCATCACTATGGTGGGCAGCATTACCATTTCCCTGGCTTATCTCTCCAGGACTGCAACCATGCTCGCCTCTTTCCTGGCAGACACACAGAGTTGACAGTCTTTAAGGTATAGATGATTTCAGTGTAAGACTGAGGAAAATGACACCACTATCCTAGCTTTGAATGGTCCTGATGGGGATAATTTATTTAGTTTATAATTTTAGGTTTTCAAACTATTTGGAAGAAGAAAAATTATGGAGCTGAGTCTACATGGCTATTAGAATCAAGAAGGCAAAGGCTATTATTACTGGGGAAGGACATAAACCTGTTTTGATTTCTAGAAATCCCTGTGAACTTTTGGAAATGCAGGAAAGGCTATATTTTAACAGAAATCTTCAGCTGTTTTCTGTGATTTCACCAAGCATTGCCTGCTGTTGATAAGGCTTATTGGCAACAATGAGAATTAGCAAACTGTTTTCAAAGTAAAAGCTGAGATTTTCATAATGTCAATTTCTCTGGCAGGTTTGTTGTTAATTGCTATCAAGTCAACTTTAGCTTATGGCAAATTTATGAATGGGACACCTCCCAGATCTCCAGTCATCAACTGTCCTGGTCAGATGACTGTATTCTGGCAAGTGAAGACAGGGCCAGAGTAATGTTCAGTACAACCCCTCACGCCAACAGTTTATCATATTCTGCTAAAAATTATGTCCAGTTTTTATTTATTTATGACATGCATTTATCACCTCTTGACTCACCAGAGGCCCAGAGCAATGTACAATAGGTGAAAACACTTTTAAAATATTAAATAAATAACTTTTAAAAACCAAATTTAAAAAAGGCTTCTCTTTTCTTACATTACTTACATCACAGCATAAATCTCCACATATGGACTTTTCATCTTAGGTCATCCACCAACATCCACCAAGGTGACCAAAACTGTTTCTGTGCCATAACCAGGTCTGACTAGAACTGGAATGCCTCTAGGTAATTTGTCTCTTAAAAAAAAAAGCCTGGATTTGCACTGCTATCTCTCACTCTAAGACCTTACTTTAAAAGATAGGATTAGAAACTGGCCAATAATTAAGTCAGGTAGAGGGGTCTAGTGAAGTTCTCCTTAGCAATGGTCTTGCAAGTGCTTCTTTTAGGGTGGTTGGAACACAGCCCAGTCTCAAAAAGGTAGTTACAATCTCCTCCACCAAAGTGATCCTCCTCTGGCAGCTTTAATCAACCAAAGATGGACATGGATCTTATAGTCAAGTGATTGCTCTCAGTTCTCCAAGCAATCTGTCCAGTTTTAATGGATGAGTTTCTTCATGTTGAACAAACAAAAACTCATCCACTAAAACTGGACAAGTATGTGCATTCATTACCCGCCAAAAATCACCTTCCTTTTGGAGTCCAAATGAGAACAAATCTGAGACATTTGCTCTGCAAAATGTTTGTCAAACCCATCACCACACATTTCAGAGGGTTCCTCTTTAGCCGTCTGATGCCCCTTGATGACATGAAACAGCTGTACTGTGCACATTTTTCCCCAATGAAATGAACCATTTTTTTCTGTCCTCACTGCTGTAGAATAATGATTGAATTCATCCTGGGTTTTCCTCTACTACTTCTCTAATAGTCTACCACCTGCTTTGTTGCTCTTAACTTCTCAGAAAATAAAAGATCCCATGGTCTTCACCTGTGTGAAGATGCTTTGGAGCAATCGTATTGATCAACCTGGTCATCTCCCTGTTCCACAAATCAGCTAGGACATCAAGCAGTTGGTAGAACATTCAGAGCATTAAAAAAATCCCTGTTGATCAATTGATCCCTGAGAGCAAACCATTTTAATGGATCTTCCACACTGCAGAGGTTAATACTCCCAGCAAATCTCAAAAAAGAGTAAAATCTTCTAGTGTTTTATAAAATCTTCTAGTGATGAAGGGAATGTTGTGGATATAGTATATCTTGATTTCAGTAAGGCCTTTGACAAGGTCCCCCATGACATTCTTGCAAACAAGCTTGCAAAATGTGGGCTAGACAAGTTAACTGTTACATGGATTTGTAATTGGTTGACTGGCCGAACCCAAAGGGTGCTCAACAATGGCTCCTTTTCAACCTGGAAACAAGTGACAAGTGGGGTCCCACAGGGCTCGGTCCTGGGCCCAGTGCTATTCAACATCTTTATTAATGTCTTGGATGACAGAATTGGGGGCATACTTATCAAATTTGCAGATGACACCAAATTAGGAGGAGTAGCTAATACCCCAGAGGACAGGATCAAAATTCAAAATGACCTGAATAGACTAGAAAGCTGGGCCACCACTAATAAAATGAAATTCAACACGGAGAAATGTAAGGTATTTCACTTAGGATGGAAAACTGAAATGCACAGATATAAAATGGGGGACATCTGGCTGAATCAAAGTACATGTGAAAGGGATCTAGGAGTCCAAGTAGACCACAAGTTGAATATGAGCCAACAGTGTGATGTGACAGCTAAAAAGGCCAATGCAATTTTAGACTGCATCAATAGAAGTATAGCGTCTAGATCAAGGGAAATAATAGTGCCACTCTATTCTGCTTTGGCCAGGCCCCACCTGGAATACTGTGTCCAGTTCTGGGCACCACAATTTAAAAAAAAATGTGGAGAAACTGGAGCGGGTCCACTAAGATGGTGAAAGGTCTGGAAGCCATGCCCTATGAGAAGCGCCTTAGGGAACTGGGGATGCTTAATATGGAGAAAAGAAGGTTAAGAGGTGATATGATAACCCTTTTTAAATAATTGAAGGGATGTCATATTGAGGAGGGAGCAAGCTTTTTTTCTGCTGCTCTGGAGACTAGAATGCGGAACGATGGATGCAAACTGCAGGAAAAGAGATTCCATTTCAATATTAGGAAGAATTTCTTGACAGTAAGGGCTGTTTGACAGTGGAACAAACTTCCTTGGAGTGTGGTGGAATCTCCGTCCTTGGAGGTCTTTAAACAGAGGCTGGATGGCCATCTGTCAGGGATGCTTTGATTGGGAGTTCCTTCATGGCAGTAGGTTGGACTGGATGGCCCTTGTGGTCTCTTCCAACTCTATGATTCTATGATTCTGTGTTTTAGTTTTTGTAGTCTTTATAGGAAAAAACAAAGAGTGGAGAGCATCCAGTGCAACCCAGGATAAGAGATACTTCTCAAGATAAAATTATCTCAATCTAGGACCACCTGTTCTACTCCCCCTTGCAGTAAAAAGGTCTTCTCCATTTGTTTTTTGAAGGTCCTGTGTCTTTTATCCATATTGATTTTCTGACTTGCACTGGATAGTGTAAATGACAAAGCTTCTGTTACAAGTAGTAAAATATGCAAGACATATTTTTTTTGTGGTTTACATGGATGACCTACAAATTGTATCATTTTAGAAGTACATTATATCTATATATGACACCCCACATAAACACATGGGAGATTCTCATGGAAAGAACCTCATCCATCAAAGTGTTGAATTGAGTTACTGAAATTAAGATACTTTTGTGTAACCAGGAATATATTTGAATGTAAAGAGGCTGTTAGTGCTGTTGAGGTGTGTTAGTATCCCCCCCCCCCCCCCAGATCAAGAATCCTTTAATTCTGGGTGTCTTTCTCCAACTATAGTTGATGCATCCCAATTTTAGTAAAAAAAAAAAAAAAGAGAGAGAGAGAGAGAGAGAGAGAGCAAAGACCTTTCATAATCTTTCTATGTGCTGTTTATCCCTACTCTCTGCCACCTCCTTTATTGTTATTTTACTTCTTTCTATCTTTCCTCTAGCACAAAGATAATTCAATGTGCATTTCTTTTCACTTTGGCATTCCTGTCTCTCCCTGTTTTAAAAACATATTTTTCACTCATGAATTGGAAACTAGCTTAAAAATAATAGCATTTACAATCAAGATGATTCATAACTAAATGGGAAACAATTCTGCCAAGGAGAGGCTGTAATGAAAAACAACTGCTTTTAATCTTATTCAGTGCCTTCTCCCATCTTTCCATTTCTCAAGTATCACGAACTGTGGAATTCCTAAAAGATGGGGCTAAATGTTGAAGAGAAATAAGAACTTCTCCAAAGTTAACTCATCAGTTGGACCTGTAAGTTTTTTCTGAAGGTTCAGGTTCAGGGAGTCTTAGGCCCAATCTAGATGCGCACAAAGAGGCACGATTAGGGCTCTTTCCGGTGCCTTTAGTGTTAGGGAGGGTGCAGTATCTACACCCTCCCTAACCCTAAAGCATATGGCCGCCATTTTAAAATGGGTGCACCATCATTGTGTCATGGCGCGTGCAGCGTTTACACAATGCTACATGCGGCATGATGCAATGGCGCCGCGGGAGGCTTCAGTAGGGCCAAAAGGAGCTCAGAAACTGAGCTCCTTTTTGTTGCCGGGTCATTGGCACAGTCTTTAGATGGCCACACCAAGGACCCAGGGGGGAAAGGGGCCTCAGTGGCAGCCCCTTTCTCCCCTTGGAACTGCCAGGGCGCCTGCTGCACCCCACTTTGAGACAGTTTGCCGCTTCCCTGCGGCCTTCAGAAGTGGCAGGATGGGGCCTCTGAGGCTGCCGGTGCAGCAGCCTTGGCCCCATCTCGCCGCTTAAAGGGGCAGCTGCAGACTGCCCTTTTTGGGTGGTCTATATCGTCCCTTTGAGATGGAGTAACATTTTCTTTCCCTGCTGCACCTTCATCACTAATGCAATGGCAATGAGAACCTGCTTTGAAACCATGCTGCAAGGAAGAAAATTAAAAATAGGTGTTTTCAGAACACAATGCACCTTGAGCAAGAGTTGCCTTAATCTAAACAGGAGATAATTGGGCATATGAAACTGGCAGACAAAGTCACATTTTAGATGCATTGTACCTACAAACCATTTCACCTTAACTCCTTTGCCCAATAAGGCACAAAATATTGGTTCTCTCTGTTTAGGTAACTAAAACAGAAAGGGCCCTATTATTTAGGGGGGAATAAAAAAAGGGAGATATTCACAGGGTTCTTTTAATATATCCTTTGAAGTCCAATAGAATTTCAACAGTGTGTAATGTAAGCAACATCCTGGTACTGCTGGGGTGATCTACACTGTCTTAGGAACCTATCTGCCCCATGGCTTCTGGAAGAATCTCTCACATTCAGGGGGAACCAGTTGATTTGGCTCAGCTGATACAATGGTGGCACTTTCAGTGGTGCTATTAACAACTCTTGTCAGACTGTTTTTCCTTCTGTGTTGCACTTGCTACATTAGACAAAGGGGAAAATAAGTTTTCATTGAAAGCTGTCCTTATTCCCCCTACACCACTTGTTTGTTGTTGTTGTGTGCTTTGAAGTTGTTTCTGACTTATGGTAAACCCTTCCCCCCCCCCCAAAAAAAACCTATAATGGGGTTTTCTTGGCAAGTTTCTTCTGAGAGGGGTTGCCATTGCCATCTTCTGAGGCTGAGAGAATGTGACTTGCCCAAAGTCATCCAGTGGGCTTACAGAGCTGAGCTAGGCCTCACACTTTGGTCTCCAGATTCATAGTCCAAGGCTTATATCTCACCTTAGAATGTTACACTTATATCCCCACCAGTGAGCTCAAGGCAGCCTATACCACTCTCATCTTCCACATATTATTTGCATAGTGACAACTTACTAGATAATTTGCATTATGTTTTATGTACAATTAATTATTAAGATTTTTTTTAAAAAAAAAAATACCACAGTGGTAGATTAATGAGGCAAGTTAGGGTGGGCTGGATAAAGCAGCAGAGCACTTTATGTAGTTTTCTCATGTAGACCCCTGGACTGAGAGTTGGACTGGATGGCCCTTGTGGTCTCTTCCAATCCTATGATTCTATGATTCCATGTTCTGGTCCTTGCCAAGTCATGAAGCTCATGAAATGAACTTGGAAATGGTTCAAGTTCATTTCATGAGCTTAATAATAATAATAATAATAATAATAAGAAGAAGAAGAAGAAGAAGAAGAAGAAGAAGAAGTTTATTTTTATACCGCCCTTCCCAAGATCAGGGCGGTGCACAGTTAGACAATTAAAACACGTAGAAAAATTAAAAACATCCAATGTTACAATAATAATAATACGCTATCAACCAGGGAAGCATAATAAGAAGTAACAACAATACAATTATGGTAGGGAAATAAAATAGCAGCAGGGGAGTAAGTCAGGGGTACACAAGTTCAAAGAGAAAGGTTTTCAGTCCTTTTTTGAACAAATTGAGGGAGGCGGCTGAGCGGAGCTCCGTGGGCAGCAAGTTCCAGAGGCTAGGGGCCGAGGCAGAAAATGCCCTCTTCGCCGTTACTGACAGTCTAGCCTCTGGAACTCTTAAGCGTTGTTGCCCTGTAGATCTAAGTGTGCGGGGCGGATTGTATGAGGAGAGACAGTCCTTTAGGTACTCTGGGCCCAAGCCATATAGGGCTTTATAGGTGATGACCAGCACTTTGTACTGAGCCCGGAAGCGAATAGGCAGCCAGTGTAGATCTTTCAAAATTGGTGTTATGTGGGCGGTCCTGGGAGCGCCAGTGACCACCCAAGCTGCCATATTCTGGACCAATTGTAGCTTCCGAGTGTGATACAAAGGCTGCCCCATGTAGAGCGCATTGCAGAAGTCCAACCGAGAGGTTACCAGAGCGTGTACTACTGTTTCAAGGTCCCTCCGGTCCAGGTAGGGGCACAGCTGGCGTATCAGCTGAAGCTGATAACAGGTGCTCCTGACCGTCGCATCCACCTGAGAAGTAAGATGGAGCGATGAGTCAAGGAGCACCCCCAGACTGCGTACAGTGTCCTTCACAGGGAGCGTGACCCCGTTCAGGACAGGTGGAACCACCTCCAAACCTGGGCCGGGGGAACCTATCACGAGCACTTCCGTTTTCTCTGGATTCAGGCTGAGTCTGTTTTCCCTCATCCAGTCCATTACCGATTCCAGACAGGCCACGAGAGGAGCGACGCCATCCCTGGTCACTGCATCAGTCGGAGACATAGAGAAGACTATTTGGGTGTCATCAGCGTACTGATAACCCCGCGCCCCATGTCTCCGGATGATCTCTCCCAGCGGTTTCATGTAAATGTTAAATAGCATGGGGGACAGAATGGCTCCTTGAGGGACCCCAGAAGTGAGGGCCCTCTTATCGGAGCACACGTCCCCCAGCTGCACCATCTGGAACCTCCCAGAGAGGTAGGACCGGAACCACTGGAGCGCAGTGCCCCCGATTCCCACCTCTGCCAGGCGTTCCAGAAGGATACCATGGTCAATGGTATCGAAAGCTGCTGAGATGTCCAAGAGCACCAACAGGGACACGCTACCCCTGTCGATGCCCAGACGGAGATCATCAACCAGGGCGACCATGGCAGTCTCAACCCTGTAGCCCACCCGAAAACCGGTTTGAAATGGATCTAGAAAATCCGTTTCCTCCAAGATCGATTGAAGTTGGAAAGCAACCACCCTCTCGATCGCCTTCCCCAAAAATGGCAGTAGCGAAACTGGCCGATAATTGCTATAAACCAGGGGGTCGAGGGAGGGCTTTTTTAATATAGGTTTTATAGTGGCCAATTTAAGGTTGTTAGGAAACTGCCCTTCCCTCAGAGATGAATTAATAATCCGGTGTAACAGTGAAGTTACGACCGGTCCCCCCTGTGCTACTAGCCATGAGGGACAGGGATCGAGGGAGCAGGTCGTCTTCGTAAGACTTCCAAGGATCTTGTCCACATCCTCGGTACTGACAGACTCAAACTGATCCAGTACAATCGAGTCCACGGAAGCTCTGGATACCTCTATTCTGGATTCTGCTTCAACACTGGCGTCAAGACCTTCGCTTATCCGAGAGATTTTATCCGCGAAGAAGTTGTTAAATTGGTCACAGCAGGCCTTAGTAGGTTCGAGGATCTGGTTCGGGGCAGGAGGGAGCTGAGTTAGCTCCCTCACTACCCTGAACAACTCTGCTGGACGCGACTCCGCGGACGCGATACGAGCAGCGAAGAACGAGTTCTTAGCTGCTTGTATCGCCTCTCCATAGCCCTTCAAATGAAGGTCTATGAGAGCCTTGTCGGATAAGCGGTGGTGTTTCCGCCAGGCATGCTCTAGCCGTCGCAGGACCCGCTTCCTTGCCCGGAGGTCTTCCGTATACCAGGGCTTCCTTTTGAAAGCAGGCCTGAGAGGGCGCTTGGGAGCGATACTGTGTATAGCCCTGGAGAGATCTGTATCCCAGGTGTTAACTAGGGCATCAACAGTGTCGCCGTCACTTCCAACCATATACCCCTCTAGGGCTTCTTGGAACCTCTTGGGTTCCATCAGCCTTCGAGGGTGGACCATTCTAATAGGTCCGCCACCCCCGGAGGGGATCTGGGTTGATGCCTTGATGCGTGCCTCCACCAGGAAATGATCCGTCCATGACAGGGCGGAAATGTTGGTAATTTCCGCCCACGGAGCTTCCATGTCCGTACAGAAAACCAAATCAAGTGTATTCCCCGAAAAGTGCATTGGACCCATGACAAGCTGAGACAGGCCCATGGCTGTCATGGTATCCATGAATTCCCGAGCTGCACCCGATGGAATAATGTTGGCCGCGAGGGGGATGTTGAAGTCTCCCAGGACAAGAAGCCTGGGAGATTCCAGCACCAGCTCCGAGACCAACTGTGTCAGCTCGTTAAGGGAGTCTGTTAGCGCACGAGGTGGCCGGAAAACCAACAGAATCCCTAGACTGTCTCTAGCCTTCAGGGTCAGGTAGATACACTCGATATAGGAAGTCTGACGGACCTGGTTCCTGGTTAGAGACACAGTGTTTTTATGCACCAAGGCAACACCCCCCCCCCGCCCACCTAACCTGCTCTGGTCCTTCACCAAGTACCCGGGTGGGAGGACCTGAGCCCACACAGCATCCCCTTCAGGCCCAAGCCAGGTCTCGGTTATGCACGCCAGGTCACAGTTGTTATCACTAATTAGGTCATACAACATGTGGGTTTTGTTCTTAATAGACCTGGCGTTGCACAGGAGCAGAGACAGGGTTTGTGGTACGGTTGGAGTGACCCTCAGGTCCCTTTGGTTAGGAGGAGGACCGGAAGGGGAGATAGATATTAAGCATCGATCTCGCCTTCCCCTGTAACGCAAGTCCTTACTCCTACCGTCATACTTCCTCTTGCCCCACACAACTGGAATAAAGGCCCCACTCTCATCAAGGGACATTCCCTCTGCCTTCCTCACAGATCTAATTGTATACCTATCCTCAGCCTATCCTTACAATCCCCTTCCCTTCACTGGTGCACAATGGTACAATAGTAATTAGCTGATGACAAAATAGTTATAAAGTAGGCTAATACCGAATTATGTTATCATGGTATCGATGTATGCACTCCGGATCCAAAATTCCGAAAAGAAACAAAACAGACTACAGATTTTACTTCCACTGGTGGTCCTGGCCCAGTAGTGTCCATTTTCCCCGCAGAAACACACAGTTCTCTCCTAATTGATGATAAAAAGCCAAGCTATATAGTCCCGCCGCCGGACTACTGGGCAGCAGTTTAGACATGCCCCCGCGCAACTGCGCAGGTGCGAGGTTTCAAGATTGCGAAATTAGTCCAGCGGTAATGCAAAGGGACATAAGGAGGAAAAGAAAAGCGGGGAAGGAATTGGGGGCCAGGTGATACTGATACCACTAATGATGTCACTCCCCCCCAGGCACCACTTGCTGTCGCTTAGTCCCAAGGGAGGTGGAGGAGGAAGGAGGGCCGGGAGCCGCCTTTTTAGCGATGCCGCTCTCACCGGCACCGCCCCCTCTCTTCAGTCCGCTGTTCCGGCGCTGGCGCTTGGTCCCAAGGGAGGTGGAGGAGGAAGGAGGGCCGGGAGCCGGCTTTTTAGCGATGCCGTTCTCACCGGCACCGCCCCCTCTCTTCGCACAGTTGTTCCGGCACTGGCGCTTGGTCCCAAGGGAGGTGGAGGAGGAAGGAGGGCCGGGAGCCGGCTTTTTAGCGATGCCGCTCTCACCGGCACCGCCCCCTCTCTTCAGTCCGCTGTTCCGGCGCTGGCGCTTGGTCCCAAGGGAGGTGGAGGAGGAAGGAGGGCTGGGAGCCAGCTTTTTAGCGATGCCGCTCTCACCGGCACCGCCCCCTCTCTTCGCACAGCTGTTCCGGCGCTGGCGCTTGGTCCCAAGGGAGGTGGAGGAGGAAGGAGGGCCGGGAGCCGGCTTTTTAGCGGTGCCGCTCTCACCGGCACCGCCCCCTCTCTTCAGTCCGCTGTTCCGGCGCTGGCGCTTGGTCCCAAGGGAGGTGGAGGAGGAAGGAGGACCGGGAGCCGGCTTTTTAGCGATGCCGCTCTCACCGGCACCGCCCCCTCTCTTCGCACAGCTGTTCTGGCGCTGGCGCTTGGTCCCAAGGGAGGACTTGGCAAGGACCAGAACATGGATTTCTCAACTCTCAGTCCAGAGGCCTACATGAAAGAACTACATAATTATAGTGCTTTGATTCCACTTTCAACTGCTATGGTGGATTCCTGAGGTTTGTGGCTTTGTAAGGGACCAGAGTCCTCTGGTAGAGCATTCTAAATAATGCTCCCTAAACTGCAAATCCCTATGACTGAGCCATGGATGTTAAGGTGGAATCTTAGGGCATGTGGACCTCTAGATCCAGAGTATTATGCTCTGTGTTGACACAATGCAGGCCAAAGTTTTCCAGACAGACCACTGGGTGATACTGCATCATTCCATTAGCCCACCCCCCCCCCCTTGGGCCAGTCCCCCTGGTACTGCTGCCCCCAATGTGGCCTTGCACACTGAGAGAGCCTGGCCACTGCTCTAGCTTCTGCTGAGATCAGAATAGGACAACTCCCATGTAATCAATAAGGAGGTGGCCACTATACCCTAGAAAGGTGACTATTTTCAGTGTCATATTTTTATGTATATATTATAGAACCATTATGGTGTGATGGTTGGAGTGCTGGACTATGACTCTAAAGACCACGGCTTGAATCCTCACTCAGCCATGGAAACTTGCTGAGAGACCTTGGATAAATAACACTCTCTCAACCTCAGTGGAAGGCAAAGGCAATCCCCCTCTGAACAACTTTTGCGAAGAAAATCCTGTGATAAGTTCACCTTAGGGTATCCATGAATCAGAAATGACATGAAGGCACACAACAACAACAACAGCAACAACAACAACAACATTATAGGACTTCATTTACAATAATAAAAATTAAAAGCTGCCTAAACAAGCTCTTTGGATTTGCTAGATGGATTTATGTGCTCAGCTGCTTTATCCAGCTCAATTTATAACAAATCAGTATCATCCCTGAAGCACAGTTGTTCAAAGTATTTTAGATGAAGCCAATAGCCCAGGAGGCAGAACAATAATTTTCATCCAGGTGTTCACAGACTGCTGCATCAACAAAGCAGCGCAGGCTAGGACTCTTCTGTGTATGCCAGAGCACAGAACCAAGTGTTCAGGACATGTTCTGTTATATCAACGTGTCTGAAAATAATCACTACTAAGCTAGGAGAACTGCTCACTATGGAATCTACACTTCTTCATCATTTAGCTTTACTTCTTAAATGTGTGTTTGCTTATCATTTAGCTTTGCCTATTATTTTCATGTGAGGCTACTACGGTTATTAATGTGTTTATGTACCTACAATTTTTTTCTCAATTCACACAGCCACTTGTCCTCCAATTCTAATTTCCACCCAAAATCTACTTGATCTATCTCCAAGCAGGTCGTATATTACATAAAATAGTCTGGAAGAGGGGAAAGGAATGAACTAATGACCCTATCACATGGGGTTAAAAGAGTGGCTTCCCTTTCTTGAATTCAGTGCTAATTCGGGAGGCAGCCAGTTCCTATCACACACAAATCGCTGCCGAATCACCACCTGGGTCCATCCCAGATGCAGCCAGGGTCATCTAGGCCACTTCTGCAACCATTTTTAGAAGTTGGATGCTGAATTAGCACTAAATTTGGGAAAGGTAAACCACTCTTTTAATCCCATGCGACAGGGTCCTAGATAGAAGGAATAATAATAATAATAATAATTATTATTATTATTATTTCTAGTCTGCCCCTCTGAACAAGCAATCGGGGCGGATTACAACAAGGATTAAAACAATATCAAGTAAAATATCCCATCCTTTCCCTTACCACCACCCCACTTAAAAAGAGATTAAATCACAATTGAATTAAAACAGTAACTAGCTAAAATAGTAATAAAAACAAGATTAGAGAAAAATGGACCCAACCAAGGTTATGCAGAAGTAGAAACAGAGAAGGGAGGCTGGGAGAAAAGGCCACTCTAAAGCCTAGATTTGGAGCCGGGGGATGTTTACATTCTCTGGGAGGGCCTGCCGGAAGAGATGCGTCTTTAGGGCTTTTTTAAAGCCTTCTAAAGATGAGATAAGACACATCTCATCCAGCAGGTCATTCCACAACCTGGGGGCAACAGCCAAAAATGCCCTCTGGGAGGTCTGCACCAACCTGGTCTTCATGGGTTGCAGCAAGTTCCTCCCAGAGGACCGAAGTGTGCGGGGGGGGGGGAGGGTCGTATGGGAAGAGGCGGTCCCTTAGATAGGATGGGCCCAAGCCATGTAGGGCTTTAAAGGTTAAAACCAACACCTTGTACTGTGCCCGGAAACTGGTCGGCAGCCAGTGGAGAGCTTTAAGCACAGGAGTGATGTGCTCTCTCCTAGATGTTCCAGTGGGAAGTCTGGCTGCCATATTTTGGACCAGTTGTAGTTTCTGGGTTAGGCACAAAGGTAGCCCCATGTAGAGTGTGTTACAGTAGTCCAAATGTGAGGTTACCAGTGCGTGTATCACGGTTTCCAGATCCCTCATCTCCAGGAAAGGGCGCAGCTGGCATATCAGCTGAAGCTGATAGCAGACACTCCTAACCGTCGCATTCACCTGACTTGTCATGTGAAGCGACGGGTCAAAGAGTACCCCCAGACTGCGAACAGAGTCCTTTGAGGAGAGTGTGACTCCGTCTAGGACTGGAAGTTGTATTCCCAGGCCTGGTTTCAGGACTGTGAGCACCTCCGTTTTGTCTGGATTGAGCTTCAATCGGTTTTTCCTCATCCAATCCATTCCGGCCACAAGGCAGTCATTGAGAGAGGAGATGCCATCGGAGTCTGAGGAGACGATCTGGTCACGGAGAAGTATATCTGGGTGTCATCAGCATACTGGTGACACTGAGCTCCATGCCTCCGTATGATCTCACCCAATGGCTTCATATAGATGTTAAATAACATTGGGGACAGAATGGTGCCCTGGGGGACGCCACAGCTAAGCTCGATCTTAGAGGAGCAACTGTCCCCGAGTCTCACCCTTTGAGATCTGCCGCAAGGAAGGATCGGAACCATTGGAGTGCGGTGCCACCGATCCCCAGCTCTCTCAGCTGATCCAAGAGGATGGAGTGATCAATGGTGTCAAAAGCCGCGGAGAGATCCAAGAGCACCAACAGGGTCACACTACCCCTGTTGATGCTCAATCAGAGGTCGTCAGTCAGAGAGTATTCCTATGGGATACAATCAATGTGTCCTTCAGGGAAGATATTGTACCATCTTGCTTGAAGGAGGCGGACGTTAAGCCTCTCCTGAAAAAACCTTCCCTGGACCCCCTGGATAGCAACAACTGTAGACCAGTTTCATTGCTACCTTTTTTAAGCAAGGTGATCGAGGGGGTGGTTGCTTCCCAGCTCCAAGCTGTATTGGATAAGACCCATTATCTTGATCCATTTCAAACCAGCTTCCAGAGAGGATATGGAGTTGAGAATGCCATGGTTGCTCTGGCCGACGACCTCCGCTTGGGCATTGACAGAGGTAGTGTGATCCTGCTGGTTCTCCTGGATCTCTCAGCAGCTTTTGATACAATAGAGCATTCCATCCTTTTGGATTGGCTGAGGGAGTTGGGAATTGGATGCACTGTGTTTCATTGGTTCCGTTCCTTTCTCTTGGGCAGATCCCAAAGGGTGAGGCTTGGGACAGTTGCTCCTCCAAAATTGAGCTTAACTGTGGCGTCCCTCAGGGCACCATTCTGTCCCTGATGCTATTTAATATCTATATGAACCCGCTGGGTGAAATCAGGCATGGAGCTCTGTGTCATCAGTATGCTGATGACACTCAGATATATTTCTCCATGACCAGATAGTCGGCTCAGACTTCAGATAGCGTCTCTCCTCTTAATGGCTGTCTTGGAGCAGTAATGGATTGGATGAGGAAAAACAGATTGAAACTAAAGACAAAATGAACGTACTGACAGTCACGGGCCCGAAACCAGGTTTGGGAATACAACTTCCAGTCCTAGATGGAGTCACACTCTCCTCTAAGGACTCTGTTCGCAGTCTGGGGTTTTTCCTAGATTCGTCACTTCACATGACTAGTCAGGTGAATGAGATGGTCAGGAGTGTCTGCTATCAGCTGTGGGTGATATGCCAGCTGCTCTCTTTCCTGGATATGAAGGATCTAGAAACTGTGGTACATGCTCTGGTAACTTCACGTCTGGATTACTGCAATGCACTCTACATGGGGCTACCCCTGTCCCTAACCTGAAAACTTCAATTAGTACAAAATATGGCAGTCAGGTTAGTTAATGGAACATTTAGGAGAGAACATATAACACCTGTGCTTAAATCTCTCCACTGGCTGCCGATTAGTTTCTGGGCACAGTACATGGCATTCTCAACTCCATATCCTATCTGGAAGCCGGTTTGAAATGGATCAAGATAATCAATCTCATCCAAGACAGCTTGGAGTTGAGAAGCAACCATTCTCTCGATCACCTTGCTTAAAAAAAGTAGCTAGGAAACTGGTCTATAGTTGTTTCTATCCAGGGGGTCCAGGGAAGGTTTTTTTCAGGAGAGGCTTAACCTCCTTCAAGCAAGATGGTACAATACCTTCCCTGAAGGATGCATTGATTGTATCCCATAGGAATACTCTCAACGCGCCCCCCACCCCTGGACGACCAGCCAAGATGTTGTATGTTTTGTATTGAAAATTTAATTTAAAAAATACTTAAACAGGGCAAAAGAAAGAAAGAAAGATGAAGAGGAGCCATTGCTGAGCCCCCTGGTCAACCAATTACTAGTCCACCTAACACTAGCATTGTCTAGCCCACATTTCATTAGCTTGTTTGCAAGAATATCATGGGGGTCCTTGTCAAAGGCCTTAATGAAATCAAGATATGGTATGTCTACAGCATTCCCTTTATGGCAATAGCAGCAAGAATACTGTTTGCTCAAACTTGGAATGAACTGAAATGATGTCATGGCCAGCCAAGAGATGGAGTCAGAGGATGAGGAGGAGGACATGGCTTCTCAGGAGCAAGAGGAGTTGGAGGCTAGACCAGGTCCCAGTTCTGCTCTGCCAGACCCCAGTCCTGACATTTCAGCCTCGGGAGTGGGAGCCCAGCCAGGCTCTAGCACTGTGGAGCTCCCTTCAGAGGCTAAGCAGCTGAGTGAGGTTTCAAATGAAGAATCCAGTTTGGTGGTTCCCTCCCTTAAGGAGAGGAGGGCTGAGAGTGCTTGTGTACGTCGGTCCCGCAGGCTTGCTGAAAAGCAAGCTGGTAATAAAGCACAACTGCCAACAAAGAGGGTGTCTCCTACTTAAGCACCTGTGGGATGCCATCCCTTTGCCAGAACTTATTGAAACTCTCTTGGTGTGACTGTGTGCTGACTTTGTGTCTTTGGAACTCTGGTTTGCCTTGACCTTGGAACAATTTGGACTTTTGCTGATTTCTCCTTGCCCTGACCTCGGACCAGACTAACTTCTGTGATTTCCCCAACCCTGACCTCAGCTCTGGCTTTTGGACTATTCTTAGGATCAATGTTTAGGTTTGTGGAACTGCCTTATCAGCTTTTGTTGATGTGTGCTGGCCGCACAAATGCTGACTGTGGAAGAATGGATTGTTAAGGTTGCTGAATTAGCCCAAATATCTAAATTCATGTGGGTTATTAATTTTGTATGATTATCCATTTGGCTTTGTAATGATAGAATAATATTTTTTCTCCCCCCCCCCCTTTATTTCTTCATTACAGTCAGGATTGGTGGGTCAGAGCTTTATTGTATATTAGTTGTCTTTCTCTCCTTTTTTCTCTTTTCTTTCATTCTTTTTATTTTCTGACTGTGTATTCGTACATGTGTATTTGATTGTTCATGTTAAAAGGCTATGTAAGATTTTTCTAATAGTAGTCTGTTATTTTGCCAAGTTGGTGAGCGAAAGCAAATTAGTATACTTTGTGAAAAATATCTAGAACAAGCAGAAGAGAGAATAGATTCTTTATAAATGTAGCTTGAATAGAAAAAAAAACATATTTAAATATTGTATTGTCATGTAAATCGTCCTAACACAAATCAATCTGTCACTCCAATTCTAAATGTATTCATTTTTATTTATATGATGGCACTTTAGATAATAAGTCAGACTTTTTCACATTTATTTAAGTTTGGGGAGAGTACTCGATGTTCTAAACAGAGGATGGATGGCCATCTGTCGGGGATGCTTTGGTTGTGAGTTCCTGCATGGCAGGGGTTAGACTGGATAGCTCTTGTGGTCTCTTCCAACTCGATGATTGTATGATTCTGTGATTCTAATGTAAATACAATACAAATATTTCTTCTTCTATTCCACATGCACTGTCAATAGATTGTTATGCATTCTTATTCAAGCACTCAGAGGGGCAGCATAGTTTCTGCTCCAGACCAATGCTAATGTGCTGGATGGATTGCTAGGCTGTTCAGGTTCATGAATACACTACTGCACTTTTGCAGAGGGTGATTGAGAATCTGTATTCTTGTCAGTTTTTGCAGTCTTTGCAGGGAGGTGATTCCCCCTTGAATTCTGCAAAGACAGGCCTGGCATAGTCTAGCAGAGAAAGCCATGCAACTGGTTAGTTATAAATAATTAGGCAGGCATGTGTGGGGGTGTGCTGGTTAGGGTGCTCCACTAATAATAATAATAACTCTACAAGATGCAATCAGGGCGACTTACAAAGATTAAAAACATACATTTAAAACTCTTAATCCCCCCCCCCTTTTAAAATACAATTAAATAATGTAAGAATTAAAACATACTTTAAAAAACTAAAATATTTTAAAAAAACCAAAAAACAAAAAAACTATAGACCGTGACTAAAGTGCTGTCAGAGTTCTTAGAGTTCTTTTAATAGCTGGAGAGACTATTCAGGAAAGGCCTGCTGGAAAAGGTCCGTCTTTATAGGGTTTTTTAAAAGCTATTTAAGGTGGTAATATGACAGATCTCATCCGGCAGGCCATTCCACAATCTGGGTGCAACAGCTGAGAAGGTCCTTTGGGAGGTCATGGACAGCCTTGTTTTATAAGGCTGTAGCTAGTTCCTCCCTGAGGATCTAAGTGTGCAGGAAGAATTATATGAAAGGAGGTGGTCCTGATGATAGGTTAGACCCAAGCCATTTAGGGCTTTAAAGATGATAACCAACACCTTCTGCTGGGCCCGAAAACTATTGGCAAGCCAGTGGAGTGATCTTACGATTGGTGTTATATGGTCTCTTCTGGATGTACCACAGACCAATCTGGCTGCCATGTTCTGAACTAACTGAAGTTTCTGGACCAAGCACGAGGGTAGCCCCATGTAGAGTGCATTACAGAAATCAAAGCTTGAGGTTACCAGTACATATACTATGGTTTCAAGGTCTCTGACTTCCAAAGCTGATAACAGGCACTCCTGACCGTTGCATTCACCTGATTTGTCATGTGAAGTGATGGATCTAGGAGCACCCCCAGACTGTGAACACACAGTCCTTTGAGGTAAGTGTGACCCCTTCAAGGACTGGAGGTTGTATTCCAATACCTATGTTCCGATGCCGTAAGTACCTCCATTTTGTCTGGATTCAGCTTCAATTTGTTTCCCCTCATCCAGTCCATTACTACCTTAAGACAGTCATTGGGAGGAGAGACACCATCTGACGTGAGAACTGATGACCGAGAACTGATGACCGAAGAGAAGGTAAGGTGATATGATAGCCCTGTTTAAATATTTGAAGGGATGTCATATTGAGGAGGGAGCAAGCTTGTTTTCTGCTGCTGCAGAGACTAGGACACGGAACAATGGATATAAATTGCAGGAAAAGAGATTCCACCTCAACATTAGGAGGAACTTTCTGACAGTAAGGGCTGTTCGACAGTGGAACACACTCCCTCGGAGCGTAGTGGAGTCTCCTTCCTTGGAGGTCTTTAAGCAGAGGCTGGATGGCCATCTGTTAGGGATGCTTTGATTTGTAGTTCCTGCATGGCGGGGGGTTGGACTGGATGGCCCTTGTGGTCTCTTCCAACTCTGTGATTCTATGATTCTATGAGGCATGGAGAAATATATCTGGATGTCATCAGCATACTAATAACACTCCGCCCCATTCCTCCGGATAATCTCTCCCAGCGGCTTCATGTATATGTTGAAAAGCATTGGGGACAGGATGGCACCTTGTGGGACACCACAATTAAGCTCTTTCCTTGCAGAGCAACTGTCCCTCAGCATCACCTCTGGAATCTGCCCAAGAGGAAGGAATGGAACCATTGCAATGCAGTGCCTCTGATCCCTAGCCCTCTCAGGCGATTCAAGAGGATGCCATGGCCAGTTGTGTCAAAAGCTGCTGAGAGATCTAGTAACACCAACAGGGTCACACTACCCCTGTCAATGCCTACCATGTTTCCCCGAAAATAAGACAGTGTCTTATATTATTTTTTGCTCCCAAAGATGCGCTAGGTCTTATTTTCAGGGGATGTCTTATTTTTCCATTCATGATTATTGTTGAACAAAAAATGAATATTTATTATATACTGTATATACATTTATATACTAAAACTTTGCTAGGTCTTAATTTTGGGGGAGGCCTTATATTTAGCAATTCAGCAAAACCTCTACTAGGTCTTATTTTCTGAGGATGTCTTACTTTCGGGGAAACAGGGTAGATGAAGTTCATCAGCTAGAGCAACCATGGCAGTCTCAACTCCAAATCCCATCTTAAAGCCAGTTTGAAATGGATCTAGATAGTTGGTTTCATCCCAGACAGCTTGGCATTGAAGAGCAACTGCTCTCTCGATCACCTTGCTCAGAAATAGTAATAAAGAGACTGGCCTGTAGTTCTTCATATCCAGGGGGTCAAGGGAGGTTTTTTTCAGGAGCGGCCAAACTGCCACCTCCTTCAAACAAGATGGAACATGACCCTCTCTAAGGGATGCATTGATGATATCCCTTAAGAAAACCCCTAAGGCATTCCCCCCCCCCCGGACAGCCAGCCCCGAAGGGCAAGGGTCAAGAGGGCAAGTTGTTTTCCTCACTCTTCCAAGAAGCATGTCCACATCATCAGTACTTACAAATTGAAATTGATCCAGTATAACCACATCAGCAGAGTTACTGGACACCTCATCAGTTGATTCTCTTATAACTCTGGAGTCCAAGTTGGCTCTTATCTGAGAGATTTTATCTGCAAAGTAGTTGTTAAATGCATCACAGCAGGCCATTGTCGGGTTAAGTAAAGGGTTCTGCACAGGTGGAACCTGTGTTAGTTCCTCACCACCCTAAACAGCTCTGCTGGACGAGACTCTGCAGACGCAAAACGTGCAGAGGAGAAAGCTCTCTGCACTGCACGTATTGCCTCTCCACAGGAATGAAGAAAATTCCTATGACGAGTCTTGACAGATAGGAGTCAAGTTTTTTTTGCCAGACACACTTTAGTCATTGTCCAACCCACTTAATCTTTCTAAGTTCTTCTGTATACCATGGTTGGCGGTTTGAAGCGGGCTGGCAAGGATGCTTGGAAGCGATCATCGCAATAGCCTTGGTAAGATCAGTGTTCCAGGCATTAACCAAAGAATCTACAGAATCATTGAAATTACCAACCAATGAACCCTCCAAGGCTTTCTGGAATCCAATTGGTTCTGTTAACCTTCGAGGGTGGACCATTCTAATGGGTCCTCTACCCCCGTTGGGGTGGACAGTGGCTCTAAGTTCAGCCTTGATCAGGAAATGATCTGTCCATGACATTGGGGAGGTTTTTGTTACCTCCGCCCGCAGATATTCCTGCTCCGTACTGAAGACCCCATCAAGTGTGTGACCCGCACAATGAGTAGGCCTGCTGACCAATTGAGATAGGCCCATGTTTGTCTTGGATTCCATGAACTCCCGAGCTGCACCTGGTAGATTAGACAAGCTAGTCTCAAGTGGGATGTTGAAGTCACCCAGAATTAGTAGTCTGGGCGACTCCAACAGCAACTCTGAGACCAGCTGTGACAGCTTGGTAAGGGAGTCTGTTAGACAACGGGTTGGATGGTATACTAACAGAATCCCAAAACTATCCATGGTCTTTACAGGCTTAGGTACATACACTCGAAGTGGACCATTTTCTGGACAGGTATCCTGGCCAAGGTGAGATTGTTTTTGTGACTAGAGCCACTCCACCCCCTTGCCCACTTCCTCTTACCTGTTCAGTGACCAAGTACCCGGCTGGGGTGGTGGTGTCTGTGCCCAGGTTATTGCACTATCCTCTCCCATCCAGGTTTTGGTAAAGCAAGCCAGATTGGCATCCTTATCCAAGACAAGGTCATGGATGATATGGGTCTTGTTTTTAACCAACCTGGAATTGCAAAGGAGCAAGGTAAGGTTTTGTGGCATGGTTGGTAGGCTCTCTAATCCATTTTGGGGAACAGAATGAACTGAAGGCAGGATAGCTTTCAAGGATCTATCCTGCCTTTGTAACAAACTTTCACTCTGTTGCCGCCATACCTTCCTTTCCTCTGCACAACTTCAATCCTGGCTCCCAGCTCATGTCTGGCTGAAATGCTTGTCCCTTAGTCAAAGAATTATCCAAATCTCACACAATGTTCTTAGACTATCACCACAGTACAGTTTGAGCTCTAGGCTGTACCCCCTCTCACTGCTGCTACCTTGCTGCTTGCTCTGGCCCCTGTTGGTAATGGGGAAGAGAACAGGATCTTAACATCCTTGCTGGCTCTCGGGAGGGATTCCTGCCCAGCCTTCTCAGGGATAAGGGGTGGTGGTGGCGGCTGGAGCCCTTTGAAGGCCAGGAGCCCCAGGCCATGTCCCCTCTCACAGCCGCTGCCGTGCTGCTTGCTGTAGCCCCTGTTGGTAATGGCGAAGGGAAGAGGAGCTTGGGGTCCTTGCTGGCTCTCAGGAGGGATTCCTGCCAGTCTTCTCAGGGATAAGGGAGGTGGGTGGAGCCCTTTGAAGGCCAGGAGCCCCAGGCCATGCCCCCTCTCACAGCTGCTGCCTTGCTGCTTGCTCTGGCCCCTGTTGGTAATGGGGAAGAGAACAGAAGCTTGGCGTTCTTGCTGACTCTCATGAGGGATTTCTGTCTGGTCTTTTCAGGGATGGGTGGTGGTGGTGGAGCCCTTTTAAGGCCAGGAGCCCGAGGCCATGCCTCCTCTCACAACTGCTGCCTTGCTGCTTGCTCTGGCCACTGTTGGTAATGGGCAATAGAGGAGCTTGGCATCCTTGCTGGCTCTCAGGAGGGATTCCTGCCTGGGCCTGTCACCATTGTTGATGACGTATCATGGTGGCACCAGGCAGAGAATGAAGAAGTTCCTCACTTTCCAGCCATTCTAGTCATCCTCTGTGAGAAATATAGTTCTCCTCAACCCTCTGACATCAACTTATATCTCTGTCTCTGTGTTAGTGCTAATTGTGATGTGGCCCTATTTTGGGCAGTGTTGTCTCACTACAGTAAGCCACTGAAACCAGAGCAATGCTGAAAACCATTTTGGATGAGTATGAAATCTCTTGTGAGATGTTGTGACTGCCATGACATACATTTGTATTTTGCTTATTTTATCTTTACTTGGCTCTCATATTAAGTATAACAATGGGTGGGCTCCCCTCCAGTCTGCATGAAATTGGCACAGCATTTATTAACTTTCCTGGTTAAAAAAAACCCTCTTATTTCTTCCAACCTATACTAGAACCATAAAACATTTGAGATGGAAGGTATCCCAAGCATCATCTAGTTACAGCTGAAGCATCCCAGATAGATCACCATCCAATCTCTGTTCAAAAACCACTGCTGAAGGAGATTTCACTACCTTTTAAGGTAGCCCGTTTAACTGTTGAACAGCTCTTACAGTCAGGAACTTCTTTAGTCAGTATCCCCTTTCTCTATTTGACTCTATTTGTTCAGGTCCTTCCATCCGGAGTAAGAAACCATCATCTATATGACAACCTTTCAAATATTGAAATCTAGTTGCAACACTATCTCTTGCCTCTTCCAGGTTAAATGCCCTCATTTCTCTCAACCATCCTACATCTGGGTTTCCAGATGTTTTACCTCCTTTGTTACTCTCCCTTTGAGAAGATGTAGCTTGTCAATATCCTTCTTAAATTGTTGTGTCCAGTAAAGGTAAAAGATTCCCTTTACAAGAATGTCTAGTCATAATTGTTGATGCATATGAGACCTGAAGTCCACACTCCACGTGGTGTAATTTTCTGCTTTTAGCTTCTCAAAACGCACTGCTCTTTGCTTGCTTTCACTATCTCAGCAACACTGGCAAAGATGCCGTTTCTTGACAGACTGTCAACTCAGCTCAGATTAGAGATAAAGGCTTGAAAACATTCAAATCAGCACTTTAATTCCTTTCTTGCCAGAATATCTGGAGAACTTTGGCAAACCTTGAAAACATCAGAATTTACGCAGACATCTGAGTGTCGTCCTTAGAGCAGACTGGGCCCATAACCTTTGTTAGCACATGTGAGACCCAAAGTCCACATACAGTAGAGTTGTGCCAGGAACAAACACCACAGAAAACTCTGCTGTTCATGCAAGTTGGAGAAATCCTTCTCCCACACAGAAGATGCAGACATGACACCTGTTGAGTTCTCTTTAAGAGGCTTTTAATCTTCAGTGCAATATTTACAGCTACTTACACCAACTGACATAATGCTCTGCCACCATACACTATACACCAACCACGTGGAACACTGGCACTCCTTTCTTATATCTACAATCACCAGCAGAGATTCTAGTCCAACCCCCAACTGGTGTGTTACACAGTTTCCTGTCCTCTTTGTGCTATGACTGTGCATTACTGATACTTGATGACTTCATGTCATGCCTTTGTGTCATCACCTTCCTGTGACTCAGCTTACTTCAATATGCACTGTCATCATGGCTTCCTGTTGAACTCTGGTTGCCTCTAACTTTTGTTCCATATTGCTGCATCTAGGACATTTCCACTCTGGATGCAATCCATCCTGACATAACTGACTGTAAGGGGTGGTGCTTATCTCCGTCACTAAGCCAAAGAGCCAGCGTTGTCTGAAGATGATTTCAGTGATCATGTGGCTAGCATGACTACACAGAACACTTACCTTCCTTACCTTCCCACTGAAGTGGTACCTATTTATCTACTTATATTTGCATGCTTTTGAATGGCTAGGTTGGCAGGGGCTGGGACTAGTGATGGGAGCGCACCCCATCATGAGGCACTTTGGCCTCAAACGTCCAATCTTACAATCATCAGAAGTGGCATCTTAACCACTAAGCCACTACATCCCTTACTGGCCATAGTCAATAATGATACTACATATCTATGCACTGTTTTACTGGAGACATAAATAAGTGATCTGGACTTACTTGATTGTTATGCGCTTTACTTGATCTGTGCCCAACTGACATTGTACAGAGCTGATCGGAAATTCACCTACACCCAACCTTATAAACACATCTAGAAACAAGACAGGAGTTTAGAGCTACACAGCAGGTGTCCAAAATGTCTACAATAAACAATTGAGAAAACTGAACTGAATAAGGAATGTGCTCACCAATCTGTCATATACAAAGTATTTTCTACACCAACAAGCAGCAGCTTTCTAAGATTTCCATGATGGGAGCTTTACCCATTCCCTAGAAATGTCAGATATTGGGCCTTGAACATTTTGGATGAAAAACATATTGTCCATCATTGAGCTACTTTTATCGGCACCAACTAAAATGTCAGAAAATGACCAAGCTTTCATATTTTCTAGATCTCTTCATCTGGTTACATGATACCAAAAAAAAAAAAAAAAAAAAAAAAGGGGGGGGTGGGAGAATGATGAGAGAAATGGAAAAATCCAATTTTCTACCAAAAAGAAGCATGAGTGGATAAAGAAAGGTCAACTATTGAGGAGAAGGTAGGTATTACTTCCTGCATGAAACTTGTTGGAAGATGGACAGAAGCCAGAGGAGGAGTATATGGCTAGCTATGTTAGAAAGAATGGATGATACCTCTGCCAGCTGCAGTGTGGAGCTGTGGTGGATCCAGTGTGTATGTAGTTTTTGGCCTCTGGGTCTTTTGGGGGGGGGGGCACATGGTTTTTTGGGAGGAATATTAAATAATATAGGGAAAGATGTGAGTCATTTAAAAGGCAAAGTACCGCTCCTGGATCCTTCAAATAAAGGCAGTTTACTCTTTCTTGTGGTCACAAAAGTATAGCCAGAAGAGACTAGAAAGCTCAGGGGCCACAATGACAGATTTAGTGGGACACATGTGCCCCTGGGTAGTTTGGCAGTAGGCCACATGCAGCCCACCCCCTGTGCTACCAAAATATTCATATGAGGGACAAGGTGGTAGGATAAATGAATAGGAATACATAGAAGGCAAGCAGTGCTTTCTAGGACTCATCCCTTTGCCCTCCCTCTGGAGCCTAGGACAGATATGGCCTATCTGGGTCCAGGGGCTGCAGAGATTATAAAGTGTGTGTGTGTGCTTGTGCATGCACATGCACATGTGCACACCATCAAGTCACCCATCAATTTACAGCAAGTCTGTGTATGTCATAGGATTTTAGGTAAAGAATCCCCAAAGGTGATTTTGCTAGTTCTGTCCCATATATCACTGAATATAATGGCAACAGTTGTGACATAAATAATTAGCAAAATTAAAAATTGTATATTTAAATTATAATATCATACTCACACCCTAAATATATTTGCATGTTTCATGAGGTTAATGTGAAAAGTTGGTAAGATGCAATGTTTTTAAATAGTAGATCTCTCTCTTCTCCTCCCACTGAGTCTTGACTGACTCACATTATCTCTTTTGCTGACTTCCAGCATTTTAAAGGGACACAGGCTAATGACAAACACCCCTTCTGCCCAAAGGTAAATGTTTGGGAAATAGTGGTGCCATCCCTCTTTTAGGGTGTCACTTGGTGTGGCCTGAACCTCCTGCACCACCTATGATACTCTTGTTGATTGAGAAGCAATTGCTTGATGTTTCCCACCCCTACACATGCAATTTCTGGCATGAGGGAATTTGTGACAGTGGTTTTTTTCCCCTGCCTGGTGCACCAGAAATTGTGCATGTGAGTGGGGAGGAATGCCAGGCAGCTGCTTCCCAATTGACAGAGGAATGGACTCCTGTCAATCCCAGGGGCTGCTTATGGTTAGTTGGGTTTGGGGAGGGTGGGGTTCTGTCTGGAATCTACTATACACTGTACTTATGGTGCTACATAGTACTTGCACCTATCTTTTTTCACCATCTGCTGTGCCTCCTAGTTAGGTAGGATCAAGACAAGTATCTCTTTTTCTTATCTGAGAGAAGAAGGAGGTTGATTGGAATGAGAATAACCAGTTATATGTTGGTGCAGAGTGAATCTTTGTGTACCTCTATATCAACATGTGAAATGACATTCACATGGCAATTAATTAGCAATATAGGGAAAAAATTAAAATAAATAGCTAGCCAAGGTCATTAAACTCATGTCTTGTTTAGCCTCGGTAGCTGTTACATTTCCCAAAATATCCTACAGTATTTTCTTAAACTAAATAATACTGGATTGCATTGCTAAATGTTCCTTACATTTTTGCTGACTTTCACCATGACTGAAAATTCAGCATATAGTTGAGATAAGGCTTTGATGTCAAAATCCCATTTCTAAATGCCAAATATATGTCCAGAGTGTGTGTTTGAAATGAGGAAATCAAGCCTGAAATAGCTGGATTTCAAAGTTTTACTTGACTAGTAGCCCCAGTGGGCTACTTGGGGTAATTTTGATGCTTAGGGTATTACTAAGAAATAAGCGTTTAAAATGTACCTTATTTTCTATTTCTTTTCAAAGTGGTTTTTCAGAATGTTCAGTTGTCTTAGAAAATGATAATTTTATAGACCAGGAATGATCTGAAAACAGCTATCATAAACCTTTACACTGAGTTGAGGTTAATTATATTGTTCCTGACATACAGAGATAGTATACTCCACACTCTATGGAAAGAAATACTGTTTCTGTCCAGAGGAGGCTTTCATCTGACAGAGTTATAAGTCTCATGGATGATATTTTCAGATTTCCTGTTTCCAAGGAGGGGAAGGGATGTCCAGAAACTTTTGGAGCAAGTTTTCACTGGTCATAAATAGCTTCAGGAAGAACTGCCAAATGTCTCTGCCTCTCCCATGTGGAACTCTGCTTAGGGGATCCTCTCACGAGCAGAAGCAAAATTTGAATCTAATATATAGTAAGCTATCTTTAAAATAGCAGACATTCTTAGGTCCAAGGGCTATCCAAGACAGAGCCTAAAGGGATGCCCCTCGTGTTGCTCCCAATATTTTGGAATTATTTTTCAAAAACATTTTTTTTAATTCAAGATGCCACCTATGCCTTTAGGCAAATCAGGGAATGCACTAGAAGTTACTTCTGGTTTTGAAGAAGCACCCTTTCAGGTTTTAAACAGCTCAGGGGGCAAAAACAAAAACATACCAAAAAGTTTCCTTTATTAAAAAATAAAGTTGGAGGTATACCTTAAAGGTATTCCCCACTGACAAGGTTGTCAGGTCGTGCCCGACTGTAGGGTGTGGTGCTCATCTCTATTACCAAGCTGAAGAGCCAGCATTGTCAGAGACTACTCCCATCACTAGTCTAAGCTTCTGCCAACTTAGCAGTTTGAAAGCATGCAAGTGCAAGTAGATAAATAGGTACCAGTTTGGTGGCAAGGTAGCAGTGTTCTGTGCAGTCATGCTGGCCACATGACCACCAGGCAAAGGTTTGGAAAAGCCCAGGATGAAGGAGAATCATATTTACACTAGTTCCTCTTTCAGAGGGTCCAAACTCCTAAAAAGCTAATACTAGTATTAAGGGCAGAGGAATCCATCCTCATTGCTCTGCTCAGAAGAAGCCCACACAAAATGAAGTGACTAAATGAATTTTCAAATTCTAGACTTGGATTATGAGTTTTTGTGGCTTACAATGCACACCTGCTCTACAAGGGTAAATTCTATTAGTGCTGAGTTCTCTTCCTCTTTAGAGTTCTCCTCCCCCTTAGAGTCAAGCAGTGGAAGAATTCTGTCTCTTCCCAACCTATCCATCTATTATTCACCAATGTCTGTCCTTCTCACTCTCATACGTCTTCCACAGAAAGTGTTTCTGTTTTTCCTCTATCACTTGGAGAATTGGTATACTAGTGTCCCAGTCACTAAGACTATTGGGAAATGTATTTTTTCCAGGCCTACTGTTGTTCATATCTTTGGGGTGGGGGTATTTTATATCAAAATCACTGGAACTACTGGAATTACACCAAGCCAGGCCCCGAAAGATCTTCCTTCTTTTTCTTACCTTCAATTGCCGGAACAGCAACAGCAGCATGCATATAAAAGGAAGAGAGCTTTGCTTTGTTTCTCTCTCTGGAGAAAGAGAGATCAAGAGAAAGAACTGAATATTGTCATGAGGCAATTATGTTGTGAGATTGTATAATATGTTGACTCACAATTAGGTTTAGAACAAGTTGAACTATGACTAGAATTTAGGTTAGTTTTCCTATTTGCTAATAGAACTATTTGGAAAATATAACCACATCTCACTACAGGAAACTAAGATATGATTCAGATAAACTAATAATGTATACAACAGCAACTCTTTGTTTTCTTCTCATGTTTGTTTTCATGAAAATTATCTTATTTCTGTTAAGGAAACCTCCTGTGCATAAGTAACTGTAACTATGGGTGACAATTCTCATCTTTCAGTGCAAAGTAATTCTGGACTTGTGTTGTTTCTCTCATCTTGAGTCTCTACTATCTTCTGCCCCTGATTGCTCACAGTTGGATTCTCTACCTTTTTTCACAGCTGGAAATTCTGTGGAGGAGCATTTCCTCATTATCTTCTTGCATTCTGGATAATGACTAACAGAAGCTCCAGGAACAAGTGCCAGAGAGTATCTTGGATGTGTCAGAAGCACTGTCCTGAAAGCCTAAGAATCCTGTGGGTGAATCCTGAAGATAAAATTATTAGGGAAGATGTCAAGGTACTGACAATTTGCTGGATTTTCATCAGTGCTCTGTTAGGCACCATTTCAACATTAACAAATAAAACAGTTTTTAGAAGCAACTATTTGCAGTATGAAACATGAAACACGTTATTTGTTGTGATGCTCTGGAAGAAATTTTATCATAATATTTTATCCTCTTTATGACTTTCTACTGTAGTACTCCTACTGTTGCTATGCAGGACAACATAACATTTCTTTAAAATGGTTGCAGATCTTACGGAGACAGAGCCTGGGCTTGGTTTTACAGATTCACACTCACATAGCAATAGAATTGCAAGTACATTTCTATATTGCTTATCAGTGAACTACTACTCCCTAAGAAGTTTATAATGTGTAAGCCAATTGTCCCCAACAAACTGGGCACTCATTTTACTGACTCATGAAAGGATAGAAGGCTGAGTAGAGCCTGGAACCCTGACTGGAATTGAACTCACAACCTTGTGGCTGATGTACTGGGAATTTAACCACTGCACCACCCGGGCTCATAGTGTTGTTGTTGTTGTTGTTAATTGCCCTCAAGTCAGTCTCAGCTCATGGCAACACATGGTGACCCTGTGGATGAGAAATTTCCAAGACACTTTATCCTCCACTGCTCTGTTTAGTTTCTGCAAATTGATACCTGTGACCTCCCTAATAAAGTCCATCCATCTAGTGTGTGGCCTTCCTCTCTCTCTGCTTCCCTCCACCTTTTCCTAGCATTTTTACCCCCCCCCCCCATGAGTTGTGCCTTCTCATGATATGACCAAAGTATGACAGCTTCAATTTTGTCATCTTGGCTTCCAGGGAGATTTCTGGCTTGATCTGTTCTAGGACCCATTTGTTTGTCTTTTTGGCAGTCCATGGAATCCTTAGTCCTCTTCTCCAGCAACACATCTAAAATGGATTGATTTTCTTACTATCCACTTTCTTCACTGTTTCTCGTATAGAGAATACAATGCTCTGTACAATTCTAATTTTAGTGTTCAGTGGACCTTAGGATGTTTTTTTTAGTTCTTTCATAGCTGCCCTTCCCATTCCTAGTTTTCTTCTGATTTCTTCACTGCAGTCCCCATTCTGATCAGTGTTTGATCCCAGGTATAGGAACTCTTACCTTTGCACTTTCTACCTTGATCTTCCTTAGTAGCTGTTCTAGGTCTGTGATGTTTTCTGCTAGTAGTATGGTGTCATCTGCATATTTTAGATTGTCCATATTCCTACCACCTATTTTCACTTCTCCTTCTTCTGCAGCCAATTCTGCTTTTTGTATAATATTTGTATATTTTTTTCTGCATTTGTATAATTTGTTCTGTATATATTTGTATACGGTAATATGTGCTGCATATAAGTTGTACAGATAGGGTGCATCCCAGTACTTAGTCTGAATTTCCCTTTGATTTTCTGGCTTTTGTAGAATAGGTCTCTCATTGATGTCTTATTGAGACTGGAATGGAACTTTTTTGGATCTGTTAGCCCATGAACAAAGGATTTTCAGAAAAAGAGGGATGAAAATGTCAATATTTCAGAACTACAAAATAGATTGAGGAGCAAGGAAGATTCTTGCTCTTTTGCACCGCTGAGCTTGGGTGAGCTCTGGTAATTTCTTTGAAAATGTAATATAATGAAACACAATTTTCAATCCCACTCACAACTGTACTACCCAAATACAAAAGCAACAACTTTTCTTAGCCCAAAGAAGCCCCTGTTGCAAATGCCTGCCATATGGATTTTAAAGAAGAACTTATTGTTGGAGAAAAAGGTGACAAAATTAACATGGCTATTAACAAAGGGATTCAAATCCACAGTTTGAAAAATGAAGTGTCCTACTTGAGCCTAGATGGACATATCACTTGGTTTAAATTTCTCTCTAAATTGATTTTTAAAAAAAGCCTTGAATCATTTTTTCACGTAAATTATAGTTTTGCAAACACTGGTAAATTATTTCATTTAAAAAGGGGCTCAAACAAAATTGCTTAACCTTGAGCTTAAGATATTTGACATATACATACATATGATAGGCATTCATTTCCACTTCATTCATTTCAGAATTCTCATCTCCGAATTTTATTATGTGAAAACCCTATTTTGTGAGTGGTTCTACTCCTACAGTCTCCGCTGTTGTTGAGGCTTCCTCAAAACAATCTGCTAGAACAGAAGAATAGCTTTTTGATAAGTACAGTGGGCCTTTGTTATCCGCCGGGGTTTGGTTCCAGGACCCTCTGTGGATAAAAGAAACCTGTGTACGCTCAAGTCCCATTAAATCTAATGACACAACAAAATGGTGTCCAATATATAAAATGGAAAATCAAGGTTTGCTATATGGAATTTATACTTTTGGGGAATATTTTCAAGCCGTATATGCTCAAATCTGTGAATAAAAAATCCATGGATGAGGAGCGTGAACTGTAAGAGGCAAAATAGAAGAACCTTATCCTCTCCTGCACAGTCTTTTTTCCAAATGGGTTTCTTCTAAACCTGGCCATACATTAGATTTTTTTTAACAGAATAATTCATGAACCTCAAACTTTTTTTAATGGATTGCTTTGGTAGCTTTCCCAATGATGCTGTGTAGCTTCACTGCAATTATGTTAAGGTAAACAAAGGGTCAATTAACCCATTCACAACCAATTATGCAAGTGAGGCTTTGTGAGGATTCCTAAACAGATCCAATTTATTCCAAACAGTCTTCAGTCTGCATGCAGAGCTTCAATCAAGGGACATCCCATGACTGAACGCCCCAAACATGGCGCAAACAGTTTTTATTAACCCACAAAATATTCATTGAGCATGCGTAGTTTAACATTCATCAATATATATATGTGTGTTGTTGTTCAGCTTGTCTAAACTGCTCTCTGCTGGCCTGATTCACAATGAATGCTTTGTAGTAGAAACCTTATCAGCTTGCTAGCTACAGCGACCTTCAGGGAGGCCCGTCTTTCTCTGTGAAGAGAAATTCACGCTTAGTGTTCTTCTTCTCCCCCCTCCTTCCTAACCCCACAACTCAAGCCTAATTCAAAGCACAAGTTTTTCCTTTGCTCTATGGCTGAACTATTGATCATTAATGGGAGAGATTATTGGCTTCATTTGGTTATCAATGGCTTTATTAGTTTTCCACCTTAACAATTAGACGAAACCATCAGCACAAATAAATGGAATAGCTCAGGCTATACAGTGTCAAGATTTTACACTTTTCCTTAAACAAGCACTTCAAAATGTCATCCTAATGTTGCAGAGCTGAGTCAATGGTGAGCTATTCTTGAAAACAAGGTAAAAAATGTGGGCTAGACAATACATCTGTTAAGTGGATTTTTAATTGGTTAATCAGCCTCCTTTTGCTTCTCTGGTCCTGGGCTTTCTCCCTGGGAAAAAGCCTCTGGAGAGCCCAACTAAGTGTCACCCCTCATCTGGGTGTCGTCCAGTGCAGTCTGCATCCCCCCCCCCAACACACATACTTCTAGTGATGCCATTGCACTGAGGGCCTCTCTTTTAGCACTGTGGTGGGAAAGGAGGTGAAGGAGCATACCTATCTATGAAGCCTGTACAGGCACAGAATGCATAGACATAAAGTAGAATATGTAGCATAAGGATGCAAATAGTTTTTTTAGAAACTACAGGAAAGAGCATCTTACCATCTCAGCAATAGAAGATGTGTAGAAGACTGTTCATTTTCTACAAATGTTACATTTTGCACAAAACCCATTGTTTTGCTCAAATCCAAAAGTTTTTGCACAAAAATGTTTTTATGCTATTTTTTTTTTTGTACCGGGGGAAAAAAATGTTCAATGATCACCCCAAAGTTCCCAAAAAGCAAAAATGGGCAGGATTGCCTAAAATTTCCATGAGGCAAAGATAAAATTTTTGAATCATTTTCACTGTATGGAAACAATTTTGTTTTGTTTTTTTAAAAAATCCCAGCATGAGTTAAGAAAATTAGCACAAAGGTTACAGCATGGTCAGAAGAATATGAGACATTAAAAAGCTAATACTGCATTTTTTTTCTCCCTTACTAGAGTATATGTGGGTAGGGCCAGATGCTTATTCTAACAGAGGACTGTGCAGCAGGATCTCAGAGGAAGATTTGGAGTATATTAGAAAGGTGGCTAGTGGATGTGAATGGACCACATGGGAAAAGAATGGAAAAGGCTTGGTTTGGGTTTGCAATGCCAGAATTGCAGAGAGTTTGTGATGAATAATTTTCCCATGGGAATTGTTAAAACAATGGGTTTGAAAAGACCAAAAAAACAAAGGGTACTATAAATAAGCTTTATATTTGTTTAAAAGGGTAACAATGTATATAACAAAACTATACAACCAATATATACAAAAGATACAAAATAAACCATAGTAATAATGTAAACATAATAACAAATAGCAAATAATACAAACTACATTGAAGCAAATAACACAAGTACAATACAACAGAAAAGAAGGCTGAGAATACAGTAAAAGAGGGAGAGAGTGATTCAAACAAACAAACAAACAAACAGCTTCATTTATATACCTCTTCATACTCTTAAGGAGCGTCTAAGCTGTTTACAATTGTAAGCTATTTGCCCCCCAACAATCTGGGTACTCATTTTAGCGACCTTGGAAGGATGCAAGCCTGAGTCGAGCTTCAGCCCTTTGCTGGTCTTGAACTCGCCACCTTATGGTTTTGAGTGAGTGGCTGCAGTACAGGCATTTAACCACTGTGCCACCAGGGCTGTTTAGATTCACAACTAAAGCTAGCCTTATGAAGGCTCAAAAGTTGATTAGAGCTATACATATACAGCTGAAGGTCATCTGTATTCGCAGTAGCTCTCCATTAACCCTATAATGGTCATTAACCCTATAATGACTCAAATATAGAGCTTGTTACTATCCCAACACGCCTTCTCAAGCTTTATCAACAGTCATTATATCCAGTAACATCATTAACCAAAACTAAAAATATTCAACATTTTACAAAAAAATAAAAATTTCTGTGGCTTAGTTAAAATATCTGCTATCATTTCATCAGTAGGGCAATATTCTATATCAATCATTCCCTTTTGACACAAGTTCCTTACTAGTTGACATTTTAATCCATTCCAGTTCATCACATGCACTCTTCTACTGGTACAGTTGAAAAATAGGTATCCACTAGTTCCATTCACGAGATTGAAATATTGGTATTTCTCATCCACAGCTTCCATTCATCTTTCTCTTTCCAAGGAAGGTAATTTAGTAACTTCTTTCCAATCTGATGGTTCCTTTAATGTTTGCAAGTTTTCACAAAATCCACATCTCTCTGGAAGTTTATTTTTGTTAATTCTGTCTGATTGTCTTACAACAGTTGGTTTTTCTATTTCTGTCTCACACCATCTGCTTCCTGCTTCCCCTTCTATTATAGTAAGATCTTATGAAACAGTATCTATGCTTTTCAGGTCAGTTGTCAACATTGACTCAACTGTTTCTTGCATTATATTTATTTCATTCACTTATACAACATTACAGTGTTTTACTTCAAAGGTTTTAGGGTCCAAAACTCTATACCCTTTTCCTTCAGAGCAACATCCAACAGTAAGTCCAATCTCAGCTCAAGGGCCAATTTCACTCTCTTTTCTTTTGGAATATAAGAATATACATCAGAACCAAAAGATTTTATATGCTTCAAACCAGGTTTTCTACCATACCATAATTCAAAAGGTGTTATACCAGTCAGTCTGCTAAGAACTCTGTTATGTAAGTAAGTTGCTGTAACTACTGCCTCAGCCCATAAAGAGTTAGGTAGTCCTGCTTGCGTTAACCTAGATCTAGACATTTCCTATAATATTTGATTTAATTTTTCAGAGCGCTCATTCTGTTGTGGAGAATAGGATATAGTTACTTTGTGCTCTATATCTTCTTGTTCCAAAAAAGTGTTTACATTACAATACTCTCTACTTCCATCAGTTTGTAATGTTAAAAATACTCTACCAAAATGATTTTTAACTGTAGCCACATAGTTTTAAAACTGTTCTAGAGTCTCATCTTAATTTATTATTATTATTAAATTTTATTACATAAAAAACAAAAAGACAAGTATTTACAAACATGCATACATAAATTCCACCTAAACAAGACATAACTTATTACATTAACACAACAATGACCTATTTTGACAATTATATTCTATCTCTTTTCTTTATCAAGGTCAGTCTTTACTTTTAAGCATATGTGTATACATACACACTCACACAGAACCGTATTTACTCTTAGATTCAGTAAAAGTAAAAAAAAACAAAAAACTTTTTGTTGCCTGCAGATAATGGCATAGGGCCCACTAAATCCTTATCTTGTATATTAGATTGTCCTGTGTTAACTAGGAGCTGTTCCCTCCCTAGATGCATTTCATCTATATGCATATCTATGCTAGTTCCCTTTTTCATCCTCATGCTATATAGTTTCTCTTTCAAAAATACTACATTTTTGTTTGATCTGTTAAAGTATTTTTTCTTTTCTTCCTTAGCTGTTTTATACTTAATCACCAATGGACTTTCATGATCTTCTATCATTAAAGCTTTTGCTTCTTTCATTTTAAATTCATGCTGTTCTAATGGAACATTCTATAACATTTAAGCAATCTTGTACTTGTAGGGAAACTCTTAACTTTACATCCCACATATGAAAATTATCTCTAACTTTAGGATTGCAAATAAGTCATCGCTGTTACTTTCACTCTGTTGAACTTTCAAAGGAGACATACTAGCTTCAGGCGAGTTAGCTGAGGTTACTGACATTTTAAAATAACTTTATATTTGTAAAATTTCTTGTCAATATTAGCTTTCATTTTAAAAATTCTTCCACTGTTTAAAATAGTCTTTATCAGTTAAAATTTTCTTAGCATCAAAAATCAACTACTCTATTCAATAGCCATAACCAAAACAAACATATTTCTCAAAATGTTTCCCAAAAGAAAAACCTTTGCTTCAATAAAAATATTTCCAAATACAAAATTACTTTTCAAACAATTGTCTCAAACAACCATTGCTTCAAGCAACCATTCTTTTAAGCAACCATCCCGCTACCAAATTTGTTGAAACAATCGATTTGAAAACACCAAAAAACAAAGGATACTATAAATAAGTTTTATGTATATTTGTTTAAAGCCAATATATACAAAGGATACAAAATAAACCATAGTAATAATGGCAAGCACAATAACAAACAGCAAATAATACAAACTATATTGAACCAAATAACACAAATATAATACAACAGAAAAGAAGGCTAAGAAGAGAGTAAAAGAGAGAAAGAGCGACTCAAAACTAAAGATAGTCTTATGAAGGCTCAAAAGTTGATTAGAGCTATACATATACAGCTGAAGGTCATCTGTATTCTCAGTAGCTCTCCATTAACCCTATAATGGTTATTAACCCTATAATGACTCAAGTATAGAGCTTATTACTATTCCAACAGGAATTCTGAGAACAGAATTCTAGTTAAGGGTGTCAAAGCCTTTGAGTGGGGAAACTGTAAAGGTTTTGGTTAGATTTAATGGATGCATAAACTGAGGGCGTTTCACACACAACACCAAAATGGCTTATGAACTATTCTCTTGTACTCTTTGCAAACACATGTAAATGGTTCTGCTTCAGCAAAGAAGCACTTTAAGTTGTAAGGTGTCCTTTTATATTATTTGGATGCAAGTAAATGGTTCTGGTGCAGAAAAGAGACACTGTAAAGTCTGTGTTCAAATTACTGTATGTCACATATACAAGTTAAGGTCATAACAAAAATGTACTTCACAGTTGAAAGTGGAAAAAACATTGATATTTTAAAAAAATGCCACATTGTATGCTGGTGGTTTTATTTGTAATTGCTGTTTTTCAAAGGGATATTACTGTTCCTTTTATTGTATATTTCTCCTTGAGATGAGTTCAGTCTTAAAAACAGGCTAAAAATAATTCTGAAAAGGGATGGATGAATGAATATGCAAAGGGTTTATGCAGTGACACCCTGAGAAGTCTAAAATCAGTGCTAGGCAAAATCTTCCAAGAAAAGAATTTTCTGTCAGTGTTCTGAAAATATTCTCTCTCTCTTTCTCAATCTCTCATCACTATAGAGTGGGTGAGTGGGGCTGCCACTCTGCATCCTACAACCGGTGCAGAATGGGGTGTGTTTTTAAAAATAGTTGATACCCTTCTGGGGCACCAGTTGCCCAGCTAGCCTGGCTCCTGTCCATACGTTGCAGGTCTGGGAAAGTAACATAAAACATTTATGCTACAAATGTATTTCTCTCCCCCCCCCCCCTCAAATGCAAAAGACCCATCCACAACATGTTTCAGAAATATTAATTAGTGGGCACAGAGATGTATGACTGCATTTATGAAATGAAAATACAGCAACATAGCAGTGAGTATCTGTGGAAAAGGGGGATTGAAATTCTATGTGTAAACAGTCACAAGCTACAGTGAGTGTCTCAGAAAGATATCCAGAAGACAGTTTCATGGAACATGTGGGTGGGTGGATGGGTTAGTGGGTTTCTCTCTCTCTCTCTCTCTCTCTCTCTGTTACACTCTGGACTCAGAGGAGAATATCATGTTCTGTTATGATACAAATTTTACCTGCTCATGATATTAAAAGTGTAAACAGAAACCATGCGACTCATATATTATTGGAATAGAATTAAAATTGGAATCAATTTGACATAACTTCAAAATGGCTCAGTGATTCTCAAATGAAAATTACCCTTAATGTTTGTTCCCTCTGTCATTTTTGATGGACAGAGAACATGATTTCAAAATAAGTCAAATTACTACTGCATAAAAGGGGAAATGTCAGACTCTCAGAAAAAGGGTTTTTTTTTTTTTTTAAAGTAATAAACTTTCAGTTTTTAGCCTGATCTTTATATGCCGGAGTGTGTGTGGGGTTCAAGACTAAAAACATACTTCCTACCAGTATATATTGTTGGAATACTTATATGATGACATTGTCAATGGTTCAGATGTAGCTATTAAATATGTACATATATTTACAGATTCTATTACTTCCTGGTGACTCTATGGGCTCATTCCCACTGCAGTTTGCTTCGCAGCAGGAGTCAGGGCATATGACTGTCATTCCCATTTGAACCCGCTTCTGATCCTCATTGAATCAATTGGTGGAGGAAGGAAGTGGGGTAACCACCAATAACCCGGCGTTACTTGATAGCAGTTCTTTGGTGGTTCTGGAATCGATCCTGAAGCGAGTCAAATATGTGGGAACGAACTGGAGTCGCAGCATCCAGGAGGAGAAGGTCAAATGGCAGAGGGGTGTTTAGCATCCCTCCTCAGCTGATGATAGATCCACCATCCCCCCCCCCCAACCAGTGTTACCTTTGTATTTGGGTTTAGGTTGTCCTCCGTTTCTCCCTTCCCAGGATACCCCAGCAGTCCTGGTTGCTCTCCCTCTCAGTGCTTCCAGAAGTCCCCTGTTTGCCTTCCCTTTGCCAGAGTCCTCCGTTTCTCTCCCTCCCTGCTCCCCAGAATTCCTGTTTCTCTGCCTCCCTGCTCCCACAATTCTTTCTCCTTGCTCCCAGAATTCCCCTTTGTCTCTCCCTCTCTGCTCCCAAATTTCCCCTCTTTCTCTCCCTCCCTGCTCCCAGAATTCCCCTTTTTCTCTCCCTCCCTGCTCCCAGAATTCCCCTGTTTCCTTTCCTCTCTGTTCCCAGAATTCCCGTTTCCCTCCCTCCCTGCTCCCAGAATCCCCCAGTTTGCTTTCCTCTCTACTCCCAGAATCCCCCCCCCTTTCTCCCTTCCTTCCCAGGCCTTCTTCCCCCTCCTCCATCCCCAACTTGGGGGCTTCTCCCTAGTCTCTCCTCCAGTCCTGCCTACACCCAGAGCACAGATGGCAAAAAGGACTTACTCTGGAGTAAGGTAAGTCTTGTTTGTAGTGGGAATGTGGGAATGTACACATTTTGTGCTGAATAAATCCTGATGATTCTCATCAATACTGGATTCATTTAATCAAGGATTACATCTGCACTGCAAAAATAATCCAGTTTGACACCACTTTAACTGTCATGGCTCATTGCTGTGGACTTCTAGGAATTGTAGTTTGTGAGACATTTAGCCTTGTCTCTTGGAGAGATGAACTAAATATAATTCATTGGTGCCACAACAAATTACAATTCCCAGAATTCCATAGCATTGAGCTTTGGCAATTAAAATGACGTCACACTGAATTATGTCTGTGGCCAAAGTTTGCCAACACTTGAGAAACATATTTTTGGCCATTCTTGATTCTCTCCCTCCCCCCAGTAACCCCAGACATGGTTCATGTCTTTTGGGTCACCAGGCAGGGAAATCAGTGATCAAGCTAAGAGTTCATCAGTGGACTCTTTCAGACGTGGGAAATTGGAAGTATAATCCAAGGGCAATCCAAACGCAATCCTTGGGTTTCACATTATTGCGAATTAATTCTTCTCACGCAAATGCAAATTCGAGCAAAAGGGAAGTCACTCCGAATGCAATCATGGGTTTAACGTTATTGCGAATTTAAGCTTCTCACGCGATTTCGGGCAAGGGGGGGGTTATTTTCGGGTAATGGGAAGTAATTCCGAATGCCTTCCGAATGGAGCAGGGGTTCAGGTAAATTCGCTAAACAAGCGAATTTACATGAATCCGCATTGGCTCCATTCGGAATTGGGAGAAATTCCTCCGTTTGAAAGAGTCCAGTGGTACAGCAATCTTTTGAATCTCCAGGATAAACTGACCTTTATTATCACGAATACAAAATTGATGGGGGAGGCCCTGGAATCCACAGTCATACAAAAACACTCCTGGACCAGAAACACCTCTTGTTGCACAGGCAATCAATTTACTTTGGAGCTGTACAGTCCGCCCAAAAGGGGCAGTCTGTAGGAGCTCAGAGAAGTGCCAGAATGGGCCCAGGGCTGCCTCACCTGCATCCCCAGAAGCCCCATTCCGCTGCTTCTCCAGGCTGTGGAAAAGGGGCAAAATGCCCCTTCTCCATGGCCTGGAAAGGGCTGTCCTTGGAGCTTCATGCCCCAAGGACAGCCCGATCAATGGAGGACAGGAAGAAAGGGGCCTCCTGACCCCTTTCTCCCTCCCTTCGTTCCCATGGCAATCTAGTTGCCGCAGGAACAACTCACAGCCTGAAAAAGAGCTCCATTTTGGAGCTCCTTTTGGCACTGTTGAAAGGGCGCCCTGGGAACCCTCTAGTGGTGCCATGATGTCAGGTGCGCACCACACTGTCTAAACACGGTGCAGTTGTGGATCCATGGTGTGGTGTAGGGTGGGCATGTAAACACCCATCCATTCCCACATTGGCTCAAGGGCCAATCTGGGTTGTTATTCTGGCCCATCTGCTTAGGGCCTTGGAAAAGCTGCTATGGAAAGGCTTGCCCCCATGAAAGTAAATCCCATGGAACTCAGAGGGATTTAAAATATGAACAAAGAATTGGATTAAGCTGTTTGCCTCAGAAATGGCTTCTGTGAAAATTAGCTTTGAGCAGCAGCATCCAGTGTTTCATAGTAATGAGGAAGGTGTTAAACATTATAATTTCAAAGTTGATTTGCTGCAGGCCACACTGATTTGCTAAGAACACCACAGTTATAAATGCATTTAATGACGTTCAAAGAAAGTTTCCTGGAAAATGACAGACAGGCAAACAAGATGTCAAGAAAGAAGAAAATCAAGTTATTTTTGTGGAGTAAATAAAAGCCTTTCAAATGAGTTTCTCTATGTTTCCATGCTCTTGCTTCCATCTATCCATATTTGTTACATAGAAATTGATTTCACTTCATCAGTTGCTTCAACATTTGACTGCCATTTTCAGGGAAGGGACCAAGGGGTGGAGGTTATTATTAAAGTTGTTATGGGCTTTTAGTAAGGCAATTTCTGAAGTTCTGGTTGCTCAATAGCAAAAAGGATACTGTATAGAACAGGTAATGTGCAGACCAATCCTGTTCTGATTTATTTGACTGTAAATTTCATTGAGTTGAAACTGAGTTGCATTCTTGTGCATCAAAGTGCCTAGAAATGTAAAGACCAAACTGGACATGACACTGTTTAAGCAATTGGCTCTTGAATGCTTTTTAAAAATTAAATATCTGGGACTGGAACTGGCATTTACTCCCTCATGTCCCATTCCAGATAGGAGTCACTTTAACATTCCATTTGCACTATTTATTTGTGGCTTTTTTCCCCTCCCAAAGTAACAAACCGGTACCAGTGATTCAGCAAGGCAGTTGTATATTCCATTTAACCAGCTCCGGTCAGCAGTCTGATTGCAGCATTTTGAATCTAATCATTTTGAAGTTTCTGAAACATATCCAGAAATGAGCACAATTGGAATGCTAGTTTAAACTGTGCTAATGCCCTCATAGTCCAAACAGTTGGAAGCTAGGTTTATAGTTGAGTCCAGAACTACACCCAAGCTGTGAACCTAAGATTCTGAGGGGGTATAACATCATCGAATACAGGTGGATTACTGGTTCCTTGATGTGCCTTTCAACACTTTGTCTTGTTTGGACTGAGTTTCAATTTGTTTACCTTCATCCAGTCCATTACTGGATGAGAGTAAACAAACTGAAACTCAATCCATTACTGTCCATTACTGGCAGCAGACAATGGTTTAGCACTGAAATGCTAAATGGTTTAGGACTCAGTGATAAGGAGACAAAACCAAGCATTGAGGGATACCACAGGTGAGCAGCAAGGGTGTCAAACAATAATCCTCCAGAACTATCTTCTAAGTTCACCCATTTAAGAAGAACTGCAGCCACTATGAAACAGTGTCCCAAGTCATATCCAAGAGAGGCAGGCTGAGAGAATACCATGGTCATTGGTACTGAAAGTGGCTGAGAATTCCAGCAGAACTAGCAGAGACACATTTCCCCTATTCAGTTTCTGTTTTAGGTCATCCAAAGGAAATCAAATGTGTAACCAATCCTGAAGACAGATTAAAATGGATCCAGATAATTCATTTCATCCAGGAGCCCTGGAAACTGGAGGCTACCATGCATTCCACTAACCCCCCCAACCCCCCACACACTTTCATTCAGTTGCTAATTGCATGAACAGTGTCACAACTAGTTTGGCCCAAAGATGATAAGGAAATGCATCATCTTCTTATCCTTCCCCCAAAGGCTTAAAGCAATGTTTCAATTTTTTTTGTTCGATTTTGTTTTACTCTAAGGCAGGGTGGATAGCTATGGAGGGTCTGGGGGTTGCATCTATCCTATTTTCAACTTCCAGTATGCTATATTGGTTCATTTCATGCGAACTGGAAGCAATTGGAATGTTACTTCCATTTTGCTATTGCTATTTTGCTATTTTGGGCCATTCTGATGGGATGGGTGAGTGGGGAAAATAGCAATTCAATTGAGAATCCCACTCATAAAATATGTTTCAATTTTAGGCCTATTTTTTTCCCTGTGTTGGGAGGGGTGCACCAAAGCTTCCACTGATTCCTGGTATGCCCTTCCATTTTTCATTTTCAAAGATCAAGTCTGGACCCAACCAATAGGTCATTTCCCACCATTTCTAAAGAAGAAGAAAAGGGCTGAATCCAAGAGTCATATTCCCTGTTTAAAGCAGACCCAATTAATTGAATGGGATGTGCCCCAAGGGATAATGTGTTATGAAATAATCAAGGCCAAAAACAGTCTGTCTTAATGTTAGAATTTGAAGATAATCTTATGAAATTGGTTATAAAGTTTAGATGAAATCACTCCCCTATAAACTTCACATTGTGCCCAAATGCAAGCAAAGTTACATTTTGGGCAAAGAAAGACTCTTATGTGAAAGGGCTGACACTTTTGAATTGTTGTTGAAAACAAATGATTACCTCCCTGCAAGAGATATGAAATCCAATAGCTTAGTAGCATTGTAAATACTCAATTTCTTACCAGATAGCAAATCCCTTTACTTATTATGCCCTTGCCCTCTAAAGATCATTCTCATTTAACAAAGATCATGAAAGAAAAGTATAAAAACAGATGAAATTAGAAATAATAAATGGGCAATAATATAAGTAATGAGAAAAAACACTCTCCAGCCAGCATCAGCTAGTCTAAAGCACAATGGTCAGTAAGGTAATATCCAACCGTGATGCATATATTCATAAATGTTATTTTGAAAGCCTTGCCTACTAAATGATTTATCCCAAGCAATTGCTCTATAAATTCATATGTCTTGACATTTTTCAGTATATTTCACACAGAGATCTATGTCCTTGCAGCAAATTATTCTGCCATTTCATTTTACAGAAGTATTTTACTAAAATGGGAAATTGTTAAGCAAATTTGAGTTCTAAAATTTTCTGTGAAAATATTCCTACATTGCGCTATAGCATTGTGATTGCCTTCTTGTTGAGGTGGTGCTGGTTTCAGAACAATGATTGTCTCTAAGTGTCTTCTGTACATGAGCATGATTGAGGTTTAATGCTTATGGGTTGTGTCTATGTAGAGTTATATTATTTTACTTTGTACTAAAATTGTTGTTTGTGTGCAGATGAAAAATGATATAGGGAGTTTGGAACCAATCAAACTTGCTACTTGGAAATAAAAGGGAATGGTGGACTCCATTCTTAAGTAAATAATACCCCTATCTCCCCACCCCCTGATACCTGAGCCACTAGCATCCATGTTTAAATAATTCACTTCACTATTATCCTACCAGCCAGGTCTTTCGATAACATATTTTATGGTATACACATAGCTGTGAAGACTCTGGAATCATAAAGACTAGAACCAGTCTTCTTCATATTATGCATCATCATTGTGGTAAGCTTATGAATGAGAGACCTTCATGATCCCTAGTCATCAACAGTCCTCCTCAGGTATTGCAAAATCAGTGATATGGCTTCCTTTGTTGAATCGATCCCTTGTGAAGTCTTTCTCCCCTCTATTTCATTCATATCCCCACATTTATTGGTTTTGTTATTCCAATAAATCATTCTGTTGCATGATATGTCTAACTCACAATAGAAAATGCAACATGGGACATACAGTGGAAGAAATAAAACATGTATGTGAAAGTCACATTGACTAAGCAAAAGCAATTAAGAAACTACACGGGTGAAAAGGCTAATGTAATTTAGAAGTCCTGGGAGCCAAGGACAAATGACAAGGACAGAATTATAGAATACATATTGGAAACACCTGAGAATCAAAAAGTGTACAAGGTAATATGATGAAATACTTGGGTTGGACTTAAATATGGGTTGAACAATGTGAACCAATCAGAATGAGTGTAAACACCCACAAGTGGCTATAATAATAATAACAATGTATACCAATGTTTGGTGTGGAGTGGTGTGGAGTAGAGAATAGCTGAGTTGAGCATTGTATAGAGTAGAGTAGATAATGGAATATAGCAAAGATTGTATGCAGAAGGGCATTTAGTATATATAGTTAAATAAAGTAGATCTTTTATAGAAGTCTACTGTGTTGCCTGGTGTCTTGAGAAAGAGAAGATACAAGAGCCACCAGAACCAAGGAGATGTTTGGAGACATCTCTGAAAGAGGAGTGAGAAGGCTGAGAGAGTTTGTCAAAGTCTTCAGCCTATTCTCTGAAGCTCTGCATGCTTAGAAGAAAGCAATAACCACTGATCAAAGCTGGTCTGCTCTGCTGCACAACGAGGTGGTGAGTTAAAGCAAGAATAAGACTAGCTACAACTCCTATCATCCTTGACACCTCACTTCTTCATTTTCACTTCTAGTGAGAATTCAAACTTGATTTACTCTTAGACCCATTTGTCTTTTGCTCCATGGTATCCATAAAATTCTCCTTTAAGTAACACATTTCAAAATAGTTGCTTTTCTTTCTGTTAAACTTTAATCACTACCCCACTTTTACAGTGGGCCAGGACCCCCCCCCCCCCCATGGATACCAAAATCCATGTATGATCAAGTGACATTAAATACAATGGTATAGTAAAATTGGTGTCCGTTATATAATATGCACAACAATTTTTGATTTTTGGAATTTATATATTTTTATTTTCAAGCTATGGATGCTTGAATCCGTGGATAAAGAATCTACGGATAAAGAGGGCCAATGTTTCATATATGTGGACATTTAGGGACATATATTTGAAAGCAATAACTTTCTTTTAAAATATTGAAGGGTTTCTTCCATTCATGGCACAATTAAAAATAACAACTCCAGACTCATATATGTAAATATATCAATAAAAATATGAGATACATTACAGAGTCTGCATTTTTTAAAAGTGCTGAAAAAATCACTAATTAAAGTAGTAGCCTGGGAACTCAGGGTGTCTTGTTATTTTGTGCCATCCAACTTTCCAATTTATGGCAACCCTAAAGAGAACCAATCACAGAGTTGTTGTTGTTTTTGTTTTGTTTTTTGTTTTTTTGCAAAATCTATTCAGAAGAGGATGTGTGCCTTTGCTTTCCTCTGAGGTTAAGAGTGTGACTTCTCCAAGACCACCCAGTGGACTTCCATGCAGAATCGTAGTCCAATACTCAAGCTACTGCATCACGCTTGCTCGCTCCAGGCACTTAATTTAAAGCTTTCATAGACTGAGCCTGGTAGAGTAAACTTTGGGGGCTGTACCTCCCAGAATCTGCAGAATCTGCCAAACAGTATGGCCTCTGCTGCCTGAGGGATTCTGCATAGTCCAAAAAGTACCATTAAGTTTTTTGGCTCTTCACAGAATTATGAGATCATGCCATTTCTTCCATAGAACTTCAGCCTATTCTTGGTGTGGTCTATCTCTTTTTGAGTGACTCATCCAGAAATATCTACATTCCTCTCCACATCAGGCATTGTCATATCACCATGGTTGCTCTTTGTCTAACTGGTATGCTCAATAATTGTAAAGTATTCTCAACTGCTTAGATGCTCAGAAGACAATTGAGATATATCTGATCTGCTGATAAATGAAAATCAGCTAGTATTGCTTTTTTTAAAAAGATCATTTTGTTTAGTTCAGTGTGGTTTGTCCATGTGGTAAATCCATATTTGAAGAAGATGTTGAAAGTTTTGTGACTGGAGCCACAAATTCTCATTACGGAAGTCTGGAAAACCACTGGTATTTTAAAAGCCAAATAGGAAAGCATAGTATTTCATAAGAGAGCTGCCCCACTGATTTGTTCAGTCCCATTATGGACAAATAGTCTAGTTATGGCCCATTGAAATATTATCCTTATTCATCTTTACATATTCACATTTTTGCCTCAAGCAATAAAAGCAAGATTTTATTTTGTTCAGCTAAAAGTATTCCAGAAGATCTAATTTGTATTCATTATTTGAAAAAGAGACATTTTATTTGAACATTTAATCTTTATCAAGTGGGAAAGAGAGAATGACAGTATGATCCAAACCCATGTGCTGTCCTCACTGTCTAGCATGCCCTCAAAATAAACTTTGTTCAACAGTAAGGCTTGCTAATGCAAAATAAGTTAGCTATCACATAGCATAATTCTGCTCTCAGCATTCAATTCCCTAATTATTTGAAACTGCAACTCTTGTTTTGCAGATCAAATAAAAACTGTGGTTGGCCTTTCAAATCTCATTTGGACTTTCCAAATGTATTCATATACACCTGACATTCAAAGGAACATTGGAATGAATTCCTGTGTGAGTCTCAAGAGAGAGGTAATGTCCACATAATAATTAATGGCATAATCAGGCTGTTGATTCCTTCACTGAAATTCAGGGAAATACTGCAGAGCAGAAACAGGTAGGAGAATGATAAGCCATCAGGAATGAGAAGGTTGGACTTTAAAATGAGGCTCGTTTCCTTTCAAATCTTCCAGTCTGCCTAAATGTACTATTTTACACATATCTAGGTGGGTGAAAAAATGAGAGGTGTCAGAAATGCCAGATAATGAGGTGCAAATCTCAGCTTGAGGTGCTTGCAAGTGTCTAGAAGAGACTACGTGTTGCCTTATTCCAAGTGAGTAAGTAGGATGGCCACAGATTTTCCATTAGTGTTGATTTTCTTAACTTTATATATTCAGTTTATATCCTGTCCTTCTCATGGGATAGGAACCAAGGTGGCTTGCAAAATTTTGAAATAAAAATTTAGCAAAAACCCCAAACAAATCTAACCAACCAAACAAACAAAAACCAACATGATTTGGCAAACCTTTTTTAAAAAAATAATAATAATAATTAAATAACAATTCTAGTAAAAGACACATAGTTAAAATAGTTTTAAATCCAGTTAAAGCCATTTAAAAGACACAAGAAAAAGAACCCGAGCACACCTCTTTTAAACACCATATAACTGAAAATCAAAGGTCTACATAAATAAAAAAGGTCTTTCTGCTGCTAGAAAGAGAATGGGGAGAAGCTAACCAGTCATAGAATCATAGAGTTGGAAGAGACCCCAAGGGCCATCCAGTCCAACCCCCTGCCATGCAGGAACTCCATTCAAAGCATCCCTGACAGATGACCATCCAGCCTCTGCTTAAAGACCTCCAAGGAAGGAGACTCACTACACTCCGAGGGAGTGTGTTCTACTGTCAAACAGCCCTTACTGTCAAGAAGTTCCTCCTAATGTTGAGGTGGAATCTCTTTTCCTGCAGTCTGCATCCATTGTTCTGGATCCTGTTCTCTGGAGCAGCAGAAAACAAGCTTGCTCCCTCCTCCATATGACATCCCTTCAAATATTTAAACAGGGCTATCATATCACCTCTTAACCTTCTCTTCTCCAGGCTAAACATCCCCAGTTCCCTAAGTCGTTCCTCATAGGGCATGGTTTCCAGACCGTTCACCATCTTAGTTGCCCTTCTTTAGACAGTCTCTAGTTTCTCAACATCTTTTTTGAATTGTGGTGCCCAGAACTGGACACAGTATTCCAGGTGGGGCCTGACCAAAGGAGAAGAGAGCGGCACTATTACTTCCCTTGATCTATACACTATACTTCTATTGATGCAGCCTAAAATTGCATTTTTAGCTGCCGCATCGCACTGTTGACTCATGTTCAACTTATGGTCTACTTGGATTCCTAGATACCTTTCACACGTACTTTCATTCATCCAGATGTCCCCCATCCTATATCTGTGCATTTCATTTTTGCGCCCTAAGTGCAGTACCTTACACTTTTCTGTGTTGAATTTCGTTTTGTTAGTCTTGGCCCAGATTTCTAGTCTATTCAAGTCATTTTGAATTTTGATCCTGTCTTCTGGAGTAGCTACTCCTCCTAATTTGGTGTCATCTGCAAATTTGATAAGTATACCCCCAATTCTGTCATCCAAGTCATTAATAAAGATGTTGAATAGCACTGGGCCCAGGACAGAGCCCTGTGGGATCCCACTGGTCACTTCTTTCCAGGTTGAAAAAGAGCCATTGTTAAGCACCCTTTGGGTTCGGTCGGTCAACCAATTGCAAATCCATGTAACAGTTAACTTGTCTAGCCCACATTTTACAAGCTTGTTTGCAACAATGTCATGGGAAACCTTGCCAAGGGCCTTACTGAAATCAAGATATACTAAATCCACAGCATTCCCTCCATCTATCAAGCTGGTAATTTTATATTAAGAGAGAGAGAGAGAGAGAGAGAGAGAGAGAGAGAGAGAGATCAGATGTGTCTGACATGACTTGTTTCTCTGAAACCCATGTTGACTTTTTGTGATTATGGCATTGCCTTCTAAATATTCACAGACTCTCTGCTTAATAATCTTCTCTAGAATCTTTCCTAATATTGTTATTATTCATTCATTCATTTCCTAACTTTTCTCCCAACTGAGCTAAACAAAGTTAAAGCAACATTAAAAACAAGATAGAGCTATGACACCTGTAGATAAAAATGTTAAAACATAATTGAATGAATGTTAAAAATATGAAATCATTTATAAATATTACAATAAAGATAAAATGAACAGCACCACCCACAAAAGACCCTTCTATGTATCATCAAATGTATGCTTAAAAAAAAAAATAGTAGTGTATTGAGTCTTTTGTTATTGTTGTTTACCTTCTAATTGACTCTGACCTACAGTCTCTCTCCAATGGTCTTCTTGGCAAGATTTATTCAGATGAGGTTAGCCACTAGCTTCTTCTCTGTCTGAGAGAGTGTGACTTGTCCAAGGTCACCCAGTTAGTTTCTATGTCTCTGGTCTCCCACAGCAAAAAAAAGACATTTTTATCTGCTGGTGAATGGAGAGGAGAGAGCGCAACTCTTCTGGAAGAGTAATTTCAGAATCCTTCAGTTTAGTGCTTATACTCATTGCAATCCAAACATTAAACTTTTTCCAAGCTCTAAAATCAAGTTATTCTCACCCAGTTCATTGGGCAATACTGTGGGGATATTATTTACTGTAGCCTGAGTTGTGTTTCTGTACACTACTAGCAAATGAAAGACTGTGGGATTTTGGGAAGTTGTTGTATTCCTGAACCCTGACATTTTCTTCTTTATTTATCATTCATTTTATTATTTATAAATAAAACAAAGTATTTTCTTCCTTGTCCATTCTGATTGGCTCTCTCTCTGTGTTTACTATGTAGGTACCTAAATACCCTGAAGGTACCAGATCCCATCTAATCTTGGAAGCTAAGCAGCATCATTATTAGTCTCTATGGCCCGATCTAGAGGGGCACTTTGCGGCACGATTAGGGCTAAACAAAGCGTTTTTAGGGTTAGGGAGGTTGTAGCATTTACACCCTCCCTAGACCAAAAGCGCATGGATGTTGCCATTTAAAGATGGTGGCATCCATACGGACGCGCCAGAAGAGCGTCATCATGTGTGCAGCGTTTAGATTTGCTGCGCACATAATGACGCTCTAGTGCCGTAGGAGAGCACAAATCGCTCCCTTTCCACGGTGCCCAAAAGGAGCTCCAAATGGAGCTCCTTTTTGAAGGCGGGTCCTTGCTGTGGCTTTTAGATAGCCACAGCAAAGACCAAGGGAGGAAGGGGCCGTGGCGGCAGCCCCTTCCTTCCTTCCGCCTCGCCTCCGCAAGCGGGGTGCAGTGGGTACCCAGGGCACCCGCTGCACCCCGCTTAGAGGCCGCAGGGAAGCGGCAGCTTGCCGCTTCCCTGCGGCCTCCAGAAGCAGCGCGATGGAGCCGCTGAGGCTGCCGGTATGGCAGCCTCGGCCCCATCCCGCTGCGTCTGGGGGCAGGTTGGAACCGCCCCAAAGGGGGCGGTCTAGATCGCCCCTATAGGAAAGAGACTGATTCAAACTCCTTCCTTAGATAAGATAGTTTCCATCCACCCCATATGAAGCAAAATCTACCGTATTCACAGTTGTTAAGGCTGAGAAGGAATTGCTCTGGCCTTATGGAATTTGACAGACAAGCTAAAACCCTAATAGAATAATTTGCCATTCAGTGATATCCCAGGAAGGGTTTAAAACAAGCTTACTTTAAAGTAAGGAAAATGGAAAGAAAGAGCCTGTTTCTGAAAACAAAACAAAACACACACACACACACAATCCAGAATATTTATACCTGTCACATACAATAGACACACAAGATACATCCAGACAGCTATCCTGAAGTATTGGGACTTACTCCATGACATTCTGGGGTGTTCAGAGAAACCTATATTTGTTCATAAACACTCAAGGAACCTTGCAGATCATTTAGTACACAACAAATGTATAGTCAAGTAGGCTCAGCCAAGCTTGATTCAAGGAAAAACCAAAGGGAATTTTCCATGCTGTAATTGCAGTGTCTGCAGAAACTGTGTAAAAACAACTGAATTTGTAAACCCTATTAACAATAGAATTTATTTTTTGAATGAATTGTATACCTGTGACACTAAGGAGGTCATATACGCAATCCAGTGCCCTTGTAACCTTCTTTCGGAAAATCAAGATGAGGATATCTGAACACAGGAGCTGTATAAGGAACCAGAGAACTACTGCTCCAATGGTCCAGCATTTTGTACAATTCCAACATACTGATATGGACATTAAATTCTGGACAAATGAGAAAGTGTCTGGCACTGGGGTTAACTTGGAAAGGAAACTCCGAAGAAGAGAACTATTCTAGATTTTTACTCTACAGACACTGAAACCCTCTGGTTTGAATGAGAGCTGTAACTGGATTGAAACACTAACTTTTCCTCCTATTTGTTCCTGGTCTGTATATTTATATATTTATATATTTGAACCCTTATATGATTGAATGTAACTTTTAATGTTTGATCTGTATTGGATATAAATACTTACAGGATAGAATCCCATGATAAATGACTTCATGTTGTGTAATGCAGGTGTGCTAGATTTTTGATTGAGAGAGTGACAGAGAGCTGTCTTCTGTACCCTGCCCTGATTGCTCGCTCAGAGGGACGGGATAGAAATAACAATTTATTATTATATTATTATTATAACAACTGATTGAGCCTCATTTTGCTGTGGTACATCGAGGTTACAGTAAGTAGGGATATATCTATAATATTCTTTCCAAAATTTCCTTTACTAAAGTTCAGAATCTGTTTACATATATTTTCTTCCTATGTACCTTTTTCAGGTATATATTGGACAACTAACTACTTACCTTCACTGGATGTGTGTACACATTTTGTTATTTCCTCTATGCTGTTATAACAGGTATATTTGTAATATGATCTATCAACAATATGGTCACTGTTATATACATTCTTCTTGATAAACCACTGATATCACTATTTGTTTTTCCAACATCTCTTGACCACTGAAGAAGACCTAGTGTCTAAATGCGTTTGGTCATTTTTATTTGTATTCGGCTTGCACTGTTATCCCTCCCGTATGTATCTTTGAAGTTGTTGAATACTTTATTTTACCTGCATTTTGTATGTCAAACATCTCCTCTTATTTTGCTTATTGGTTGGGATTTATAGTTTTGTAGCCTAGTACATATTGGCAACATTTGCATTTTTACTGACTGGTTTTAGTAATATTTTATCTTACATCCGGGTTTTGTACACAGGATCCCAGCTTTCTTAACAGATTGGTTATACTTTTAACCTACCCATCCTTCTTTTCTGTTCCCAATAAATTGAGTTATCCTTTGATGTATTTCCTTTCCCTAGCCTTTTTCATCATGCCTGTCAGCATAAGTTGGATTCAGTTTGAAAATACAACAGCAACATCATTTGTCATCTGCTGTACTAGAAGGGAAGTACTAGAGAATCCCATACTACGAGCACAGGTGCCCCTGTGCTAATGAGGCAGTAGAACCCCTTGACCATGTTCTTTCTCACTGCCCCTTCTATCAAGGGCTGTGCCTCACTTTAATTACACCTATTCTCCAAAATATCCCAGGCAGGTCAGAAGCATTTTAGCTTTCCTTTTTGCTTGCTGACCAAAATCTACAAACAATGAATAAGGTTGCTAGATTTTGTGCATCAGCCACTATGACTCGCAAGAAGATGACAAATCAGCAGTAGGGAATTGTGATAAAGAATTAGGTGGTTAAGTAAATAATAAGGAGAGTGGATTACATAAGGTTCTAGATAATGCACCTGATCTGTATATAGGACTGTTTCATCAACTTTGCTCTACTATTATTAAGAGGGAATTTTATGTATTTAATTAATTTTTATGCTGCTTTATTGTACATCATACATTTTATGTATCTTATGGTTAAACTGATTTATAAACTGGTCTATGGCCTTAATAAATTATTGATTGATTGACATATGATAGGGTCAGCATAAGTTGGATTCAGTTTGAAAGTTCAACAGCAACATATAATTCTACATCTTTTTATTCCCTTTTTAATAATATAAAGTCATTCAGTTCAGCCAATCTCAGTTTGTGGCTTTGCCTCGGTATTATGCCATATGTAGGCCAACCTGATTTGACAGTGGTATTATCACTATTAGTAACAGAATGTGTGTTATTAACTCTCCTGTCAAGAGTATTTATGTGATCAAATAATAGTAAATACTGCATTTGTGGGGACCTGGGAGGTTCTGATATGCTCACTGACTGTACCAGTAATAAGGGAATGCCATCATGCAAGAAATGCTTCCTCTGTCAAGATTACTCTATTATAACAGATGAAAGGCAGTTACATTTTTTCATAATGCTATTTGGGAATATAGATATGAAATATTTTGTGAGAATTTCCTAATGCTTCTAAGGTCTTCCCTGTTAATGCAATAATGTCTGCTTCACTATTATTTATTATAACCCAGTTTCCTTACTATCTCCTTTAGCTCCAGCATGGTTCTTACTTCCACTAAAGAGGAGGAGGAGGAGGAGGAGAAGGAACGCTGGTTAGGTATTGAAAGACCAAGGTTTAGTTCTAGTTGTGACATTTTGCTAGCAAGTGGTTGCACATGTTCTGAAGTAGCATAAAGCTGGTATCCAGTACAATATATATTCTGCTATTGGCTGTCTAGAGTGGTTGTTTGCAATTAGTTGCACAACTATTTCATGACTACTTGACACTACTACTTATGCATAATATAACATAGACCTAAATCCTACTGTTAATCCTAAATAGAGTGGACCAACTGAATCAATAGGATTTGTGTTGACTCACCTTTATTGATTCAGAGATGTTAGTGCTGTTGGGACTAGCCAAAAGGATTCTAGCAAATATTGGTCTGGTGGGGATTTCATTCCACCAGTGTTATATTTGCTCTGCACACAAACAGGAAGAAAATGTTGACCAAGATCTTGTTGGTGACCAAGTGGAACATTGTACTTACATCATGTAGCTACATTTCCATAGAAAAATCTCCAGATGCTATTCCCCAAAACTTATCTTGTAAGCAGCACAGTCCTCCCCCATTGGAGATCAAAAGGGATCAACAAGAACACATTTGATTACTTTCTCATTGATGGACACACTGTGACAGGCCTTTGCAAGGACTTCTGGAGATCCTCAGATGAAATCCTTGCAGCATGTCCAGATAAAGGAAAATAGCAGAACACATCCTCACTTGTGTTCTGCTATCCAACAACATGGACATGGATGTGGTTGTGGAGAAGCAGGGGGCTGCAATGCTTACAAGGTGGGCTGGGAGGGGATTTGGATCACTGTAAGTTTGGAAAGAATTCCAATCTCTGTAACATCATGGAGCCATCATGGTGTAGTGGTTTAAGCATTGGACTACAACTCTGAAGATCAGGGTGTGAATCCCTATTCAGGCATTGAAGCCCACTGGGTAGCCTTGGGCAAGTCACACTGTCTCAGCCTCAGAGGAAGGCAAAGGTCACCCTCTCAGAATAAATCATGATAGGTTCACCTTAGGTTACCATAAGTCCGAAATGACTTGAAGGCAGACAACAACAACAACTACTACTATTACTACTATTACAATGGTAGTTTAACTTTGACTAACCCCATCATACTTCACCAACAGGATGCCAGCCAGAAATTATACCTAGATTTGGGGCATTTATTTATGCTATATTTAATTTGTGGCATTCAATTGTATGTATACCGCTCCCAAGCTCTGGAACAGCCTGCCGGATGAGATGCGTCTCATTACATCACTGGCCAGTTTCAAAAAGGTTCTAAAGACACATCTTTTCTGGCAGACCTTTCCTTGAAGAAGGTATAAATGGACCATCAACTCCCGACTCTGAAAATGTAAATAGAACTGGGGAATCAACTTTAGCTGTTCCCTTACGCAAAACTGCTGATCCATCTACTGCGAATTTGCACATATACTGCTCAGGAGACTGTATTTTCTTTTAATAGTTGCCGGCCAATTTTAACACCTCTAATTATAACATATTCTGGTTTAATTCAATTTTATTGGGGGGGGGTGGTATGGGAGGGATACGATTGCTGTTTGACTTTGTATTTTTAAAATTCTGTTGTACCCCGCTCCGAGTATTTTATTAGAGGACCGGGTTATAAATAAACATTATTATTTTTATTATTGTGTGGTCCCACTTCCATTCTTTTTATTGCTGTTGTTTAATAAAATTCCTTGCAGGCATCCATCTTAAGGATGCCTCCTCACATCTCTCAAAAAAGTATCATCAGTTCACTTTACCAGATCCTCAGCTCCTAGGACATTGTGCACAGTTCCTTCAATGGGACTGTTAGCACCACTTACCTTAGAGAGAGGGTTTTCTCCCCCTTACTTATCTTCTTGTGGAAAGTTTAAATCCATGTCCTCCCTTAAACAGATGCCTGACTCATACAGGCACAATACATTATTGAATAGCTGTGTGCAGAGATTGCTTGTCTGACAATTCTAGGCATGTCTACTCAGATGTTTCACTGGCTTCAAAGGAACATACTCCCATGTATCTCTGCTGTCCTAATTAGGGACAGCATGTGTAAATAAGTCCCATCATGATGGGTTTCTGTCTGTGTGTTCATGACTAGTAGGGGATCAAGATCTTAAAATGGGCGTTGTGGAACTATGCATTAAATATAAATGCCAACGTTTAGGCTTTCTGAATTTCAGCCAAATTCCAGAAGTTTATGAATACAGGAAATCTGTGAAATGCAAATATTGAAGAGACATTTTGGCAAAGGAAGCTGATGAATGTCTGGGGTAAGAAATGAAACAAATCTCTGACAATAAAATGGGATGAAAGTAAAGGAGGGGTTAACAAAACACAAGAACGTTCAAGCCTTGTGGGCCAAATAGCTGACAGAATTGATTTCTGCACTGAACATCCATTTTAAGCTAATTTTGGAACAGACTTTCAATGCCCATAGGTGTTTCATGTTCCCTACCAAGCTGTCATGAAATACAAATAAATGTATTATGAATTTATAACAATAACAACAGGAGAAAGAAGTTAGATCCAGGTTTTTTTAAGTGACTGCAGCCAATCTGTGTGATATTTAGAAAGATATGTGAGATACTAAGGCAGGGTACAAAATAGTTTGCAGACTTGAAAAAAGATGAACTGAGCAGCAAGGGATACTTGAAATCCACATAGAAAGTCTAGCATAACAACAACAGCAACAACAAAACATATCCATGAGGCAGTGATTCATACACTGAGTTTCACATTTGAGAGCCTTGTATGTAATTCATTGTGTGCAATCAAAAAGAAGGAATGTTGTAGGGAAATGCATCCAAACATCATAGAATCTATTTTTTTTTTAAAAAAAAATGATTCAGAGATATAGCAATGGAAGATTTTACAATTAAAAAAAATCTGTCTGACAATCTGGTTAGCACAATTAACACTTTAATTGACTGTTTGGAATAATAATAATAATAATAATAATAATAATAATATCTTTATTTTTATACTGCCCCTCCAATGATCAGGGCGGTGCACAACATATACAACAATTAAAAACATTCCAAAAATAAACAATAACAATATCAATACAGCAGTACAATAGCAATATGCCAAATCAGCTCACAGTGGGGGAGGATGAGGGAGAAATAACAACAGGGAGAGGAATATCAGGGGTAAGCCTGCCCGAATAAGTGTGTTTTTGACCCCTTTTTAAACTGGGCAAGAGAGGCGGCCGAGCAGAGCTCGATGGGCAGCAAGTTCCAGAGGCTAGGGCCCGAGATGGAAAACGCCCTCTTCATGGTGGTTGATGATCTGGCCTCTGGAACTCTTAGTAACTGTTGCCCGGTGGATCTGAGTGTGCGGGGCAGATTGTATGAGGAGAGGCGGTCCTTCAGGTACTCTGGGCCCAAGCTCAGAATAGGGTGATCATATTCTGAGAACTGGTTTTATATCATCCTTTTCTTCACTGAAGTTCATATATTAATCAGTCTAATATGGTAAGAGAATGGAAATGGAAATTGTAAGGATTTACTGTAGATATGAGCATAATTTCTTATGAACTGGATTAACAGCTATCTGTAGGGAAATCATTTTGCATACATTTTGATGATAATAATTCATTTAATATTAAATAAATTATCTGTGCATTTTACATGTATAAACACAAAATACACCTAAAACCATAAAATTGGCAATTTGAAGTTCACATTAAAATAATTATATGGTAATAAGTATTCCTTGCCTGAGAAAACCCTATGAAGTTCATGTGGTCAGCATAAATTGACAGGCAACTTGAGAACACACACACACAGTGCAGAGGATCTATGAAAGTCTGAAAGGAAAAATCTGCTACCCACAGAACCAATGTCTATACCTTTGCACCATCCTCAGTACACTGAATCTCATCTAATATTACAAGCTAAGCGTTGTAGGACTTGGTTAGTACTTGGATGGAAAGCTACCAGGGAACACCAGGGATCTCCAGGTAGGGCTAGAAAGAATTATTCCTGAAAACCTACAGAGCCTTTTCTACTATTCAGAACTGACAATACTAGGCTGATTCATTACAGGGCAGCTTCACCAAAGCTTATTCTTTACACTATGACCTAATGGAAAGCAGTATGTTTTCCAGATGAAATATTAAGATCAAAATAATGAAATCAGTATAGATGGTCTCACAATGTATCGGCAACTTCAGCAAGGGGGGGGGACCTAAAAATCAATGGAAGAAGAAAATTTCTGTTCTGTTTTTATAGCTAGCAACAGCAAAAGATGAATGCCACTTCTCCCTTGATAGGTGGCTCAGCAGTCAATCTTTTGTTATCAAGATGTACATGGCACTCAGCAATCAAAGACAAAGAAGACTTAAGGTACATGAAGCCACTCAGTAAGCTTCTCGAATAACATTATGTCTGGAATCATGTTGACAGGTTTAAAGAACAGTTGTTGTTGTTGTTGTTGTTTCCTTCAAGTTGTTTCCAATTTATGATGACCTTAAGGTGAATCTATCATGGGATTTTCTGGGGCTGAGAGCCTGTGAGTCACCAAAGGTCATCCAGAGGATTTCCATGGCTGAACAGGAAATCAAACCCTGAGATCCAGAATCATAGTTCAATGCTCACACCACCACACCACTATCTACAATAGTAGAACTATTGAATAAATGGTTGAATAATGAGTCAACATGTAAGTAAATCCAGTTGATTCAGTGAGTCTCCTCTATTTGGGATTAGTAGTAGGATTTAGGTCTATGTGGCTCTGATTTTGCTGGAAATTAGATACAGTCACAATAACAAACAACACACATTACAGCATAATAGTTACATGGGACACAACCTGTTTTAATGAGAAGTTGCTTTTCCTAATAAATACACAATGATAGGAAGCAAAATAGGCAGTGGTTTCACAGTCTTGATAACAATATAATTTGAGTTGGTTTTCACTGTTTTACCATTGTTTTTCCATGTGTGAGATTATGGAAAAGTTTAGTCATGGCACTGTTTCTCCCATCTTTTCTCTGTTTTATTTTTTCCCTTGTAATAAACATGTGGAGGAGGGAGAAGTGTGCTAATAAGATGAGTTCTAAAGAGACAGGAAGAACATGATATAAGAACTTTATTCCAGAAGTATTCTTGCCCTGATTTGTTGAGTAATAATAATAAAAATGGTATTTAGCATCTTTATTACTACACACTGATTATGCTTGAGCATTGCCTTGGCCTGCCAGGGGGAAGCACTGATGCCACATCATAAGAAGGCACAGTTTATTGGAAAAGACAATAATGATAGGTAAGGTAGAGCTGAAGGAGGAGGAAGAGGTGGCATCCCCCTGCCACCCACCACGGTGAGAGCGGCAAGGCTGGCTTTGGGTGACTGGGGGAGTAAAGTTCCATTGTCCCCAGTGGTGGAGTGGCTGCATGGCTGCACCACCATTGAGGACAATGGGACCTGAGCATCCACAGATTTTAGTATTCATGGGTGGATCAGGAATGGATCCCCTGTGGCTATCGAAGGCCTACTGTACTACTCTGCTGCTGCTGTCATCTCTGAATCATTTGAAAATTTCTTTCCTTTCAAACTCTTTTTAAGATTTGTAATCAGGAAACAGTCAGATAAAGCAAGTTCTGGTAAAGACGGTGCGTTTTCCTGCTATAAGGGAACACCTTTCTGCAACTTCCCTCTCCATTTATCAGCACTGAAGATTTCCATACCTGCCTCAAATTTTGCTGAAAGGTGACTGAAACGTCTCTAAAAGACTCAGGCAGGGGGAGTGTGTGAAAGTCCAGAATGCTTCCCCAAATCACTCCTCAATCGTCATGGAAACAGAAGCTCCCTCTTTGTGAGGCTGAATCGTTTCAAGGGAGTTGATTTCCTCTGGATTCCTTCTTGACGCTTGCTTTGCATCTAGAAAAAAAATCAAGATATGAAAATCTTCGTTGTTAACTCTTTGGCCCATTTGAATATGGTCAATCATCAAAATGCCTTCCTTATTCCAAAAAAACTGTGTCCATGACCTTTTCTGCTGACTTTTGAGTCTTGAATTTCTTTAGCTATGGAGAACCTGAACGGTGATGAGTCATTCCAAAAAAATTATCACTAGATCACTCAAAGTGCTGCAAAATCACCTTGGAGGTATCAACTCAATTTTGTTTCTGGTTAGCATTCAAACATTTCAGCAACCACTTGGCTTACAGCTTCTGCACAGCCAACTGCTCATGGATTATAAACCCAATGCTTTCCCAAGATATTTCTAGTGTCTCAGCAATTGTTTTAGTTGAGATTTGTTGACTGCTAAAATCAGGTCATAAACATTCTCAACAATTTCAGGAGTTGACACTGTTGAAGTTATTCCAGATTTCCACCCTTGGTCTCAAAATCTTCATGATGAAAGTTGGCACACCACTTATTCACAGTTGAGTTTGATGGGCACTTGCCACTCAATATTTGCATAATACACTCATGGATTTCCTTTGGCATTTTTTTTTATGCAGGAAAAGCAACTTCATGACATCTAAGCACTTGAAAAGTGCACATTTTTCTTGACATGGCTCTATTACAATCTGGAAAAATTCAGTGATTATAGTTATGATCCTGCTAATTGGCAGTTTGCAATATAGAAGAACACTCTTTCAAGCTACAGTGGCAAAATTACACTCAGATTTTGGGAAGTGAGCTAGGACAAGAACTTTTCAGAACCTATTTGTGTAACTCATCTAGGTATTAAATCTATGATTCTTGAACGCTTCTATCCTACTTCCCTTAATTTTTTCTCACTTTATGCCATTGTTTGCATGCTACAACTTTTATCAAAGCCAAAATTATTTGAAACACACAGACACATTGCACAGAAAGCTCATTTTGCCATTAAGACATTGTCCAACAGAAACAAATTTAACCTCTCCTCTCTCAACATCATCATGGAACAACATAGCAGACATATTTCCCCAAACAGCACCAAAACAATCAACTTTCACCTCAAGTTTGGAAGCCATTTTCTCCATCAGCTCCACCTGATCCTGTAGAATCATACATATTTATTAACAAAGATCATGCAAACACATCCATTTTTTGTCACTGCCAAATTGTGCATATATTTTTTTTCATGTCTTGATCTTCCTCCACAGATTCCACAACATCACCAATTGCTTCTTGCCCCCCATAACTTCATCCAACTTCTTCTCCTGTTATAAAATCATTCCCTTACCAGCCTTTACTTCCTTTCTCACAATTCTAATCTCCCCCCAACAACTGTCAGTGTTTGTTCATCTCTTCCCCCACCCCCGTATCCACAGAACAGTAACTATAAGGGTCCAAAGCAGACTCCATACTTTCAACAAACATGCAGGCTCCATACTTTCACCAATACCATCTCTCCTTATCCTTTAGAAGAAAACTCTCTTCCTTCCCATGGGGGACAATCTCTTTAATTCTTTGTTTACCACACCTACAAGATCCCAAAATACTTTCCAATAAAAAATCCTCAATAGCCTCATAACATTGCTGTTCCTTTTGTCCATTGAATTTTTTTTTTTTTTGCCTTTAAATAAATCTGATATAAGGAAGTTTTTTAAAGTCCTTAGTCAATGAAAGAAGGCAAACTCTCCAAGACATTTAGCATCCACCATAGAATGGAGGTTTCCCCTTCATGTGTAAATTAAATTGTTAGATGATTAAGCTTAAGAAGTGAGATCTGCAGATTCAGTGTCCTTTTGAAGTTATGCTACAGCAGCTGAGCTTTATATCTTTCCTGATACCTCCTCACCATTTGTCCTCACTTTAGACCATGATTTCTACAATCTCCTGACAAGGAAAAGTTGCACTCTGGAGCCTCGGTGGGTAATCTCCCTTTTCTCTCCTCAAATGGAGAGAATTTTATGCCAGCTACAGCTCCCTCTTGGCTGGCAATTTCCCACCTGATCTGTCTGTACCATGAGCTCCACAGAGAAACCAATCCACCATGGATTCCTCACTAGAAGTCAGGGTCTGTAAATTTCCCATGTAAATACCCTTAGATTCCAAAACTTCAGGATGCTTCATTAGAATGCTAATATTAACTCTGCCTGCTTGATTTAATCACCATCATGATTTGGGCACGCAGGTGACCAGAAGTTGAAAAAAGTGTCCCCAGACAGAATCCAGAATTAGTTGACAAGTGGCAAGCACCCTCAATCTTTTAGTCTAATGTACAAATGGGGAACAATGCCTATTTCAACCAGTTCGCCATTCCTTTCTCTTTTTTTAATCAAAGGATGGCTATAAGTCTGTGGGCTTATATATCTGTGGGTACAGGTAGTTGAGTACATTTTGTCTTAACTGTGACTGATTGAGAAGCAAGGGATTTTGGACATAGGTAAAGTTTAGCAGTGTACTTATTTGTTTAGATGTTTTAATAGTTGTTAATAGGCATTTTATACTTAGCCTTCCCCTCCTCACCACTCAGACCAGCCCCTTGGTTTTTCTTTGGTTTCTTTCTTCGATCCTGCCCCTCCCCTTCCCACTGGTAAGCAGAAACATCAGCTTACTCCAGGTCTTGGCAGCTGTTGAGGGGAGTTTAGAACATGACATAAAGAACTACTAAAAGGTCCCATGAACCCTGTGCCAGAACAGACAAACATTGACTAGATATTGCTCAACTGCAATAGTCCACAATGAATAATCCTAGGTGTTTATAAGGAAAATTCACCTATACTCAACTAAATTGCCCCAGTCTTCTTACAGGGGTGATTTTTACAAACAAATCACATCCTTAATATAGGAATTTGTTTTAATAACATGCAGGGATGCATGTTTTGAAAAAGCTGGTTAACATTGCTTGTCATGAACTAAAGCATAGTTCACATTGCATCAACTGTAATGTTGCCCTAGTGGGGGCTGATGGCTTTCATGTTATTGAGCCTGGGAAATAAGCAAGATGAACTTTCCTAGCACAACAAAGCACATATGATATAACAGGCATCACTGACACCTGGTGGGATATAATCTTTTTAAGAGAAATAGACCAAACAGGAAAGGAAGAGTAGCCTTATATGTCAGGGATGTCTGCACCTGTGAAGAGATCCAGGACTTAAATCCTGGAAGCCAGGTGGAGAGCATCTGGATAAAAATTAAAGGGGAAGGAAAAAACAAGGATGTTACCATGGGAGTCTATTACAGACCCCCAAGTCATACAGAGGAACTGGATGATGCCTTTCTAGAACAGATGACCACTGTCCCAGATAGGGAGATTTAGTAGTGATGGGAGATTTCAACTATCCTGATATTTGTTGGAAATCAAACTCAGCCAAAACATTAAAGTCTAGGAAATTCCTCACTTGCGTGGAAGACAATTTATTGTCTAAAAGGTGGAAGAGGCAACAAGGGGAGCAGCCATTTTAGATCTCATCCTGACCAACAGGGATGACCTAGTTAATGAGGTGCACATGGTGGGATCCTTAGGTGGGAGTGACCATATTCTTCTGGAGTTTGTTATACAGTGCAGAGGAGAAGCTGGGCATGGTTAGACACATTTTAGACTTTAAGAAAGCTGATTTCAATAAACTCGGGGAAATACTGAGTTTAATCCTGTGGTCAGGAATAGTAAAAGAGAAGGGAGTTCAGGATGAATGGGAGTTTCTCAAAAGGAAGATAGTGAAGGGACAATTCCAAATGGTTCCAATGAGGAGGAAAAATGGAAGGTGTCTCAAGAAACTAGGATGGAGGACTAAGGAACTTTCAACTGAGCTGAGTTTTAAACACGATATATATAAGAAATGGAAAGGGGGGATCACCAAGGAGAAATTCAAACAAATAGCTGGCACATGTAGGAGTAAAGTCAGAAATGCAAAAGCACAGAATGGGCTCAGGCTTGCTATAAAGGTTAAGAACAAAAAGCACTTTTGGGGGGGTATGTCAGTAGCAAAAGGAAGAACAAGGAAAGGATAGAGCCACTGTGTGGAGAAGATGGTGAACTGCTAACAGGGGACAGAGAAAAGGCAGAATTACTCAATACCTTCTTTGCCAGAGTGTTCTCAGAAAAGGAAATGGATGCTCAGGGTGACGAAAACGGAGCAGAGTACACAATATGAAAAATGCAGCACAGATTAACTAAAGAGGAATTGCCTGGTTAATCTAAACAAATTTAAATCTTCAGGACCAGATGACCTACATCCAAGGGTATTAAAAGAATTGGCCAATGTAACCTCAGAGCCATTGGCTAGAGAACAGGAGTAATCCCAGCAGGCTGGAGGAGGGCAAACATTGTCCCCATCTTCAAAAAAAAAAAAAGGGGGGGGGAGGATCCCAACAATTATCATCCAGTTAATCTGACATCAATACCAGGAAAGATTCTAAAGCAGATCATTAAAAAGAGAATCTGTGAACATTTAGAAAACAATTCCATAATCACAAAAAGTCAACATGGGTTTCTGAGAAACAAGTCATGCCAGATTAATCTGATCTCTCTCTCTCTCTCTTTTTTTTGATAAAATTACCAGCTTGGTAGAAAAAGGGAATGCTGTAGATATAGCATATCTGGATTTCAGTAAGGTCTTTGACAATGTCCCCCATGATATTTTTGCAAACAAGCTAGTAAAATGTGGGCCAGACAATGCAACTGTTAGATGGATTAGTAATTGGCTGAATGACCGAGAAGTGACTAGTGGGGTGCCACAGGGCTCTGTCCTGGGCCCAGTGTGAATCAACACAACTTGGATGAAGGAATAGACGGCATGCTCATCAGATTTTCAGATGACACCAAATTAAGAGGAGTAGCCAATACCCCAGAGGACAGGATCAAAATTCAAAATGGCCTGAATAGATTAGAAAGCTGGGCCAAAACTAACAAAATGAATTTCAGCAGGGAGAAATGTAAGATACTGCATAGAAAAAAATGAAATGCATAGATATAGGATGGTGGACACCTGGCTGAACGAGACTGTGTGTGAAAGGAATCAAGGAGTCCTAGTAGACCACAAATTAAACATGAGGCCAATGCTATTTTAGGATGCATTAATAGAAGTATAGTGTACAGATCAAGGGATGTAATAGTGCCACTCTATTCTGCCTTGGTCAGGCTTCACTTGGAATGTCCAGTTCTGGGCACCACAATTCAAAAAGATGTTGACAAATTGAAACATGTCCAAAGGAGGGCCACCAAAATGGTGAAGGGCTTGGAAACCGTGCCTTACGAGGAAAGACTTAAGGAGCTGGGTATATTTAGCCTGGAAAAGAGGTGGTTAAGAGGTGATATGATAGCCCTGTTTAAGTATTTGTATGGGTGTCACACTGAGGACTAGAACACAGAACAATGGATGCAAGCTACAGGAAAAGAGATCCCATCTTAACATTAGGAGGAACTTCTTGACCTTAAGAGCTATTTAACAAACCTCCTTATTTGGAGGTCTCTAAGCAGAGACTGGATGGCCATCTGTCAGGGATGAATTGATTGTGAGTGGTGGCAGGGGGTGGTGGACTGAATGGCTCTTGTGGTCATTTCCAGCTCTATGATTCTACAATTCTATGAATCTACCCCAGGCTTAGTATGAAACTGGAAGGAGCAAACCAAGGTTCTGAAACATATGCCCATAAGCCCAATATATTGGACATTTTACCTGCTAAATCATTCATATATTTGCTTCCTGAAAATAACATTTCAAATCAGCTTTGCAGTTATTTTTCACTGGTTCAGCTGTCATTTATTTATCCTCTAGATGTTCTCAAGCAGCCCAAGAGACCACAAATCTTTTCATGTGCCTAATCACTGACATACGGAACACAGGAAACAACATAAGTTGAAGCAAAGTCTAAAAATGTGACATCCATCTAATTCCTTCCAAAATGTTATTATGCTCATGGGGGGGGGGGCTGTATCTGCCAGTGATATATGGCAAAAGCAATATTTTTAATGACAAATCCTCAAGTCTCATTTCTGATTGAATGTTACTTAGTGTAGCTGCAAACATTCCCCTGCATTTTATTAATCATTTATCAAGAAAAGCTTGACAAATTGTGACTCTTTCTATCATCCTTCAAAAGTCTGTACTACTTATTTGTTTATTTTATTCCTATTCAGTGTGGGAATATATTTACAGTGGGCTCTCCCTATCAATGGGCTGCCAGACCACAAATGTGACCACTTATAGATCACCACAATCATCCATGTTTTTTAGCATCAAGGCAGGGGGAGAACACCCATTGACATGCAGGACCTAATGTATATATTTTATGGTATATCTCTTTTATCTATTTTATGGTACAAATGGTAACTCCTTTTACAGGAACAACTAACCAATGGTACCAATGGTACTTAACCAATGGCAGAAGGGTCAGCATGGTGTAGTGATTTGAGGGTTGAACTATGAATCTGAAGAACAGCAACTGAATCCCCACTTAGCCATGGAAACTCATTCCGTTACCTTGGGCAAGTGACACTCTCTCAGCTTCAGAGTGAAGCAAAGACAACCCTCTTCTGAACAAATCTGGGTAACAAAACCCCACAATAGGTTCCCTTAAGGAGTGTTATACATCAGAAACAACTTTAAGGCACACAACAATATCCAGTGGTAGAAAGCCAGTGTGATGTAGTGATCTGAGCATTGGGCTATGACTCTGGAAACCAGGGGCTGAATCCCCATTCAACTGTGGAAGCACACTGGGTGACCAAGTCACACTCAGAGCAAGTCACACTCGGAGCCTCAGAGGGAGGCAAGGGCAACCCTCTCTGAACAAATCATGTCAAGAAAGTTCTGTGATATGTTCAACTCTGGGTTGTCATAGGTCCAAACAACTTGAAGGCACACAACAATAAACTAGTGTACTATTAAGAGGTAGCTGTTAATTTGGATTTAATGCACTTTCTTTCCATGTTGTCATATTTAAAATGCATACATGATCCAACATTGTCTGCAAGCCTTATGGCTGCATTAGATTGGATCCTATGATTTTTTTAAAAAAACAAATCCTCACTAAACCATCTCTCATCTCTAATATATCAAAAATTAAGTAATATTAAAACATAGCCATGCTAGTCTGTTAGCATAAAGACATATGAAGGAATCATGTAGTGTCTCAAAAACTAAGTGTGAAAAGGAATTTTCTAGCATAAACTCTTGTGGACTCAAAAAGCATCTCACAAAGTGGTCTGGAATCCACAGGTGCTTATGCTACAAAATTCTTTTTCAAAGTAAGTTTCAGAGATTCAGGAAGTAGTTGAGGGCAAATTCTTCTAGGAATGAGTATAAATGTAAAACATATCTCACCATATTGGGGAAGAATGTGATTAGGCAGCATGTGTCTCCCTACTCAGTCTACTGTCCAGCAGCCAGCTGTTGATATACCACTTCAAAGTCTCACATTTCCCTCCTTTTGGTTCTTCACCTTATTTACTTTTTTTAGTAGTTTAAATTCTGCCTCCCTCCACCCCCACCCCATGAGCTCAAGGCACTGCACATAGTTTTTTTCGCTACTTTATCATCAACAGAACAATACTGTGCAGTAGTTAAGGTGAGAGAGAGTAACTATCCTAAGGCCATCCAGTGAGAGTCATGCAGCTCAGTATGAAATTTCAGCTGGGATCTCCAAAGCCACAGTCCAAAATGCAAATCAGTACAGCATTTATAGTTTCTAAGCAAAATCTAGACTGAACAGCCGCTTAAAACAGAAGGAATTGCCAATTAGATGTCTCTCCTATGTGAAATAAGATTCAAGACCACATTACATCATACAGGTATTTTTCATATCCATCACATATCCATCATATCCAGGGGTTTCTGGATGAAGCAGATTATCTAGATCCATTTCAATCTGGTCTCAAGCCTGGCTGTGAAATGGAGACAGCTTTGGTCACCTTGGTGGATGACCTAAGCAGGGTGTGTGCCATTGTTGGTTCTGCTGGACCTCTCAGCAGCCTTTCATGCCATCGGCTGCTGTGTCCTTCTGAGCCAATTTCCTGGGATAGAAACTGGAGTTGGTGTTTTACAGGCTCTGTACCTTCCTGGAGGTACAGAGAAAGTGTGCTGGGGAACTCCTGTTCAATCCCCTGGCCGTTAACCTGTGTGGAACCTCAGGGTTCTGATTTGTTATTTAACACATATATGTAGCTGGTGGGAGAGGTCATGCAGAGTTTGGGCTGTGTGGTGCTATCAATATTTATATGACACCCAGCAATATCACTCCATTGCACCCTAATCCAAGGAGACTACTCTGGTCTTAAATCGGTGTCTGGCATCAGCAAATGGACTGAATGTGGACAAACAAACTGAAACTTAATCCAGACAAGGCAGACGTCCTCTTGGTCAGCCAGAAGGCAGTCCAGGGAATAAGGATTTAGCCTGTGTTTGATGGTGTTATACACAGAAGACACAGGTCACACTTTGGGTGCACTCTTGGACTCAGCTTTCAACCTGGAGGCCCAGGTTTCTGCAGTAGACAGAAATGCTTCTGAACATTTAAATCTTGTATGCCAACTGCAGCCATTTCTTGAGGTGCCAGATCTGGCCCTGGTGAAACATGTCCTAGTTACATCCCATTTGGACTACTCTAGCATACTTTATTTAGGACTGCCTTTGAAGAATGTTCAGAAATTTCAGCTGGTTCAAAGAGCTGCAACCAGATTGTTAACTGGAGGAGTTTACAGAGACCATACTATGCCCTTGTTGAAACAGCACAACAGGTTGTAGTTTGTTTTCATGTGCAATTCAAAGTGCTGGTTATGACCTGTAAAGCCCTATATGGTTCAGGTCCAGGCTACTGGGCAGTCTGTATCTCCTTGTTTGGAATAGCCTAGGCTCTGAAATAAGGAGAGGCTCTTCACTCACTCTTAAGCACAGTTGGTGGGGACATGAGAAAGTGCCTTCTTGATGGCTGCCCTAAACACTGGAACTCTCTTCCCAGGAGGCCAGGATGATCTCCTTCTTGTTGACCTTCCATCAGTAGCTAAAACCCTTTCATTCAGCCAGACAAACATAATAATGTTGTTATTGTTACTGTTATTTTACTGGAAATTTACCAGAGAAAGGGAGAGATGCTTCAACTGTACACAGACATCCTGTTGTTTGAACAAAGCTGTTCTGGAAGAAGTTGTACAGTAACTGATGGTCTGAATCCTATTGATAGCTCCAATTAGGCAAGTCTTATTGAACCAGTGGAATTTACATAAGTGCTGTTTCACCTTTCAGCAATTGATTCTGTAAATTTACTCTAGTCAAGCCAAATTGAAGGGAAAATGTGCTACCCACATGCTAAGGAATAAATTATACTTTTATTGCTATTATGTATTATGATGATTTCATGGTGATATTAAAAATACATTCCAGAGGGAAAGACAGACAAAATGAGAAAGAAAAAGTGTTAATGGTTATCCTTCTATAAACTTGATAAATTTTCAGGTTCATTTAAAAATAAGCCATACAAGGGGAAAGGATCCTAAATCTAATGAGGCCAAGTATCCACATTCATCATTTAATGCTTGAATCATTGAAGGATGGGGAACCCAGACATTTTCCACTGGCAGATATTCAAATCAAAATAGCTGTGCCATTTTCTAGATTAATTTTAGTCCTGCAAGGAAAAGGTGCTTATTATTGGATATACAGAAAATCCATTAGCAAGGCAGCCATTCTTTAAAATATCCTTTTAAAGAATGCCATGACATAATGATGAATCAGCTTACACTAACTTAGGTTGTTTTTTTACCTATGAAAAACAGAAAAACAACTTGTTCCATCTGTGTCTTAGCACTCCTAAGCATTGGAGAACAAACAGCCCCACTGAAATGAATAAAACTTTAAGGTATGTTAATTTGTCTGAACCATGCTTTTAATTTTTTGTTGTTGTTACTTACTCAGTAAGTACAATGTCTAGATAAACAGACCTATACAATTCACTGGTCAGATTGAGTGGTAGCAAATATTGAGGACAAGAGTTCAAGCTCCCAGAATATATGTGAATAAATGGAAGCTTTTTTTTGTTTCCAAAGACCATGAAAGAAATGATGCTAGACTCCAGACCAAAGAATGGCCCCCAAAGCAGAGTTGGGAACTGTATAGGACTCCAGATGTTATTGATCTGCAGCTTCTATAATTCCTAATCATTGACTATACTGATGAGAACTACTGAAAGTTGTTGTCCAGAAACATTTGGAGGGCCGTGCAATCCCTAGCTTGGTATAAAGCATGCATGTGGAATATGGCCCGGTACAAACCGGTGCTTTGTGCCAGCCTGGAGCCAAAATTAGGGTTCTGTAGGGGTGGGTGACCACACGTGCCAAGCCCTACTATCAGTGCACAGGCACCATGATTGTGCACATGCATCTTTTGTGCGTGCCCACCCAAACATCACTACACTGTGGGGATGTCATCACTGCACACGAGCACGCCAATGGCACCCTACACACGGCGTAGAAAGAACCTGCAGGGAGTGGGTTCTTTTTAGGCCTCTCAGAAGACACAGCATTTTTCTACAGCCTCCATCTGGGGAAGAAAGGGGCGGCCCTAACCAATACAGCCTATGGTGAAGGATGATAGAAACTGCATTGGGGGGATACAATGCATTCTTAATTAGAAATTGAGAAATTGTGTCTCCCCCCCCCCCCAATGCGTATTGCAGTTAGAGAGCCGTGTGTTCTTGTGGGATGCAACATCCCCTTCTTCCAAGGACTGTTGTCTGTTGGATATAACCAACCAACATACATGCTCTACTGTCATTTAGGGCAGTATGTACAAATCAGGCTCCCAGAAATATTAAAGCTTAATCAAAGGATATTGAAATAACCCTGAGGACACTTTAAAAGCCTCCAAATAAGTTTTGTGGAAAGGCTGGGAAGGGAACAATTTGTCCCTGATCCAAAGAATGAGCAAGAATGCCTGCTGTGCACTACTCATTTTCACAAAGAACTGCTGATTTGGGGTGAAATGGCTGCAATTATATGAGCAAAAAGGAAATGGGGAAAAAAGAAATGTAAGGTACATTCCAAAGCAGTGTTGATATGTTTTATCATAAAAAGTAGCATTCATACATGATTTTTCTCTTACATTTCCCCATGTATTTTGATCCAGAGGAAAACATCATAAAAATGTATTGAATTTATTTTATAACTTTATGTTATGACTCTTCAGAACATAAAACATTTTAAAGCATTTTTTCCTCTGGATCATATATATGCATGCTATACACTGTATGAGTTTCGATTCCCCATTCAGCCATGTAAACCCACATTGTCATCCCCAGAAAACCCTATTGATAGGTTCAGATATGACTTGAAAGAGCACAGGAGCCATAACAGCATTCTTATTTCTTATGAAGACCTTTTTTTAGTCTGTATTATCCTATCACCCCTGTAGAGAAAATGCTGTGATTTAATTATATAGTTGGCTTTAGAAAGTAGAATGGTTAATTTAATTTAGAATCATAGAACTGTAGAGTTGGAAGAGATCACAAGGGCCATCCAGTCCAACCCCCTGCCATTCAGGAACTCCCAATCAAAGCATCCCCAACAGATGGCCATCCAGCCTCTGTTTAAAGACCTTTAAGGAAAGAGACTCCACCACACTCTGAGGGAGTGTGTTCCATTGTCGAATAGCCCTTACTGTCAGGAAGATCCTCCTAATGCTGAGGTGGAATCTCTTTTCCTGCCGTTTGAATTTCATAATTTGACTTGTTCTGAGGAGTGAATGGGATGGAAATGAGATAGGACAGAAGTGATCGTCATGACAGTGAAACACAGGGCCATATCTACAAATTGAGAATAATCACCTATATTCCCTATCTGATGTTTCCACTCCAGGGGCCCTTTTACATCACACAGGACTCTTTCAGACATGGGAAATTGGAAGTATAATGCAAGGGCAATCCAAACGCAATCCTGGGGTTTCACGTGATTGCGAATTAATTCTTCTTAAGCAAATTCGGGCAAAAGGGAAGTCACTCCGAATGCAATCATGGGTTTTGCGTTATTGCGCATTAAAGGTTCTCACGCAATTTCGGGCAAGGGGGGGGTTATTTTCGGCTACTAGGAAGACATTCCGAACACCTTCCGAACGCAATGGGGATTCATGTAAATTCGCTAAACAAGCGAATTTACATGAATCCGAATGGGCTCCATTCGGATTTGGGAGAAATTCCTCCCGTTTGAAAGAGTCCACAATTATAGCACTATGATTCCACCTTAACTGTAATGGTTGCATCCTGTGGAATCCTGGGGTTTGTAGTTTGGGGAGTCACTAGAGGACATCTCCGGCTAATACTAAATGTCTCCCCCTAAATTGTCAACCCCAGATTTCCATAGGATGGATCAATGGAAGTGAAACCATTTAGATAGCTAATTGCAACATGTTGATATAGGCAGCTTTAACACTGATTTGGTATGACAGAGAATCTCTCAGCCTTGATTTCATCCTGTTTCTTCAACTTCCTAATGAACATGTTTGAGCATTTGTCTAAATATATTATTTATTTTCATTTCCCCGTTGACTAAAATTTGCCACACACATTTTCAGCAATACTTTTTTTTTCATTTTTTCACACTAATTTGCATATAATTTGAAAAGGAAAAATAAAAATAAATTGTTCAAACAAATGCAGTTTCCTCCAGAGGATGGAAAACAAAAGATGTGTGTTAATACCTTCATCCACATTCTTAAGACCACACACTGGAGGAATTTGGTTTAAAAATCAGTTAATATACTTCCCCCCCCCCCATCCTGAATACTGAATCAAAACAGAGGGTAAGCAGTACAGGGAGAAGCCAGTCTGCCAAAATTATTTAACTCAGCACAAAATCTTGAATGATGCATTTATTAATTTTTTTTAAAAAAAATAAAATAAACATGGCATAATCTATAAAAAATATCATGAGGAAGCACTATTAGATGATCCTTGAGATAAATCTTTCACAGAATCAGAGCCACTGGCAACTTTTCAATAGTATGGAACCAGTTTTTTGAATTTCTCAACCATTTTTCATTCTCTCTTAACTTTCGTTAAAAGTTCTCTTTACTCATAAAAGGATAATCACAATACTAATCACTCTTTAAACTGAATGGTTAACTTTTATGAAGAGAATATTTTAAATGGAATCTTCAATGAAGGCTCTTTTCCATACTCATCTCCCTATTGAGAGTCAGATTATACCAATTTGTTTCAAAATGCATAATAAAATGATTTATGCAATAAGTGGCTATGATGCATAATATGAGTATTGTAGAGCTGACTCAGTGAATAAAACCATAGTATTTGGGGAACATTTTTGAGCAGTATTGAAAAACAGCCCCTGTGAAATTATTTTTTCAGTGACACCTTCCTCTGCTTGCTTTCAGATGGGTATAGTATGCTATGATGAGATATGCTTTATCACACTAGGGGGCAAACAGGAGTTAAACAGGAGTTAAACAGGAGTTAAACAAGAGTTAAACAAGAGTTAAACAGGAAATGTCCTGTGATAAACATAGGGCATTTCCTGTTTAACTCTCATTTAAATCCTGTTTGCCCCTAGTGTGATAATGTTGGGATGGCCTCCAATTCATATGTAACTTATTCCCCCCATTGGCTTGGATTGGTGTAGATGCACTATGAGTCCCAAACTGGAAGAAACAGGAAGAAGTAAGAAATAGCCATTATAAGAGGGGAAAGATGCCAAAAGCATCAATAGGTCATGGTTTCCTCTTTCCTGTTAAAATTGTCCAGGTGTTTGTAGATTTTAGTGGTTTCCCTGTGTATTCTGTCATGATAGTTGTTGGCATGGTCCAGAATTTCAGTGTTTTCAAACAGCATTTTATGCCCAGGATGGTTTATAATGTGTTCTGCTACAGCTGATTTTTCCGGCTGACCCAGTCTGCAGTATCTCTCATGTTCCTTGATTCTTGTTTGCACACTGCGTTTGGTGGTCCCTATGTAGACGTGTCCATAGCTGCATGGTATGCGGTAAACTCCTGCGGCTGTGAGAGGGTCTCTCTTGTCCTTGGCTGACCAAAGCATTTGATAAATTTTCTTTGTTGGTTTGTAAATCATTTGAAGGTGATGTTTTCTCACCAGTTTCCCTATTCTGTCTGTGACTCCTTTGATGTACTGTAAAAATACCTTCCCTTTGGGTGGTTGCTTGTCTTCACTCCTCTGAGTTTTTCTGGGCCTTGCAGCCTTTCTTATGTCTGAGCTGGAGTAACCATTAGCTTGTAGAGCCCAGTCCAGGTGCTTGACTTCATCTTCCAAGAAGTGGGGTTCACAGATCCATTTTGCCTGGGCTACCAGTGTTTTTATTGTGCTCCTTTTTTGTCCTGGGTGATGGTTGGAGTTCTTGTGCAGGTATCTGTCTGTATGTGTAGGTTTTCTGTATATTGTGTGGCCCAAACTTTGGTTCAGTTTGAGGATGACTAGGACATCCAAGAACAGCAGTGTTCCTTCCTTTTCTTTTTCCATTATGAATTGAACATTAGAGTGGATGTTGTTCAGATGGTTCAGATGAAATTCTGGACCATGCCAACAACTATCATGTCAGAATGCACAGGGAAGCCATTGAAATCCACAAACACCTGGACAACTTCAACAGGAAAGAGGAAACCCTGAAAGTAAACAAGGTTTGGCTACCAGTCCTGAAAAATAACAAGATGAAGACTCAACAAATACAAATGAGAAATCTTCCAGGGTCAGGGGTTTTCCAGAAGACAATGAGTACTAATCAAGCAGACGCTAATCTTCTTTTGTATATCCTCACACCCTGCCATTAGCAACATAACAATACACATGCAAATCACTCCTCCCTTCCCAGGGTCACACAAGATATATATACACAACCCTTTTCCAGGCAAGCATTCTCTCAAGATGGCAGCCACTCTTCTAGAACCTGGCCACATAGCCTGAAAACCCCACAAAAAAACCTCTATATGGATTGTTAACTCGTAAAAGTGCTGTAATTGAACCCTTTAAAGATCATAGGGAAGTTCAGCTTAATTAAACCCTTCAATTCTGTCGGCTGCAAATAAGGAAAAATTTCAACAGTGACTACTGTTTTTCACTGATGCTCATGTACATAGGTATCATGAGGCTAAATCCCTAATCCCCATTAGAGTAGATATTTTTGGATCAATGGAACTTTAGTGTTAACCAACAAGTCTGAGTCATTTCAATAAGTCTACTCTGGCTGGGACTAAAATTGGACTTGTCCTATGGTATACAGAAACAGACTAGTATTATATTATAACTGTTTTCAATATTTTCTTTTGTTGATTTGTTCTCAAATCAGCATCACATCATTTGGCTTTCATTCAATGTTGTAGCAAGAAAACTTTTCAAAACAAAGGGTGGACCATTGATCTGACTGAAGGTGGCTCGTGTTCTAGTTCTAACACATTTTATGATGCAAATTTACAAAATTATAAATAAGATGATTGAAGTGACAGCAACCAGCTGTGCTCCATGTAGACTTTCCACTTCTTTCTCACTAGAAATGCTTTTCCGAATGGAAATGCAACTTTTTTGGTATTTCCCACCAAAACTTCACTGCATACAAAGATAGGGACAAATTATTAAAAATAAGTCATCCAACTGAAGGAGTTGGCCTTTTTGCAATTTGTGCCACTACTGCTCCACTCTGGTTTGAAGAAGGGCATTTCCTTTAACAGAGAGATTATTTGACTAAAAATGAAAAGCCCATTTGTCTTATGAATCTTCTATATGTTAAATTGCTTGGTATCCTGTCTCTTCTTCAGAACAGCAATTAACATTGATTTATCCTCTCTAAAAGTGTTCTCTCTTTTTCAAAAGAACAACTTTACTGGTGGGATAATCTTCCCTCAATCCAATATAATTAAATCCTATTATACCTTTGGAAAATGCTGAATGGAACATATAAGGGTATCTAATACAAAGGAGGAGACAGGTCTTTATTGTTGCTTAAGTTAGCAAGAAAGTGATTCACCTAATCTCTGTTGATAACCCACAGTTTTATTTGTTCCCCAAACTGGGATGCTCTATTAATATTTAAGATAAATTCTATACTCACTGACCTGAGACATAGGGACTATACAGACGGACAGCTTTTATCCCCTGGTTGGTGCTGCAGCAGCCGCATGCAGCAACACCAACCCGCTCCCTAAAAAGAAGCATCCTCTAGGCAGCTTCTTTGAAGGGGTTCCAGAGGCACACCCATGCACCATTGTGATGCCCCTTCTAGCCAGAGCCGTTTGGGTGCTCTGACACTCATGCGTCATCATGGTGCATCCTGTATGGATGGGTGCATGCCAAAATGGCGCACGGGCACCGATAGTAGGGCTTGCAGTGTGTAAATGCTGAGCCGTATCTAGCCCTACTTTCGGGCCCAGGGTGGGGCAAAGCACCCATCTGTACCAGCCCTAAGTCCTGCTGAATTTAATGAAATTTATAACATATTATGCATAATATTTTAGTCCCATTTCATCAGGAGAGATTTACATGCTCATAAGGATCCACCCCCCCCCCCACACACACATTGTTGGATATAAATCTCTGGATACACTTTGGCCTAATACTTTACTGTGTACAGCAATGTGTATGAGAGGAGATCAGAGCACTACCCTCCTCTATCATCATTTCAGTAACTTTCTTACAGGTGGAGACTACAGAGGTGACACAGTCTACTAAATTTATAGGGGCTTTCCAAGTAACAACCCTTGAAAATCCACAATCTTTTGAACAACAACTCCACCCCCTTCCAAAATTATTTCCAGGTTGCCATTTCTTTTGTGAAAGACTCATATCCTCTGTGCAATAGTATTTTGGGGTAGGGTCCCACCCCCCCCCAAAAAAATCTCAAAATTCTGATACAAATATACATCGCAAATATATATCTACATGAAATAACTTCCTAGATAGAGGACAATGCTAAGGAATATTAATTTCCACTTTAATGGGAAGAAAATGGGGACATTTTTTGGCCTCACTTTCAAATATATTTACATCCCTACTTCATCGTGATGTTCTCTCAGTTACTGCTGAGGTGACTAGATATATTTTGATGCAAATGTGGTGGTTTTGTTTCTGCATTTCTTTTTTTCCTGCAGAGGTGAGGAAAGAAAAGGGGGGTCCAAGCTGTTGAAGCAAATCATTGGCACTGAGGGGAAGGGAGTGGGGAGAAAGTGTGCTGTTTGGGTAGAAGAAGAAGCAGGAGGGATCAGTGGTGTCCCACACTAGGGCATCACCCGGTGCAAGGGGGGTTGAGGTTGGGGCTTCAGGGGTGGGGCTTCAGAGGCAGGGCCAAAAAGGCTCAATCTCACCTCCATGCCCAGTGCGGTTTTATACATGTGTAAAGCCACGCTGAGCAAGGAGGGAGGGAGAGGCCTAGGGGCATCTCTTCCTCCCTGCCCACCACAGCTTTACACATGTGTAAAGCTATGCTGAGTAGGAAGGAAGGGATGCCCTGGGACTCTCCCTCCCTGCTGCACATTGCGGCATGAGTCAGGGAGGTGGGGGTGCTCATCCAGGTGTCCCCCTCTTCTAGTGTGTCATCTGGTGCAGTCCAAACACCCACACTCCCTCAGTGATGCAACTGGGAAGGATGAGAGAGCAAACAGGAATTCTACAAAGGAAAAGAAAAAATGTAGATTCTGTCAAGGGTTTCTTGCTAATAAAGTAGAATTTTAAGCATTTGTCTTGCTCAGAGTTCTATAAGTATATTGTAAGACAACAAATTGTTTTAATGAAGATAACTTCATCAGAAAAATACTGTTGTGTACATAATAAAACCACTATATTAATATAGCTGTAAATGAGCCATATGAAATAAATTTATATTTATATTTGTGATTTTAGCTTTTATTTTTCTTGAATGTTCTTTGTCCTCCTTTGCGACAATGGCATCTGGTCACCCTGCTCATGCATGAGATGGGTGTTGCCTTAAGCAAGCCATTTTTTCTTCACTTCCCAAATTTACTGCATGTGGATATTAAATAGGTTTCACACAGATTATTGATTAACAGAGGGAGAAAGAGAGAGGTTTAGGTATATAGATATGGCTATCTAAATACTAAATTAATTAATTGTTGAATTTTTTTATTACCAGATTGTATCATAAGTGTGGATGTATGTTTTCTGGAGGAAAGAGAGGAAGAGGAGGAAGAGTAACATTTCACTTATATCTTTACTACCAAAGAAAGATTGTTGATAAACTTAACATGTTGCTTATTCTACCAATTTCCAGCATATTCTGACAAGGAAATGCAATTAAAAATGAAGAAAGTATTTTCAAGGCAAGACAGAAAGTGGTCTTTATAAAAGAAAAGTATATACTTAGTCTTAGCAACTCTTTGCACACAGTCAGGGAAGTCAAATCTTTAAGAAAACAAAACTGTTTCTTGGGAATTACACTATGACATTGCAGATAAATAAATGCAGAATGATGGCTCCAAGCCATCATTTCATTCCATTGGATGAAGCCATTAGTACATATATTGTGTGAGAACTAGAGGAAATGAGCATGCACCTTTATTCTAAGGAAGTAAAGCTGCCACATTTGAAATAAATTTGTCTGTGGACTTTTGTGCAAGAGCCTTTTCCTCCTCCCTTTCCCCAAAATGATGCCTTTAATCTCACTATGTGCCTTGTGGACCGTTTTTGTGAAAATGATAGAAATAAAACACAGAAGTAATCCTAAGTGAACAATATAAAATTTCGGAAAGGTTAATGTCCTGGAGTTTGGGGCCTGAAACTCACTGGCCAAGAAGTGTGACTTCTAGCCACTTTGGGGGTGGGGGTGGTGTGCAGATGACGGATGCCCCCAGATCAACTGGAAGCTGTTCCATGGCTGCCTAAGGGAGCATGAAGCCAGCCAGAAAAGGAACAGTGAAATCAACTCCTTGCTTGTTGGCCCATTTAGAACCACAGAAGCAGCCAGCTTTGGGGACCACAATGTCCAGTCACTGTACTCCTGAGACAATCGGGAACCGATTGAGGCTGGAGCAGCCAGAGGCCACTCCAAGGCTTCACCCCTAAGTGATTTTTTTTATTTGAGATTAAGTTTTTATTAATAAACAAACTAATTTACAATCAAGGTAACATACAAAGATAAAGAAAAAGAAAGAAGAAAAAGAGCAGAAAAAGAAATGAATAAAAGAAAGGAAAAGATATACAACTAATACACAGAAGGGCACTGCCCCACCCCATCCTGACTTTGAGGTGGAACAGACCACCCCAAAGGGGCTGCTCCTGAGAAAGCCAAATTGGTGCTGCAGCAACTGCACACTGCAGTCCGAATCTGCCTTGTTGCCAGCCCAAAAAGAAGTGGCAAAATGCTTCTTTTGCCGCTTCTTTTTGTGCCAGTAAACAGCTGGCTTTTCCTGCCCCACCATGGCTTTATGGCACTTCTACAGCATTCAGTGTATAAACAACGCATCACCAGAGTGCCTGGAAGCTGGCCCACATCTGGGCATCCAGGTGACTTCTGGGCATCATGGGGGCATGCAGCATCTAAGAGCCATGCCCCTAAGCTGCCAGGAAGCTAAAGTAAAAGTAAAAGAAAAAGAAAAAAAATATTGTTCTACAATTACAGATCTGAGTAAATAATGTTACTAAAATTTATAATAACCCTAGCAACAGAATATTAAATCATTTATTGCTAAAAAGGAAATAATCCATAAACAGTTCCCATTCTTTGACAAAAGTCTTCAATTGATTTATCTTTCAGAATGCACATTAATTTGGCCATTTGGGCTCATTCAGCAACTTTAACAATCCCTTCTTCTATCATCATTTTTAATTACATGGTCATCATCCCTATACAACTCTAAATTAAACTATTTTTTTTCCTTATTTCTATGGCTGCATTTCTCTTGTCTTTGATTAAATCTTTCCATTATGTTCCATATAAGACAATCAGTTAAGATCTTTGCCTCCCTTAAAAATAATCTCTCTTGAGTTAAGTTTCCAGCTATCTTGTTCAAAATACCAAAAAAAAAAAAAAATCATCATAATGCAACCATCTCAATTTTTAAACCCATTTGTTCCTTTAAAAAAGGCCTTGTGTGATTATGTAGCCAATATTATCTTATAAAAAAGTCTCTATTTATATTCACACCAAACTCATAGGAGATTCTTTCTAATCCAATGATTTTTAAATTGACCATGTGCCTTAACTTTAGCATACCAAAACTGAATGACTATATGCCGGGAGTGCTTTGAATGTTTCTTTCTGTATGGTAGGGGGTTGGACTGGCTGATACTTGTGGTCTCTTCCTGCTCTATGATTTTATTATTCTATTATCTTTAGAATAAAGTGCTGTGCTAGCCAAAGTTGTCTCTAGATCTATTTTTAAGCTGCTCTATGTGTGGTGGCAGAGTTCATGGGGACATCTTCAGATTCTCTTTTTGATTCCAGTCCAATTTTAGATCTTCTGTTTGGGACATAAATTGCCTTCGTTCAGGATGGGAAGGTAGATTACATTTGCCAGCACTAGATAGGAAGATCATGACCCTGCTGATTCTCTGGAACTTATCATGATTCATGATTAACAAGAATTTTAACCCAAGACATTTCCAGTCTATATCCAATTTGTCTCCAGCTTCATAACAGTGGAAGAATTATGTAGATAACACATTTCCTACTTAATGTTTTGTAACACACTAAGTGAATGCATTCCCTATCTGCATAGTAGCCAAGATGTTGCATGACATGACTTACCTGTAAATACCTGCAGGACCATGATGCTTATATAAGGATGAGACAATATGGAAATACATTTGGACAAAAGTTTGAAGTTGGGTGGGGTTTAAGCAGCCCATATGAACTAATATGTGAAGGTATAAGAAACATTTGTGGTTGAAGACAATCAATCAGCAGTGAGAGGTTGAATTTAATGCAAATCTGGTTTTTCTAAATAAATATGCCAGATTGACTATGTGTCGTAGTGGCGGTGGGGAGTTGTTTTTAAAAAGAAAGTCATCTTGTTTGCTTAGTCCAAAGGGAAGAAAAAGATATACAATTTATATGTGAGATAAGTGTGTACTTGAGTGGGTTGCTAAGGTTGTTTCAAAGGACTTGTTGATGATTCTGAAAAGTAATTTCTCAGACCCATGCTGCCAACATCCCCAGCAAAGAAACACTGCAATGAAAATTGCTTCAGTGTTTAGGGTGCTATTTGCACAGCAGTAGGAATTGTTCAGCATGCTGGAAGTACACCATATTTTGCTGCAGATAATGATACGTATGCCTGGCTAAGTGTTATGCATCTGGTGGGCTTTGGCAGAGACTATGGTGAATTCTGCTTAGCTCCTCTGATCTGATCCAAATTTATGATCTTGTCTTACACCAGTTTTTGTATACCAGTTTGGATACATCCAAACTAACTGAAAAGTTCCAGAATTTGTTCCTGCCCTTTCCAATTTTATTATGGGTTAAAATAAACTAATCTGGGAAGCTGGTACAAATGTCTCTGATTGTACTAGAAGATGACAGAAAATATCCTTGGATAAGCAAAAACATGTACAGATGTCCAAAATAAAATTGGAAAGAACAGGAACAAAACCTGTGATTTTCTGGTATTTGCTAAACTAGTGAATTCACATGAATTCGAATTGGCTCCAAATGGCTCCATTCGCAATAAAGAGAAATCCTCCCATCTGATAATGTCCTTAGTAATTCCCAAAATGAAATGTACTGGTTATTTGCCTTTGTGTTATCTCAGACAAAGTAAAGATGGTCAATAAGTAAACACAAGAAACAGATTCAAAATACATCAAGCAAGGGAAAGATTAATAATAAATGATGATCCTAATGCTTGTGTGTGTGTGTGTGTGTGTGTGTGTGTGTTGCTAATGCACTTTAGCACTTTAATGGTAACCCCTTAGTTTTGTTTTTTAAAAAATGGCTCAGTGGAAACTGATAAAAAAACATTTCTGAAATGTTGCATAAGAATGTATGGATCAAAAATGAAAGACAAAGAGAGAGAAGGAAGACAAACACAGCATATTTTCAAGGGAGGGGTGGATACAAAACTGGAAGCACGCAGTGTCAAGAACTGGGTGAACTTTCCTCCAGCTCAGTAAATCAATCATCTGTAGGTTAAACAATACTTTGTTTCGGAAGTTGCAGAGAAGTTACCAGTAAAACATCTTGGACAGAACTGGGTACCAACCCGCCCCCCCACACACACACACACTTTCAACATGAAAAGGTTTCTTACTTCTCTCACCATAAATTTGGTTGGCTAAGGCTAATTCTCCTGTTCACATAACATTTAAGCCACTTCCAACTTTACCAGTGTTTTTCCATCCTTCCTCACTGTTAGCTAAAGCTAAAAGATAAAACTTTCAGTAGAAAAATTCCTTCCACACACAGAGCTGGGATTTCAATTATCTTGGTACTTTTCAATGATAGCCAGTCTCAGCTTTTCCCCACCTTGTTAAACAGCAGGTTTACTGACCATCCATGATGCTAAAAAAAATCAAACAATATACCATAGAACATATGAAGCAAAATACATGTACATAACTTCATTTCACATATTACCAAACCTTTTATGCCATATTATATTGACAACCAAACACAACCTCTATGAATTGCATAACTGAGGTTGCTCATCACAGGCCTATGCTGTTATCCAAGTGAACACGAATAACAAGCATATAGCAATAGGCAGCAACATAAACACAAAGATATGTAATCAAACAACACAACGTGAGTCATGCATTAAATTCTCTTATTTATCTAAGCATCTAGATTTACCATAACATTAAGATAAATATTACATTAAACCAACATATACATCAGAATTCAACAAAACATTGACATTAAAGCATAACAGGATTGACTAATTCTGGCATGCAGGTACAGTCAAAACAAAATGGAGACTTTCAATACTTTGAAGCAGTCTCGTTGTGCTTTATGATGGCATTCAGAGAAGATGGTAGAAGTATTTGTTTTTCAAAGTGCATGCTAGTCCTAAGTTGGGAAAATAAAGAGTAACATGCATACATTGGACCTGAGGGTATTGTGGACACCCAAAAAGACAAACAAATAGGCCCTTGAAAAGATCAAGCCTGAAATACACCTAGAAGCCCAGATGACCAAACTGAGTACTTTTGCCACATTACAAAAAAAAGTATGACTCTTTAGAAAAGACAATCAAGCTGGGAAAGACTGAGGGTAGCAGAAAGAGAAAGACTGACAGATGGCTAGGCTCAACTAGGGAGGCCACAGGAGTAAATCTACAAAACTTTGGGGCAAAACAGACCACCCCTATGCACCACCTGGGAGGCTTCAGAGAGTGGTGTTTTGACGCTGCCCGGAAGCCAGCTTCATGCCATTCAGCTGCCCACACGTGGGCTGGATTCCAGGTGCTTCAGTGGCGCAGTGTTAATATGCTGCATGGCGCCGGAGCACCTGAAAGCTGGCTTCTGTCTGTGGTGGGGTGGAAAAGCCAGCTTTTTGCTGGTGCAAAAAGAAGAGGCTATTTGCTGCTTCTTTTTGTGCTGACAAAAAGATGGATTGGGTCCATAGCGTGTAGTTGCAGTGGTCCCAATCTGGCTGTCTCAGGGGTAGCTTCAAGCCACCCCTTGTAAAATGTGGGCTAGACAAGGTAACTGCTACATGGATTTGTAATTGGTTGACCTGCCAAAACCAAAGGGTGCTCAACAATGACTCCTTTTTATCCTGGAAAGAAGTGATCAATGGGGCGTCATAGGGTTCTGTCAGGGGCCCAGTGCTCTTTAACATCTTTGTCTTGGATGACAGAATTGAGGGCATACTTATCAAATTTGCAGGTGACAGTGAATTAGAAGGAGTATCTAACACCCCGGAGGACAGGATCAAAATTCAAAATGACCTGAATAAACTGGAAAACTAGGCCAAAGCTAACAAAATGGTATTCAACACAGAGAAATGTAAGATACTGCAATTAGGGCAGAAAAATGAAATGCATAGATAATAATTATTATTATTATTATTATTATTATTATTATTTATAGCCCACCCCTCTGAACAGGCAGTCGGGGTGGGTTACAACCCAATATAGGATGGGGGACATCTGGCTAAAGGAGACTATGTATGAAAGGGATCTAGGAGTCCAAGGAGACCACAAGTTGAACATGAATAAACAGTGCGATGCTGCAGCTAAAAAGGCCAGTGCAATTTTAGGCTGCATCAATAGAAGTAAAGTGTCTAGATCAAGGGAAGTAATAGTGCAACTTTATACTGCTTTCGTCAGGCCCCACCTGGAATACTGTGTCCAGTTCTGGGCACCACAATTCAAAAAGGACATTAAGAAACTGGAGCGTGTCCAAACGAGGACAACTAAAATAGTGAAGAGTCTGGAAACCATGCCTTATGAGGAAAGACTTAGGGAGCTGGGGATGTTTAGCGTGAAGAAAAGAGGGTTAAGAGGTGATATGATAGCCCTTAAATATTTGAAAGGATGTCATATTGAGGTGGGAGCAAGCTTTTTTTCTGCTGCTCCAGAGAACAGGACCCTGAACAATGGATGCAAGCTACAGGAAAAGAGACTCCACCTCAACATTAGGAAGAACTTCCTGACAATAAGGGCTGTTCGACAGTGGAACACACTCCCTCGGAGGGTGGTGGAGGCTCCTTCCTTGGAGGTCTTTAAACAGAAGCTGGATGGCCATCTCTTGGGGTTGCTTTGATGGAGAGTTTCTGCATGGCAGGGGGTTGGACTGGATGGCCCTTGGGGTTTCTTCCAACTCTACAATTCTATAATTCTATTGTTCTATAATTCTATAATTCTGTCCGGGAAAGCTGCCAACACGTGGCTGATAAGATAATGAGTCTTGGATAAAACACAATTATAAGAGAAACCAAAATACCAGTAATTGCTGGCTGTAGTAAAGTACAAAGTCCACAAGGCAAAAGGCAAGTCCAATAGGAGTTTCGAGGTCTAGGGTTTTCGCAGGCAGAGATTCCAAAGCCGTTCCGAAGGTCACAGGTAATGAGAATTCCAAAGTCAAGCCGAGAGTCAAAAGCTTTCGCCGGTAAACCAAGATAAGCTTTGACAAAAGTTTGTCTTCCCTGATCTCTTATATAGCCCCCCAGCTCCTCCCCTCACAGCTGTTTCAACTTGGCTTTCTCTAGCAATCTCAGAGAGCGTCTCAGCCCTGCCCGATCTGCTCTTCTTTGAGCAAAGGAAGGGATTTCTATCTCTTGCTCCTGTGTCTCTTCCAGGCTTGCAACCTCTGCTGGGGAAAGGCTTTCTTCTGAGGAAACCCTAGGCTGCTGAGGTAGGGGCTGTGCCTCACTGTGTCCTATAGAACTAGGTCCAGGTTCACCTAAGTCTCTAGGATCTGGCAGCACTATGCTAGGACCTGACTCAGCATATTCTTCCTCAGAATCCTCCATGTCCTCCACCTGGCTGTCCCTGACAAATTCTCTGAGAGACAGCTGGGGTTCAGAAAAAGTAAGTGGGGAGGAAGAGAACTGGGCACGTGCCTTGTGCTCCTCTTCCCAGACCTTTCCTGCCCCTCCCCCCAAGCTGGCTCTCTGGAACCAGTTGGGGGTCAGGAAAGGTAAGTGAGGAGGAAGAGGACTGGGCATGTGCCCATCCCTCTTCCCCATGGACCTTTTCTGCCCCCCCCCCTTCATCTGGCTCTCTGGAGCCAGTTGGGGGGAGTAAGCGAGGAGGAAGAGGACGGGGCATGGGCCCCATCCTCCTCTTCCCGAACCTTTCCTGCCCCACAGCTGGCTCTCTGGAGCCATTTGGGGGCTGGAAAGGTAAGTGGGAAGGAAGAGGACTGGGCATGTGCCCCATTCTACTCTTCCTGCACCTTTCCTGCCCCCAAGCTGGCCATCTGAAGCCAGTTGGGGGGGGGGACAGGAAAGGTAAGTGGGGAGGAGGAGGACTGGGCATGTGCTCTGTCCTCCTCTTCCCAGACCTTTTCTGCCCCCCCCCCCCAGCTGTCTCTCTGGAATCGGATGAAAGTTAAGAAAGATAAGTCAGGAGGAAGAGGACTGGGCATGCACCTCGTCCTCCCCCCAGAGATCTTTCCCTGCCCCCAGCTGTCCCTCTGGAACCATGTGCAGGCCAGCAAAGGTCTCTGGAAAGGAGCGTTTGGCACATGCTGGTGGCCTCCTCCCCCACCCTTTTCCCGGCCTCCAGCTATCTCAGTGCAATGCAGCAGCTAAAAAAGCCAATGCTATTTTAGGCTGCATCAATAGAAGTATAGCGTCTAGATCAAGGGACGTAATAGTGCCACTCTATTCTGCTTTGGTCAGGCCCCACCTGGAATACTGTGTCCAGTTCTGGGCACCACAGTTCAAAAAAGATGTGGAGAAACTGGAGCGAGTCCAAAGGAGGGCAACTAAAATGGTGAAGGGTCTAGAAATCATGCCCTATGAGGAACGACTTAGGGAGCTGGGGATGTTTAGCCTGGAGAAGAGAAGGTTAAGAGGTGATATGATATGGTTAAGAAGGTTAAGAAGGTCTTAACCATGATATGGTTAAGAAGGTTAAGAGGTGACATGATAGCCCTGTTCAAATATTTGAAGGGATGTCATATTGAGGAGGGAGCAAGCTTGTTTTCTGCTGCTGCAGAGACTAGAACGCGGAACAATGGATGCAAACTGCAGGAAAAAAGATTCCACCTTAACATTAGGAAGAACTTCCTGACAGTAAGGGCTGTTCGACAGTGGAACACACTCCCTCGGAGTGTGGTGGAGTCTCCTTCCTTGGAGGTATTTAAGCAGGGGCTGGATGGCCATCTGTTGGGGATGCTTTGATTTGGAGTTCCTGCATGTCAGGGGGGTTGGACTGGATGGCCCTTGTGGTCTCTTCCAACTCTATGATTCTATGATTCTGTGATCTCAGAGAGGCAGCTGAATGCTGGGAGAGAGCTTGGAGGAGGAGCCAGAGGTGTGAGCCACTGGCTCCTTCTCCTGGTGGAGTCCAGGAAAAGCAGGGAGGAGGAGGAATGGGCACTCATGTGCCTGTTCCTCCTTCTTCCTGGCCTGTGCCTGGTGAAATGGCATTGTGTGCCACCCATGGCATGCATGCCATAGGTTCACCATCACGGCTGTACACTATTCAGTAAATAGGTATAATTCATTCATTAGAGAAAACTCTCTAATTTTCTAGGACCATCCTTTCTAGGTTTTCTCCCTTCATCAGAAATACAAAACAAAACTTTCAGCTGTTACAGAGAAAGGGAGCACCACCAGAACACCTCTCAGGTGAAGGGGAGACAAGTTTTTCAGGTAGCTGTTTGCATCATCAATGGGTCTTCAGCATTGTGAGTCATCTCTCTTGGCTAACTAAAGCTACTGTGATGTACACTAGCAGTTTCACAGCCAGGAAGGGGAAATGAAGGGGTGAAGGACTCGTCTTGGCCTAGAGGTACAAAAGCCCTTAGTTGAGTTCCAGTCTTTGCCATAGAACATTGCTTGTGTTGCATAAAGTGCTCTTATAAGGCCTATTTATCTGATGCTACTAACTTTCATCTGTTTATATAGTGACTCATGCTGTTATCTAGTTATGGGTGATGTCAGGTTTCCATCAGTGGAGATCGGTGGAGACTATACAGGCTTTATCTTTGGATGCTTTCTGTTATTCACTGATGTTGTAGTGCCACCTTTAATCTCTGCCACTTTCTGAAAGCTTGAAGTCTGTGCTTGTCAGTACTTTTCTGGGGAGAGGAGAAAATTCCCACGAACATTTGGCAGGAGAAGAGACTGCATGGATGGCCTGCCACGTAACTCTTGCAGACCCTGATCCTTGGGAACCCCAACCCACAGAAATTCTATTTCATACTTGGATTTTATACCTTCATCCTAGTCACAGAATTACATAAATTGTATGAATATAATTATAATAATACGTTTTATTTCTAGCCCGCCCCTCTGAACAAGCAATCGGGGCAGGGTACAAAAGAGAATAACAATTAACAAAGCAAAAATACAAAGCAGTTATAGCAACAACAAAAATACATAGTAATTATAACAAAAAATAAAATTAAGAACGCAAAATACATAACAATTAACATATCAAAATAAGTAAAAAGAAAATCTCCATTCTCAACCCCCATCCCAGTCCTAAAACAATGTGAACTATACACAATCTAAAAAGAAAAGAAAAGAAAAAAGTGTGTGTATGTGTGGGAGGGGGAGACAAGACTCCTTAACTCTAGGAGCCAAGGCATGGGAGGAGCCCAGGTGGAGGTAGGGCAAACAAACACTCTCTCGGCCGAGTCTTCTTCACTGGCAGATGTTGGGGAGGAGGGAAAAAGGCCCATTTCTCCTCCTCAAGTCCAGGAGCCCAGGTGGAGGTAGGGCAAACAAACACTCTCTCAGCCAAGTCCTCTTCACTGGGTTTTATTAATAAGATTTACTGACAGGACGTTTACCACTGTCTTCCTTTGAGTGCATTATCATATAAGGCTTGATCTAACTGTGATCATATTAGTAAAAGAAAATATGAACATACCAGTTTTGGCTCATTCATATCTCTGAAATAGAACAAAGGTGCTGTTTTTGACATCAATAGTCCCTCACATTCTCTTCCACACTCCTAATTAAATTCAGCTTCCTGCTCTATGCCCTTCCGAGTGTATCTTTTTAAAATTTTAATTTGAATGCAATTCTAAAGTTATACTAATTTGATTTAATTTAAAAAGAAAAGAAAAGAAAAGAAGGGGTGAAATGGCCTGCTTGGGAATAGAGAGGGGAGGGGGAAGAGGAGGAGAGGGGAAGAAACTGAAACCATTGATTGTCAGTATTGGAACTGCTGTAGCAGTGACATTTTCCAGCTGTGGGGTAATGGAAAAGGAGTATGATTGGGAGATTACTGATGGCTTTTCCCCATCAATGAAAAGGGGCACTTCTCTGAGCCAGGGCAGTTAAAGTGGTCTCAAACTGGATTATTTCTGCAATGTGTTTTGGACCTAACTAAATTTATTTGTGGTATTCAGCAACCCATGAAATTGCAGCGGCCCATGACAAAAACAGCAGGAATGGGTTTGTGCCTTGTCTGTGAAAGATTAGGCAGGAATAGAACTAAGCCAAGCTAAAATGGTTTGATCTTGGTGGTACGATACAAAGAATTTCTCTGGCTAAAATGTACTTCTGGAAGCAATATAATGGAATTCTGAATAATGCCCTTAATTGGTATTGTTAAAGAAGCATAACATAGCCCAATGATCTCCAAAGAGAACTTTGGGTTCACTTTTGGCTGGTGGGGGTGGAAAACTTCTGAAATTGCCTTATGTGTTTTTGGGGGGATATGGCTTTGTTCTCTTTAATATTGATTCATCAAAGATGCAAGTGGCAGTCAAATTCCTATAGGTGGCTAGCTGTGTCCTAGCAAGCCATTTTCCTACTGTTCTAATGGGCCCTTAGAAATATACTACATCTTTATGTAACATCGGGAGCACAACGTTCCAGAAATTTCAACTCCCAGTGATAGAAGCTATTGTTATCCCTCCAATACCCCTTGATCTATGCCACATCATGACATAGTGCCATTCTATGGTCAATTAAAATGGTTGCTGCTGGGGGGGGGGTTACACCAATATCAGCCACTGCTACCTCTTACAGCACTGACAAACAAATATTTAAAAGCAGGAAGAAGCCACTGCTACTTTTCAAAGCTTTGGGTCATCTCCACCTACTGTTAGTGAAAAATTCCCAGTTTGTTACATAGATGCTGACAATTCAGTAGCTCTAAAAACAATGAATATCTATACAATATTCAGTTTCTTGGTTCTGTGTGGGGCCTGGCTTGGAAGCAAGTACAGAAAGGGGGAAATTCTCCTTTAAGAAAATTTAAGAGTTTTCAAGTTAATGTTGAAGTTATCGTGGCTGTTCATGTATAGAGGCCCTTCAAACCCACCACATTTATTTATTGATTGTACTTATATCCCACCTTTCTCCCAAAGTGGGAGTGGGTGGCCTTTAAATTCAGATAGTGAATGCATGTTGCCTTGGATTAGACATCTATTTCACACACAAATCATCCCCCCCCCCCGGTTGTATCAATAGTGAAAGGCATGAGGGTAGCCATGGAAACGGCATTTGCTAAACTGTAGGTGGAGAAAAATGACCCCTTGACAAAAGTGAAGCAAATTAAAATCAAGTAAGACCTTGAAGTTAAAACTCTTCAAAACCAGGGAGATAAGTGCATATAATCGTGACATTATTTTACCAATCATATTGTGAAGCATTGGGAATAACTTGCTGTCATGCTTCTGGACATGACGGTAGCAGACATAAATAGTAACCAGATTGTTTCAGCCAAATTGTTTATTTTATATCTTTGGTAGCACATTAATTTGGTGATGTGATTATAGACATTTGGATAAATCACTGGCTTAAAAAAATAATGTGAGGGGAGGGAGTGGGAAAAACTGTAATGGTGACTATACAAGGGCAACCTTACAACATATGGGTTGGAATTCTGTATGGTCTTTATGCATGTGTAAGCACTTCAGTTATACGGCTAAATGCTGAATCCAGCACAACCCCCCTCATTCCTTTTAACAGGAAGCATCCACAGCTGTCAGTTGGAGTCTGATCCCTTGTCAGTCAGGAAATGGTTGACTGATGGTCCCACCCCTGCTGCAACAAATCTCTTGTGGGAGAGGCAGAAACAGAGTCCCTGTTGCAATTCACTCTTGTGCCAATGATGCTTACATGCTAATGGTGGGGGTGGATGGGAACAATAGCCAGCTACTTCTTTCTCAGTAAGTGGTGATTGGGGACTTTCATGGGACAAGGGGTCTTGGAGGTTGGGCTACCATGAGTTGGGATCAATTCAAGGACAGTTAATAACAACAAGATGAAACATAGCCCCTAACCTATAGCTACATAGGGATCTTGGATATGTTAGAGTCATGAGTGTGTAACTGCAGGCTGCAGTTTTGTAACTGCCACAGATTCCAGCCATTGATTATATTGGTGTCATGGTCTGGAGCAGGACATTTTCATGTCATTATGTGGAATCAACGCTCACAATTCAGAAGAGCATGTATGTTTACAAGAGCTCTTCACACATCTCTAAAATGATTATCTTACAGGAGGATGCACTCAACTGCTTGTTAAACATTCCAGAGTTTAAAAATTAGGTGGAGCATTTGATATGAAAGCTATTGCTGCTTGATAGCAAGCTGCCTCTTGGATAAGTATGGGTTTAAACACAATTACAGTCCTTCAGTCTAGCTTGATAGTTCTAGTGGCATGAAGGGAAATCTGTCAAGGCCAGCACATCTTTTTAGCCATATGGTTGGAAAGCTATTGTTGATAAATTGTTGATTGGCCTAAAAATGGAAGATTCCCCATGGTTCCCAAAGATCTAGCCCCTCAGTTATGCCATCCTGAATCTGGTTTAGCAAATCAACTTCATCCCACATTGTCCAGTACTAATTGCTGGACCTGGCAGATCTTCCAGGTCACTCTGGTCCAAGGTTGCAAAACTCATAGTTTTGGACTACATTTTCCAGAATTTCCAAACCATACTGACCAGTGGCCATGCTGGTATTTGATATTTTTGGGGGGTGGTGATAGGGGAGACTTGTCACCCCAGAATCTGGACTTGGATCTGAGAGTTGTAGTTGAGTGATGCCACTCTGTTATGTCCTTTGATGAACTTTCATTAAAGGTCTGTGCAAGGTTTCATTTAATGATAAAGAACTGAAGGAATGGGAAGTGGAGGCATGGGCTGCATCTGCACTGCAGAAATAATGCAGTTTGACACTGCTTTAGCTGCCACAGCTCAACATTCTTTCACGTCTTTCTGAACATCAACATATGTGGGAGGCAGAAAAAGGACTCATTTCATTTCTCTTGTCCATGTCTGCTTAACCTTCACAGGGAGCAGTGTCAATTCCATAGTTGTGTTTTAAAAAGGAAAACCATCCTCTTTCTCTGTCTTATCAAGAGCTAGTCAATATAATTTTGTACTTCCAGGAACACTTTTTTTAAAATGAAAGTGCCCAATGATACACATCATCCAAGAGAGTGTTCTTTAATAGGTAAACCATTTGCTTCATTGTCAATGCAGCACTAATGGCAGCACTTCGAAGACGTTAGCAATCATGTTACTAGGCAACTTTGTGTTGGCAATGAGAATGAGAAAATGAAAAATATTGACAGAAGTCCTGTAGGTAACATGCTGGATCATTGAAAATCCCTGCAGTAGCAGTTACTGACCACGGCTGGTCTGATCTCAAAGCATGATGGACTAACAATGCACAATTAAGTCACGTCCTATAAACTTCTGAGTAGTTTTACAAGTCTTAAAGTTGTTAAGAAATTCATGTGATTCAATTCAAGATGTTTGTTTTGACCTACAAAGCCCTAAACAGCTTCGGTTCAGGTTATCTGAAATACTGCCTCTTCCCAAATGAGCCTCCTTGAAATCCGAATTCCTCAGTAGAGGCCTTGTTCTGTGTCCCAACACCCCACAAAGCTAGGTTGATGTGTACACGTAACAGGGCTTTCTCTGTAGCTGTCTCCTGACTGCCAGAAGAATTTCATCTAGCTCCATCTCATCTGAGTTTCTGGCTAAGACTCTGTTATGCAGAATTGGCTTTGGTTCCTGAACTTGTTGTTGTTGTTGTTGTTGTTGTGTGCCTTCAAGTTGTTTCTTATGGCAACCTTAAGATGAACATATCATGGGTTTTTTTTTTTTTTTTTGGCAAGATTTGTTCAGAGGGGGTTTGCCATTGCCATCCTCTGAGGCTGAGAGAGTGTGGTTTGCCCAAGGTCACCCAGTGGGCCTACATTGCTGAGATGGGATTTAAACCTTGATCTCCAGAGTCATAGCCCAAGGCTCAAGCCACTAGACAACACTGGCTCATGAACTTGCTCTGGCTGTTTTAACTGTCTGGTTTAAATTTTTACTTGAGGAGTGTCTTTGTTATAAAAGTTTTAATCTATGGGGCTATACAGATGCTCAGGGAAAGATGGCATGAAGCTGTCTTTTCCAAAAAGCTGAGCAACTAGACCGCATCTCACAGAAATGATGAAGATGCACAGAGCAACCTGTTATGATACCTACTTTTAATATAAAATTTTGGGAGCATATGGACTGTATCATGACCCCTGCTTGACCTATTCAAAGGCCCTCCACAAGTCCCAAGTGAGAAGGTCACGTAGGCAGACCTGCTTGGAAGAATTGAGTTCATAGTAAGCAACTCTCTAGAGGAAGTTGGGAGTCGCCAGACTAGTTCTGCCACTGCCCTCCAGAGTAAAGGCAATAATAAATAAATAAATAAATAAAATCTTTAATTATATACCGCCCTTCCAATGATCAGGGCGGTGTTCAACATATTCACTAGTTAAAAATAATCCAACAACATTAAAACAATATCAACCCAGTACAGCTATACAATGGCAATGCTCCAAGCCGGCTCATAATGAGGGAAAAGATGACAAGATGACAAGGGGGGGAGCACAATCAGGGGTAAGCCTGCTCGAATAAATATGTTTTTAACCCCTTTTTAAACTGGGTGAGAGAGACAGCCAAGCGGAGCTCAATGGGCAGCGAGTTCCAGAGGCTCGGGGCTGAGATAGAAAACGCCCTCTTCGTGGTGGTAGAAAGTCTGGCCTCTGGAACTCTTAGTAGTTGTTGCCCGGTGGATGAGGTGCGGGAGGGATTATGTGGGGAGAGACGGTCCTTCAGGTACTCTGGGCCCAAGCCATTTAGGGCTTTATAGGTAATAACCAGCACTTTTTACTAAGCCCGGAAGCGAATAGGCAGCCAATGGAGATCTTTCAATACCGGTGTTATATGGCAGGCCCTGGGAACACCAGTGACCAGCCGTGCTGCCATATTCTGCACTAATTGTAGCTTCCGAGTGTGATACAGAGAATGCCCCATGAAGAGCACATTGCAAAAATCCAATCAAGAGGTTACCAGAGCATGTACTACAGTTTCAAGGTCCCTCCAGTCCAAGTAGGGGTGCAGCTGGCGCAACAGCCGAAGCTGAAAACAGGTGCTCCTGACCGTCGCATCCACCTGGGAAGTAAGATGGAGCGACGAATCAAGGAGCACCCCCAAGCTGCGTATGGTGTCCTTTACGGGAAGCGTGAGTCCGTTCAGGACAGGTGGAACCACCTCCATCCCTGGGCCGGGAGAACCTATCATGAGTACTTCCGTTTTCTCTGGATTTAGGCTGAGTCTGTTTTCCCTCATCCAGTCCATTACCAATTCCAGGCAGGCCACGAGAGGAGCGATGCCATCCCTGGTCACTGCATCGGTCGGAGACATAGAGAAGACTATTTGGGTATCATCAGCGTACTGATAACCCCGTGTCCCATGCCTCCAGATGATCTCTCCCAGCGGTTTCATGTAAATGTTGAAAAGCAAGGGGGACAGAATAGCTCCTTGAGGGACCCCAGATCTGAGGGCCCTCTTTTCGGAGCAAACATCCCCCAGCTGCACCATCTGGAACCTCCCAGAGAGGTAGGACCAGAACCACTGGAGCGCAGTGCCTCCGACTCCCACCTCTGCCAGGTGCTCCAGAAGGATACCATGGTCGATGCTATCAAAAGCCGCTGAGATGTCCAAGAGCACCAGCAGGGAGACGCTCCCCCTGTCGATGCCCAGACGGAGATCATCGACCAGGGTGACCATGGCAGTCTCAACCCCGTAGCCTGCCCGAAAACCGGTTTGAAATGGATCTAGATAATCCGTTTCATCCAAGATCGATTGAAGCTGGATCGCAACCGCCCTCTCGATCACCTTCCCCAAAAATGGCAGTAGCGAAACTGGCCGATAGTTGTTGTGAACCAGGGGGTCGAGGGAGGGCTTTTTCAATATCGGTTTCACAATGGCCAATTTGAGGTTGTCAGGAAACTGTCCCTCCCTCAAGGATGTATTAATAATCTGGCGTAACAATAATGTAACAGCCGGTCCCCCCGTGCCACTAGCCACGAGGGACAGGGATCGAGAGAACAAGTTGTTTTCCTGACACTTCTAAAGATCTTGTCCACATCCTCAGTACTGACAGACTCAAACTGATCCAGTACAACTGAGTCCACGGAAGCTCTGGACGCCTATGCTCTGGATTCTGCTTTAGCACTGGCATCCAGACCTTCGTTTATCCAAGAGATTTTATCCGCGAAGAAGTTGTTAAATTGGTCACAGCAGGCCTTTGTAGGTTCAAGGATCTGGTTCGGGGCAGGAAGGAGCTGTGTTAGCTCTCTCACTACCCTGAACAGCTCTGCTGGACGCGACTCCGCGGACGTGACACGAGCAGCATAGAACGAATTCTTAGCTGCTCATATCGCCTCTCCGTAGTCCTCCAAAAGGTGGTCTAGGAGAGCCTTGTCGGATAAACGCTGGTGTTTCCGCCAGGCGTGCTCTAGCTGTGACAGAACCCGCTTCCTGGCCCGGAGATCTTCCGTATCCCAGGTGTTAACTAGGGCATCAACACTGTCGCTGTCACTTCCAACCATATATCCCTCTAGGGCTTCTTGGAACCTATCAGGTTCCATCAGCCTTCGAGGGTGGACCATTCTAATAGGTCTGCCACCCCCGGGGGGGATCTGGGTTGATGCCTTGATGCTTGCCTCTACCAAGAAATGATCCGTCCATGACAGGGCGAAAATATTGGTAATTTACGCCCACGGAATTTCCATGTCCGTACAGAAAACCAAATCGAGTGTATTCCCCGCAGAATGCTTTGGACCCGTAACTAGCTGAGACAGGCCCATGGCTGTCATGGTATCCATGAATTCCCGAGCCGCACCAGGTGGAACTGTGTTGGCCGCGGAGGGTATGTTGAAGTCTCCCAGGACTAAAAGCCTGGGAGACTCCAACACCAGCTCCGAGACCAACTGTGTCAGCTCGTTAAGGGAGTCGGTTAGCGCACGGGGTGGCCGGTAGACCAACAGAATCCCTAGACTGTCTCTAGCCTTCAGGGTCAGATAAATACACTCGATATAGGAAGTCTGACGAACATGGTTCCTGGTTAGAGACAAGGTGTTTTTATGCACCAAAGCAACACACACACACACACCCGCCCACCTAACCTGTTCTGGTCCTTCACCAAGTACCCGGAAGGGAGGGCCTGAGCCCACACAGCATCCCCTTCAGGCCCGAGCCAGGTCTCGGTTATGCATGCCAGGTCACAGTTGTTATCCTCGAGCAGGTCATGCAGAATGTGGGTCTTGTTCTTGACGGACCTGGCGTTGCATAGGAGCAGAGACAGGGTTTGTGGTACGGTTTGCCTTGGCTTCACACTTGATGTATCAGTGATTGACTTAACCACTCAGCCATTAAGCTGGCTTCCCCTCCGAATTGTGTCCAAACCTAAGCACATTGTACACAGATTATTTGCTCTTGGTTTAAGAAAGCCCAGGCAATCAACACCTTTGTCTAGCATTGATACGTAGCCTCTGGATATGTTCAGCACTATATAAGGTTCCCAGTTTGAATCACTCCCCGATGCTATTCTCGGGGATATTTTATTTTATTTATTGTTGTTTTAATCCTGTTGTTCCCCACCCAGATTGCCTGTTCAGAGGGGTGGGCTAGAAATAACAATAATTATTATTATTTATTAAGTTTTGGAGCCAAAATTATGGGTTTTGCTATGACTCGTGGATAAATTGAGCATAAAACTTAGGGGCATATAGCAAAGGATCTAAAGGAGGAAACAAAGTAAAACAATGTCAAAGAACTTATAAAATTCCAGCAGACATAACTCTATGTGCTTAGTCTTAAGGCTGAATGGATGAGAGAATACAGAGGGTACCCTATTTCCCCGAAAATTAGACGTCCCCATAAAATAAGACCTAGTAGAGGTTTTGCTGTATTGCTAAATATATGGCCTCCCCCGAAAGTAAGACCTAGCAAAGTTTTGTATATAAATATATATACAGTATATAATAAATCCTCTCCATAGATGCCCCCTTGTCGTGGGGGAGAGGCTTGCGTACCCTAATGAAGCTGTGAGCTATGCTGGCAGTGGCACAAATAGCCACCGGTAGGGCCTCTCATGCCAGACAGGTCACAACCGAAGGGTCAGACTAAGAGCGTCAAAGGGCAGGATGGGCTCTTTAGCCGTATGGCAACCATCCTAGGAGAAGGAAAACTCCAATCCCAAACCCGGGCAGATGGTCCTCATCTAACCCTGGAAGGTAAACCATCTAAGAGCAGGAAACTCTAATCAAATCTACGACCCGAGGACCTCGCTGCCACTGCTCTTGCTTGCTTGGCCCAGCAGATGAACCTCTGGTTTAAAGGGTGAGGCCAGTTCTGTGCACGCTGTGCTTCACCAAAAAAATCCATTGCACAGGCTCAAAGGATACATCTGATCCGATTCCTCCCCCCCCCCCAAAAAAAGTCCTGTAGCGATAGGTGAGGGACGAAACGGCAGGTGAAAGAAGCACTGGAAGCCGCAGACCCAACCCTGCATGCAGGCGGTTCAGGACATTGGTCACTCGAGACTGACCGGGAGATGAATCTTGTTCAGCAGCATCCTGAATGACCAAGCACCTTTTAAGGAGAGCACTGCTTGCTCCATACGGAGAGGGGCCTAGAAAAGGTGGCCTAAAGAAAGCTCATCTCCATCCACCCAGTTGGCGAGCCACAGTCAACGGGCATCTTCTGATGCGGTCAAACAAAAACAAAGGTAGAAAGGCACGCACCGGCCTCCAAAGGTGCAAACAGACTGACGCTTGCATGCTGGAACATCAGAACCATGCAAGATTCTGCCGATAGTGGACGTCCTGAGCGTCGTTCTGCTCTAATAGCCCATGAACTATCACGACTTAATATAGACATCACTGCCCTTAGTGAAGTTCGTCTCCATGAGGAAGGCTGCCTTAAAGAACACGGTGCTGGCTATACACTCTACTGGTCTGGCAAACCAAAAACTGAAAAACATCTTTCAGGAGTAGGCTTTATGATTAAAAACTCCATTGCCTCCAAACTCAAAACCCTGCCAACAGGTCACTCTGATTGCATTATCTCCTTACGCCTCCCTCATGTTGTTCTCTTTAGTATATATGCCCCAACTTTGCACGCCGACCCTGTGGAGAAAAACAAATTCTACTCAGACCTACGCCACCTCATACAAAAAGTCCCTGCAGAAGATAAAATCATTATCCTTGGTGACTTCAATGCCAGAGTAGGTAAGAACTTCGAAGCCTGGAAAGGTGTTCTAGGCAAGCATGGAGTTGGAAACTGTAATGATAACGGATGCCTCCTGCTAGAATTTTGTGCAGAACAGCAACTGACTATTACTAACACTATCTTTCAGCAGAAAGATAGTTTGAAGACAACCTGGATGCATCCCCGATCCAAACACTGGCACCTCATTGACTATGTTCTGGTGCGCCAGAGAGACGTTCGAGATGTCCATCATACTCGAGTGATGCCCAGTGCAGAATGTCAAACAGATCATCGCCTTGTAAGATGCAAACTAAATCTTCATCTTAAGCTCAAACCTAAGAGGGGTGGCATCTTAAAGAGGAGACTCCAAGTCAACAATCTTCAACAAGCTGCCACGAGAGATAACTTCCAGGTAAATTTGAAATCAAAACTTGAAGACCATCCTTTAGATTCTTCTCCTACAGTGCTTTGGCAACATATCAAAAACAGTATCCTGCAGTCTGCGGAAGAATCCCTCAAGTTCTCCCACAAGAAAAACCAAGAATGGTTTGATGAAAACAACCAAGAGATCCAGGAGCTGTTAGCAAAGAAGAGAACTGCTCATCAAGCACACCTTGCTCAGCCATCTTGCCATGTAAGAAAAGCAGCCTTCCGTCTCGCATGCAGTAAATTCCAACAAAAACTCAGAGACATTCAGAACAAGTGGTGGATCAATCTAGCAGAAAAGACACAACATTGTGCAGATCTGGGAGATTCCAGAGGATTCTACGAAGCTCTTAAAGCTTAACAAGTCCAAAGCTCCTTATATAGTACGGATGGTCAAACACTAATCACAGACAAAGCCTCCATCCTGAATTGATGGGCTGAACATTTCCAAAATCTCTTCAGTGCCAACCGAGAGGTCCAAGGCTCAGCTATTCAACATATGATACAACAACTGATGAAATATGAACTGGATGTGGCCCCCACTTTGGAAGAAACCATTAAGGCCATACAGCAGATGAAAAACGGCAAGGCAGCCGGGATTGATGGAATCCCACCTGAAGCTTGGAAACACAGAGGTCATGTACTCCATGCCAAATTGCACGAGCTCCTTGTGAGTTGTTGGGAAAAAGGTGAACTGCCATCAGATCTCCGAGATGCAGTTATCATCACCCTGTATAAGACAAAAGGAGCAAAATCTGATTGCTCAAACTATCGAGGTATAACACTGCTCTCCATTGCTGGAAAAATCCTTGCAAAGATACTCCTGAACAGATTAGTTCCTGCTATTGCAAACAAACTTCTCCCTGAAAGTCAGTGCAGCTTCAGAGCTAATAGGAGCACTACAGATATGGTATTTGCTCTTAGACAACTGCAAGAGAAATGTAGAGAGCAAAACAAAGGACTCTATGTAACATTTGTTGACCTTACCAAAGCCTTTGACACTGTGATTAGAAAAGGACTGTGGCAGATCCTGGAACGACTAGGATGTCCCCCCAAATTCCTCAAAATGATCATCTTGCTACATGAGGACCAGCAAGGACAAGTCAGATATGGCGATGCTCTCTCAGAGCCCTTTCTAATAACTAATGGTGTGAAACAAGGCTGTGTTCTCGCTCCAACTCTATTTACAATCTTCTTCAGCATAATGCTCTAAAGGGCTACAGCAGATCTCGAAGAAAAAGACGGCATCTATATACATTACCGTACTGATGGTAGCTTGTTTAACTTAAGCCGTCTGAAGGCTCGCACAAAGACTCTAAACTATCTAGTATGTGAGCTGCTTTTCGCTGATGATGCTGCCCTTGTTGCCCATACAGAAGCAGCTTTGCAGCGCCTAACATCCTGCTTTGCAACAGCTGCAGAGCTGTTTGGGCTGGAAGTCAACTTGAAGAAAACGGAAGTTCTCTACCAGGCTGCACCACAGGAAGAGCACTATCACCCCCATGTCACCATTGGCAAATCAGTACTTAAGTCTGTACAGCAGTTCACCTACCTGGGAAGCATAATCTCCTCAGACGCCAAGATCAACAAAGAGATCGATCACAGATTAGCAAAGGCACATAGTGCATTCGGAAGGCTTCACAAAAGAGTCTGGAGTAACAAACACCTGAGGCGAAGCACCAAAATCAGTGTGTACAGAGCCATTGTACTGTCCATTCTCCTCTATGGGTCTGAATCATGGGTCACCTATCGCAAACATCTACGACTCCTTGAACGCTTTCATCAGCGCTGTCTACGCACAATCCTAAACATACACTGGACCGACTATGTGACGAATGTTGCTGTCCTGGAGCAAGCAGGGCTCACAGCATTGAGGCCATGCTACTGAAAAGGCAGCTGCGCTGGGCAGGGCATGTTTCCAGGATGGAGGACCACCGCCTCCCCAAAATAGTACTCTACGGTGAACTCACCACGGGTCAGCGAAAGAGGGGTGCCCCAAAGAAGAGATACAAGGACTCCCTGAAACAACATCTCAAGCTTGGCTAAATTGATCACCAACAATGGTCTGCCCTGGCCTCACATCGGGAGGCATCACTATCCACAATGCTGCAGCCTCATTCGAGAACTCACGCCGAATGAGTCTCGAAGAGAAACGACAACGCAGAAAGATCCACAACTTGGAAACACCACCCAAGGAGACTTTCTGCTGTGCTTTCTGTAACCGGACTTGCTTATCTCGGATCAGCCTTTTTAGTCATCAGCGTGCTTGTAGTAAGCGTGGGATAAGTCCTTCCTCAATCTTCGTTAATGAAGAAAAGCCAGAGAGAGAGAGAGAGATAATAAATGTTCATTTTTTGTTCAAAAATAAATGTGAAGTCTTCTTCATGGAAATATAAGACATCACCTGAAAATCAGTGCATCTTATTTTTGTTGAAACACAGTAAGTACTTCCAGGACAGATTATACTCTTGCTTTTCAGCAGGGTATTGTTCCTTCTTTTAAATAAGAGTTAAGTTACAGTACTTACCTTGACCCATGGATAAGTCAACTCACCTTTTTGGGTCAATTTTTTGACCTAAATTTCTAGGCTTATACATGAGTATATACAGTGCGTTCCCAAGGGGAGGGGGGTGGCTGCATGAGTGCAGCCTCCATGGCATTCATGTCCCTCTCCCCCCATACCAGCTAGGTAACTTGTGTCTCCACCTTTTACAGCAGCTGCTGATGATGAACAGCCTGGCCCGAACCACCGTCCATCAGCCCAGGAGGGGGATAGGGCTCTGGATTGCAGTCTCCCAGACTGCCTTCTGAAAGCCCAAAAGCAAGATTGGCAGAGAGGTAAGAGTGGTAGAGAAAGAAGGGGAGGGAATGGGGGGCACCCAGAAACTCTTGCTGTGACATTGGGTGATGGGGTGCACAGCTTTCTCCTAGCCATCCTCTTTTTATTACCTCTGCAGATTGCCAGATGGAGCAGAGAGTCACTGCCCTGGAGGGTGGTTTGCAGAAGATCCAGCAATAACTTGAAGCCATGCTTGTTCAGAGGGGCGGGTTATAAATAAAAAATCCTTGCAAAGATACTCCTGAAAAAAAAATCCTTCAGCTACTTGGGCCCCTGCAACCCTCACTTCCCCTTCCCTGAAGCAACTCCCCTTCCCTCTTTTACATAGTTTGGAAAACTACTTTGTTATTGTGAATTTTTTTTTAAAAAAATGTTTTTTAAAATTACACTGTCTTCTGTGCACGTGCGCAGGAACAACACATAACATTTTTTTTATCAATGAACATTTTCCATTCTTGCAATTGTGACATTTTATGCACAGGTTCGCAGGTTCAGCGTATGTAGGATCACAACAGGGAATCAGTGAGATGGGCATGGTGAGAGGTGGTCGGGAAGGGGTGCAAAGGGAAGGGATACTCTTGGAAAGGGAGATGTTGTTGTTGGGAACATCATGTTGCTGAATGTCTTCTTAGTTATCCTAGCTATAACATCCCCTCCCCTCTCTACCTGCCCTTCCCCCTTCTCAACAACAACAACAACAATATTTATAGAGCACCCAATCACTAGGAATCCAGACGGGTTACAACAATTAAAATACATGAAATACAGTAAAAATCCAAATAATCCTTTCCCACCCCCCATCCCAAGTTAAAATATTATTTTAAATATTTTTAAAATTTAAAACAATTTAAAAGTAGAATACAATGGTGTTAACATTAGGGAGGAAAACTTGGTAAACAGAGTGACAGAATCATAGTCTCACAGTATCACACTCACAGTGTGCGGGGAGAGAGGTCAGGTTGGGAAGGCCTGCCGAAGGAGATCCGTCTTAAGGCCCTTCTTAAAGGCTGTAAGAGTGTAAATTTGATGGCTCTTCTCCAGCAGATCATTCCATAGCTTCAGAGCAGTGCTGGAAAAGGCCCTCTGGGTAACTGAGGTCAGCCTAGATTTTTTGAGCTGAAGTAGATTCTTCCCAAATGACCTTAGAGTGCAAGATGGACAATATGGAAGAAGGTGTCCCCTTAAGTACTCTGGACCCAAGCCATGCAGGGCTTTAAAGGTGATCACCAACACCTTGTACCTTACCCGGAAACTAATTGGCAGCCAGTGAAGGGACTTCAAGACCAGTGTTATGTGGTCATTGCGAGAAGTTCCTGTAATCAACCTGGCTGCCATATTTTGTACAAGCTGAAGTTTCCGAACTTGGCATGAGAGTAAACCCAAGTAGAGTACATTACAGAAGTCCAAACAAGAGGTTACCAGTGCATGTACAACTGTTTCAAGGTCCCCCGGCTCCAGGAAGCGGTTCAGCTGGTGTATCAGCTGAAGCCGATGACAAGTGATCCTGACTGTCACATCCACCTGCGATGACAGCTGGAGCGACGAGTCAAGAAGCACCCCCAAGCTGTGGCTGACATAACTCCATTCCCAGATTGGGGTTTTTAATAACAAGTACCTCTGTCTTACCTGGATTCAGCTTGAGTTAATTTTCTCTCATCCAGTCCATTACCGCCCCAAGACAGGCATTCACAGGAAAGATGCCATCCTTAGTCTCTGCATCAGTCCAAGAGATAGAGAAATAGATTTGGGTGTCATCAGCATACTGATAACACCCTGCCCCATGTCTTTGGATGATCTCATCCAGCGGCGTCATGTAAATGTTTAATAGCATTGGGGACACAATCGCACCTTGAGGGACGCTGGATTTGAGCTCCTTCTTGGCCGAATAACTGTCCCCAAGCTACACCATCTGGAACCTATCCAAGAGGTAGGACTGGAACCACTGCAATGCAGTGCCACCAATACCCAGCTCTCTGAGATGTTCCAGAAGGATACTACGGTCTATGGTATCAAAGGCTGTTGAGAGGTCCAAGAGCACCAACAGGGTCACACTTCCCCTGTTGATGCCCAGATGGAGATAATTGACTATGGTGACCATGTTAGTTTCCACTCCGTATCCTGTCCTGAATCCGGTTTGAAATGGATCCAGAAAATCGGTTTCCTCCAAGACTGCTTGTAGCTGATTGGTGACCAGCCTTTTGATCACCTTGCTCAAGAATAGTAAGAAGAATACTGGCCTATAGTTATTTCTATCCAGGGGGTCCAGAGTGGTCTGACCACTGTCACCTTAAGACAAGAATGCAGGGTACCCTCACTGAAGGATGTATTGATTACATTTTGTGGCATCTTAATTATATCACCCCCCTGGACAGCCAGCCAGATTGGTCAAGGGTCGAGAGGGCAAGTTGTCTTTCTCAAACTACTTAGGAGCTTGTTCACATCATCAGTACTTACTGACTCAAATTGATCCAGTCTAATAGTAATGGCAGAGGCATTGGATGCCTCTCTAATTGCTTCTTAAGATTGGCGTCTAGGTCAGCTCTTATCTGAGATATTTCTTCTGTGAAATAGTCATTAAAAGCGTCACAGCAAGCAACAGTTGAAACTAGTAAAGGGTTCTGGGTGGGAGGTGGTTGAGTTAAGTTCTATACCACCCTGAACAGCTCAGCTGGATGAGATTTCACAGATGCGATGGATGCAGAGTAGAAAGATTTCTTGACTGCATCAATCACCACTTGAGGTCGAATGAAGTGTCTTATTGGATATGAGTTGAGATTTCAACCAATTCTGCTCTAGCCATTGTCCAACCCGCTTCATTTGTCTGAGATCTTCAGAGTACCAAGAATTCTGATTTTTTTACGGGTTGCATAGGGTGGTTGGGAGCAATTGTGTCAATAGCTCTGGTAAGATTGTTGTTCCAGATATTAACCAGAGCTTCGACAGAATTGCTGGCACTGCCAACCATAGATCCCCCTAGGGCTTCTTGGAACCTAATAGGTTCCATCAGCCTTCGAGGGTGGACCATTGTAATAGGTCCTTTTTCACCCCCAGAGGGAGGAATAGCAGCCTTCAGTCCAACCTTAACCAGGAAATGATCTTTCCGTGACAATGGGGAGATACTAGGCAGGTGGAAAGAGAGCACAGGAAGAAAACTTTGTCCAAGCCTGGCTGCTTCTATGTCGCTGCTGTCAGTGCAACTGGGCACGTGGAACAGTGGAGGCTGGGAGGAGACCTTGCCCCGGCTTTGTTGCTTCTGAGGCACTACTGGCGTCGAGAAGGAGGTGGAAAAGGGCGGAATTAAGAAGCCTCGCCCAGCTTTCTAGTCAGCTGCATTGTCTTGGCAACCAGGCAGATGGCCATCTCTATAGCAACCCCCTGCTCCAGGGCTGGAGGGCTGCCCCTCCTTTCTCTGCCCTGCTGCACAGACCACTCCCTAGTGCTCCCCTCCCTAGCATGAGATGGTGGTGTTCTGAAAGCTGTAAAGCTACCTTCCCCAGCACGGGCTCATTCTCTCATGGCAGAGACGTCCACAGCTCTCTGACTGCACAATGTGTTATCTGAGTCAGGGTGTTCATCCTGGTCATCTGCATGACAAGGGTCATGTCTACCTTATGCCCACCCCCTCTCTTCCCCCACTCCCCTCTCTCCTTTCCCAGGCACCCTGCCACATCTTTCCTTGAGATGGCATCAAAGGGTCCTGGCCACATTCTGCCTCAGAAGGGTCCTCCACAGTTTCAACTCTGGCTGGCTGGCCCACTGGGATTCTCAAAAGTTCACCACTGGTACATACTCTGCTGATTCTTACAGTCCCATCCTTGGCAATGAAGCATAGAGCTCCTTGTAGAAGGGCCTGCTGGTGGCACCCTGACCAGTTCCTGAAACTTCTTGTACTCTCCCTTGAGGGTTTTGAACTTTCTACAACACTCCTCCAAACTGCCTTTGTGGTCCTTAGCCCTCTTGCCTTCTGCCACCTCCTGATATGTTTCAGCATTCAAGTAGGACTTGTTCAATTTGTCCAAAATTGTCAGCCATCTCCACATGTGACCATGACGTCTCTCATTCTCTTTTTGGCATGCTTGTGGATGGCTCTGCCATTCTGCTCACTGTCAAAGAGGAGTCCCAATGGAGGTCTGTCTGCTTAAATCAGGTGGAGCTTCAGAGCAACACAGGGAAAATGGCACTGTTTTTCCCTTATCACTTTCTCCATGCAATACATCAAGTAGCAACACTTATAGTGTCCCACCATTCATAGGGCGCATGGGTACATTTTGCATGAAAATTAGGAACATCTGTGGCGAAGTTTCCATACTAGAGAGAGCACGGCACTTTAAATTGAAACTACCTTTCTACAGTGCCTGCCTATAGAAAACTATAGATTCCGCTGCACCTGCAGTGCAACATCTACACCTGAAAAAGCATTGTACACTTTAATTAGAAGCCTAGTGCATACCGAACATGCTCTGGATTCCCGACCTATATTCCACAGCATGTGAGCCAGCACATCTAAATGGACTCTTTAAATATCCAGCAACCCTTTTCTGTCATACCAGTGATGCTGTAACTATACACTGCTGCGAAGATATGCCCTTTCCAAAAAGAACCAGGAAAAAGCAGCTTCTTTTTGAAGGTGCTTTTTCCCATATATGCACAAACCTTACATGTTCCTGCCGGCATTTAGGCGTACATCATCTAAATGCCACATCTCCATACCTGCATGAATGCACCTCTTTTTGCCCATCTGTATAGGGCCTATATTTTTTTGTATTATAATAATAATAATAATAATAATAATAATAATAATAATTTTTTATTTCTAGCGCGCTCCTCTGTAGAAAACAATCGGAGCGGGGTACACAGGATTAAAACATACAATTTAAAACAGTTCAATGACCCATTCCCAACCACCTGCCCCTTAAAAATAAATTAAATTAACAATAATTTAAAGCCATCAACAAATTAAAAAACATAATACAACCTCAGCATTGTTCTTAAACGAGGTGGGAGATGGCACCAGAGCAAGGGATCAAATCCGATTTTCAGTTTTGGAGCCGGAATCTAGGGGGTTCAGGAAAGGCCTGCCAGAAGAGATGCATCTTTAGAGGTTTTTTTTAAAGCAATCAAGAGATGTTATAAGACACATCTCATCTGGCAAGCCATTCCAAAGCTTGGGAGCGGTAGCAGAGAAAGTCCTCTGGTAGGTCTGCAACAGCCCTAGTTTTCATGGGCTGCAGCAGATTCCTCCCAGAGGATCGAAGTGTGCGAGGGGGGGGGGGGTTCATACGGGGAGAGGCAGTCCCTGAGATAAGATGGTCCCAAAGATGGCTTTAAAGGTTAAAACCAACACCTTGTACCATGTTTGATGTTAACTGTTTTGATATGGTCAACTGACTATGCAATAAACATTTAACTAACTAATACTAGGCATACAGGGGATACAGACTGCATTGGGTAAAAGCACAGAGGACGGGTGAAGACCTGATGGGGCAGTCGCCATCATCCATCTTAATCCCCCTCCTCCCTCCCCCCGCACCCAACAGTGCACCTCTGCAAAAGAGGAATGATGCCTTCATTGCAGAGCATTGCCCTGCCTTGAATTCCCTCCTTTCATGGGAAGTTGAAGCAGTCTGCTAGATTGTCTGCCTGCCTGTCCAACTACCTGGGTCTTTCCAGGTTCGGCTGGGTGAGCAGGTGAGGCAGAGGGATCAAAGGGAGGTGGAGCTTGCCATTGGTTTGCCTGTCTGCCTGTCCATCTGTCTAGGTCGTTATCGGTCTGGCTGGGTGGTTGGGCAAGGCTGAGGGAGCAAAGAGGAGCAGGGCCATCTGCTGCTGCTGCCATGAACCACACCTATTGACACCCACCTTAGTGACATCACTGGTGGGAAACTATCCTTTGGCCATGCTAGCATAGAACTCTGGAAGTTATAATGTTTTTCCAAGCCATTATGGAGGGGCTAAACACCTATTGGACCCAATATTAGGAACCCTAGATCCTCACAAATCTCTCATCAGGAACACATTTTATTTTTTTTCTAATGGCCACTGGAAAATTCCATATAAATGTTTTCCAATCCAAACAAGATGGATTGTTTTTAAAAATTAACCCCCTTTTTTTTCCTCCTGCCACTATGCCTTTCTTGCAAAAGTCAATCCATCCCATGTGAACTCTCTTGTGTTCCCAATCCTTTGAAATAAGATAAACAGAGATGTACCTCCCTGACCCAGTGTGTAACCCATTTTGAATGCTATTGAGACTCCACATTCCCTTGGGGTGATTAGTCTCTCATCATTTACCTTGCCATGTCAAAGGACTCTTTCACATGGGGGAGGCAAGCATTAATAAAATGTGATTAAACTCTGGCAATAGCACAATCAGGGGGAAGATTATCACAGTCCCACACACTTCTCTCATTGGTGTCCCATTCGTAAACTGTAATGTACGCTGCATTGGGTAATAACAGGAGTTTCCGTTATTACCCAGTGATGTGTCCATTACAATTTACACATGGGACACAAAAGGGAGAAGTGTGCAGGGGTGTGATAATTTTCTCCCTGATTGTGCAATTTTCACATTTTAACGATGCTTGCCTCCTGTGTGATAGTGTCCATAGCTTTTAAAAAATTATGTGTACATGTGATTAAAATTAAAAGAGATAGCTATGTTAAACTGGAAAATCAGTATGCAAAGGGATCTTGTAGTACATGAGGAAGCAGACTCAAGTGTACAAAAGCTCATGCTACCAACATCTTTCTCTCAATCTCAAAGGTTCTACAAAATCCCTCATGCATGCATGTGAGTTTACAGTCATGTGTGAATGAGGATTTTTTTTTTTTTTTAAAAAGTATGTCCTAGTTGCTACAATTTCATGTCATGTTGCCTAATGTTAAATTCAATGGGGATAAACATACATTTTTCCTGGCTGTTTCTGGGAATACAGAGACCTCTAGCTGTGGCATGCAAAATGCAGACTAGAATTATCTGTGTTTATGTGAATGGAGATTGGCAAGGAGAACAAGGGAAGAAGGGAATGGCTTGATTTCTCCCTATATTTTAATAACAGGATGTGAGTATTTAGGATGAACTAATCTATTCATTTCATCCCCTACATTTGATTTTCTAAAATTTCAGGTTCTTTTCAACAAGTTTAGAAGAAACTTGCCAATTTTGATCTGATGTGGAGTCGAAGACTTTCATGGCTGGCATCCATAGATTTTTGTAGGGCTTTCAGGCTATGTGGCCATGTTCTAGAAGAGTTCCTTTCTGACATTTCACCAGCATCTGTGGCTGGCAACTTCAGAGAATGATAGCCTGGAAAAGGATTGGATATATATATCCCGTGTAACCCTGGGAAGGCAGGAGTAATTTACAAATGTTTTGTTCTGTTGCTAGGGTGGATTTTGATCTGATTTTGCATTGTTCAAGGAAAGAGATTCATTTCTATTCCTTGTTACTTTGCCGCAGTAACACCCATATGGCAATGCTAGACACAAGAATTGGTGAAGTAAGGCCACAGCTTTATTAACTCCAAGAATCAGCAACACAGCAGGGAACAGATGTTCAGGAACAAATTTATATGTGGGAACTTGATGAAAATGGATCTCCCAAGTTGAAAACATGAGGCATAGACCCTGCAGTCCCTCCTCGCCTGATCCCGTGAAGGGATCAGAGGGTACCAAGGGATTCCTTTCAGGTGGCACTGGTTGACACTCTTTCCCAAGGGAGTCATCTTGGGAGAAAAAGCATATCTCTCCCCAATCCAGTCAGCAATTATAGAAAAACAATTGAATTGTGGTGTCACTGAATTCCTTCCAAGAGCCAAACTGAAACTAAGGTCTAATCTGAAACTGCAGAAATAATGCAGTTTGACACCACTCTAACAGCCATGGCCCAAGGCTTTGGAATTCTGGGATTTGTAGCTTTGTAAAACATCTAGCCTTTTCCATCAGAGAGCTCTGGTGCCACAACAAATGCCTGGATTCCAAAGGATGGAGCCATGGTGGTTAAAATAGTGTCAAATTTCATTATTTCTGCAATGCAGATGCAGCCTAAGTGCCTGCATCCTACCAGTCATAACATATAATATAACAACACTCAGCCAATTAGCTTAATAATAAACTGTAGCCAAACAGGCTCAACACTATATAGCATGAAGTAGGTGAAAATAAAGTGTCACCAGCCAACTATAGCAAATAAAATAAAATAAAATCCTACTCAGACTCCCAAAACTGACTTGTAATTGCCATGCTATACAGAGGCAGGTGAGTAGGACACAGAAGCAACAAAGACGCCTGAGTCATGGCAGTGCCATCTTAAATAACCTAGTGCAGTCCTGCCTGGCACCAGTGCCACAAGGCACTTTTGCATGGCATGTGGCCAATGGCTTGGGGACAAGATGGTACCATTCCTGCCCTGGTTTGCCTCAGGGGTGGAAGGCCCCTCATCTGAGGTGTCCTCTGAAAGTGACAAGGGGTTGTGAGAATCCCCTGGAATTCTGCTGCTAGACAAGAGACTCAAAAGAAATATCCCAGTATAGTTCCTGGGAGGAATATTAGAGCTTTAAAAATTTTGCAGAGAATCTATACATGTGCCTTGTAATTGTATAGTCGATTTGAAGTATATTTGAAGAAATTTTGTTTTAAGGAAACAAAAGTTCCTTAAAAGTTCAATTTAAGTTCAATTCTTCTTGTGGTGATAGAGGTACTGACAATTAGTAAAGTACAAAACCCTCATTCTTACTATGAGAACACAGAACAACAACAACAACAACAAAAAATCACATTTCCTGGTTAATTTTTTTTTATACAAGGAAGTGGTGTTTGGTGGCCACCAATGCCAAAAATAACTTCTTGCACATAATTACATTACTTGTAATTCCTTATGGTTTTGTTTGTTCATTTTCAAGAATGAACTACACAAAATTCTCACACATTAGCACTGCACAGATTCAACAGATATAGCTTCTATTATGAAGCAGGCTGGTTTGTACTTGCCTATCATGCAGTTGTTACAGATGTAGAGATTGTCAGAAAGTAGAGGTGACAACAAACATGGTAGAATCCAAAAAAGCAAAAATCTTAAAGTCTTCTGCATGGATGGGTGAAGCTGGCAGTTTTGCTTTTACCCACATTATTTTTTTTTTAAAAAATCTGAAGTTCATTTCATCAGATTTCCAGGGGGGGCGGTGGAGACTGTATGGTTTGGAAAGTTTTTGCAGAAAAATAAATCCAATGAAATTTCACTCATAGTACTACAGCAAGGGAAGTGAAGGAAAAATCCTTCAGCCTTGATGTTTTACTGTTCTTTCCAACCAGTTTTGACAAAGGTCCAAACCACACTACAGAAATAATCTAGTTTCGGATTACTTTAACTGAGCTGGCTCAATGCTAGGGAATTCTGGGAACTGTACTTTCATAAGACATTACATATTCAATAGTATAGGGACTGTAAAAGTCCCCCACTCCTGACTTACTGGGTAGCAGCTTCTGCAAGCAGTGAGGGTCTGTTCTTCTGTTGATTCATTGGGATGCAGTTGACTGAAGTTTCCACCCTTTTCTGGTGAGCAACCTCCAGTACTAGGAGGAAATGTCACATACAGTAGGTCCAAAACACATTGCAGAAATAATCCAGTTTGAGACCACTTTAACCCCCCTGACTCAATGCTAGGGAATTCTGGGAACTGTAGCTTTGTGAGACATCTATCCTTCTCTGTCAGAGACCTCTGGTGCCACAATAAACTAAAGTTCCCAAGATTCCCTAGTACTGAGCCAGGGCAATTAAAATGGTCTCAAACTGGTTTATTTCTGCAGTGTGTTTTGGATCTTAGTTTAAACTTAGCCATTTCTCCATGCCCTTTGCTTCTACAAAGAACCATATAGTGATAAAAGGAGATACATATTACACAACACATTTTATATTAGATAAATGCATACAAGATGTAGGCTTTATTATTGCTTTATATATGCAGTCCCTGAATCCCCCCCCATGCCCTCCAGTGTTTCAACACATCTTTTTTAAAAGAAGTACAATTTTCAGGCATTTTTTGCCCCCAAAACCACAGAATCCCCCTCAGTGCATAAAAATGTGAAGAAACACCTGCACTACTCCAGAACTGCATCTGGAATACCACATTTTTGTCAGAGTTCTTCCCAGAATGGAAACAGAAAGTGATGTGACATCATTTCTGGCTGTCTCCTTGAGCGGGGCTGTGAGGCAAAATAGAGATATTTTGTTGTGCCAGTGCTGTGACCTACAGGGGAGCATCTATGGAGGAGAAACTGAACCCTGCCCCCCCTCACAATCTCCCATCCCTGATTTACAGAAAAATGAAGCTTCTGAAATTTTTGACTAGGTGGGCCACCATGTTCTCCTAAACTGGAACAATGATAAGATGCATCATAACTGGTCAATTTCTTGTCCTCAGTAGTTCTGGGCAGATTCTGTGTCACAATATGACATTGCTCAATTCAAAATGTTTTGGAGGAATACGGCAGTGACCTAGAAATCTATTGCACAATTGTTAGGAGGTACTGTATCTGGACACTTAACAACAGAGGTTCCATGATACTTGTAATACTGACTTGTATAGCAGGACAGAATGAAAAGATGCTACTACCACTAATTTTACCAGTCAGCCTCCTACCACCTCTTAAAACCTCCTTACTCCCATCTGCAAACTACATCTCTTTCATCACAGACACAAACTATAGCTTTTGCTGGAAAAGTTTCTATGACAATTATTTTATGTAAGATATCTAAGATCGTTGATGTTGCTGAGTGCTTTCAAATCATTTGCACTAATGACACGTCTAAGACAAACCTATCACAGGTTTCTCTTGGCTGAGAGAGTGTGATTGGCTAAGATCACTCAGTGAATTTCCATTGATGAATGAGGATTCAAACCATGACCTCTAGAATCCTAGTTCAACATCCAAAAAACTACCAAGCTGGTTTTCTGCTGCTCCAGAGAACATGACCTGGAACAATGGATGCAAACTGCAGGAAAAGAGATTCCACCTCAACATTAGGAGGAACTTCCTGACAGTAGGAGCTGTTTAACAGTGGAACACACTGGTGGAGTCTCCTTCCTTAAAGGTCTTTAAGCAGAGGCTGGATGGCCATCTGTCGAGGATTCTTTGATGGAGGGTTCCTGCATGGCAGGGGTTGGACTGGATGGCCCTTGTGGTCTCTTCCAACTCTGTGGTTCTATGATTTTATGATTCTACATCATACTAGTTTTCTATCTAAGATTTTTTGTTGTTATATGCCTTCAAATCATTTCAGACTTATGGTGACTATAGGGTTTTCTTGGCAACTTTTTTTCAGAGGGGGTTTGCCTTTGCCATCTCTCAGGGCTGAGAATATGTGATTTGCCCAAGGTCACCCAGTGGGTTTCATGGCTGAGCTGGGAATCAAACCTTTTTCTCCAGAGCCGCAGTCCAAGCCACTACGCCACTCTGGTTCTTATGAATGTATCCAATAGAAATTTTAATATGTGCATTTCTCAGAGGCAATACTCCTTTTTCCCCTTAGTTGTGCACTTAAGATTTAAAAACTGTTTGTTGACTGTAATTAATAATTACTATATGTCAAAGAACAAGTGGATTATGTATAGAAATAAGAAATCAATGATATGCAGCTGTATTTTGTACTCCCTCAGAATGCTTATACAGTCATCCCTCTGGATTCGTGGCTTTGGGATTCATGGCCAGCCAGCTCTCCTTCCTTCCCTCTCAAGACATCAGGAGGGTCTCCAGACCCCTCTCAAGCCTTTGGGAAAGAAGGGGACAGTAGCCAGTGCACATTGCCTGCCCTTCTAGCACCTCAGACAGCTTGCTAGAGCTGTTTGAGGCTTTGGAAGGGAGAAGTGTGCGTGCACTAGTCCCCCTCCCCATTATTCGTGAATTTTCATATTTGTGAGGGCCCTCCACCCCTAAGCCCTGCAAATCCAGAGGGATGACTATATAATCTAAAATTCTAATAATACCACTGTGTCAATAGCCTACATAACTAATTAAATATATTTTACAATAATACCAGCATTGCAATAGCTTATGCAACTAAAGTCATACAATGTATGTCAAGGGATTTTTTTTCTGCTCAAATTGTCAATGAATACAGCCACCAGATGTCAGTGCAGGATAAATTACTAATGCACTTTAGGGAAGGAAAATCTTTAAGCTGTCTATAATAGGGATAGAGGAAAATGGCTTTTTCTTCCCTGCACACAATCTTTTTCTGCTGCCTCTGATTAGTGATTAGTGATGAGAAAAGGGTGGCCAAATGTAAAAGACAAGAGAGGGAATTTCACCAGTGTAGCCTGCATAACTAAGAACACTAAAGTGTGGATTATCCAAGCCATTGTATTCCCCATCACCATTTATGGATGTGAAAGCTGGACGACAGAAAGAAAATAAATTCATTTGAGATGTGGTACTGGAGAAAAGTGCTGAGGATACTGTGGACAGCCAAGAAGCCAAACAAATAGATCCATAAACAGATCAAGCTCAAACTCTCCCTGGAATCCAGGATGACTAAATTGAGGTTTTCATACTTTGCCAGATCATGAGAAGGCATGGTTCATTAGAAAAGATAATAATGATAGGAAATGTAGGTGACAGTAGAAAGAGAAGGAGACCACATGCAAGATGGATAGACTCAATCAGAGAAACCACAGGGCTGAGCCTCCAAAATCTGAAAAATTCATCTATTCATTCATTAAGAGTTTTTACACTTCACTCTTCTGCCAGAGTGGCTTACAAATTGTTATTTACACAGTTCCCTGTCCTCAGGCTTAGCAAAAGACCTGAAACAAAAGGATTAGGGAATGGCAGTGGGAAAGGGGATCAATTCTAGAAGTTCTCTCCCTCTGAGGCCAGGGCCATCACAGGTAAATTGAAGGAGGGCCCTACTTCTGTCTCTGGGCTAGACTTAGTGGAACTTTGCCTGCCCCTTTTCTCCCTCTGAGGCCAAGGCAGTGACAGTAGAGGACAGTAGATGACAGGTAGTCTTGGAGAGGTCTCATCCATGAGTTTGCCAGGAGTTGAAGTCAACCCGTGGGCAGTTATCCTGAAGGAAAGAAGAGCCCTCCCTCTGGTCCATCTGCCTTGGTCCAGGCCTCTGAGGGAGAGAAGATCTGCTGGACTTTGCCCCTTCCCCACCACCTCTCCCTTCTCCTTTTGTGTCGTGTCTTTTTAGATTGTAAGCCTGAGGGCAGGGAAATGTCTAATTAACAAATTGTAAGCCGCTCTGATAGTCTTGGCTGAAGAGCGGGGTATAAATAAAACATTATTATTATTATTATTATTATTATTATTATTATTTATCACAACAAAGCCGCATGGCTGACTTTAAATTCCCCCAAGAACTGTAGGGAGCTTTGCAGGCAGGAAAGTCATTGGCATAGATCTGAGCAGAGATGGGGAATTTTTTTTTCATTACTTGGCCAAGAAAAGGACTTCCTGTTGCTTGGGAAACCCTACTGGTAAAAATACCATGAGACAACTGTGAGGTTGCTTGCACTTTGCACTTCTTTGCACCATGGGTGAGTATTCATCAGTGTACCAATGAACTACCATTTTTCTGCATATAAATGTGTTTTCTGCACAGTATGGTGCTTCTGCACAGAAGAAGGAAAAAAAAAACCTTGTTTATTTCCTTACAGAAAGCATGTTTTCTCCACAGAATATATGTTTCTGCATAGAAAAAATGTATTTCTCTAAGACAAATATTTTCCAAAGCATTTTCCAAAGCATTTTCCAAAGTGACTGGGAACTGGAAAATGATCCACTCACTTTCCATCTTAGGGTTTTCATGGAATGCTTAATTCAAAGGTGGTTTGCCATTGCCTTCTCCCAAGGCCAAGAGAGAGAGACTTGGTTACCCAGTGGATTTCTATGGCTTAGCAGGGATTTGAAAACTGGTCTCACACAGTCCTAGTCCAGCACTCAGATCGCTATACCACACTGGCTCTGACACAAATACAATTATGCTATGTTTCATGTGCTTGATAGGAAAAAGATCCATATTGGTAAAAACTACATTTGTCTTCAGGCACTTTGCTTTGGACTTGGCTTCTCTATCCTTGACCTTTCCCATGATCTTAGTCCCACTGGGTATTAGAATACAGTTTCTGTGATGCTCCTCCAATTGGGATACAGGGTCCCAAGCAGAAAAAAGATTTCATATCCTTGCCATAACTGAAAGCATGGTGTAAATGCTGGCATCATGACACTGCAAATGTTCCATTGTTGTACTACAACTAGGTAAAGATCAGCAGTAGGTCTGGACAATGGAGGGTCAATAATCATTCTGTGTTAATATTCTGACATGGCCATTATTATATAACATTTCAGGAAGTACGCACAAAAAAAAATAAGTGTGGACCATTGTAGTGGCCAGGCTGTTGTCTGTGATTTCTAAAAATTCTGAAGCACTCATTTGATACAGTGAATCAAAACAACCAGGATTGCAGTTTATATCTTCTTTTCTGGGAGCATAGTTGCATTCTACGATAATAATACATTTAAAAAAAATAAACCAACAAACCAGCTTCTTTTAAAATTTATTTTTTAAAAATATAAGCACATAAGCAATGATACTTTTTTCCATTTGAATTTACATGTGGTGTCAAATGTTACTCATTAGGAGCTTCTAAACACACAGTCCTTTTTTCTATGTATTGTAAAATAAATATGAATTTTTATTCAAATTTACCCCTCCTCTTTTTTAAAAAACAAATGCTTCTATCTCAGGCACATGTGATGGGGTGAAAAGGCCATGTATTGGAAGAATTGCCTGTAATCCCATCTCCCATTTGTCTCTCTCTGTGTGCAGGCAGTTTGATGCATCATGCAGAGCTACTTGCCATGCTCTAGTAGGTCCAGGTTGCTAATACTTAGCTTAGGAACATCCCCATATTTATGTTCCAGACCATTGCCCAAGCCACATTGAGCTACTGGGTCAAGCCAGCATGTTTTCTCCTGGCATCAAGCAGCATCGAGCCAGGGCTTTGTGAGATATTTAAATGGCATCAAGATCCAGCACTGCTCTTGTTGGATGCACCAGCAATTAAGTCTATCAAGACCCATCAATAAGGAGGAGGCTATTTGACTTGGAGTCCCTCAAACCTGGAATCAGCCTTGGCACCATTACAGAAAACAGTGAGTTACATATGTTCCATATTGTCATGTGTGGTTTATGGACTAAGCAGGATAGGCACCTCTCCCCCGTTCCATAATTTTATGGTCATTTTTCCCTTTTGTTTGAATGGCCACTGTTTATTGTGATCCATTTCTCCATGTTTATTGTTTTGAGTTACATGAGTTACATCCAGAGTAGAGCAGGAGGACTGGAGGAGAATATAGAAATCATGCACACATTGGGTGCAACTATTGGGGGGGGGGAGCAAAATGAGGGCTTTTCCCCCAAATGAAAATGCTGCCCCTCATGAAATGTTCCTTTATTCCCCAAAGTTCTAGCACTGAAAATTGTTGACCCAAGAACACATATTCACTTGTTCTTCTCTCTTTCTTTGGATGCTTGGTCTGTAACTGAATGCTCAACTGACATTTTAAATTACAGTAATGTCGGAAGTTTGGGAACTGAAGGAAATTTTTAATAGAGGGATAGAATTCTTATTTTGGGGGTAATGTCCTTATTCTGTTCCACCCCATTAGCTATTCCCTGGACAGGCATTATATTTCCTCAACTGATCCAGTTGTGGGCCCCTCCAGGTAAGACCTTTGTACACATGATGAGAAGAACTATGTTTTATTTTGTTCTTTTTATTTCTTTAATCAATCTCACTGGGAAGTTATTTAGGCATGAGATGTCAAAGCTTTTCCTTCCGAGGTGTATGATTAGCTTGACATGACCAATTCTATCTCACTGAAATCACTTTTTTTCCAGATTGTAAGTGACTGTCAATTTTTGGGAAGAGGAGCAAAACTATTATAGTTTGTTAGTCTGAGACGTATTGTGTTGTTGTTTTTAATCTCCTTTCATTCCATTTCTCTTGCCCTGATTTAAACCTTTCAAGAAAACAAGGTATTATGTGCAACAATATTCATTACTCATGTTCATGCATATTTGTTCAAAGGAGAAATGTGACATTATTAAGGCTGCAGTCTTACCATCAAACTTAATCATTTCACTTTTGGTAAGAAATTTTTCTTTTTTCTTTTTCTTTAGATACTCCCAGTAAATGTAATGTCACACAATCCACAAGACATATGAGCCTTTTTAAAGCCGTAATTGGCATAATTTCTTCCTCATACTTTATCATCATCAAACACTTGCTCTTAGTCATCCCAGTAAATTAGATGATAAGGTTCATAAGACATTGAAGAGCTATTTATTTCTGCCATAGGTTCATCGATCTGAAAGCAAAAAATAGAAATTGTTTATGGGGGATTATTCAGATCAAATCACCTATAAGAAACTGAACTCTGCCAAACTATATCCCAGTTTAAGTAGTCTCCTTCCTCTTTAGGGCACTCTCCTTCCTTTTCTTCCCCCCTTTCCAAAAAGTTATTTTAGATGAAGTGAAAAACCTTTTATGACTCTCTTAACTCAGGTGCTCTTTCCACTGTGATGGGGTTTTTTCGGCATTTTTGTGGAGTAGTGTTTACACGGACTGTGCTGCAGAAAGAGCACCTGCATACTCAATAATAAACGGGCAATCATAGAATCATAGAGTTGGAAGAGACCATCAAAGCATCCCTGACAGATGGCCATCCAGCCTCTGCTGTGGAAAGAGCACCTGCATACTCAAAGAGAGGGCCTGGGAGCAGGGACAGGTACTTCCACTTTGGGTCAGCATCTCTGGTTTGTTCTTCCCTCCCCCCTTGCCATACTGGAGTGGAGGCAAGGATAGTTTCATTTTCTTTGAAAGTGTCAGAGATTAAGCATCTGAAATTTGTACTACATATTTTGGGCTTCACAAATCCATCAACAGATGTTTGTTTTTTGTACCCTTGAAGCATGGGTAACAGAAATACATGTTTAGAAATCTTAACTTCAACCTTGAATTCAGGTTTTTAAAAATTTTACTCTTTTAAATTTTTCTTTAAAAATATCACATCATACCAAATTTTCATTTCAGCAACATCAAACAAGAAATTAAATGTAAATACATTTAGACTGTGTATATGATATTGTAATTTAAAGATGTAATTTTAATTTTGCTAGTTGCTTGTGTCACAACTATTGCCATTACATTTAGTGATAGATGGGAATTATGATTTATGGGTAACATTTGTACCAAAAAATTACTAAGGGTTCTGTATGGTGTGGTGTGGGAGGAGGTCAATAGGGTGTGTGTGTGTGACACCATGAGTTACCACACTGGGTGACACTGACCCTAGTGATGCCACTGCTGAAAACTCAGATAGGCTACAGGACTGATGAGCATCCTGAAGTACTTTTATAGTGATCTTTAATTCCTCAGGTTTGCTGCTCTGGCCATTGTGATCTTTGTAGTCCAATCCACACTGCAGAAATAATCCAGTTTTACACTGCTTTTAGTGGTTTAACTGCCATGACTCCATCGTGTAGAAAATAAAATTGCAGATTATTGTGTTACCTGAGCTATCTGACAAAGAAGGCTAATGGCTCATAAAATTACAATTTTCAGAATTCCTTAGCATTAAGACAGGGCAGTTAAAGCAGTCTCAAACGGGATTATTTCTGCAGTGTGCTTTGGACCTATATGCTACTAGACTCACTTGTTTAGTGTGCTGTGGTAATATAGGAATAGAATTGCCATGCTCCTAGTTTGGACATATATTATCTGGGTTCTAGAGGTTCTGTCTAGAATCTGTTTTTTTTTAATAGGGTCAGATTCTAAGCCACCACTTTTAGAATTTGTAGAATAAAGTTATGGGTCATTCTTCTGATAACTTGTTTTGCAGGAACAAGCATGCCCCTGACTTTATGTTTAGTCAATGAATGAAGTCTTACACCTGACAAATGGGTTATAAATGTTAACTGTCTGTTGGGTGGTTGTAAGAGGTCCATGCTTCAAAACTTAGGTTGCAGTGGACTCTCCAAGAGTTTGCCTCCACCCCTAATAACTTCCCAATTGCTTTTATTCCACAGGAACTACGTGATGGAGCAAGAGGGAACAGAGGAGAAAGCAATACAGTAGTGACGTAAAAGAGCATGTGAATTGAAGCAGGAGCTTTATGATCACTTTGTGTTCTCCAAAGGAGGAGAGAAATAATCAATGACTACTACAGAGGAAGAAAATAAACGGGCAATCATAGAATCATAGAGTTGGAAGAGACCATCAAAGCATCCCTGACAGATGGCCATCCAGCCTCTGCTTAAAGACCTCCAAGGAAGGAGACTCCACTACACTCCGAGGGAGTGTGTTCCACTGTCGAACAGCCCTTACTGTCAGGAAGTTCCTCCTAATGTTGAAGTGGAATCACTTTTCCTGCAGTTTGCATCCCTTCTTCTCTGCTCTAGTCTCTGGAGCAGCAGAAAATAAGCTTGCTCCCTCCTCAATATGACATCCCTTCAAATATTTAAACAGGGCTATCATATCACCTCTTCACTTTCTCTTCTCCATTCTAAACATCCCCAGCTCCCTAAGTTGCTCCTCATAGGGCATAGCTTCCAGACCCCTCACCATCTTAGTTGCCCTCCTTTGGACATTCTCCAGTTTCTCCACATCTTTTTTGAATTGTGGTGCCCAGAACTGGACACAGTATTCCAGGTGGGGCCTGACCAATGCAGAATAGAGTGGCACTATTACTTCCCTTGATCTAGACACTATACTTCTATTGATGCAACCTAAAATTGCATTGGCCTTTTTAGCTGTTGCATTGCACTGTTGACTCATGTTCAACTTATGGTCTACTTGGACTCCTAGATCCCTTTCACACGTAGTTTCATTCAGCCAGGTGTCCCCCATCCTATATCTGTGCATTTTGTTTTTCCACCCTAAGTGCAGGACCTTACATTTCTCTGTGTTGAATTTCATTTTATTAGCTTTGACTCAGATTTCTAGTCTATTCAGGTCATTTTGAATTTTGATCCTGACCTACTCCTCTTAGTTTAGTGTCATCCGCAAATTTGATAAGTATGCTCCCAATTCTGTTATCCAAGTCATTAATAAAGATGTTGAATAGCACTGGGCCAAGGACAGAGCCCTGTGGGATCCCACTGGTCACTTCTCTTCAGGATGAAAAGGAACCATTGTTGAGCACCCTTTGGGTTCGGTCGGTCAACCAATTACAAATCCATTTAACAGTTACCTTGTCTAGCCCACATTCTACAAGCTTGTTTGCAAGAATGTCATGGGGAACCTAGTCAAAGGCCTTACTGAAAGCGAGGTATACTATATCCACAGCATTCCCTTCATGTACCAAGCTGGTAATTTTATCAAAAAAAAGAGATCAGATTTGTCTGGCATGACTTGTTTCTCTGAAGCCCATGTTGAATTTTGTGATTATGGTATTGCCTTCTAAATGTTCACAGACTCTCTGTTTAATTATCTGCTCCAGAATCTCTCCTGGAATTGATGTCAGACTAACTGGACGATAATTGTTGGGATCCTCTTTTTTCCCCTTTTAGAAGATGGGGACAATGTTTGCCCTCCTCCAGTCTGTTGGGACTTCTCCTGTTCTCCAGGATTTCTCAAAGATTATTGCCAATGGCTCCGATATTACATTTGACAGTTCTTTTAATATCCTTGGATGTAGTTCATCTGGCCCTGGAGACTTGTATTCTTTTAGATTAACCAGGTATTCCTGTACTGTCTCTTTATTTATTCTGTGCTGAAATTCCCCTATTCCATCTTCTGCTCCATTATCCTTAGGTTGAGCACCCTTTGCCTTTTCTGAGAAGATTGAAGCAAAGAAGGTGTTGAGTACTTCTGCCTTTTCTCTGTCCCCTGTTAGCATTTTGCCATCTTCTGCACAAAGCGGCCCAACCGTTTCCTCCTTCTTCCTTTTGCTGCGGACATACCAAAAAAAAAGCCTTTTTATTGTTTTTAACTTCTCTAGCAAGCCTGAGTTCTTTCATTTCATTTTTAAGTGGATAGTGAGCTGGCACTGCCTATAATGCAGAAGAGGACTTGGAAACACAGTTGACATTATTTTTCATTTTACTTGTATAGATTTGCAGTTGTAGCTTTATTAACACATTCCTTATTTTGTGTTGTGTTAAATATTTTACCAGATGATGCCCTGACAATGTCTCTGATGGGCAAATAAATAATAATGAACATGCATGTGGAAATCATAGCACAGAGGAAGGTTAGTTTAGGACCACATGAAAGGTGCCCATTGCCCCTGTTCTTCAGCCTTCCATGAGAGTTCTCACTCCCCCCCCCCCCTTGACATGTAATCAGATACTTATGGAGGGGAAAAGCAAGCAAGCATAAAACAAGGGCTCTTAAAGTCAGGTGACAAAGTTAATTCTACAAATTTTGTCAATAGTAAAAGACAGCTTGGATATATCTTGTTCTGTAAAGGTTGGATATCTTTTTTTTTAAATTTGGAAAGTATTTTATTTGATAGGCTTTGTTTGCCTTCACTAACATTCATCTGTCCATTATGTAATTCCTGAATGGCTGGAGTTAACAGTAGGAACACTCCAAAAAGCACTGGCCTCACTTTCAAATCAGTTTTTGCCCTCCTGCCCATAGTATTGTACTCTATTGTACCAACCAAAATGCACAAAATACATGTTTGATTTCAGAAATCATAGATTGTCTGGGATGCAGAATTCACCAGAGTTGTAGCCATGTCGTCTGTGTGTCTTGGCAGATGCAGTCCAACACATGTATATATAAGACACCAGTTTGAGAAGGCTACTCTAAGACATGAGAAGAAGCCATAATGTGGAAATAATGGTGTTGGAAAGAACACAAACAGCAATATATAGCGATGAATGATGGGGCTGTGTGTGAGAGAGAATGTTTTGGATTATGAAGTTTCAGGAGATATACACCCAAACAAAGCACTATTTTGTTCCCCCACCCCAGCTAAATTGAAATGAAAAATAATTCAGTGCTGTTTAGTTTCAGTTGCTGTATTAACAAAGCATTTGAGGGAGTTCACTTTTAACACAAAAACAAAAAGTAATTGATGTTTTTGAAAATTTATTCCACATAATGAATGTAAAACCCCAGTCAACAGTCTGTATTTAATTACAACTTCCAGCAGCTAGGAGGCAATTAACACTCAACCATTTCTTCCAAACTTTAAGAAAATGTCCTATTTCATTTTGCTCTCCTTTCTTATATTCATTAATTAGAAATGTAACAATAGGATGAATGCTGGCAAGCAAATTAACACCCTATCATCCAACATTCACTTTTTGAACTGCCATGACAATAGACAGACAGTCAAAGCATATGAAGAATAACCAATTATGAGAGAATAAAACATTAGAGACTGTTTAGGGTGTGGCAAAGTGACTATGGAGAAACAGAATGATTTTTTTTCTTTTTAAAATCCTTATTATAATTTGCAAGAAATTACAATAGAACAGACAGAGGTGAGACACAATACCACTAAGCCACGAGGGTCTCCAACAAACAACCATATAAATCATCATCATCATTAGACTTCCGTAGAAGTCCCCTTTCAGAAATTCAATGGTTATCTGGTGGTTTTGGCAGACATGAGTAATCATTAATATACTCCAAAAAAGGACACTGTGGGGCTCTACGGACTGGCACTTTGTACTGGCCTGTAGGTGGAGCCACAGTGCAGTGTCCACATGCTGGACACCATGACTGAGCCCCATCATGTCATGATACTGCACACCCTTCTAGATCTCGCATGGCATCATGGCACAGCCCTAGCGCTGCATTTTGATGATGCAGCACCAAAAAAACATCAGAAAGCCGTGCCATCACAGCTATGATACCCCTTAGATGGCAAAAAAGGAGCCACATTTTTTTGGCTCCTTTTTGTGCTCCCTAGAGGCTGGATCAGTGCCTCAGCGTTATATAAAGGCGAAGGTGAAGATGAAGGTGAAAGCAAAAAAGAAGAAAAAGAAGAAGAAAGAGAAGGAGAAGGAGAAGTCAGAGTGAATGTAAGTGATTTTATCAGTAAAATGGTGGGCCACTTCCTCACAGTGAGCTGTTGAGTGGCTTAAATTCTCCTTAAGACCAGATTGTAACATATTGTTGTAGTGAGCAGGCTGTGGAAACAGCCAATCACAGAGCTCCAGGAGTCCAGCCAATGAGAAGCTGACTGGGCAGGGCTATAACAGAGCCTTGACAGGGAGCGAAAGGGGGTTATTTTGTTGGGAGTTTTGAGGGAGGAGACATCTTCGGAGGGAGGGTGTGCTCTTGGGGTTCCTGTGGGAACATTTATAGGATAGTTATAGTCCAAGGAAGGGTCTGAGAAGTCCAGTAGGGACTAGAGAGGCTTGAGGGAGTCTGAGAAAGAGAGGCTCAGAATAAGCCTGGAGATTAAGGAAGCTTTTGGCTTTAATATTGGAGAAGGTTGCCTGAGTGGCTGTAGTATTATTTTTAAGGAAATTTTGTAACTAAGGAATAAGACAAACAAAGCTTTAAGTATATTTCAATATTTGTTTCATTATTTTATAAATAAACTGCATTCATGTTTTGAAATACTGCTTGGCCTCTGTTAAACTTTTGAAACACACTACCAAAGATATCAGTGCCTCAGTAGGAGATAGGTGGTGACCGAACAAGAGAGGGTGCGTTCATTCACCACATATAAATAAAGTGGTGGCAGCGCTGGGATCTAAAGGCCCAGGGTGCTGTCATCCAAGAAAACGTAGGAGTGAACAAGAAAGTGTTCACTACAATCGTTGATCACTCAAAACAGCTCAGCTGAATGATTCCATGCAGCCCTAATAGTTTTAATCAAAAAAAGCATTTTTTGCTGCCTCTGTTGCACCACTATATGTCTTCAGGTAGATTTTAGCCTACTTTCAGTCGGATTCACTCTGATTTTTCCACCGTTGCTCTAGTCTCCATCTTGTTCACTTCATTGCTGCCAGCTCCTTAGAGAGACAGGACACTTCATTGCTGCCAGCTCCCACTCTATGAGACAGGATGCTTAGAAGTGATTGTGTCCACTACCCTGGTCGTTTCTCCATTCCAGAGATCAACCAGGGTTTTGATAGGACCACCTTCCAAGGCAACAGAAAAATCCATATGCCAGCTTCTCTGGTTAGGTCTAGTATACTTCTGAACTGAAAATGTCAGAAATTAACACTAGAAAAAGATTTTCATCTCTGAGCCCAGAGAAGAACATCTTGAATCAGAGGCAGCAGATGTAAAGAGAATCCAGGTTAAATATGGATCTTTGATCCAGCAAATCCAAAAACTGTGCATATGCTTGTGATTTACCTTCAAGTTGATTCTGGCTTGTAGTATTCCTGTCATAGGATTTTCCTTGCAAGATTTATTCAGTGAACATTTGCCATTCCCTTCCTCTCAGAATAAGAGAGAGAGAGAGAGAGAGAGAGAGAGAGAGAGAGAAAGAGAGAATGCCTTGTCCAAAGTCACCCATTGAGTTTCTATGGATGAGTACAAATTCAAATCCTTTTCTCCCAGTGTCCTAGTCCAATGTTCAAACTACTGAACAATGCTGAGTCATTTGTATATATGCTGGTTATTCCATATCAGTGATGGCAAAACTTTTAGAGACCGGATGTCCAAACTTAAAGGCATTCCCACACCAGATGTTACCTGGTGCTGTGGGGCAGGACTTCTGGGGTTGGGAGAGGCAGAATGGGACTTACAGAGGCAGGACTTGTGCCTTCTGGGGATGGGAATTCCAGGGGCGGGACTTACCCACACCTGTTCCTTTTCTTTCCCCTGCCCTCCCAGACCTTCAGCTGTCTCCCCAGAGACAGCTAAATGCATGGGAGGGCAGGGGGAAGAAGATGAACAGGCATACACCTGCTCTTACCCTTCCCTCACCCTCCTGTCTCTCTGTGTGCCCTCAGAAATTGCTTCATGTGCCAGAGAGGGCATACATGCTATAGGTTTGCCACTATGTTTCTATATCGATTCAACTTCCTTAATGGACAGACAATATACAAAAAATGGGTTTAATAATTCAGTATAGCCCTTTCCAAAAGTTATCTTTATGGGCTGAGTCTCATCTGAAATGCTTGGAACCAGATATGTTTTGTATTTGGGGGGATTTTGGAATATTTGCATATATGTACAAATTGAGATATCTTGGAGATGGCACCCACATCTAAAAAAATCATTTATGTTTCATTTGCACCTTACATACATAGCCTGAAGGTAATTTTATACAATATTTTAAATATTTTTGTGCATGAAACAAAGTCAGTGTGCATTGAGCCATCAGAAAATAAACACATTGCTATCTTAGCCACCCATGAAAAAACTTTTTTGGAATATTTGGGATTCCAGATAAGGGACAGAACCTGTATCACCAATGCCTTTGACCATTCCCTCATGTATTTGTCCAGGATGTTGTCTGAAAAGTATTGTCTGCTTATAGAAAGCTGGATACAGGTTGGCACTCCATGTGACCTGGACTCCTCATTGCATGAACCACCACACATGTTCAGTGCATCATAAACAGGATATCACTAAATATCTCATTGAGCATGGGTCTCCTTGCCAACATTATAAAAGACTAATGTCAGGGGCACAGACATTAGAGGCCGGGGCAAGGTCAGCAGAGTGAGGGATGTTAGACATTTCCCATTTTCTACCATAGATGTCTTTATGAGCTTGCATGTGTCTTCTATGACTTACATGAGTAGATTCTGTGCTTATGTGGTCAAAGTCAGGATGCGGAAACTGTAAAACTGCAGCTTTAAAAAGAGTGTACATGTCCCCCCCCCCAATACAAATGTGTGATACACACTGAGTTGTGTACAATATACAGTATTTATATATTTGTATTAACATCCATTTATAATGTACCATTTGTCCTGAATTCATACATTTTTTTCTTGTTGTTGTGGTGGTGGTGGTGGTGTAGCTTCAAGTTGTTTCTGACTCATGGCAAACCTAAGGCAAAACCTATTACAGGGTTTTCGTGCCAAGGTCGTCCAGTGGTTTTCCATGGTGAAGTGGAAATTTAAACCCTAGCATCCAGAGTCATAGTCCAATGCTCCAACCACTACATCACACTGGCTGTCCTTGCTTCCTGCTACTGTGGATTCACTTTAGTGCTTGAGGATCATCCTGCAATTACAGGGCAGGAATATGCAGCACATACCCGGACACCCATGCCAAAAGCTGAGGAAAGGTAATCAAAAACAATAAAAGTAGAAACCATGGGAGCCATAAATGTAAAAGTCTCATAAAGTGCCATAAATAGGCCATTGAAGTAGAAGCTAAAAGAGAGAATTAGATATATACTTAAACAACAAACAAACAAAAAATCAAACTCAGAAAACCAAAGGTTCTTAGTAATTTTTGCTTGATTTACATATGTGGTATGCTACTTGATTGTATTGACTGCAAATCATTGACAGAAAGAAAGGAGGAGGAGGAGGAATCCTGGATAAATGATAAGGCAGATAACAGTGAACATTTGATAGTTTGACACAGCCGCCGCTTTATCTGTTTGTCCCTAGAAGAGTACAGTGTGCCTGCCCCATACGCAAGCTTGCCATCCACAGCTTTTTGCTTACAGTATGCAGACGGCAAGCCCCAGGTGTTACAATGGCTTGCATGGAAGCATGTTACCATTGAAATAAATGAGACTTGAGATCCTGCAGTTTTTGCCATAAGCGGGGTGTGTGTGCGTGGGGTTTGCAATGAATCCCCCATGTATACAAAGGACCCACTGTATTCCAACACACCTTATCTATGCTTATTTTGTAACATGCATAATTCTTGAAACAAGCTTCTTAAATGGCTTGATCTGGTTTTGGCCAGAGGTACCAGAACAACCACAAATACCCTAAAGTCCCTGATCTTGGAGCCTAAGCAGAGCTGGCCTTGTTTAGTATATAGATGGGAGACCACCAATGAATACCAGATGCTGTAGACTATATTTCAGAGGAAAGAACTGGGAAAACCACCTCTGAGTATTCTTTGCTTAAGAAAATACTATGAAATTCATGGAGTTACCATAAATCAATAGGTATCTTGAAGACACATGTGTGCACATACTAGAGTGATGTGAAAAATACCCTCCACCCCCACTCTGGTAACAAAGGAGAGGTAAATCCTTATTTCAGATAAGCCAGATTACCATTTTTTGCATGTTGTGATGTGAATTATCAGTATCCCATGAGCTAGTTCATTGATGTAGCTGGAAATGACACATACACACACACCGCCAACACATTGTATATGGCTAAGGACAGAGTAAATTTAACTGGAAAAGCCTTTCTGGTCAAGTCTTGCAGTCAGCACCCATTTATGAAACAATGTGTCCCCATTACCTACCACCACCACCACGTGTCAAGAATATTGATTAAACTATTGGAACAAAATTGAATCCCCTGACAAGTTTCTATCCCTTCCAGTATGACCTCCTGCAGTTGACAGTGTTTCATGGACATGAAATAATTTTGATAGGAAATGTCACCTTTGGGGCACATGGTGCTTAGCTCCATATTTCTTTGTCTTAGTTGCTCAAAACACAACAATCTCAGGTAAATTTTAGTTAGCAAAAGACTGAGAATACCCTGAGACAATGCAAGACTCCAAATTCAAGAGGTACTTTGTTCTGGGGGTTGAAGTTTCAACCAAGGACCCTGAAAGGATGCTGTGGGAAGCTGCTTGCTGAAATCACTGCCTAGCCTAGGAAACATTGAAATGATATTTCTACTTCACCCAAGTCTAGCATTTGCCTGTGCAGAAAATGCTATACTTGGGGATTTATTCTCAATAAAATTCACACATGGTTGAATTGCATAAAAAATAGCATTTTCTGTGCAAGAATTAACATTTCTGCATTGAAGTATTATTTTCCACATATAAAATGCTGTTTCCTGTTCTCTGTTTTCTTCTGTTTTCTATGCAAAACAACCAAGTGCAAATTGTGCACAGAATAAGTCCCAAATTGTGAATAGCCTTCAAAAACAGTGCAGTTTACAAATACATTCTTGCATTGAAAAATTGCTGAAATTGCTCATTGCTACCTTTAAGAGGAAACTGAGTGGAGTTATATTCCTATTTGTAACCAGTGTGCTAGTAGGTTTATCCAATCCAACCATCCTTGGATTCTTACCCATTTGGATTGGATGACTTTACACATGAATGTTACAATTAAAGTCCGTCACTGATCTGACTCTCTCTTCTTTCTCCCACCCTCTCAGTATGTACACTGTTCACTTACCTTGTTAAAAATCAATAAGGAACAGTATGTTCATTTAAGATAAATGACACAGATGCATTGCAAATGCAACAATAAGTGGCTGACAATAAGGTGGGCTTAATAAAGATAAACAATAAAGATCAGCCAGTGAATCAAAGGTGGATAATTGATACAGTGGGCCCTTGTTATCTGCTGGGGTTTGGTTCTAGGGCTTTCCATGGATACCAAAATCTATGGATGCTCAGGTCCTATTAAATATACTGGCCCAATAAATTGTGTCCCTTATATAAAATGGAATAATCAAGGCTTGAATTTTGGCATTTATATAATTTTTCTTAGCAATCCAAGCTGTGCGTGTTTGAATTCATGGATTCCATAGATACAGGAGGATTGCTGTAATAAGAAATGTGTTGAGCATTTCTGAGCATAAAGATAGCATTTCTCTGCACAGTTGAATCACTGCACACTCTCAACTTAACCACTCCCTATCAAGAAGCAGGATCTTCAAAGATAAGTTGCAGAACAATGTGACTTATTTTTGAGTTGATTTATTGAAAGAAAAACACAGTTTGGGAGGGCATGATTATTGATAGCTGTTAGGAAGTCTCTCTTTCTTAGAGGGAATTACAATTAGCTCAAATATGCAGACAGGAAGATCCTAACCGTCTTACGCTGAGATCGGGTCCCAAACTGTTTACAGGAGGTCCACCGACAAACCCCAAGAGAAGTGACACTAGTGCAAAGAAGTCCAATAAAATATACAGTTTATTAAGGGGCATAAATATCACACAGCAAGGGGACACACACACACACACATTCAATGCTAGAGGAAAGGGAGGGGTAAGAGTGGGGGCTAGAGCTGAGAGAAAGAGACCGCTGGAATATCTACCATAGAAGTCTTCTCCTGGAAGCTGGATTGAGATGGATGATGGTGTTGGATGCGACCGCCAGAACGAGGGGAGGTTGGCTGTGGGACCTATAGACAGAAGTCAAACTGGCATGGACCAGCCTGTCCTCCAGAAATAGCATCGGGGAGCACTTCAAAATGGGAGCCTTATATAGTGCTGAACATATCCAGAGGCTATGCATTTGTGCTAGACAAAGGTGTTGATTGCCTGGGCTTTCTTAAACCAAGAGCAAATAATCTGTGTACAATGTGCTTAGGTTGGACACAAATTGAAGGGGAAGCTGGCTTAATGGCTGAGTGGTTAAGTAAATCACTGGCATATTAAGTGTGAAGCCAAGGCTATTGTCTTTACTCGGAGGGCAGTGGCAAAACCGGTCTGGCGACTCTCTGCTTCCTCTAGAAAGCTGCTTACTATGAACTCAGTTTTGTCAAGCGGGGCCTGCCTATGTGGTCTCTCTGCTTGGGACTTAGGGAGGGCCTTGGAAAGGGTCAAGCAGGGGTCATGATACAGTCCACATGTCTTCCAAAAATTTATATCAAATGTAGGTATCGTAACATAGCTATGTCTTTTGACTGCATGCTTCAGTGTTACCAAGCCCAACAAAATATGTCATTTACTGAAGAAGTTGGTGGATGAAAAGTGTAATGGGAGGATTGGGTGAAGGAATCATAGAATCATAGAATCATAGAATCATAGAGTTGGAAGAGACCACAAGGGCCATCCAGTCCAACCCCCTGCCATGCAGGAACTCCAAGTCAAAGCATCCCTGACAGATGGCCATCCAGCCTCTGCTTAAAGACCCCTAAGGAAGGAGACTCCACCACACTCCGAGGGAGTGTGTTCCACTGTCGAACAGCCCTTACTGTCAGGAAGTTCCTCCTAATGTTGAGGTGGAATCTCTTTTCCTGCAGTTTGCATCCATTGTTCCGCGTTCTAGTCTCTGCAGCAGCAGAAAACAAGCTTGCTCCGTCCTCAATATGACATCCCTTCAAATATTTAAACAGGGCTATCATATCACCTCTTAACCTTCTCTTCTCCAGGCTAAACATCCCCAGCTCCCTAAGGCGTTCTTCATAGGGCAAGGTTTCCAGACCCTTCACCATCTTAGTTGCCCTCCTTTGGACATGCTCCAGTTTCTCCACATCCTTTTTGAATTGTGGTGCCCAGAACTGGACACAGTACTCCAGGTGGGGCCTGACCAAAGCAGAATAGAGTGGCACTATAACTTCCCTTGATCTAGAAACTATACTTCTATTGATGCAGCCTAAAATTGCATTGGCTTTTTTAGCTGCCGCATCACACTGTTGACTCATGTTCAGCTTATGGTCTACTTGGACTCCTAGATCCCTTTCACATGTGGTCTCGTTCAGCCAGGTGTCCCCCATCCTATATCTGTGCATTTCATTTTTCCGCCCTAAGTGCAGAACCTTACATTTCTCCGTATTGAATTTCATTTTGTTAGCACTGGCCCAGCTTTCTAGTCTATTCAGGTCATTTTGAATTTTGATCCTATCCTCTGGGGTATTAGCTACTCCTCCCAGTTTAGTGTCATCTGCAAATTTGATAAGTATGCCCCCAATTCTGTCATCCAAATCGTTAATAAAGATGTTGAATAGCACTGGGCCCAGGACAGAACCCTGTGGCACCCCACTGGTCACTTCTCTCCAGGATGAAAAGGAGCCATTGTTGAGCACCCTTTGAGTTCGGCCAGTCAACCAATTACAAATCCATGTAACAGTTAACTTGTCTATCCCACATTTTGCAAGCTTGTTTGCAAGAATGTCATGGGGAACCTTGTCAAAGGCCTTACTGAAATCGAGGTATACTATATCCACAGCATTCCCTTCATCTACCAAGCTGGTAATTTTATCAAAAAAAGAGATCAGGTTCGTTTGGCATGACTTCTTTTTCTGAAACCCATGTTGGCTTTTTGTGATTATGGCATTGGCTTCTAAATGTTCGCAGACTCTCTGCTTAATGATCTGCTCTAGCACCTTTCCTGGAATTGATGTCAGACTAACTGGACGATAATTGTTGGGATCCTCTTTTTTTCCCTTTTTGAAGATGGGGACAACGTTTGCCCTCCTCCAGTCTTCTGGGACTTCTCCTGTTCTCCAGGAGTTCTCAAAGATTATTGCCAATGGCTCTGATATTACATTTGCTAGTTCTTTTAATACTCTAGGATGTAGTTCATCTGGTCCTGGAGATTTATATTCATTTAGGTTAACCAAGTATTCCTGTACTATCTCTTTACTTATTCTGTGCTGAAATTCCCCTATTCTGTCTTCTGCTCCATTATCCTTCGGTTGAGCACCTTTTGCCTTTTCTGAGAAGACTGAAGCAAAGAAGGTGTTGAGTAATTCTGCCTTTTCTCTGTCCCCTGTTAGCATTTTGCCATCTTCTGCACGCAGTGGCCCTACTGTTTCCTTCTTCTTCCTTTTGCTGCGGACATATCCAAAAAAGCCCTTTTTATTGTTCTTAACCTCTCTAGCAAGCCTGAGTTCATTTTGCGCTTTAGCTTTTCTGACTTTACCCGTACATGTGCTGGCTATTTGTTTAAATTCCTCTTTCGTGATTTCTCCATTTTTCCATTTCTTATACATGTTCCGTTTAAAACTTAGCTCATTTGAAAGTTCCTTAGTCATCCATCCTGGCTTCTTGAGACATCTACCATTTTTCTTCCTCATTGGAACTGTTTGAAATTGTGCCTTCAATATCTCCCTTTTGAGAAACTCCCATCCGTCTTGAACTCCCTTTTCTTTTAGTATTCCTGACCATGGGATCACTCCCAGTATTTCTCTAAGTTTATTGAAATTAGCTCTCCTAAAGTCTAGAGTGCGTGTCTGACTATGCCTAGCTTCTCCCTTCCACTGCATAACAAACTCCAGGAGAACATGGTCACTTCCACCTAAGGATCCAACCACTTGCACCCCATCAACTAGGTCTTCCCTGTTGGTTAAGATCAGATCTAAAATGGCTGATCCCCTTGTTGCCTCTTCCACCTTTTGGACAATAAAATTGTCTTCCAGGCAAGTGAGGAATTTGCTAGACTTTGAGGATTTGGCTGAGTTTGACTTCCAGCAAATATCCGGATAGTTGAAGTCACCCATCACAACTACATCTCTCCTTCCTGATTGTGTGGTCATCTGTTCTAGAAAGGCATCATCCAATTCCTCTGCCTGAGTCGGGGGTCTGTAGTAGACTCCCACAGTAACATCCCTGTTATTTCCCTCTCCTTTAATTTTTATCCAGATGCTCTCCACCTGGCTTCCAGTATTGACTTCCTGGATCTCTTCACTGGTGTAAATATCCCTGACATATAATGCTATTCCTCCTCCTTTCCTACTTGGCCTGTTTCTCTTAAAAAGGTTATACCCCTCTATTTCTACATTCCAATCATGAGACTCATCCCACCAGGTTTCAGTGATGCCTATTATATCATATTTCCCTTGTTGTGCTAGGAGTTCAAGTTCATCCTGCTTATTTCCCATACTCTGTGCATTAGTGTAGAGACATTTAAGACCATGTGTCCTCTTTACTTGCTGCTTTTGCACATTTTTTTGCCTCCTACTGTTGGGTCCTTGCACTGTTTGCCTTGTTCCCTCTATGCCACTTGGACTATTCTCTCCATCCCTTTTGTCTTCCAGTATAATGTCTCCCTCCCCCACATAACTCAGTTTAAAGCCCTCCTGATCAGATTCTTCAGACTGTTGGCAAAAACGTTTTTGCCAACTGGCGTGAGATGCAGCCCATCCCTTGCCAGAAGTCCCTCCTCATGGAACCGCAGCCCATGATCCAAGAATCCAAACTGTTCTTGGCGGCACCATCTACGGAGCCAGTTATTCACCTCTGCTATTTTCCTCTCCCTTCCTGGACCATGCCCTTCTACCGGGAGTAGAGATGAGATGACAACCTGTGCATCCATCTCTTTCAGCTTCCTTCCCAGAGCCTCATAATCCCTTTTGATATTCTGAAGGCTGTGCCTTGCAGTATCATTGGTTCCCACATGAACCAAAAGAAGGGGATAACGGTCAGTAGGCTTGACAAGTCTTGTCAGCCTCTCCGTCACATGATGGATCTTTGCCCCAGGGAGACAACACACCTCCCGAGACATCTTGTCAGGCCCACAAACCACTGCTTCTGTACCCCTCAGCAAGGAGTCCCCCACCACGACCACGCGCCTCCTCCGAGGCTTAGCAGTGGCTGTTCCTTTTCGTGATACTCTCAGGCTCCCCTGCTCTGTCCCTGATGTCTGTCCCTGCTGCTTTTCCTCATCATCTCTGACAACAGAGAGAGATTCAAAGCGATTCTGTAGCTGCAAGCCGCTCACAGAACGTTCCCTGGTTTCCTTACTTCTGTGTGTGACCTCCCTCCAAGCATCTACCTCTGTTGTATGTGGAGTGACCTCCTCCACCCCAACAACTTCCTCTGTCTGTTTCCGACCCAAGACATTCTGGCCTGTTCTGTTCAGGAGATTCTCCTGCTCTCTATGATGCTGGAGTGCAGATATCTGCTCCTCTAGCTGCTGTACTTTCTCTTCCAAGAGGACTACCAACTTGCACTTGTGGCAGGTGTAGTTCGCCACCTCTGTAGGCAAGAAGACAAACATCCCACAGGTGTTGCAGGTGACTGCTGCAGGGCCTTCAGTGTCCATACTGAGAAGTCTTAAGGAGGCACTGAAACAAGACTGTGGGCTTCCCTTGCTAGACTTGGCCTTTATTCCCAAGCTCTGTCACTGAGTTCAAGTCACGGGGCCTATAGTTATGTAGAGAGCTCCTGGCTGAAAGCTCCTTCCAAAGGCAAGTCTCTGATTCACTTCCTCTGATGCTTCAGGCCGGCTCCTCTTCTATTCTCTAAACACCTCCTTGACTAGATTAAAAAAAAAAAAATCAAAAGCTTCTGCTAGCCTGCTAGCCTTGGCTCAAGTGTAAATTAAATTAGATCTCACCCAAGCACATGGACTACAGCCTCCTCCTTTTCTTTCTCCTACTTAAAGGAAATGCAGCTTCTGCTAGCCTTGAGTAGCCTTAAGTAGCCTCCCAGCACTGGCTCCCAGAATGCAATGGCTCAAGTGTAAATTAAATTAGATCTCACCCAAGCACATGGACTACAGCCTCCTCCTTTTCTTTCTCCTCCTTAAAGGAAATGCAGCTTCTGCTAGCCTGCTAGCCTTGGCTCAAGTGTAAATTAAATTAGATCTCACCCAAGCACATGGACTACAGCCTCCTCCTTTTCTGTCTCCTCCTTAAAGGAAATGAAGCTTCTGCTAGCCTTGAGTAGCCTTAAGTAGCCTCCCAGCACTGGCTCCCAGAATGCAATGGCTCAAGTGTAAATTAAATTAGATCTCACCCAAGCACATGGACTACAGCCTCCTCCTTTTCTTTCTCCTCCTTAAAGGAAATGCAGCTTCTGCTAGCCTGCTAGCCTTGGCTCAAGTGTAAATTAAATTAGATCTCACCCAAGCACATGGACTACAGCCTCCTCCTTTTCTTTCTCCTCCTTAAAGGAAATGCAGCTTCTGCTAGCCTGCTAGCCTTGGCTCAAGTGTAAATTAAATTAGATCTCACCCAAGCACATGGACTACAGCCTCCTCCTTTTCTTTCTCCTCCTTAAAGGAAATGAAGCTTCTGCTAGCCTTGAGTAGCCTTAAGTAGCCTCCCAGCACTGGCTCCCAGAATGCAATGGCTCAAGTGTAAATTAAATTAGATCTCACCCAAGCACATGGACTACAGCCTCCTCCTTTTCTTTCTCCTCCTTAAAGGAAATGCAGCTTCTGCTAGCCTGCTAGCCTTGGCTCAAGTGTAAATTAAATTAGATCTCACCCAAGCACATGGACTACAGCCTCCTCCTTTTCTTTCTCCTCCTTAAAGGAAATGCAGCTTCTGCTAGCCTGCTAGCCTTGGCTCAAGTGTAAATTAAATTAGATCTCACCCAAGCACATGGACTACAGCCTCCTCCTTTTCTTTCTCCTCTTTAAAGGAAATGCAGCTTCTGCTAGCCTGCTAGCCTTGGCTCAAGTGTAAATTAAATTAGATCTCACCCAAGCACATGGACTACAGCCTCCTCCTTTTCTTTCTCCTCCTTAAAGGAAATGCAGCTTCTGCTAGCCTGCTAGCCTTGGCTCAAGTGTAAATTAAATTAGATCTCACCCAAGCACATGGACTACAGCCTCCTCCTTTTCTGTCTCCTCCTTAAAGGAAATGAAGCTTCTGCTAGCCTTGAGTAGCCTTAAGTAGCCTCCCAGCACTGGCTCCCAGAATGCAATGGCTCAAGTGTAAATTAAATTAGATCTCACCCAAGCACATGGACTACAGCCTCCTCCTTTTCTTTCTCCTCCTTAAAGGAAATGCAGCTTCTGCTAGCCTGCTAGCCTTGGCTCAAGTGTAAATTAAATTAGATCTCACCCAAGCACATGGACTACAGCCTCCTCCTTTTCTTTCTCCTCCTTAAAGGAAATGCAGCTTCTGCTAGCCTGCTAGCCTTGGCTCAAGTGTAAATTAAATTAGATCTCACCCAAGCACATGGACTACAGCCTCCTCCTTTTCTTTCTCCTCCTTAAAGGAAATGCAGCTTCTGCTAGCCTGCTAGCCTTGGCTCAAGTGTAAATTAAATTAGATCTCACCCAAGCACATGGACTACAGCCTCCTCCTTTTCTTTCTCCTCCTTAAAGGAAATGCAGCTTCTGCTAGCCTGCTAGCCTTGGCTCAAGTGTAAATTAAATTAGATCTCACCCAAGCACATGGACTACAGCCTCCTCCTTTTCTGTCTCCTCCTTAAAGGAAATGAAGCTTCTGCTAGCCTTGAGTAGCCTTAAGTAGCCTCCCAGCACTGGCTCCCAGAATGCAATGGCTCAAGTGTAAATTAAATTAGATCTCACCCAAGCACATGGACTACAGCCTCCTCCTTTTCTTTCTCCTCCTTAAAGGAAATGCAGCTTCTGCTAGCCTGCTAGCCTTGGCTCAAGTGTAAATTAAATTAGATCTCACCCAAGCACATGGACTACAGCCTCCTCCTTTTCTTTCTCCTCCTTAAAGGAAATGCAGCTTCTGCTAGCCTGCTAGCCTTGGCTCAAGTGTAAATTAAATTAGATCTCACCCAAGCACATGGACTACAGCCTCCTCCTTTTCTGTCTCCTCCTTAAAGGAAATGAAGCTTCTGCTAGCCTTGAGTAGCCTTAAGTAGCCTCCCAGCACTGGCTCCCAGAATGCAATGGCTCAAGTGTAAATTAAATTAGATCTCACCCAAGCACATGGACTACAGCCTCCTCCTTTTCTTTCTCCTCCTTAAAGGAAATGCAGCTTCTGCTAGCCTGCTAGCCTTGGCTCAAGTGTAAATTAAATTAGATCTCACCCAAGCACATGGACTACAGCCTCCTCCTTTTCTTTCTCCTCCTTAAAGGAAATGCAGCTTCTGCTAGCCTGCTAGCCTTGGCTCAAGTGTAAATTAAATTAGATCTCACCCAAGCACATGGACTACAGCCTCCTCCTTTTCTTTCTCCTCCTTAAAGGAAATGCAGCTTCTGCTAGCCTGCTAGCCTTGGCTCAAGTGTAAATTAAATTAGATCTCACCCAAGCACATGGACTACAGCCTCCTCCTTTTCTTTCTCCTCCTTAAAGGAAATGCAGCTTCTGCTAGCCTGCTAGCCTTGGCTCAAGTGTAAATTAAATTAGATCTCACCCAAGCACATGGACTACAGCCTCCTCCTTTTCTGTCTCCTCCTTAAAGGAAATGAAGCTTCTGCTAGCCTTGAGTAGCCTTAAGTAGCCTCCCAGCACTGGCTCCCAGAATGCAATGGCTCAAGTGTAAATTAAATTAGATCTCACCCAAGCACATGGACTACAGCCTCCTCCTTTTCTTTCTCCTCCTTAAAGGAAATGCAGCTTCTGCTAGCCTGCTAGCCTTGGCTCAAGTGTAAATTAAATTAGATCTCACCCAAGCACATGGACTACAGCCTCCTCCTTTTCTTTCTCCTCCTTAAAGGAAATGCAGCTTCTGCTAGCCTGCTAGCCTTGGCTCAAGTGTAAATTAAATTAGATCTCACCCAAGCACATGGACTACAGCCTCCTCCTTTTCTTTCTCCTCCTTAAAGGAAATGAAGCTTCTGCTAGCCTTGAGTAGCCTTAAGTAGCCTCCCAGCACTGGCTCCCAGAATGCAATGGCTCAAGTGTAAATTAAATTAGATCTCACCCAAGCACATGGACTACAGCCTCCTCCTTTTCTTTCTCCTCCTTAAAGGAAATGCAGCTTCTGCTAGCCTGCTAGCCTTGGCTCAAGTGTAAATTAAATTAGATCTCACCCAAGCACATGGACTACAGCCTCCTCCTTTTCTTTCTCCTCCTTAAAGGAAATGCAGCTTCTGCTAGCCTGCTAGCCTTGGCTCAAGTGTAAATTAAATTAGATCTCACCCAAGCACATGGACTACAGCCTCCTCCTTTTCTTTCTCCTCCTTAAAGGAAATGCAGCTTCTGCTAGCCTGCTAGCCTTGGCTCAAGTGTAAATTAAATTAGATCTCACCCAAGCACATGGACTACAGCCTCCTCCTTTTCTTTCTCCTCCTTAAAGGAAATGCAGCTTCTGCTAGCCTGCTAGCCTTGGCTCAAGTGTAAATTAAATTAGATCTCACCCAAGCACATGGACTACAGCCTCCTCCTTTTCTGTCTCCTCCTTAAAGGAAATGAAGCTTCTGCTAGCCTTGAGTAGCCTTAAGTAGCCTCCCAGCACTGGCTCCCAGAATGCAATGGCTCAAGTGTAAATTAAATTAGATCTCACCCAAGCACATGGACTACAGCCTCCTCCTTTTCTTTCTCCTCCTTAAAGGAAATGCAGCTTCTGCTAGCCTGCTAGCCTTGGCTCAAGTGTAAATTAAATTAGATCTCACCCAAGCACATGGACTACAGCCTCCTCCTTTTCTTTCTCCTCCTTAAAGGAAATGCAGCTTCTGCTAGCCTGCTAGCCTTGGCTCAAGTGTAAATTAAATTAGATCTCACCCAAGCACATGGACTACAGCCTCCTCCTTTTCCTTCTCCTCCTTAAAGGAAATGCAGCTTCTGCTAGCCTGCTAGCCTTGGCTCAAGTGTAAATTAAATTAGATCTCACCCAAGCACATGGACTACAGCCTCCTCCTTTTCTTTCTCCTCCTTAAAGGAAATGCAGCTTCTGCTAGCCTGCTAGCCTTGGCTCAAGTGTAAATTAAATTAGATCTCACCCAAGCACATGGACTACAGCCTCCTCCTTTTCTGTCTCCTCCTTAAAGGAAATGAAGCTTCTGCTAGCCTTGAGTAGCCTTAAGTAGCCTCCCAGCACTGGCTCCCAGAATGCAATGGCTCAAGTGTAAATTAAATTAGATCTCACCCAAGCACATGGACTACAGCCTCCTCCTTTTCTTTCTCCTCCTTAAAGGAAATGCAGCTTCTGCTAGCCTGCTAGCCTTGGCTCAAGTGTAAATTAAATTAGATCTCACCCAAGCACATGGACTACAGCCTCCTCCTTTTCTTTCTCCTCCTTAAAGGAAATGCAGCTTCTGCTAGCCTGCTAGCCTTGGCTCAAGTGTAAATTAAATTAGATCTCACCCAAGCACATGGACTACAGCCTCCTCCTTTTCTTTCTCCTCCTTAAAGGAAATGAAGCTTCTGCTAGCCTTGAGTAGCCTTAAGTAGCCTCCCAGCACTGGCTCCCAGAATGCAATGGCTCAAGTGTAAATTAAATTAGATCTCACCCAAGCACATGGACTACAGCCTCCTCCTTTTCTTTCTCCTCCTTAAAGGAAATGCAGCTTCTGCTAGCCTGCTAGCCTTGGCTCAAGTGTAAATTAAATTAGATCTCACCCAAGCACATGGACTTTAAGAAAAACTTTCAGTTTAATTATCCTGGTGCCTAGGAAGGTGTCATCATTCGGGGATGCTTTGACTGGGAGTTCCTGCATGCCAGGGGGTTGGACTGGATGGCCCTTGTGGTCTCTTCCAACTCTATGGGGCTTTCTAGATTGGCAGGAAAGTGTGACATGAAGTTGCCTTTTCCTTAATGCTTAGCAGCTGCACTGCAGCCTTTAGATGGAGCTGTGCTGTTCCGCAGTTTTTAAAAAAGAAGCTGGGAAAACCAGCACCTTTTTAAAGGTGCTTCTTCTCTCCTAAAACACAAAAAAAGCGTTTTCATGGCACACTTTCCCTTTTTCTCATCTAAAGGCTAGAGTTTCATGCAGCCATGAACACACTTCTTTTTGCCAATCTAGAATAGGCCTATGATTCTATGATCATTAACAACACATTGAAGGATTATAAAGGTATTCGGTGGTATCTGCTTCTGAGTAGACATAGAGAAGGAATAGATTTAGTTAAATTAACATTTCAGCTCCAACCTAACAAACCCATCAAAGAGTATAGCCCACTGAAGAAAAGGATTGGAGAACAGAATGGGGTGTGGAGATAAGGTTGGAGAGACGAAACCAAGGAGGAGAAGAAATGGGCAACAGTGCTGAGGCACAATGTTGATTAATTTATCCAAGTGTGATGCATTGTGTGAGCAGCAATAAGCATCTCACAAACTCTTAATTGGTTATTTATTAGTAGCTGTCAGACCACATTATTCAATACTGAAAAGATGTTTAAAGGTAGAAAAATGAAACTGTAAATTGGATTATTTTAAAAAAATATTGCTGGGGCAAGGTAATATTGGTCTTTCAATATTGGCCCTGACTCATCTATGGAACAGGGAAATAGTCAGAACGGTGGACATGATTGCCTCTAAGTGTCCCCTCATATGAAGTGGAGCCAGACGTGCCCCTGGTTTATCAAGGAGTTCATGGTGACGAAACGAGTGGGACGGAGACTAGAACAACGATGGGGGAAAACTCAGAGTCAATCCGACTGAATACAGGTTAGAACCCACTGGAAAGCCTATGCCATGGCAGTAATGGCAGCAAAGAAGTTATACTTTTCTGCCACCATTGCATCTGCACAGTGTCATCCAGCAGAGTTGTTTTGAGTTGTCAGGGGCCTCTAACATTCTAACCTGCAAGAAGGAAACACATACCACTCAACAGCTCACTGTGAGAAATTCACAAGACACTTTGCAGACCAAATCACTTGGATTCGCTCTGACTTGGATAATGTAGTTGAGACAGGTCCAGTGGATGTAATCAAAGTGCCTGCTTGTCTCATATTATTGGGTAAGGATGTGGATAGGATCTTTGGAGAAGTGAGCGCCACCATGTGCATACTAGATCCTTGCCCTTCCTGGCTTCTGAAATCAGCTGGAGGGAGACTGGCTGAGTGGATAAAGAGAGTGATGAATGCTTCACTGCAGCAAGGCAAATTTTCATCCTGCCTAAAGGAGGCTGTGGTGAAGCCGTTACTGAAAAAGACTACCCTGGATTCCACTATTTTGGATAACTATAGGCTAGTCTCTAATATTCTATTCTTGGGCAAGGTTCTGGAGCAAGTAGTGGCCTCCCAGCTTCAGGGATTTCTGGATCAAATGGATTATCTAGATCCATTTCTATCTGGCTTCAGGCCTGGCTATGGCACAGAGACAGCTTTGGTTACCTTGGGAACTGGACAGGGGGAGTATGTCCTTGTTGGTCCTGCTAGATCTCTCAGTGGCTTTCGATACCATCGACCATGGTATCCTTCTGAGCCACCTTTCTGGGATGGGACTTGGGGACACTGCTAAGCAGTGGTTCTGGTCTGAGAAGATGGTGTTGGGGGGACTCCTGTTCGACTCTTTGGCCGCTGGCCTGTGGGGTCCCATGGGGTTCTGTTTTGTCCCCCATGTTGTTTAACATCTACATGAAACCAGTAGGAGAGGTCAACTGGAGTTTTGGGATGTGGTGTCATCAGTATGCGGATGACACACAACTCTATCTCTCCTTTCCATCTGACTCCAAGAAAGCCATCTCTGTGCTGAACCAGTGTCTGCTGTCAGCAATGGACTGGATGAGGGCAAACAAATTGAAGCTCAATCCAGACAAGACAAAGGTACTCCTGGTCATCAGGGAATTGGGGTTGTGCCTGAGCTGGATGGGGTTACACTCTTCCTGAAATCTCAGGCTTGCAACTTGGTTGTGCTCCCGGACTCAACTCTGAGTCTGGATGCCCAGGTTTCAGCAGTGGCTAGGAGTGCAGTTGCACAATTAAAACTAGCTGTGCCAGCTACGCCCATTCCTTGAGGTGTCAGATCTGGCTACAGTGACACATGCTTTGGTTAAATCCTGTTTAGACTACTGTAACACACTCTATTCGGGGCTGCCTTTGGAGACTGTTTGGAAACTTCAGCGGGTCCAAAATGCCATGGCCAGGGCCAGTTATAAGGAGCATATAACTCCTGTATTGAAACAGCTTCACCAGCTACTGGTACATTTCCGAACACAATTCAAAGTGCTGCTCATAAACTATAAAGCCCTACATGGCTTAGGTCCAGACAATTTGAGATACCTTATCTCCCCATACAAACCACCTAGAGCCCTAAGATCCTCAGGAAAAGGCTTTATCTCAGTCCCACCACTGGGATGCTCATTTGGTGAGGACACAAGAGAGAGCCTTCTCAGTGGCTGCTCCAACTCCAACAACAACAACAACAACAACAATATTTATTTCTTACCCACCCCTCTGAACAAGCAATTGGGGTGGGGTACAACATATTAAAAACATATACAGTTAAAATCCTCCGAAACCCTGTGGAACTCCCTTCCATGGAAGGCTAGGCTGGCTCCTTCCCTTGCAAGCAAAAACATTTTTATTTAAGCAGGCTTTTTTAAAATCATGCAGGCCTGGTTTTATTGGGGGCTGGGGGGTTGGTTTAGATTATTTTTAACCTTGTATGTTTTAAATTTTGTATGTTGCAATTTGTTTTTTGTTTTTTTACTGTTTTAATTGGGCTATTTTAATTGTGTGTGTGTGTGTGTGTGTGTGTGCAGAGAGAGAGAGCTAGTGCTGCCTTGGGTCCCAACTTGGGAGAAAGGTGGGACAAAATAAAATAAATATATAAAATATTAAAATCAAGGTTTGATTTTTGGAATTCATATCCATTTTCAATCCATGGGTTGTATAATCCTTGGATAATGATCCATGGATATAGACGACCAAATGCTTAACTGCAAATAAGCAGGTCAAGAAATCTTGGCATTTCCAAGATTATAGTTGAGGCTAGACATTTTGGCATGGTCAGACAGTACTTCAGCAGTTTTCCAGTCCCCTCAAGATATCTTCTGCACAAAACTGAGATGTCAGATACTTTCCCCCTTATCCTTGTTCCTGCAATTTGTGCAAATTATATTTTGTATAAAACCCTGTGCAAAACCAATGTGGCTTTTTATCCTTGGTGCTAGAAACACACACAAAGCAATTACAGCAAGACCTACTGATTGTTCAGAAAGACATGATAATCCATCCAGTGCTATTAATTTTATTACAAAACAGTGGATTTTCCAGATTATTTTCCAAAAATCCACAAAAAACAGTTGTAAAAACATGCACATTTTCTGAGACAAACAAGAGCTGGCAAACAAAAGTGAAGGGTTTTTTTTTTTTTAAGTAATATGATTGACTATGAGAGGTTGAAACAAATTTGGATTTACATCCCTAAGCTGCAATTCCTCAAAGTGTGAGAGGCTAGGACATATATTAGTCCAAGCAACAGAAAAATCACTGAACAGTGCACAGGTCACAGTGCACTCAGGCTCTACCTATACGATGCTTCAGAAGCAAAGGAGGAAAACTTGTAGCCCAGTCCTCTGTTTATATGCCCATAAATAAACTCCAGAGTTCAATTAAGACATAGAGATAATTGTGCAGAGGACTTTAGCTTGGTATTTTTACAGAAAAGGTTCTTTCCCCCAAGAAGGATTGGTATCACCCAAATGATGGGCACTTTTCTCCTGAATTGCACTTTCACAAGCCATGTTAATTTCAATGAAGCATATGCAGATGTTCTCATTAGTCTGTGTTCAGTGGTTGCTGCAATAGACTCAAACCATAGGGGTTGTTGTCTCAGGATAGAGAAAACTCAGCAGGAGACACATTCCATATTAATTTCCCTTGACTCTACTAAAACAGAAGAATGAATCCCATAAATTAGAGATTACCAACATCTGGTCTATGACTTTATGGACTGAATCCAAGCCAATCATGGGTCTGGAATGGCTCTCCTGTGAACTCTTGAGATATAATTTAATTTCATGTCTTTTGTCAATTGCTTTATGCATAATTTTAGTTTAAGCAGGACTTCTGTATGGAGGGATGAAAAGCAAATCTTGCAGACAATCCAAAGATTTGAAGGGTTTTACACTGCATACCCAGAACATTTATTGAGAGGGAATAAAGACTTGAAACAAAGTGTTTGTTTGATACTTCATTTGAAAAGCAGGGATGCTTAGAAAGGTCAAAGTCTTTACCAAAACAACCTCCCCCCACAAAAAAGCCCTTTACCCCAACTGCAGGTTCCCCAATGATTATTTTCTTTAATGCAGGACCTTAGCAAGGAACACTAAGGCACTAATGTGCTGTTTATAAAACAAAACTGCAAAAATGGCAATTAAAGCAGTAATGAATTTAGAGTGTTTGCTTTATGGTTTATTAGTACAATTATAAACTCTACTCAGCATGCTATAATAGCATATACATACATTAAAGACTTGCTGACACCTTAGGAAACAGTTGGTATATGCATTCCACCAACAATGGAATTGTAGACACATGCCTCATTTCTTCTTTGGGCCATGGATGCAAGCTATCCCAAATGTTTAGTCAGATATGAGCAGTGCTAATGAATGATCAGGTTGGTATATATCTCTATCCATGTGTGTGTGTGTGTGTGTGTGTGTGTGTGTATAAAACCAACCCATCCACAAAATCCCACCACATTCTGAAATATTCACCTAACTAAAGGAATTATAAATTTTCCAGAATCATTCTAAATTTATTTCTCTAAACTGTCTAGGGAAACCTGGAATAAAAGCATGTCTATGGTGAATATGTTGACTTTAAATACACTAATTTCCAGACATTTTGGAATCAGCAACAATATTCACTGGTTTCTGGATTTCTACTGCTTCATTTGCACACATCAAGTTAAATTGTACCTCAAGAAATGTCAGATTTTCATTTCATCCTCAAAATCATCTGGGTTCTATTTAGGTGCATTAAAAAAAACCTTCACCTGTTCTCTCCATAGGCTTGTCAAGAATATTCCCTGTCTTGCTAGTTTTCTCCTTAAATTAACAGATATTGGATGTTTTAATCACCCTCAAAATATATTCCAAGTTGTTGTCTGTTCTACTAGAGAGCTAACATGAAGTTGTAATCAAGAGTAGGCACATTATGACTATTCTTTCCAGCTGTTAGGGTTCTGGTTGTTGCTCTCTTTAGTAATAATGCATTCCAACTAAAATATTTGTTTCTGGTATTAAAGATGCATGGGGCACAGTTCCTCACAGGCTGTTTCTTTACAATAATGTAGTCTGTCTTAGGTTATTAACTAGCCTCAGCTACATACCCAGTCCCTGCTATATACATTTAGGGATTTGTAAGCACTCTATTATCTAAGCACAGAATAGAAATTCTGCAAACAATGGATGACAAGGGTTTCAAAGGCTGTGTAAAACAAATACAAATAAATGCACTTAGCATGAGGAGTGTTCAAGAATTGACACCTAAAGTCCAGAATGCTCCAAAATATCCATGAAATAAAACTGGGGAGTCTAATGATGAGTTTATATTATATATATCTATAGTGATGAAGACTTTAAGTTAATTGACTCAGACTCAAATTTGACTCAGGTTGCTTCAGTGACTTGACTTGGCCTCAGTTTGACTATAAATGATGCACTGACTCATCTTGACTCTCCTTGACTTACAATTGTATATTTTTTTGCGACCAACATGTTGGTCTTGCTTCTGTAACAGAACACCTTCATGAAGAAATAATCCAGTCTGAGACCACTTTAACTGAGTCAGTACTAGGGAATCATGGGAACTGTAGTCTATTGTGGCACCAGAGCTCTCTGACAAGAAAGGCTAAATGTCTCACAAAACTACAGTTCCCAGAATTCCATATTTTCAATGAGCCATGGCAGTCTGGAATATTTCTGTAGAGTGTTTTGGAGCCAGGCAAAGTGAGGAGGTCACCTCCAAGCAGAAGGTGGTGAGAGAAGCAGTAACTCTTAGCTATTCTCCTTGATGGCCTGTGCCATTTCTCCTGAGTTCGACTCCACAGCTATTCTTACCATGGTACGTTGATGCCCCATTGGGAGAGAAGTGTACTTGTTGCTGGCCTGGTCTCCTAGTGTGTCACAGATAGCATTCTTCTGGTACAAAAGTTTCCCAGCTACAATGGCAGGCATAACATATGTCCACAATGTATTCCTCCACTCATGTGATGTGTGTAATGGAAAATGGAGCATTTATTGAGTGGTGGTATGGAAACAGGTGTCAAAGAGAGAGGTGTGTGAGTAATATCCAGTTGGCAAAGGGTCTGTTTTCATATACAGATAAGGATTCTGTCCAATTATCCATGCTGAAATCAGGTGCTGTAACTTACTCTGCATTTATTTATATTCTAATCAACGGTGAGGAATTCTGGGAGCTACAGTCCAAAAAAGTAGCAGAAGTGAATGATTTTCACCCCTGCTCTAATGGCTGCAAGACAGTGTTCCCATCTTATCCTTTGCTCCAGGCAGAAGGAAATTTTGGGATGGACAAAATTATCTGCAAAATTATCTGACTATCTGCAAATATCAATGATTAAAACACTATGTGTGTCTGGGGGTCGGGGGGGGGGGGGAGAGTCTCTAAAGGTGATCTGTTTTAACGTTCCCTCTCTCTTCTGAATGAACATGTAACAGATGTGTATTCAACTTATGATTTGGTATTTTCCTGCACACCTCTTTCCCACTAGAGGTCAGTGTAGTCTCCCTGAATTATTATATTTTTTAGAAAGCACTGTGCAAAAGTGTGTTTATTTTTCTTAAACACTCACTTCATATTTACAGTGCATCACTCCCTCTTAGCCAGAGTATCTGTGGCATTATTAGCTACAGGATTTTTCTTTTATTTTCTTCCTCTCTGCTTTCAAGCCCAAAACAGAATGTAACTTGGAAATTGTTGGGCTAGCAATCAATGTATTTTTAAAAGATGACAATCAAGGCAAAAGTAGTGTCTTCTGTTAGGACATTGAAAGTCAAATTACACAACACCATTTCCAGAACATCTCTTTCTTAACAAAAAGCAGCAGGGCTTAGGGGAGGAAATTAAAACATTCTATGGAGCCAGTGTTGCATAGTGATTTGAGCAATGGATTTTGACTCTGGAGACCAGGGATCTTATTGTTCACCTTTTTAAACTGGCTCCATCCTCCTGGGCTGGAGCCGGGACATGGGATGAAGGTGGGCATTATCGCTCACTAAATCACTGCCGAACTTCCAGCTGCCATCAGCTCGGGTCCAAGCTAGGTCCCAGCTGTGCTCTGCCAGCACTTTTTAGAAGTTGGAAAGCTTCCAACTTCTAAAAAGTCCTGGTGGAGTGTGGCTGGCATCCAGCTTGGGCCAGGCTGATGGCAGCCAGTGGTTTGGTGGTATTTTAGTGAGTGATAATCCCCACCTTCATCATGCATCCCTGCTCCAGCTCAGGAGGCTGGAGCCAGTTTTAAAAGGTGAGTGATAAGCTCCCAGGTCTGGAATCCTGCCTCAGGTATATAAATCCACTGGGTGACCTCTGGCAAGTCACACTCTCTTAGGCTCAGAGGGTGACAATGCCCAGAAAACCCTATGATAGGGTTTACCTTGTTGTTGCTGTTGTGTTCCTTCAAGTTGTTTCCTACTAATGGTGACCTTATCAAGGAGTTTTTTGGCACTATTTGTTCAGAAAAGGTTTGCCATTGCCATAATGGAGATAACAGAGTTAGGGCCAACCTGTATGATGTGCTTGTCATGTATTTTGAAGAGATGTTTCGCCTCAAGAGGCGAAAGAGTTCTGTTTGTTATAACATAATTTTCTCCACCTGTATTTGGAATGCTTTGTTTTTGATTGTTCATTGGAAGTTAACACAGGCTTGGTTTGCAAGTTACTGATAGCTGAAGCATTTTTCTCCCAGCGCTGGAGGGAAAATACATTCCTTTTGATATCTGTTTGGACTATGGATAGAAAGAATATTTTTTTATTCATTTTCTGGCTGCAAAAATAGGTTTTGTGTCACTTGGGAAAATATTGGGAACAATAACACTGTGGTGAGAATTTTGTTGTTTTCTCCCAGCCTTAACACCACCCAAAAGTGTTTTTATAAATTATTTTGTGCAGAAATACATGAGGGAGCCAGCAAATGAGTTGATGTTATATCTAGCCACCTTTTTTTGCTGTGGTGAGAAATCAGTTGAATAAAACTGTATCAAAGGATTTCAGAAATGTGAAAGTTAAGACTTCCATGATGTCATAGTATAGCATCTGCCCAAATATTAAAATTACAGTAAAAGTTCACATTGCTGTGTATGATTTGTTTTGAAATACAATTTTCTGCTCATTAGTATGTCTCCCCTTCATCAAAAATAAAAAGGAGGCAGAGGGCAGAGACAAAAAGAGTGTCAAAAGGCATGCATGCAATAGTCTACAAAATGCTTAGTTTCAGAAGAAGGCCAAGGTGTTATATAGTCTAAAACATATGTGGGATGATTAGGACATGGAGCAATTAATTCAAACTATAGGAAAAGAAATTCCACTAAACATTAGAAAGAAGTTCCTGACAGTAAGAGCTGTTCGACAGTGAAACACACTCCCTTGAAGTGTGGTGGAGTCTCCTTCTTGGAAGGTTTTTAACAGAGGCTGGATGACAATCGGTCAGGGGTACTTTGTTTCTGTGTTCCTGCATGGCAGGGGGATAAACTGGATGGCCCCTAAGGAACTCTTCCAGTTCTATGATTATATTATGTTGCTTACATCTGCTTACTCACATACTCAGAAGCACTCATATGACAACCCTTCCAGACAAGCCTCGAAGACAATTTCATTGTCCAAAAGGTGGAAGGGGATCAGCTATTTTGGATCTGATCTTAACCAACAGGGAAGACCTAGTTGATGGGGTGCAAGTGTTTGGATCCTTAGGTGGGAGTGACCATGTCCTCCTGGAGTTTGTTATACAGTGGAAAGGGGAAGCTAGGCATAGTCAGACATGCATTCTAGACTTTAGGAAAGCTGATTTCAATAAACTTAGAGAAATACTGGGGGTGATCCCATGGTCAAGTATACTAAAAGAGAAGGGAGTTCAAGATGGATGGGAGTTCCTCAAAAGGGAGATACTAAAGGGACAATTTGAAACAGTTCCAATGAGTAAGAAAAATGGGAGATGTCTCAAGAAACCAGGATGGATGACCAAGGAACTTACAACTGAGCTAAGTTTTAAATGGAACATGTATAAAAATGGAAAAATGGGGAAATCACCAAAGAGGAATTCAAAGAAATAGCCAGCACATGTATGGATAAAGTCAGAAAAGCTAAAGCGCAAAATGAACTCAGGCTTGCTAGAGAAGTTAAGAACAATAAAAAGGGCTTTTATGGATATGTCTGCAGCAAAAGGAAAAAGAAGAAAATGGTAGGGCCATTGTGTGGTGAAGATAGCAAAATGCTAACAGGGGACAGAGAAAAGGCAGAATTACTCAACACCTTTTTTGCTTCATTCTTCTCAGAAAAGACAAAGGGTGCCCAACCTAAGGATAATGGGGCAGAGGACAGAATAGGAGAATTTCAGCACAAAATAAATAAAGAGACAGTAGAGGAATACCTGGTTAATCTAAATGAATACAAGTCTCCAGACCAGATGAACTACTCCTAGGGTATTAAAAGAACTGGCAAATGTAATATCGGAACCAATGGCAATCATCTATGAGAACTCCTGGAGAAAAGGAGAAGTCCTAGCAGACTGGAGGAGGGCAAATATTGTCCCAATCTTCAAAAAGTGTTAAAAAGAGGATCCCATCAATTATCGTCCGGTTAGTCTGACATCAATTCCAGGAAAGATTCTGGAGCAAATCATTAAACAGAGAGTCTGTGAACATATAGAATCCAATGCCATAATCACAAAAAGCCAACATGGGTTTCAGAGAAACAAGTCATGCCAGACAAATCTGATCTCTTTTTTTGATAAAATTACTAACTTGGTAGATGAAGGGAGTGCTGTGGATATAGTATATCTTGACTTCAGTAAGGCATTTGACAAGGTTCCCCATGACATTCTTGCAAACAAGCTTGTAAAAAGTGGACTAGACAAGGTAACCGTTACATGGATTTGTAACTGGTTGACTGACCAGACCCAAAGGGTGCTCAACAATGGTTCCTTTTCATCCTGGAAAGAAGTGACAAATGGGGTGCCACAGGGTTCTGTCCTGGGCCCAGTGCTATTCAACATCTTTATTAATGACTTGGAAGACAGTATTGAGAGCCTAGTTATCAAATTTGCAGATGACACCAAATTAGGAGGAGTAGCTAATACCCCAAAGGACAGGATCAAAATTCAAAATGACCAGAATAGACTAGAAAGCTGGGCCAAAGCTAACAAAATGAAATTTAACACAGAGAAATGTAAGGTCCTTCACGTAGGGCAGAAAAATGAAATGCACAGATATAGGATGGGGGACACCTGGCTGAATGAGACAACATGTGAAAGGGATCTAGGAGTCCAAGTAGACCACAAGTTGAACATGAGTCAACAGTGTGATGCAGCAGCTAAAAAGGCCAATGCAATTTTAGGTTGCATCAATAGATGTATAGTGTCTAGATCAAGGGAACTAATAGTGCCACTCTATTCTGCTTTGGTCAGGCCCCACCTGGAATACTGTGTCCAGTTCTGGGCACCACAATTCAAAAAGGATGTGGAGAAACTGTAGAGTGTCCAAAGGATGGCGACTGAAATGGTGAAGGGTCTGGAAACCTTGCCCTATGAAGAACGCCTTAGGGAGCTGGGGATATTTAGCCTGGAGAAGAGAAGGCTGAGAGGTGATATGATTGCCCTGTTTAAATACTTGAAGGAGGGAGCAAGCTTGTTTTCTGCTGCTCCAGAGAACAGGACTCGGAACAATGGATGCAAACTGCAGGAAAAAAGATTCCACCTCAACATTAGGAAGAACTTCCTGACAGTAAGGGCTGTTCGACAGTGGAACACACTCCCTCGGAGGGTGGTGGAGTCTCCTTCCTTGGAGGTTTTTAAGCAGAGGCTGGATGGCCATCTGTTGGAGATGCTTTGACTGGGAGTTCCTGCATGGCAGGGGGTTGGGCTGGATGGCCCTTGTGGTCTCTTCCAACTCTAAATTTCTATGATTCTATGAAAATGACCCTGGATCCAGTATAGCAGAAATAGATAGCTGTGCCTGTCCAGCTGTTTTTCATCTATCTCATTCCTAGCCAGTATAGCAAACAATGAAGGATACTGGGAGATGCAGTCCAGTAACACCGGGGGGGGGGCACACTAGCGGACTGCTGAACTTTGGGCTATTGAAATAATTTTGGTGGCCCTGCATTTTCACCTCCAATCAAAATGAGCACAAGCAATTTTTAATTAATTCAAGAGTTCTTCTCTGCTGGAAACTTGTATATTAAGAGACTAGCATCACCTGTGCAGCTCACCAGGTGATCCCATTTGTTTTGAAAGGAATACTCAACAAGGAATTGCTTTTGCTTACACCAAACAAATCCTGAAATAAAAATATTCTTCCACATATATAGGAGGCATCTCCAAATGTCTTGCTCAGCCTTTTGGGAGATTCTGAATGAAATAAACCCTTAACCCTAAAACAGAATGTATTCTAAATTCTGTTCAGGCATTATAGTCATGAATTAGTAGCATGACCAGAAAAGATCTATGGGATCACACCTTTAGTCCCATCTCATTATCATAGTTTCACTGTGGCTTCTTGGTGTTACATTATACATTGTAACACTGGGAAGACCGTTCCACATGCAGAGGCTTTCCACAATCTTCCAGAGGTAGAAAAGACTCCTGACTTGGAATATTATAGTAGACTGAAGTGTGAATAAGTTGGGAAAGTTCAGGAGCCCCTTCTATACCTCACCATCCTTTGTGGTTTAAACCAACTATAGAAAAGTAAAACAAAAACAAAAATTCCAAATGACTGGAAATTCAAATATGGGTCTCAAAACAGGATTTCTAGTTGAGGATTTGAAATCTATCTAATAATTTAAATTGTTGCACCTCTTGGCTGCTAAGCGTAGCAATTTACCTTCTTATTTTGGCCAGAACAAGGTCAATCTGATGATTGTAGAGGTGCTGAACCCCCCCCTTTAAAAAAAATATTTGAAGTGTGCCCCAGGGAACAACTTGCCCACCCCTATAGCAGAGGATGAGGAGGCTGGCATAGACCTCATGGTGAGGGGGCAAGACTGCTAAAGGCATGTCTCTATACTGCACCTTCATGGTTATAATGGGATTGAAAATTTTACTGTTTTTGTAGTGTTCTGAAAATAGGTTTAAGAATTTTTAGAATTTGGATCCTCTTTTGTGCTGCACAGGATGGGAGGAAAGCACATTTGCTGTCCTCCAATAAATAGAGGCTATAATAACTGTGTCATGGCACTTGGCACCATGACAGAGAGTGTGGAAGGTTGAGCCACAACAGTTAAAAGCTTCTGCTGCCCCTTCTTCTTCTTTTTGGATCTGTATTCGAGAAGATCAGTAAGCAAGCACTTTCATGGAAATGTTTGGATAGTTTGTTGTGCTTTGGCCTTGGTCATGATGTAACATTAGCATGCCTGGCACTGCTGTGCCAACCATTCCATCTGGATATTATGTTACCCAAAATGCATGGGTCCTGGGAGGGCATCCACAATTAATATTCAAATAGAGGGATTTAATTAGCTCAAAGGAAAGCAGCTGAGAGGGCAACTCAAAGTGGGGATCAAGCCTGCATATACCAGTTCTGAGAAAAATAATTCCAGAATGCATATTCCAAAATAGCTTTATTATGAGTCAAAGATAATCACCATTCACACAAAAACGCTCACTCATGCACATGTTCAAGGACTAACAAATGAAGGTGGTAGCAGATCACAAGGGGGTTGCAAAGAGCAATACTGTATCAATTCCAGATGTGGAGCTCCAATTGGAAGCAGAGCATCATGATGTAGAAATGGGTCAGCAAGCTGCCAGGGGATTGTGGTGCGGGCCACACGGCAAGCAGGGCTAAGGAGTCAAGCGAGATACTGACAGTCTGTATGAACTCAAGTGAGACCAAATTGTTAGTATCTAAGCAGGCATATTTATAGAGCAAAACCTATCCTGGAGAAGAATTTGGAATTAAGGAGTAGCTTCTAGACACAAAGAATGAGAAGTGAAGTTGTGAATGACCAGACAATCAGTGCAAATTTTCTTGGACAAAAGAATATCACTCCCAGAAGGAAGTATACTTGGATTTCTGTTCACTTTTAAACACATGGTTTATTGCCCAAAATCACTCCCATCAGTAAAGGGATTATGCAGATTCTGATCTTGATCAATCTATCCTTGGCCACGTGCTCTTGAGCTCCCTGATACTGAGCCTCCCAGATATGATAAAGCTATTTTCCTCCTTGATTGAGGCCTTAAGACCACAGCTGTATCCTCGGTCTCATCGGCAAGTGATTCTTGCCCTTGTTCTGCCTGAGGCTGCACTTCCACAGGATGAGCTAGCTGTGGTTCTTCAGCTGGGAAAGGTGGCTGCTCTGAAACAAGGAGAGCTGCAGACTGTTCCTAGTTTGGAAGACTTGCCTGGGTCCCCTCCTCAGCTGCCTCATCAGACCTTTCTTCCAGGTCCCAGTCCTGCAGCTCCTGGCCCATGACAATAGGAAACTAATGGGCTTATTTTTTCACCAAATATTTATTATAGAAACAGATATTTTGCTAGAATATAAAATATGATATTCTGAATACTGACAGATTCCAGGAGGACAGTTTTGATTTACTGTGCATGTCTGTATCTGTTACTGGACATCCACTAGCATTCTAGTATGGTTGCAAACAGAAATCTTTTCTCCTCGACCTTTCCCTGTTGGCTTTTGTTAGATGCTGTTAATTATTGTATTGACTCACAAAACAGCAGCAAACTCTAGTACATATTCACTTTAACAAAGAAAAGCATTGCACAGATAGTACAACTTTTTCAATTGTAGAAGTTATCTCCACTTACATTTTTCATTGTGTAGCTTTTAAATTATGCAATATTTACCATCTGTCTGTACAATTTCTTAATAAAATAACTGGAATGGATACAAAACTGCCTTGTTTCTCTCTGTCTGTGGAAATGTGGAGACTGTGTTTAAGCTAGCTAAATGTAGCTAAGACTATAAATCAATTCTTGGTTTTTCAGTAAAAGTTTTAGTACTCAGGATACAGATCAAGATAAAATAGCCCATTAACAAGAAAGACTGAATGAACAGAGCAATTTCAACAGATACAGAGCTATCATTTCCAGTAGATGAATGCAAGGTAATATTAGACCTATTTAATCAAATAGCATCTGGCTGTCTTGAACAGATATGACTGGAGCATATTGCATTGTCTCTTGAAGGAAAGGTTTCAACTAAATGACACAACACTTTCTATCATTTCCCCCCACCCTTGCAGGTCATAACCACCTGCTTTCATTCATGCTATCTCAGTTCCGGTGCCTCTTGCTCCCATCTTCACTGTATAAATCCCTTGCAGCTGCTATTTTTTTTAAAGCAACAACCTTGAAACAGAAAAGCCCCATTCATTCAGGAAAGATGTCATGATGACATCCCAGTGGTGAATCATTAGAGGGCAAGACATAAATGGATGATGATGGTGAGTCTGTATACTGACATCAGATGATGTTTTGTCAGGTATTTTTAAAAGTCTGTAATTGATGTGTGTGTGGAGCAACTAACACACACACATACATATGCGCACAGATATGGGAGCTTAGTGAATAAAGCATGCAGAAGGACTGAGAACGTTCAGACAAATCATTGTTGAATTCTAAGGCTCTGCTGATGGCAGTGTTTTATTTGGAGAAGAATTACAAAAAATATATATTTGAGTGTGGGGAGGTGGGACTCTTCAAATTCTGACAACTAACATGGCCAGTGATGACAAGTGTGATCAGTAGACCTGTGCGAGATTTTATTTATTGATTTATTACACATATCCTGCCTTTCTCCAAATATGGAATCCAAGGTGGCATACATTTTTTTAAAAAAAATAAAGACATTTAAACATTGATTACAAAGTGAAGTCTAGGATGAGGCTGAGTTCTTTCCTACCTTGAGGATAGCAATCATGTCAGATAATATAGTGCCTCAACATGGAGTGTGGGGGGAATAATGTGAAGAAAGATCTTGTCACCATTTCTGAGATTTCACAGAAAGGATGGTGACATAGGCTGCATCTACACTGCAGAAATAATCCTGGTTGACACTGCTTTAATGGTCATGGCTCAATGATATAGAATTCTAGGGATTGTAATTTTGTGAGACATTTAGCATTCTCTTTCAGAGAGTTCTCATGCCACAAAAAACTACAATTCCCAGAGCTCTATAGCCTTGAGACATGTCTGTTAAAATGGTGTCAACCTAGATTATTTCTAGAACCATTATTTATTCCACCCAGTGCAAGTTGTTAGCCTTCTTGGAGAAGAATGTCCAGCTGCTGGAGTCCAGGGTATCTACACTTTAGTATATTAGGGAGCAAGAGGTTTTCCTGGACAGAACAGAACAAATGGTTTTGGATGGGGAAAATACAGAGGAAGTTGTTGGGGAGGGGAAGGTCACATACACAGGAAGTAGACAGCTGGAGGAATATCACACACATAGAAGTAGGGAAACCAGGGATTGTTTTGGGAGCTTGCAGCTACAGAAATGATTTGAAGCTCTTTCTCTTATCAGGAATGATGAGAAAGAGCAGCATGGACAGACTTCAGGTACAGAGCAGGGGAGTCTGAAATTACCACCACAGGGAATAGTCACTGCTAAGCTTCAGAGGAAGTGTGTGGTGGTGGTGGTGGACTCCTTGCTGAGGGGTTCAGAAGCAGTGATTTGTGGGTCTGACAAGATGTCTCGGGAGGTGTGTTGTCTCCATGGGGCAAAGATATGTGATGTGATAAAGAGGCTGACAAGACTTGTCAAGCCTACTCACCATTACCCTTTCGTTTGGTCCATGTGGGAACCAATGATACTGCAAGGCACAGCCTTCAGAATATCAGAAAAAATTATGAGGCTCTGGGTAGGAAGCTGAAAGAGATGGATGCACAGGTTGTCATCTCATCTCTTCTGCCAGTTGAAAGGCATGCTCCAGGAAGAGAGGGGAAAATAGCAGATGTAAACAACTGGCTCTACAGATGGTGCCACTGAGAACGATTTGGAATCTTGGATCATGGGCTGTGGTTCCATGAGGGGGGAATTCTGGCAAGGGATGAGTTGAATATCACGCCAGTTGGCAGAAACTATTTTTGCCAACAGTCTCAAGAATATGATCAGGAGGGCTTTAAACTGAATCAGGTGGAGGAGAGAGGCAGTATTCTGGAAGGCAACAGGGCTGGAGAAAATAGTCAAACTATCATAGAGGGAACAAGGCAAACAGTGCTGCAAGGACCCAACATTGGGAGGCAAAAAAACTTGCACAGGCAGCAAGTAAAGGGGACACCAGTGAAGAGATCCAGGAAGTCGATACTGGAAGCCAGGTGGAGAGCATCTGGATAAAAATTAAAGGGGAGGGAAACAACAGGGGTGTTATTGTGGGAGGATACTACAGACCCTGAAGTCAGATGGAGGAATTGGATGAGGTCTTTCTAGAACAGATGACCACACTCTCACAGAGGAGCGATGTAGTAGTGATGGGTGACTTCAAGTATCCCGATATTTGCTGGAAGTCAAACTCATCCAAATCTTCAAGGTCTAGCAAATTCTTCACTTGTCTTGAAAACAATTTCATTGTGCAAAAGGTGGAAGAGGCAACAAGGGGATCAGCTATTTTAGTTCTGATCCTAATCAACAGGGATGACTTGGTTAATGGGGTGCAAGTGGTGAGATCCATAGGTGGGAGTCACCTTGTTCTCCTGGAGTTTGTCATACAGTGGAAAGGAGAAGCCAGACATAGTCCGACAGGCATTTTAGAATTTAGGAGAGCTCATTTCAGTAAATGTAGAGAAGTACTGGGGGTGACCCCATGGTCAGGAATACTAAAAGAGAAGGGAGTTCAGGATGGATGGGAATTTCTCAAAAGGGAGATACTGAAGGCACAATTTAAAAGGGTTCCAATGAGGAAGAAAAATGGGAGGTGTCTCAAGAAACCAGGGTGGATGACTAATGAACTTTCAACTGAGCTAAATTTTAAATGGAACATGTATAAGAAATGGAAAAAAGGGGGAACTCACCAAAAAGGAATTCAACCAAATAGGTAGCATGTGTAGGGATAAAGTGAGTGCAGAATGAACTGAGACTTGCTAGAAAAGTTAAGAACAATAAAAAGGTCTTTTTTTGGGTATGTCCTCGGCAAAAGGAAGAATAAGGAAATGGTAGGCGAACTGATAACGGGGGACAGAGAAAGGGCAAAATTACTCCAAACCTTCTTTTCATCAGTCTTCTGATAAAACAAAAAGGGTGGTCAACCTGAGGAAAATGGAGCAGAAGAAAGAATAGGGGAATTTCTGCACAGAATAAGGAAAGACATAGTACAGGAAGACCTGGTTAATCTAAATGAATATAAATCTTCAGGAACTGATGAACTACATCTAAAGCCATTAAAAGAACTGGCAAATATAATATTGGAGCCATTGGTAATAATCTTTGAGAACTCCTTGAGAACAAGAGGAATCTCAGCAGACTGGAGGAGGGCAAATGTTGTCCACATCTTCAAAAAAAAAAAAAAAAAAAAAAGGGGAGGGGGGAAGAGGATTCCAACAATCATTGCCCAGTTTGTCTGCCATCAATATCAGGAAAGATTCTAGAGCAGATCATTAAACAGAGAGTCTGTGAATATTTGGAAGGCAATACCATAATCACAAACAGTCAATACGGGTTTCAGAGAAGCATGTCATGCCAGACAAATCTGATCTCATATGACCCAATCTCGAAGGGCATTTAAAAGCACCTTTAGGGCTAGAAAAGGCGCGAGTAGGGCTGGGGAGGGCGCAGCATTTAGACCCTCCTCAGCCCTACCACGTATGGGCACCGCCATTTAAAAATGGTGGCATCCATACGGGCATGCCATGATGCGCCATGACACACTACCGCTGCAAGAGGGCGCCAAGCGTGCCCTTTCCACGGTGCAAAAAGGAGCTCTGAAATTGAGCTCCTTTTTTGCGCCAGGTCTTTGGCATGGCTTTCAAACAGCCACGCCAAAGACCCGGGGAGAAAGGGGCAGCGGCTGCGGCCCCTTTCTCCCCTCAGCCCCACCAAGGGAAGCGGGGTGCAGGGGGTGCCCAGGACGCCCGCTGCACCCCGCTTTGAGGCCACAGGGAAGCGGCAGTTTTAAGCTTCCCCCTCGGCCACCAGAAGTGGCGGGATGGGGCTCAGGAGGCTGCTGGTGTGGCAGCCTTGGCCCCATCCTGCTGCTTCTTGGGGCAAGTACGGACCACCCCTTTTGGGCAGTCTGGAAAGCATATATATATATATATATATATATATATATAAAATTACCAGCTTGGTAGATGAAGGGAAGATGAATGTGGATATAGCATATCTTGATTCAGTAACGTCTTTGACAAGGTTCCCCATGACATTCTTACAAACAAGCTTGTAAAATGTGGGATAGACAAGGCAACTGTTATATGGATTTATAATGGGTTGACTGGCTGAATATAAAGGGTGCTCAACAATGACTCTTTTTCATCCTGGAGAGAACTGACCAGTGGGGTCCCACAGGTTTCTGTCCTGCGCCCAGTGCTATTCAACATGTTTATTTATGACTTGAATGACAGAATTGGGGGCAAATTTATCAAATTTGCAGTTAACACCAAATTAGAAGGACTATCTAACACCACAGAGGACAGGATCAAAATTCAAAATGACCTGAATAAACCGGAAAGCTGGGCCAAAGCTAACAAAATGATAATCAACACACACAGAAAAATTTAAGGTACTGCACTTAGGGAGGAAAAATGAAATGCACAGATATAAGATGGGGTACACGTGGCTTAAGGAGACTACATGTGAAAGGGATCTAGGAGTCAAAGTAGACCACAAGTTGAACATGGGTCAACAGTGCAATGAGGCAGCTAAAAAGACCAATGCAATTTTAGGCTGCATCAATAGAAGTATAGTGTCTAGATCAAGGGAAGTAATAGTGCCACTCTATTCTTCTTTGGTCAGGCCCCACGTGGAATACCGTGTCCAGTTCTGAGAACCACAATTCATAAAGGATGTTGAGAAATTGGAGTGTGTCCAGAAAAGGGAGACTAAGACGGTCAAGAATCTGAAAACCATGCCTTATGAGGAATGTCTTAGGGAGTTGGGAATGTTTAGCCTTGAGAAGAGATGGTTAAGGGGTGATATGATAGCCCTCTTTCAGTATTTGAAGGGGTGTCACATTGACTATGGATCAAGCTTGTTTGCTGCTGCTCCAGTGGACAGTACCCGGAACAATGGTTGCAAGCCCCAGGGACAGGGATTCCACCTGAACATTAGGAGGAACTTTCTGAGAGTAAGAGCTGTTCGACAGTGGAACACACTTCTTCGGAGAGTGGTGGTCTCCTCCTTGGAGGTCTTTAAACAGAGGCTGGATGGCCATCTGTCAGGGATGCATTGACTCAGAGTTCCTGCATGGCAGGGGGTTGGACTGGATGGCCCTTGTGGTCTCTTCCAACTCTATGATTCTATTATTCATGTTTCAAAATGTCAATATTTTTCATTAGATGGGCCATTTCTGATCACAGTACTATAGCAATAGAAGATATTTCTCTTTCAATGTATCTCATAAAAATATTGGAGTCTTCTCTTGGTTTAAACCCTCTGCCTATTGATATTCTTATCAAACTGTCTTTCTAGGTTTCAAACCTCTTTCACTGAGTACTGTCAATAAGATACAACATCCTACCATTGTAGGAATTATACACAAGGTTTTTTTATTACTCTTTTTTCCGCTTTATTGTATTTCTTCAATACCCTGCCCCTACTATCTATCCATGTGTGTGTGTGTGTGTGCGCGCGCACATGTGTACACACGTGTGTGTGTATGCATGTGTGTGTGCACGTGTGTATGGATATTTTCTGTACATCTCAAAAAATGGAAGAAATAAACAATCAATCAATATTCATCAGACCTGCATCTGTGAAATGAGATTTGATGCATGCAGGGTGGCAGCATCCACACATATATACATTTCAGAAACAGATGACTGCTAAAATTAAAAGAAAATATGCAGAGGGATCTTGTAGTGCCTTTGAGCCTGAGAGAAAGAAATTGGTAGCATTAGCTTTCATAGGCTTAAGTCTACATCCTCAGATGTCTTCCTCAGATCTGAGGACCTAAGCTTAAGTCTACAAAACCCTATGCTACCAACTTCTTTCTTTCTGTCAGTTAGGGGCAAAACAAAGAGCTATGAAATGGCAGTATGACACCATCCCTTTCAGCACTGGATCAGGCCCAATCTGGTGCTTTGCTGTGCCAAAAAGAACCACAAAATGCAACTTATTTTTAGAGCAGGAAAAGCGTGTCCTTGCCATGGTGGTGGTGGCTTTTCCATGTTTGTTTGGCACAGCACTTCTAAATGCTGCACCAAAGAAGTGGTGTGACACACCTCATTATGCAGTCAGGCAGGAGGCATGATGCTGGCATCGGGGTGGAGTTGGGGTGTGCAGCGTGTAGTTGCCTTTCCCCACTACACCCCGATGCTGGCGTTTTATGCCGGCCTGTTTAGCCCCTTAGTCTAAAGGTTCTACAAGATCCCCTTGCATACTGATCCATACTAACACGGCTATGCCTTTGATTACTAGAATTTGTAACTGTACTGAATCCACAAACAAACAAACAAACAAACATACTCTTCAATTATCTAAAGAAGGCAATATGCAAATGGATTCCAAATCTGTATTCCAGTAACTGGTAGCCGAAGAAAGTCTGCTGTTTTGTTATTGCCAAATAAAAGATGAGTCAATCAAAATTAGTGAGAAATACAGAAGAACAAATTAGTATTATTAGCTGTGTATATACCGTTCATATAATTTCGCTGATAAGGCCTTTGACATTAAGAGATAAGGTTTTTGACACTAAGATTTTAATATTTAAGATTTTGTAATATAAAATAAAAACAGCAGCAGTATTAAATATAGATAGATATGGTAATGTATTGAATATTTAATGATTATTCATGAAGGTGTGTTTTAAATATTAAAAAGGAAGGAAGTATAAAAAGTTATTGCAATATTAAAATCCTCTTATATTCAGTCAACAATCGCAAATACTTTACCTAGAAAAATCATCTGTATGGCAAGAATATAATGTCATGAACATTGTTGATGTTAATTTTCATCATGTTGGCTTCACTGTATAGCAAGCTTATGCATGAGATACCTCCAAAAGTCACTGTCATCAACAACCCTGTTCAGGTCCAGCATTCTCAGGGCTGTGATTCCCTTGATTTATTCTGTCCACTTGTAATGTGGTCTTGCCCTGTTCCATTACCAATCACTGTTCCATTACCAAGTCATCTCCAAAGTACAGTAGCCTTGATTAGGTCATTTGGGCTTCTAAGGAGTTCAGTTTTGATTTACACTTTGTAGTGGTTAACTGCCCTTGAGTTGACCTCACTCATGGTAAAACCATCTCCAAGACAGCTTCAAGACCCTATATCCTGCACTGCTCTGGTTATACTTTCTGTAGATTCAGGCCTATGGCCTCCTTGATTGAATCTAGCCATCTGGCATGCAGTCTCCCTCACTTACTACTACCTTCTACCTTTCCTAGCATTATTATCTTTTCCAATGATTCCAGCTCTCACATGGTACATGGTGATGGAGAATGCAATGGATTGGACAATTCTAAATTTAGTGCTCAGTAGTATATCTTTAGACTTTAGGATTTTGTCTAGTTTTTCATATCTGCCCTTGACATTCCTAGTCTTCTTATTTCTTGGCTGCATTTCTCATTCTGATCAATGTTTAATCCAAGTTAGGGAAAATCTTTAACTATTTCAATTTCCTCATTGCCTAGGTTGAATTTATATAGATCCTCTTGGTCATTATTTTGGTTTTCTTTAGGCTGAGCAGTAAACCTGCCTTTGCATTTTTTTCTTTGGCCTTCCTTACTAATCTTTCCAAGTCTATGATGATTTCTGCTAGTAGTATGGTGTCATCCATATATCTTCGATTGTTGATGTTCCTTCCTCCTATCTTTACTCCACTTTCTAAGTCTATACCTGCTCTTTGTATGGTATTTTCTGCATATAAGCTGAACAAGTAGAGTGATAAAATGCAACTTTGCCTGATCTCAATAATAATAATAATAATAATAAATAATGTTTATTTATAACCTGCTCCTCTAGCAAAGTAATCGGAGCGGGGTACAGCAAAGTTAAAAAGTACAGAGTAAAACAACAATCATACCCCTTCCTGACTGCCCCCCCCTTAAAATTAAATTAAACCAGCAAGTGCTAAAATCAACGACAGTTAAAAATAAAATCAGTAATTGCTGATTTAATTTAATTAAAATTAGCAACGCTTGCTAATTGGGGACCATTCTGTTTCTTTATATTTATTCTGTTCTAAGAGTAGCCTCTTCTCCTAAGTACAGATTTTTCATCAGGAAAATCAAATGTAATGGCACTCCTATATCTCTGAGATCAATCCATAGGTTTTCATAATCTGTGCAGTCAAAGGCTTTGCTATAGGCTTTTCTTCTGGAATTCCTTGGTGCATTCCATTGACCATAATATGTTTGCAATATGATCTGCATTGCCTCTTCCTTTCTTGAACCCTGCTTGCAACTCTGGTGTGAATTTATGTTGCAGAATTTGAGCATAGTTTTGCTTGCATGGGAGATCAATGCTATGGTCCTATAGTTGCTGCAGTCTTTTGTGGGGGTGGGGTTGGGGTGGGGATACATGTTGATCATTTCTAATCTGCTGGCCACAGTTTTATTTTCCATATTTGTTGGCATATTTTAATAAACATTAGAGTTGTTTCTGTCTGTGTGCATTGTAGCAGTTCAGTTACAATATCATCTGTTCCTGGTGATTTATTCTTCTCAGTGTCTCTTATTGCAGTTTCTACCTCACTTTCTAGAATCTGGGGGTTGTCTTCATATGATTCATCCTTCCATGTGTCATTCATTTTTTCATCTCTTTTATATAGCTCTTCTGTGTATTATAGCCAACATATTTCTTCTTGATCCTGTTGTATGTTTTCTTCTTGATCTTGTAACATCTCCCTCTTCTTATCATAGAGCTCCCTAGCCTTTGGTATCAACTTTCCTTGCAGTTCCTAGGATTTGTTGTTGCTGTTGTTATTGTCTTCTGTTTCTCTACATTGATTATTATAGCAGTCCTCTTTATCCTTGCATACTAGTTGTTGAACAGTTGCATCCATGAGTCTGGTTTTGTTCCTATCTTCCTTTTCTTTTGCTTCTCTTTTTTTTTGTTAACTTCTAGAAATATTTAATGTTGGCCATTGTTTCTTCTCTTTTTTTTTGGCAAAAGCCCTGGTGGTGGAGTGGTTAAATGCCTGTACTGCAACCACTCACTCACAAACCATAAGGCTGAGTTCAATACCAGCCAGGGGCTGACTCAGGCCCCATTCATACTAGTCCATTTGCTCCTGGTAGAACTGGGTAGATCTGGTTGCCCCCATACCAAATCTTCCCAGAAAGAAGTTCCCATTACCCTTTGCCCCCATTGATGTAATTTCCCCCGCTTAAGTTCACATTCACCAAAGTAGCAGTTTAAGGTGGAGCCTTCTTGTTGGCAATCAAATGATGTCAGTGGTGACGTGTCATGCTGCCATTTGTCAACATTGTGAGTGCTTCCCCTCTTTCTTTTTTTTTTTAATCAAGTGGCATAAGAGCCAGTGTTGTCCTGTGGGGGTTCCTTTCCTCCCCTCACCAATCAGGCACTTGGGCTTTTTATTTGGTTGACAGCTTATGCGAATGCACCAGCTGGGAGTGAAGGGGACGTGAAAGGGCTTTCTGACTGTGGCAGGCTCTCTTCCCCCCCCTCCTCCTCCTGCTGGCCCCTTACCCGGTCTAAGACCATATATGGATAATTGGCAAGCCCATATATGGAAACTAGCCAGGGATCCCCCCCCCCATGCTTAACCATATATGGGCTTGCCAGTTATCCATATATGGTCTTGGCTTCCCTGTTCCTTCCTTCACAGCCAGGGATATCCCCAAGAAAAACCTTCCCCACTGTCTTCCCTCAGCAGGAGATGGAAGGGAGGAGGTGTAGGAAGAGGTAAGGGAGCCCCGCTCAGATATGTCACACTCCTGGAGGCCTGGGTAAGGGGGCATCAGGAGGAGGAGGAGGAGGAGGAGGAGGAGGAGGAGGAGGAGGAAAAGGGAGCCTGCCACAGTCCCAAAACCTTTTTATGTCCCCTTCACTCCCAGCCCAGCCCGATGCATTCGCATAAGATGTCAACCAAATAAAATGCTGAAGCACCCAATCGGAGAGGGGAGGCATGTTCCACCCACTGCCTACCTTCTGAACTTGATCCCTCCCTCTGAATGACCCAAATATGACGAATCCAAGTTCACATTGACCTCGCCCCGGTTTTTCCCAAAAGAAATGGGGGAAACCCTGGTTTCAAATACCCTGCACCAAGGGGCATTTGCTCCGGATCTGTTGGGCAAGCCCCAGATCTGGGTGTGAAAGAACCAACACCAGTGGGAACTTCCCACTTTTAAGCCGGGTTGCAATTTGATACAAAAGGTAGTCTGAATGGCCCCTCAGGCTTCCATCCTTTTGAGGTCTTTAAAATGAGTACCCAGCTTGTTGGGGGCAATTAGCTTACACATTGTAAACCACTTAGGGAGTGCTTAAGTACACTGATAAGCGATATAGAAATGTACTTACTATTGCTATTTCTGCATTCTTAATTGATTATGTTCTTATCTTCTGACCATAGATCTTCTGCTTCCTGGTTGAATATGCTTGTGTTTTTTTTTTCTTCAGCTTTACTCTAATATTTGATATATAACTTTTTTGTTATATTCATGAACTATACCACAGTCTGTACCTGGTCTAATTTTGGCTGCAAGAACAGAGCTTCTCCATCTTCTGTTTCCGATAATATAGTCTATCAGATTTTTGTACTGACCATATAATTATTATTATTATTATTATTATTATTTTATTTATATTTACCGATTCTCCCAGATGGATCAAAGCGGGATTACAACCTAATAAAAATATACAAAACTCATTGATAAAGTATACAATACAATACAATAACAACAATTAAACTTCATCAAGATTAATTAGACTAATTAAACTAGTTCTATTAAAGTGACGGAGGGGTAGAATTGTTCCAATCGGATCAGATAGGATGGGGCGGTGTTTCTTAGACAAGGTCTGGTAGGTAAGCTTGCTGGAAGAGATCCATCTTAACTGCCTTCTTAAAAGCCTCCAAGGAGGTAACAAGACGGATCTCTTCTGGGAGACTGTTCCACAGTTTAGGAGCCATTGCAGAGAAAGCTTGTTGGGAAGTTGAGACCAGCATGTTTTTTTGTGTTTCCAGCTGGTTCTTCCCAGATATTCTGAGAGTGTGGGGAGGATTGTGTAAGGAAAGGCGTTCCCACAAGTAACTCAGGCTCGAGCCATATAGGGCTTTATAGGTAATAACCAACATCTTGTATTGCACCCGGAAGCTGATCAGTATGTAATTGATTCTCATCAATGAAGATCTTTTAAAACTAGTGTTATATGGTCGGACCTTGTTGACTTGGTAACTAGTCTGACTGCCATATTTTGAATCAGTTGAAACTTCCGCACTTGGTACAAGGGTAGCTCCATGTAGAGCACATTACAGAAATCAAGACGAGAGATTACCAGTGCATGTACCACTGGTTCAAGGTCCTTTCAGTCCAGGTAGGGATGCAGTTGGCGTATCAACCAAAGTTGGTACCAAGCACTCCTTACCATCGCATGTACTTGAGTTGACAACTGTAGGGATGAGTCCAGGAGTACTCCAAAATTGCAAACGTCATCCTTTAGGGGAAGTGTGACCCCCATCTAGGATAAGATGATAAATTTCCTTCCCTGGACTTGGGGTACCTATCACAAGTACCTCCGTTTTTTCTGGATTCAGCTTGAATTTGTTTTCCCTCATCCAGTTCATTACCGACCCAAGGCAGGCATCCAAAGGAGATGTGTCATCCTTAGTCACTGCATCAGTCAGAGACATAGAAAAATAGATTTGGGTGTGATCAGCATACTGGATCATCTCTCTGGATCATCTCTCCCAGTGGCTTCATGTAAATGTTGAACAGCATGGGGGACAGAATGGCACCCTGAGGGATGTCTGATGTCAGCTCTCTTTCAGAAGAGCAGCTGTCCCCCAGCATCAGCATCTGGAATCTACCCGAGAGGTAGGATCAGAGCCACTGGAGTTCAGTGCCCCCAATACCTAGATCCCTCAGGCATTCCAGAAGGATACCATGGTCTATGGTATCAAATGCCGCTGAGATGCCCAAGAGAACCAGCAGTCTCACTCTTCCCCTGTCAATGCCCAGACAGAGATCATGGCAGTCTCGACTCCATATCCCGCCCTGAAGCCGGTTTGAAATGGGTCCAGATAATCAGCTTCATCCAAGTCTACCTGGAGCTGGAAGGCAACTGCCCTCTTGGTCACTTTGCCCAGAAATTGTAATAAGGAGACCATTCTGTAATTAATTCTCATCAGGGGGTCCAGGGAGGGTTTTTTTTTTAAATGGTGATATTCATGTGTAGTCTCCACTACGTTTGTATGAACCAGGTATTTGCAATGAATAGCTTCCTCTAAGACCCATTTTTTGGTCATTTTGGAAGTCCTCAAATCTTTTCTCCAATAGCACATTTCAAATGAGATTATTCTCTTCCTGTCCACTTTCTTCACTGTCCAATTTTACAGCTATACATAGGAATCAGAAATACTATGGTGTGGGTGATCCTGAGTTTGGCATTCAATGATTTATTTATTTTTTTACACTTGAGGAGCTTATCTAGTTTCTTCAAAGCTGTCCTTCCCAAACTTTATTGACTACAGTCACCATTTTGATTGATGACTGAGCTAAGGTATAGAAAATCTTTGACTATTTCAATGTACAGTTGGTCCTCCGTATCCATAGATTCTTCATCCACAGATCCAACCATTGATGGTTTGAAAATATTCAAAAAATATGAATTCCAAAAAGCAACTTGATTTTGCCTGAAGCATCAGAGGAAGTGAGTCAGAGACTTGCCTTTGGAGGGAGCTAGTAGCCAGGAGCTCTCTACATAACTATAGGCCCTGGGACTTGAACTCAGTGACAGAGCTTGGGAACAAAGGCCAAGTCTAGCAAGGGAAGCCCACAGTCTTGTTTCAGTGCCTCCTTAAGACTTCTCAGTATGGACAGTGAAGGCCCTGCAGCAGTCACCTGCAACACCTGTGGGATGTTTGTCTTCTTGCCTACAGATGTGGGGAACTACACCTGCCCCAAGTGCAAATTGGAAGTCCTCTTGGAAGAGAAAGTACAGCAGCTAGAGGAGAAGGTATCTGCACTCCAGCATCATAGAGAGCAGGAGATTCTCCTGAACAGAACAGACCAGAATGCCTTGGGTGGGAAACACACAGAGGAAGTTGCTGGGCTGGAGGAGGTCACTCCACATACAACAGAGGTAGATGCTTTGAGGAAGATTACACACAGAAGTAAGGAAACCAGGGAACATTCTGTGAGCAACTTGCAGCTACAGAATCGCTTTGAATCTCTCTCTGTTGTCAGAGATGATGAGAAAAAGCAGCAGGGACAGATGTCAGGGACAGAGCAGGGGAGCCTGAGATAATTAAACAGAGAGTCTGTGAACATTTAGAAGGGAATGCCATAATCACAAAAAGCCAACATGGGTTTCAGAGAAACAAGTCTTGCCAGACAAATCTGATCTCTTTTTTTGATAAAATTACCAGGTTGGTAGATGAGGGGAATGCTGTGGATATAGTATATCTTGATTTCAGTAAGGCCTTTGACAAGGTTCCCCATGACATTCTTGCAAACAAGCTTGTAAAATGTGGGCTAGTCAAGGTAACTGTTACATGGATTTGTAACTGGTTGACTGGCCGAACTCAAAGGGTGCTCAACAATGGCTCCTTTTCATCCTGGAGAGAAGTGACCAGTGGGGTGCCACAGGGTTCTGTATTTGGCCCAGTGCTATTCAATATCTTTATCAATGACTTGGATGACAGAATTGGGGGCATACTTATCAAATTTGCAGATGACACCAAATTAGGAGGAGTAGCCAATACTCCAGAAGACAGGATTGACATTCAGAATGACCTGAATAGACTAGAAAGCTGGGCCAACGCTAACAAAATGAAATTCAATGCAGAGAAATGTAAGGTACTGCACTTAGGACGCAAAAATGAAATGCACAGATATATGATGGAGGACATCTGGCTGAATGAAACTATGTGTGAAAGGGATATAGGAGTCCAAGTAGACCACAAGTTGAACATGAGTCAACAGTGCAATGCGGCAGCTAAAAAGGCCAATGCTATTTTAGGTTGCATCAATAGAAGTATAGTGTCTAGATCAAAGGAAGTAATAGTGCCGCTCTATTCTGCTTTGGTGAGGCCCCACCTGGAATACTGTGTCCAGTTCTGGGCACCACAATTCAAAAAGGATGTGGAGAAACTGGAGCGTGTCCAAAGGAGGGCAACTAAGATGGTGAAGGGTCTGGAAACCCTGCCCTATGAGGAATGAAAGGTTAAGAGGTGATATGATAGCCCTGTTCAAATATTTGAAGGGATGTCATATTGAGGAGGGAGCAAGCTTGTTTTCTGCTGCTGCAGAGACTAGAATGCGGATCAATGGACACAAATTGCAGGAAAAGAGACTCCACCTCAACATTTGGAAGAACTTCCTGACAGTAAGGTCTGTTCGACAGTGGAACACACTCCCTCAGAGGGTGGTGGAGTCTCCTTCCTTAGAGGTCTTTAAGCAGAAGCTGGATGGCCATCTGTTGGGGATGCTTTGATTTGGAGTTCCTGCATGGCAGGGGGTTGGACTGGATGGCCCTTGTGGTTTTTTCCGACTCTATGATTCTATGATTCTATGATTTTATATAAGAGATACCATTAAATGTTTTATGTAAGGGATACCACTAAGTAGCTGAGCCCTCCCTCCAGTCCATCCACCTTGGTCCAGGCCTCAGAGGGATAGAAGAACTGCTGGACCTGATTCCCTTCCCCACCACCATTCCCTTCTCCTTTTGTGTCGTGTCTCTTAAGATTGTAAGCTTGAGGGCAGGGAACCGTTTAAATAAAAAGATTGTATGTGTACTTTGCTCTGTAAATTTACAGTGCTGTATAAATAAAGGTTAATATTGATGATGATGATGATGATGATGATGATGATGATGATGATAATACCTTTTTATTGTGCTATTGTATTTAATGGAACTTGAGCATCCACAGAATTTCATATCCACAGGAGGTCCTGGAATCAAATCCCAGTGAATACCAAGGGCCCACTGTATTCATCATCCACTTTAAAGTTAAATAAGCTGTGCTCATTATTTTTGTTTTCTTAATGGCAAATTGCACTTTCTTCCTTGATTTTCCTCAGGAGTGATCAAGAGTTTGCTATTATCTACAATTGGTTTGGTGTCATCTGCATAGCTGATGTTTCTTACCCCAATTTTCATGATTCCTTCCTCTGAGTCTAATGCTATTTTTAGTATGATGTGTTCTGTATATAAATTAAACAGATAAATTGATAAAATAAAGCCATTACTAGTTGGAAGTCATTTTGTGTCTGTACAGTTGCCTGAGTATACATAATGAATCGGGACAGTGAAATGTTGTGTCACCCATTTCTTTTAGAGTAAACTATAGTTTTTTTTCATAATCTACACAATCAACAATGTTGCTATAATGTTTAAAACATAGACTGATTAACTTTGGTGGGCATTATTTATGTGTTTACATAGTACATTTCAGCATAAAAAATGAGGTTGAACTTCAGGTAACAACTTTGAGGTAATACAGGTAATATATAGTGTCCAAGTAATCTAAGAAATAAAGTATAGTTGCATCCACTGTTTTGTTTTGTGTTGTTTTGTTATGCTACATGAGAAAATAGGATTCAAAGAAATAGTTCTGTTACTCTGCTTTAGCAGTAAAAGGCATAAAAGAAACCAATGACTTTTTTGGGATTAACTAGTTTATTCCACCATAAACTTTTGTGGACTCTGGTGCATATGATATGTTGTTGATAAAGTAGGCTAAAATCCAGAAAATTTTATGGTAGATTAAAGCATTTATTCTCAAAGGTGCAACTGGATTCTTTTATCTCTCTTAAAAAAAACAAACCAGAAAATAGTTCTTATGATCTTTATAGCTGATAGACAATATGAAGTAAATCTCATTTTGTTCCATGGGGCTTGACTGCCTTGGGTTGCAGAGTTAAGATCTTGAATACTTATTCCTGCGTCTGGTGATGCACCCATCTGGAAAAATGAAAGTCTAGTGGGTATTTCTCAGTGACTTCTGATATATTTACAAGGTTTGTCTTCAGAAAACTGAAACATTAGGAGACTGAAGCACAAAGCAATGTTTAACTTTCAAATGCTTAGATTTTGTTTATTTGTAACAATCCATTTTTAAAAATTTATATTCAGCAAGCATATTTTCACCAGACAGTATGCTATCTCTCTTGTATGTGCTTTGTATTATAAAAGTATTAAACATATTAAGCATAATAAATCAGCTACCCTTTCCTTCCTATACACAAAGCATTTGAAAGTTAAACTTTACTTTATGCTTCATTCCCCTAATGATTCACTTTTGTAAAGACAAGTCTAGTCGTTATATCAAAAGTCATTGAGAAATGCCTTTTAGAATCTTATTGTTTCAGAAGCATGTCTCATATCCTCCAGGTACAGGGATAGGTGCTTAAGATGGTGTTTAAGATTTGGCTGTACATGACACCCAGCCCAATGACAAATTCAAATCCAAGAAGATGTAACAGAATTTAAGGTCAAACAAGCTGATGCTTCAAGTTCCAGTCCTGGTGTAGAACACAGGTGGTAAAATGCTGAAGTTAAATTATTATTATTATTAACCTTTATTTATATAGCGCTGTAAATTTACACAGTGTTGTATGTGGACAAAGTTGTAAGACTGACATGTTCCAGGAATAGCAAAGGACTTGGGTTTAATGATAAAATGCTATCCTAAGGAATATAACTAATGTACTATAGCATGCAGACTCCAACTATTACTGCATGCCTTCAGGTCATGTCCAATTCATTGAGGTTTTCTTGGCAAGATTTGTTCAGAGGGATATTGGTTGATAGAGGAGTCGGCTATAAATAAAATTTTATTATTTTATTATATTATTATTTTGCCTTCCTGTACAGCTGAGAGAATGTGACTTATCCAAGATCACCTGATACATTTCCATGGCTGAGTGAGAATTCAAACCCTGATCTCCAGAGTCTTAGTCCAATACTCAAGCCACTGCACCATACTGAGTATGTTCTAAGTATTATTATTGTTGTGTGCCTTCAAGTCTTTCCCAACTTATGGAAACCCTAAGGCAACCCTGTCATGGTTTTCTTGAGGCAAGATTTGTTTAGCAGAGGCCTGCTATTGCCTTCTCCTGAGGCTAAAAATATGTGACATACCGAAGTACACCCAGTGAGTTTCATGGCTGAACAGGAATTGAAACCTTGGTCTCCAGAGTCGTAATCCAACATTCAAATCACTACATCATATTGCCTGTCTACAATTAGTATAGTGAAACTTTTTTGTCATGGAGACTGAGAGATGTGGCTATAGACCCGTGTCATCCATTATCTTATGATAATAATCTCCTTAGGATATTGTGTCCCATTATTTTCTTGACTGATTATGTCAAGCAGTTGCCAGTTAATCAGCCCCTGATGTGTCTTAGCTGTTTGGTTCTCCTTCTGGAATGGTAAAAGCTGCATACTCAGTGTTAGAAAACTATGGACCCGGTATGTGTGGAGTAAAAATTGGGAAAGTTCCAGGGAGAAGGATCTTTTGTAAAACTGTCAAGGGTGTTGTCTCACAGGTGTTGTCCAAAAAATGACCAAAAGAAAAAAATCCCAAGGAAATGTTTGTTTGAATCTAGACTCTGCCTATTTGGTAAATGCAAGTATAAACTCAATAGATTGTGAATATTTGCCTCCCCTGAGGAGGGGGGGGATCTTTTTCTTGTTGTCTATCCTTTAGGTAAAGAAACCCACCAAAAATCCTTTCATGTTGATACTTGTTTCATCATTACCAGATATCAGTATGACTCTCTCAGAGCAGCTGACCCTTTACATTTTCAAGATAATAAATCTTTGCTGTGCAGCTCCGGCCCAATAAAACAATACACAGAATTGGAGGGAAAAAGGCCACAACTTTATTAGCAGCTACAAAACAGAGCAGCATAACCATAGGGTTGGTCCAAAGCATAAGGTCTGGATCTGGACATCAGCAACACCCTGGTTGGTTGATGTATTAGGTAGGGTTGCTTGCAGCCGCAAGCATCGGGATGACGTAGGTGCCAAGCTCCGCCCTGTTGCGCAGTTAGGCAATTGCACTGTTTCACTCGAATTGCAAGGCATCCTAATCATTGGGTGTTAACCAACTGTGGCCCCCGCAATGGCCACAGCAAACCACTCCATACCCGGGTCCGAGGACTCCCGACCCAGTGCCAGCAGGCTCTGGAAACCCCTACCCCAGATCCAGGCCTATGCTGCCGCCAACAACAAGTTGTGACAATCAACTCCCAGGCAGGGAGGGAGGGCGGGGAGCAAGTTCAAAAAGGCGCCAGGCTGCACCGCGCAGGGCCTTTTACTGGCCCTCAAACCAATGAGAGCACTGGGAGGGCTAGGCCCCACCCCTCGCAGGGGCTCCAACCAATAGAATTGCCTGGCAGGCCCTGATGGACCAATCAGGCCCTTCTGACTTCCCGCTCCCGCTGTAGCCAATCAGGGGCAAGCCCATGCTTGCCTCTGCTGCTGCGCGGGAGCCCAGCAGGCAGGAAGGCTGGGCCTCCGTTCCCAGCAACAGCGCCAGCCCGGTGAGTCGGGCGGCGCCATTTGCCTTAAAAAAAAAACTGTTCCCAGAATCCCTTAAAAACTATCTCAAATTACGTTCTCTCACGTAATCCAGTGTAACAGAAGTCCCTATAGAAAAGAACAACTCATCTGAGCATTCCTCTCTTATGTTTCTTTGAAAATATACTGTAGAAAAGTATCATAGGCTTTGGTTAAGTGTTATTCTGAAGACATTGGAGGGTGTTTTTTTTTTAAATGAAAAGCACTTCCATCAAAAATTATTCACATTAAAAATGATAGGCACGTTGCTGTCAAAGGATCACTGCTCAATTCTTATGTTGTTGCATTTTTATTTCCAGGAGACCATCCAAAGTGACCTAGCTTAGTCCAGGGATAGGAACATCATCCAGAAAGTGCAACTTCCAGGAGTTTAGGTCTATACGACACGTTTTCCCTGGCACACCATACCAGATGCAGTCCATAGGCTGCAATTTGCCCATCTCAAAGATAAAAAAAATTATATATGATGTGCTAAATCATTCCTGTTGGACGGAGTCTTACATTCTCCATCATATTTCCTTACATTTCATCTTTATTTCTGGGATGAAATTATTCTAATGCTTTAGCACAGTAAACATTAAATCATGAAAACTAAAATAAATAAATAAATCCAAGTGTTGAAAAAGTACTTTAATTACAAGTCAATGTGATTATGTTTGTAATGTGATACAAAGAAAAGAATAGATGATATTTTAATTGACTGGGAGGAGAGTGAACATAGGTTGGGGCCTTCTGCCACAGGCCAGAAGTGTTACATGAGATATCTCAATGGAAATGAAAAGCCTCCTCACAAGTGAGGATTGAGGGCGAGCTGGTTCCATCAAACACTGTTAAGAGGACAGAGCGAAGTTGCAGCACAGGTGTTGGGGCAACAAATGAAGCACACATCTGACATACAATGAAGTACACATTAGCATCATGGTCTGAATCTGCTGGGACCTTCTAATCAGCACTCAATAGAAGCTACATGATTTGTTCTGTCACCTCCATACTTCTATTTCATGACACCCTTCAGGAAAGGTGTTGAGTCTACTTGCTCTTTGGTCACTGCTCATAGCTGGAAGTGATGTAAGATTAAGTGGCTGGATCCCAGAAGCAAAGATTGGATGAAATTAGAGGGGGAAAGCTACTGAAATTAGAAGGATTTGAATTAAGATGTGGGTTTCATGCTTATTTATTTTATGAAAAAGTCCAGGTAAATCTGAACATTAAAAATCACTTTATTTGAGCTGCTTTATTAGCTTTATTATAGAGTATGTATATGGACACATGAGAGTCACAAACCTTCAGATTTGGGATCCTCGTTACTGCAGACTTGCTCTCAATCAGTCTGGACCTAAGCAGGCTATTTTTTTTCAAAGTATTGAAACTAAATATTGAAGTTAGTACATGTGTCTACTATGAACCCTGAATATTTTGCCAGCAATTTATAACAATGTTAACTTCAGCATGTGCACTTCTTCATTTTCTGCACTAGATGACACTGTGCATACCTGGTAAGCAAAGCCAGAACTGGAGGAACTCATCGGCATGGAGTAGAGTTATGTGGGCGAAAACAGCACCTGCACATGCTATTCTTGTCGCTAGCTTTCTCTCAACTAATTCAAGGACTTGCTTACAACCAGAGTAAAAAAAAACATAAAGCCCCAAGGACACTCTGAAACAATATTTACATTCAAATACAGCACTCATTAGCTACATTTTAGTTTCCGTTATCCAGTGATACCTGCTCAGATTCCCACTTGTTAGCGCAACATCAGTTTAACCCTGTGCATGTTTGTTTCTCCCTTTTATTCAAACACTTGGGAAGCCAGAGTGCTTGTTTGGTTTACAAAAATGAATCCGAGATTGTTCCTGTCCTCATCCCATTTTTGCCCCAAGATAGTGTTCAAGAGGAATTCTCAGTGAGCACTACCATTAATGAAGGAGCAGTCCAACCACACAATCTTGCCTGATTGAATTTTTTTGTTGTTGTTTATTAGAGGAAAGAGTGAAATGTTCACATCTTCAGACAAATAGGTCTGAAACAATTTAGGTAGCATACATTACCTTCACACTATATTATCTGTCCAGTTGGAGTGGGAAAACATTCATGTGCATCTCTCTGATCCCTACAGTTTTATTGTTTTCGTCAAAACTCACAAAGCAAATCAGAAAGAGCAATGTGGGCTGACAGCATATTATATCATTACTATCCAATGTTTGTAAATGTCATTGCTGGGTATTCACTGAGCCACCTATTGCTGCATTCCAGGAAGGTTTAGAAATGGCATAGAATGGTGCCAGATGCCAATAAGTACTACTGGCACAATCATCATAGTGATGTGATGATCATTCATCATAGTTTTGCTAAACATATAAATTGTGGATTTCTTGCCCCCTTTAATTGTTTTCTGTATGAGCCAAAATGTGCCACCTGATCACCTACATGTGAGAATTTACAGATGGTTCCCTTGCAAATGAAGTAAAGGGGCAGGAAATTCATTTTGAAGCTTGTTCTTCTAAATGTCATTGCTTTAGAGCATCAGTGCAATAAAATTACAGGGATGCAAGAGGGTGTGAATTTTCACACACTGGTGAAGGTAAAGCTGTCTTGCCAATGAGGTGTTGAAATTGTGTTGTTCTTTTTGCAATGACTGGATTCAAATTTGCAAGTTGCAGCAGTCCAACAATAGCTGGACTCCATAACTCCATTGAGTTCAGTGTATTATAGTATGAGCTGAAAAATGAAAGGTAGAAAATTAGATCTTGGAAGGGTTTAGGTATACAGCTCCCACAGTCTCCCTCTAGATATAGAACTTGTAGACAAAACTGATCCCAGCTTGTTTTCTTCATTCTGTCTTCCTCATAAACTATACCAAGCTACCTCCCCTACCCTTCCTTTGTGTGAAAGTTTCTGCTTTAGCTTGGCAAATTTGAATCCAGTCATTGCAAAAAGAACAACACACAATTTCAACACCTCATTGGCAAGACAGCTTTACCTTCACTAGTGTGTGTAAATTCACACCTTCTTGCACCCCTGTGGTTTTATTGCACTCATGCCATAAATCACTGATGTTTAGAAGAACAAGCTTCAAAAGGAATTTCCCAATCCTGATTGGAAAGGGAGATCACTGGCCATATTGAGAGAAGAGACATTTTAATTATCTCACACTTTTCATTTGGGGAGAACAGTAATTTTATTGCCCACCATTCTTCAGGCACAAGAAAAATTATTCTATCATTTCACACCACTATTCACCAATTCCCTACGGAACTGGTCTATTGAAGTTGTCATTTGTTTAACAGGCAAGACTTCTGAGAGCCACCTTCCTTCTCCTTTAGGGCAGTTACCTTTCTGAGAAAATCAGTCATAGTTAACTGATCCCAACCTCTGCTGTTTTTAACAATGTCCCAATGATTCTCACTTGGGGAAAAAGTGGGATATAAATAAAATAAAATAATTTTTTTAAAAGAAAGATTTTACGTTGCCCTGGCTAGTCAACATAAACTGGGTCTATGAAATCAAGTGGGACTGATTCTTAAGGCTTTGGGATAAAACTAACTGAGGTTTCACATGATATCTTCTGCCTACATTATTATTTCCCTCAAATTATTATCTTTGTCCTTCATCTCAGGACTTTGTGAAATTTGGTATGATAACCCTATGTTAACCCTATACAGACAATATCGCTAAATAGGGGGAAAAATAAGTGTTGAGAGCCTACTACACTTTATGAGCACTACTCCCCGAAGGCCCTAAACTCCTGATTTGAGCAGGGCCTACAATGGACTCCCAATAGAATGCCTGAACCCCAGTAGAACATATATGGACAAGTAGTTGGAAGTAGTTCAGGTCATTACCAAGCCATGAGGTTCATTGGCATTTGGCTAGGCACTCAGTCTTAGTTTGATCTATTTCAGAGGAGAGCCATATACATTGCCTTGATCTCTTTGGAGGAAAAATTGGCTATATGTGAGCAACAGAATTTTTTTAAAAAAAACCAAAACAAACAAACAAACAAAAACATGCAGTATAATCACAAGCCCTGATAAAGCATAGTTCCAGTTCACATGGAGACTTGTATTCATGTCCAACAATTTTGAGTAGAAGCCACTCCAGACTTCTTTATTCAGCAGGACTGGTATAAGAAGCACTCAACAGTCTTATTAAAATTTCTAAATTGACCTGTTGTCCAATGCTGGTGAGTATTGGTAGCTTAGAATACATGTCAATCTTGCTCCCACAGGAGACTATTTATTTATTTATTTATTTATTTATTTATTTAATATGCCACCTTTCTCCTGAATTGGACACAAGTTGGATTACAAAGGATACTTTAAAAAAAGTACAATTTTTAAAATGTAATTAAAAATCACATCACAATAATTAAAAACATCACATTAATATAATAAGTTAAAATATAAGAACATTAAAAACATACAAAAGTAAATACCTCAATAAGAAGCCTCCCTGGATACAGTTACATATTAAAAAACCTGCCAGTGAAAAGAAAGGAGGGAGGAGGCCAGTCTAGCCTTTTGCAAGAGGGGGTTCCAAAGGGTACTTTTCTGACATAAAGTAAGCTACGCTCATTTTATAGTAACCTTCTATGACATTTTCTCCCATGCACACACACATGCCACAACTTAAAAGGAAGAATTGCTGCGGTTAGAGACTCTAATAAATTGCGCTCACAAAGTATATATGCCACAGAGATAGTTCTGTTACTTTGTTAGCTCTGGAGGGGCCATCTAATAGGTGTCACTAAACCATTAAGGTTAAGCTTCTTATGTGTGTTAATAGGGTAAAACGCAGGAAGACTGTAGGAGATACACACATACCCTTTGCCTCTACTAATACATATGTATTATTTAATATAATTTAATACTTCAGTTATAATTTGAAGCTTCTTTCCTTATTCAGTCCTTTTTCTATGGTAACTTGCTGGAGAAAGAGGAGAAAGGGTCTAATTCAATTATTGTTGATGACAGACGGAGGAAGAAGGTGGCCGTTTCCATGTCATACAGCTGAGCCTGTAATTCTCCCCAATATGAAAAAGTCAGATTATTATTGTTGACATAAACACTTCAAGGTGAAAAAAATCTCCAGATACAATGAAAAGACAAGTTGCAGGCGTAATGGTGAATACTGAGTGGAGCAAGAAGAGTGGAAATAAAGAGACCAGAGATATAAGATTAGTAGAAAAGATTTTACAAATTTAGTTAACTATTGAGATACTTAAAAAAAAATCCAATTCAACTGCATTCACATTATTGGAACATGCAAAATATTATCCATGATTCACCACCCTCCCTCCCCCACCACATTTTGAACTTTGAAGAGAAAGAAGCAAGAGACATGAAAACTGGGAAATGTAATTTTTCACAATATCAATTAAAATCCTTTTCTTAGTTTCCCTTTTCCCCTCCTTTATAATTTCATCTCCATAGTCTTCCCCCTTCTGGATAACTAATTCCCATGTGAACACCATAAAACAATGAAAATTCAGTTTCCTGAAACAGAGGAGGACCCTCTAGCTAATGTGTACTATAGAACAAAGAAGGACAATCTATATATAGGGAAGGTCATCACCTTCCAAGTTTGCTAACAGTTTAAAATATTGAGTTGTGGAATTAAACAAGTCATTACTGTATACTCTAATCATCAACTAAAGTAAGTAGTTGGTATCCTGCAACTTAGATTTAATCTCCACTGCAGAAATAATGCAGTTTGACAGTGCTTTAACCAACATGGCTCAATGCTATGGAATTCTGAGGTTTGTAATTTTAAAAGATATTTAGCTTTTTTCTGTCAGAGAGCCCTAGTGTCCCAACAGATCCAAGATTTCATACAATGAAGCCATGGCAGTTAAAGATGTGTCAAACTGCATTATTTCTGCACTGTGGATTAGACCTAAATGTTGTAATTTATCATATCTGAGTAACCAACACAAACCAAGAAGAATTTTTCAAAATTCCAAGAGAACCATGCTTTGGGTTAAGAATCAGCTGTAAAATGTAACAATTGTTAAAAATAGCTAGAATGCTATTGGGGAATTATAAATTCATAACACAGACTTGCACACTCATGACTGTTACATATTTATGATTTTTATGTAGTCCCTAGTTTGGAGGTTACACAGGGACTTTGAAAGTTCTCTAGTCCCCACTTACCAAGCAGCAGATGTTACAATCAATGGGGGTAAGTTCCCCTGTCATGCAGGAAGCAGCTGGCTGGTGCCTCCCTCCCATGCATGAGTGTTCTCTGTTATGTAGGAGAATTGTGATAGAAGTCCTGCTTTTGCTTGTTGTACCAAAGATCACTCATGTGAGGAGGTGAGAAAGTCAATCACCTGTTTTCGAATTGACAAGGGAACAGCCTACAATTCATTGTAGTAGCTGCTGCCCAGTGATGGGGGATTAGGCTGAGATTCATAGCATAGCACTGAAACTCCAGTGTTTATTCATTTATAAATCCCTGGCAAGATTCTGGCTTTAATTCAGGAAATAGGTTAATACTAAACCTTCAATAATACTAAACCCCATCCACAAAAAAGGAAATACAAAAGCCTGTAGCAACTTTAGGACCATAGCACTAATTTCCCACACAAGCAAAATTATGCTTGATATACTGCATCACAAGACTCCAATCACATACAGTAAGAAAAATCTGAGAGGTGCAAGCAGGGTTCAGGGAAGTTAGAGGCACTAGAGATCATATTGAAAATACACAATGGATAATGAAGTGCACTGAAGAAATTTTTAAAAATCAGCATGTGTTTTATATAGCAAATCTTTGACTGCATTGATCACAAAAAGCTATGGAACACTCTGAAAGACATGGGAGTGCCATTACACTTGATAGTTTTGATGAGAAATCTATACTTAGAACAAGAGGCCATTGTTAGAACAGAATATGGAGAAACAGAATGGTTTCAAATTGGCAAGGGGGTCAGGCAAGGCTGCATTTCATCATCCTATTTGTTCAGCTTAGAAAAACTTTAGAAAAAAAATCCAACTTAATTCATAACCTAATTGATTTTGACTAGTTAGTTGCTGCCTGACACAGATATTTGCTGGAGCAAAACATGGTGCCACTTCATTAGGTTATATCTAAAGAAGCTTCACTCAGCTTGAGGAGCAGATCCAGTAAGCAGGATTCCACGAGTGCAGGCCACCAGATGGTTTCCTTTGTCAGCAGGGAGTGAAGCAAGTCCATTACCTCCTCAATTGGGTGTGACCTTTGTAGACTTCAACCCCAAGGTCTTCAAATGGAACACCCAGGCATGCAATCTTTCCCAAAACTGGTCAAAGATGTGACAATAAGTGATCAAACTTACAGGTAAACATAAATATAAGTACAGCTGTTATTTCATGCAATTACAGGAAGGAGGCTGGGAAGGCAGCAGAAGCAAGACTGGCCTTATCATATGGAGTGGGAGGCATTTGGATCTTATTCAGATATAAAGCAAAATAAATAAGCAAATAATAAATAACACATAAACATATGTTAACAGTGTGATCTGGAGATAGAATTTGCTCTTTGATATTGACCTCAGGGCACCTGCCCACGCACATAGCTACCCAGCCCCCTGGTTGGTTGGCTGGACAAGACAGATCAGGGAGCCCATGAAAAAATGTGCAAACTCTTCAAAGTGGATGGTACAACAGGGCCCTGTCTGCAGTGGCCAAATAAACCACTCTCCCCTATCTGCTTGATGAGGAGTCCAGATGATGCAGTGCTCAGTTACTGAGTCTGGTGTGATGATGTCTGGCCCATTCAGCACCAAAAAGCTGGGGTGTATCCCTCTTTAAACAGAGTTTTTAAAAAACTCCCTGTTTACTCTGGATCTTCCTGAAAGATCTGAAGCCCTATATTTTGAAGTTAGGTAGCTGTTTAAAACAAGTCCCACTATGCCACCTGGTGCAGCTGTCCAGTGGTGACAGTTCCTTTGAAGTCAAATGATGCACCCAGCTATGTGATTAATGCTGGGTGCCTTATTCTGACCTCAGGAGTGAGTGTCTCACCATTGCCACCACACAGAATGGCACAGCGGGTTGAGATTGCAAACAACTGCCTGGCATGACAATGTAACGCCCCAAGTAACTTATCTAAGGGACCGTCTTATCTAAGGGACCACCTCCTCCCATATGAACCCCCCCCCCCCCCGCTCACTCCGGTCCTCTGGGAGGAACCTGCTTCAACCCATGAAGACCAAGCTGGTACAGACCTCCCAGAGGGCTTTTTCGGCTGTCGCCCCCAAGTTGTGGAATGACCTGCCGGACGAGATGTGTCTCATTACATCTTTAGAAGGCTTTAAAAGAGCCCTAAAGACGCATCTCTTCCGGCAAGCCTTCCCAGAGAATGTGAATATCCCCAGCTCCATACCTAGGTTTTAAGGGCTTTTAAAATCTTTTCCTGCATTTTTCTCCATACAACCTAAGCTGGGTCCGCTCCCTACTATTGTGTATTGCTATTTTAATCTATTATGTTTTTTAACTCTATTGTGATTTAATTCTTTTTTAAGGGAGGGTGGTAAGGGTAAGGAAGGGGTATTTTAACTTGATATTGTTTTAACCTCTGCTGTGCTCCGCCCCGATTGCTTGTTCAGAGGGGCGGAATAGAAATAAATAAATATTATTATTATTATTATTATTATTATTATTATTATTACTGGGTGAGGTCAGGGCAGCTTTGGGGCCAGGATACTCAGGGCTGCTCTTGGGGTATTCTGTCACATGCAGACATGATCTAGGAAAGAGATGGTGGCAGCTGAAGCTCCACTCCATCCAAGCACATCTGGGATGTGTGCATCCTGTTTCTGTGGAACATTTATGGTTTTCTGTCTCTCATTCTCCCCTCACCATACTTTCCACTATCTACTATAATGATGAGAGGATTGTTCGTTGAATCTGAAACCATGCTACTTGGACTGATGTCTCTTACCTTGTGGGCAAGGCTGTACAGCTCTCTGGCATGTAAAAAATGTTTCATAGATAAATCGGAGAAGACCTTTTTGTCTGAGAATGTGATTATGGCAATTCTAAACATGTGAAAAATTCATTTGGATTTCAAATGGAACTCTCCAGAAATATTGTAATTTCATACAAAGTGCTGGTAGATGCACAGTATCATATTCTAATTGAGCTAGTTTAAAATATGTACTTAAGTGAAATTATTTCTTAGATCATAAATGGCAACTTTAATACCTTGAAAGTAATTTTCAAAGAAATAGCTGTATGATTTTAATAGACTATATTAAAAGGAAAAAGGAAATGGGGAAAACAAGCCTAGTACCACTTTAAGTTCTGGATGATGATGATGATGATGATAATGATGGTGATGGAAAGCATGGACAGACTTCAGGGACAGAGCAGGGGAGCCTGGGAGTTCGACCGCAGGGAACAGTTGCTGCTAAGGCTTGGAAGAGGAGTGTGGTTGTGGTGGGGGACTCCTTGCTGAGGGGTACAGAAGCAGTGATTTGTGGGCCTGACAAGATGTCTCAGGAGGTGTGTTGTCTCCCTGGGGCAAAGATCCGCAATGTGACAGAGAAGCTGACAAGACTGGTCAAGCCGACTGACCAATACCCCTTCTTTTTGGTCCATGTGGGAACCAATGATTCAGCAAGACACAGCTTTAAGAATTGTGCCATCTGCCCCAGGATTGTGCCATCTGCCCCAGGACTATATAACTATATATTAAGAAGCTAAGCCATCCCTCCAGTCCATCTGCCTTGGTCCAGGCCCCAGAGGGAGAGAAGAACCACTGGACCTCATCCACTTCCCACCACCTTCCCCTTCCCCTTCTCCTTTTGTGTTGTCTCTTTTAGATTGTAAGCTTGAGGGCAGGGATTCATCTAATTATAAGATGGTATGCACAGCACTGTGTAAATTTACAGTATAATAATAATAATAATAATAATAATAATATCAGAAGGGATTACGAGGTTCTGGGTAGGAAGCTGAAAGAAATGGATGCACAAGTTGTCATTTCATCACTTCTGCCAGTTGAAAGGCATGGTCCAGGAAGGGAGAGGAAGATAGCTGATGTAAACAACTGGCTCCACAGGTGGTGTCGCCGAGAATGATTTGGATTCTTTGATCATGGTCTGAGGTTCTATAAGGGTGGATCTCTAACAAGGGATGGGTTGCATCTCATGCCAGTTGGCAGAAATGTTTTTGCCAACAGTCTCAAAAATCTGATCAGGAGGGCTTTAAACTGAGTTATGTGAGGAAGGGAGACAATATTCTGGAAGACAAAAGGCCTGGAGAAAATAGTCAAAGTGTCATAGAGGGAACAAGGCAAACAGTGCAAGGACTCAACACTGGGAGGAAAAAAAACTTGCACAGGGAGCAAGTAAAGGGCACACATGGTCTTAGATGTCTCTACACTAACAGACAGAGCATGGAAAATAAGAAAAATAAACTTGAACTCTTAGCACAAAAAAGCAAATATGATATAATAGGCATCACTGAAACCTGGTGTGATGAGTCTCCTAATTGGAATGAAAGAATAGAAGGGTATAATCTTTTAAAGAAAAATAGGCTAATCAGGAAAGGAGGAGGAATAGCATTATATGTCAGTGAAAAGATCCAGGACATCAATACTGGAAGCCAGGTGGAGAGCATCTGGATAAAAATTAAAGGAGAGGGAAACAACAGGGATGTTACTGTGGGAGTCTACTACAGACCCCCGACTCAGGAAGAGGAATTGGATGATGCCTTTCTAGAACAGATAATCACACACAGAGAAAAGAGAGATGTAGAAGTGATGTGGGACTTCAACTATCCGGATATTTGCTGGAAGTCAAACTCTGCCAAATCCTCAAGGTATAGGAAATTCCTCACTTGCATTGATGACAATTTCATTGTCCAAAAGGTGGAAGAGGAAACAAGGGGATCAGCTATTACAGATCTGATATTAGCCAACAGGGATGATTTGGCTAATGGGGTGCAAGTGGTGGGATCCTTAGGTGGGAGTGACCATGTTCTCCTGGAGTTTGTTATATCAGTAGAAAAGAGAAGCCAGGCATAGTCAGACATGCATACTAGATTTTAGGAAAGGTGATTTCAGTAAACTTAGAGAAATACTGGGGATGATCCCATGATAAAGAATACTAAAAGCGAAAGGAGTTCAAGATGGATGGGAGTTTCTCAAAAGGGAGATACTGAAGACACAAATTAAAACAGTTCAATGGGGAAGAAAAATGGAAGTTGTCTCCACAAACCAGGATGCATGACTAACGAACTGTCAACTGAACTAAGTTTTAAATAGAACATGTATAAGAATGGAAAAATGGAGAAATCACCAAAGAGGAATTCAAACAAATAGCTAGCATGTGTAGGGGTAGTCAGAAAAGCTAAAGCACAGAATGAACTCAGACTTGCTAGAGAGGTTAAGAACAACAAAAAGGTTTTGGGGGGGGGGGTATTTCTACAGCAAAAGGAAGAATAAGGAAATGGTAGAGCCACTGCATGAGAACGTGGCAGAATGCTAATAGGGGACAGAGGAAAGGCAGAATTACTGAAAACCTTCTTTGCCTCAGTGTTCTCAGAAAAGGCAAAGGGTGCTCAACCTCAAGATAAGGGAGCAGAGGACAGAATAGGGGATATTCAGCGCAGAATAAGTAAAAAGACAGTACAGGAATACCTGGATAATCTAAATGAATATAAGTCTCCAGGACATGATGAACTACGTCCAAGAGTATTAAAAGAATTGGCAAATGTAATATCAGAGCCATTGGCAATAATCTTTGAGAACTCCTAGAGAACAGGAGAAGGCCCAGCAGACTGGAGGAGGGCAAACGTTGTCCCCATCTCCAATAAAAAAAGGGGAGGGAGTATCCCAACAATTACCATCCAGTTAGTCTGACATCAATTCCAGGAAAGATTCTACAGCAAATAATTAAACAGTGAGTTTGTGAGCACTTAGAAAGCAATGCCATAATCACAAAAAGTCAACACGGGTTTCAGAGAAACAAGTCATGCCGGACAAATCTGATCTCTCTCTCTCTCTTGGATAAAATTAGCAGCTTGGTAAATGAAGAGAATGATGTTGATATAGCATATCTTGATTTCAGTAAGTCTTTGGCAAAGTTCCCCATGGCATTCTTGCAAACAAGCTTGTAAAATGTGGGATAGACAAGGTAACCGTTACATGGATTTGTAATTGGTTGACTGGCTGCACCCAAAGAGTGCTCAACAATGGTTCCTTTTCATCCTGGAGAGAAGTGACATGTGGGGTGTCACAGGGTTTGATACTGGGCCCAGTGCTATTCAACATCTTTATCAATGACTTGGATGACAGAATTGGGGACATACTTATCAAATTTTCAGATGACACAAAATTAGGAGGAGTAGCTAATATCCCAGAGGACAGGATCAAAATTCAAAATGACCTGAATAGACTAGAAAGCTGGGCCAAAGCTAACAAAATAAAATTCAACATGGAGAAATGTAAGGTACTGCCCTTAGGACGTAAAAATGAAATGCACAGATATAGGATGGGGGCCATCTGGCTGAATGAAAGTACATGTGAAAGGGATCTAGGAGTCCAAGCAGACAACAAATTGAACATGAGCCAACAGTGTGATGCAGCAGCTAAAAAGGCAAATGTGCTTTTAGGTTGCGTCAACAGAGGTATAGTGTCTTGATCAAGGGATGTAATAGTGCCACTCTATTCTACTTTATTCTGGAATACTGTGTCTAGTTCTGGGCACCACAATTCAAAAAGGATGTGGAGAAACTGGAGCATGTCCAAAGGGGGGCAACTAAAATGGTAAAGGGTTGGGAAACTATGCCTTATGAAGAAAGACTTAGGGAGCTAGAACTGTTTAGCCTAGAGAAGAGAAGGTTAAGAGATTATATGATAGCTCTGTTTAAATATTTGAAGGGATGCCATATTGAGGAGGGAGCAAGCTTGTTTTCTGCTGCTTCAGAGACTAGGACACGGAACAATGGATGCAAGCTACAGGAAAAGAGATTCCACCTAGACATTAGGAGAAACCTCTTGACAGTAAGGGCTGTTCAACAGTGGAACACACTCCCTCGGAGTGTGGTGAAGTCTCCTTCCTTAGAGGTCTTTAAGCAGAGGCTGGAAGGTCATCTGTCAGGGATGCTTTGATGGAGAGTTCCTGCATGGCAGTGGGTTGAACTGGGTGGCCCTTGTGGCTCTTCAACCTCTATGATTCTATGATTGCATCCAAGGAAGTGGATAGATATTCATGAAAGCTCATTTTAAAATAAAAATTAAAGGTGCTGATAGAAAGTTTGTGGTGTGGTGATTTAAACGTTGGACTAGGACTCTGGGAGTTGTTGCTGCTAACAATTGCCCTTGAGTCATCTTCAACTCACAGTGACCATGCGAATCAGACTGCTCCAAGACTCCCTGTCCACAACCTCCCTGCTCAGGTCTTGTAGGTCCAGGCCTGTACCCTCCCGCATTGAGTCTAACCATCTGGCATGTGGTCTTCCTCTCTTTCTCTTGCCTTCCATCTTTCCTAACAACATTGCCTTTTCTAATGGTTTTTTTTTTTTCCTCATGATGTGGCCAAAGTACAACAGTCTCAATTTGGTCATTCTAATTTCCAGGGATAATTCCTGCTTGATCTGTTCTAGCACCAATTTGTTCATCTTTTTGGCCATCCACAGTATCTTCAGCACTCTTCTCCAGCACCACAACTCAAATGAGATGCTTTTCTTCCCATTGGCTTTTTTTTTAACTGGCCATCTCTAACATCTGTACATGATTTGGACAATCTGCACTTGATCGTTCAGTTATATTTATTTATTTATTTATTTATACCCCACTCTTCAGCCAATGTTATCAGAGCAGCTTACAATTTGTTAATTAGACATTTCTCTGCCCTCAGGCTTACAATCTATTATGTATTTACATACTATGGCCCTGTCCAGTTCTTTCATAGCTACCCTTCCTAGTCCTAGTCTTCTTTGATTTCTTGACTGCAATCTCAATTCTGAACAATATTCAGTTAAGACATAAGAACTCTGACTATTTTTCTGGGGTGAATTCTTGTAAATCTTCTGTAGTCATTATTTTTGTTCTTTTAATGTTCAGCATTAATCCAGCCTTGGCACTTTCTTCCTTGACCTTCTTCAGTAATTGCCCCAGGTCTTTGTTTCTGCTATGAGTGTTACCAGCATTGGAGTATTAAAATCCTAAGTGTGGATAACTTTTCTCATGACCCTATAACAGAGTGTATGATGGGAGATGACATATAGTGCCCCATGACTGCAAGGTGAGCACACCACGTACACTATTGCAACATAGATCAAAGGGGCCAAGATAGGAGTTGCCAAGAAGAAAAGTCATTCACACCTTTGGGTAAAATTGTGGCCCAGGATGTTTTTGCCAGGCCAGAGCTCTGACCATTGTCACATTAGTCAGTCTTCATAAAACTTGTCTCTGTTGAAGTATTGCCTTGGTTACCTTTGTATACATAGAACAGAGACTGCTCCTCTGTTTGAGGTAATAATAAATTCCCCAAGCCTAGGTCTCATTATTACATTTGGTGGAGAATGTGGGCATCCCCCAACATTCGAATATTCCAAACTGTGCAATTGGGGTTGTTCAAATTTTGGATGTAAAGATTAAAAGGAACAGAGATTTGGCAAACACAAAAATACAAATCTGTGTGTGTGTTGCTTCTTGTATGTTTGGCCACAAGGGCTTTGGTCTATCGGGGATTGGCTGAACCCATTTCATCACTTTGGTTGGATGTCTTGTCGGCTGGCTAGGTGCAAGCATCCCAGTGGTGAATATCCAATCACCCGTGCATCTGGGATCTGAGCAGATTCCTGACACCCCATTTTCATTTTTGCTATCATGGGTCAGGACACAGTGTTAGGATTCCCTTCCAGCCCACCTTGCAGTTCAAAACCCCAGGTTCAAGTTCAAAATCCCAAACCCCAATAAGAAGAGTGATAGAGTGATAGCCAGTCTTGGACAAAGGACAGTAAAGCCAGGTTTGGAGAGACGTCTCCTCTCATGGTAGTCAGACCCTTTATGAGGAAAAATTGAGGAAGTCCTGTCTGTCCTTCCAAGTCAAGGTAGAGTCATTGAGATTACTCTGACAAAGCCTTGATAAGGAGGACAGAAGGCCCAGATTTCAGCTCCAGAACCCTTGTTTTGGGTTAGCTGGGGACCAAAGTTCTGCACTGTTCAGCCAGCCACTTTGAGCTCAAGTAGGACTATCACGCTAGAACTCCCTAATGACAAGGATCAGTGGATCTGACCATTTTGGTCAGACCTAGCTGGGGGAAAATCCATAGGTTCACAACTGCAGTGTGGCAGAACCCTCCAAAGTGAAAGGGTGAGCAATTTTGTCCCTGGTCTGATTTGGAAACATGGAAGGTGTCCCCACAAGAGAGTGCAATACCTTAGGATACCCAGGAGAGGTGTGCCACATAGCTAGGAGTAAAAGATACTGAGAAATGATGGCAAATGTGTCACCAGCTGCAGCAAGGCTGTTCAAGGAGGGCCAACCTCGAGACCGCTTAGAGAAGTGGATTTTGAACAAGGGACCTAATCCCTGGAAAACAAAAGGCTTCCTAACAGAAGACCCATTTGCCCCCTTGCTTGAAGTATACAATGCAAAAACAGAGAAAAAAGGAGCAATAAAAGGGGTACCACAAGCAGAAAAGGGTACATTATAGTATTTTCTGCACATAGAGTGAATAAATAGAGTAATAGTACACAGCCTTGCCTGACCCCTTTGTGACTGGGAACCATTGTTCTGCCATATTTCATTCTGACAGCAGCCTCTTATCCCGAGTACAGATCATACATCACAACAATGATGTTGTTGTGGCACTCTCATTCCTCAGGTGGGTTTGAGACTGTTTTTACAGTACCTAGCTACTTATTATTCCCTTAACTCCCTACAGTAGCCATCAACAAAGATAGGTCTAAGGTGGTGGTATTTGAGAAAAGGTACAAAAAATACAATTGGTTCCTGGAGGGAGACCTGATTGAGCAAGTTAACTCCTATTTATATCTAGCGTTGTCCTTCTCAAATACAGGGAAATGGACAAATATAGAGCTATAGCTAATTCCAGTGTACTTTGAAAATTGATAAATTACAAGTTTATAAGGCTAAAATCATGCCTGTCCTATCATGTGGAGCAGAAATATAGGGTCATATAAAAGCACCCCTTTTGGAGCGGGCACAGAGAACCTTTCTAAGAAGGCCCCTTGGAATAGATAAGAACATTCCAACCAAAGCAGTGAAAGCAGAACTTGGGGCCCATTCTATTCAGTGCCAGGTTCTCATAAAAGTATTGAATTACTGGCTAAGGATTTTCAAAATGGACCCAGGGAGGCTCCCTAAACTGTGCTTAGAAGAACAGTTTTGGGTATGCCGGTTATTTCAATTAATGTACCAGATAGGCTTCTCTCCTCTTTATCTCTTTTTCTCTGGTCATGCAGATCAGGAAACATTAAAACAAAGAGTTTTGGATATAAGTGCCTAAACAGACATAGCTTTGCTGGCCAGTTTCAAGTCTCTATATTGGTTAACCAAAAATAAAATATTATTTGGTTTAGAAAAGTACCTTAGGCTGAACCTAACACAGAGACAGAGAATAGCTTTCACCAGAGCTAGATCTGAGCAACTGAATTATATGGTGAGAACAGGACAGTTTCAAACAATACTCTACCACGAAAGAGCATGTATCTGTGGTGCTCCAGTCATAGAAGACAAGGTGCATATCCTGTTTGATTGTTGTATATAGGTTAAGAAGAGATACCATTACTAATAACCATTTCTGGGTAGAATGACCAACTGCGATCCAATTGTTAAATTGTCCTATTTTTCTTCTGGGGAGAATTTACACTTAGTACATTGCAAAATTTATTACAAAAACTGCTCAACTGAGAGATCTGTTTATTATTATTTATTTAGCGCTGTAAATTTGCACAGTGCTCTACATACAATCTTAAAGTTAGACAGATCCCTGCCCTCAGGCTTACAATCTAGAAGAGACAACACAAAAGGGGAAGGGAAAGGTGGTGGGAAGGGGATGAGGTCCAGTGGTTCTTCTCTCCCTCTGGGGCCTGGAACAAGGCAGATGGACTGGAGGGAGGGCTTGGGTTATTAATACATAGTTAAAAGGAGGCATCCTGAGGCAGATGGCACAGTCCTGGGAACACTTCCCTAAACAATATAGTCTTTAACTCAGTTTTGAACCTGGTTAGAGAAGTGATGAGGCGTACATGTGGGGGAAGAAGGTTCCAGGAGTGCGGAGCAGCAAGTGAGAAGGGACAAATCTGGGACAGGGCAGTGGAAATCCTAGGCTGGGACAGGAGACCTTGACTACCAGAGTGGAGGGTACAAGAAGGAGTGTGAGGAGAAAGAAGTTCAGACAAGTAAGGAGGGGCCAGTCCATGGAGGACTTTGAAAGTCAACAGCAAAAGCTTGTACTGGATGAGGAAGGGGAAGGGGAGCCAGTGAAGGGAGAAGAAGGAGAAACATGGTCAAAGTGGTGAGCAGATGTGATGATACAGGCAGCTGAGTTCTGGATAGAGATTAAAGGATGGAGGTGAGAGAGAGGAAGCCCTGTCAGAAGAAGGTTACAATAATCTCGTCATGAGACCACCAGAGCATGGACCAGAGTCTTGGCGGTGGAGGCTGAGAGGAATGGACAGATTTTAGCAATGTTGTAGAAAGAGAATCTACAGGTGGTGGTGGTGGCCTGAATCTGGGGAATAAACAACAAAGAGGAATCAAAGATAAAACCAACACTGTGGGCTTGCTGAACCGGTTGAATAGAAGTGCTGTCAACAGAAACAGAAAAGGAGTATTGAAGCATGGGCTTAGGTAGGAAGACGAGAAGCTCTGTCTTAGAGATGTTGAGCTTCAAGCGCCGATGCCGCATCCACTGAGAGATGGCAGCCACACAAGATGAAACTTGCTGTTCAAGCCCTGGTGAAAGGTCAGAGGTGGAAAGATACAGCTGAGTGTCGTCGGCGTACAGATGATAGGAGAAACCAAAAGAACTGATGAGTTTACCAAGGGATAATTTGTACAGAGAGAACAAAAGGGGACCCAGAACAGAGCCCTGAGGAACTCCAACAGATAAGGGAACAGATGAGGAAGTCTGACCACCCGTGACCACAGCAAAGGATCTTTCTGACAAGTAGAATTTAAACCAGTTTAGAACAGAGTCAGAGAACCCAAGATCAGAAAGTAAGTCAAGCAAGAGACAGTGGTCCACGGTGTCAAAGGCTGCAGACAAGTCAAGGAGAATGAGAATAGAGTAGAGGTCATTTGCCTTGGCCTGCAAGAGATCATTTGAGATCTTGGTGAGGGCTGTCTCTGTGGAGTGCCATGGGCAGAAACCAGACTGAAAAGGGTCCAGGATGGAGTTGGCTTCAAGAAATTCAAGACAGCGAGAATAAACAATCCATTCCAGAACCTTAGAGAGAAAAGGAAGAAGGGAGATCAGACAATAGCTAGACAAAGAAGAGGGGGCGAGAGAGGGTTTCTTCAGAATTGGGGAAACAAGAGCATGTTTGAAGTCCAAAGGGAAGGAACCGGAAGAGAGAGAGAGAGATTAAAGATATGGAGGAGTGAGGGCAGAAAAGAAGGGGTTATAGAGATTAGAAGATAGGAGGGGATAGGATCAAGAGAACAAGTTGTAAGTTTGGAGGAATTTAGCAGTGTAGAGAGTTCATGCAGAGAAACAGGTGGAAACACAGAGAGTTTATTAGTAGAAGGTACCAGGAGATTAGCGGTAGGGGGCAAATCAGGAGGAACAATTTCAGATCGAATAGTAGTGACTTTAGTGAGGAAGTAGTTGGCGAAGTCAGTGGGGGAAAATGATGAAAAGACAGGGGGAGAAGAAGGTTTTAGCAGTGAATTGAAGCAGGAGAATAAGTGCTGCGGGCGCCTCTCATTGGCAGAGATCAATGATTTATAGTAATTCTGTTTTGCCATAGACAAGAAGCATGAAAAGGATGAAAGAACAAATTTATAATGAATAAAATCAGCCCAGTCCCTGGACGTTTTCCAAAGGCGTTCGGCTGCTTGAGAGCAGGACTGGAGAAACCTAACTACGGGAGAGAGCCAGGGCTCAGGCCTAGACATAGAGGAGGATGTGCGAACAGAGACAGGGGCAAAGCTATCAAGGGTGGAAGAGAGAGTGGAGTTGAATAAAGACATTACTGAGTCAGCAGAGTCCCCAAGATTTAGAGAAGAGAGAGAAGAATCCAAGGTCTGGCTGAGATGATCAGAATTAACAGGCTGAAGATTACGAAAAGTGTGTTGAACAACATGATGAGGAGGTGGGATATAAATAAGAGTAAAAGAAATTAGATGATGATCTGACAATGGATAGTCAGATGACAAGTAGTCAGACATGACACACTTAGTAGCGAAAACTAGGTCAAGACAGTGACCATAAGAATGGGTTGAAGAATTGGAATAAGGTTGAAGATCAAAAGAAGCTAAGAGGGAGCTAAAGTGAGACGTTGAAAGATTCTTAGGATCATCAAGGTAGATATTAAAGTCACCTAGAATTAGAGAGGGAACTGAGTCTGAAAGAAAAAATCCAAAAGGAATTGGTTAGCAGAGCCAGGAGGGCGATAAATGACAGCATCCCTAAGCTGCAGAGGAGAAAAGAGTCTAATAGAATGAGACTCGAATGAAGAAAAAGAATAGCTAGGGGGAAGAGAAAGGGGTTGAAACTGGCAAGACTTAGACAGTAAGATACCAACCCCACCTTCCTCACACAAAGCAGGGTGCCCTGACCTGGTGGTGAGCTTATTTAATTACTCTAATTAATTTTTTTTATACTGGTTACCTCACTTCCCCTGTTTTATCTTGCAATCTATTTTTATTAATAGATTTATTGATTTATTGATTTATCAATAGATTTTATCAACAGATTTATCAATCTGTTTTTCAGATAAAAGAAAGGTCCCCCATGTATGTAACATCTTATGGGAGATAGGTATTCTTGCCTGAGAGATATGTATCATCACGAATGAAGTTTCTTTTTTTATGATGTTGTAAAGATTGTAATTTTACTATTAATGTATGATTCTTATGGATTTTTATGATCTTAATATCTATGGTGTTCGTAATTTTTCTCTTTTTTGTTTTTTGGGGTTTTTTTGTGTTTTTTTTAGAAAGAAGGGGGTGTGATATATGTGGTATGTTTCTTTAAGTCTTACATCTTCCCTCTTCATCCTCCTGTCTTGTGTTATTGTGTTATTATAAATGATCATGTGATCTTGGGAGTATTTTTATGTTTTTAAATTTATTTATTTAATTTTTACATATGTTTGGGATAGTGATTATGTGGTAAGCTGACTAATCAATAAACATTGTTGTTGTTGGTACTGCAGCCACAACATTGTAAGTTCGATCCCACAGGGATCCAGTCTGACTCAGACTTCTATCCTTTCGTAGATCAGTAAAGTGAATACCCAGCTTGTGGGAGGTAATTGGCTTACAGATTGCAAACTGCTTAGAGAGTGCCTATTTCACTATAAAACAATATAGAAATGTAAATGTTATTGCTAGAGACACACCTGCTGTGGACTTTCTTTTCATTTTAAATTTATGTGCTGTGTAGCTTCCCATTTTGTTTGGTTCTGATGTGCCCTTCTCCATCTCTCTATTTCTGCTTGTCTGCTGTTCTGCCTTTTTAGCTCTCTGTCTCCTTTTCCTGTCCCTTGTTCTGTCTGAATCATCTCATCCTGGGGTTCTCGTATTGCAAGGAGGTTCATGCCTCGCTCAATGCAGTACTGGGAGACCAGGGTCCAAAATTATGCTCACTCGTGGAAGCTCTGTGTGTGGCTTTGGGCATGTTAAACTCTCTCAGTTTCCTAAAAGGAAAGCAGTGACCAAATCTCTCTGAACAAATCTTGCCAAGAAGACTCCACAATGGGTGCTCCTTAGGGTTGTCATAGTTGGAAACTACTTCAATGCACACAACAATAAAAACACTGCAAGATTCATTTGTCCCCTCTCTTTCTCCTTTTAAATATCATGACACATCACCCACTGATTTGATATTGACATATGAGTTTGATATTGTTATAATTGTTCACAGTGGATAAAAGAACATCACAAACCTGCATGCAGATTTTATGCATTGGGTTTATTTGCAGTACTAAGCAGGTGCTACAAAACAACTGGAGGTGAAGCAGCACTGAAGTTATTGATTAGTTCATTTTAAACCAAAGTGTACATCACCCTTTTCAATTACTTTTATTTTTGTTTCAATCTTGTATTCTTGCTTGTCTGGTTCAAGATAAGTATACTTATCTCCTTGCCTCGGTGAATTTCTGTCTTGGCCAGGACTGCAGAGATATTACCCACCTTTCAGATTTGTCCAAAATCTTTTGCATGGGGAACAATCCTCCTCCTTAATAGAAATCCTATCTGTAATTTCCATCTTTGACTACTAGGATCAAGAGAGAGAATCAGAAAGATAGGGCTCCTGAGAAAAAGCAAAAGTAATACAGTCTTATGGTTTTAAGTTACAAAGCTCCTGTGCTGTGTGCTAGCAAATCCATGCTCCTTTATAACTTGCAAATTGATGGCTTGGGAATCAAAGAGAGGAGAAGAGGATTTTCCTATATTGTTTCCTTTCCCTAGAAATTTGTTCCTTTCTCTCCTCAGACCACTGCAAAAAAGTCTTTCTTTATACACAGAATCTGGTCTCTCAGAGGAAACAGCCATATAAACTCCCAGCCATCTTCCCCCTGGCTCTCAAGGTTTGGGATCATACAGGCCATTTTAAATGTGCACCTGACGTGAAAAAATGATATACAGGAGGGTGCATCTGCATCAGGTATAAGCACTTGAAAAATATATAATTTGGAGGAAGAGATACAAATGAGAAATTAGTTTTGTGATGACCCTTAGAAATGGGTCCATTGCCTGACTTAATTTCTTACATATGTTGCTGCTCTTCACCACAAGCCAGAATCCCTTTAGCATTCAGTTAATCTCTTCAGAATGGAAAGAACGTGGAGATGGGTTTGAGATTTTTTTTTACCTCCAGAATTTACTGAGCCTCCCAGTGATACTTCAGACATTTTAGTTTTACTTCTGAACAGATCTGATAAGTCTTTCCCCCTCCCCCATTTAGATGATGTTGGCATGTTTATATGGAAAACAGAGACATGTTTAACTAGTGGTATCCATACAGTACCAAAAAACCCCACCCTTTAGTTTGTCTGCTAATGAGAAACATTCAGTTGCCTAAATGGAGCTTTTCTAAAATGCTAAGGAAAGGTCATCTGGAAATGCTCCCACTGCCTAATTACACTCAATGTAGCTGAAGATTTCATACTGTGAAAACCCATTGCCCTGAAAGGGACAATCCAGGACCCCCAGGTTGATGCACTGATTACATGGAGTGAAAAACATTAGTGGGCCTGTGTCTTTACAGGGCTTATTGTTTCCATCCTATTTGTGGAATGTGTTCCGCTAAATGACTTTGGATGTTATTGGAGCTTCACCATAATTACTGATAAATTCCTTTCCATCTTTCAAAGGAATGCAAAGTGCAATTTTTTTCCTATTGAATACAACACATTGTATCTTGGGATTCTTCCATCCCCATTAGAAAAGTCCAAAACACACTGCAGAATTAATCCAGTTTGAGACTGCTTTAACTGATTTGGCCCATTGCTAGGGAATTCTGAGAACTGTAGTTTTGTGAGACATTTAGCCTTCTCTATCAAAGAGCTCTGGTGCCACAATAAACTGCAATTCCCAGGATTCCCTAGCAATGAGCCAGAGCAGTTAAAGCAGTGTCCAACTGGATTATTTCTGTAGTGTGTTTTGGACCAAAGAAAAGAAACTCCAATGAAACATTTCTTATTTTAAAAGCCAAAAATCTGACTTCTGTTCAATGGGAGACCTGTTCTGACCCAGACAGGCTTCTGATATCTGAGAGGTGTCTGTTTCAAGGGAATATGTTTATATAGAAATAGCTATTAATACTCAAGATTGCCCAAAGCCTGCAGTGGCTTTATTTAAAATGTAGATGAGCTTCCTCATCATTTGGCTATGTCATTTCTACAGACATCTCTGCTGTGAAACTAAAAGGACTTTTGCTCTACTTATTTTTCAGTGAAGATGCCGTTAAGTAGACATTACACTTCCTTTCAAGTTCATTTCCTTTTAAGAGAAGGATTAAGCCCCTTTTTGCTTTCCAGAATTGGAATGAGAAAGTGTATGTGTGCACACTCACCCTGACTGATAACCAGCTCTTAAATATTCAAAATTCACTTTGTTCTTAGTCTTTTTTTCTAAGGCCCCATCCACACTAGCCCATTTGCCCTGGTTAGATCCGGATGAGATCGTGCATGACATTACCGAATCTCTCCGCAAAGAAGTTCATACTACCTTTTGCTCCCATTGGTGCTTCCCGGTGCATTTTACCCTACAGAAGTTCATACACGAAAAAGTAACAATTAAAAATGGAGCCTCTTGGTTGTCAATCAAATGATGTCATGGTGACGTCTGATGTAGCCATTGGCCGCGCGAGCTGCTTGGTTTTTTTTTAATACATTTATATATTTGACAGATTATGCACATGGAGCGGTGCAGCTTGTAGGGATCCTTTCCCCATCTTCCCTTCCCCCCCTCCTCCTCCTCCTCCTCCTCCTCCTCCTCCTCCTCCTCCTCCTTTCATTGGGCACTGTTGGATTTTTTTTAGTTATTTATTTATCATTTATTATTAATTAGAATAAATTAAAATAATATTATTATTATTTATTTTATTTTATTTCCATTTCATTGTATTTATTATTGTCTTGTTGTATTGTAGCTTATTTTTTATTTTTTACTATTATTTCTATCTGAGGCTCATTCATTAAAACGGGGGGGAAACCCCCAAATCCCCATTCATAAGCCCCAGTATGAATGGGGAGTTTCAAAACTCACTGGGGCTTATGAATGGGGATTTGGGGTTTTCCCTCTGATTTGAATGAATGAGCCTCTGATAGAAAGGCCAAACTGTTTTAAAAGGCCTTCTGTAGAATGTGCATGAGCTGTCAGATTAAAAAAAAATACAACAGAAATAATAAGAAATAAAATAAAATACACTAAAAATAATAAAAAATTTATAATACAATAAAAATAATAGTAAAAATACAATAATAAATGGAATGAAATGAAATGAAATAAAATAAATGTGCATGAGTTGTCAGATTAAAAATACAATAAAAATAATAAATAAAAATACACTAATAATAATAATAATAATAAATATATAATACACTAAAACAATAATAAAAATATATAATACACTAAAATAATAGTAAAAAATAAAATACAATACAATAATAAATACAATGAAATGGAAATAAAATAAAATAAATAATAATTAGAATAAAATAAAAATATTTTTAAAATGCTTGAGTGCCCAATTTTGCCGGGAGAGGAGGCATGTTCTGCCCCCCTGGCCTTTCCCCCTCCCCTGAACTTGACCCGATCATGATCGGAGCCACGTTCACATTCCCTGTGAACCGGTTTTTCCCAAAAGAAACGGTAAATATACCGCTTTGGGAGAAACCAGTTTATGGGGGATTTGCCCCGCTACGCATGTGCATTCAGTAGTGTTAAAACCGGTTTCAGTATGAACTTCTTGATTTTAAACCGGTTTGCTAACCGGTTCTTATGATAGTCTGAAAGGCCCCTGGGTGTCACATCATTTTGGTGTTTTTGTTCTAGTATTTCTTAACAGGTTTTGCAGTACTTCAATGTTGTACAATCAGTATTCCACCAAAACAATGAGACTTAAAAAAACAAAAACAAAAACCTTTACCTCATCCACAGTGCAGCAATCTGGTTTGAGACCACTTTAACTGTCCTAGCTCAGTGCTATGGAATTCTGGGATTTGTAGTTGGTAGCTCTGGTGCCACAACCACCTACAAATCCCAGAATTCCATAGCATTGAGCCACGGCAGTCTCAAACCAGATTATTGTTACACTGAGGACTCAGTCTTTCTCTCCTGCCTGCTGCAGCCCCCTGCTTTTTCTGAGATCTCTTGTCTAAACTCTCCTTCTTCACTAATCCTTTGCAGCAGATCTAGAAGGCACATGAAAGGGAAGGGAGATCATCCTCCACCCCATTCTACTAACAGAAACTTTTCTGTCAGTGGGAGAACACAATTGGATTCCTCCACAAATTGAAACCAAGAACAAAAAGCAGATCTGTGCAGGGCTGTCTCTGCTACATATAACACATCCTCAGAAGCTTTGACAGATCACAGTGAAGAACAGATTTCCCTCTCTTTAACCTAGTTCATCTATTCATTAGTCTTCCTCCATTTCATTTTATGAAACAGACTGGGGTTGCCTCTCCTTTGTCAAGAGGAAGCAACGTGTGTGGTTGATAGGAATCAAACTGTGGAGCAGAACTTGGAATTTATTCCCACTAGAAGGGAAATAAAGAGGTCACTGTCTTTCTTCACAGCTATGGATGGTTAAATGCTACCTGCCAGTCTTCCAGCTGGAGCTGGTCATCCATTTGTCAACCCTAATAGCAACAATTTCTCTGCCAGCACACTGAGCTTTTAATCCAGTAGAAGTTATCTTTCCCCTAAGATATATGGAAATCACTTCTGTGCATCACGTGAAGAATAACTTGTAGCTTCAGCAATCAAGATGCAAAACTCATTAAAATGTGTACCTTGTTGCATATGAGCCAATGCCTGGCATTTCAGTTTAATAGACACCCAACTTGAACAGTCTTGGCACCTGTTGAAGTGAACCAAGTCTATAAAAGCTAATGCTACAAAGTGCTTCCTCTCATAGTTTTTCAGGCTATATGGCCATGTTCCCAACCCAGGATCACACAGTGTATGTATGTATGTATACACACACACACCACTCACTTCCATGCCAGCATTCTCTGAAGATGCCAGCCACAAATGCTGGCAAAATGTCAGGAATAAAACTATTCTAGAACATGGCCACATAGCCCAAAAAACTCACGAAAAACTATGGATGCCATGAAAGTATTTGACTTCACATACTTCCTCTCAGTCTCAAAGGTGCTACAAAATCTCTTTGCAGGTTTTACAAGGGTAGTCTTCAGACTCATTGCTTCAGATTGTATATCCACTTGCACTCTTGCACAGATTGTATATCTACTTGGTAATATTCATATCCATATCTCAAGTGACAATATATTCCTTACTGAACAATATTTTAGTTGAATTTTCCTATATAAAACACTCTGGAAAATATATGGGCTGTATCCAGACTTAAACTTAGAGCTGGGATGCTTGCAGAGGTCGGGTGGGGTATCTTCATGTGTTTTCCCATGTTTGATATGTTTTCTATATAAGTGGGAGGCAAAAAAAAAAAGCTAGAATATTGAACCAACATTATTTTAATGGGGGAGGGGGCTGGAGGCTGGGGAAACACAAATGTGGGGTCCAGGGGCTGCATGCATAGAATCAGAGAGATGGGAAAGACCTCAAGGGCCTTCATGTCCAACCCTTGACATGCAGGAATACACAAAGTTTCCAAAAAGATGGTGATCCGACCTTTGTTTAAAAACCTTCAAATAAGAGTATGGCCCAATACACAAAGGTGCTTTGTGGCGTGGCGGCAACGATAGTACGGCTCAGGAGTGCACACCAACCGCCCGCTCTGGAGCCCTATTAGGTGCAGGGGCCGCTGCTATTGAGCAGCACCACCCACACGGGGAATGTGTTGATGATGTGTGAGCGTCTGAGCGCCCACATGTCTCCTACAGGAAGGGGTGTCATAAGGGCTGTGATGCAGCTCTTATGACGTTGCAAAAAGGAGCTGCTCTAGGTGGCTTCTTTTTTGCTGCACAGGGGTGCTGCACCATTTGGTTGCATTTCACCACCCATCTGTCTTGGCCCTCTTTCACTGTTGAACAGCCAGAAAGTTCTTCCTAATGTTGAAGTGGAATCTCTTTTCCTGCAATTTGAATCCATTGCTCCATTGTTCCAGGTCCTATTCTCTGGAACTACAGAAAACAAAGTTGCTCCATCTTCAGTATGGCATGCTTTTAAATATTTAAGAAGCGCTGTCATTTGCTAATCTTTTGTTCTCCAGGCTAAACATACCTAGCTCCCTAAGTTGCTCCTTATAGGGCATGTTTTCCAGATCTTTCACCATTTTGTTCTCCCTCTCCTGGTCATGCTCCAGTTTGTCAACAACCTTGAATTTTGATGCCCAAAACACTCTCAGAGTAGAGAATAGTATGCCCACTGCTGCACTAAAAAGCGTCACATACTCTAATGGGAACTTTTCCTTACCTTCCCGTGCAACCTTCTGCATTATCTGAAATAGGGGCAGGCTATGCTCTTCCATGCCTAAGGGTGGGAAGTGAAGTTCTATCCTACATCACGATGGAGAAGGAGGCATTGCTTCCCCCCTCTGCCCCCAAATCACCATGACAGAAGAGGCATCTCTGTCACCAAGCCACTGTGACAGAGGAGGCAGAACTCTCCATTACAGTGGTGGTAGATGGAGACAGTGTTCCCTGACATTGCCACAGCAGAGGAGGTCGTTTCCCAACCATGACAACAGAAAAAAAGGAGATACCAGCCACATCACCATAAGGCCCTTTCAGAGTAAGGGAATCATCAAACATTTCACTCCTGGTCATCTCACCTTAGCCTACCGCACGGTAAGGAGGGCCCAGAATGGAAAACCTTCTCTGGTACCTGATAGAATAGGCTTTAAGCATGTATGACTGCTGCCACCCTGCAGAATTAATGCAGTTTGACACCATTTTAACTGTCATGGCTCAATCCTATGGAATCCTGAGATCTGCAGTTTGTTGTAGCACAGAGCTCTGTAACAGAAGGCTAAATATTTCACAAAGCCACAAATCCCAGAATTTCATAGCACTAAGCCATAGCCGTTAAAATGATGTCAAACTGCATTAATTCTGCAGTGTACAGTGGGCCCTTGTTATCCACTGGGGATTGGTTCCAGGACCCTCTGTGGATAACAAAATCCATGTATGCTCAATTCTCATTAAATATAATGGCTCAACAAAATGGTGTCCCATATATAAAATGAAAAATCAGAGTTTGCTATTTGAAATTTATACATTTTGGGAATATTTTCAAGGCATGTATGGTCAAATCCGTGGATAAAAATCTGTGGATAAAAAATCCAACTGTAGTTGTAGCCTCTGGGAGCCTCTAAGGTAAAGACAATAATTGCCCTCTCAGATCAGCTAACAGCAGCCATTCTCTGAAGATCCTTGATCCTGCCTACTGAGGGAGAGGAGACCATTCCTTTTTTTGCTTGACAAATGTCTGATTCTAAATTGAATGTAAAGTCTAGGTCACTTGCTTTTTGAAAGCTTCATATATGAGGAGAAGGGAATTTTTAATTGGTTGGAAGGCACCCAGTTCAATGTGATTGTAACTGAAGTACGTAAATGGGTTGCTCTTGTCATAGCTTTCTTTTGAACAAGAGACTGAAAAATATAAAATTCAGGTTTTTTTTTTTTATTTAAGCAGAGAATATTAAATATAATAATTCAATGTCATATCAGCCCTGCCTAAAGCAGCTAATACTTGCTTTGGCATTATCTCTGCATTTATTCTTTATTGAATGTTTGTAGTGAAAAGAAGCATAAATGTCACAGTCACATAAAAGTTATGAGGAGGACAAACCCAAACGTGCAAAGTTTGTTCCCAACCTTTTCAATGATATGAATGTAGTCCAGAATGGATTTGCCTAGTCAAAGCTTGCCTTATTAAGATTGAGGTTTATGAAAATACAGTAGGGATATTGGTGGAGTCTTCCATCCTGGGTGTGGAGACAAATAACTGGGTGTAAGGAAGTTACATGATGACATCATACCATGCCTGGTTTTGTCCTCAGAGCAGGAGAGTCATGAGGACAGGATCCAACTGAAAGCCATGGCACTGGAGCCTATGTTGAGAGCCCTGTGGCACCTATTCAGACAAAGGTTGAAGCTACCTTTTCCCAAAAGTATTATTGTGTTTGTTGCTGTATGCTTTTCTGTCATTTCCAACTTATGGTGACCCTAAGGCAAACTTATCATGGGGTTTTCTTGGCAAGATTTGTTCAGAAGAGATTTGCCATTGCCTTCTCCTGAGGCAGAGTGTGTGTGACTTGCCCAAGGTCACCCAGTGGATTTCATGGCCAAGTGGGGAACTGAACCCTGGTCTCCAGAGTTGTACTCCAATGCTCAAACCACTGTTCAAAACACTGATTTTCTGTAGCAGCCTTACCTCCAAAGAATTTGAAGCAAGTGTCAGACTCAGAAGCAGCCAGGGCTTCAAATTTGAGCACAAGGGGGAAGGAGTTTCAGGAGGCACAATGAGAAAGTGCAGCTGTGCTGAAGCACTCACCTTTGTCAGAGAATGACTCAAGACTAATTCAGCCACATCAAAAGCAGCTGTCTTGTGGGAGTGGCAGCATACAATGGCTGATATAAATAGCACCACTTCCCACAGGCAATTTTTGAGTTTCAACCCATGTTCTTCCCCTGCTGTGACCCCTCTCTTTTAGTGTTCCTAAACCTTGTCTGGACTTTTAACCAGGGCACATTTACCAAACCCTGCTTTCACCTTTCTGTCTGTCTGAAGTACAACATGGCAAGACATTGTTCTTGCTGTTTGAACTCCAGCTGCTCCTTGGCTGCTCCTTCTCCCTGTTCTTCCAACTTATGTCACCCTTCTGAAATATCTGTGTATTGATCCCAGCCCAATTCTGACTAATCTTTCTGCACAACTCCTTCACATCTGTGCTTTGTCACCAGGCTGACATGTATACAGCCATAAAACAGGATATAAGCCTTCCCATACAATACAGAATGTCACAGCAGGAAAGTGGAACCAAAGTTCTCTCTCTCCCTCCCCCTCCCCCCCTCCCTCCCTCTCTCAATGTATATGCAGTTGTTAACTGCCCTCAATTCAGTCTCGGCCCATGGTGACCCTGTGGTTGAGACATCTCCAAAAACCCCTGTCCTCCATTACTGTGCTTAGTTCCTGTACATTCATACCTATTACCTCCATAATAGAGTCCATCCATCTAGCATACAGACTTCCTCTCTTTATACTTCCCTCCACCCTTCCAAGCATTATTGATTATTATTATTATTATTATTATTATTATTATCCTTTATTTATATAGCGCTGTAAATTTACACAGTACTGTACATACAATCTTATATTTAGATGGTTCCCTGCCCTCAGGCTTACAGTCTAAAAGAGACAACACAAATAGAGAAGGGAAAGGTGGTGGGGAAGGGGATGAGGTCCAGCAGTTCTTCTCTCCCTCCGAGGCTCGGACCAAGGCAGATGGACTGGAGGGAGGGCACGGATTCTTAATACTTAATACATAGTATTCATTTTTCTAATGAATCGTGCCTTTTCATGATGCGTCCAAAGTACAACTGCCTAAGTTTTGTCATCTTGGCTTCCAGGGAGATTTCTGGCTTGATCTGCTCTAGGACCAATTTGTTTGTCTTTTTGGTCATCCATGGCAAACTCAGCACTCTTTACTAGCACCACATCTCAAATGCTTTGATTTCCCCTTTCTTGTTTCTTAACTGTACAGCTCTCACATCCATATATAGTAATAGGGAATACAGTGGCTTGTATGATTCTAACTTTTGTGCTGAGTCATATATCTTTGCATTTTAGGATCTTTTCCAGTTTTTTCATAACCACCTTACTCTTCTTCTGATTTCCTGACTGCAGTCCCCATTTCAATCACTGATCCCAGGTATGAGAAGTCTTTTACTATTTCTATTTCTTCATTTTCTAGGTTGAATATGTGTAAATTCTCTATGGTCATTATTTTTGTTTTCTTTATGTTCAAGAGTAAGCTTGCTTTATCATTTTCTCCCTTGATCTTCCTTAATAGTTCCAGGTCTGGGAAGTTTTCTGCTAGTATATACGGTGTCATCTGCATGTCTTAGGGTGTAGATCCTTCCTCAAGTTTTCACTCCTCGTTCTTCTATATCCAATCCTGCTTTTCTTACAATAGGTTCTGAATATAAGTTGAACAGGTAGAGAGATAAAATACTGCCTATCTGATCCCTTTGCTGATTGGGAACCATTCTGTTTCCCTGTGTTCTGTTCCGATAGTAGCTTCTTGTCCTGAGTACAGATTCCTCAACAGGGCATTTCATAGTCTTTTGAGGTCTACACAGTCAAAGGCTTTCCTATAGTCTATAAAGCATGTGCTGATTTTCTTTTGGAATTCCCGGGTGTGCTCCATTAACTACCATATGTTTGCAATGTGGTACCTAGCACCTTTTCCTTTTCTGAATCCCACTTAGTCCCCTGGGTCTCTTCATGTATGGTTGGAGTCTATGTTGCAGAATTTTGAGCAGAATTTTGCCTGTGTGGGAGACTAGTGCTATAGTCCTATAGCTGCTACAGTCCTTTGTGTCTCCTTTTTTGTGGATGTGGCTACAGTGTATTACATTGCACTCTCCTCTACGTGTTCCCCAAGAAACTGGAATTCAAGTGTACTCTTTTGTTAGTAGAGACGATATTCTTAATGATTAGTAGCTATTGACAGCCTCCATGAATATATGTAGGTAATTTTTTCTTTCTCTTTTTTGAAAAAGCTCTCCAAGTTGACAGCCATCACCATATTTTGAGGAAGTAAATACTACAATTTAACTGTAGGCAGTGTGAAGAAGTGGTTTTTAAAAAGTATCCTGAATTTCCCATATTCACTGTACGCTCTACAAAGGCCAGAGTTCTCTCTCTAGAAAATGAACCTACAATCCAGGGAAGATTAAGCACATTTAATTACAGTTTAGATCAATGAGATTTAAGCACTCAACTATGCACTTGTGCTATTGATTTCAATGGGGCTTATCTCTGATACTGTCTGGAATCCAAAATGTGTAAATGTTACAGTAATGCATTCCAACATTCTTTCATATATGGAGAAGGGATTTTGAGAAATTCTAATATCTATTAAGACTGAGCTGTTTAGGAAATATCATCACACCCTAGCTGCTGCTTTTCAGAAAACTAGTTGACTCATTGTTTTCATTGAAAGAGATCCCATTGGTACAATTATTCTGTGGAATGAGTGAAGGGAGATTTTTCTTCCCTTCCCTTACCCCAAATATGTGAAGAGTAGCAATGGGGAAAAGCAAGAAACCATGAAGATTGATTTTGATTAAAGAGAAATAGTACAACTGTTTTCCCCTGTACTAAGACTTAGAATAGTGGGTAGCAAATTTCAGTAAGAAAACAGAATGTGAAATTGACTTGAGAGTTGTTCAAGGAATGGCCAGAAGAGGGAGGTGTTCTTAAAGAATTATCTGGAATTTCAGAAGCTGTTTTAGGATTTTATCATACAGTATGCGGCTTTTAAACAGCCATACAAGCTGGATAAAAACTCCTTTTCCATACTTGTCACACAATGCTGCCCCCCTCTTGTTAGATAACTACTTTTCCCCTTGTTAGATTAACTATTTTTGAAAAAATCTCATCAATAAGATGACAATAGCACTAGTATAATAATAGTTGCAATAAAGAGCTCTGATGGCTCACCCAGTTATGATTGCACTTCTGTAGCACCACGGGGGGATCACATGTTAGGCTTTGAGGCCTGAGTATGAAATGTACAGATGTGCACAAAAGGTAAAAACAGGAATTATGGCTGGAGCTGTCTGCAGTTGAAGGCTGGAAAACAGACACTGCTCAAGGTCAGTATGTGCTTGCTTGCACGTAGGCCTGATGTAAACAACAAGAGTCTTCCTGACTGAGGGGACAACTTTGCAGGTAACACAAGGAAGAAGAATCACCAGAAGAGGTTGGGTGGAGTAGTGGATGGCTGGTTGGAGTTTTGTCAGACGAGCGTGTGTATATTTGTAAATACAGCAACTTAAGAATAAAACCTCTGAGGAGAGTGTTTTGGCTCCAGTCTGTTTCGTCAACTGGGAGGAGGATTCCTGATAAAGCCGAAGCTCCAAGGTTGCCGGTAATTCTGAAGGCATCGGAGATTGCTTGAACTGTGCACTTCTGCTTATTTACATCAACAAGGGTTATGGGGCCCAGATGTTATCTACTCAGGCACCTCCATTTGTTGCTGTTGCTGTGCTGTCCATGCCGGAAGGCTGTGTGGTAAGATTTTTTGGACTGTTGTCTGTGTCATCACTATTGACAGTAGAAGCTGGGAAAACTGCCAGGACTCTATCTTTACACTGCTTAATGATGGAGGCAGCTAAATTTCCCAAACTAGATGAAACTAATTATGCAGCTTGGAGTTCTTATTGTGAGGCATTGCTGGTCAGAGAAGGACTGTGGGATGTTGTTGATAGAGGACCCACAGCTGATACGCTTGAAAGTGATAAGAGAGCAAGAGCTACAATTTTGCTTACAATCACACCGTCGCAAATCAACCATGTCCAGGAGAAGAGAACCTCAAAGGCAGTTTGGGATGCTTTGAGGGAGATTCACCAATCTAATACAGCTTTGTCACAAATGATTTGGTGTAGGAGACTGTATGCCTGCAAAATGCAGAAAGGACAGTTGCCAAAGAAGCATCTGGAGATCATGTCTGATTTATTCAGCCAGGTGCAGATGAGAGGTGTTGTCCTAGCATCTGAGCAGAAAGCAAATATCCTGCTTGGGAGTCTTTCTGAAGATTTTGAGAATATTCTGTGGAGTTTTCAATGTTTTAATGAAGCAGACATTACTGCGGAGCTGGTGGCTGCATGTGTCTTGGAAGAGAGCCAACGTCGGCAGTATGAGGCAGGGCTCCAGAGGCAGCATGCAGTACCAAAACAAACACACCCAACCAGGGATTTCAAGGACCTGCAACCAGAGAAGGAAGCTGTGTCCAGGGAGAGAAAGTGTTTCCACTGTCGGAAGCCAGGCCATCTCAAGAAGGACTGTAGGAAGCTGGCAGCAGCAAGGAAACAACAGCCTAAAGATCCTGTGACCAGGAAAGGTGTTGTTGCTGTGGTAAAGAACAATGACTATAAAGCCCGTCAGGCTGTAACCCCTAAACACTGTTGGTTGTTAGACTCGGGAGCCTCATGGCATATGGTTAATGATAAACGGCTTTTAAAAAATAAGGTGCCATCTAATGTACATTCAGTTGATTTGGCTGATGGTGCACCAAGGGAGGCAAAAGAGATGGGAACTGTGTTCATCCCAAGTTTTGCAAAGGACTTTTCAAATGTATTGTGTGTTCCAAAGTTGCAAAACTGTTTGGTTAGTGTGTCTGTATTAACTACTAGTGGGTATGCCTTAAGTTTCAAAGGGGATGATTGTATTATTAGCATGAATGACCAAGTTTGTGCTAAAGCAATCAAAAGAAACAAAATGTACTATATGGTTGAAAAGGCAGGATGCGGAATAGTCAACAATGTGCCTTTGCACTTAGATTGTGCGCATTACTACCATAGAGTCATGGGACATACAAGCTTCACGAGTTTGGGGAAGCTGGGGGAAGTGTGTCAAGAATTTAAAATGTCTTCTTGTTCAAACCACCTGGATTGTTCTGTTTGCAGCAGGATAAAGCTGAAGGCTTTTCCTATGGCCAAATGCAGCAAATGCACCACACAAAGACCTTTTCAGGTTGTGCATGCTGATTTGGCTGGTCCTTTGGCCAAAACCATGGGCAAAAATCAGTACTTCATGGTCATTGTAGATCGTCACACACGTTTTTCGTATGTGATGCTCATGAAGGAAAAAAGTGAAGCTGCTGAACACATCAAAGATTGGGTCAACATGATTGAAAGGGAGTTTAAATACAAGGTGGGGTCCTTGGTTATAGATAGAAGTGGAGAATTTCTGTCTAATAATCTGAAAAAATGGTTGAGAAGGAAAGGAATACGACACAATACGACTAACCTGGCAGTTCCTAGCGAGAATGGCTTAGCGGAGAGACATATTGGGGTCCTAAAGCAAATGAAAGATTGCATGATGCTCGATGCAGGAGCACCTGAGCAGCTTTGGGGAGAAGCAATTTTGACAGCAAATCATATTGTCAACAGCACTTGGAATTCTTTTGTAAAGAAAACGCCATATCACATGTTGTATGATAGACCATCAAATCTCAAAAACCTGAGAGTTTTGGGGAAATATGCAAATATGTATGTGCATGCAAACTTCAGGAGAAAGGGGGATCCTAAATGGAGAAGGTTGGTGTTTGTGGGATATTCTGGAAACAGCTATAGATTTCATCTAGGTCATGGGGATATCTTGCTGTCCAGAAGTGCCAACTTTGAAAAGCATTCAGGTTGGGAAAAGCTACATGCAAACAAAGAGGTTTTTCTCAAGCTGGGGCAGAGGGACATAGGTACTGGAAATGGAGGGGTGCCAAAACAAGAAGCATCTACTGAGTGTGAACCTAGTACTTCTGTAGAACATCACACACAAACACATCCAACATTGCACTCACCGGTCACTACACAGAAGTTTGAAAAGGTGTCCATGAAAGACACAGAGGTGCAAACTAGTTCTGATAGTGATGACGAAAGAGGCAGAACAAAAGTGATTGTGCCAAGGAGAACTCAAAGCATGAGGAGACCTCCAGATAGATTGGTAGTGCAGGTTGCAAGAGCTTGTTCAGTGGTGGCTGATGAGCCAAAGAGTTATGAGGAGTTGCAGTCATATCCTAAGGAGGAGCAGGAGAAGTGGTTTTCTGCCATGGATCAAAAATATTTGTCTTTGCTAGATAAGGAAGTGTTTGAGATTGTGGAGAGGCCTAAGAACCACAAGGTTGTAGGTTGCAAGTGGGTTTTCAAAAGGAAAGAAATGCTGGATGGTACCCATAGATACAAGGCAAGACTGGTTGCAAAAGGTTTTTTTGCAGCAGAGGTTTGAAAATTTTGACAAAACCTTTTCACCTACTGCAAAGCCAGAAAGTTTAAGGCTGGTGTTAGCTTTGGCAGCTAGAAAGAATCAAGTGGTGAGACAGTTTGATTTTGAAACTGCGTATTTGAATGCTCATCTTGATGAGGTTTTCATGGAACAACCTTTAGGATTTGACAAGGACAGTGATAGAAAAGTTTACAGGTTGAAAAAGGCGCTATATGGTCTGAAACAGAGTGCACGTTGCTGGAACCTTTGCATTCATGAAGAGCTGGTCAAATTGGGGTACAAACGCAGCATTGTGGATGCGTGCGTGTATACAAAAGGTGAAGTGACCATAGTGATTTACGTTGATGACTTGTGTGTCACAGCAAAGTCAGAGAGGGAAATTGAGTCAGTACAGAAAGAATTGTCTAAGAAGTTTGTGCTTAAGGCTCTGGGAAATCTTAAGACTTACTTAGGGATTGAAGTACAGTGGACTGAAGATGGCAGATGTTTGTTGAGCCAAAAGAAAAAGATTGAAAGACTGATTGAGAAGTGTGGCTTGCAAAGTGCAAAAGTTGTAAAAAGTCCAATGACTTCTGGAAGTTCTAGTGCAGAGTCATCAAAGGAATTTGAGAATCCAGAATTGTTCAGAAGTGTAGTAGGTAGCTTGATGTTCATTGCAAACAACACTAGGCCAGACATTTCATTTGCAGTTGGAGTACTTAGCAGAAAAGTAAGTGTTCCAAAGGTAGAGGACTGAACTAGAGTGAAGCATGTCCTGAGGTACTTGAAAGGAACCAAGGAAAGAAAGTTGGTGATACAGGGCAGTGAGCAACAGCTTGAGTGTTATGTGGACAGTTCATTTGCATCAGAATTGCATGACAGAAAGTCAATGTCAGGTCTGCTTGTAAGATTTGCTTGTAGTCCAATAATTTGGCGCAGCAGGAAACAAAATTGTGTAGCTTTAAGTACTACAGAAGCAGAATTTGCAGCATTGTCTGAAATTGCAGGAGAGATCCAGTGGATAAGACAATTGCTTGTGGATTTGGGAGAAAAGTCTGAAGAGCCTACTGTAGTTCATGAGGATTCACAATCATGTATTGCAATGTCTGAAGCTGAGAACTTGAAATGTAGGACAAAGTACATTGGTGTGAGGTATCAGAATGTGAGAGAGATGGTTCAGAACAGAATCATAAGTTTGGAATACATTGACACCAGAGACAACAGCTTTGCCAATTGAAAGGCATGAACTATCTTGTTTGATAGGCATGGCACCATAAACACAGATTTTGGCTGTTCAACAAGTGTGTAAATATCAGAAGATCGCAAACACAAATTTGGCAAAAGGTTACACATCTGTACATTTTGGAGGGGCATGTTAGGCTTTGAGGCCTGAGTATGAAATGTACAGATGTGCACAAAAGGTAAAAACAGGAATTGTGGCTGGAGCTGTCTGCAGTTGAAGGCTGGAAAACAGACACTGCTCAAGGTCAGTATGTGCTTGCTTGCACGTAGGCCTAATGTAAACAACAAGAGTCTTCCTGACTGAGGGGACAACACTGCAGGTAACACAAGGAAGAAGAATTACCAGAAGAGGTTGGGTGGAGTAGTGGGTGGCTGGTTGGAATTTTGTCGGACGAGCATGTGTATATTTGTAAATACAGCAACTTAAGAATAAAACCTCTGAGGAGAGAGTTTTGGCTCCAGTCTGTTTCATCAACTGGGAGGAGGATTCCTGATAAAGCCGAAGCTCCAAGGTTGCCAGTAATTCTGAAGGCATCGGAGATTGCTTGAACTGTGCACTTCTGCTTATTTACATCAACATCACACCCATGGCACTTCTGTGACATTTGGGGTACATATAGATGACATTTATCACACGGAAGGACCTCTGTGTGATAAAATTCATAGTAGCTCTTAATAGGAGACACTGTCTCATTAAGCATCTCATGTCTTGAGACACCTGCCTTTAAATTTCCCAGCAGCTCTCTTGTATCTCTGTTGCTTGCAGCAGTTTTATCTTGTTGACTAGCAGTATTCTTTGACAGGTTTTCTTGGACTACCTACAATTGATGACTCTGTTTTACTCCTTTCTGGCTTTCTTTGTCTGGATTTCTGACTTGCTGTAGTACTAGTAGAGCTCTCTGGCTGAGAATTCTAAATGTCTCTTGTACAACTGTAAATTCTAAGATTCCAGAAGATGCAATCCTGATAGTTAAACAAGAATCATAGCACTATAGTTGTATAGTGCAAAAGGGATCCAGGTCTAGAAGAAACCTTTGTAGGAATATATGTAATCTATATCAAGCAGAATGCAGCAAAGCCATTGACATATGAGCTTGTGGTAGATCCTGGAGAAAATACTCAGGGTGGTCTTGTAGAGTAAAAAAAAAGGGAAAAATGTTTCAGGAACTCCATCTTGTATAGGAAATAAGATAGCTATTTTTTTAAAACCTAAACTTCAATACAAGAGCCCCTAAGGCTGGCTGTCATGTTTGGATGTCAATCAACATCAGTTCTGAAGTGAGAGCCTCATGAATCCTTCCTTCCCAGACCAAGTAAGACAAGGGACTAGTAAACTTTTGAAAAAAGGAGGAAATAACCTCTGCAGGAAGGAAGCAAGCAAAAAGGCTTGAATAAATAGATCAATGAAAGAATCAGGGAGGTGGAACAAAAGAGCAGGTATGCTCTCTAGAGTCTCCTCTTTCACTAATTACTCTATGCAACCATTGATGCCTCTTTGCTTCCAGCACAAAGTTGACCATATATACATATATATGAATGCCAGAGGAGTTTTTGTTCTGCAAGCAGTTTAAATAAAAGCTGGAAGAAAAGAACATCCATGTAAGTTGCGCTAAGTATGAAGACATTTCATGACACTGTTTTCTTGTTGAGAAAAGCAGCCATTATTATTTACCTTACATAGAACTGAGCATTTATAACAGGTTAAAGATGCTTCACATCTATTATTTCAGTAATCTTGTAAGGGAAGCTCATTATTTTGGGATATGAGTCCATTGTATGACCTCCCCCCTTTTCTCTATGCACCACAATGCACAAAAATAATGTTTTTTATATGCATTTTTCAAATGGATGACTTAACAGATACATGTCTTCACAGATTATAGTATGTTTAAGCATATTTTAGAAATGTAAGTAGTGTTGTTGACTGTATTTCAAATGCACACATATTGCTGAATCCAATTTTCCTTCCATGGAGTGCACAAGTCCTGAAGTGTTCAGAACTCCAACTGGTTCCAGGAGGTACAGAACTGGGTAACTTGATGAAGCAAATGTTTCCCCTATCATTACCAATTTTATTATCCCATACTGAGATGGAGAACTGAGGCAATAAAATAATATATAAGTTGATACTGTCCAACAGGACTAGACAATCACAGCAAAGCACAGCAACCTTTATCTTTATTTTCATTTCAGAAACAAGATTTGAACTAGGGTTGAACTGAAATGCTTCACCAAGTATGGGCAGCCTTTTAGGCACTCTGGTGACATTCTGGCAGATTTGAGAGAGAAGACTGAAAGAGGGCAAATGAATGCCTATCATTTTCTTATAGAATAATAGAATTTTAGAGCTGGAAGGGACCACAATGCTCATGTAGTACAACACCCTGTCATATAGGAAAAGACAACTAAGCGGCAGTACAGACTGCCCGAAAACAGCTGGCTGGAAGCGCCTGTTTTAACTCTGGAGGGAGGCTTTAGCAGGCAAACCGTGTGGCGTCCCTCCAGAGTAAAAAGAACCTGTAAAAAGCAGGTTCTTTTTATGGCGCATGGCGCACGGCACACTGCACACCCAACCTGTGGCCCCAATCCTGCATTTTTTCAGTCCAAAGAGAAGCAGCAAAATGCTGCTCCCCTTGGCCAGAAAAAGCCCGTGGGGTATTATGTCCCGACTGCACCTCGACATGCATGAGGAGAAAGGGGTGGCTCCTTTCTCCTCCAGATCATTTGTACATGCCATTCGAGTATGATCTTCTCTAAAAAGGAGCTTCAAAATGGAATTCCTTCTTGCATCACAGTTGCGACACCACAAGCACCATGGTGCAGTGCAGTGATGTTACTAGTGCGCCGCACAGTTTGGATGTAGCACACATGTAACATCATAAATATGTATGCTGCATGGACGGTGCTGTGCAGTGATGGCACCCCCATGACATCATAGGGTTTGGGAGCATGCAGTTGGCGTGAGCTCCCGAACCCTTAAATTGCCGCCAACATGACCCTTTTGGCCCATCTCTCTCAGACCTAAAACACTCCTGAAAGACGCCTATCCAATCTCTGTTTAAAGAGCTCCAAAGATGGAGAGGCAATCTATTTCACTGTCAAACAGCTCCTACAATAAAATGTTTAGGTGGAATATCTTTTCTTACAAGTTCAATCCATTGTTTCATGTTCTAGTCTATGGAGAAGTAGAAAACAAGCTGGCTCCATTTTCTAGATTACATCCCTTTTTAAAGACCGTTATCATGTCGCCTCTATGTTCTCTTCTTCAGAAGGTAAACATATTCAACTCCATATGTTGTTCCTCACATGGCTTGGTTTCCAGACATTTGATCATCTTGGTTTGCCCTTCTATGGACACGTTCAGCTTGTCAATATCTTTCTTGAACTGGGATGCCTAGAATTGGACATATTATTTCAAGTGAAGTCCAACCAAAGCAGAATAGAGTAACACTACCACTTCTCTCATTCTGGAGTCTATAATCCTGTTGATGACAGCCCAGAATTGTATTGGCTTTTTTGACAACTGCATCACACTGCTGACTCATTTTAATCTGGATGCTATGGAATATCAAAATGTACAATGAGAATGGAGACCAGTGTGTCCTATCACTTCAGAGAACCTAAGGAAGGCAGGACTTGGACAACTTAGGTCACTATCAACTCTACTGATAATCTGAATAGTGTTATCACTGACACAACTAGATAAATGAGTCACAAGGCAGTAGTCCAAAAAGTAAATATTTGTATATTTAATTGCATATTTTTACAAATTTATGGAAAAGTTTCCTCCTAATTAGAAGTAAATGTTTTCTATTTCACAGATTTAGATACACAGCCCCTAGTTTGCACTAAAAAGGTGAAGGTTTTCCTTTGGCAACATTGAGGCACTTTGTGCCAGCATGACTGCATACCAGAGGTGAAGCAGGGCTGAGCATTCTTCCTCTTCTGGAGTGCCATCTTGGTGTGTGCCCTTTTACACAGGATGTGCTATGATGACGTCCCTCATGCACAATGCCAAAACAGTGCTGCACACAAGGGACATCATAATGCCGTGCCACAGCAGTTATGGTGCCCCTTCTATGGTGCAAAAAGAAGCCCCTTTTCAGGGCTTCTTTTTGCTCTGTGTGCAGGCTACAGAATATAGTTGCCATGGCCTTCTTCCAGGCTGAAATGGGCAGCACTGAGCTGCCCATCTATCAAGCCCCATTGTCTAGTCTTATCCAACTGTAGGGGGTGGAGTTTCTCTCCGTTACTAAGACAAAGAGCCAGGATTGTCAAAGATGACTCTGTGGTCATGTGGCCAGCATGACTGCACAGAATGCTATTACCTTCCCAACAAAGTGGTACCTATTTATCTATTTGCACTTTTATATGTTTTTGAACTGGTAGGTTGGCAGAAGCTGGGACTAGTGATGGGAGTTTGCCCCATCACGCGGCGCTTAGGCCTTGAATTGCCGACCTGCCGAATTTGTGATTGTCAGAGTCAATGTCTTAGCTACTGAGCCACTATTCTTGTTTGAGTAGGAGTCTCCTTTAAGAGGAGTAATTTGTATTACTCCTCTTAACTTCCCTTGTTTCAGATTTGGGGTTGTCCTTGTATGGTTCAGTCTTATTTGCATTTACTTGAAAACACTCACATTGTGACAAATGAATCTGTTGTGCTTTACTCAGGAACAAAAATATTGAGGATTATAGGAATTTGATCATTTAAGGGGCAAGAAATTAGCCAGTTTCTTTAAAAAATATTATAGGATGAAATGTTTTGAAACTGGAATGGAGCAAGCTTTCCACAAAGCACCATGCTTTAATTCAAGTTAATATATTTGTGTAGAAGAATAGAAAAAAAATCAAAGGAATCTGTTTTGTTTTAAAGCATGACCAAAACATATTTGAATTTTTAACCTTTGTCTTTCCTCATGTGTTCCTCTTCTTTTGTCCACCTGTACCCTTGTTTTGACAAGATCGCAAGGTCCAAAAGAGCAAGATGCTGTTTTATGACTTGTAGTTTATTATGAATATGAATATGATAAAGCCAGGGTGGGAAAGATTGTGATGGTCCTGATGCTAGATTGCACCTTCTATTAGCCTTAGCAAGCACAACAATTTGTGAAGGCTGATGAGAGGCACAGTCTAACAATACATGGAGTCCTTTCACACTGCACTGTTACAATGCTATAATTCTGTTTTCATTGTGATGGCAGCATCCTATGGAATCCTAGGATTTGTAGTTTGAGGAGACACTAGAACTCTCAGGGAGAGAATTATAAATGTTATTTCCTAAACTGCAAATCCCAGGATTCCACATGTTAACAGTGGAATCATAGCACTATAACTGTGTAGTGTGAAAGGGCCCCTGGAAAGCCCCAAATCAACCATGGTCACTTCTCTCCTCTGCAATTCTCCAGTGAACCCAGAATTAGACTTTCATATCTGATGCCTTGCTACATGATAAAAATAAATATTATTTCCAGCTGTCATGCTTTCCCCTCTTTTTTGCCACCCTCTTGACATTTGCTGACCTTGAGAGTGCTCAAAATGAGGACCAATCCCCACTAAATAACCAGATTAGTACATCTATATGACAGAAGTAAAAGCTTTTGTCTATGAGGAGATTGCAGAGACCTGTTGCCAGGCAACAGGAGGCTGGCAGCAACCAAATAAAGAGGAAGGGTGTGTGTGTGTGTGTGTATATATATATTGGGGAGCCTTTGTACAGGCATTCGCAGAAAGTGGAGTAACTGCCACCGTACTGGTGGAAGGAAGGAACGAACGGGAGAGAACTGTGGCTAATAAAAAGGCAGGGAAGGAATTGTATGATGGAGATCAGAGGTTGCACTTGTTTTGTGAACCCATTGTGCTTCCTGATCAGGATGGTTTTATTCCAACAGTAACATTAGGGCTTGGGTGAATCTGCAATAAGTGAGGTACTACAGTATATAATTTAGGACCTTATCACTCTTAAAATGGAGCTAGGTCGCTCTGACTACCTCCTGTTGCATCTTGGGGTTTGTAATTGAGTGAGGCCTAAGAGCTCTCTGGCTGAATATTCTAAATACCCCCTCCTAAACGACAAGTCCCAGAATGCAACAGGAGGCAGCCACAGCAGTTAAAGCATCCTAGCCCCATTTTAAGAGTGTCATGCAATGAGAGTTCCTGCATGGCAGGGGGTTGGACTGGATGGCCCTTGTGGTCTCTTCCAACTCTACGATTCTATGATTCTGTGATTAAAGCCAGCCCAAAACTGATTCACAGTTTCTGCTTGGGCTTTGTCAGTGCTTATTGGCTATGTTGTTGATTGCTACAGTTCAACAGTGCCTAGAAAGACACAAACTCCTGTCCTTCCATAAGACTTGATGATCCAGCTGGGCTCTTCCAGTTTTTGTAAATTAGGGTCATTTGCTGACTGGATGGAATCCCAAAAGCTGCTTAGACTCACACAAGGGATTTGTGCTATGCTCAAAGGAATTATTCACTCCCTCCCGCACTTTTGAGCAGCTAACATCCATATGCAAACTTCTTTCGAAATTCCATTTAGCTTCAGAAGTCAGACTCAACTTCAAGGGAATATTATAGTTTCCTTTGTGCTCACTGAAGCCTTGGCCTTGGCCATTAGATATTGTGGGCTTTGGCTAATAAATAATATGACACTGTGATATCAAGAATTAGTTGTTAAGGGACATGAAGCAGCCCTAAAGAAGTAAAGGTTGAGGTCAGAACTAGGTGATCATTCCAGACCTCTGACCTTTGTTGGTGTAGAGTTAGAGAAGGAAATATTTTTGCATGTTGTTGATGAATGGATAGCATAAGAATCCAGATTCAGATGCTGAATGAGTCTCATGCCTTTTCACACATCAAGTGGATGATTAAGGAAATCTGTATTCATAGTGTAAAAATATTCTGACATTATTATTATCATCATCAGTTAGACCGTCTACAACGGTCTACTTGCAAAGTTATCAAAGTGCTTTCATGGTATGAGAAGAGATTATTCAAATGATACTTTTCCCAGCTGGATTCAGTGACTCTTGTACAAACAGAACTGATGAATATTAATAACTGAATAATTGCTTTGGAAAAAAATTAAATAGGATATTTGACAAGTTAATGTTAAAAAGACCTGAAAGATTTTAACTCCCCTCACTCTCTGTATTCACAACAATCCTTATTACATCCATGGTCCAAACACTTTCAAATTACCAACATGTAAGATAAATTAGAATTACAAGAACCAATTGGGTCAAATTATACAGACAGAACTCATTTCAGATGTTTTCCACATAATACAGAAGTTTACTGTTCTCTAATCCTGACAGTCTCAGACAAAAACTTGGCAACAACCAAGGTCACACTGGGATTCTTATCTACTAACAAGAATTTGACATAAATTGGGCCAATTTCACTGGTTGATTAGCCAATAATGGAGTAGTCTTTTATTGTCCTGGTTGTAGAATCCACAGGACAAAAAAAAAAAACGTATTTAAATGATTCTGCTTCCTGGGTATTGCAGGGACATAATCTTGTATTGTAAGAGACACCAACAAATCTACTTCAAAGCTTTTCAGGGGAAAAACATTCAATCTGGCTTTGTAAAAAGTCTACAATAATTACAACAGTCAAATTCTTAAAATACTCACCTGAGTCCAACATATTCTATGCTCAATGATCTCAATGAGTAATAAGTATATTCCCCTCTGAGCCCTTTCATACTACAAAATTATACCTCTGTGATTCCACTTTAGCTGCCATGACAACATCCTGGCATTTACAGTCCTGGCATTTATGGTTTAGAAAGGACTATTTGGAATGCTCAGCCAAACCAAACAAACAATCTAGTGCCTCATCAAACTGCGAACACTAGAATTCCATGGGATGTTGCCATGGCAGTCAAAATGGAATGAATGTGTTATGATTGTGTAGTGTGAAGGTAGCCTCCATCTTTACTGCTGGTGTTCCATGCCTAATCAATCAGAAATACCCAGGGAATGCAGGGAGAACAGAGACCACAGGACGAGTTTTGGACTGCAGAGCAGCAGGGTGGAATCTAGAGAAGGACACATAAGAAGCTGCCAGGAGAATGAGAAGGCAGCATACAACAACAACAGTGAATGGAACTTTAAAAGGAGGGTGAGTTACTCTTTATAGAAAGAAAGAGGGAATGAATAGCCGAAAAGAGGATATACAAGGTCCACATAAAATGAACACGTAATAATTTACACAATGAGATGCAAATTACTATAATTTAGAATCATAGAATCGTAGAGTTGGAAGAGACCACAGAGGCCATCCAGTCCAAAGCCCTGCCATGCAGGAACTTACCGTCAAAGCATCCCCAACAGATGGCCATCCAGCCTCTGCTTAAAGACCTCCAAGGAAGGAGGTTCCACCACACTCTGAGGGAGTGTGTTCCACTGTTGAACAGCCCTTACTGTCAGGAAGTTCCTCCTAATGTTGAGGTGGAATCTCTTTTCCTGTAGCTTGCATCCATTGTTCAGGGTCCTGTTCTCTGGAGCAGCAGAAAACAACTTTGCTCCCTCTTCAGTATGACATCCCTTCAAATATTTAAACATAATATTTAAATTTGAATAGGGGGACAATTCTCGCCATTGTAGGGATATCTGTAATTAACCATTGGACCTGTATATCTTCTTTGTCAATTACCCAGCTGCTACTTAGATGGGCAACTTCAATGTCCCTGCTCTAACTTCTTATTGATCTTAAGTATAGGATCAAGTAGCCCTGTAAACATAGGATGCCACCAAACAGAGGGCCAAACATTGACAGAGCTTCAAATAGAGGGTCTTTCTTTCTTTCTTTCTTTCTTTCTTTCCTTCCTTCCTTCCTTCCTTCTTCATTGACATCCTGCCATTCTCCTAATATGGCTTCCAAGGTTACTCTATAGGAGTGGGCACATAGGCATATAAGGAACAGGGGAGTGGGAACTGGTGTAAGGACAATAGGGAGAAAATGACTGGGAAGATGTCAGTAAATGAAAAAGTGTGAAAAGGAAAGGCTCATGAATCAATTTAGACTACTGTGGCTTAGGCCTGGAGAAGGGACAGACCCTTCTAATAAGAGAAGAAGGGCTAGAACAAATACAGTATAATAAAGGTAGCTAGACTATGTAGAATATGTGGGGAATGTGCAGCTGTTTAGATGTTATTATGTTCCAGCCCCTTACAGCACTAGCCAGCAAAGCCAATGGTATGGAATGCCTGGGGTTGTATTACAAGAACATCTAGAAGGCCACATATTCCCCTTTCTGAACTTCATGAAAAAAGAAGTAGAAGACTCCAGTGCCAGCTAAATGACAGCAAGAACAATGACCTGACACTTACCCAGTACAATAGACAATAGACTTACAGTACATAGCATGTCTGTATATATCCCACTGTATTTGTTTCAGATACAGCTCCCTGGAGATTGGGCCTGGAATCCAGTTGGTGACATACACAGGCTTAAAAGTCTTATTGTGTCTAGTCATGTCATTTTATGACTGTTTTTTTTTTTTTTTACAATGACCTTTTATAATGTGGTCAACTTGACCTGTCAAGCTTTCCTGTCAGCTATTGTAGTGCACCACCATACTGTATGGCATCATCTCTGTGCTTCTGCCTGCAGATGTATAGCTGCATGCTGCCTGGGTCATCCCTTCCCATTTTACTTGATCAATAAAATGATCAAGAGGGCATGCTCTGGCAGCTGCACATGATGAGGAAGAGATGGAGGTGTGTTGCACTATGCCAGCCAATGCAGTTCCATGGCCAGGGGATGCAACATACCCAATATCATAGAGACAATAGGCATCCCATGCAAACTTTAATTAGCCTTACTTTACTCAGCTTCAATGAGTTCTGAGCAATTTATGTCATACCTTAGAAGGCCATGAGACACCTACTCAAGAAAGTGTCTGTCTTGTCTCTTCTTTGTCTCCCTGCTCTATTACAAAAACCCATTTTGTTCTTTTTTTTTTTTACATCTGAGGCGTTCTCAGCCTTTTTAAACAGATGCCAAAAAAACAATGCAGAACTCTAAATTGTGTATCTAAATTTCCCTTTTATGCTTCATAGTATGCTCAAAGCATTTGTTAAATATATATTGAATATAAATATCTGATGACTTCAAAACAATGTCTTTAGTATTTACAGCATTCTGTAAAATGGAGATATATCATTTATATATATGTGGTTCATTATTAACATTTTATGCTTCTGTGCTCTACCTTTTTCCTCTTATGGGAGAATTCTTTCTTTGGAATAGATGAGTCATTTTGAATAAAAAATAAATATACAAAATGTGTCAGTTACCATAGTCTCTAAGTGCCTCCTTGCTTTTGTGCCACAAGGCTTGCTCTGCAAAAGTTATTATTTCTTTTGAAACTTTGTTCCTATTTAATCACTGCCCGTGACCTGATTGAGGAATCGCAAATGCTGTATGAATGCATAGGGGTGTATATTAGCATTATGTTGCATAAATGTGCTTGGTGCCAAAGCATTGTGTTAAAACACCTTAAAAGGATATTTTTTTTTTAAAAAAAAAAAATTAAAGCAGTATAGTTTAAAACAATCTAGCACTGTCTTAAAAGCCCTTTCCTTAAAATAAATAAACTTCAGTTCTAATAGTCTTTCAGAAGCATCATCATCATCCTTCACCTACCAGGGGAAGAAAAGCAAGGAGGGGTCCATTCTAGCCTCCTTAGCAGGGGAGTTTCACAGCAAAAAGGCAGACACTGATAGACTGAACATACGTACCATTTTAAATGGGACATTACTGTTTTTCATATTTCCAGACTGTCACATTTTTTAAAATATAAATGGCAATTCTGTCCCTTTTTAAAAAAAAATGCCTTGTTATGTTGCAAAAATGTTTTGAAGATCCCTGTTTGAAATTGTGGTTGTCAAAAAAAAAAAATTGTGTCATGGAATACAAGAAGGTGTTGAAAGACCAAAATTGGCTGCATAAGATTCTGAGAAATATTCATGGTATGATTGTGGTGAAATACAGTCCCCCTCTACATCTACCTAAATTTGTGTGTGAGTTCTGTCACTGAAGAATAATTATTAGCTCAATATGTTCATGTGATAAAACTTGTTATCATCTTTCTTTTTCATGAGTACAGAATATTACATAACCCCATCCTGTTTTTGACATCCCAAATTTGTTTCAAGGAAATGTGATCAACCTAGACACTGAGGTGGCTTTAGCTTGTGTCCTCACCAACTGTACCTACAATCCATACTATATCTATGGTTACCCAATCTTGTGTCATGTTGTAGGTGTGATTGCTTTGCTTAAGGAAAATGAGGGTAATGGGCCTGTAGGAACAATGTGAGGGAATTTGTAATTAGCTCATTTTCCTTTCCACCCATTGTAGTAAAGTAGGGAAAAATTTCTCAGGATCATAACAGATGTGGTATCCCCAGCTCAGCTGTCCCTGACATTTTATTCAGGTCACAAGACTGCTCCTAAGCATTCTCAGCTTAGAAGAAAGTTCAGTTTATATCAGTGTCTTTTTCTTTACTCTGCTTGTTGATCCTGTCTTGGACCTGCTTCTGCTTGCAGTTTTGTTGTGATTCACTGTAGTAAATTGTTACCATTCATTTTCTCCCCACTCCAGTGTAGTGTCTAATTGGATCTTTCATTGATTACAATTGTTCTTTGAATTTACCATATTGTCTAGCAGTCTCTAGATGCTCTGGTGCTTCTAAGTGGTGAAACATTCAGTGTTGTGTAAGGATTTAATAATAATAATAATAATAATAATAATAATTGGCTTTTTTGGTAAAGAATGAGTGGGTACCATCTTGCAATCTGTTTGTCTTACCAAGTTTTGCTCCCACATCCTTATATTTCATTCACCTATTAATAAAATGGGGAAATGGCCAATGTTAGAAGAAATTGGGAAAATTATTATCAATTTCACTGTGATTTATTTCCTGAAATGAAACATATTATGACATTCTACTTGTATTAACTTATTGTAGGAAAGAAATTCAGGAGATTTTATAGCACTTGAAAGGTGCTTTATTATTTGGAACTTGGAAATGTTACTGTTTGGGGTGAATACCAGAATATTCCAGAAAGTGTCCATTCTAAATGGAGACTTCTTGGAGCTGTAGTCCAAAATTGTAATTTTCCACACTCTTTTATTAGGACATGGAACTGTCTAATTAAAATAATAATTGTAAGCCGCTCTGATAGCCTATAGGGCTAAAGGGCGGGGTATAAATTAAATAAATAAATAAATAAATAATATCAGATAAAAATGTTTTAATTTATAGTTGGCACTCTGTATCCACAGATTCTCCATCCATGGACTCAAACATTAATGGCTTGAAATTTAAAAGAAAATCTAAAAAACAAACCTTGATTTTGCCATTTTATATAAGAGAAACCATTTTACTACACCACTATGTATGATAGGGCTTGCACATCCATGATTTTGGTGTTCACAGAGGGTCCTGGAACCAAATCCCCAAGGGCCCACTGTTGTATATTGGGGAGAGATGCAGGGCTATAAACATTTTCATTGTCTTTTTAAAAATTCAGCTGGTTTGGGGCAGCTTTAAAATGTGAATAAAAGTAAATACCTATGTAATGTGAATATTCCCCTTCTCAAAAATTCACTGATTCATTGAGAGGTCTGATTGTAAACAGCTTGCACTCTTTTCCCCCTTCCCCCCCCCCTTTTTCCCTTTTTTTTCTTTTTCTTTTTTTTTCCTCATCTGCTCAAGTTTTCTGCAGCAATGTCTCTGTGTCTGTTTCTGGATTCAGGTGGCCTCATTCTATATGCTTATGATTTCAAAATCCTTTCCTTTCTCCTTCTTCAATATTTTAATAAGTCATTCTGTAGTTCTTCCTGCAGTGAAAAAATCATTTGGTTTATTCTTGATAATACCATTATTTATTTATTGAGCTATTTTATCAAATTATTTCCCACTCAAATGGCAAATGCCATGGAAGAGATTGCCAAGCTTAAAAATAAGAATACTCAATAAAACAAGAACCAAAAAACTTGGCAAATTCAATATCAGAACATTAAAATATCAGGATATTGAATGACAGGAACAAAACTTAACAACAGAAACTAAAAAAATTAGATACTGCAATGACTGCTGGAAGAAGTTGTTCTTAGTTTGGCTTCTGGCAGGGCAGTCACCAGGACCCTGATGAGAAGGCTCTTTCCTGTTCATCCCCCATTGCCATCATTGTCAGTGACAGCCCCTCCTAAGATGATCTTAATAATCAGGCAGAGAAATAAGAGCAAAAATGGATTTTCATGTAGACTGGCCCTAAGCTTTGTGCTTTGAAGATCATTCACAACACCTTCAGCTGAAGCCTGGAAACAGATTGGTTACAATGAACTGGTGTAGTTGGTGCAGTACTGGGATGATGTGCTCAGATTGACAAGCTCTAGTGAGCAGCCTCCCTGCTCCATGATGCACTAATGGAACTGTCTGCATCATTTTGGAAGGTAGCCCTACACATCTAACATATTGCAATAATCTGATACAAAAATAATTGTAACCACAAGAATTTATAAAACAAGAAAGAGTACTGCCTTTTTCAGTTTCACAACTTGACTGAAGGTTGGAAATTCAATAGCTGAATGTTTCTCCATGTACAAACTCCCTGTATATGCACATAGATATTGCCTGGTGGAAGTGCTCCATGCTGGCCTATTTTGGTATGTGTTATTGCGGTTCTCCAACCATGAGTGAAAATTCATCCATTCAGTTCCCCACTTCAAAACTGAAGTAGTACATTTGAGGATGGAAATGACACTACCTTTTGTTAGTGAATGCCACATACACTCTATCTCCTCATCACCATTCACTCTTACTCAAGCAGACAGCTCCCAGCAGTGTCTTTCATCTTAATTCTGAGGTTTTTGCCAGGCTTTCCATTACAGAGTGAACATGTTTTTCTCTTTCCTTTCACCTGAATGCGCTCTCTCTCTCTCTCTCTCTCTCTCACACACACACACACGGGGTCCTTGACATGAAAGGAGATCTTTTCCTTGGTATTTGCAACAAAACTACATGAGAGAAGAGATAAACAAAGGAAGATTGCAAAGAAATCAGAGTTGGAAGAGACCTCAAGGGCCATCCAGTCCAATCCCTGCCATGCAGGAAATCACAATCAAAACATCCCTGACAGATAGCCATCCAGTCTCTGTTTAAAGACCTCCAGAGAAGGAGAGAAAGATAATGCCAAAAAACAAAGTGTGGGGGAAAATTTGATATGGTGCGTGCTATGGCTCTCATTTTAATAGAAAAGAAAAGAAGCCACTATGACATAATTCGAGTCACACACCTAAGAGATGGTTGTGATATAAGCCAAGTTGTTGTTGATCTGTTGGGAACTTCCTTTTCTGACTAACCCAGCCAGGCCCGTATAAGGTAAGGCAGGGCGATGAAGCAAGTGGGGCCACTGGTGCTGGATGATGAGTTTTCTGGTGTACAGCAGACCAATGTCTAAGCCTTGTGGGGATGTGAGAACTTGATAAAATAGTAGCAATTGGTAGCAAACACACAAACAGCTTCAGTGCAGGAATCCAGAGACTGAGTCAGGCAGTACACTCTAGGCATCCAAGACAAGTTGAGAGCTTGTCTCTGCTATAGAACTTTGGGGGCACTCTATCTGCTGTTTATCAAGAAGTTGTTTTCCCACCTTGAGAAGGATATAGAACAACTGGAATTTCAACACTTATCAGAACTCAGAAAAACTGAGATTTACCATCCCCACTATAAACTACACCGTAGCAGTTCCTGTAATCTCTGGACAGCAAAGAGTGGCTTCCTTATTTCCCGTTCATGGCAGTTTCACATGGCTTTACTCAGCAGCCTATTTTGTCTGGCTGCTACACTCAATCTGCATACTTCGGATGGTGGAGCCCAAAGGGTTATAAATTTGCCCCCTGAGCACACCCCCACCCCACCCCACCCCCACACTGCTGCAAGTGGAAAGCTACAAAGCAGAATCTCTGGAGAATACTGGATAACCTTGTGGTGTTTTCCATGGCCACCTTGCACACAATGCCTTATTGGGAGGATGCTCCCTTCAGAGCAAGACATTGGATAGAGGAAGGAAACTTAGTGAAACACATGAAATGAGACAAGAGATGACACCCAATGAAAGAAATGACAGTAGCATGATGCTATTATTTGGTCTCAGCATGGTCATAAAGACTGAATATTTGTTTCCCCTCTGTAGCCAGACATCCATAATGTTCCCTAAATGGCTTATATATGGTTTTACAGCATTTAAGGGCCAGTTTCTACTAGGTAGTAGTGTCTCCTCTATGTGAGTGGAAACGCTTTGTAATCAAAAGCCTATGAAAAGTCCATGTGCTCTCAAAATGTTTGTATGTATAAATGCTTCAGAAGCCTACAAACAGCCTCCAGATCTTAGACAATTAGTCACTCACAGTAGGATACGTAACGTAGGGAAAAGACCATGCCACAAACCTAAATGACAATTTTGTCCCCACATTCAGAGACCAATAACATCATTCACAACATCAGAAGTGCACTACTCTGCATTGGACAAATAGGACAAGAGGATTAATGGACACAAATCTTACATTAGAAGTGGTAATACCCCAAACCAGATTCAGAACATTTCAATCTTCCTGGAAATAAAGTATGGGTTTCACTGGTTGCAGTCCTTGAAGAAGGAAATTGCAAAGGAAGACCAGGGAGAGAAATTGCTGAATTGAATTAAATTCACTAACTCAAATCTATTAGTAGAGGTATGAACAAAGACAATTGTATCATGGCACAACACATATATTAGTTTAAGAATCCTTGCTACTGCAATTATAACAAAAGAAATCTTCTCAGAAAGAGTTTTGAATGAAGGGAAACTGACATTTGGTAAGCAGATGTATTAGTTTCACAATCAACATCAAGTGACCACAGTAAAGATCTGAAAGATTTTTATCACCTTACAAAGCAATGGACATGATGTGCATCTTTCTGGATCCAATTACAGTACATTGTATCCCTTTTCCACAACTGTATAACTATTCTTTATACTTGAGGCCTTTATAACATTCAGTATTGCATCTGAAGAAGTAATCTTATATCCACAAAAGCTCATGCAAAAATAAAAACCAGTTTGTCTTAAAGGTACTGCTACATTTCTTTCTTTCTTTCCCACCTCCTTTTTCTTTCCTCCTTTTTATGACACAGGGAAAATCTGAAGAGAGGTAGGATTAATCCAAGGTCAAACAAGCTCTTTCATGGAGCCAGGGATTAAATCTAACGTGTTCCATTTCAGTGCTTGATCCGTAACACCTAGTTTTCATTCTGTTTTCAGTGAGTGAAGAAAGCCTTAGCAAAATAATTAAGAAAATTGCAGAACTTTACAACTTTCTAGCTTTTAAGATTATCTTGAGGTGAACAGAGGGGCTTCGTATTTTAAATTCCCCATTTGTTGCCCACACCAGAAAAAGTTTTATGTATTAATCAATTAATCACTGCTGAAGTTTTAATCAAGCCCCAGAGCTAGTAATCAATGGGTCACCCAATGGAACACAAAGATGTTTGCCACATTGCCTGCTGGCCTTCCCTGAATCTTAATTAACAATTATCTTGCCTTCACAGCCCCTGTGACCTCAACACATTTTTGCTCTCAAATAGATATATTCAAGTAATAATTTCATCTTTTGCCTCTGCCATTTAGCATTATTCAGAGATTTCATTAAATCCCTAGCCTCCACAGAATTTGCAAGATGCAGAAATCTTTAGTTAATGCTGCAATTACTGTAATGAGAAGATATAATGAAGTTACCCTACAGGCAATGTCAGATGAAACACAACAATTCTTGACTTGTTTTCTCTCTCTCATCCTTTCCTTCTGGGTACAAACCCAATACAAATGCTGGTATTTTCTATGATGCCAATCTTGTTTCCAATAATGCAGTCAATGATGCCATATGGAATTGTACAATGCAAAATGCCCTTTTAAAAACAAACAAACAAGCAAACAAACCCAAGTGCATTTCCCTAGACATACACCAAACATGCTATATATGTATGGGAAGTGATTTAATATGAACTTAGAATACTGAGGACTGTGATTTCAGTGATTCAAAACTACAGAATTCAGAGACATATCAGTATGTTTGAAATGCCAGTATGCAAAGAGATCTTGTAGCATCTTCTAGACTGTGTAAAAGAATTTGTAGCATAAACTTTCATAGACTGGGCATATATCCACACTGCTGAAATAAAGCAGTTTGACACCATGTTAATGGACATGGCTCCATTCTCTGGAATCCTGGGATTTGTAGTTTGGTGAAGTATTCAGCATAGTCTGTCAAGAGAGCTCTGGTGCCTCACCAAACTATATGTCCTAGGATTCAGTAGGATAGATGTGTGGCAATTAAAGTGGTGTTAAGTTCCCTTACCTCTGCATTGGGGATACATTCAAGGTCTACACATTTTCAGCCCAATCCAGGTCTGGGATGGGATTGGGCTGGAATCAGGAAGAAATGGGTTTCATCACACATGAAATTACTGCTGTGCTGCCACCCAACCATCACCCGCCGCCAGATGTGCTTCTCCTAGTGATTTTGGTAGAATGGAAGCTTTCCATACTATCAAAATTGGCTGGCAGAGCACAGCTCAGGAATGGGTGATGGCTCGGTGGCAGTGCAACAGCAATTTCATGTGTGATAAAACCTGTTTCCCTCCATCCCTGTCAGATCCCATCCTGTGCCTAGATCGGGCTGAAAAGTGAATGTGATAAGCTCCCTGGTCTACAAAACCTTATGCTTCCACAACCTCTTTCACACAGTTAGTCTCAAAGGTGCTACAAGGTCCCTTTGCATACTAAAAACTACAGAAACCAACACAGTTGTATGAATTTATTTTTTTAAAAAAAAACCCTCAGCAGAATCAATTCACACACCAATAATAAAAGCTGACTAAACTTGGAAACATTACATTTCTGAATTACATCTGTCAGGATGATCAAACCAGCATAACCAATGGATATGCTGGATGGGGATACTGTATGCTGTAACAAAACCCAACTTTCCCAGGGATAGCAACCAAAAACCAGGGCATCAATATTAAAAGCTTTAACTCCAGAGAGGATGGGGCTTGGAGGATGGTCTGTGGTGACAATTAGAAAGTCTAACAAGGAAACAACACTCACACAGCCCCACAGGCCATAGGAACACCTCTGTAGGTCCAAGTGCTCTGTAGTTCCTACTATTCAGTAACAGTTCAATAGGGTCATTCAAATGAGACAGTAGGCCTCCCATCTATGTCTGCATTAACATTTCTCCTGTATGCCAAACAAACAACAATAAATAATAACCCATAATTATTTTCTTTGTTTGTTTCACTTAAATTATATTTAAAAAATTACAACACCTTCAACAATCCACTGGCTGAATTTAACAATACTAAAATTTATGTGGGAACATAAATATAAAATTCAAAGGATAAGTTCTTGAGATGGATCTCACAGTTCTTCCCACAGTGTTGCTGTTTTCTTTGGTCCTCTTGAGTGGTTGTAATGTTTAAAAAGAGATCACTTCTGGTCCCCAAAAGAGCATTCCTTAAATCCACCAATGTTTGCACTAAATAAAGTCTGTCAGCCTTTAAGTGATAATGACATTTTGATTGTAAGATTGTGCTGTTTCATGCATACATATACAGCTGTGACAGAGATATTAAAAACTAAACTGTCCTTAGACACCAGCCTTGCTAAAGGAACAAAATCCACCTTCTTCCCCTTGTCCATCAGTCTTTATGAAGAAGAAAAGCAGTGTCTTTCCAGCACACAAGGCTGTGGAATAAAAATCTTTCAGTAGAGCTGCTTCAAGATAAATAGCCCTAATACCATGACATTATAAAACTGTCGTAAGCAATATTCTCATCAGGCAAGTGAATAATATACTGGCCTTACAAACCCAGCACCATTCCTAGTAGAGGAGGGGAAAATCTTTAAATTATTTCTTAAAGAAAGTCACTATTATAATGGTCTGATGGATATGTATGCTTTAATGTTAATATCACAAACCATCTATGATGCCTTAGCAAGCAAAGCATTATTACAAAGGTATAACAAAAGAATATTAGAAGAGTCTTGCTGGATCAGACTGAAAGCTTAGGGAGCTGAGTATGTTTAGCTTGAGAAAGAGGAGGTTAAGAGGTGAGGTGACATGATAGCCGTATTTAAACATTTGAAGGCATGTCATATTGAAGATGGAGCAAGCTTGTTTTCTGCTGCTCCAGAGAATCGGGCTGCATCTGCACTGCATAAATTATCTGGAGCTCTAGTGCCACAACAAAATACAGTTTCCAGAATTCCATAGCACTGAGCCATAACAGTTAAACTGGTGTCAGCCTAGGAACTGGAGCCATGGATTCAAACTACAGGAAAAGATATTCTACCTGACCATTAGGAAGAACTTCCTGACAGTAGGAGCTATTTGACAGTGGAACACATTCACTTGGAGAGTGGTGGAATCTCATTTTTTGAGGTTTTTAAACAGAGGCTAGATGGCCATCTGCCAGGGTGCTTTGATTCTGTGTTCTTGCATTGCAGGTGTTATCCCTTGAGGTCTCTTCCAACTCTATAGACTTTATCAGACAGACCTTATCAGACGGGAGGATTTTCTCTTTCTTGTGAATGGAGTCAATTGGAGCCAATTCGAATTCATGAGAATTCGCTAGTTTAGTGAATTTATGTGAATTCCAATTGCATTCAGAATGCATTCAGAATGACTTCCCATTACCCGAAAATGACCACCCTTTGCCTGGAATTGCGTGAGATGCTTTAATTCACAATAATGTAAAACCCATGATTGCATTCGGAATGACTTCCCTTTTGCCCAACATTTTGTGAGATACTTTAATTCGCAATAACGTGAAACCCCATGATTGCGTTCGGATTGCCATTGGATTATACTTCCAATTTCCAACGTCTGATAAGGTCCTATGATTCTATGATTTTATGAAAAGCCTCTCGAGACTACTGTTCTCCTCTGCATTTAATGAGATGATGATGATGATGATGATGATGATGATTAAACTTTATTTAGCTCTAGTAATTCACACAGTTCTGTACATACAATATTTTTAATAAGACAGTTTCCTGCCATCAGGCTTACAATCTCAAAAAGTCAGGACACAAAAGGAAAGGGAATGGTGAAGGGGAAGGGAATCAGGTCCAGCAGTTCTTTCTCCCTCAGAGGCCAGAATGTAGTCAGATGCCATGTGGAGAGCTCAGCTTCTTCAGAGGAGGCCAGATGGGGAGGAGGCCAGATATACCAGGGAGGCCCGCATGCAGAAATGAAGGCCATACTTGAAATATTACTAGTACCAGGCAATAGGTATGTCAGTACAAGTAATAGTATTTCTGTAGTACAGGTTGGCAGTTCCAATCATGGTAGCTATTGCCTAGTAACCAGTGATAGCCTTTCCCTTATGAATTTGTTTAATCCTTCTTTAAAGCCATACAAGTTGGTGGCAACAGATTTCACAGATTAGCTATGACAGTTCTAAAGAAGCATTTTTGTTTGTATGTTCTGAATCTCTCATCACTCAGCTTCATAAGAACACCCTAGGTTCAGGCATTACAAGACTGGAGAGGGAGATGGAGAGACAGAAAGAAAGAAAAAAAAAGTGGGGGGGGGAATCTTGTTTTCTCCATACCATGCCTAATTTTGTTAAGTTCTTCCATATTTCTCCTCATTGCTCATTTTTTTTCCTAAGATAAAATCTTCCAGACACTGTGATCTTTCATACAGAAACTCTACAGCTTCCTAATCATTTTGAATGCCCTTTTCTGCTCTTTCTCCAGTTCTGCAATATCCGTTCTCAAAGAGGCTACCAGAAGTCTATATAGCATTCCATACCAGGACCATAGCATAGATTGATATAAAGACTAGACTAGATTGGCAGATTTAGGATCTTGTCCCATTAACAAATAAGCCAGTTTACCTCTTCTGGCTTGAATTCAGGATCCTGGGTGCCCTCAGATGTTATCATGTCTAAATCATCACCTATCTAGCTGCAATGCCACCATTTGGATACATCCCAAGTCGAAGCCTCACTCAGCCAGCCATTTTTTTAAATCAGAAGCTCCCTGACTTCGAAAAAGTGCTGGCTGAGCAAGGCTTCAACCCAGGATGCATCTGGGTGGTGCCATCCCAGCTACATAGGTGGTGATTTAGGTATGATAACATCTGGGGCATCCCAGATCCTTAATTCAAGTGGGAAGAGGTAAGCCAGTTTATTTGTTAATGGGATAAGCTCCTTATTTTTGATACCTGCCCAATTCACCCTAGAATGGAATGGTTGCACACTGAATTGATGTTTTCATTGACTTATCTATCACAATTCACATACCACTTTCTTGGTCAGTCCTCTTTTCTCTTTCACTGGAGAACTCAAAGTTGTTGTTGTTTTTTTAATTTCTCTGTTACATTTTGGTTGGTCCTAATAAAAGCATTGTTCAACTGTTGATTTTGAAAAAAAAAAAAAAAAAGGACTGACACAACTGTATTTGCTTTTTAATGTTCTTTAATCAATTAGTGATCCATAAGAGTACCAGTTTTCCTTTTTCATAACTGTTAAATTTAATTAGGAACCTTGGTTAAGTGATTTGCTCAACATTTTAATAATAATAATAATAGAATCATAGAATCATAGAATCATAGAATCGTAGAGTTGGAAGAGACCACTAGGGCCATCCAGTCCAACCCCCTGCTATGCAGGAAATCCAAATCAAAGCACCCCTGACAATAATAATAATAATAATAATAATAATAATAATAATAAATTTATTTATACCCTATCCCTTTGAGATCAAATGCCATTACATCAATAAACAAACTGTGTCCCTCCCCACCCCCCTTATAAAGATAATAAATCAGTTACAATTTAAAACCAGCAATTAAAACTACATCAGTACAACAATTCCTGGGAAACCACAGGGAATCCTTAACAAGGGTTCCTGGGGCTGGGATTATTTATCCTGGGAAGGCCTGTTGGAAAATATCCATCTTGACAGCCTTTTTAAAGCTGTCCAAAGGTGTCAGTTGATGGATCTCATCCAGCAGGCCGTTCCACAATTTGGGGGCAACAACAGAAAAAGCCCTCTGGGAGGTAGCCAAAAGCCTAGATCTTTGAGGCTGTAGCAAATTTCTCCCAGAGGACAAGAGAGCGTAGGGAGGATTATAGGGGAGGAGGTGGTCCCTGAGATAGCTGGGACCCAAGCCATTTAGGGTCCCAAGTGCAGAATCACTAATGAATCACCTTTACCTACATGCTTGTTTACAGGATTTTTGTTTACAAACATACTTTGTAATTGCTATAGTAATTCTGATTTGAAGTAAGCTATCCTTCAGGTCAAAACATACAGCCATTTAGAGTAGCCATTTGTTACACTAGACACAAACAGACTTTTTCTGCCCAGCAATCATCTATATCACTACAAGTCTGTGTTTTCCCATGTATGCCTCATGACATGAGGGAATACTGTCAGAAATGTCAACCTGGGGAAGAGAATGCTCCTGGAACATACAAATGGCAGAGTTCTTCATAATAACCCTTTCCCCTAGGCAGTGAATAAGGAAACTGCATTGCATTCTTCTGCCTTAAGAAACCATCCGTTTATCCCACACCAACACTCTGGTTCAAATTAGATGGTAGGGGTTTTTTTTATTGTAGAAGAGATGTTCTTCCATGTGATAAAAGATGTCTGTTTGCTATGGCATGTGGGTTTTCTTCACCTATTTTGCATTTAGTGCAACTGGACATTGAAAGGAACACATAGAACTAAATAACATATTTCATTGCTGAGGCAAAAAAGGGAGGAAATAGAACTACTAGAGGTTACAATGGTCCCCTAAAGCAAGTCATGCATCTCTAATTCCATATTTTATTTTAGACAAAAATGTGTTTTTAAATATGCACAAGATTTTTTTAAAAAAGAAAAGTGGCATTAAGGCTCTGGCTGTCAGAGAGTCTTAGGAGTTTATCAGACGATGGAAATTGGAAGTATAATCCAATGGCAATCCGAACGCAATCATGGGGTTTCATGTTATTCATAATTAAAGCATCTCACACAATTTTGGGCAAAAGGGGAGTCATTCCAAAGGCAATCATGGGTTTTATGTTATTTCGTATTAAAGCATCTCATGCAATTTCAGGCAATGGGGGGGGGGTCATTTTTGGGTAATGGGAAGTCATTCTGAATGCATTCCAAATGCAATTAGAATTCACATGAATTCGCTAAACTAGCGAATTCACGTGAATTCGAATTGGCTCCAAATGGCTCCATTTGAAATAAAGAGAAATTCCTCCCATCTGATAAGGTCATTCAAACTAGGAAAAGTTCTTTTTTAAAAAAATTATAATTAAATGTTAAATTAAAAAATAAAATAAAAAAAGAACTAGAAAAAGTTCTTTACCAGTCCCACTCTGAACTGATAATCCCATATGTTCATGTACTGGAGCCTCTGGAGGCTGGTGTTTCCTAGGACGTCATCAAACGACGGAAATTGGAAGTATAATCCAATGGCAATCTGAATGTAATAATGGGGTTTCGTGTTATTGCATATTATAGTATCTCTCAGAATTTCCGGCAAAAGGGAAGTCATTCCGAACGCAATCATGGGTTTTACATTATTGCGTATTAGAGTATCTCATGCAATTTCGGGCAATGGGAAGTCATTTTTGGGCAATGGGAAGTCATTCTGAATATATTCCAAACGCAATTTGAATTCATGTAAATTTGCTAAACCAGCTAGTTTACATGAATTCAAATTGGCTCCATTCGAAATAGAGAGAAATTCCTCCCATCCGATAAACTCCCTAATAATCAGGCTTAGTTGCATATAACAATAGTTACTCACTTTTCAGAAAGTTGAGAGAAGCATTCTGCTTTTCCTAAATTGTGACACTGATCTAGTTCCTATTCTGCATTGTTGCCCTCATCATTTTACATGTCAACCTTGAACTGTGTCCTAACTAGATTTAAAAAAAAAAATCCTCCATTTTAAACTCACTGGCTTTGTTGATACCTCATTTGCTTCAAAAATGCTGGAGTATTAGGCTTGGATACAAAGAGACTGTAAATGTCATAGCCCAATGAACCAAAGAGCAGAACATTGCCAAGGTCAAAGCTACAGTACAAACCTTGTTAATTCTTGTTTGTTTTTGACAGAATTACTGTGCATGGGGCCGTGGAGGGCATCCTACTAAAATAAATTGAATTTCTAAAATAGAAAAGAAAACGTTCACCTGGCTACAAACTGATAACTGAGGGGAGAGGAAAGAACTATTTTTAAATGGTTGCAAAACACAAACTGTATGATAATCTGTAAATCAGATTTCAGTTTCAAACAGATTAATATTTAAATCTGAGGAGTTAAAGTGTGCTAACATTTTCATTCTGTAATGTATTTTTGAATATACTAGCACTGGTTCCAAATCTTCCTTCTCTGTTTGTTTAAAAAAAAAAGAAACCAAGAATTCTGTTTTTGATCAATTTATATCTAGTTCCTGTAGAAAGATGGAAGACTACATTTCTTATTCTCTGAAATACTTTAGGTACCTGTCAAGACATGGTATAAACAGCATGTGTTTGAAAAGTCTCATGTAGATTGAAACAGATTTTTCAATAATTTAATGTGTTATTTTGATTATGTGTTAGTGTCTGTGTGCCTTCAAACATTTATCCATTTATCTTACTTGAGTCTGAAGATGGAGGAGAATGTGAATAAGAAGCAAAACAACTCTGAGGTTTGAGCTGAACAGGAGCCACTATGTTATGAGAAGAATACACTTGACAGGGCAGACTGGGTGCCTCAATATATTTATATGGGAAATGAGTGTGTATTCATAGATATGCAAATTTAGTGCTTTCCAAACAAACAGTTATAAATGGCAATTTATATATGCAGGAGGGGCAATGGTGGAGTTCTCTTTTTGAGCATTGGGTCATTGGCTTCAGGTTAAGGATGCTGGTTTCTGACACAGATATTTCTGATGCATCCAGCCACCAGCTGCAACATTTTATATTTGGTTCAGATAGGTTTCTTTTTCATTTGGACACATATTGGAGCAAAAATGTATCCTTCCTTTCTAATCCTTAATATCTGTCAGAATATAATTATAACAGAAATATCACTGCAGTGGCACAGTAGTACTACAACTCTACAAGATTTAAAAGAAAACAAAAGGAAAAATGTACTCTTCACACATTAAAATCACCATAGCAAACCATGCCCTGTTTTGTTTTTTGTCAGACACCTTTGGAAGAATCATAGTGTAGTTCCAAGATATCCTTACAAATGGTCCAAAAAGGAGCATTGAATAAATGAATGCTGTGGCAACATCAATAGGCAAACAAAATAACAACAACTACTATTACAACAAATATCCTGCTTTTTCTTGATATAAGGACTCAAGGCACCTACCAACCAAATTAGAACAATACAAATTAAAAACAATATAAATCATTATCAAGTATAAATATAAAGTTTTAAAAACAACAAAAACTTTTAAAAAGTTAAAAATGCAGGCAGCTCTGCCTGCGGCAGGACGGAACACGGATGTCTGGGCTTAGATAAGTGGCCCACCCACCAACTGCTCCTCTGAGGTGGCTCTGGCAGCGGTAGGAGGGAGTGCGGATGCCTGGGGCCTAGATAAGGGGCCCATCCACCAACTGCTCCTCTGAGGCGGCTTCAGCAGCTCCAGCAGTAGCTTAGATAAGTGGCCCACCCACCAACTACTCCTCTGAGGTGGCTCTGGCAGCGGTAGAAGGGAGTGTGGACACTCGGGGCTTAGATAAGAGGCCCACCCACCAACTGCTCCCTTAGGTCAGCAGGGAACCCACTCCTTGGGGTGTAAGCCAAGCAAGTGGCAGGAGGAAACAGAAATTCTGTTTTCTGAAGCCATTCCTCCAGTAGTGAACTCCCTCAATTCCTGGAAGTCTGAAGGGACAGAAAGAGAAGAGGGGTGCTATTAACTGTCGGGGCTCGTTGGGGATTTCTGGTCTCCCTCTGGTCCTTCATCTGCTCGAGAGCAGGGTCAGTCTGAGGAGAGGTGGGAAACCGAAGAGCAGCCATCACTATTGGAGGTAACCCTATGGTTTCACCTTGCAAATTGTTTTAATGTTTTAATGTCAAAATAAAACTTAATAAAGATTTTTTTTAAAAAAAGTTAAAAACAATATGTATTGAAAATATTAAAATGTATTAAAACTATATACATATCTTGATAGCTGCATTGCACAACATTTAAAATCCCAACCTTTGCCAGTTTGAAAGCACCTAATTGAACAAGAATGTTTTTACTGCCCAATGAAAGGAGACCAGGGATGAACTCTCTAGGAGGAGAGCTCCAGAGCCTCAGAGCAATCACTGAGAAGGCCCTCTCCCTCATTCCCACCAAATGCAACTGAGAATGTGGTGGGACAAAGGGACGAGCCTCTTCAAGATAATCATAGAGCTCTAATGGGCTCAGAAAGGGAAAAACAGTCCATTAAATAACCTGGACCCAAGCTGTATGGGGATATATTGTAATAGCAATGGCCATATATCAGTAGCAATAATAAGTATATTTCTATACTGCTTATCAGTGAACTAACACTCTCTAAGCAGTTCACAATGTTTATTGCAAGAATTCATGTATTTCAAAAAAACATCCTTCTTTAGACCAATCTGGAAGAGCAACCAGTCAGTAAAGTAAACTGTCTGCTGGCTTTTGAGTTGCTTGGAAACTTTTCTCTGCAAGCCAAAATATAGAGCTGAAAAAGACCTTCATAAAAAGCTGGCTTCTAGCCAGTTTGGGAGTGTGGCATACAGATGACACACACCCTCAAGATGCCCAGAAGCCCACTTCTAGCCACCCAGCTGCCCCGATGTGGGATGGCTTCCAGATGCTCTGACAGTGCAGTGTTTACATGCTGCATGCCGCTAAACCACCTTAAAGTCAGCTTCTGGCCACAACAGGCAGGAAAAGCCATCTTTTGACTGCTGGAAAGAAGAGCAGCTCTTTGCTGCTCCTTTTTTTAGGTGGTTTCAAGGTGGATTGGGGTTGCAGCATGTGTGGTGATCCCCTTACCTTTCACCACTAAGTTTCTCTATGATGACAGCACCCTGGATCTTTTCATCCCACCACTGCCACCAAAATATGTGAAGGACTCCTGCCAGCCTTCACTCTAACACTGCTCTTTAAGATGGCACAGCACCTCTGAATCTCTTAGATTAGGTAGCGTGGTTTGATTCACACAGAGGCCAAATTGTATTTCAAACACTAATAAAAGTTTATTATAAAACATAAAAATAAACTATAAATAGGTTTCAAAGCTGTTACTAATGACTTATTATTTAGGTACAAGAATTCTTTTCAAATTAATAATATTAATACAGTCACACAGGCAATCTTATCTCCAATATATAGACCAAAATCTTTTACCACTGGCTTGTTTTGAGCCTCTTTCTACTAGACTTCCCAAGCCTACCCAGTCCCTCTCTGGACTCTTAAGACCCTTTTGTGCTCTCCAAACACTATTAAAATGTTCCCTCAGGAACCCTAAGAGAACATCCTTTCTTCGATGTGACTCTTTCCCTAAAAAAACAAAAACAAAACAAAAACAAAACAAAACAAAACCAAATAAAAAAAAACCCCTTTCACTCTCTGCAAGGCCCTTTTATAGCCCTGTCCAGCTGGCTTTTCATTAGCTGGTCTCATGTTGCTCTGTGATTGGCTGATAGATCGGCCTGTTCACTACAGCGTGCAGTTGGCCCCAATCTGTATTCAGAAGGGACAGCTTGAAGCTGCCTCTTTGAGGCCATCTGTTTCACCCCTTAGAAAGTCTCCCAAGGTGGGCACTGTTGACTGAGACAGAGATCAAGAACCTTATATACCAACTGAGAACAGGAAATGCTCCAGAGGAAGACTTCATACCTCCAGAAGCCATTAAAACATTTTGGAATTTTGGGCTCCTATTCTAGCATCTCCGTCTGGCTGCCTCCCTTACCTTGTTCAAAAAGGGGTTAAAAACATACTTATTTGGACAAGCATACCCCTGATTACCCTCCCCCCCATTGTGATCCTCCCCTTCCTCTACCCGCATTGCAAGCTGGCCTGGCATATTTTTTATATAGTATTGTTTTACTGACATTTAACACCGTTTTGTTTTTATATTGTTTTTGTTTTTATTGGAATGTTTTTAACCATGTATATGTTATTTATGTTGTGCACCGCCCTGATCGTTGGAAGGGCGGTATATAAATAAATTATTATTATTATTATTATTATTATTATTATTATTATTTTCACCTGCATTGACAGCTATGGTTGAGCACCTAAGGAGTGGGGGCTTGCTATCATTGTCCTTATATTTAAAAAAGGAAAGAAGAATGATGCTGGCAACTACAGACCAATTAATCTCTTCAATATGATCAGCAAACTTTATGCAAGACAGCTACAGTAGAAATTTGAGGACAGGCTGGAGCAAGAAAGCATACTTGCAGAGAAAAAAGCTGACTTTAGGGAAGGCTGATTCACCATAGATCATTATCTTGTGGTCCAATACCTCATTGAAAAGTATGCTACCTGCAAAACAGTCTTTCTCTATACTGTATTGCCTTTATGGACTTTAAAGCAGCATTTGACTCTGTATCTCAAACCAAACTATGGGAACATCTGGAGGATTCCTCAGTTAACCAGTGTCTACTATATCTAGTAGGGACCTCACTCAAAGTAAGATGCATTCCCCAGGGTCATCTCACCAATGCCATTGTCACTGTGAAGGGTGTCAAGCAAGGCTGTATTCTAGCTCCACTCTTGTTCAGCTTTTACAGTGGTCCCCCGGGTTACGAAATTAATTCGTTCCGGCTACTTTTTCGTAAGCCGAAAATTTCGTAACCCGGGGCCTATTTCCCATAGGAAATAGGTAATCCGTTCCCAAGGCCCGGCGGGGGCCTCCTGGCTGAGGAAAGGAAGGTCCGATCCGGCGGATCGGGCCTTCTTTTCGTCAGCCGCGGGGGCCTCCTGGCTGAGGAAGGGAAGGTCCGATCCAGCGGATCGGGCCTTCCTTTCGTCAGCTGCGGAGGCCCAGCCTGGCTGGGGAAGGGAAGGTTCCCTTCCCCAGCCAGGCTGGGCCTCTGGGCCTGACGTGAAAGGGAGGCCCAATCCGGCGGATCGGGCCTCCTTTCGTTGGGCGCGGAGGCCCGGCCTGGCTCCCCAAGCCAGGCCGGGCCTCCGCGCCTGAGGCACGAAAGGAGGCCCGATCCGCGGGATCGGGCTTCCTTTCGTTGGGCGCGGAGGCCCGGCCTGGCTTGGGGAGCCAGGCCGGGCCTCCGCGCCTGAGGCACGAAAGGAGGCCCGATCCGTGGGATCGGGCTTCCTTTCGTTGGGCGCGGAGGCCCGGCCTGGCTCCCCAAGCCAGGCCGGGCCTCCGCGCCTGAGGCACGAAAGGAGGCCCGATCCGCGGGATCGGGCTTCCTTTCCTTGGGCGCGGAGGCCCGGCCTGGCTCCCCAAGCCAGGCCGGGCCTCCGCGCCTGAGACACGAAAGGAGGCTCGATCCGCGGGATCGGGCCTCCTTTCCTTGGGCGCGGAGGCCCGGCCTGGCTTGGGGAGCCAGGCCGGGCCTCCGCGCCTGAGACACGAAAGGAGGCCCGATCCGTCTCGGGCGCGGAGGCCCGGCCTGGCTTGGGGAGCCAGGCAGGGCCTCCGCGCCCCACGAAAGGAAGGTCCGATCCGCCGGATCGGGCCTTCCTTTCGGTAGTCCGTCCCTTGTCCTCCGAAGCCTGGCCTCGGAGGAAAGGGGAATGGAGTCTGTCCCCTTTCCTCCGAAGCCTGGCCTCGGAGGAAAAGGGACTTTTTTTCGGATCCCGGGGGATCCTTTGGATCCCGGGGGATAATTTTTGGTCCCGCCGGTTTCGGATCCCGGGGTTTTCTTAACCCGGGGGATTCGTATCCCGGGGGACCACTGTATATCAATGATATGGTGGATCATCTCAACAATACAAACTTCCATCCTCTGAAACTAGAGGGTAGTGATGTGATGGTTATTCATCACAGTTTGCTTAAAGCACAAATTGGTGATTTCTCAGCCCCTTTAATTGTTTTATGTACAAACCAAGAAACATGATTGCATAGGTGTGAGAATTTTCAGATCCACAGATTTGTTCAATTGCAAATGAAGTAAAGGAAAGGGGAAAATCCTTTTGAAATTCATTGTTACAAACTGTTTTATTGTTTTATGGCATCATTGCAATAAAATTGCAAGAGTGTGTTAATTTTCACACTCAAGTCACATACTGTACAAAGCTGTCTTGCCAATGAGGTGTTGCTGTTGTTTTTGCAATGACTAGATTCCTATTTGTCAAACAACAGATATTTGGCATATACAGTGGTCCCCCGGGTTACGAAAGTAATCCATTCCAGATTACTTTTCGTAACCCAGAAATCTTCGTTTCCCGGGGGACCGCTTTAGGGGATGGACCGCACGGCAAATTTAAAGGGGCCGCGCGGTTTTTCGTCTTCGAATCCCGGGGTTTCCTTCAGATCCCGGGGGCTTTTTGGCAGTCCTGGCGGTTTCGGGTCCCGGGGATTTCGTTCCCCGGGGGCTTCATAACCCGGGGGACCACTGTATAGCAAAACTTAAAGTACCCAAACACCATAGAGCCTTTAGTTTGGCATGATGTCATTCCCTTCCCTCATCTGTCTTTGAAGGCTGATACAAGAAGATCCCCTTCTCAGACAGACCATGCCCCTGTGACTCTGGCCAAATACTGACAATAGAGCATGTACTACTCCAGGGCTCATACTACAGTCACATCCACCTTATTTTACCTTTATGAGTTAAATACCAAATACACACCAGTCATTTTTACACTTTTCTGTCTCTTTCGGACATCAACTCTGATACAACATATAATGTTGTCAGATTCTGTGTAGCTGCAGTCACAATGCGTCAGGCAATGACCTCTGCAGTAGAATAGTACCTTGCTACACTGGAATCTAAAAGGATATTTTAAATACTGTTTTTAACCTGTGTTTTACCTTCTTTTATTCTGTATCCCCTTTTTACCTGTCCTAGTCTATGACCATAATAAAGACAAACTGAACTGCATAATAAGAGATTATTTTGCTGCTGTCCCCTTCCATTGTCATAGTATTCACAGTTGCATCATGCCAGGATAGTTATACTAGCAAAATAAAATAAAATAATAAATAATAAATGATCAGATTGTCCAGAGAAAGAAACTGCAAGTGGAAAGAGGAGAATTAATCTGTATGTGACTCACTGTCATTACGTATGTTTCTTTTCTTAGCAGCTTCCAAAGAATCATGGTTTAAATATATATAGTTGTTTAACCAAAATTATTATGGCTTAGGGACACCTGGATGATCTGTTGTAATAAATATAACCTTTTATGCAAGATGATAAAACTTCACAATTCTTTCCCATCCTATAACAGAACTCAAAATTCTTTCCAATGGTTTACAGAACAGATGACGTACCGCCATAGGAAGATCCCTGACATTCTATTGTAGGTTTCTTGTTTGTTTGTATTTTTACCTATTGTGTTTGTGTGATATTTGGAAACCCATTTCGCATACCTCTGTCAAAAGATTCCCAACTGCCAGCTGGCAGCAATGTGCCCTCCAGCCTTAGCAATAAAAGTGTCTGTGTCAAACTAATGCACATCAAGATAAACCATTCCTCTATACAAAAGCATCACAGTGTCCCCTTAAGGATCAAAATCAAAATGGTTGCATGCATTCAGAGGTACTACACTATACTGAGATGCCCAAAGCACAGCAGTTATAATTTTCTCCCGAGGCACTCTCTCCATTGAATTCCTGTAGTGTTGTTGCTGCAGACCGTGTTGCTGCTGCTGCTGTTTCTCACATACCTAGGAAGCTATAAAAATTCTTCAGCTAAAAGGATTCTAGGGAGATATGGATTGAAAGGACTGGGAAGCATGTTGCCATGGTTCATGGCCAAAGCCACTGCACTTGGTTATGCAACCATGGAGCAAAAAAAAAAAAAAAAAAAAAAGGGGGGGGGAGTCCTGAGATACATCTGAGGCAAGAGAATGATCAAGGACACAATGGCGCCACTGTTCAGTAAAGATGGTAAAATATTGACAGATCACAATGAAAAGACAGTACTGCTCAATACCTATTTTGCATCTGTTTTCTTCCCCCCCCCCAAAAAAAAAACCCCAACAACACCGGTATGCTTCCATGCAGCAGCAGAGACCTTGGAAAGGGATCTGAATTTCAGATCCAGATTGATAGGGAGTTAGTCAGGAACCACATAAATAGCTTAAATAACTTCAAATATGGAGGGCCAGATAAACTGCAGCCATACCAGAGCCAAAAGGGACTCCCAGTGGCCTGATACTGCCCCTTCTAGCAGCAGTGGCTTCTGGGGAGCACCAGTCCCTTCTGTTTGCGCTTTGCACATACACACGGCACCAGGTGACACCAACTTCTAGCACACCACTGGCATGAGCCATTAGTATCATTCTGTAACAAAGAAGGTGAATGCTGTTTTACCTACAACAATAGAAGCACACTTTATAAGTCAAGGGAAATAATAGTTTCACAATATTTTGCATGAGTCAGGCCTCACCTGGAGCACTGGCTTCAGTTCTGGGAGCATCATTTTTAAAAAGGACATAGACATGAAGAAAAGCAACAAGGATGATAACAGGTATGGAGAACAAAACAATAGGAAAGTTTGAAGGGATATAACTAAGGCATGTACACCATAGCTGGATCTGATGTTTCTGAAATGGGCAGCGCTGGCACACAAACTAAATGTGTAAAAGCACTTATGGTCACTGCAGAAACCTGGATCTCCAAGTTCAAAGTATAGGACTATCCCCAAACTTTGAACCTGGGTGTTCAGGGGAAGTGCCGCCACATCCAACACAGTATGAGTCCTGATTCCTAAATTTGTATTTTGACTGACCAAGAGCACCTTTGTCTTCTCTGGATTAAGTTTCAGTTTCTTATTCCATCTATTGACGTCTTCAAGAAAGCCTTGAAGACACATCTCTTTCGGCAGGCCTTCCCGGAAAATGTTTAACATTCCTGGCTCTAAACCTCCTGCTAGTTCCTAGTCTCCTTCCTGTTAAACAGCTCAGGGAGTTTTTTAGCTTGACATTGTTGATTCTGTTTATTTGTAATTGTTTTAACTTGTTCTGGTTTAATCCTTTTTAGGGGGGGGGGGGGGTTGGGAACGGGATTGGATATCTTAATTGTGATGTTTTTAACTTCTCTTGTACCCTGCCCTGATTGCCCATTCAGAGGGTGGGCTAGAAATAAAAATTTATTATTATTATTATTATTATTATTATTATCCAATCTATTATGGATGACAGACACTGGTTTAGAACCAGGACAGCCTTCTTGGATTGGGGTAGCAAGGAGTAGTTGAGTTGAGTGTCACCTGCATATTGATGGTACCACATCCCAAAACTCCACACAACCTCTCCCAGTGGTTTCATGTATATGTTAAATAGAACCCTGAGGGACCCTACAGGCCAGTAATTGGGGGTTGAACAGAAGTCCTCCAGCATACCTTCTGGTTTCACCAATCCTGAAAGGAATGGAGCTGCTGTAAAGCAATGTTTCCAAGCCCCTTCCCAGTGAGGTGGCACAGAAAGATACTGTGGTGCTGAAAGCTGCTGAGATAGGCAACAAAAGCTATTTCTGTCCCATAGTGAGGCTTGAAATCAGATTGAAATTAATCTAGATAATTCATCTCATCCAGAAACCTCTGGAGCTGGGTGGCCACCATGTAATCCAACATCTTGCGCCAAAATGGTAGGTTGGATAATGGTCAATAATTATTCATTATAGAAGAATTCAGGGATGGCTTTTTCAAGAAAGCCTTCATGACTACCTTCTTTAGGCAAGTTGAAATTCTGCCTTGTAAGGAGGCACTGACTACTCACTTCAACCACTCAACCAGTCCCCCTCTGTTCTGTTTGATAAGCCAAGAACAGCAAGAGTCTAACACACATGTGGTGGCTCTCATCTCTTCAAGGATCCTGTCCATATTCTTCAGCTGCTCAAATGAAAAGTATCCAATAACACTGGACAAACAGGAACCATGGTTATATCCACCGGAGCTGTATCTATAGCATCCAAGTTGGAGCAGAACTGAGTGATTGTCTCTGCAAGGTGTTGTGCAAATTCTTTGCAGCCAGCTGTCAACTCATCTGCAATTTTTTACTTGAGGACCAGTGTGTAATAGACTTCAGATAGAGGTAAATAAGCATAGTTGGCATTATTACCCCAGCATGTTCCCTTTAAGGCATCTCCAAGTTGGTGTTTTGCAGCTGGAACTGTAGTCTACATTGCACACAGAGGGATGAAATGGTTCCATGTTTAGCTCCTTAATCTTCAGAAGATACATGGGGTGGTCCAGATTTTGCTTCAAATGGTTCCAAAGCAGGGCTGCAGCCTCTACAGGCTCTAGCTAAAGCCTGTTATCTTGTCTCTCTTCTTCCTTGCCCTCACCTGAGGAGGCCTCCTCCAGGCAGAGTAGGTCCAGAACCTTTACAGTTCCAACTAAAAGCCAGAGTGGATTCCATCCAGCTAATGTAGGAGTCAACCACCTCTACTGTTGGCATGAAATTTTTAAAATGAGCCTGTCAAACAAACAAAACCCAGAAGAGAAGGTTACTGTAATCCCTAATTAAGCACCGTAAACCTGTCTGAACACACAGTGATTCAAAACTAGAAGATAAAGAGCTAAGCACTTGAAGACTTCTGTCTGAACTGGTGAATCAAACTTTCCTAAGTATTTCTCACATTCAGATTTTAAAATACACACAAAACTCTCAAATTTGGTCCATTGTATTAATGAAGACATTGCAAACTTTGTTAAAAATATTTCTATAAAACCATAGAATCATAGAATCATAGAATCATAGAAATTTAGAGTTGGAAGAGACCACAAGGGCCATCCAGTCCAACCCCCTGCCGTGCAGGAACTCCCAGTCAAAGCATACCCGACAGATGGCCATCCAGCCTCTGCTTAAAAACCTCCAAGGAAGGAGACTCCACCACCCTCCGAGGGAGTGTGTTCCACTGTCGAACAGCTCTTACTGTCAGGAAGTTCCTCCTAATGTTGAGGTGGAATCTTTTTTCCTGCAGTTTGCATCCATTGTTCCGAGTCCTGTTCTCTGGAGCAGCAGAAAACAAGCTTTCTCCCTCCTCAATGTGACATCCCTTCAAGTATTTAAACAGGGCGATCATATCACCTCTTAACCTTCTCTTCTCCAGGCTAAACATCCCCAGCTCCCTAAGGCGTTCTTCATAGGGCAAGGTTTCCAGACCCTTCACCATTTTAGTAGCCCTCCTTTGGACCCGCTCCAGTTTCTCCACATCCTTTTTGAATTGTGGTGCCCAGAACTGGACACAGTATTCCAGGTGGGGCCTGACCAATGCAGAATAGAGTGGCACTATTACTTCCCTTGATCTAGACACTATACATATATTGATGCAACCTAAAATTGCATTGGCCTTTTTTAGCTGCTGCATCACACTGTTGACTCATGTTCAACTTGTGGTCTACTTGGACTCCTAGATCCCTTTCACATGTTGTCTCATTCAGCCAGGTGTCCCCCATCCTATATCTGTGCATTTCATTTTTCCGCCCTACGTGTAGGACCTTACATTTCTCTGTGTTAAATTTCATTTTGTTAGCTTTGGCCCAGCTTTCTAGTCTATTCAGGTCATTTTGAATTTTGATCCTGTCCTTTGGGGTATTAGCTACTCCTCCTAATTTGGTGTCATCTGCAAATTTGATAACTAGGCTCTCAATACTGTCATCCAAGTCATTAATAAAGATGTTGAATAGCACTGGGCCCAGGACAGAACCCTGTGGCACCCCACTTGTCACTTCTTTCCAGGATGAAAAGGAACCATTGATGAGCACCCTTTGGGTTCGGTCAGTCAACCAGTTACAAATCCATGTAACAGTTACCTTGTCTAGTCCACATTTTACAAGCTTGTTTGCAAGGATGTCATGGGGAACCTTGTCAAATGCCTTACTGAAGTCCAGATATACTATATCCACAGCATTTCCTTCATCTACCAAGCTGGTAATTTTATCAAAAAAAGAGATCAGATTTGTCTGGCATGACTTGTTTCTCTGAAACCCATGTTGACTTTTTGTGATTATGGAATTATCTTCCAGATATTCACAGACTCTCTGCTAAATGATCTGCTCCAGAATCTTTCCTGGGATTGATGTCAGACTAACCGGATGATAATTGTTGGGATCCTCTTTTTTCCCCTTTTTGAAGATTGGGACAACATTTGCCCTCCTCCAGTCTGCAGGGACTTCTCCTGTTCTCCAGGAGTTCTCAAAGATGATTGCCATTGGTTCCGAAATTACATTTGCCAGTTTTTTTAATACCCTAGGATGTAGTTCATCAGGTCCTGGAGACTTATATTCATTTAGATTAACCAGGTATTCCTGTACTGTTTCTTTACTTATTCTGTGCTGAAATTCCTCTATTCTGTCCTCTGCCCCATCATCCTTAGGTTGAGCACCCTTTGCCTTTCCTGAGAAGACTGAAGCAAAGAAGGTGTTGAGCAATTCTGCCTTTTCTCTGTCTCCTGTGAGCATTTTGCCATCTTCTCCACGCATTGGCCCAACTGTTTCCTTCTTCTTCCTTTTGCTGCGGACATACCCAAAAAAGCCCTTTTTATTGTTTTTAACCTCTCTAGCAAGCCTGAGTTCATTTTGCGCTTTAGCTTTTCTGACTTTATCCCTACATGTGCTGGCTATTTATTTGAATACCTCTTTGGTGATTTCCCCATTTTTCCATTTTTTTATACATGTTCCGTTTAAAACTTAGCTCAGTTGTAAGTTCCTTAGTCATCCATAGCGGTTTCTTGAGACATCTCCCATTTTTCTTCCTCATTGGAACTGTCTGAAATTGTCCCTTTCGTATCTCCCTTTTGAGGAACTCCCATCCATCTTGAACTCCCTTCTCTTTTAGTATTCTTGACCATGGGATCACTCCCAGTATTTCTCTAAGTTTATTGAAATCAGCTTTCCTAAAGTCTAGAATGCGTGTCTGACTATGCTTAGCTTCACCTTTCCACTGTATAACAAACTCCAGGAGGACATGGTCACCTAAGGATCCCGCCACTTGCACCCCATCAACTAGGTCTTCCCTGTTGGTTAAGATCAGATCCAAAATAGCTGATCCCCTTGCTGCCTTTTCCACCTTTTGGACAATGAAATTGTCTTTGAGGCAAGTGAGGAATTTGCTAGAGCTTGAGGATTTGGCTGAGTTTGACTTCCAGCAAATATCTGGGTAGTTGAAGTCCCCCATCACTATTACATCTCTCCTTCCTGATTGTGTGGTCATCTGTTCTAGAAAGGCATCATCCATTTCCTCTGTCTGACTTGGGGGTCTGTAGTAGACTCCCACAGTAACATCCCTGTTGTTTCCCTCTCCTTTAATTTTTATCCAGATGCTCTCCACCTGGCTTCCAGTACTGATGTCCTGGATCTCTTCACTGGTGTAAATATCCTTGACCTATAATGCTATTCCTCCTCCTTTCTTGTTTGTCCTGTTTCTCTTAAAAAGGTTATACCCCTCTATTTCTATATTCCAATCGTGAGACTCATCCCACCAGGTTTCAGTGATGCCTATTATATCATATTTCCCTTGTTGTGCTAGGAGTTCAAGTTCATCTTGCTTATTTCCCATGCTCTGTGCATTAGTGTAGAGACATCTAAGACCATGTGTCCCCTTTACTTGATGCCTGTGCATGTTTTTTTGGCTCCTATTCTTGGGTCCTTGCACTGTTTGTCTTCTTCCCTCTATGTCAGTTTGACTATTTTTTCTAGCCGTTTTGCCTTCCAGACTGCTGTCTCCCTTCCCCAGATCACTTAGTTTAAAGCCCTCCTGATCATATTCTTCAGACTGTTGACAAAAATGTTTCTTCCAACTGGCGTGAGATGTAGCCCATCCCTTGCTAGAAGTCCCTCCTCATGGAACCGCAGCCCATGATCCAAGAATCCAAATTGTTCTCGGCGACACCATCTGCGGAGCCAGTTTTTGATATCTGCTATTTTCCTCTCTCTTCCTGGACTATGCCCTTCTACTGGTAGAAGAGATGAGATGACAATCTGTGCGTCCATTTCCTTCAGCTTCTTCCCCAGAGCCTCATAATCCCTTCTGATATTCTGAAGGCTGTGTCTTGCTGTGTCATTCGTTCCCACGTGGACCAAAAGGAAGGGGTATTTGTCAGTAGATTTGACCAGTCTTGTCAGCCTCTCTGTCACATCACGGATCTTTGCCCCAGGGAGACAACACACCTCACGAGACATCTTGTCGGGCCCACAAATCACTGCTTCTGTACCCCTCAGCAAGGAGTCCCCCACCACAACCACGCGCCTCCTCTGAGGCTTAGCAGCAACTCTTCCCTGTGATGGAACTCCCAGGCTCCCCTGCTGTGTCCCTGAAGTCTGTCCATGCTGCTCTTCCTGATTCTCCTTGATAAGTGAAAGGGCTTCGAAACGATTCTGTAGCTGCAAGCTCCTACAGCTATCCCTGATTTTTCTGCTTCTCTGTGTGACATTTCTCCAGCTGTCTGCCTCCTGTGTACATGAAGTGACCTTCTCACCCCCAGCGACTTTCTCTGTGTGGTCTCCTTCCAAGATTATTCCTTCCGTTGTGTCGAGGAAAACCTCTTGCTCCCTGACATGCTGAAGTGTCGCTACCCTGGATTCCAGCTGCTGTACTTTCTCCTCCAAGAGGGCTACCAACTTGCACTTGGGGCATGTGAGGTTCGCCACATCTGTAGGCAAGAAGACAAACATCCCACAAGTGTTGCAAGTGACTGCAGCCACTCCCTCGGTGCCCATACCGAGAACTATTAAGGAATCACTAAAAGAGGACTGTGGGCTTCCTCCTCGAAGAATATTCCCCGGTAAACACTAATGTCAAAGCCCCTGATGTCCTGTCCTATTTCACCAATCTCTATCAGTGATTTCAACCTACTGGGAATGTTACTTTATACAGATGCCCTGGTTTCTAACTTGTATTCACTTCTCTCTCTCACTCCAAGTGGTCTGCAGCTGGCTCTCTGAGCAGTTCTGTATAGCTAGTCTCCTAGCTCCTCCCACTTGTGACTCACAGATGTGACTTACAGAAGCTCCTCCTCCTCTGCAACAGACACACTCCCCCAAGAGATTTTAAAAATCCACGCACTTACCACTTAAAATGGCTGCCAAAAAGTTGCTCTTCCTTCTTCTCTCTCTCACTCCAAGTGGTCTGCAGCTGACTCTCTGAGCAGTTCTGTATAGCTAGTCTCCTAGCTCCTCCCACTTGTGACTCACAGATGTGACTCACAGAAGCTCCTTGCAAACAGAATTAAATTTGCAACTATGGTAGTTGGGTACATTCCCAAAAACTAACTTTGGGTGTTGAATCAGGACCACTTTCCTAACATCTAGGTTAGCAATGCCAGTGAAATCTGACACGGAATCCTTTAGCAGCTGAGTTTCTCTGTTGTAAAGTGTAGCATTCTTGTAATGCTAGACTGCCTTGCCAATAAAAACAGCCAACCAAAACAAACAAAAACACAACACAACAATAATGTTTCTGGAAAGGAAGGATCATTTGTCCTTGAAGTTTATGGAAGTTTACATATATGCCTGTGGAAAATATTTTGTTACTTTGAAAGTGATCACTGTATTAGTGTGCCTTGTGGAAAATGCTTATTATTTTGTCTATTATATTTCACCCCAGATCTGATATCATGAAGGGAAAAAAACCTGAAAATAGTGTTCTGTAAATGACAGATCAGGTGAAAGCACCCGGCCTCTTCAGATACATGTGGGGTGGCTTATTTTTTATTCATACATCTTTATTCCAGGACAGTCTTCTCCCTTTGGGGATGGCTCAGAGAGGGCATTGTTTAGGTACAAACTTTATAAAAAAACTGGATTTTGACATAACTTTCCCACTGACTTACTGAAAATCTCTGCCCTGATTAAAATGCATTCATAAAATACACACACACACACCAAGAAAATTGAATGAGCAATCTCTCTCTCTCTCTCTCTCTCTCTCACACACACACACACACACACACACATCCTGAAAGGCAGTTTTATTGGCCCTTCTTTCCTTCCTTCCTTAAGTCCTTCCTTGATTGATGTTTTTTAGCACCTCTGCCTGGGGCTCAGATGGTTTGCAAGCCTGCTGCTCCAGTGACAAGCCCCAGGGTGCTTCCCAGCCAGTTCAATCAGGCCTGGAAATGAGATGATTGGAAGATCATGTTTTAAGTGGTTCTGTCTCATGGGCTGGAAAATCAGATTATATTTTCATAGCTTCTGAGTATAAAATGCTACATGCTGCTTGCAAAGTGAATAATGCCCAAATAACTAGACACTCTTTAATCAATCATTTTACTAAAAAGGAAACCATTTTAACATCAAAGAACTTGGGGGGTGGGGAGACTTGAAAGTTCAGACAGACTCAGTTTATTAACTCCATTTTTCCTTCCCCTGCTCCTGTTATTCAGTTTATTAATCCCATTTTTCCACACTTGTGGTGGTATATATATCTCCATCTCTGGGTCGATAGACAACAAGTATTAGAAGCAAAGAATCCATTCAACTGAAAGGGAGCTCTCCTCTGCCAAACAGTGAGAAAATGGGGCTGTGAACACTGTTCCATCTGAATAAAGCTGACATTAAATTCAGTATTGGAGTTTGACTGCAGTGTTTGGGTGGTGGTGGTGGGGGGGGCATGGTGAGAACCCTTTGATTATGTATGGTGCTTTTCTTACAAAGTAACATTTTGTAAACTGCTGGACAAAGCAGCACAATTATATTTATCAGGAATGCTTATGAAAATAGTGTTGGAATAGCTAGAGGTGGAATAGTTCTTCTTCTCCTGTCTTCACTGTTTAGGTGCCTTGTACTCTTCTGGTCATACTTACTTACAGTGCCTAGAGGCTCCCAATGTTCTCTACAATGTAGACATGACAGCTTGCCAGCATAGCATTGTGCATGAATAAATTATCCTACCTAAGCTAGCAGAAGGCACTGTTCAACTCAGAACAGTGATGTGGATAAATCTCTTGCAGTGTCTGAGATTCTTCTCACATCTGTCTACCTTGGCATGACAGGATGGCATTGTAAACATGAGGCATCTTGGGTCCTACCCACTATCATTTTTCCTGCAACAGCTGACAGTAAAAATAGGCTTATTTCTTTTATGTTAAAAGTAGAATTTTTTTGTAGGACCTTCTGATGATATCATCCATGGTTAGGCCATTGGCATAAGTCTTAAAATTCTCTCTCTTTCTCCCTGCTGCCCTAGCTTTTCCAAGAAAGGGGTTGATAAGAACTAAGAGCTGATGACAGAGAGGTGTCCACAGTTTGGTTTGCTCCCAACTACATCACTGATCATTCAATGAAATTCTAATTTTCAATTGGCTTGGAAAAGAAGATTTTTGTCCACCACCACCACCCCCTTTTTTTTTTAAAAAAAAAAAATACTTACCTAATCACCATTCCAAAATGAGTTTAGGCAAGCTCATCCTTCATCAACTGGGAATATAGTCCTTCAGTCTTCTGACAAAACGTTTGCAGAGCAGTACTAAGGGCAGGGAGCCCAAAAGTTAGATCACTTCAGATTTGGAGGTCCTGATCTTCTGCAACATTTTTGGGTTCCTTCTGGCAGGAAGGAAACAAACTGGGGTGCATCCACACTGTAAAAATAATCCAGGTTGGCACTATTTTAACTGCTCTGGCTCAGTGCTGTAGAATTCTAGGAATTGTAGTTTTGTGAGACATTTAGTCTTCTTTGTCAGAGAACTCTGGTGCCACAACAAACTAAATTCCCAGAATTCTGTAGCATTGAGCCATGACAGTTAAAGTGGTGTCAATCTAGATTGTTTCTGCAGTATGAATGCAGCAATTTTCTGCTGTTTCTCCATTCTGTAGGTCTATTTTTAAAAGCCTGATCTTCCCATTATATGTCCTGGCTCCTTCTGTGTCATCTTTTCAAATTCAGAGAAATCAAAGAAGATTACTGGAAAAGAAAGGAAGGCCAATGAACACATTCTTAAAGTACATTATTAAGCTAAAACAACCCAGTGTTTTAAAGGTCAAGTACCGAGGTCTAGAACATATGCCTCATGCCTTGGTGTTTTTTTTTTTTAATTTTATAGCAAGAAGAACAAAACCATTTTTAAGGAATTCAGAAACTAAGTAGTAAGCTTTCTGGTTTCCGTAGCAATTTCCCAGTTGTTGCTACCATCCTCTGGCCCCCATGGCTTAGTCATTTCTTTTCCAGACTGTAGCCACCCACCAGGCTCTCTTCCAATTGGAATTCTGCTACTTCTACATAGCTAAGCAGAAATACTCATTTCTATCACAGCCAGAAACCAACACGTGTCATAACACTGGGGCCCTCAGAGGTAAATATAGTTCAGAAGAACATGGCCTGACATTATGATACACTTCTATGACATCTGAAGCCTTAGCATTGCAGAGGCCTATTCAAAATATAATTCTCTTAGCAAGCACACTATTTTATTTTTTTCCATTCCTTGAGACCACAGGTTGAATTATGAAACTGCTTCTGTGTGTAGTAAGGTAGGGGTTTTTTTGTCTGCCTTTCTCCTGAGGCAATGCAGAGATGTGAAGAATGGCTGAGATTCTATCACTGTCTGTCTTGCTATGATGTAGAATCATAGAATCATAGAATCATAGAATCATAGAGTTGGAAGAGACCACAAGGGCCATCCAGTCCAACCCCCTGCCATGCAGGAACTCCAAGTCAAAGCATCCCTGACAGATGGCCATCCAGCCTCTGCTTAAAGACCCCTAAGGAAGGAGACTCCACCACACTCCGAGGGAGTGTGTTCCACTGTCGAACAGCCCTTACTGTCAGGAAGTTCCTCCTAATGTTGAGGTGGAATCTCTTTTCCTGCAGTTTGCATCCATTGTTCCGCGTTCTAGTCTCTGCAGCAGCAGAAAACAAGCTTGCTCCCTCCTCAATATGACATCCCTTCAAATATTTGAACAGGGCTATCATATCACCTCTTAACCTTCTCTTCTCCAGGCTAAACATCCCCAGTTCCCTAAGGCGTTCTTCATAGGGCAAGGTTTCCAGACCCTTCACCATCTTAGTTGCCCTCCTTTGGACATGCTCCAGTTTCTCCACATCCTTTTTGAATTGTGGTGCCCAGAACTGGACACAGTATTCCAGGTGGGGCCTGACCAAAGCAGAATAGAGTGGCACTATAACTTCCCTTGATCTAGAAACTATACTTCTATTGATGCAGCCTAAAATTGCATTGGCTTTTTTAGCTGCCGCATCACACTGTTGACTCATGTTCAGCTTATGGTCTACTTGGACTCCTAGATCCCTTTCACATGTGGTCTCGTTCAGCCAGGTGTCCCCCATCCTATATCTGTGCATTTCATTTTTCCGCCCTAAGTGCAGAACCTTACATTTCTCCGTATTGAATTTCATTTTGTTAGCACTGGCCCAGCTTTCTAGTCTATTCAGGTCATTTTGAATTTTGATCCTATCCTCTGGGGTATTAGCTACTCCTCCCAGTTTAGTGTCATCTGCAAATTTGATAAGTATGCCCCCAATTCTGTCATCCAAATCGTTAATAAAGATGTTGAATAGCACTGGGCCCAGGACAGAACCCTGTGGCACCCCACTGGTCACTTCTCTCCAGGATGAAAAGGAGCCATTGTTGAGCACCCTTTGAGTTCGGCCAGTCAACCAATTACAAATCCATGTAACAGTTAACTTGTCTATCCCACATTTTGCAAGCTTGTTTGCAAGAATGTCATGGGGAACCTTGTCAAAGGCCTTACTGAAATCGAGGTATACTATATCCACAGCATTCCCTTCATCTACCAAGCTGGTAATTTTATCAAAAAAAGAGATCAGGTTCGTTTGGCATGACTTCTTTTTCTGAAACCCATGTTGGCTTTTTGTGATTATGGCATTGGCTTCTAAATGTTCGCAGACTCTCTGCTTAATGATCTGCTCTAGAACCTTTCCTGGAATTGATGTCAGACTAACTGGACGATAATTGTTGGGATCCTCTTTTTTTCCCTTTTTGAAGATGGGGACAACGTTTGCCCTCCTCCAGTCTTCTGGGACTTCTCCTGTTCTCCAGGAGTTCTCAAAGATTATTGCCAATGGCTCTGATATTACATTTGCTAGTTCTTTTAATACTCTAGGATGTAGTTCATCTGGTCCTGGAGATTTATATTCATTTAGGTTAACCAAGTATTCCTGTACTATCTCTTTACTTATTCTGTGCTGAAATTCCCCTATTCTGTCTTCTGCTCCATTATCCTTCGGTTGAGCACCTTTTGCCTTTTCTGAGAAGACTGAAGCAAAGAAGGTGTTGAGTAATTCTGCCTTTTCTCTGTCCCCTGTTAGCATTTTGCCATCTTCTGCACGCAGTGGCCCTACTGTTTCCTTCTTCTTCCTTTTGCTGCGGACATATCCAAAAAAGCCCTTTTTATTGTTCTTAACCTCTCTAGCAAGCCTGAGTTCATTCTGCGCTTTAGCTTTTCTGACTTTACCCCTACATATGCTGGCTATTTGTTTAAATTCCTCTTTCGTGATTTCTCCATTTATGTGAGACTGAGAAATTTCACCTCCACTGTAAGACCAAGGCACCAAGTGCTTTTGGGTTGCAATTTTTTTTTCAATTTGTGGAATATATATATATATATATATATATATGATGAAAAACACCTGTTTTCATGCAAAAGTGTTATCTTTCTCTTTTGTGAAACTGTGCACACAAAGAGAGGGTGCATCCAGACTGAAATACCAGGTTTTCTTCCTCTTCTTTCTGATTTTATAAAAAGGTAAATGTATTCTCCATTGACAAGGTTGTCATGTCTGACCATAGGGTATACTTGGTTAAAATAAACTGACCTGTGGAGCTGGTGTAAAAAGTCTCTGATTGTACTGAGAGCTGACAGAAAATATCCTGGGATAAGCAAAATATGTATAGACCTCCAGAATAAAACTTGGAAGAACAGGAACAAAATTGGGCTCTTTCAGGCCTTTTTAATCAGTCTGGATGCACCCAGAGAGAGCAAGGATACTTATTTGACTGCTAAGTCCCTGCATGGCTGCTTCTCTTACTCTTTGCTAACCTTCCACCTACAGGCAAAGTTGTTTTGTTTTTGTTTTTGTCTTCCAACAAGCTTTAAGAGAAAAGGTTCATGATCAGGTGATGAACTTTTTTAATTGTACCATTTTAAAGCTGATTTCTTAGTATTGTTAATTGTATCCTTAAAATTGTTTTTAATGTCATTGTTAGTTTAATTACTTTTCAATGTTAAACTTTTATACGTTCTAACTATATATATTAAAAGCAACCTGCCATGAGTCATTTTTGGTGGGGAAGAGACATAGTATATAGATGATGATGATGATGATGATGATGATGATGATGATGGCTGCAAGAGTGATGATACAAGTGCTGGCTTTTGGCCGCACTGGGGGGCGTTGTATTTAGGTGACACATGCCCCACACATGTCTGGAATCCATGCAGACAGCACACCCAGCCAGGAAAAGCCAGCTGTAAAAGGAGCATGGAAAGTCCACTCTTTGCTAGCATCCAATTTGGGACTGCAGTGGTGACCAAGATTGGGACCAGGCCCATATGGCTGCAGTGGTCCTGTGCTGATCTGGGAGGGAGTGGCCTCTGGTCACTCCTTTTGCTCCATCTGCATGAACCCATACTGAGATTCAAAGACATAGCCATGTTAATCTGGAATATCAGTATGCAAAGGGATCTTGTAGTACCTTTATGCATTCATCTGAGGAAATATGCTCAAGTCAACAAAAGCTCATGCTACCAACTTCTCCCTTTTAGTTAGTCTCAAAGGTGCTACAAGATCCCTTTGTATACTGAAAGTCTTTAAGATAGACTTTTGAAATATCCTCTCTACATTGATTTCCTCTTCAGTTCCTTGATTCACTATGTGTTTATTTTTCTCAGAATATTCAGGGTCTCACACAAAGATAGGAAAACGCCAGCTTTTGGGAATGAATTTCCATTCAAGATGTAAATCCTTGACTATTTAATTCTTGCATGTGTGGATGGATCATTACAATAATTTCTTCCCTCTGGGAAAAAAATGAATGTTTCCCTGCAGTATTCTCCCCATATTAAAATATCCTGAATTGCTATGGAAGAAATAAATATTCATGGATACCCATGTTGACTGTACAATGAATTATGACACAATCCCAAATCCACAAGCTGTAATAACCTTTTTGGTATCCACTGACGAATTTGGGCCAGCAACAAATGCATGAGGTGTGTGCTCTCCTCTCCACCACAGCAGGAAGAGGACTCAACCAGGATGTCACTTCTACTGTGGAGTGTCACTGGCCAGGTAGCCTGGGTGCACAACAATGTGATATCACATGCGATTTGGCCTGATGAGTGTTGTTCCATTATGGTAGGTCTGGGGCCACTCTTGGGCATAATGGCCCACATTGCCCCCCCCCCCCCCAATTAAATGACCAATATAGACATGGCCATAGTGTCTGGTTTCCCTCAACCAACTTTCTAAATTCTAGAGGAGATAATTAAACAAAGAGTTTGTAAACACTTAGAAAGGAATGCTGCAATAACCAAAAGTCAGCATGGGTTTCTCAAACACGAGTCGTGCCAAATTAATCTTTGTAATAGGTTGATTGATCAATCCTGAAAGGTACTCATCAATGGCTCAAGTTCATCCAGGAGAGAAATGACCAGTGAGGTTCCACAGAGTTTTGTCCTGAACCCTTTATCAATGACTTGGATGAAGGAATAAGGGCATGCTTATCAAATTTGCAGATGACACCAAATTGGGAGGAGTAGCTAATATGCCAGAGGACAGGATCAGATCAGAATTCAAAATGACCTTAAAGGATTAGAGATCTGGGCCAAAACTAACAATGAATTTCAACAAGGAGGAATGTCAGTTATTACATTTAGGATGAAAAACACACACACACACACACACACACGAAAGGCTCATATACAGGATGTGTGACACCTGGCTTGACAACAGTATATGTGAAAGGGGTCTAGGTCATAAGATGTAGCTCATAAGATGAAGATGAGTCAACAGTATGATGCAGCAGCTAAAAAAAGCCAATAAGAGTACAGTGTCGAGATTTAAGGAATTAATAGTGCCACTTTTATGTTGCTTTGGTCATCTGGAACACTGTGTCCAGTTCTGGGCACCACAGTTCAAAAGGGATATTGACAAGATGGAGAGTTCCAGAGGAGGGCAACCAAAGAGTCTGGAAACCATGCCCTATGAGCAGATACTTAGGGAGCTAGGTAATTTCAGCCTGTTTAAATATTTGAAGTGGTGTCATACTGAGGATGGATTAAACTTGTTTTCTCCTGCTTCAGAAACTAAGACATGAAGCAATGGATTGAAGTCACAGGAAAAGAGATTCCACCTCAACATTAGGAAGAACATCCTGATGATAAAGAGCTGTTCAACATTAGAACATACTCCTTCAGAGTGTGGTGGAGTCTGCTCCTTCAGAGGTTTTTAAAACCAAGTTTCAATGGTGGGGCATGTTCAGAATTTAAATACAAGATAAATGTTACAATTGTGTACTTTGTGGGCAGAGAAATATCTCCAGCTATTTCACTTCTAGAAAGGCAAAGTTTAAATGCCTATTTGTCCCATAGCATAAGGGTCCAAATTTTGTCTAGCTATTTGTGGATAGATAAACTTTGCTATTCCTAGCCTTGCTGTATACAGCAAGAGAGATATAAGATCTCTTGGTAAGTCAGGCCAATTATAAGTGAGTGCTTAAAGTGTCCAGGTATGCACAAAACAGGAATTAGGCATGAGAGGAATGATTACTCTATAGCAACAAACCCCGTGCTAACACAAAACATTTCAGTCACAGCACTGGCCCATTCCCTGTTTCTCACAAGCAGGAACTCCATGTAAACCCTGTTGATATCAGAAATGGATACTGCCCTGCTCTCCTTGCACCTACACCCTACCCTGTCCTGGCATGCCACCAAAAAGGGCATAAAAAGAGGCTGGTCAAGCCACTCCCGTTACTAGGATCCTAGCTGGGCAACCAAAGAAGTCCTGGGTTGACCTGGCCTCTGGCAGTAGATGCAAGCACCCCACTGCCATGGCAGCCTCCAATGGGGTCCTGGAGGCCACTGCAGGACAATGATGGGAATTACTCTCCCACATCCATGCTTATTGACCAAGTCGAACTCCTGAGACTTGCCACTCCTTCAGCAGTGGGCTCAGTGGCAGCAGTGGACATTGCTGCACAAGCTGTAAATCAGGAGCAAGTTCTTGGGGAAGCACATCAAAGTTATTGGGGAAGCTCAATCTGTGTCTACCTTCAGCTCCAGTAGCAGCACCTCCAGCCACAGCTCAGGGCCTACCTCACCCTCCAATGAATCATCCTCCACCTCACGGCAGAGGAGTGAGGGAGACAAAAAGAAGCAGCAGGTAATGAGAGACAGATAGATCCAGCAGAACTGATGGGGATGGTGAGTCATCTGATTATGAGTCTGGAATGGAGGATTACTGGATGGAGAGGGCAATCCTCCCTGCCCTCCTGTTATGGGCTATCAGATGCAGGTCCCATGGCTCAGGTCTGAGTGGACTGTGGGAGTCGCAGGAGGCTTCAGTCTTTAGTACTTTCAGTAATGATGGTGACACCCCCACCCCCACCCTCACCCCCTGGAATCCATCTTCCCAAGAAAATCAGAGACCAAATCCTCTGGCGATACTATGTTGGTCTTCATGAGTGTGGTTCAAACCACATATCCTAAACAGGGCTGGCATCTATCTAACCACTTGGTAAATGACCTCAAGACTAGGTCCGTGGCTGGGGAAGTGGCAATCATTGAGTATGTCACCACTTTCTGCAAATGGGCTTCCCAAAGTAGCAGACTGGGTGGGACCTCATAAATGACAAACTGGCTGGTCCTGGTAGGTCCCCACATTAAGGGAGAAGGAGATTGACCCAAGCACTGGTGGGGCTGGGAAGCGGGATGCCTGTAGGCTTGTGTGTTGGGAATTAACTTCAGTAAATATGTTAGATCCCAGTGTAAGTTTGAATATATTTGCAAAGTTTGTCTTGGACTGCATGACAAGCTAGCTTTCACCTGTTGGCCCCCAGTAGTCCTTTTGAGTGGTACACCCCAGCCCAACAGTCTCTGGGATAACGAAAGGAGCCACTGGCTCAGCTACTGGAGGGTTGGGGGGGCCCAAATGAGTCCCATGAGGTTTCTCTTCCCTCTTTCACCCAAGCTGTCACACTGGTGAACCCACTGGTGCTATGTCCTCCTCTAACGATACCATAAAAATAGGAAGCCCTCTTCCTCAAGGAAGGTTTTGCACATTGGTTCTACATCCTCACCTCTGGGCCCTGGGTTGCCTCTGATGCCCGCAACCTCAAATCTAGTCCTCAGGGACAAGATTCTCAAGGAATGCAAAGCTGGCCAAGTGGAAGGGCCTTTCCCTGCACCTCCACTGTCCAAACAGTGTAGCCCCCAAGGAGACCCTGGGAGAGTATCACTTCATCTACCACCTGTCCTATCCCCCTGTTAATGATGCCATTTAATGATCCATTAACAATGCCATCCCCTCCCCCCGAGATGTGCTTGGTACAATATTCTTCTTTCAACCATGTCCTGCTCGTCCAGACATGTAGTCCAGGAGCCCTCATGGCCAAGTGCGATGGTGCGATCAGTGCAATCAGCATTCCAACTGTTGCCCTTCCACCCTGATGACTCCTGCCTGCTTGGGTTCAAATTTGAGGGGCATTGGTATTTTGATAAGGCTATGCCCATGGGGTGCTCCCTCAGCTGCCCAGACTTTGAAACTTTCAGCACCTTTCTGGAATGGGAAGTAAAAGGCTGGGCCAGTTGCCCCCTGGTCACCCACTATCTGGATGACTTCCTGTTCATTGGGAAGGTGGGGAGGAGGGTTGCTCCAAGCTCCTAGACACTTTTCAAGCCTTGGCTGCTGAACAGGGAGTCCCCTTGATGGCAGACCAAACTGTAGGTCCTTTCATGGAACTTACCTATCTGGGCATCCATCTAAATTTGGTTTCAGATTGTCACACCTGCCATATGATAAGCTCTGCTCCCTCCTTGTCTTGATTCAAGACACCATCTTGGCCCATAAGGTCTCTCATCCAGTCCCTGCTGGGTCACTTAATTTTATCTGTAAGGTGGTTTCCCAAGGCAGTCCATTTTGTGTCCACCTGGCTCAGACAAGTGCGAGGGTCAAGGCAGCAAACCACCACGCACACATCACCCAGGGTGTGGTTGGAATTCCTAAAGGATTTCAATGGTACTTCCTTGTGACAGCACCCTTGGAACCTGGATCAAGGTCTCCAAGTCCAATCCAATCCAGCCAGGAGCTTGGGTTTGGGGGTATTTTTCCAGGGCCACTGGTGTGCCCAGCGCTAGCCCAAGGAATGGAGCCCAGGTGGCATCCTACAGGTTCTCACCTTTCTGGAGCTTTTTCCAATTGTGGTGCCAGTACACATCTGGGAGGATTCCTTTAAGAATATGGCAGTTTTTGTCCTTGCACCCAAATTTTATCCTATTCCTTATCACTTATTCTACATCCTAATTCTTCTTGTGACCTTCCTTTCAAAATATTTCATTTTATTTTTCCTCTTTTATTCTTAATCGATATTTTAAAAAAAGAATACAGCAGTTTGCTTTTGGTGTGACAACCAGGCAGTAGTCAGGGTACTTAATCCCCAGTCCTGCAGGTCTAAGCGTGCAGCCAGGACAGCACGTCTCGCGCATGGACAGCTCCCGATTGCAATCGCCCAAAGCCACTATTTCTAAACCTCCTCAACCGTCTCACCAGTCTCAACCTCATCATACCCAATCTCCACGGCAACCCTCATTGTCCCAACAAGGAAAACCCCGGGACAAGGACTCAGTGAAATGCTATTCGTGTGGTCAAGCAGGTCACATGAAGGCCCAATGCAAAAAGAAACCTAACTTAATACACGTGCTGACTTCAACCCAGGAACCAGTGGCCGCTTCTGGTCCACCCGTGGACCCTGATCCCTCCATGATTCCTGTGAATAGGAGACACATTCTCCGAGTGGGCGACAAGGACGTTGTGGCATACAGAGACTCAGGTGCACAAATCTCTGCGCTACATCGATCCTTCATTGATCCTGCCCTTATCGACGACGATACCAAGGTTCTTGTGAGAGCTTTCAGGTCACCACCAACACAACTCCCCACAGCGCACGTTCCTGTCCAGTACAATGGTTGGAAGGGACACTGGACTTTTGCAGTATACTATGACTATGAATGCCCTGCTATACTGGGGGATGATTTGGTCCTTCACATCAAACGAGAGCAATGGCGTCGCTCTCGTCGTCGCATGCACATGCGAAGCCAGAGTGAACCTCGGATGACCTCTCATCCCAGTATCCTACAGCAGGGGCGACGAGACGAAACCGATATCTTGGTCATCACGTCGGGGGCCTCGGGAGAGAGTATGGACTCGGTGGCGCCCAGCACTGCGGTCCCTACGACAGGGGAGGACGTCGGAGACGACCGGGATGCTGCTGGGGAGGCGCAGGGCCAGCCGTCCCTGTTACTCCCACCGACGGTAGAGGCACCCAGAGACACGGGTGAGGCTGCTGTGACCAGTGATCAGGGCCCGCTTCCGGGAGGTGACAATGCACCACATCAGGGGACTCCACCTACAGATGGCACTGCACTGGAGATCCCGAGCTCTGATGGTGGCAATGTCCCTTCCCCGATAGAAGAGCAGTCTACTCTTTCCCTGGTGGAGGGCCAATTAGCCCCGATAACGAAGGATCTGTTCCAGAGAGACCAACAATCAGACCCGACATTACAGGCAGCCTGGTCCTTAGCGAAAGGCGAATTGCAGGACACTCTGCAAAATGGCCGGGCCAAGTTTGTGGTGACAGATGGCCTTTTATACCGTGAATTTTGGCCAAAGGACTTTAAGGAGGACTGGTCACCACAAAAGCAACTACTGGTCCCAACTAAGTATAGGGCCAAGCTCCTCAGCCTGGCACATGATCACCCCAGTGGCCATACAGGGGTTACACGGACTAAAGACAGACTTAAGAAGGCTTTCTTTTGGGAGGGGATGAACAAAGATGTTGCTATCTTTGTCCGATCCTGTGTGGTTTGTCAGCGTGTTGGAAACTCCAAGGATCAGACAAGAGCCCCTCTGCAACCCCTGCCCATCATAGATGTTCCATTTGAGAGATTGGCCGTGGACATTTTGGGACCCTTTCCCCGGAAGACTGCCAGGGGAAAGCAATACGTCCTCACATTGGTTGACTTTTGTACACGGTGGCCAGAAGCTACACCACTGGGTGGCATCTCAGCCAAGGCTGTCGCCCAAGCATTGACGGACATCTTTGCTAGGGTGGGTTGGCCTTTGGAACTTTTGACAGATGCCGGGTCGAACTTCATGTCCAAGGCCATGCAACGTCTCTTGGAGGCACATGGAGTACAGCATCTTACGTCAGTCCCTTATCACCATCAGACGAATGGCCTGGTGGAACGTTTCCATGCCACCCTAGGAACAATGATACGTAAGTTTGTGAATGAACACTCTAATGATTGGGACCTAGCACTTCAGCAATTCCTCTTTGCCTATAGGTCCGTTCCGCATCCCAGCTTGGGTTATTCACCTTTTGAGTTGGTTTATGGACACGAGGTGAAAGGGCCCTTGCAGTTGGTGCGCAGACAGTGGGAAGGCGATCAACCTTCGCCTCAAACAAATGTAGTGGATTTTGTCACCAACCTGCAAAATACCCTTAGGGAATCATGGCAGGATGCTCATCAAAAGCTTCAAGAAGCTCAACATGATCAGAAGACTTGGTATGATCAGTTTGCCAGGGAGCGCTGCTTCACACCTGGAGACCAAGTGATGGTCCTGAAGGTGACGCGAACTAATAAACTGGAAACTGCCTGGACTGGTCCTGCCACTGTACTGGAGCGTGTTGGGACTGTCAACTACCTCATACGGCTCCCAGACACCACCCTCAAACCGAAGATCTACCATGTCAACTCACTGAAACCTTTCTACGATAGACCGCATCACCTCCTTGCTCTCGAGGACGCAGAGTTGGAGGATGAGGAGTGGCCAGAGGGAGCATTCTATGATAAGAGCGAGGGAGGTGACCTTGGTGATATTCACCTGCCCACGCGACTCGACCCTACTCAACGTGACCAGTTCACTCATCTGACATCCAAGTTCGCTTCTTTGTTTTCTCCAATACCTGGCATGACTATGGATCCTCAGCATGTGGTAGCAGCTGATGACAACCGTCCTTCAGCAGAACAGCCCCGACGGGTGTCACCAGTGGCAGAACAGGCAATTGAGAAAGAAATAAACGAAATGCTGGAGATGGGGATCATTCGACCTTCCCGGAGCTCGTGGGCTTCACCTGTTGTGTTGGTACCTAAGAAGGGAGGGACGGAGATCCGGTTCTGTGTGGACTATAGAAAATTGAACTCTGTAACACGGCCGGAACATTATCCTATGCCCAGGGTGGATGAGCTCCTGGAAAAGCTGGGCCGTGCCAAGTATCTCTCCTCTATAGACTTGACAAAAGGTTACTGGCAGGTGGCTCTGGCTGAAGAATCCAAGCACCGCACTGCTTTCATCACCCACATGGGCTTGTTTGAGTTCAATGTCCTGCCGTTTGGGCTGCGCAACGCCCCTGCAACCTTCCAAAGGCTGGTAGACTCCCTATTAAGAGGCTGCGGAGACTTCGCGGTAGCTTACCTAGATGACATTGCAATTTTTTCTGACTCCTGGGAGGACCATCTCCATCACTTAGAGACTGTCTTTCGGTGCATTCAGGATGCAGGCCTTACAATCAAGGCTAAGAAATGCCAGTTTGTACTTGAACGGGTGACCTACCTTGGTCACGAGGTGGGACAAGGGACCATCACACCTCTGCAAGCTAAAGTTGAAGCTATCAACGACTGGCCAAGGCCACGGTCCTGAAAACAGGTCCAATCCTTCCTCGGCTTGTCAGGGTACTACAGACGTTTTGTCCCTCACTACAGCCAAATAGCAGCACCTCTGACAGATCTCACGGGTGCAAAGAAACCCAAGATGGTAAAATGGACAGCAGAATGTCAAGTGTCCTTCGAAGCACTGAAGAAGGCTCTGACATCCGATCCGGTATTGATGGCACCAGATTTCGACAAACCCTTCATAGTAGCCACCGATGCTTCAGACAGAGGCATTGGAGCGGTCTTGATGCAGGAGGGCCCAGATGGATTCTTACACCCAGTGCTGTTCCTCAGTAAGAAACTATCCGCCCGAGAATCCAACTGGTCCATACCAGAGAAGGAGTGCTTTGCCATCGTATACGCACTGGAGAAGTTAAGACCTTATGTCTGGGGACGACAGTTCACCCTTCAGACTGATCATGCTGCTTTGAGATGGCTCCACTCTGTTCAGGGAGCTAATAAGAAACTGCTCCGCTGGAGTGTATCCTTGCAAGACTTTGACTTTGACATTCAACATGTGGCCGGGACCTCTAATGTTGTGGCTGACTGCCTCTCCCGCAAAGGACTGGTGGGCCACTAAGGACTACGGAACTGAACATCTCCTGAAATGTCAAACTTACTATATTGCTTGTTTTTCTGTCTCTCATTTAGGTTATTCTAGTTATAGTGTGATGTTATGTGTTGTAGGTTTGTTTAATATTTTCTTTCATAGGTCGCAAGAGGACATCCCGGCCAGTGTGACCCCATTCCAGTTGTTTCCAACCCAAATGGACTTTGGGGGGCGTGTTTCACGTTGTTACATACTTTCTGTCCCACCGGCTGAAATCTCAGCCAGTTTGACATCAACTTCCAGTTTCTTCCAAACCGTCAGAGATTTGGGGGGCGTGTAGTGACTGGGACCCACCAGGCACTTGGGGGCTTTCTCAGACTGCAAAGGGTTAATCTGGGGGTGGGTGGTACATGCTAATGAGAGCTGGCAATGCATGCTAATAAGTAATTACATCACAGATAACCTATAGCCCTTAAGCCAATCAGTGAATTGGACCGGGACTTTTCAAGAACCTTCTATCTGAAACCTTTAAAAAGCCTTGAGCCCATGTGCTCTTTTGTCTTCAGTCTTCGGTCTTCTGCCTTCTTCCAGCTGTTGACCCTCTTGCCAACAAGGCAGGCTGGGATGTGGTCTGAGCTAGCCAAAAAGGGGCCAGCTCCCACATCCAGAGACTCCTCAAAGACTGCAAATCCATATCTCTATGTGAGTAGCTTAGAGTTATGTTAGTTAGTGCGATTTAGGCCTTTTTATTATGTTTCTTATGGCTTGCTTGAACTGAACATTTGTGTAACTATGCTCCTGTACCTGCAAGGCAAGGAGGCCTTGCATGAATGAGATACCTCTATGCTCTATTCTTGTGTAGTTAGAATAAATCCATTTTCTTGAACGCATCTGTTTGCTCTCTATTCCTACAACACGTGCCTTAGCTCGGTGGTTGCTTGCTGGTAGCAAGTGGGAAGTGGAAAAGAACTATAAATCCCTTTAGCAAGCCCTAGCGTGTGCTAAGACAGGGGAATTCGGTTGTAATTCGCTAGGTGGTGGCAGCTATAGGTAGGTTTGGAGGACCTCTAAGGTGCCCATTCCACTCAGCAGGGAGTGGAAACAGGGATCCAGAGGACTTCCAGGAGAAAACCCAAAAGAAGATCCCCTGGGGTTAAGGGCCAGGAGCAGGGTGTTGCTCAGTTGCTTAACCCCTCGGACCATCACAGGCTCATTTGGCATTTTGTTTTGTTGCGCCTCCACAACAACAACTTCTTCAGAGCCCGTTTCATGCTTGGCCTGGAAAGTGCTATTCAACATCTTTATTAACGATTTGGATGACAGAATTGGGGGCATACTTATCAAATTTGCAGATGACACTAAACTGGGAGGAGTAGCTAATACCCCAGAGGACAGGATCAAAATTCAAAATGACCTGAATAGACTAGAAAGCTGGGCCAGTGCTAACAAAATGAAATTCAATGCGGAGAAATGTAAGGTTCTGCACTTAGGGCGGAAAAATGAAATGCACAGATATAGGATGGGGGACACCTGGCTGAATAGGACCACATGTGAAAGGGATCTAGGAGTCCAAGTAGACCATAAGCTGAACATGAGTCAACAGTGTGATGCGGCAGCTAAAAAAGCCAATGCAATTTTAGGCTGCATCAATAGAAGTATAGTTTCTAGATCAAGGGAAGTTATAGTGCCACTCTATTCTGCTTTGGTCAGGCCCCACCTGGAATACTGTGTCCAGTTCTGGGCACCACAATTCAAAAAGGATGTGGAGAAACTGGAGCATGTCCAAAGGAGGGCAACTAAGATGGTGAAGGGTCTGGAAACCTTGCCCTATGAAGAACGCCTTAGGGAGCTGGGGATGTTTAGCCTGGAGAAGAGAAGGTTAAGAGGTGATATGATAGCCCTGTTTAAATATTTGAAGGGATGTCATATTGAGGAGGGAGCAAGCTTGTTTTCTGCTGCTGCAGAGACTAGAACGCGGAACAATGGATGCAAACTGCAGGAAAAGAGATTCCACCTCAACATTAGGAGGAACTTCCTGACAGTAAGGGCTGTTCGACAGTGGAACACACTCCCTCGGAGTGTAGTGGAGTCTCATTCCTTAGGGGTCTTTAAGCAGAGGCTGGATGGCCATCTGTCAGGGATGCTTTGACTTGGAGTTCCTGCATGGCAGGGGGTTGGACTGGATGGCCCTTGTGGTCTCTTCCAACTCTATGATTCTATGATTCTATAACATTACAGATGCTCTTTCTCATTTCCAGGATGCCAGCTTCTGCTATTTGGCCAGCTGGGGAAAGGCACCACCATCCAGCTCCACTGGCTCCACGGTTGCAGGCCTTGCCCTGTTCAGACTTTACACAAGTACTTGGCATCCCATCCTCCAACTGACAGCCCACTGTTTATCCATAAGTACTGGATCCACCCACCCACCTCACCTACTTCCAGTTTGTAGCCATTCTCAGACTGGCCTTGCAATGGCTCGGTTTGCCATTAGCAGAGTCTGGAGGACATTCTTGCTGCATTGGGGCTGGGTAGATGGAGATCTAGGGGCCTATGCTGGATACGTTCAGTCCAGACTGGACTCTTGCAGAGGAGCGCTTCTTGAGTAATATATTATGTTTGGTTTTTTCAACTTTCAGCTGGAGTTTGATGGCAGGTGGCCCCTTGGGGGGGGGGGGTCAGCCTTTGTGGTGGCAGCATGGGTCTGGGATCTGGTGGGTGCGGCTGTCAGTGCTGTGGAGTGTTGGTTATTGGGAATTCCAATGGGACATGAGGTTGCTGAGATGTAAAAGGAGGTGCCAATGTGGGAGCGTACTTCTTACCAATATCCCCCAGTGACATGGGGATATGCAGAGGCTCAGCCCACCCCCCTCGCCGGAAAGACCTGAGCCAGCTGTGACCAGGCAATGCGGGATCATGAAACAACAGCAGGGTTGGACGATACCAGCTGAAGGTATCAGCGATACCTTCGGGTCAGCCCCACCTGTCTGCTGTGATTAATAAAGTTATGGCCTTTTTTACTTCCAAATGTGAGCTCAGTGTGTCTTCTTGGTGCAATGTCCTCCCCCAATTTGCCCTTCAAGAAAAACCTAAGAAAAGGTGTGTGTCTGTCACTTTAGGACACAGAGAGCTTTTTTTTAAATGTATATATATTAAAAATGCAGATAAGTTGAATGATAAAAATGATCTATAGAGCTGCAAAAGTAGGAGTCTCTTTATTAAATGAAGATTGGAAGGGGGTGAAAATGCAAATCAGAGAAAGCACAATATACTAGCACACAAAATGGCTTGTGTTCCCTGGAGGATGCTTTATTAGGGATGAAAAGCACAAACCAGTGTTGAGTAAAAGCTAGATGGCAATAACATTCTTAAAACCTCTAGATTGTAAGAAATTAGAGAGACAGTAAAGCTGGCTCTTAACCAAGGAGTGTCTGAGAGTGATAATAAGAGTCTCAGTGAAGCTCAGATTAAAAAACAAACAAAAACAAAACAAAGGAACTCACTGAATCCAGAAGGAATTCCTATGAAGATGCTGAAGGGCATGAACTGCCTGCTGTCAGACAAACAAATTCTAAGACAGGAGAACATACCAGACACATAGATTAAATTATGGTGGGTTGCCTGTTTCACAGAGGAGTGTCCTTCCATTTGAAAGGCAATCAAGGCTGACTGAAAGCTGATGAATCATAAACTGGGAAAACAGGGGCTTTGAAGTTGACCATCAACAATTTGCATCAAGACAGTAGACTGAGAAGGCCTATAGCAGGGGTAAGAATCATGTGGCCTTCCAGATGTTCTTTGAATGCAAATCTCAGCATTCCTCAACATTAGCCAGAGTTGATAGGATTTGTAGTCCAACATCTAGAGGGCTGCATGATTCTCACACTTGCCATATGCTACATGGTCACACTCATTCTTACTATTAAGGACATAAGAAAAGCCATAATGTGCTAGATCAGATCTAGCTTATGCCCATCTAGTATTGTATCCTCACTATCTTTAGTAGGACTTACCCTCAAAATAAGTGCATATACAGCAGAAAATCATGAATTTATTCAGAAGCAAGTCATTTTTGCATTCAACATAGGGCTTGGGAATGTTACTTTGATAGCTACAACTTTCATAATCCCCCAACTGGCATGTCCAGCAGCTGGGGAATTCTAACCATGGTAGTCAAAATACAACATTTCCAAATTTGCGTGAATGGTTTGCTTCCAGGAAACTCTGTATAGCGGGAATCTGCAACCCCTCTTGGGCCGAGATGTAAGGCTTGCAGTGATGATGGTGGTTACAGCACCTCTGATTGGCTACAGATAAGGCCTAGGTTTTACATTCCTGGTATATGGGACTGCAAAGGTCTATAAAGTGATTGTGTCTGCAAAAAGAAAAAAGAAAGAAAGGAAAAGAAAAAAAAAGTAAAAAGAAAAAAAATTAGCTTCCAAAATGTATATAAGCTACCTTGGATACTTTGTTCTAAGTATATACAGTCAGTATCCCTTTAAAGTTTAAAATGCACACCATACTTCCCAGGAAAATGTGATTTCCCTCTTTGCTAGCTTCTCATTTGCATGCTTTCCTTATGCAGCCTCTAAAGTCTTTAATAGAAAGGCCTCTTGTTCAAGGCTATCTAGTAAAGTTGTTAGCAAAAATAGCAATTTTAATTAACCAGTGTAAAGTCCTGTTTTGCATGGAAGAGCCGCAAACTCTCTGACCCACTAATTAAGTTGTGCAATTGCCACTTCTCTGAAAACTATAAAAACACAGAAGATAAGAAAAATCTAAGTTCTGTTTGAAATGGAAATACACATACATTGGATGATGGACCTAGAAGCAAAAGAAAGAGAGGAAGTAAAAATGAAACTGGGAATCAAATGGCAACAAATATTTAAATGAATTCCTTTTTTCAGAACAAGTTTGACATCCTATTTGTGACATACGTGGATGTAATGGACGAGTGGGTTCCGGATGAGTGTGTTTCAGTTGAAAATATGGTCCTGAACCAATGGAAATGGCTGCACGTATTACATTGCTGATGGAAGGATTTGGAGACTAAGAATCAAGAAGTTCTGACTTGGCCGGGGAAGAGAGTTGCTACAAAACAAGAAGAATTTGCACAAACGGAATGTACCCTGAGCTGCGAGGACTATGGCAATCGCTGTGACATCAGCCGAGGTCTCACAACTGACAACATGAACATCTTTCTAACTACCTCACGTCAGCATTAGAACAACATTCTCTGTGTTCCAATAACATGTCTTGCTCAAGAGATGAGAAGAAGAAAGTATAAAACAGGATTTAAATCCTGTTCACCCCCCTAGTGTGATAAAGCAGAGTGACACAGACCTAAGATAGGATACATCTACACTGTAAAAATAATACAGTTTGACACAACTTTAAATGCTGTAGCTCCATCTTACTGAGACCAGAGATTTGTAGTTTTACAAGGTCTTTAGCTTTCTCTGCCAAAGGGCTTCACCAGACTACAAATCCCAGAATTCTATAGAATGGAACCACAGACATTAAAGTGGTGTCAAACTACATTATTTCTACAGTGTAGATCCATCCTCAGACTTTGCTACTCAGGTGTAGGATCTTGACATTTATTTATTAATTAAAACGTATCTATCCCCCACCCCTAATATCAAGAGATCACAGAGGAGCCTACAGGTAAAATAAATGCTACCAATGCTGAAACAATAAAAAAATTAGACTATAAACATACTAAACACATTAATGGGATTAAAATATTAAAATAATTTGAAAATTATTATTATTATTATTATTATTATTATTATTATTATTTATATAGCGCTGTAAGTTTACACAGTGCTGTCCATACAATCTTATAGTTAGACGGATCATGCTTTGTATAGTAAATCATTGAGGCTCAAAGGCTTTAATAACTAGACATGTCTTTTACTTGGATCCTAAATGAAACCTAAGTGGACAACAACTGAGCCTCCAAGGGAAGGACAGTCCACAATTTAGGGGTGGTATGACTGAGAGGGCTCATTCCCACAACCTCACAGTGTGATGACCTCAGCAGTGGGACATAGAGCAACTTCAGCCCTTGGGCAGGCACTTAATATTTCTTCAAAGCAAGTCAATGGGAACCTGTGTACAAGATATCACAAAAAGTACCATCGGTTCTAGAAAGAGATATAATTATTGACTACTTTACTTGAAGCAAGCAATGGTCATTTGAGCAATTTTCTTTCCATTGCAAGAAAATCTTTGAAAATGGTGCAGTTTAGAAGCCTATTTGCAATTCAGGTTTTATTCTGAGCAAAATTTGTGGTTGATTTGCAGAGAAGTGCACATTTTAATGCACAGGAAATTAGTACACAATTAAAATAATAATAATAATAGTAATAATAATAATAATAATAATAATTTCTAGCCCGCCCCGCTGAACAAGCAATCGGGGCAGGTTACAACAAGGTTAAAAAACAATACAAGTTAAAATATCCCATCCCATTATTGCATTATGATTCCACCTGAACTGTCATAGCTGCATCCTATGGTAACCTGTGATTTTCAGTTCAGTAAGGTTCTAGAACTCTCTGGCTGAGAACTGTAAATGCCCCTTCCTGATCTACTAATCCCAGGATTCCTATGGTGGAATGATAGCAGTAAAAGTGGAATCATAAAGTCAAGTTCCTATGAAGGAAAGAGAGTATTGTGTGTCTAAAAAAAGAAGGCAATGATTAAGAAGCCATTACAGTGGTCCCCCGGGTTACGAATCCCCCGGGGTACAAAAACCCCGGGATCCGAAACAGCCAGGGCCAGAAAAACAGCCCCGGGTTACGAAAAAAAACCCTGCGTTAAGAAAGGAAAGCGGCACGAAATTCAAATCGCGCCAAGTGCTTTCCTATACTTACAGTGGTCCCCCGGGTTACGAAAGTTTTCGGGTTACGAAAGGGCTGCTGGAACAGATTACTTTCATAACCCAGGGGACCACTGTATTGTTTTTTACAGAGGAGCAGGCTAGAAATAAAATTATTATTATTATTATTATTATTATTATTATTATTCCATACCCCTCCACACACAAAAAGATTCTTCAATTCTGCAAACCACTAAAGCCCAAGGTGCAAAATTAGTGTGCATGAGGGTGCATGGTATATGTAATACTGGGAAGAACAACAGGGAAAAACCTGTAAAGAAAACACCACCACTAAGGCCTAATATTGCTGGAAGAGGCACCAACATCCTGAGAGAGGATATATTATTGCTGTAAAGGTTTCTGTTTCTGTTTCTAATGGAAAGGAATCAACAACTGCTGGAAAGGTTGGAGAAGTTTTCTAAAGCAAACTGAGCGACTTTGTATTGTAGAGAAGTGCAGGAAAGCAATATAAATGCAGGAGCTGTGCTCAGGGGCACTCTTTATGCTGAGATGCAGCAGTAACATATATTAGTGCTTAGAAAAAAGGAATGACACAGGACTCTTTCACACAGGACACTTACCCAGGAAATTGTCATCCTTCTCCCTCTAAATGTGTGTGTGTGGTGGTGTGCACACTTTGTAGATTCTGTCTATGAAACCTATCACACGTACATTTAACCCAACTGCACCCTAATGAGATGCATCTAATATGCAGGATGCAGGCAGGAATTATCGCATGTAATTAGCCACTGATTCCACCAGCCAAATCCAGCCCAGCTACATCCCAGCTCCCAGGCACACTTCGGCAGCCACTTTTCCAAGCTTGAAGCTTTCCGACTTGGAAAAGCGGCCACTGAAGCATGTCTGGAAGCCATGATGAAGCCAGGCTGTAGTTGGCTGGCAGAATCAGCAGCAAATTACATATGATAATTCCTGCCTGCATCCTGCATGCTGGATGCATCCTGTTAGGGTGCAGTTGGGTTAAATGTATGTGTGATAAGCTCCTATATCCTTTGGCTTTCTTCCATCCCCACTATACCTTTCTTTAATTCTGCCTGTATTTTTGTACACTTGCTAATTTGATTTGCTGTGCTTCAGAAAGTAAAATAAACAATTAATGTGAATGAATAAATACAATTCTCTCACTCGTTCACACACAGACACATTTGCAATTGCTACACAAAGGGCCACACCCCTGAGGCATCCAAAGGGGCCACTCCTCAGTCTCATGTTTGAGCCTTGAAATCTTAAGGACTGGGAGGCTTCTGGGAGTGCCTTGAAGTGAGGAGGTGAAATGCTCTGTCTTGAATGTTTTCAATAGACTATAAAGTAGGCACTTGAGATGGGTACAGTCAGGGATATTGTGAAATCTAACACACAGTCTGTTGGTACTGGATTTTCCCTGTTTCAGAGGGTGGCCTCCTTATGACTCTGGACTTCTTTATCTGAAGGAAATTTGGGATCAGACAAGATGTAGAATCTGCTTTTGAAACGTATGAAAACATTGACATATATACCTGTGGAAAATATTGTATAACTTTTGAACATGATGGATGAAAGAGATCCAAATCTTAGAGAAGACTGAGCAACCCTGTTTCTCTTTATACAACTACATCTAAGTGGCTTTTTATTAGTGTGCATTGTCGAGGAAAAATGCCAATTATTTTATGCATTAATTTTCACCCCAGATCAGCTGGCATGAAAAAGAAAAATCTGGAAATAATGCCGAGTGGGTGATAGAGCTGACTAGAGCACCAGCCCTGCTGCAACACATGCAAGGTGGGTTATATTTGATTTGTACATCAATAGTTTCAGATAGATGACTAGGCCAAAAAAGGAAATGTCAGTGGTAGAAAAATAGATCTGAGAGTCTTCATTACAAAAGGTGAGCTTTGAAGCCATGAACACAAATGAACCCATCCAGAGGAAGAATAGTGTTGAATGTAAACAGTAGACAGAAAAGGAAGGAACCCAGCAGGATCTTAATAAGGAGCAATGGAGATTGGGAAGAGGAAGAATTAAGGAGAGACAAAGCATTCACTGTCACAGTTGAAGATAAGAACTGAACCAGAAGAGAGCAAAAGGGGAAGGGAGGAGTCTTGTGACACTTTGAAGTCTAACCAATTTGGAATACAGCAAAAGATAGTCATGACACTGTCCATAAACCTTGACATGGCTAGTTTAGCATAAACAATTGCAGCATCTGCAAGCTAACACATGGATCTGTTGTGCTGGAAGTGTGTGAAATATGCCTGAGGTATGAAAGTGATTTAACAGCCTAGTCGATCTATTCAGATCTATTATTCTGTTCAGATCTACTATTCTGATGAATTCAAAGACAATGTAAGAAACAGATTTGAACTATTGAGTATAATCAACTGGGAACCTGAAGAACTGTGGAAAGAAGTCAAAGACATAATTAAGGATGAATTTAAAAAAAACAACAACCCACTAACAGTGGCCAATAACAACATCTTTATTTTTGTATCCCGCCTTTCTGCCTGGGCAATCAAGCTGGTTTACATGGAATAAAATAGATTTAGATAAAACATTGCCTGGATAAAATGATAGACCCCTCTTAAAAGAGAATTATATATAATACTATTTAAAAGAGAACAGATTCATGAGTTAAATATTAAAACAGCTATTTTCTGGTAAACAATGTTGGATGGAGTGGGAAGGCCTGCCGGAAGCTCTCTGTCAAGCTCTGTCTTGACAGCTTTTTAAAAGCTGTCTAAGTTCAAAACAACAAGTGATATTGATGTATGCATGGAGATCTTGATTTTGACATAATTAAGTGTACAGAAAATCTGAAATCTTCTTTTAAAAAGGATAGTGAGGATTTGGAAGTTTAAACTTTTGAGAATACTAGTTTCTTTATGAGGTTTTTTTCCATTGGGGGGTTGTTATATATAGTTGTGTTGTGTTTGGGGAGTGACTTTGGGGCGGGCCTGCAGCCTCCAAAGCCCCCTGGGACCATCTTCTCCTCCAGGAGCCACTGGGAGTGAGTTTGGGGTGGGCCTGCAGCCTCCAAAGCCCCCTGGGACCATCTTCTCCAAGAGCCACTGAGTTTGGGGCGGGCCTTCAGCCTCCAAAGCCCCCTGGGACTCCAGTGGCAGGGCAGCCAGTGAGCCGAAAGAGACTCTTCTGCCCTCCCCCCACCATTGGGAGCAGCAGAAGTGCCAGGGCAGAGCCATCAAGGGATAGAACCCCACCTGGAACATCGGGCGCCATGTGGCGTGGCAGAGACTCCAGCGGAGGCCCGGCGGCGGCACAGCCAGCGAGCTAGTGGGCTGCAAGAGACTCTCCTGCTGTTTTAATTGAGGACAGTCTGCTGTAGAGTTCTTGGGCACTAACTATGGGATTTGGCCTTAATGTTTATGTAATTACATTGAAGTTCCTTGGGTTGAAGTTCTATACTGGGACAACTATAGCCGGGAGTAGCTGGATTACCATCAATCCCTATTAGACAATGGAGCCAGGTACAGCCAGGGAGCGAATATTGAGGTTGTGTGGGGGCAGGGAAGATTTGGCGGCAACAGAGTGGAGAAATGTTACAAAAGAAGAAGGGATCGATGTCTAATATCCATCCCCTCTTCAGTAAACTCTGCTTCCCAGGATAATGTGGAGAGCATACCAACCATTCCACAATCCCTTAATCTGCTCCTTTGCAATGTCAGGTAGGCCAAAGGTAAAACACACATCATTCATGATCTCCTGGTGGATGAACAGGCTGACCTGGCATGCTTCACAGAGACTTGGCTGGGAGATGCCAGCTCTGCAACATGGGCACAGGCTCTCCCAGCTGGTTACACAGTCAGTGAGCAGATATGGGAAAGTGGGCAGGGGTGCGGTGTGACAAGAGTCCATAGAAACAACTTGACCTTGATCAGGAAACCTGACTGGAAAACAATCCACATCGAGTGTATATACCTTAGCCTGAAGAGCAAGGATAGTTTTGGGATTCTGTTGGTATACTGGCCATCCCGTTGCCTAACACACTCCCTGACCGAGCTGCCTGGTCTCAGAGTTGCTGTTGGAGTCTTGGGTGACTTCAACATCCCTCTTGAGACTGGCTTGTCTGATCTATCAGGAGCGCCTCGGTAGTTCATGGAATCCATGACAAGCATGAACTTATCCCAATTGGTCAACGGGCCAACCCATTGTGCAGGTCATACAGTTGATGGGATTTTCAGTACGGAACAGGAGTGTCCATGGGCAGAGGTAAACAAAACCTCCGCATTGTCATGGACAGACCACTTCTTGATCAAGATGGAACTTAGAGCCGCTCTTTGTCCCCCCAGGGGTGGCGGACCCATTAGAATGGTCCACCCTCAAAGGCTAATAGAACCTATTGGCTTCCAGAAAGCCTTAGAGAGTTCATTGGTTGGGAACGCTGGCGATCCTGTCGAAGTCCTGGTTGACATTTAGAACACCGGCATTACCAGAGCTATCAACACAATCACTCCTGAGCATCCTTTCCAGCCCGCTTCTAATCGCAAACCCTGGTTCACAGCAGAACTCAGGGAAATGAAGCGGACTTGACAATGACTAGAGCACAGGTGGCGGAAGACGCATCTCTTGTCCAACAGAACTCGCCATAGGCTGCATCTTTGCATCTATCGGGCCTGCTGCGATGCGTTTAACATTAACTGTGTAAATCTCTCGGATAAGGACCAACTTAGATGCCAATATTTCACCAGTATCCGCAAATGAAGTATCCAGCAACTCTGCTGATGCTATTTTACTGGATGAGTTTCAATCTGTGAGTACCAATGATGTGGACAAGATCCTTGGAAGCATGAGGAAGACGACTTGCTCTCTCTATCCAGGTCCATCTTGGCTGGTCGTCCAGGGAGGGGATGCATTAAAGACATTCCTTTGGGATGTAATCAATGTGTCCCTTAGGGAAGGCACTATTCCTCCCTGTCTGAAGGAGGTGGCTGTGAAGCCCCTCCTGAAAAAATTTCCCTCAATCCCCTGGACAGGAACAACTACAGTCCAGTTTCCTTGCTGCCATTTCTCAGCAAGATGATCGAGGGAGCTGTCGCCTCCCAACTCCAAGCCGTCTTGGATGAAACCAATTATCTCAATCCATTTCAAAATGGAGGATATGGAGTTGAGACCGCCATGGTTGCTCTGACAGATGACCTCCGCTTGACAGGGGTAGTGTGACCCTGCTGGTGCTCTTGGATCTATCAGTGGCTTTTGACACAATAGACCACTCCATCCTTCTGGATCGGCTGAGAGAGTTGGGCATTGGAGGTATTGCGCTGCGGTGGTTCCATTCTTTTCTCTCTGGCAGATCCCAAAGGGTGAGGCTCAGGGACAGTTGCTCTTCTAAAATCGAGATTAATTGTGGCGTCCCTCAGGGCGCCATCCTGTCCCCGATGCTATTTAATATCTACATGAAGCCACTTGGTGAGATCAGTCAGAGGCATGGAACACAGTGTCATCAGTATGCTGATGACACTCAAATATACTTCTCCATGACCAGATCATATGCTCAGACTTCAGATGGCGTCTCTCCTCTCAGTGACTATCTTACGGCGGTAATGGATTGGACGAGGAAAAACAGATTGAAGCTAAATCCAGACAAAACTGAGGTACTGACAGTCACAGGCCCGAAACCAGGTCTGGGAATACAACTCCCAGTCCTAGATGGAATCACACTCTCCTTGAAGGACTCTGTTTGTAGTCTGGGGGTACTCCTAGATTTGTCACTTCACATGACTAGTCAGGTGAATGTGTAGGTCAGAAGTGCCTGTTACCAGCTTCAGCTGATACGCCAGCTGCACCCTTTCCTGGACATGAGGGATCTGGGAACTGTGGTACATGCTCTGGTAACCTCATGCTTGGATTACTGCAATGCACTCTACATAGGGCTACCCTTGTGCCTAACCCGGAAACTTCAATTGGTTTAAAATATGGCAGCCAGGCTCGTCACTGGAGCATCTAGGAGAGAGCACATAACACCTGTGCTTAAATCTCTCCACTGGCTGCTGATCAGTTTCCGGGCACAGTACAAGGATGTTGGTTTAACTTTTAAAGCCCTACATGGCTTGGGTCCATCCTATCATAGGGACTGCCTCTCCCCATATGAGCCCCCTCGCACCCTCCAGTCCTCTGGGAGGAACCTGTTATAGACCATGAAGACCAGGCTGTCTCAGACTTCCCAGAGGTAAACTTCTTCTCCATACCTTTCCCCATTTAGAGAGAGGAATAGCTTTACCTATATCTTGCGACCATTTTATCATATTGATTTTGATTGTTTCATCTAGAGTTTCCATACCCAACAAAAATTATATAATTTTTTAATTAGCTTTAATTTTATCTCCCATAATTAATTTATCAAATTCCAAATCTGTCGTTTCAATACCTTCGTTGATTGAAACTCTTTTCCAATCTTCTTTAATTTGAGCAAAATTAAACCAGTTAATACTAGGTTCTATCTCTACAAGTTCCTTTCTATCTTTCAACTTGTCTATATCCCCTGATCTTTCTAAGATATTATTATATCTTAGACATTTGTACATCGGCTTATTTTCCTTCTTATGAAAAGCCTCCTGGGAAGATGTCCACCTAGATATTCTTCTATATATTTTTTTTTCTTATATTTTACCCAAATCTTCAGTAAGGCTTTCCTAATAGAGTGTTGTTTAAATTCTTTGATACCTTTCTTGACCCCATAAACTATATATACGTGCCAGCTTTGATCTAGGCCCCTGCTTTCTAAAGACTTTTTTTTTTTACCTTCTAAGGTAATCCAGTCTCTGATCAAGGTCAGGGCACATGCATTATGGTGTAATTAGGCAGGCCTAAGCCTCCTCTGTCTCTAGTAGCCATCATTACTTTTAACCTTATTCTGGGTCTCCTGCCCTGCCAAAGGAATTTGGAAATATCCTTTTCCCACATTTTGAAGATTTTCTTCTCAGATATGATTGGTATAGTTAAAAAAGGAATAACATCCGAGGAAGAATATTCATCTGAATAGTGGCAATTTTCCCCAAAATCGACAACTGTTTGTTTTCCCATTTCTTTAGATCAGCTTTAATATTCTTCCATACCTCTACATAATTATTCTTGTAAAGTTCAGAATTTTTTTGTCATATTTATTCCTAAATATTTGACTTTAGTTATTATTTGAAATTTCATGATGACCTTAGCTCTTCTTCTTCTTTTTTTGTTAACATACCACTTTTGTGCTTATTAATCTTAAAACCTGCTATATCACTGAAGTGAGTTAAGACACTTTCTAGTCTTTGTATTGATTTCCTTGGATTTTCCAAAATTATCACTAAATCTGCTGTATCAAATGTAATTTTGTAATTATGTTTAGAGATTTCTAAACCCTGTATCTTCTCATCCTTTTTAATTGCTGAAACCAGAACTTTTATTGCCATTAGGAAAAGTAATGGCAACAGGGGACAGCCCCGTCGGGTACCCTTCTTAATGTCTATTAACTCTGTTTTGTCTCCATTTATATTGACCCTCATATATTGTTTGTTATATATATTCATTATTGAATTATTTTAATCTGTAATCTGTTTTTAACCTTGTTGTACCCCGCCTCGATTGTTTTACAGAGGGGCGGGTAAGAAATAAATATTATTATTATTATTATTATTATTATTATTATCCATTTCATAAATCTTCCCCTAATTCTCCATTCATCCAACACTATTTCCAAAAAATTCCAGTTAATATTATCAAAGGCTTTCTCGATATCCAGAAACACCATTCCCAGTTTCCTTTCCTTAAATAATTCGAAATACTCGATTACATTGAGAATTATTCCGATGTTGTCTTTTAGATGTCGCTTAGGTAAAAAGCCTGCTTGCTCTGCCAGTATTTTTTCTGATAGCAATTTCTTCAAACGTTGCGCTAGAATATATGTATATATTTTATAGTCAACATTTAGTAAGGAGATTGGGCGGTAGTTTTCTATTAGGTCAGGATCTTTATTTTCTTTGGGGATTAGGGTTGTTATTGAATGACACCAAGACTCTAGGTAATTCCCATAATCAATTTCTTTTATAGTTTCCAACAATGGAGGAATAATTATATCTTTGAAAACTTTATAAAATTTCCCTGATATTCCATCTGGACACGGAGATTTGTTCACATCAAGTTTGTTTATTGCTACCTCAATCTCACTAGCTCTTACTGGCTCATTCAAATCGTTAATTTGTGATTCCGTAATATTTATTTTCATTTCTCTTTTGATGTATTCGTGTATAGTTACGTGGTTCACTTGGGAAGACTCTGCTGTATCATATAATTTCCTATAGTATTCAGTGACAATTTCCTTTAACTTATCGTGTTGTGTGACAATATTGGAATCTTTTCTTAGTTTTGATATTACCTTTTCCTCTTTTGATTTCTTCAACTTCCATGCCAACCATTTCCCTACTTTATTAGCATTTTCAAAATCATTATATTTTGAATACGATCTTATCTGTAATTTCTCGGATGGCATTTTGGTTTATCTTGTTTTAAATATAGTTTAATTCCTGTAAGATTTGTTTATCTCCTGGTTTCCTTTTAGCTTCCTGTTCTTTTTTTCCAGTTGATTAAATAATATTTTATCTTTATCTTTCTTAATTTGTTTTTTCCTACTCTCCTGTTGCATTAGGAATCCCCTGAAAACTGCCTTGCCAGTATCCCAGTTAATGTGCATAGGTGTTTCTTCCTTAGTATTTTCTTGAAAATAAAATTTAATTTCCTGTCTCAGTCTCTTAATTATTTCTTCATCCTCCAGAATATAATTCTTCAGTCTCCAGGTAAATTCTTTGGGGTGTATCTTTATTGATATAGTTACCAGGCAATGATCGGATATAATCATGGGAAGAATTTCTGCTTTGGTTATATCTTCAATTAGTAATTTAGAAGTTAAAATTAAATCTATTTTAGACCAAGTTTTATATCTGTGGGAATAAAACGTATAATTTTTCCTGTTATTATTTATTAATTTCCACACATCTTTTAAAGTTAGGTCTTCAGTTAATTCAAATGCTGCTAAAGGTAATTTGCCCTGCTTTCTCTTATATCGATGCCCCGCTCTATCCTCTTTAATATCCAAAACTCCATTTCAATCTCCTGTTATGATTATTTTTTCATAGCTGTATTATTTAATTTTATCATGAACTTTTTGAAGGAAAGCTGCTTTGTTTTGGTGAGGTGCATACAAATTAAGATCCATAATTGGATTTCCTTGAATTTTTATTTCAGTATCCAAATATTGACTCTGGTTGTCTTTTAAAATTTCTTTAGCTTCTATATTTTTATTTATATATGTCACTACACCTCTCTTTTTTTCCATGGTACTCAAAACTATAAAAAGATTCCCTAATTTAATAGTTTCTAATATTTTCATATCTTTTACCATTATGTGTGTTTCCTGTAAACAGACTATTTGAGCATTTTGTTTACACAAATAATGAAATACTTTATTTCTTTTAGTTTTTGAATTTAAATCATTTACATTCCATGAAAGTAATTTCTGTGCCATAATTAATTCCCACACCTAGTGTTTTAAAGGTCTGGCTTTGTTATTTAAGGTTTTTTTTTTTTTTTTGGAATGCTTCCTTGTATTATATTTGTTACCTTTGCTCTTTTTACTAAATCTTCCTTGTTTATCTCGATTAACTTCACTTTAGATTGTTTCTTAACTCCTGCTTGTTCTTTCTCTGAATCGTTATCTGATGAATTTGATGGTGATTCTCCTGTACAGATCTCTTCTAACTCATTCTCGCTTTCCTCTTCTTCATTCTCTTTTTGCTTACTAATCTCTTGTAAAGCCGAATTACTCTTTCCTTTACTGAATTCACTGACCTTGGTTTTGTCTTTTTCACCTCCTTTTATTTTTGCTTTTTTCCTCACCTTTGAACTTGCCTCCTGTCTAGTTTGATTACTATGCCCTGCTTCCTTGTATGAATATTCATCTTCTTCAAAATTAATTTTGATAAACTCCTGAAGTTTTCCTGTGTATCTATTACATACTTTTCCCCTTTCCAATTGAAGATTAGGCTTTCAGGTTTTCCCCATTTATACTTCACCCCCTCTTTCCTCAAATACTGGGTAAGAGTATCATAGGTTTTCCTTCTTTGTAATATTGATCCTAAAAATTTTAATTTCTTGCTCTTCTATAAAAAATTGTTTTCTGTAATTTGTTTCCACGATCATGTTCTTTACTCTATCTCTCACAAAGTATATTATTATGTCTCTTGGAAGTTTTCTATTGGTTGCTGTTCTAGAATTCACTCTGAATAGCCTGTCCACTTCCAAATCCATTGACTCCTGGGACCAATCCAGAAATTGAGCTAGGGCTGGTATGACTCTTTGTCATAAATCCTCATTATACCTTTCCTGAAGGCCTCTGAGTCTTAAAGCCTATTCTTTAATCTGAATTTCTAATAAAGTATTGTAATCTCTTTCTTTTGGGGTTTTTTTTCCCCAACATTACTGTCCTATATTCCAACTCTTTTGTACATTCATGCATCTTAGATATTCATGCATTCTTTTATTCATCTCTCCAAATTCTTTGGAAAGTTTACAAAAATTACTAGCCTCTATTTTCAATTGTTGCAGTTCTTTCTGTATATAAGATTTAATTTCATCTCTGATTTCCTTAAATTCCATTCTTATCTCATCTCTTATTTTTGATCTTATTTCTTCTCTTATTTCCTTCCTCATTTCCTCCATTTGTTCGCTCATAATTCTATTAAATGCTGAGATGAGGTCTGATGTTTCTTGGGATTTCACCTCTTCCCCTCTTTTTGCCCCTAAAGAAGTTTTAGGATCCATATTAGTTATAATATTAATTATTATTATTATTAGACTGTGTGCTTGATTAAAAAATAAAGGCAAAAAAAGCTGTCTAAATTAGTTATTTGACAGATCTCTTCTGGCAAGACGTTTCATAGCCTGAGAGCGGCAGTGGAAAATGCCCTCTGGGAGGTTGCTGTTAGTCTAGTTTTTATGAGTTGCAGTAGATTCCTCCCAGAGGACCTGAGGGTGCAGGATGGATTGTATGGAAGGAGGTGATCCCTTAGATAGATTGGACCCCAGCCATGTAGGGCTTTAAAAATAACCACCAACACCTTATACTGTGCCCAGAAACCAATAGGCAGTCAGTGAAGAGATTTAAAGATCAGTGTAATATGATCACTCCTAGATTACACCTATGTTCAGGCTTCAGAAAAGGAAAGGGCACTAGGGACCACATTGCAAACATTTGATAGCTAATGGAGTGCACCAAAGAATTCCAAAAAAGAATCAGCATGTGTTTAAGAAACTGTAGCAAAGCATTTGATTGTATAGATCATGAAAAACTATTGAATGCATTCAACGACATGGGTATGCCATTACATCTGATAGTCCTGATGAGGAATCTGTACCAAGGGCAAAAGGCCATCATCAGAACAGAATTTGGGGAAACAGAGCGGTTCCCAATAGGAAAGGAGGTCAGGCAAGACTGCATCCTATCACCTTACTTGTTTAACTTATATGCTGAAAACATCATAAGAAAAGCAGAAAAAGGAGGAGTGAGGAGGAAACAACATTAACAACCTAAGATATGCAGACAACACTATATTATTAGCAGAAGATATTCAGGAATTGGAACAGTTAATAAGGAAGGTCAAAGTTGAAAGTGCAAAAGCAGGTCTGATGCTGAACCTAAAGAAAACTAAAATAATGACCACAGGGGAAAAAAATACTAATTCAATCTAGACAATGAGGAAATTGAAATAGTTAAATGAATGAATATTTATTATTATGGCACTTGGCCAGCACAAAAGAGTTAAAGAATTCCCATACCTAGGATCAAACATTGACCAGAATGAAGACTGCAGTCAAGAAATAAGAACAAGACCAGGAATGGGAAGGGCAGCTATGAAAGAACTAGAAGAGATACTGAAGAGCAAATACTTACAATTGAGTACTAAAATCAGAATTGTTCAGGCCATTGTGTTCCCAATTAACACTAGATGTTAATTTGGAAGTGAGAGCTGGATAGTGAAGAAAGCAGACAGAAAGAAAATCAACTCATTTGAAATGTGATGCTGGAGAAGAGTACTGATGATACCATGAACAGCCAAGAAGACAAACAAATGGGTTCTTGAACAAAAGGACTTTCCTCAGAAGCTAAGATGATCAAGTTGAGACTATTGTATTTTGGCCACATATTGAAAAGGCAGGGATCACTAGAAAAGGAATAATGCTTGGAAAGGTAGAGGGTAGAGGAAAGAGAGGAAAACCACAAAACGGATGGATAGACTCAACCAGAGGGGTTGTGGGCAAGGACTTGCAGGATCTGGGCAGGGCAGTGGAGGATAGAGATTCTTGGATAAGTCTCATCCACAGGATCGCCATGAGTCATAACCAACTCAAGGGCAGCAAACAACAACAACAAAGATCTACACGTAGCTCACAGAGGCTATAGTTCTTTATGCTAAACACATCCTGTGAAGTTTTCATACTTCCCTGTGGTATGAAAACAATAAGAATGTGAGGGTGTTGTAAAGGTTTGACTGTTTGTCTCTCAGGGGTCTGAATTCTCTGTCAGCCATGAAAGCCTACTGAGTGATCATGGGCATGTCATACTCTCTCAGCCTGAGAGAAAGGCAATAGCAAACCCCTTCTAAAGAATTCTTGACAAGAAAACTCCCTGATAAGTTCACCTTATCATAAGTTAGAGTCAACTTACAGGTACATAACAAACATGAAAGCAATACATGCTGCATTTGCAAGAAGTTAGTTTTGTTCAGTTTGTTCTGTTGAAGGCAGATTCTTCTTTTTTTAAAAAAATGAGTCTTTTTTAAATATGCAAAACAGTAGTGAAAACCAGCCTATTAATATATGCAGTGTGTTAAGAAGCCATTATCATGACTCAGATTTCTCCTATCAGGCTGGAATTGAGTATTTGAGTATGTTTCTCAGTTTAGTTGTCTCTGGGCTGTTACAGACCATCAAAAAGAGCCAGTTTCCCAGCAGCTTGGAGGCATGTTGTATGCATGATGCATGTTTCCAAGTCACCAGGAACACATCCTGCTGTGAGCAACCACATGGTGGTGGTATTTTGGTGGCACAGCATTTAGATGCCTCATGCTGCAAAAACTCAGAAAAATCGCACTGGTGGCAGAAAAGGCACCTTTTTTCCAGTTCAAAAAGGAGCAGCTTTCTGATGCTTCTTTTTGCGCTGGGAAAACACTGAATCAGAGCTGCAATGTGCGGTTGTCGCGACCCCGATCTGGCATGATGCCACCCCTTTAGGGACATCTGTTTTGGCCCTCCCTTTTCATTCTTCACTTCAAACTTCTATGCTCCAGCACTGAGGTGTATGTTTATCTTGGTAATATGAAGCACTCTGCCACTAGTTTGAGGTTACTGGCCCATATTTTCAGATTGCTGCTACTGTGGAAGCACATTGAAAAAAAAATATTCAGAGGTGTTCAGGATGGTCTGGACCAAGACAGTCAAAGGGAATAATAGCCAAAGGATTTAATAAAGTAAACCATTACTTTTTGAAATGCTTGCAGGGGGGCAAGATAAAAACAGGAAAAAATTAGCTTACAACAGACAGTGAGATGTCGATAACAGGAAAACATCTTGCTGGAGCTGTTAGCAAATTTAGCTTAAATGGGAAACCAAGTATAGACTTGTGGTCAGCTAGGTGGTCAGCAGAGAACAGAACTGATAAAAACTGGATTGAGGGGAGTTGAATGATGACAGCCTATACCTCATTAAACCCTAATTAAAATACAGTGGTCCCCCGGTTTACGAATCCCCTGGGGAACGAAATCCCCGGGACCCGAAACCGCCGGGATCAAAAAACATCCCCCGGGATCCGAAGGATCCCCCAGGATACGAAGGAGAAAAACCGTGCGGCCCCTTTAAATTGGCCGCGCGGTCCGTCTCCTAAAGCGGTCCCCCGGGAAACGAAGATTTCCGAGTTACGAAAGGTAATCCGGAACGGATTACCTTCGTAACCCGGGGGACCACTGTATTCATTTTGACACTCACAGAGTGGGAGCTGGTATTCTAATTTGGGTCCTCCTTTGGGAGTATGCTCAGTAGAATCAAAATGATGTCAGAAGTAGGCAGGGAAATGGGGGGTGTTACTATATGTGGATTAGCCAATAAACTGCACTTCTGCTACTGTAACTCTGATTTGCACTGGTATAAAGACCACCTGTGACTTTGGACCCTCATTTTTCTGCACTAGCAGATGAGGCTGAACCTCAAGTGCAATCAAATCTACAAATAAAGATCTTTTGTTATGATCCTGGAGTTTTCATTATTGGGTTGTACTGAGGCGTGATAAAACTATCACACAGGAATATGGACAAGTAAAGGCACTCATGATTTTGTAGGTGACGTTACCAGGCCTTGTAAAGTTATTGCCCAAGGAAATGTGGGGCCAGAACAGGTAACTGTGAAGTAAGTTGTTGTTCCTGTATTTTCAACCATAGGGCTGTTTGGGGTGAGTAGGTGTTAAGCTAATATGTCTGCAACCAAATACTGGCTCCCTGTGAGAGGCAACCATATTCTCAAGAGTGGGCAGGTGGAGGAGGGGTGTGGTTCACACCAGGTGGCACAGAGGAGGGGGTGACAATTGCTTGGGCCCTCATCTTGCTGGGGTAGAGGAGGGTGTGCACCCTTCATGGATTCACAGCTGCCCTGGCTCTCTCCCTGGGGAGGGAGCTGAGATGGGGACAAGGATGATGAAGCAGTGAACACACCCTTCAGGGTTTCATTCCTGCCCCAGCTCTCTCCCCAGGGAGCCATCCGAGATGGCAGCAAGGATGGCAGAGGGGTGAGCACACTCCTCGTGGCCACTACCCTGGGCCTCTTCAGGCAACAAGGACAGTGGAGGCATGGGTGCATCCCTTGTGGGCACTGCCATGGTCCTCTCCCTGGGAAGGCAGCCAAGATAGCAGCAGTGACGGGCAGGTAAGCAAGGCAATGGGAGGGAAGGGTGGGGCAGGCTAGCAGCACCCTCCCAAGCAGCTCCCCACACCAAGTGTCATCAAGCATTGTGATAGCACTGACCATAAGTCAGAAATGACTTGAAGGCATACAACAACAACAACAACAACAACAACAACAAAGCTTAACTGAGCAAGAAATGATTCATTTCCTAACTAGGGTGATTTTTTTGTTCACAGTCTAGATGCTGCCCATTGGGAGATACTGACATACATGAACTGGCTATTTGCAATCTGTTTCATATTGACTGCAAAGAAGTCTTGTGAGGATAGTGTTAAGTAGTCTGAGCTAGAGCCCATGTTAGAAATGGGCTGACCCCTACTCTTCCTGAAAACATAATCACACTCACCTCATAAGCTGAACTGAATGCATGGAAGATTTTTATTTTGCACCTCTCACCCTCCTTCTCCTGACCCTGTTTCCCTAGTCCCAGCTGTTTCTGTTATTTTTGTTGCATCACCTTCTTTCTGCTCTGATAGCCAAAAAGCTTACAAAAGAAAATTTATGGATCCGGAACCACATGTTTGCTTTCAGTTGGGCATCTTTTGTGAATGAAAAATTGCCTCTCTCCCCATCTTCGGAATATGTTTTGTAAAAGGAAAGGAAAAATAATAATTTGTGGAGGGTGGAGGCCATACAGAAAACCGAGTACATCTGTTGTTCATCTCTGCAATTTTGCAAACTGCTGTTCTCTGCATTTTAAGAGGTCTTCCTCCTCCCCTCCCAAATGAAAGTATGGTATTTTTGGAACTGCATACAATGATATACTTTAACTTTACATTGCTTGTTGTCCCTCAAAGGATCTTTAAGTGAGATGTAATACATTGTGTTTAGCATTAAGAGCACTTTTATGAAATAAACTGAAGTTGGACATTAATCATTTGGCATCATGCTTTGTTGTGTGGTTTTGTTTTGTTATGAATGCTGACCTAACCAAGAAGTGAACACTCCCACCCACACACTCACTTTATGTAACTTCCAACTCTGTGCCAAACAATTGTAGTAGCTGTGGAGTGGGTACTGAGGCTCAACATATGAGTTCATAATCAACACACACACACACACCGTACATTGTCTAAAGTTCTCCAAATCTCTACTAAATATCCATCCTGCTTATGGACTGTTGCGGTCACAAATCTCAAGTTTCAGAACAGATCATGTGGGTTTGTAGTGAACACATCAAATCTCTAGCATTATCAGCCTCCCTCCAAAACTGTGCCAAACACCCAGACTACTTATGGATCAAGTTTGGAACCCACAAACCCTGGGTTTCAGACTGTCTACTAAAATAAAACCAGAAGGTTCATTGTAAATATTTGCCACCCCCACATTTTCAAATTCCTTCCACACCTATGTCAATTAACTAGGTTTGTCATGAAATCCTTGTATTTGTCAGTGAAGTATGCCACCCAAAAGATATGAACAAGTGAATCAAAACCACAAATATTCTCAAATGTAGTGAATTTCTTGTCCCAAATCAGTTTCATTTTACCTCCACTTCCCTTTTTCAGGATACCAGTAGTAGATATGTTTTTTGCTAGCTGAGCTCCAGATGAGGTCATTGTGGACCAACGTTTCTTTGCACTCCTTTCTCCAGTGAAATCAGCTTATACCTCACTTTCTGGAATTTTTGCTATGTGGTCCATGAAAGGGTAGTTGTGATGACATTGACATGCATACTTCTTTTCAGCAGCATTGTTTTTATATGCCTGACCAATAACTGGGCCCTGGGTCAATAATGTTCATCTTGGTTAATGTTCAGTTTATTCAGCAATCGCAAACATATAGTTATTCACATACTGTGAATTGCTCATCTTGATTTTCATCCAGAATTCCTGATCCTCTGGATCACTGAGTTCAAGTGTCTTGAACTCTGGAGGACAAACAGTACATAGTGGTGCATCACTTGCTTTTCTTGGACATTCAGGAACTGTCTTTCCTTTCTGAGTGTAATCTTTATTGAGCCTTGACATAGCTGACCTTGCAGTAACAAGCTTTATCCCTCCAGTGATTCAATGTGACTGAAAACAAAGTCATCCAGATGTATTGGTGATTGAGGTTGTTAAAATATAGTATGCTTGAAGTCCTTGAAATAAATCTGACTGGGAGCAATGCTGGGAGTAGGACTGTCATATCCATTGAATGGTACCATCATGACTGTCCACAGCAGAATCAAATATGACACTTTAATTAGGTCATTTATGGTTTAGGAAGTATACCCTGGTTAGGCACTGTACTCATTCTGATTTTCTTGCTAAGAGTCTGCTTTATGTCCTCTGTCATGTGTATGAACACAATAATATCATGAATTTCTTCGCCTCTGAACAATGCCAGGTTTCAAGGCATTCTCCATCCTTTTTAACAGACAACTACCTCCAATTCTAATGAGCATCAGCTTTTTGCTTACTTCTCATTCTTGTTATTTGACAATATTTCTTGTCACTTTCCTCACTTTCACATGGTGCCACTGTGAAAATGTGTGCAAGCAATGCCTAAATATCATTAATATCTTATGACTGCACAACTTGAGCCATACCACTAGTGATGTAAAGAATTATCATCAAAACTCAATAAACACACAAAATATCTGTTATTTGAAAATTTTGTGAGCTTTATTAAAGAGCTGAAATGATTAGAACTTCTCAATCAACGAGTGAGAATTTTGTTTTTTAATCATTTGCAAATGAAGACAAGGACCTTTCCGCTGACAATTCCATTGCCAGGATTTGCTTCTTTTGCATAAAAGCTACCATTTATACTGGGTCTTAACAGAGGCTATTTCCTTTGTTAGGGTGATGACTTCCCCCATCTTTGCCCACAGCTTTGCTTTGAAAAACAAATGAGAACAAAAGGAGAGAGAATTTGAACTTCTCCTCTTTCTCATCATGCTCTCCCATTCAATTTTCATAGAAGAGAAGAAGAAGGCAAATGAGAAGAAGAATTTAGCTGCTCAGACTGTGGTCTGCAATGATCTTCTCTTTATAACATAGAATCAGTGGCCTGATCTAGGCCTGATCTAGATTGCCAAAAAGAAGTGTGTTCATGGCTGCATGAAACTCTAGCCTTTAGATGAGAAAAAGGGAAAGTGTGCCATGAAAATGCTTTTTTTGCGTTTTAGGGGAGAAGAAGCTGGTTTTCCCAGCTTCTTTTAGGGGAGAAGAAGCTGGTTTTCCCAGCTTCTTTTTTAAAAACAGCAGAACAGTGCAGCTCCATCTAAAGGCTACGGTGTAGTTGCGCAGTTAAAGGTGCCGCTGTATCTTTAAAGTGCCCATTTAAAGGCAGCGATACAGGTGCGGATCAAAATGGATCATGGGTTGGGAGCATGCGTGGTGTGGAGTTGACTTCTAATTAAAACGCTTAATGCCCTGCAGGTATAAAAGCTGGGGTTTAACTGCGCAGTTTTTTAAAGCTCCCAAACCCTAGACATGCGCAATAGAGACTCTGGGATGCTGTAAGTCTTGGTGGCGGATGTTTTGCCAGGTGAAAGTGATAAGGGGAAACTTTCACTTTTCACATGACCCCCCCACACACATTCCAGCGCCATTTCCCCCTTTTTTTGTCCAGCTCCACAGGTCCTTGGCACACTCCTGCAGCGGCTCTGCTTTGGCACTTGGCAGAATGGCGCAGAGTTCTACAAGCGCCCTGAAAAGGGGGAGAGGGATTTCTTGGTCTCATGCGGAGACCTCAGACCTCATTTCTATCTGGTCACAGCCTCGTATTTTGGAGAAATTGGAGGCCACCTACCTGAATGCAGACACATATCAGGAGGTGGCCAAAGCCATGGAGGCCAAGGGCCACCAACACAATTGAGAAGAGTGTCACCAAAAGTGCAAAAGTTTAAAGGCACAGTACAAAAATATAGAGACAAGAAGGCCAAAGGTACACAGGGTGGCACCCCTCCTCCCTTCTACAAGGAGCTCCATGCCTTCATTGGCAAGGATGGGAAGCTCAGACCCAACAGACTGTCCACCAGTGGACAGATTGTGAGGGTCCCAGCTGGCCAGCCTGCTAGGGCTGAACCTATGGAGGACACCCCGGACCCAGAGCCAGAGCTAGAATGTGGCCAGGAACTCCTTCTGCCTTCTCAAGGTAAGATGTACCTGGGCTCCTGGGGTAAAGGGATGCAGGGGACTAAGGGAAGATGTGGCACCAGGGTGGGCATAGGGCAGAAATGACTCTGTCCCCTTGTCATGCAGAGGAACAGGAGCATTCCCCTGACTCTGATGAGACATCCTTCAGTCAGCAAGCTGTGGATGTCGATCTCCTGAGAGAAAGAGCCCGTGCTCTGCAGGTGGGATCTATGTCTTCCACAAGCAGGCCACCTTCTCGTGCAAGCACTACATCTGCCAGCCTCAGTAGCTACCGTGATCGGTCGCCTGTGGGACATAGCAGTTTAAGAGAGAGCGATGACAGTGAGGGGCCAGAGACTGTGCACGGTAAGACCTGTGTGTGGCATGGGAAGGGGGGGAAAATTCCATAGTGGGCTAGTTACAGCAGAAGAACACAGACACTTGCGAGGGTTTTTGTTGGCATGATGGCATGTTTTGGGTGGGGGCTGCAACGTTTATGTCGGTGTATGCTTTAGGATCTCCTTTGAATGACTGTGATGTGTATGTGTGTAGTGCTTCTCCACAACTCTCCCTTGTCTATATCTTTCCCCAAGGTCCCATGTGTTGTATTGAGGGTGTTTTGAGTGAGAGTTCCTGCATGTCACAATGGGGTTGGATTGGATGGAGTACGTGCTAACTCTATGGTTTTGTTTCTCTCTGGTGCTTCGTCCTATAGAAGGAGGAGAAGGTGCAGCAAGAGAATCTTCAGAAGGAGAAGAAGCCCCAGCCAATCCCACAGCTGCAATGGCGCCTGAGGAACTCCTCACTGCCATGAAGAAGAAACGGCTGCGTCGCTCAGCAGCAGCAACAACTGCCAGGGCTATTGATTGCCTCATTAGTGCCACCTCAGAGCACATGACAGCACTCCTGCAACAGGGAGACCATGCCTATCAGCAGAGGGAGAGGGAGGCTGAGGCACGCAGGGTGTTTCAAGAGAGGGCACTTCAGCAGCAGGAAGTAGCAATCCAGGAGCAGAGGCGACTCACTTCTGTTTTTGAAGTGCAGACTGGCCTGCTGGGGCAGATGGTGGACCTCATCAGAGCAGCCCAGGGTGGCAAGGATGGCAGAGGGGGCAGTGAGCAGGAGAGTGCTACACATAGGCCCATTCCCCTGGCTATAGAGGGGCCATCTGGCCAGCAGGGTGGGCAAAGGGGTGGTCTTGTCACTCCTGGCCAAGTTCCTATGCAGGTGGAGACCTCTCAGGAAGATCCTGGAGATGAGTCTTCTAGCTTCTTCAGGAGCCAGATGGAGGTTCCTCTGGCCACTCGTCGCCAGCCCAGGCGCAGGGGAGGGAAAGGGGGTAAGACATGTTGTGACAACCACTGAGTTCCCATTAAACACTGTGGTGTCTCCTAAAGTACCCATCTCCCCTCCCTAGGGTCTCCTTTCCCTCCCAGCACTTCCTTTCCCACCAGCCACCACAGCTACAGCCACCTCACTAACTCCCTATGGCAGTGGTGTTCAAACTGCGCTGTTGATGAGATGTAGGACTCAGGCTTCTGGGAGCTGAAGTTCAACATCTCTTCAAAAGCACATTTTGAACACCACTGTCCTACACCAAATCCAACCCCAACCAATGCTGCACCTGTGCAACATCACAGAAAACCTCCATTCATTCATAAAACAAAGAATTTCATTCATACAAATGTGTGAACGGTGTACCGGCGCCACTGCGCAGTTCAAAAAAGACAATTTTTTCAAAAAAATAAACATTGCTTTTTAATAACAATTATGTACATATTTACAAAATATTTACAAGGGAAGGGGAGGGTAAGGAAGGGAAACAGCAAACAAGGGAAAGGGAAGGAAAGGGAATGGAGGGGGGGAAGCAGCTTCACTGCGAAGGTGGAGTTGCAGCACCAGGAAGGAGATGGAGGACTTCTTGCAGCATTGCCATCATCCTCCTCTGGCCTTCCTCCAGTGCTGCAACCCTCCGCTCCAGCTGACGATCTGTAGAGGACAGAATTTAAAAAGAGAGAGAAGGAGAGAATGATTAGGAGGGGACAATGGAGCCAAACACCCAGTCCCACAGGCAGGGTGTATGGGCATCTCCCCTCCCCTCCCTGGTTTTTTGGCTGTCTGCACTCACCTCTCTGCCTGCGGTGCCAGACCTGATGCAAGTCCCTGGCTTCCAGAGCCAGGGCTTGGGGTCCCCTGTCCAGGCGGCGGCTCAGCCCAGGCTCCTCCAAATGTTCCCCGGCAGCAGCAGCATCCGGCGACGGAGGAGCTGCTGGAAAAGGGGGCAAAGGACAGAATTTAGCACAGTGACATGAAGGGAAAGGACAGGACAGGAGTGTTGTGGAGGCTGCAGGCTTGCAACGTCCACCCACCCTTGGGCACTAACCTGCTGCCAGAGGAGCCTGTCGTCTAGACGGAGGGGAGGCAGCTGAGGGCCCTGGCTGTGCTGCATCCTCAGGGAGATCCTGAGCCTCTTCCTGAGGTGCAGCAGCGGGCGACCTCCTGCTGGGCTGTCCTGCCTGGTCAGGCACCCTCCGTCCTTGCCTGGGCTGCATGCCTACAAATGAAAAATGGAGGACAGGCATGAGGACCCACGGAGGACATCAGGAAACAGTAGGGAAGGGTCAGTGGCATTGGCACTATACAAGGGGCCCCGACATACCTGGAGGACGGCGATCTTCCCACCGCGGCCGGCCGCCCCTGATCCAGAGGTCCCAAAGTTGCTCAAAGTATGGTGGCTTCTTCCGGACCGGTGGATGCGGTCTAAAGTCCTCCAGGGTTTCAAAGAACCTTCCCTTCAGGTCTTTGAATTTAATTCAACACTGAGAGAAGGTTCTTTGAAACCCTTGTTGCCGGAGGGCTCTGGAGGCATCCATAAAAAAAGCCTTGTTCGGCTTACTGGTAGAGGCCATCACCCTCCGAGCAGCTTCCTCTGTATTCAGGGCCTCCAGGAGGACCTCCACCTCCTGGTCCTGCCAGTAGGCTCTGCAGACTAGTCCTGCCAGTAGGCTTTCATCCTGGGAGCCATGATTGCCGTCCTGGGGACCAGCACAGGGTGGCTGTGGTATTTATGGAAATCTGTGGTTGAGGGCAAGGTGGGCAGAGGTGGCTCCAGGCCAATGGAGTCTCCTCAGAGCTGCATTTTGAATCTCTCCCTCAATAGATGCCTGTGGGCTTCAAATTGTTTCAATTGAATGGGCCATTCAGAAAGCCTGAATTTCAAGGGTATTGATACATTGTCAGAGTAAACGGTTGGCAGTTAGGGCCCTTGTATCTTTTTCTACCAGGAAAGCTGGCGCCAGGCAAACTATGGATAACCTTTTGTTAGTGTGTTTGTGTGTGTCAAGCACATGGCTAAGACTGCCCACACAGCAGACCATGAATGATGGGCACACACAGACTGTGGCTGATAGGATACATTTATTGAAGTGCTGATATGCTTTGACACTACAGTTGTGCTATGGCATTACAAATGGAGGACAAGTCCAAGTTCAAATTCTCCCTGTGTGAAAGAACTCTGCCAATGCCTTCCTCACAGCCTTCCCTTCTTGTGTGCCAGTGGCATCTTGCTGCATAGGTGCCCCTAGGGTAGGCAATACAAAACAGCGTCTGTACTGCAACCCCTCATCCAAAACCTTTCCCTTGGTCTCGCAGACGTTGTGTAGGATGACACAGGGGGTGATGATGGGCACCACGTTCTCTTCTGCCACAATAAGTGGTCCAGTCAGGAACCTCCATCTAGCTTTCAGACGGCCAAACGAGCGCTCCACCTTGACTCTGCACCTGTTCAACTTCTTATTGAAAAGCTTCTGCTTGGCAGTGGTAGGTTTCTTGAAGGGTATTATTAGCCATTTTCTTAATGGATAAGCACTATCACTCAGCAAGAGGGGCCCAATTTGCTGGCCCCTGATGGTGATGCTGGCTTCCATAATTTCAAAAATAACATAATTTCTGACCACCCTGGCATCATGAGTTGACCCTGGCCATCCAAGCTCCACATCCACAAAGCAACATGTGTGATCACATGTCCCTGGCAGGAAACCAGAATAGGACCCCTTTCTGTTCACATAACTCTCCCTCTGCCCCAGGGGTGGCACAATCAAACAGTGGCACCCATCCACAGCGCCCACTACTTGTGGGAAACCAAGCTGACCGAAACCTCCCATGATCTGTAGGGGGGGAAAGGAGGGGGGAGAAACAGGAGAATGAATGACAAATTCGGTACATCTACGCAGTTACACCACAAAATAACCCAGAGATTATATCTTCCACATAAAGGATAGGGAACTTTGACAATTTATGCGCAGTTTCACCATTCATTTCACCAGCGCAGTAAGTGGAAATATGTTTGGGGCAGTGCCTTACCTGCCGTGCATCTCCCAAGTACACAGTCCGGGACAGCAGGAGCTTCTCCATGGCCAAGGCGAACTCCAGCATGATTTCCCCTGCAGTGGCAATGCCAACCCCAAAGAGCTCTGCTGTCACCTTGTAACTGGTTTTGTGGGCCAGCATGAAGATGCCAATGGCCACTCTCTCATCCACCGGGATGTCTTTCCTCATCACTGAGTCGGACCTCTCCAGTTCTGGATGGAGGATCTCCACTATCTGATGAAAGACGGCACGGGGCAATCGGAAGTAATGCCTCCATCTCTCATCAGACCAGGTGTGTGTGGCAAAGACAGGCCACCAGTGGTGGCTTCTCTCCAGCATCCAATAACGCCGGGTCCTCCTTTTCTCAGACATAGCAATGGCACCGCCAGATTCACACTGCTCAACCACTGAGGCACCCACTACAGCTGTTCTCTCTGCTGTATCATCACTGTCGTCATCCACCTCTGCAGCTGTCATTGCAGGGGTCACTTGGACCATCCTGGCAGCATTAGCGGCAGCAAGGCCAGCACTTTTGGCTATGCATTGAATGCTGACGAGAACTGCCGGCCACAAAGAAGAGGAGGCATCCCTGTTGGTGATGATGCCCACAGTGTCCCTGTGCTGACGAAGGCCAACGTCATCGGATCAATGGGCAGAAGTCCTTCTTTGTCTTCTTGCACATGCTCAGTCTGTGGCTGGTGTCAACGTCACTTGGGATTCCTCTTTAATTCTTTTACAACTGCGCAGTTCACAGCCTCAAACTTTGCAACTGCACAGTTCGCAGCCGGCAAGGAAAAAAAATTTAAAGGTTCAGCGCAGTTAAAAGCTGCATTCATTGCCGCTGGTGCAGCTGCTCTGCCTCTGTTTGTAGCGTTCTGACAGCTTCCAATGTAGCTGCTGAGCCACAGAAAAGACTTCAGATAAGTCATTCCCACACCCCTCAGTCTAGCTGCCCTGTACCTTTTAAATGCACACCTGGGGCTTGCAGTGTAGCTGCTAAGCATTAAGGAAAAGGCAACTTCATGTCACACTTTCCTGCCAATCTAGAAAGCCCCAGTGAATCATAGAGTTGGAAGAGACCACAAGGGCCATCCAGTCCAACCCTCTGTCATGCAGGAACTCTCCATCAAAGCATCCCCGACAAATGGCCATCCAACCTCTGCTTAAAGACCTCTAAGGAAGGAGACTCCACCACACTCTGAGGGAGTGTGTTCCACTGTCAAAGAGCCCTTACTATCAGGAAGTTCCTCCTAATGTTGAGGTGGAATCTCTTTTCCTGTAGCTTGCATCCATTGTTCGAGATCCTAGTCTCTGAAGCAGCAGAAAACAAGCTTGCTCCCTCCTCAATATGGCATCCTTTCAAATATTTAAACAGGGCTATCATATCATCTCTTAAATTTTTCTTCTCCAGGCTCAACAGTCCTAGCTCCCTAAGTCTTTCTGGGATTTCTCCATGGCAGAATTCACTGGGTGACCTTGGGCAAGTCACATGCTCTCAGTCTCCAAATCAAACTCTAGAATCCTAGATATTCCTTTATGGTAGAAGGGAGTTGGACGAGATGTCCTCTGGGATCCTTTCCAAAGCTAGGGTTTCTGCATGGCACAATTCCTACTTGGCAGAAGAGCATTTCCATTTGTTACTTCACACCATCACCTCCCCCTTCTTCTCTTCTGTGAGGGTCAAACTCTCTCAGCCTCAGTGGTAGCCCATGGCAAATCTGCCCTTTATGCCAAGAAAACCCTGTGATAGGTTTGCCTTAGTATCACATCCTCCACTGCCATCCTGATGTGGACCAGGGGATCAGACTACATGTCATTTAGGATCCTATGTATTCCTTCATAGAAAAAGGTTTTGGACTGGATGGTCCTTGAGGATCCCTCCAACTCGACTATTTCTTGTTGGGGCTGCAACCAAAAATTATTTGTTCAGATTAGGGATTTGTGTATGTGTGTGTATGTGTGTGCCTTCAATTTTTTTTCAAACTGAGAAATGTTCTTTAAACAAGCCTCTGCCAAGCTTCCTTTTGACATGCTAATTGAGTTTGAAATGCAAATTAAATTAGCACCAACACACGTAATTAGCACAAATGTTCGCCCTGTCTTTTATTGTCATTTGGGAAATCTGTTAAAAATACTTCTCTTGCCTCTGACAGAGAGAGATAAAGGGGATCTACAGACTGTCCCTTTCCTGGCTGGATCAGGCCCGCAGCAGCCTCATGCCACAGCCTCCGAAGGGTGCCATAGCCACAGTGGCTGCCTTTGCAGTGCCCAAGGCATGCCATGATGCCATGCGCTGTCTGTAGCAGCACGTGGCATCATGGCACCCTGGGGGCGGAATCAGGGTGTGCATCATCAGGATGCTGCGCCCTCACTCCACCCGCAGGCCAGCCTTTCAGGCCGGTCTGTATAGGGCCTAAATAACCTTTTGAAAATGGGACTTTTGGGGGGAAAAAATTTAAAAATTGCATCTAGTTCTCAATGGATGGGAAGAAAAAAATTTATTTGTCACAACACTACATACCACTTAGGTAGAATTGGTAAGAACTGGCACTGTCCTCTTAGACTAGGTCTCTTTGTCATCCAATGGATCATTTGTGCCTTATAATTTACAAACAAAGACATTTTGGCCCATTTTAGATGGGCACTTTGCGGCGTCTTAAGGGCTAGAAAGCCCGCCTCTAGGGTTAGGGAGGGTGTAGCTTTTACACCCTCCCTAAGCCTAAAGCGTATAGATGCCGCCATTTAAAGATGGCGGCGTCTATACGGAGGCGCCGCAAAGGCGTCATCACATGTGCAGCATTTTGACACGCTGCACACGTTGTGATGTTTTGACACGCTGCGCACGTTGTGACGCTTTTGCGGCGCGGGAGGGTGCCAATCACGCCCTTCCCGTGCCGCAAAAAAAGAGCTCCAACGCGGAGCTCTTTTTTTGCGGCAGGTCTTTGCTGCGGCCTTTAAATGGCCGTGGCAAAGACCCAGGGAGAAAGGGGCCGCGGCGGCGGCCCCTTTCCCCCTTCAGCCCTGCCGAGGGAAGCGGGGTGCAGCAGGCGCCCAGAGCACCCGCTGCACCCCGCTTGGAGGCTGCGGGGAACCGGCAGTTTGCCGGTTCCCCGCGACCTCCAAAAGCGGCGGGATGAGGCCTCTGGGGCTGCCCGTGCGGCAGCCTAGGCCTCATCTCGCCGCTAGAAGGGGCGAATATGGACCACCCCTTTTGGGCGGTCTAAAAAGCCCCTTTGTGACTCAGCATTTGAATCTAAAAGCTCTCAGCATTAACTGAGGTACTTTCACACAGAGGCAAATGGCTTGACTTCCTGGACACATGAAGACATGAGTGAAGGTGACATGTCTCAGACAACATCCTTTCATATTGTTACCTTATTGCATAATCCCATTTCCAGCTAGTGTCAGCTGTTCAAAGTGAAGGAGTAGAGTCTCATTAACTTTTACATGAAAGATATAAATAAGGTACCTAAACACATTCAGCTGACATAATATGGGCTCTTCCATTTGACCGGGAACATGTGGAGACCTATATTTGGAGTGGGGTTACTGTATAACTCTTTAGTAATCTTTCTTTCCCACACGTGGTTAAGCACTAATCTTGGAACAGGAATAGGTTAGAATTTCTTTATAGTTACATGTCTTCAACTCATTTCTGAATTATAGTGATCCTAAGGCAAACCTATCATAGGGTTTTCTTGGCAATATTTGTTCAGGGGTGTGTGCCTTTGCCTTCCTCTGAGGCTGAGAGAGTGTGACTTGTCCAAGGTCACCTAATGGGTTTGCTTGGCTGAGTGGGAATTCAAACCCTGGCCTCCACAGCCATTGTCCAGTGCTTGAACCACTACTTTATAATTTGTTTATAGTAAGAATTTCCCAAAAAGGTCAAATGTGGGGGAAATATAAATTTGAAAGATTTGCATATCCCTATCTTCTCTTCCGAGGAAGTAAAAAGGTAAAGAAAAAGTTTCCCCTTTGGCAAGTTTGTCTAGTCATTTCCAACTGCAGAAGTTTGTCTAGTAGTGTTCGACTGCAGTCATTTCAAACTGCTTATGTCCAACTGTAAAAAGTTTTTTAAAAAAGCTATCTTTTTACCTTCACTATTGAGGAAGTAAGGTGGGAATAGGTTAATAGCAGAGTTTGGAGTGTTTGTAAGAGGAATTAGCTATGTTATTCTTTATTCTGATCAACAAACAGGTCATTATTTTCTACTTTAGCCCAGAAAGTTGCTTGTTGGATCACTCAGTCATTAATAATACCTATGTTACCACTGTGTGTGTGTGTGTGTGTGTGTGTGTGTGCACATGCACCTTCAAGTCACCAGTTGACTTTTGGTGATGCCCATGAATTTCATAGGGGTTTAATAGAAAAGAATACTCAAGAAAAGAATTATCTCTTAGATTGTAAGCCTGAGGGCAGGGAATCATCTAATTTATAAGATTGTATATACAGCACTGTGTAAATTTACAGCACTATATAAATAAAGGTTAATAATAATAATAAGAGGTGGTTTTCCATTCTCTTCCTCTGAAATACAGCCTACAGCTCCTGGCATTCCTTGGCAGTTGCCCAGATGTTACCCAGGCCTGACCTTGCTGAACTTCCAAAAGCAGATGGGATCTATTCCTCCAGAGTATTTTGGCCCATGTTGCTGTTGTAGCTATTATTTTGCTATTGAAAAGTATAAGTAAATGTCTCTACCCTTCCTGGATTTCTCCATTTTCCCTGCAATCATTCTATCACTTTTAATCCCTTCCCCCTGTTTCTTGCCTCCAAACAAGAGCTCTAAATCTTGTGCCTGAACTGGCCCCAGGCATGTAGAAAAATTTGACTGGTTTGGGTAGTCTGCATTGGGAGTCAGGTAAATGTAGGCCAGCATCTGCTGCTTTGTCTCAAACAGCAAAATTTTAGGTAGCCCTGAACAGAGGGTCCATACAGAAGCTATATAGGTGCAGAGCACACCATATTCTCCACACTGATTTCACTGAATATACAAAGAATGTGACTTAGACCTGCTACTATAATTTGCTCCATTCACTGTAATTTGCTCCATTCACTCCCCGTGTTCTGGGTAGCCTGTTTGTTATTTGATCAAGGCAACCGAAAAGAGAAGTGAGGGCTAAGGGCTGGTTGTCACTCAGATATGACTGTAGGCACTCATAGTAGATGGTACTCTATATCTATGGGTGACAACTTGACATAGCTCTCCAAATAGCCAAGCACTGTATAATTTAATTGTGCATGATAGCAAGCTTGTACAAAATCCAGTACTCTTGCTTCTCCTTGGCATGAAGCCCCAAGTGATGTCAGATTCCCACAATAGTTCTCAAGGCCACAGGCCTGTCCCCTTATCTTTTGCTGCCAGATAGCATTTTATTCTTTCAAAACTGTCAGTATAATTTCTGCATGGCAAACCAGCATAAAATTAGATCATATTGAAAGCATATTGATTGTCTAAAATATATCATCAGAACTGCCATTAAAATTTATTCTACTTAAAATGGTGAAATAAATCTTTGTATCTAATCCTTAAACTTTTGCAGAGACCAGAATGTCATGGCTAAAACAAAAAGCATATATATATATATATATATATACACACATACATACTGCAAAGGACAGGTGACCACTACTAATAGCAGAAGAAAGTACTTGGGCCACCTAATATAATTGTCTGATGTTAATTCAAATAGAAAAAAATCTAAAAGTGCTCACAATATTTTTAAAGAAAATATTTCATAATAATAATTATTATTGGCCTGATCAATATTTGGCATAGCATAATCACAAGAATGAAGGAAATCCTGCTTCATATGTTGTGGCTAAATTGTTACTATCAGTGCAGCCCTACAACAACATGTTAGGGGAGCCAGCCTGGTATAATGGTTTCAGTACTGGAGCCTTATTGCACAAGGCAGGTAAATAAATAGAGCAGGATAATTCTACCTTTCGTTGTTATTCTCTCATGTAAGACCATCTTGAAGCATTCCTTTTATTATTGACTGAAAAAGGTCCATTAATAACATCCTGTCCGGGAATGCTACCAGCACCCACCCACAAACAAACGCTGATAGGAATGGCTCAGCAAAGGAAGCCAAGTAGGCAGTTAGCAAATTATCCTGCTCTATTTATTTACCTGCCTTGTGCAATAAGGCTCCAGAACTTAAACCATTATACCAGGCTGGCTCCTCTAACATGTTGCTGTAGGGCTGCATCAGAACTTAAACTTTTCAAGAGTCCAAAAGCAGCAAACCACAAATGAAAGCCAGAGTCTGGATACCAGAAGTCACAGAGGTCAGAACAAGCCAAGGTCAGGGGAGCCAGAAGGTTTGGAGTAGTCAAGTCCATTCCAGGGTCATAGGTTTAAGTCCAACAAAGGTTCAAGAAGCACAAGAGCACAGGATTTTAGGAGCTAGCACCGACAGCACCCAATATGATGGATCTGCAATAAACTCTGGCAAAGAATCAGCATTCTCCAGGTGCCTTAAATCAGTGAAGCCCTTCCTTATCCCAGCTGTTCCTTATCTGCAGCATGCTTGTCTGCCAGTCTCTTAGATCTCCGTAAGCAAGCCTTTTCAGCCCTTTGGTTTTTCCTCTTGTTAGGAAGTCTCTTACTTAGGGGTATTATAATTAGCTCAAATATGCAGAGAGGAAGATCCTAACAAATTCTTACGCCGGAATCTTGGTCCCGATATTGTCTACCAGAGGTCTGCCGACAAACTCCAAGAGAAGTGACACTAGTACAAGTGAATCAAATAAAAAATACACAGTTTATTAGGGGGCATAAATATCACACAGCAAGGGGGCACACAAACACACACACACATTCAATGCTAGAGAAAAGGGAGGGGTAAGATTGGGAGTTAGGTCTGAGAGAAAGAGGCACCGCTGAAATATCTACCATAGAAGTCTTCTCCTGGAAGCCGGATTGAGATGGATGATGATGATGAACACAACTGCCGGAATGAGGGGAGATTGGCCACAGGAGCTATAGGCAGAAGTCAAACTGGCGTGGACCAGCCTGTCCTCCGAGTGATTCAAACTTGGAACCTTATATAGTGCTGAACATATCCAGAGGCTACGTATCAATGCTAGACAAAGGTGTTGATTGCCTGGGCTTTCTTAAACCAAGAGCAAATAATCTGTGTACAATGTGCTTAGATTTGGACACAAATCGGAGGGGAAGTCTAATGGCTGAGTGGTTAAGTCAATCACTGACACATTAAATGTGAAGCCAAGGCTATTGTCTTTATTCTGGAGGGCTGTGGCAGAACTAGTCTGGCGACTCCCAACTTCCTCTAGTGAGTTGCTTACTATGAACTCAATTCCTCCAAGAGGGGCCTGCCTATGTGACCTTCTCACTTGAGACTTATGGAGGGCCTTTGAATAGGTCAAGCAGGGGTCATGATACAGTCCACATGCACTCAAAATTTTATATTAAAAATACATATTGTAACACTCTGAAGCAACCCTAGGCTGCAGAGCCTCTAGCGAAGACCCCATAGAGCTCAGGTCTTGCTGATCCTCAATCACTGGGGCTGGAGGAACAAAGCTGGGATCTGGCAGGGCAGAACTGGGACCTGGCATGGCCTCAGATTGCTTGAGTAGCCACGACTTCCTCCTCATCCTCCAAATCCTCCACTGGGCTGGTCATAACACATCCTTCCCGATAACTATCCTGCTATGATTTGCAGTTTGAAAGTTAAATTTCACCTTAATGTGATTTTTGGTGGTCAGGGGTAGTTAATGGGCTTGCTGTGGATGAGGAAACATGATCAGGGGAGAAAGAGGAGAAGGGAGTGACATTTCCATTGGAAAAGTCACTGGAAAAAAGTTTAAACTTGTTTTCTCTATAGAAAAAAAAAGGTCTTTTGCCAAATGACTGCTCCCCCTCCCCTGGCAGCTTGTTAGAAGCTGAAACTTCACTACTCCCCACACACATCTCTTCCAGCCCCGTTCTGTTGCTACAATGCTATGGTGTGCTAATGCTGCCCTCATTCTCATTCTCTACCCCCCCCACACACACACACACACATACACTCACGCACACATGCCTGGATATGTAAGGAAAAGCCAAAACATACTCAAAGTTTAATAAAATAATGTATTTCTTATATCTCTTTCTGGTTGTTTCTTTGTTGAGATATACTAATTGTGCATGAGGACAGATCAGATAGATTGAGCAATAACTGCTGACTTTCATCTGCCACTGATTAGTTTAAACTGCTGAGAACCCTGATGTATCCTGTGAGATACACACACACACACACACACACACGCATGATGGAAATATAAGGGTGTGTGGAAGGGTTTTCATTTATAATTTGATATATATTTCTGTGGGGAAAATCTCTCTCTCTCTCGCCCCTCCCCCTCTGTCTCTGTGTACCACAGACAGAAAAGGAGCAGTACTTGGTGGGCAGTTCCAAATATTATGTATGATCAGATTTTTAGTGTGAAAGAAGAGTGGAATGCCCAAATGATACCAATGGTACCCCAGGGAATAGGTAAAAGGGAAGTCCCAACTGCAATTTGAAGGCAGCACTGTTTAGTGGGAGAAGAGACCTTAAAGCTTTTGGACTATGATTCTGAAAAACCAGAGTTTTCATCCTCACTTGGTCATGGAAAACCACTTGCAGTACCTTTAAGAAGGTGTTAAGGTATAATGTGTTTTCCTTAATGGTGTTTCTTTTATAACAAGCAAGTGAAAACTTCAGTCTAATTCCCGCTTACGTCTTGATTTGATTCCTAAACCAATTCCTGAAACTGGTTCAGCAAACACAGTGGTTCCCATTATGTTTGCACCAGTTTCAAGAATCGGTGCAGGAAGCAACAGCTGCGGCTTCCCCGCCATGCCTGCCTCCATCCTCCTAGCCATACCAGAGACAGAGGAGAGGCCAGGGAGGAAGGAAAAAGGAGGCAGGTAAGACTGAGGTATGCTGGAGCGGTAGGAGAGAGGCATGCTGGGAGAATGGAGCAGGCATGGAGGTATGGCTGGAAGGTCAGGGGAGCTGCTGCCAGTGGGGACCAGGGTGGATTCAAATCCAATTTGAATCCTCTTGGTTCTCACTTGGGCTGAATCAATTTATTTCCAAATAAATCAATTCAGCTCAGAAAACACCCCATTTTACCAGTGTCTTTTTGACATGGGTTAAATGGGTAAAAATGGGTAAAAACCATGGCCCCACTTTCCAAATTGCTTCAGTGATTCGAATTAAGTGGAAAACATGGTGGTTTAAACTGGATCATTTGGAATTATGATCTGGTTTAAACCATAGTGGCCTTCAGGGGAGAGAAAGCAATGGCAAGAAGAAATCTTGCCAAGAAAACCCTGTGATAGTGTTACTGTAAGTCAACCTGAGCAGGTCCATTCTAATACACAGACATTGTGATTTGGTTCAATGTCAGTGGTAAATCTCTAGGTTTTAGTTTAACTTTCAAAGGAGCTGTTCAAAGCTTGTAGCCCTGTCTCCTGAACAGACTGAGCCTTTGAAAAGTGCCATCAAAGTTCCTACATTGTGATTCACCCCACAAACATCAGAGCCAACCACCTCTCCTTCCACAGATGTTTGACTTCAAACTGCTGTCATCCACAGCAGATCTCACATAATCTACTGTGCAACTTTTGAGTTGCTTAGACCTTCCTCCTCTTCTTTTCTTTTATGACCTAATCTCGGTTCAGATCCATTATTCATTCCTGAAAAGGCATGATTTCTAAATTGGCTTCAGATGCAACATGCATCAGACACCAAGTGCAATGGTGGAACTTGCAAAGGTTTATTATTACATGGCTGATAGTACTTCCCTCCTACTTCTGTTTTTTTCACTTTAAAAGATAATAATTCAAAGTCTTGGAGAAAATCCAAATATGAAGTATTGCAAAAAGCTAGCTTTTGGTGTGATATATCCTTTTGTTGTCATTCCTTTCTTCCTCTCAAGAAAAGATTGCATATACTGGAGGAATTATGATGTACACAGAAACCTCCAAAGCTCTGCTGTATTCATTTCAGTGGGGAAAGCAAATTCAAATGCATAGTGCATGCACAAGAAGCTACCAAGGATATATCCATACCATTTATAAGGCAATGACATAATCAAAAAAAGCCAACATGGGTTTCAAAGAAACAAGTCATGCCAGACAAATCTGATCTCTCTCTCTCTCTCTCTCTCTCTCTCTCTCTCTCTCTCTCTCGCTTTGATAAAATTACCAGTTTGGTAGATAAAGGGAATGCTGTGGATAGAGTATATCTTGATTTCAGTAAGGCCTTTGACAAGGTTCCCCATGACATTCTTGCAAACAAGCTTGCAAAATGTGGGCTATACAAGGTAACTGTTACATGGATATGTAACTGGTTGTCTGCCTGCACCCAAAGGGTGCTCAAGAATGGCTCCTTTTCAACCTGGAAAGAAGTGACCAGTGGGGTGCCACAGGGTTCTGTCCTGGGCCCAGTGCTATTCAACTTCTTTATTAATGACTTGGATGACAGAATTGGGGGCATACTTATCAAATTTGCAGATGACACCAAATTAGGAGGAGTAGCCAATACTCCAGAAGACAGGATCAAAATTCAAAATGACCTGAATAGACTAGAAAGCTGGGCCAATGCTAACAAAATGAAATTCACTGTGGAGAAATGTAAGGTACTGCACTTAGGGCGCAAAAATGAAATGCACAGATATAGGATGGGGGACATCTGGCTGAATGAAACTATGTGTGAAAGGGATCTAGGAGTCCAAGTAGACCATAAGTTGAACATGAGTAAACAGCGCGATGTGTCAGCTATAAAGGCCAATTCTATTTTAGGCTGCATCAATAGAAGTATAGCGTCTAGATCAAGGGAAGTAATAGTACCACTGTATTCTGCTTTGGTCAGGCCCCACCTGGAATACTATGTCCAGTTCTGGGCACCACAATTCAAAAAGGATGTGGAGAAACTGGAGCAACTAAGGAGGGCAACTAAGATGGTGAAGGGTCTGGAAACCATGCCCTATGAGGACCGCCATAAGGAACTGGGGGTGTTTAGCGTGGAAAAGAGAAGGTTAAGAGGTGATATGATAGCCCTGTTCAAATATTTGAAGGGATGTCATATTGAGGAGGGAGCAAGCTTGTTTTCTGCTGCTGCAGAGACTAGAATGCGGAACAATGGATGCAAGCCGCAGGAAAAGAGATTCCACCTCAACATTAGGAGGAACTTCTTGACAGTAAGGGCTGTTCGACAGTGGAACACACTCCCTCGGGGTGTAGTGGAGTCTCCGTCCTTGGAGGTCTTTAAGCAGAGGCTGGATGGCCATCTGTCGGTGATGCTTTGACTGGGAGTTCCTGCATGGCAGGGGGTTGGACTGGATGGCCCTTGTGGTCTCTTCCAACTCTATGATTCTATGATTCAGAAATAAAGCTGTTTGACACCACTTTAACTGCCATGATGCTATCCTACAAAATTGTAGGATTTGTAGTTTGGTGAAGTTCTTTTCTCACAGGCTGAACACCTCACCAAACTACAAATTCCAGGATGCAGGCAAAGTGGTGTCAAACGTCTTTAATTCAGCAGTATGGACACACCCCTATAAGCACACTATACCTTTACATAAACAGACTGGCAATTCTGAAGGAATTCTGTCTTTGCAAATTCCAATGATCACCACCTTCCAAAACACAGACCATAACTTTGGTAGTGAACAAATATTGTTATTTGTTCTTGAAAGTGTTGTTCATAAAAGAGATCAAAAGGATTTTAAAATGCTGAGTCCCAGTCCACCACACTCACCTTTACAAAACTGGATATATCAGCAGATGGATAAATAGAAATAGTTGGAAATCAGACACGATCTTTGGAGATGACCTTGCCTTCCCTCCTCCTCCTCAGACAATTTGACCCAGTGCCTGAGAAGGGAACCATATCACACAAATTAGTGAGAAGTGTACATTTTAGTACTCTGGGGCTATAATCCTATGCACAATTGCCTGGAAGTGAGTGTAATTGAAATTAAGTTCTGAGAAGACATGAACTGAGAGGGATTTTGTAGTTGTGGATGTCATTGCTTAGGTTGGCCAAATGTTATAGTGTAACTCTGACCAAGGATTCCTGCCTGCCTTTTGACTGAACTGGTCAGATCCCAGAAAAAGAGTTCTAAATGTTAATTTATTTGTCCACTTTTATTCTAAAGAATTTCAGAGTAAGTCCCCTTTTAGCAGTCTCTGTTATAAGCTGTTTTTAAATTGACATTTGTTTCACCTTTTAATAAGGGGCCATTTATTACTGTCTAGAAATCAATTAGCACTTAAGCATTAATTAAATCATAGCCACTTAACACTAATGTGTTTCCATCCCCCCTCCTCCCAACTAATGGCTTCATTGCCTAGGTGATAGAATGGGAGTGGAATGCAGAACCATGGACTTGAAGATTTTACTATCACATGTACTAAAACCAAGACACCAGACATGTCATTTACAACAATGTATCTTTATGATTCTAAATTATTCAGTGGAATACGATCAAAGTCTTAGATTTGCTGGGTACTTAACTTTTTGAAGATAATTCATTGTTCTTAGTAAAGTAGAGCATTTGAGGAAACAACCCTCTGAGTGAAATGTCCCTTTATAACTCATTTAGAGTTGTCATATGTTGAAGCACAATCTCTTTTATTTGTGGGAAATGTGATGTTTGCTCTTAGAGGAGTCCTTGCTTGCTTGGTTCCAGATAATATGAAACAAACAGGGTAATATCTTAATTGAACCAGTTCAATTGTATTGATTTTATTGAGTGATTTATCAATGCTGTTAGTTCTTTCTATATTTAAAAAAATCCCAGTGTGAAAAACCAATGCTACTTAGAAGGTAAACAATGTATAAAATAATGGAAGGATATTGCCTTTCCATGCGAACTTGACAAGTCACCACTTATGTAGGTGCAACTGTTTTAATGTGTCTGCTCTAGCTAGGACTGGCAATTTGATTTAAGTCTGTAAGATTTGTATATCACTATGCAACCTGGAAGTTTTAAAAAACTAGAAGACAAAGTAGTCACATCTTTTGATAGCAATTAGCTATAATTACAATGTTTTTTGAGCTTCAAGAGTAAGACTAGACTGGTGTTTGAACATTTGATGCAAGACTTTAGTATTCAACAGGGAAAAGCTTTAAAATGCAGGAAGCTAAAATTAGTTGCAATGGATGAGAATTAATTGTGTTAGTCAAATAAAAAGACAATTGAGTAGAAAGTGCTGCTCTTAACAGGCATACAGATTCTTCAGTGGAGTGACATTTAATGCCAACTTTCAGCTCACACAGAATCCATAATCTCTTTAGTATTAACAGTGATGGGGCATGTCAACAGTCTTGACATCTGTGTGAAGACTAGCTTTCAAAAGAACTGCAGCGAGTTTTTAACCTGTTCTGATTTTTCTTTTTCTTTCAAATACAACCATCATGCAAATCTCCACAAGTGGCTTGTGGAAGTGATATATTTTCCCCACTCTCATTTCAAAATATGATAATAAAGACATCCTAGGTTTGTGGGTCCCATTTTAATCAAACATTTTAATTCCAATTTCTGAAAAATGACAGATGTTTAGATACAATGAAGATATCTCCCCAAAGAGATTAGGAAGGAGCAATATTTTGCAAGGGGACAGAAAAAATCATTTTATTACTCAGCAGAAGACTGTCATTTTTTAAACTGGAACAGAGAACTACTAAATAGGTGTCACTATCTCTTATTTATGCCCAGAAATATGCCTCTCTCTCTTTTTTAAAACTTCTCATGGGTCACGGACCTTGTGGATTATTTATTTTACACTGTCACTTTATTCTCTGCTTCTGTTCTAAGTTAATTCACAGCCAGTGAGTTTCTTTTAACTAAGGCAACATACAAATCTCGGATCATACCTCATCCTTTTATCTACAGAGAAAAGAGCAATGTAAATTGGTGCTTTTCTTTGCATATGGACCCATTGAAAGCATCTGAGCATCTTTACCACTTGAAATAATTTATGTGCACTTGGAAAGAAACATTCTTAACAAAAGAGGTTAAGATTATGATAATGGAGAAGGAGCATAAAAGTTCTGTAGGCAGAACTACTATATATACTCATCTATAAGTCTAAAAATTTATGCCCAAAAATTGACCCCCAAATCCTAGGTTGACTTAGTTACAGCTCAGTATAGTAATGTGATAGCAGTTCTTTCAGATTTTCCTATGCAGTTTCTTTCTGTCCTGAGCCAAACAGATAGAGTCCTTAGTGACTGATTGATTGCAGGTTTTTTTTAACAGTCTCAGGGAAGGTTGCAACACTGAAGTATTGATTGCTGCTTCCGTCTTGCTGCTTGCATACACACACTGAAGGAACCTCCAAGTTTTACATTCAACCTATCCATGGATCATGTCAAAATCCATAATTTTGGCCCCAAAACATGCCCTTGACTTATACATGAGGTTGACTTGTAGTTGAGTATATACAGTATGCTACATCTCCATTTTTACCTCCTCCAGGACTCATCATTTATCTAAAACAGTCTTCTGTCCATGGCTATTTTGTGGTCAGTAGAAAGCAAGGGATATCTGGGAAGCATCTGACTGGCCATATAGCCAGATGCAGAGAAATTACATCATCCACCAAGAGCTGTGGGGAAGGGAGAGGTTCTGGAAGTCTCAGCACAGGGTTTCATTGTTCTGTGTCTGGTTATAGGGACATAGTCAGATGTTTCTCTAATATCTTCTTCCACTCTTGAACAGCCACTAATTGGCTGTGGACTGGGATGTGCCACAACTAAAAGATTACCCTGGGGGGGGGGGTAGTCATTGCTCAAGGTTGGTATAGAATTTGACTTCTAAAATGACCATTAATATATCTACAATGACATATGCTGGATTTACGCTATCATAAGTCCCTAACCAAATGCCACCCTGAATCACTACTGAGTCAGAAGAGATAACATCAAGACAACAAAATGCTGCAATTATATTTTATTATTTTATATGGTTTTAGATGATGATAGATAGATGATAGATGATAGATAGATAGATAGATAGATAGATAGATAGAGATAGATGATAGATTTATTCACATATATATTACAGTTTGGGTATGCCTTATCCAGAATTTCAAAATCCTAAATACTTCAAACTCCAGAATTGTTTGCATGGGTGGCTAAGGCAGTGACACTTTTGCTTTCTGATGGTTCATGGTACACAAACTTGGTTTTATACACAAATTATTTTTAAAATATTATGTATAAAATTACTTTCAGGCTATGTTTATAAGGTGTATACAAAATATAAATAAATTTCATGTTTAGATTTGAGTCCTATCTCCAAGATAACTCATTATGCATATGAAAATATTCCAGAATTGAAAAATCAAAATCAAAATGAAAGCACTTCTGATCCAAAACATTCTGGATAGGGGAGCCTCAACTTGTACAAATAAATATTTATTTAGCTATACTTAATAATAAAATATTATTGAGGTGATGAATTGTTAAATGCTGAGGGAAATCTTATATATCCGTGGAATGCTAGCTTGTCGTGAGTAATTCCAATGTGGTTCTGCCTTATTATGAGTAAGGCCTTTACAAATATGCAAACAATATGTAAACATTTTCTCTGTATTCACCTGGAAGAGTTGATTATTCACTTGGAATGATGAGAGTTTATCATTCTGCCTGTCTGAAGAGCATTTGATTTAAGAATTATGAATTAAGGGAAAGAGATAATATCAAAATTTTACTTCACCTTACCACCTTAGCAAACGCTGTGCCCTCCCTAACCCTAATCGCACCGTACAGGCGGCCTTTTTTGGCCGTCTGTACTGGGCCAATGAAAGCAACCAACTATATGTAGATACAGATTCTGAAAGGAAAAGTTAAGTGAAGAAGGGTATTATATGGAACTTGGAAAGGAGTACAAAGGGAAGAAGGAAAGCTTGTTCTCTGTGGCTATTTTGATTGGGTGAGTTTTTAAACTTTAAAAACTATGAGTCATTTTTGTGGGTCACTGGGGGATGGGTAGGTGGCAAAGCTACCAGTCTAATTCTATATAACTGTTGACAGATGATTTCCAGATCATTCCTTGCACAAATAGAAGAAGGAATGCTGGTTCTCTGTGGCCATTTTGATTGGGTGAGTTTTTAAACTTTTAAAACTGTGGGTCACTTCAGTGGGTTACTGGAGGAGTGGAACTAGCAGCCTAATTCTATATAACTGGCAGAGGCAAACACCTAAGGGAACACAAATTTTTACAGTCAAGGAGGATTTAGAGTCCAGAGGAGAAGGTGACCTGGGAACAATGTTTGAGAGGTTATCCTTTAATTTTTTACTTTTTCTTATTCACTTTTTTTCCTTAAGGGGCTTGTGGAGACTTTTGCTCAGAGGAAGTGAATAAGGGGCTTGCCTCTGGAAAGAGCTAGTGGCCAGGACCTCTCTAAATAACTATAGACCCAGTTGATTGAGCTCACTAACAGAGCTTGGGGACAAAGGCCAAGCCAACAGGGGTCCTTTACATTGGTGTTTAACAGGGGACCTTTTGAGGGGGAAGCCCACAGTCTTGTTTCACTGCTTACTTGAAACTTCTCAATATGGACACTGAGGGACCTGCTGCAGTCACCTGCAACACTTTTCTTCTTGCCTATGGATGTGGGGAACTTCACCTGCACCACATGCAAGTTGGTAGCCTTGCTGGAAGAGAAAGTCTAGGGGTTGGAGGTCCAGGTATCTACTCTTCAGCATTTTAGGGCACAAGATGTTTTCCTGGATGGAACGGACCATACGTCTTAAATGGAAAACACACAGACAAAGTTTCTGGGGAGGAGCTCACTTTACATGTGTATGTGACAGCTGGAGGAATGTTAAACACAGAAATAGGGAAACCACAAATCATTCTGGGAGCTTGCAGCTACAGAATTGATTTGAAGCTCTCTTCCTTATCAAGGATGATGAGGAAGAGCAACAGGGACAGACTTCAAGGACAGTGCAGGGGAGCCTGAAAGTACTACCAAAAGGAACAGCCATTGCTAAGCCTCAGAAGAGGTGTGTGGTGGTAGTGGTGGACTCCTTGCTGAGGGGCACTGAAGCAGTGGTTGTGGCCCTAACAAGATGTCTCGAGAGGTGTGTTGTCTCCCTGGGGCAAAAATCCATGATGTGACAGGGAGGCTAACAATATTTGTCAAGCCTAGTGACATTTACCTTTACCCCTTTCTTTTGGTTCATGTGGGAACTAATGATACTGCAAGGCACAGCCTTTATAATATCAGAAGGGAATATGAGGCTTTGGGTAGGAAACTGAAAGAGCTGGATGAACAGGTTATGATCTGATCTCTTCTCCTAGTTGAAGGGCATGGTCCAAAAAAGGGAGAGGACAATAGCAGATGAGAATAACGGGCTCTGCAGATGATGCCACCAAGAACGATTTGCATTCTTGGATCATGGGCTGCAGTTCCATGAGGGGAGATTTCTGGTAGGGGATGGGTTACATCTCATGCCAGTTGGCAGAAACATTTTTGCCAATGTTCACAAAATATTGATCAGGAGGGCTTTAAACTGAGTTCTGTGTGGTAGGGAGTATTCTGGCAGGCAAATGGGCTGGAGAAAATGGTCAAATTGTCATAAATAAAGGTTAATAGAGGGAACAAGGTAAACAATGCAAGAACTCAACAGTATGTGGCAAAAAAAAAAATGCACGGGCAGCAGGTAAGGACAACACATTGTCTTCGATGCATGGGAAATAAGCAAGAGGAACTTGAAATCCTAGCACAACAAAGCAAATATGGTCTAATAGGCATCACCAAAACCTGGTGGGATGAATCCAATATTGGAATGTAGTAATAGAGGGGTATAACCTTTTAAAGAGAAATGGGCCAAACAGGCAATGAGGACGAATAGCATTATATCTCAGGGATATTTACACCAGTGAAGAGATCCAGGGCTTCAATCGTAGAAGCCAGGTGGAGAGCATCTGGATAAAAATGAAAGAGAAAGAAAACAACAGGGATGTTATTGTGGGAGTATACTACAGAACCCCAAATCGGACAAAGGAATTCCTTTCTAGAACAGATGACCACACACTCAGGAAGGAGGAATGTAGTAGTGACAGGGGGACTTCAACTATCTGAATATTTGCTGGATAATAATAATAATAATAATAATAATAATAAATTTATTTATATTTCCCGCCTCTCCTTATGGATCGAGGTGGGAGTACAACAATTTAAAATCACAATACATAATAATAATAATAATAACAACAATTTCTTACCCGCCCCTCTGAGTGAGCAATCGGGGCGGGGTACAACATATTAAAAACATATACAGTTAAAATCCTCCAAACATACCCACCTCCCTCCCCTTAAAACAGTATTAAACTAATCATAATTAAAAGAATCAAGATTTAAAATATAGTATAACAGCAATATTAAAATAATCTTAAACATGTTCCTATAATCAAACATATCCAATTGCCATTGTCAGTCCAATACTCCAGTCATCTAAAAGAAACATTCTATGGGGTTGCTCATGGAGGGTTGAATGGGTAAGGCTGCCGGAAGAGATCCATTTTAAGTGCCTTTTTTAAAGGCATCTAAGGTGTTAATAAGACGGATCTCTTCCGGGAGGCCATTCCAGAGGCTGGGGGCAACAGCAGTGAACGATCTATCAAAAGTGGACTTCTGCTTTATTTTCACACTCTAGTAGTTTTTTCCCTGAGGTCCTGAGAGTGTGGGGCGGATTGTGTAGGGAGAGGTGTTCCTTCAAGTAACTCGGGCCCAAGCCATATAGGGTAATAGCCAACACTTTAAAGGTAATAACCAACACTTTATATTGCACCCAGAAGCTAATCAGAAGTCAGTAAAGACTGTCAGGAAATGACATGGATGTGACCACAAGATGGAGCTGTAAGCCAAGTAATGAAAGAGGCTAAGCTCCAGTGGCAGGTGCATGTGAGTTAACTATTGGTAATCTGCACACCTGGGATGGGTGATGCAATGAGCATTTGAACCACCTATATAAGGGAGATGGGAAATGTCTCCGTTGTGGGTTGTTGTGGAGTGGTGGTTGGTGAAGCAGTTTGTTGGTGAGTGAGAGATGAAGAGTATTTGAGATGACTGTCCAATACTCAATGTACCTATCTTTGTATATATTGCAAACAAAGATTAAAACCCATGTATTGAGTGAAGACTGGAAGTTGTTGTGTCTTTATTCAGCAAGCAGGGTGCTCAAGGCCGTTTTCTGCAGTGAAGGAATTTTTCCTTTCTGGCCTGAAGACCGTTGCAGATATCTCTCCAGAGACCTTCTTCTTGGCATCTTTTCTACATGGCTCCATTCTGCAAGTGGTTGTAGTGGACACAGGGAGTCTCTCTCTACGTCCCTAACAAGGGTTATGGGCCAGTGTCAAGTGGTTGAATGGACAACGTTTGAGAAGCTGTGAGAGACATAGTTCTGCAACTGGTGAGCTGTGTGTTTGGCTTGCTAGAGGGCTGAAGAGAAAAGTCCTGGTGAGGAGTGAGTTAAGTGTTTCTACTCACGGACTCTGCTGTTATCAGCTTGTTTTGGAAGCCAATTCTTGTTTGGCAGTCTGCCCAGACTGTTATCTGTTAGTTCGGAGTGTTTTGTTTTGCTTCTGTTCAAGTTGCCAACTCAGAGCAAGCATGGAAATGGCTGTCAAATTTGAGAAACTGTCTGAGAAGAATTATGATTCATGAAAAGTGTATATTAAGTACATTAAGTATATTAATGTACATACCTATGCATATACTGCAAGCAAAGATTAAAACCCTCGTATCGAGTGAAGACTGGAAGTTGCTGTGTCTTTATTCAGCAAGCAGGGTGCTCAAGGCCGTTTGCTGCGGTGAAGGATTTTTTCCTTCCTGGCCTGAAGACTGTTGCAGATATCTCTCCAGAGCCCTTCTTCTTGGCGTCCTGTCTACATGGCTTCATTCTGCAAGTGGTTGTAGTGGACACAGGGAGTCTCTCTACGTCCCTAACAAAGAGATCTTAGTACTTGTGTAATATGCTCAGATCTAGCAACCAGCAATCAACCTGGCTGCAGTGTTTTGGATTAATTGAAGCTTCCAGACTTGGTACAAAGGTAGTCCCATGTAGAGTGCATTACAAAAATCTAACTGACAGGTTACCAGTGTATGTACTTCCATTTCTAGGTGAGAACAAATGAGAGGCCTTTGTTTAATACTGAGTATTCTTCTGGAATTAAATTGTGAGAAGACAAATTAACCACTAGCTCCTTGCTTTTTTTTTTCTTTGATTGTGTTTGTAACTGCATTGACCTGTATGAGTGGATCTGTGTGGTAGTGGACCTGTCTGTAAAAAAACCATCATCAGAATGCTCATTGCTGGTGGAAGTAAACCACCACCCACCCCCAGTTATAATTCCTTTCAAACTAGAATTGACATTTTCAAATTAATTTGACAGCTTAAATTGTGTTTTTTTTTTCCCCTTTGGTGAAACCTCTCATGACTCATAAAGCACCTTTAAGCGTCCTTCCAAATTTAACCCTTCACTTTATAATCATAATATAGCCACTTTTGAAGAAGTTGTCCTAAGAGATGTTACAAAATTAGAAAATTCCTTAAAGAGATCTTGGTACAATTTAAATTATCAGGAACACTGTACCTTACAATCTTTGACTACTAATCCAAACATTATAATGCAACCTGCAGATAAAGGGGGAGCCATTGTTCTGTTGGATAAAAAAGATTACCTTCAGGAAGTAAAACGTCAACTTACTGATCATTGCAGTTATACAGCTCTTAAAAAGGATCCTACAAGTTCCATTAAGTTTGTCATTAAAATTTTAGTACAAGAAGCAGAAGCATTAGGATATATAGACCCAGCTACAGCATTGTTTCTCATACAATATCCTCGCATTCCTATCTTTTACGTTTTACCCAAAATCCACAAGTAAGGTTTTGCCCCTCCAGGTAGACCCATTCTTTCAGGATCAGGCTCCCTCTTGGAACCTTTATCACAATTCTTAGACTCCTTTTTGGCTCCTTTATTAGTAAAAGCACCATCAAATATAAAAGATACCCATCATTTCATTCAGAACATAGAGAATCTAGAGGTAAATTTCAGGAGTTGTCTAATTACTTTAGATGTAAATTTGCTTTATACATCCATTCCTCATTCTGAGGCCAGAGACGTAATTGAATATTACTTACAATTGAATTGTGTGAAAAAACCTCTCATTCATTTCTTGTTGGACATTTTGATATTATTTTGGAAAAGAACTATTTCAGGTTTGATACTCAATTTTTTCTTCAAATCAAAGGGGTAGCTAGGGGAAGCCCAGCAGCTTGCAGCATCGATAATTTATATATGAGTTACTTAGAATCCACACATATTACTAATCCAGAAATTAATCATTTTTTTAAAAAATATTTTCAATATTATGGCAGGTATATTGATGATATTTTCATATTATTTACAGAGAGCTCCAAAGTTAAAACATTTTTCACATGCATTATTACCATTAACCTTCACATTAAGTTTTTCTGTCAATTTGATGTCCAACATATATCTTTTTTAGATGTTGAGGCTTATATTCGGGACTCTAAGATCGGAGTACGTAATTATCACAAACCTACAGATTGCAACTCCCATGTTACATTTCTCCAGTTGTCATCTTTATCAACTAAATAAGAATTTACCTTACTCACAATTTCTAAGATTAAAGAGGAATTCTTCCAAAAATATCTACTATGAAATGGCAGCTGATCAGTGTCAATCAGAGTTACATGATAGAGTCTTTCCGCAACATATCATTCAGGATGCCAGGAGTCGAGCTCGTCTTAAAGACCGTACCACATTATTTATCCCTTCCAATAAGACCACTTCCAATAGAATCATAGGTTCTTTTACCTTTAATCATGCTGCACATCATATTAAACATATCATTAGTAAGCATTGGCACATTGTACAGAATATTCCTGGTTGTTCCAAGGTACCTATCATAGCTCTACGTAGAACCAAGAACATAAAAGATTCATTAGTTCACACTGACTTTTATGCTCATAACTAATCATCACCTCATATCAGAGGACACTATATATGTGGACATTGTTCATGTTGTAAACAATAATTGAATATCAAAATATTCCTATATCCTAAATCACAGGATTGATATGAGCTTAAATCCTTTACTAACTGCAATTCTAATAATGTTGTGTATGTAATTTTATGCCGCTGTCCCAAGATTTATGTAGGCCAAACAACATGACCTTTGAGAACTAGAATTTCCAAACACAAAAGCACAATTCAGAATAATAGTTTAGATACTCCACTAGTGCAACATTATTCACAATTGAATTATTCCACAGAGTCTTTAAAATTTTTTGTCATTGAGCAGGTCAGGTTTGGCCCCTTTTATAGTGGCTCAACACAAATTAAACTGCTTCAAAGAGAAGCCTTTTGGATTTATAAATTATCCTCTTGTAAACCTGAAGGCTTAAATGAACGCTTGGACTTATCTGTTTTTCTATAAAAACTTTTCTATAAAATTACTATATAGTTTCATGTGTGGAGCTTCAATTGAAATTAATTCAATACTATGTAGTAGTTTTATGGAGATATATAACATACACATATTGTATATTATGTTCTGACACACATTTCCAACATTACTCATTGCATGCTAGTTTGTTTGATACATTGCAGATTCCATGTGTAAATAATGTTAGATCTCCTTACTTTTCAGCCTGTTTCAGGTTTTACTTGTGGGGAGAGACTTAGTTCTTTTACTATAATATCATGCTTCTTTAAGTAAATTATTGATTGCATCAACCACCTATAGGACATTGAATAGTGACATTATATTAGTTCAACCAATTAGTTCTAGTTGACTACCATGAGCTTATCATTCTTGTGCTAAAGATGCCTTTCATTATGGGTAAGTCATTGATTTATAAATGTATGGTGTCTTTTGGTATATTGACCTTGTAATGTGTGTGTATATATATAGTATCAGTATTGTATGTTAAATTAACCTTTTGTTTGTTCACTGAAGATGGATTGCTATATGGAAGTATGGAATAAAATCTTGAATTATATCCAGAATGGAACATTATATTGTCACTGAGGAAGACATGTGAGTGTCAAAATGGCCACACAATTTGCCCTGGAGGTAGCCATCTGCCAATGCCAACAGTTGCTACCAGTAACTATAAAATTATTATATCTATGCACCCATTTCTTCTTCCATCAACAGTATCCTTCACAGTCATACTACTTACATGTTGAGATACCAACGCAGCAAAATTTCTTGCTGGATCATTAAGAATCTTCAAGACATGGGTATTATCATTGGACTCTTCATAGTGTAACTTACCCTTCATCTATAATTTGGACTCTATATTAGGATTTCCTTTCATATTTATTGTTATTATGCATGCTTGTTTGTTAGCTCTTTGTTATTTGTTATATTGTATTTATGTATCTTTACCCTTACACACATATATATTATAGTCATATTGTATTCACACTTTGTGGTTCTTGGTGATTTATAGTTTACCCAGTAGTCTGTTTGCTCCCCTTTTTTTGTATCAGTCTGTTGTAAGTCTCCTGTCTTGTTTGGATCTTCAGAGAAGACCCAACTCTTTTCCAGGCAACAGATGCTGGCTAAACATCAGGTAGAAACTCTTCTAGAACATGGCCACATAGCCCGAAAAAACCCACAACAACAATTAAATAATTTATGAAGTTAAAAACATTGAACATAAAAATATTAGAATGCATTAAAAACTATATACTAACTAGACTAGGTGTGTCTGTTAGGATTTGCATACTGGGAAGTCCATGGTGTAGCATAGAAATGAATGTAATAGCACAATCCCATTTAACATTGAGTAGAAATGTGCATAAACAAACCTGATTCAGTTAATTCATTTTGAAACTGAGGCAGACTTCTTGCCCTGGTGCACATGTAGTAAAACTGACTGAATGGTGCTACCATTATAGGGTCCTTCTCAGTGATATTTTGAAGAGGCATGTTAACCTACATGCTTCAGTTGTTCTCTAAGTATGCAATTATCCATTCCAATCTGGACAAAGAACAAGAAATAAAACTGTGTGCTTGCTTGACAGAACTGCTGCTTAATGGAAGAGGAAGGTCAAAAGGCAGGCTCTGTCTGGATGTTGGAGGTGTTGACTTAGGAGTTTATCAGACGATGGAAATTGGAAGTATAATCAATGACAATCCGAATGCAATCATGGGGTTTCATGTTATTGTGGATGAGTGTATCTCATGCAATTTCGGGCAAAAGGGAAGTCATTCTGAACGCAATCATAGGTTTTATGTTATTGCTTATTAAAGCATCTCACACAATTTCAAGCAATGGGGGTCATTTTTGGGTAAAGGGAAGTCAGTCTGAATGCATTCTGAATGCAATTAGAATTCATGTAAATTTGCTAAACTAGCGAATTCACGTGAATTCTAATTGGCTCCCAATTGGCTCCATTCAAAATAAAGAGAAATTCCTCCCATCTGATAAACTCCTTAGAAATGTCCAACAAAGATACCCAAGAGTGGTGCCAAAGATTTTATGATCAGTCTCATGGCAGATACCTCTTCGCTTGCCTCTTTTGCCTCTGTTCAATAAATGGAATTATTTGTTGCCTCGTTCAGATCCAGTGACCTTTTTTTAAGGAGATCAAAAATGGCCAAAGAATAAATAGAGCTAGAGAAAAACAATAGCAAAGCTAACAAGTAGAAACAAAATAACAAAGAAGGTAATGTTCTTGCTATGAGACCTAATACCATGCAACAAATATTTTCCTAAGGGTGGCTGACCTTAGTAATTGGCAGTAGGGGTAGGAGATCCCCTCTTCCCCCAGGGTTGGGAGTCAGACAACAACTTTGGGATCATTTCAGTGCCAAGTCAAAACATAACTTTTTATTAAAGTGTTCAGACATTACATCATGGCTGCACATGTCTTATGGTTTCATTGTTTCAAACTGTGTTAACAATTTTTAAATTGTCTTGTTTTTAATTAATATTCTATTTAATATGTTTTGAACCTTTTAAAATTATTGTTATTATTTAATTGGTTTTATTGTATGCTGACCTGCGATCTTCAAATACAGAGCAGGATGCAAATAATTTGTTTACAATGTATAAATAAAATAAATACATTTGGACAGTGCAGATGGCTGAGGATGTCTCTAGAGAAGTTGCCACACAGGAAAAAAAGGGGATAACAAGGTTTTTTCTCCCTTAAAACTGAGGAATTCATAATTCCCTAGTGATAGTACCTCACACAGAATCTAAAATGGCTTCAGTATGGCCCTGGATAACATAGAAGGATGCAGCTCTGCAGCCAGCTCTTTTTAAACAAATAAAGAATCAAATACAGGTAAGTGAAATAGAACTGGATGGCTCCCTTAAGCTACAAAGCAAATTTAGCATGGAATGAAACATACCTTGAAACACAGATGTTGAAAGCATTGTATAGGATCCAGCAATACACCTTTACAATTCTCATAAATAATTTTTGTTTCAGGGTGTACAGCTTAAATTTCACAACCTTAATGTAGCAGCAGATATGTTTGACACAATTAGTGCAATTGCCTGGCAACTGTATATTTCAGTACAAATACTTTTGAAGATTCTTCTCATAGTTCATTTTTATGTGTTCATCCTAAGAGCAATGCATATCTAAGCAAACAGCTAAATCTCTCTTTTGAAGTGCAGCAATAAAGTTGTAGTTGTAATGAAATTCAGCTGATATACAGGGTGATATTTCATTTAGCCCTTGGAATAGAAAAAGTGGTTTCCATGCCTGAATAATTCACGACTGTGTGCTTGAGTCCAAGTCTTAATTGTCCTTGTTTTTCATACTTAAATTAAATATTGTTTGGATTAACTGTCACCATTTACAATCAGGTTGGTATATGGCTCCTTGATTCTCTATGGAAGATGCTTTAAAGTTCAAGGACAATTAATTTCTTTAATTACATTAAGAAAGCAAGAGTTTCTCTCTCTTTTTTTAATGCAATAGTGTACACCAAGAGAAAATTCAGCTTAACAAAGAACCGGGTTTTGGAAAGGGAACAAGGCATTTATGACTTCCCTTAAATCTCTCCCCGCCCCCCCCCCAATGTTCTTACAAAAATTCAGTTAATGAGGTGGTTACCATATGTTTACATTTATTATAAAGAAGAAATCCAGTCTTGATATACAGAGCTCAGTCTGTTGTCTATGTCTTCTATAAATCAGAATGCGCTTATTGAAATATGAATAAAAGACATGGGCATTTTGCTTTGATAGACCAGATTGTCCAGTGGAAAACCAATCTACAAGCTTTAATCTATTGGTTTTGCATTACCACTGTCACTAGGTTGATAACTTCCATCACTAGTTTTAAGAAACTAGTAAAATTTCCTGCACCTCTTCCCTTTAATTTAAAAGTGGCAAGTCAAATAAATAGAGCAGCATGTGAAGGCATTGTTTATTTATTTAAAATTATTTTAGGTCACCTTTAAGCATAGAAGCCTCCAAAGATAGTGTGCAAGAGAGAAGGTGCAATATAAACTGTAAGAATACAATAAAATAAGGCAGGAGAAACAGTTTAAGGCTGGAGCATCAGATGATGCTTTAACATCATTGTGTCCACAGAAGGTAGGATTGGCTAAATCTAACATTTAACCAGATCAGCATCAATTGTTTCAGTGTTCTGTCCATCTCATTGTATCTTCATTTGATTTAAATGGATATGAGCCTTATCACATGTCAAAAGCAAGCCAAAAAGTATCAATAGAGAAGCTTTCTGCTTATCTCTGCATGTCCTGGAAGCACTTCTGTTTTCTTTCCAAAAAGAAGATAGTCATAAAAGTGTTCCTTTTGTCATGCTGGAAAAATCTGTTTGGCAAAAGGTATGTTTTTATTACCATCTCTGTGTGGAAGGAGTACAGAAGTGCTTCGATGTTATGGGGTGAGATAAGCAGAAGCCTGCTTCTCTCTCACTGGGCCTTAGCTTGCCTTTGATATAAGATAAGGGTCTATGATTTGTGACATTGCAATTCATTGCTCATTCACACAATAGTAGAGCATAGAATCCAATGCATTGCACTCTATAAAAAACAGGGGCAGATCTCTGAGTTGCTGCAAACATCTCCTCTGTTTGCTGAAATGGCAACAATCATTTTGTCTCAGTATGCATTGCTAGCTTGTACCCCAATATCTGCAAGCCTACAATTGATCCAGTTTCTGCTGCCCCCATCTGGGAAATGCATTTAACTACAGATCTCATGTTTAAAATATTTGGCTTAATTTGGGAACTCTTCTGCCTTTCCCCCTGTAGCCTGACAAAGACATGGTATTGACTGAGAGGCTGAACAGACTGGCAAAAAGAGCTGGTGTCCCGGCAGCTTGGGGCCATGACATACACATGATACACACCCAAACCACTGTGAAGCTGCTGTTAAGCCACCCTAGTGACCACACAGTTGCAGTGTTGTGGTGTTTCAGTACTGTGGCATTTAGATGCTGCACACCACTGAAACATGGAAAAATCATCACCTTGGCAAAGGCACCTTTTTCCCAGTGCAAAAAGGAATGATATTTTGCCACTTCTTTTTGCACCGGGAAAATGCCAGGTTGGGGCCACCACGTGTGGTTGCTGTGATCCTCATCCAGTGCTCAGCAGGGGGGGGGAGGGAGCACACCATTCTTTCAGGGCAGTCTCTTTCGCCCCCATGTATGTTCTTTTTTACTTAGGCACCCATATGACCATTCTTCCTCCTCCTCCTTTCTACCCTTACTTCTCTCCACAGAACTGGCACTATTCTTGTTTCCTTTCTCATTGACCACAGGACTATACTTGTTATCCTTTTTACTGCTTCTACCTTTCTTCTTCATTATCAGAAGTAGAATTAAAAATGATAATTTCCAGGTTTGTTCTTTATTATCGGTGTGAATGATCTATTTCCCTTTTTCTTGCTGATCATAACTGCAAATCATGACGAGAATCCATTAATCTCTCTCTGGCTTTTCTTCACTAACGAAGATTCAGGAAGGACTTATCCCACACTTACTACAAGCGCGTTGATGACTAAAAAGGCCGATCCGAGATAAGCAAGTCCGGTTACAGAAAGGACAGCAGAAAGTCTCCTTGGGTGATGTTTCCAAGTTGTGGTTCTTTCTGCATTGTCGTTTCTCTTGGAGACTCGTTCGGCGTGAGTTCTCAAAAGAGGCTGCAGCATTGTGGATAGTGCGTCTCCATGCCTCCCGATGTGAGGCCAGGGCAGACCATTGTTGGTGATCAATTTGGCCAAGCTTGAGATGTTGTTTCAGGGAGTCCTTGTATCTCTTCTTTGGGGCACCCCTCTTTCGCTGACCCGTGGTGAGTTCACCGTAGAGTACTATTTTAGGGAGGCGGTGGTTCTCCATCCTGGAAACATGCCCTGCCCAGTGCAGCTGCGTTTTCAGTAGCATGGCCTCAATGCTGGTGATCGCTGCTTGCTCCAGGACAGCAACATTCATCACATAGTCAGTCCAGTGTATGTTTAGGATTGTGCGTAGACAGCGCTGATGAAAGCGTTCAAGGAGTCGTAGATGTTGGCGATAGGTGACCCATGATTCAGACCCATAGAGGAGAATGGACAGTACAATGGCTCTGTACACACTGATTTTTGTGTTTCGCCTCAGGTGTTTGTTACTCCAGACTCTTTTGTGAAGCCTTCTGAATGCACTATATGCCTTTGCTAATCTGTGATTGATCTCTTTGTCAATCTTGGCATCTGAGGAGATGATACTTCCCAGGTAGGTGAACTCCTGTACGGACTTAAGTACAGATTTGCCGATGGTGACATGGGGGTGATAGTGCTCTTCCTGTGGTGCAGGCTGGTAGAGAACTTCCGTTTTCTTCAGGCTGACTTCCAGCCCAAACAGCTCTGCAGCTGTTGCAAAGCAGGATGTTAGGCGCTGCAGAGCTGCTTCTGTATGGGCAACAAGGGCAGCATCGTCAGCTAAAAGCAGCTCACGTACTAGATAGTTTAGAGTCTTTGTGCGAGCCTTCAGACAGCTTAAGTTAAACAAGCTAGCATCAGTACAGTAACGTATATAGATGCCGTCCTTTTCTTCGAGATCTGCTGTAGCCCTTTGGAACATCATGCTGAAGAAGATTGTAAATAGAGTTGGAGCGAGAACACAGCCTTGTTTCACATCATTAGTTATTAGAAAGGGCTCTGAGAGAGCATTGCCATATCTCACTTGTCCTTGCTGGCCCTCATGTAGCAAGATGATCATTTTGAGGAATTTGGGGGGACATCCTAGTCGTTCCAGGATCTGCCACAGTCCTTTTCTACTCACAGTGTCAAAGGCTTTGGTAAGGTCAACAAATGTTACATAGAGTCCTTTGTTGTGCTCTCTACATTTCTCTTGCAGTTGTCTAAGAGCAAATACCATATCTGTAGTGCTCCTATTAGCTCTGAAGCCACACTGACTTTCAGGGAGAAGTTCTTCTGCAATAGCAGGAACTAATCTGTTCAGGAGTATCCTTGCAAGGATTTTTCCAGCAATGGAGAGCAGTGTTATACCTCGATAGTTTGAGCAATCAGATTTTGTTCCTTTTTTTCTTATACAGGGTGATGATAACTGCATCTCGGAGATCTGATGGCAGTTCACCTTTTTCCCAGCAACTCACAAGGAGCTCATGGAGTTTGGCATGGAGTACATGACCTCCATGTTTCCAAGCTTCAGGTGGGATTCCATCAATCCCGGCTGACTTGCCATTTGTCATCTGCTGTATGGCCTTAATGGTTTCTTCCAAAGTGGGAGCCACGTCCAGTTCATATTTCATTGGTTGTTGTATCATATGTTGAATAGCTGAGCCTTGGACTTCTCGGTTGGCACCGAAGAGATTTTGGAAATGTTCAGCCCATCGATTCAGGATGGAGGCTTTGTCTGTGATTAGTATTTGACCATCCGTACTATATAAGGAGCTTTGGATCTGGTAAGTTGATCCAAACACTGCTTTAAGAGCTTCGTAGAATCCTCTGGAATCTCCCAGATCTGCACAACATTGTGTCTTTTCTGCTAAATTGATCCACCACTTGTTCTGAATGTCTCTGAGTTTTTGTTGGAGTTTACTGCATGCGAGATGGAAAGCTGCTTTTGTTACATGGCAAGATGGCTGAGCGAGGTATGCTTGATGAGCAGTTCTCTTCTTTGCTAACAGCTCCTGGATCTCTTGATTGTTTTCATCAAACCAATCTTTGTTTTTCTTGCGAGAGAACCCGAGGTATTCTTCCGCAGACTGCAGGATACTGTTTTTGATATGTTGCCAAAGCACTGTAGGAGAAGAATCTAAAGGATGGTCTTCAAGTTTTGATTGCAGATTTGCCTGGAAGTTGAAGATTGTTGACTTGGAGTCTCCTCTTTAAGATGCCACCCCTCTTAGGTTTGAGCTTAAGATGAGGATTTAGTTTGCATCTTACAAGGCAATGACCTGTTTGACATTCTGCACTGGGCATCACTCGAGTATGACGGACATCGTGAATGTCTCTTTGGCACACCAGCACATAGTCAATGAGGTGCCAGTGTTTGGATCGGGGATGCATCCAGGTTGTCTTCAAACTATCTTTCTGCTGAAAGATAGTGTTTGTAATAGTCAGTTGCTGTTCTGCACAAAATTCTAGCAGGAGGCGTCCGTTATCATTACAGTTTCCAACACCATGCTTGCCTAGAACGCCTTTCCAGGCTTCGAAGTTCTTACCTACTCTGGCATTGAAGTCACCAAGGATAATGATTTTATCTTCTGCAGGGACTTTTTGTATGAGGTGGCGTAGGTCTGAGTAGAATTTGTTTTTCTCCACAGGGTCGGCTTGCATAGTTGGGGCATATATACTAAAGAGCACAACATGAGGGAGGCGTAAGGAGATAATGTGATCAGAGTGACCTGTTGGCAGGGTTTTGAGTTTGGAGGCAATGGAGTTTTTAATCATAAAGCCTACTCCTGAAAGATGTTTTTCAGTTTTTGGTTTGCCAGACCAGTAGAGTGTATAGCCGGCACCGTGTTCTTTAAGTCTGCCTTCCTCGTGGAGACGAACTTCACTAAGACCAGCGATGTCTATATCAAGTCGTGATAGTTCATGGGCTATTAGATCAGAACGACGCTCAGGACGTCCACTGTCTGCAGAATCTTGCATGGTTCTGATGTTCCAGCATGCAAGCATCAGCCTGTTTGCATCTTTGGAGGCCGGTGTGTGCCATTAATAGAGGTCTTACAAATATCTAGTACCAACTTCTATCCAAGGTAGTATGGTGTTCTTTATAGAACTGGAAAAGATGTGAGCAGTACATATTGGAATCAAACTGCAGTAGCAGAAAAAGTAAAACTGAAGGCCACAGAAAAATGCTGATGGCAAGAATTGCATATCTGTTTGTCCTTTAGACAGCTCATCTGCAGCTGGGATCTCAGCATAAGACTCAAGTCATCATTTTTTAAAAACTCCCTAAGAAAAACACAGCTTTCATGTGGTGATTAGAATATATCTACTTTTCATTACCCAATGCCACTCAAATTGCTTCCTGCTGCTGGCTGATCATCTGATGGGAGTATTGTTCCTCAAGCAACTGCTGTGTGGGAGCAACTTCGTAAGGCAAGAATGCTTACAAAGAACACACAATAGGAGGTGGCATTTTGTCCCTCCTCAGGAATCACATCAGAAGATATGATCAGGAACCTAAAACAAGCATTTCCATAGCGAATCTTTTCTGGGAAAGAGAGGACAAGAGAGACCATCAGTGTCACTAAGAATATGAAATACATCTTATTCTGTTTGTCAGGACAGGAAAAGAATACGTTCAGGCATAAGGGGAAGATACTGGTTAAAATAGCCGAAGTAAGGAGCTGAACAGACTGCCTCTTTCAATGCTAAATTGGGGCTGTGGCAACTACATGCCCTGGCCCCAATCTTGCCTTTCTGAAACACAAAAAGGAGCTGCAAAAAGTGGCTCCTTTTTGTGCCACGAAGCGGGCACCATAGCCACCGGTGCCACAGCTTTTTCGAGCTCCTTTGGTGCTACATAATCTGGATTCAGCACTGGAGGAGCCCTGTGATGCCACCTGCCATTTGGTGGGGTGTGCAGTGTCACACCAGCATGAGAGTGGAGTTGGGGTGGGCGTCATGTGGATGCCATTCTCCCACTCTGCCCCAAAACTGGCCTTTGATGCTGGTCTGTCAAGGCACAAAGTTGGTAGGAAATCCTTGTTTGTGCCTGAATAAAATATTAAGAAATGTGAGGAAACTGTCCCCTGAAACCCAGAAAGTCTTTCCTTGCAGCAGATTTTTATGAACATCCTCTGACCTGAAATCTAGCAAAAAATTTTAGGGAGTTATTTGGAGGTATGTTCACTGCTTTTAACAGCTTATTATGGAGGATCAGTTATTTCAATCAGTCCACATTTTGTATGGTTTGTATGTATGAATCCTGCATGGTCTTTACCAATGTCAAAGCACCACAGTTATAGTGCTAGATATTGAATTCCTGCATGATCTCCCCACAACATTCCTGATTATCAGACAGCTACCACTATGATCTACAATGGTCTGTTCTCCTTGGCAAATGCTAGGTTGCCATTTTCACTCCCTGCAATGAGCACTCTCTATTGTAACAGGTAGAACAAGGGTCCCTGTCTCAGTTCCTCCCCATATCAGTGATTGTTTGCTTGATCTTGAGCAACAGACCCCCATCAACTGCAGCAGCTACAGCCTACTAACTGTGGATTTTCATTGTACTTACCTAATCCCTAAACTAGGGCCTACATACAGACATGAATAAATAACAGTCATGAACATGTAACTCACAGTTACACATCTGTCACTGTGCTACAGGTTTCTGGCAATTTACAGTAGGCCCTTGGTATGTGGTGGGGCTTGGTTCCAGGATCCTCTGTGGCTATAAAAATCCGTGGATGTTCAAGTCCCATTAAATACAATTGTGTAGTAAAATGCTCTCTCTTACATAAATTGGCAAAATCGTGGGTGTTTTTTTTTTTTTTTTTGAATTCATTTTTTAAAATATTTTCAAACCATAGTTGGTTGAATCTGTGGACAAAAATCTGTGGATAAAGAGGGCCAGCTGTATTTTACATATAATGGTAATGTACTAATTTTAATGAGGGAAAAGGATGTTGTTGTTATTATTATTATTATTATTATTATTATCATTATTATTTTGTGCCAGCTTCCCCATGCAGCTCATCCAGCCCCCCCTTTCCCATGCAATCTTCACAACTATCCTGTAAAATGGATTGGGACCCTTTCACACTACCAGATTATAGCTGTATGATTTCACTTTAATTGCCATGGTTGCATCCCATGGAATCCTGGGATATGGAGTTTAGGGAAGGATATCCAGAGTGCTCCTTTGTTGCCTTTGACCAAACTACAATCCCCAGGATTCTATAGGATGCAGCAATGACAGCTGAAGTGGAAAATACTGTGGTCCCCCGGGTTACGAATCCCCCGGGGAACGAAATCCCCGGGGTCCGAAACCGGCGGGACCGCTAAAATTCCCCCAGGATCCGAAGGATCCCCCGGGGAACGAAACGGAAAAACCGCGTGGCCCCTTTAAATCGGCCGCGCGGTCCGTCCGCTAAAGCGGTCCCCCGGGATACGGTCATTTCCGGGTTACGAAAGGTAATCTGGAATGGATTACCTTCGTAACCCGGGGGACCACTGTAGAGTTAGTGACTCTAGTCCACAGTAACCCAGTCACCTTAGTGGCTTCCATTTTCTGGATTAATTGATGTCATCTGCTTGTGCCAACTGGATTCTCAAGGCTAGAGACTTAGGGGAAGGCTTTCTTTTGATCTTGCCACCATCACAGGGTTGCTTGATGAGGACACAAGACAGAGGCTTCACAGTAGCTGCCCCCAACCTCTGGAACTCCCATCCATGTGAGGCTAAATTGGCCCCCACCCGGTTTTTCTTCCGCAAACAGGCATGCTTTTCATATATGAACATCATCAGAGAGGTTTTTGTGTTTTAAACATTTCTATGCTTAATGCAATTTTATATTATTTTGTGAGATACTTTTGTTTGTTTTTAAACATTTTTAAAGTTTCAAACTGTTGTTATCTGTGAGCTGCCTTGGGTCCTTTTCCAGGAGAACAGTGGAATATAAATAAAATAAATAATAAGGCAGCATGCTATGAATGGCATTGGAGATAAGGCAGGGGAAGCTATTCTTGTGTAGGGATGCACAAATCAAATATAATATGCTTTTCACAAAAAAAATCTATATATGCATAAAAGAATAAAAGGCATATCTGCATGTCTTCCACTCTGATGCCAAGAACAACTTGCAGCTGAGGGAAAAGGAGAAGGTTAAGATAAGGTTAAGAGTAGTGTTGTGACAAATCAGTTTCTATGGTGAAGTGGGAGGCTAAAGTTCTAATCTCAGCTCAGCAATATAAATCCACAGGGTGACCTGCTTTTGGATAAGGAGAGTTCAGAATGTCCCTGAGGCTGAGAGGGTGTGACCTCCTTGAGGTCACCTTGTGGATTTAAATGAGCTGGGATTAGAACACCATAGAAACACACTGGGTGACCTTGAATAAGTCACCTGCTCTCAGCCTCCAAGTCCAACTCTAGAATCCTAGGTATTCCTTCATGGTAAAAGGGAGTTGGATGAGATGACCTTGGGAATCCCTTCCAATGTTAGGATTTCCATATGACAAAATTCCTGCTTGACAGAAGAGCATATTTGCCATGTAACTCCATCCCTGCCCCATTTTCTCTTTTGTGAGAGTCACAGTCTCTCAGCATCAGCGGCAGGTATGACAAACCTCACTCTGCACACTCACTGTCTCATGGTTATTGTAAGGCAAACCTATAATGGGGTTTATTTTTTTGTCAAAAAGAGTTGAGAACGTCCCTGAGGCTGAGACAGTGTGACCTACCCAAGGTCATCCTGTGGATTTACATGGCTGAGCTGAGATTAGAACTCTAGCTTTCCACTTCACCACAGAAACTTACTGGGTGACCTTGGGCAAGTCACATGCTCTCAGCCTCCAAGTTGAACTCCAGAATCCTAGGTATTCCTTCATGGTAGAGGGGGGTTGGATGAGATGACCTCTGGGATCCCTTCCACTGCTAGGATTTATTCATGGCAGAATTCCTGCTCAGCCGAAGGGCATTGCCATTTGTCACTTCACCCCCACCCTACCCCCTTCTTCTCTTCTGTGATAATTTGAATAGGAGAGTGTGACAAGAAAGTCGAGAAGGTCAGAAGCTATCCACCACCACCTACACGGGAAGTGCTGTCTCCTTTTGTTCCTAGCAAAGGAAATAGCCTCTGGTAAAACCAAGTATGAATTGTAGCTTGGCTTATGCTAAATATGCAAAACCTGACCATTGAATTGTCAGCTGAAAGGTCCTGTCTCTTCATTTCATCTGCAAATGATTGAAAAACAAAATTCTTACTCATTGATCAAGAAGTTCTAATAATTTCTTCTTTTTAAAAAAAAAAAACTTATGAAATCTTCAAATAACAGATTTTTCATGTGTTTATCGAATTTTGACGAGAATTCTTTACATCCCCAGTAAAGAGATGAGAAGGTTAAGAGGTGATATGACACCCCTATTTAAATACAGTGGGCCCTTGTTATCTGCTGGGGTTTGGTTACAGGACCCCTGTGGATACCAAAATCCATGGATGCTCAAGTCCCATTAAATACAATGGTATAGCGAAATGGCATCCCTTATATAAAATGACAAAAAACAACAACAACAAAGCTTTATTTTTGGAGTTTATACTTTCTTTGTATATGTTCAAGCTGTGGATGCTTGAATCTGTAAAAAAATCTGTATCTTAAGGTGTGTCATATCAAGGATGGAGCAAGATTTTCTGCTGCTCCAGAGACTAGGACTCAAATCAATAGATTCAAACTACAGGAAAAGTGATTCAACATTAGGAGGAACTTCCTAAGAGTAAGAGCTGTTCGACAATTGAACATACTCCCTTGGAGAGTGGTGAAGTCTCCTTTTTTGGAGGGTTTTAAGCAGAGGCTGGTTGGCCATCTGTTGGGGATGCTTTGTTTCTGTGTTCCTGCATGGCATAGGGTTGGATATGATGGCCCTTGAGGTCTCGTCCAACTCTTTGATTCTATTATTCCAAGTTTAAATGAGGAAAACTGCCTCCCCCAACACAACAGCTTTTTACATGAGCTCATTTGGTTTGGAACCCATACCATATGTGTGCCAAAGTCTGACAAATGTCCATCAATATCTTTGAAGAACCAGAGCAGGAAAACTTTCTTTCTTATACTAAAACTCCCAGATTCTCCCTGCCAGCTTAGCCAATGGGAATGCTAGACTGGCATTTCTGGGATATGTAGTTTGAAAAAATACATGCTCCACAGTGGAATGACAATTCCCAGATATCAGGTGCAAAGTGCAAAAGACACATTAGAATAAAGTGTGGGGCAGGAGATGCATTCCTCCTTCCCTTCCCACCATTTATTGTGTGTGTGATTGTAAAGAAGGGGTGGACAAAATGCATCTCTCCAGATTTGGGTGGGCAGCAACTCCCATCACCCCTAGGCAAAATAGCCAGTATGAGGGATCATATGAGCTGCAGTCCTACAACATCTGGAGATTTTCATTGTATCCATTCCTGCTTTAATTATATAGGCATACTCTTAGCTAAACTATCCAGTTTGAAGATTGCAATGTGCAGATCATTTAATTCAAAATGAAATTTGGACAGCACAGCACAGCGCAGCTGAATCCTCTGTATAACTTTCAAGAAAGTGAAAAAGATTAAGCCATTTCCCCTCTTTACATTTCAAAAACCTCTAAGTAAGAAAGATACATTTAATACACCTAAGGCCCTATTAAATATTTTCTGCATCAAATGAGCCCTTGGCAACTTCTTAGCAGAAGGGGAAAAAACCATCCTGCCCCAGATATTTAATTTGAAGACAGAGGTTTTAAAAAAGCAACTAGGAGTGTTATCTTTTCACTGTAATAGCCACTGATATGAGCGTGATTTTTCCCCTCAAAATGGAATCGAATTTAAAGTGTCAGGAAAAGCCATCTTGAATAGCTGAGCCAACATCATCTTCTTTTACAGATACCGATGATCACGAAAGATATTTCCCATGAGCAATTCATGGAGTGGCACTGTCAGCATTTTCTCTTTCCTTTCTTGCCAGCAAATGTATAAGACTCATGGAGGTTATACAGAAGTGATTCCAGATCTCTCCTTAAGACTCTGCTTCTAGAGATTATGGACAGTGAACCTCATAGATTGATATTTTGTTGCAGATGTATAAGAGAATATAAATTATCTTTGACTTCCACATCACCTCTGCCAGAAGGAAGTGCATTCACTAGGACAGAATGTGATGGATTAGCACAGTGCATTAGAGTGGTACTTGCTGATAGATGGCATACAAACTGCTTGAAAGATCTGTCTCCCTAGAATGTATTGCTTTTCCAGAAAAGTGGGTAACATACCTAGTGATGCATGTTACCATGCTTTCCTTATTTAATTTTGTACATATTTTCCATATTAAAGTTTGGGGCCACAAATTTGGGCATTATCATGTGGAAATTTAGTACCAATACCCTGTGATCTTAAAGGAATACCCACAAGTCACATAAAACTGGAGATAATGTGGCGTCTTGCAGATGTTGGGATTTAAATTTCCAGTGCATGCTCTGTACTATTGACAACTAGAGTAGATTCATTAAGTCAGTTTCTAAAGGATAAGACAACACTTGTGCAAATCTCATTGATTCAATGGGACTGCTTTTGTTAGGACTAGCAATGGGATTTAGACCTTTATCTACAGCTCCTATGTAGCCTGAATAATCACCATTTATGCTATAAATAAATCAGCTGGGGAAAAGAAATATACCATTGACTGTAAATATTTTCAAAACTTTGTTTCATTTTTTGGGGGGATGGGGACTTTAAAGGGTATTCCTTAGAATTTAGCAAGATTTATTAACCCTAAGGAAATGATCAGGTCTCAACATGTTATACGCTTATTGGAAGAAAAAAGGACCAGATCTCCTGAACTCCAAGAGAATTAGATTTGACCTCAGCTGCCTTCCCACAATTTATGTATTAGAAATGCCAATTTTCCAATCACCATGAACCAGAAAATGAATTTGAGATGATATGTGGATGTTTTCTTAAATTAAAAGGCTCCAAATAAGTTGCTTTAGGAATGTTCATACCTGGCAACACAAATAAAACTAATTGCTTTGTCTTGTAAAGAAACCAAAACTTCCAAACTTTCTCCATAAACAGGACGTGGCTCTCCTTTTGATTTCGCTTCTTACCTGCATCTGTCCATCTCCCTCTACAATATCCTGCCACTGTGCAACTATTTGAAATTTTCTTTAAATTCAAAACAAACAGGCTCCCCCACTCTCAGCAAAATGCAGCTGAGATTGGATGGCCACCCATGTGCAAAGATGATTTCATACACACCAATTTCTGGAACCTCTGTATCTAACAGGGACAGGGCCTACAGTGTGGTATTGTCTTTTCATTTTTAATTACTTCTATGAAAAGCCTAGACCTACCATAAGCTAGTCAAACACTCTGCCACTGCCCTGAAAGCCTGATTTTTAAAAAACAATTACATCAAAACCCTCTAAAGTAGTGGTATTCAGATTTGTTTACTCTTGTGACCCTCCTTTACATGTACATGTACATGCTCATATACTATCCTCCCAATGTAGTATATGAATAAAGATATTTTGTTTATTTAGTGTGTGTATTTTCATTTGCACATTCATATCTATTCATATTTTAATATTTTATAACAAATTAACATTATTCAAATTAGAATAGTTTTATTTAAGTAAATTCAATATTTTACTCAATTTTTAATTTTTTAATAATTTATTTAAAATTCTTAAAGCATACAATACATATCTTTTCCTTTTATACCTAAACATCTGATTTTACATATACTTTATATTTACTTTATATCTAAACATCTTTAACGCATCACCTCAGTGCTCCCCTTCTACAGAAACATTTCTGTTTTCTTCCTTATATTCCATCCAGAATTTCAGTTCATCTTGTGAAGGTAATTTTCCATCTTCTTTTTTCAATGCTTTTTAAATATTTTTTCCCATATTCCATTGAAATCATTTCTTTTCCATTGTCCTTTTTTGCTCTCAATTTACAAGTTAATTTATCATTAATCACTAATTTCCATACTTCTTTATACCAGTCTTCCAATGCAACATTAATTTTTGTTTCCCAACATCTTGCAATAATTAATCTTGCTGCTGTAAGCAAATTTGTTACAAGTTGTTTTCCTCTTTTTTCCATTCCACAACGTTATATCATGATAACAATATTATGTTTGGTTTTCTATCTATTTTTTTATCCAGAATATATTCTATTTCTAATATCACATTTTCCCCAAAATTTTGTACATATTTACATTGCCACCACATATGAGCCTACTTCTTGACAACCTCTCCAACATTTTTTTTTAAACTCAATTATGAGGGTTTGCATAGGAAGTTGAAAGAGCTGGATGCACAGGTTGTCATCTCATCTCTTCTCCCAGTTGAAGGGCATGGTTCAGGAAGGGAGAGGAAAATAGTGGGTGTAAACAACTGGTTTCACAGATGGTGCCACTGAGAACAATTTGGATTCTTGGATCATGGGCTGCGGTTTCATGAGGGTGGACTTTTGGCAAGGGATAGGTTGCACCTCACGCCAGTTGGCAGAAACGTTTTTGCCAATAGATCAGGAGGACTTTAAACTGATTTATGTGGGGGAGGGAGACAGTATTTTGGAAGGCAGGAGTACATCAAGGACTGGAGATAATGGTTACACTGTTATAGAGGGAACAAGGCAAATAGTGCAGGGACTCAACAGTGGGAAGGAAAATTTTTTTACATAGGCAGCTAGGGGGAAGATGACCCATGGTCTCAGATGTCTCTACACTAATGAACAGAGCATGGGAAATAAACAAGATGAACTTGAACTCCTAGCACAATAAAGCAAATATGATATACAGTCAGCCTGCACCATATGCAGGCTTCCCTTATGCAGCTTTCAGCTTATGCTGAAGCTGCGGTATAATTAAATGAATGATGCCTGTGCCCCATTGTTTTCAATGGGGTGCGAGTATACATGGTTCTCCCCTTACGCGGGGTGTGTGTGTCCATTCCAGACACACACACCTGCATAAGGAAAGGGCTGGCTCTAATAGGTATCACTGAAACCTGGTGGGATGAGTCTCATGATTGGAATGTAGTAATAAAGGGGTATAACCTTTTAAAGAGAAATGAGCCAAACAGGAATTCAGAACTACCCACTGGTAGTAAATGTATGTTCCTTACAAAAGACTTCCTATTCAATCACCTGTATCACCAGGTAGGACTGAGAAAAAAAATCTGTCTGAAATTCTGGAGGTCCACTGCCACTCATTGCTAACAATATTGAACTTGATGGATGTGGAAAAATGCGTCTTTAAAATAATTCATTCATGTTGCCAATTATAAAGCTGGAAAAGTAACCAGCTGCCATTGCTTGTTACAATGGGGGGTGGGGGTGGGGGATAGCTTCTCATATTATGTTGTATTGCTTTTTTCTTTATTGTTACTCTCTATTGTGTTTCTCCCCAGGAACGTGGCTGCGCCAACCAAATGGCGCGGCCATGATGCACCTGGAAAAAGAAGCCACAAAACGTGACTCCTTTTTTTGCTGCTGCTGAGGCACCATTAGCAACCTGGAGTGGTGCAGTTACATCCCTTGTACACCGTGCCATTTGGACACAACACATAAGGCATGTCATCGTCACTTGTACTATGTATAATAATAATAGTAATAAATTTTATTTATAACCCACCCCTCTGAACAAGCAATTGGGGTGGGGTACAGTAAAATATAAAAAGAAAGTACAATTAAAATTATTGTGACCAATCCCAACCTCCCACCCCTTAAAAAAGGATTAAATTCAGGCAGAATTAAAACAAGCAAACAAAATAACAACATTAAAAACAGGCTAACCAGTTTCTAATTGGACAGCTAGGGTGGTAGTATCTAATTACATCAGCAGGGGGAGGAGCTGGGAAACTCCAGGCAAGAACATTGGGCAAAAACTTTGGAGCCGGGGGAGGGGGGTAAGATTAGGCATTATCTAGGAAGGCTTGCCGGAAAAGATACATCTTTACTGCTTTGTTAAAGCAAACAAGAATCGTAATAAGACATATCTCATTCGGCAGGCCATTCCACATCCTGGGAGCAGTGGCAGAAAAGGCCCTCTGAGAGGTCTGCGACAGCCTGGTCACTATGGGCTGTAGCAGGTTCCTCCCAGAGGACTGGAGCGTGCAGAGGGGATCCTATGGGGAGGGGCGGTCCCTGAGATAAGATGGACCCAAGCCATGTAAATGGTGCCACACCAAGATGGCGCCCAGACAGCGCGGTAGGACTTGGGAGTGTGCAGACACTCCGCTCTCCCAAGCCATACTTTCAGCTCCAGGCCAGCGCTATACTAGGCCTGAGTCTTTGGGAAGTGAGATTTATTCAGAGTAAGGCTGGGAGAGTGAGACTTTGCTGAGTTCTCTCAGTTGATTTTCATGGCCCAGCAGGGATTTGAACCTTCTTTTCTTGGAGAACTCCTAATCCAAAACTCTGTTACTTTTCTTCTGAGTAACTCTTGTTACTCATGTTACTGGAATTCAGGAAATCCATTGCCACTCATAATCAACAATAATGAGCTAGATGGGCTTGGAAAATTACTGTATATACTCAACTATAAGTGGACATCATGTATAAGTCAAGGGCAGGTTTTGGGGCCAAAAATTATGGATTTTGGTATGATCCATGATAGGTTGAGAGTACAACTTGGAGGCTTCCTCAGTGTGTGTATGTGTGGAGGTGACAATAGGACTGTTGAAGTAGCAATCAATCACCCACGAGGCTTTCTGCTTCAGAATTTCTCACTTCACTCCTGAGACATTGAGGTGTGTAGGTGGGAGAGGGACTCTTAAACAAACAGCAATTATCCACCTAGGACTCTTTCTCCTTGGCTCAGGAGATAAAGAAACTGCTCTCTTCACTGCATGGGGAAACCTGAAAGAGCACATTACCATACTGACATGTATATATGCTGACTTGGGATTTGGGGGTCAAATTTTGAGCATTTTTTTTACTTATAGATGAGTATATACGGTATGTCTTTTAAATAATTCATTCTTGTTGCTGTTTACAGAGTCTGTCACTCATTGCATCAATAAAGTGATATTACATTTAGGTGCAAAGCAGATGGTTCCCAGAAGACTGCTCCAGCTACAATCACATTGCAATCACATTGGGACCATGCGGTGACCACATGATCTGCTTTAGAAGCAGGCCACTGCCATGACCTCAAACTGGCTGCTGCCAGTAGCCAGGTTTAATCAAGTCCTTTTGGCAGGGGCTTTGCAGCATCTTTGTGGGTCTTAGAATGGTTTCTGGACACTTTGGAGATGTGTGTCATGTAAACACTTTGCCTCCAAAATGGTCAGAAGCCATTTTTTAAGTTTCATATGTTTCAGGACAAAGTCATTTGATTACTTTTGGCTTACAACTGTGTTCTAGCCACATTACTTTTAAAAGTGTCTGAGATACATACAGATAACTAGGATGTGTGAGCTGGACTGACTCAAATTTATTGGCAGCTTTGATTATTATAGAATTTAGTTGGGAGTAAGGTTTTTTCTTCCACGACATAAGCTTAATCAATAATATTTTTATCATTAACTATTGTTTTTGTGTCATTGGGCTTAATGTGTATGTTCTAAGAGTTTTGGATAAGAATGATAAAGGCACTCTAGCAATTCATACTGTTTTGGTTGCACTATTTTTTTTCATGCCCCTTCTGTTTTTTCATGTCTATTGTTTGATGTTCATGATGTGTGGGTGGCTGGATACTTTCACACTGTTCTTTCTTCTGGGAGAGAAGCACAGTTTATACAATACTTATGCTGCTGAGATTGTAACATTGCTCTCACATACTTCAGTTTAAGTCTCATTATTATAGTGATTATTTAGCTTTCCTCCATTGGGAGCTGCTTGGGGTGCCTATCCAGTACTTTACTAACCCATGCACAATGTCTCCATCCCTAGATCATAGTTATCTATAGCCTTGGAAGTTGTCATCACTTTCTTTGCTTCACATTTCCCACCCTTTTTTTAAAATGTACTATTGCCATTGTGTAATAATCATTTGTCCTGTCAAAGGAAAAACATCAATATGGGAGTACTCAAACTCCTGCACCAAACATCTCCCTCTGTCTTTCCTCCTCCAGTTTCTCAATCATCCTCCTTCTTATTTATATCTAAATTCCTCTTTCCTCCTCAGTTCTCTTGATCACCCTCTCTTCTTCCCCATATCTCCCTTCTTACTGCTCTCTCTTTCTACTTACTCCTACCTGGAAGCCCACAACATTGACAATGCAGCCATCCTATCTATCAAGAAACAAATCCCAACAACAGCAAACACCAAGACTGTGAGAAGGTACAACTGTACAAGGGGGTGTCACAACTGAAATAACTGCTCACAGTTGTAGAAAAATGGCAGCAGAATGGCAGAAGTTGACTTGTTTTCTTCAATGCTACAATGACAGTAGAATGCAAGCTATAGAAGAAGAAATTGTGCCACCTGATTTAGCAGGCTGGCACTGTTGCTGGAAGCCAGGCCCCAAGATGGCTGTGCTGCACGGGCTCCTGCCCCAACAGCCCTTGCAGCAGTGGGCTTGCCCGCCATTGGTTTGTTTTGGCAGAAGAGCAACCACAGTGCCAAGAGTGGTACTACATATCCCAGCCTGCTGTGTGGAGGTGCTCTCCTATTGACTGGCCCAGTCTGGTTGGGTGCAGCCCATTGGACCAGAGAGCCAGGAGCGCAGTGCCTCTATCATCGTGGGCTCTCTATTGGCTGGCTGGCCTATATAAGGCCTGAGTGGGCATCAAGCTGCGCCATTGACAAGGCCATGCCCATGGGTTGCTCCGTGATTTGTGTGGCCTTTGAAACTTTTAGCACCTTCCTTGAATGGGAGGTTAAGAGATGGGCCTCCTCCCCTTTAGTTACTCATTACCTAGATTATTTCCTGTTTGTGGGTAGGGCCAATACAGACGATTGTAACAGGCTTCTTTCTACCTTTTCTTCCTTGGCTGTTGAGATTGGTGGTCCTTTTGCTGCTGATAAAACTGAAGGACCTGCCAGATCCCTTACTTTTTTGGGCATTCAGCTAGATGCTATTCAGGGTATTTCCTGTCTCCCTTAGGATAAACTGTCAGCACTAAAAACTTTGATTGCTGAAGCCATAGCAGCTCATAATGTCACCCTTAGACAGATTCAGTCCTTGCTGGGTCATTTAAACTTTGCCTGTTGGGTTGTTTCGCCTGGTCAGGCTTTCTGTGCCAGGCTGGCCAGGGCAACTGCTAGAATGAACTTACCTCATCACCATATTCATCTCTCTAAAGGGATGAACAATGACTTGCAGATTTGGGAGTTTTTCCTCCACGACTTCAATGGCTCTTCCATATGGCAGAGGTTATGGCAGCTGTGTGATGGTTTACAGGTCCATTCAGATGCTGCAGGCAGCCTAGGCTTTGGTTTATTTTCAAGGTCACTGGTGTGCTCAGCGTTGGCCTTCCAGTTGGTCAAAGGACAACATTCTCTATGACCTTACATTTTTGGAGCTCTTCCCCATAGTTGCAGCAGTACACATTTGGTGTTTCAAGTTTGCTAACAAATGTATTTGCTTCTGGTGTGACAATCAGGCAGTTGTTAATATCGTAAATGGACAGTCCTCCAAATTTGAGAGAGTTATGCTTCTTGTGCATCGTTTGGTCCTTGCCTGTTTGATTAACAAAATTTCCTTTACAGTACGGTTTGTGCCCGGACTCCAAAATAATATTGCAGACGCTCTCTCTCAATTTCAGGAGGACAGATTCTGATTGCTTGCTCCGGAGGCAGATCTGTTGCCTGTCCAATGCCTGGAGTCTGTCATGATGCAGAGCATCCTTCAATCCTTGGCTCCTTCCACCCTCAGGACATACAAAAGATCTATGTCCAAATTATCTGCATTCTTTGTGGCTTCGGGAGTTGAGGCCCATTGACCAATTGATTCCAACACGGTCCTACAGGGTTTTTTTTTATTATTATTTTTTTAAAATTTATTGGTTAAAAACAACAATTACATACATGCATACACCTGATTATACACGATACACAATACATACACGCATACGTCTAATTATATACAATACAACAATAGTTCTTGATAACAACATAAATACCTAAAGCTGAATTTCTCCTTCACTTCATACTTTCCCCTAACCCTTCTGTATCCTTCTACTATTGCCACTCGACCTCATATCTTCCTTAAACATCAAAAACTACATTTCCTCTCACATTTTCCTTATACCTTCTTTTCCTTGCCAACACAGTCCTACAGTTTTTAATGTGATTGTGAGAGATGGGGTCATTCCAAGGACTATGTCTGTACACCTTGCAGGGATCTCTTTCTCCACCAAGGCGGAGGGGGTTCAATGATCCCTGCTCTTCCTTCTGTGTCCTCAGGACATTGGAAGGCATGAGACGGTCCCACCTGATAAAGGCTGATGTTAGGCGTCCTATTTGCTTTAAACTTTTGGGTCAAATTGTTTCCCATCTTCCTTTGTTTTGTTCATCTACTCATGAGGTTGTTCTGTTTAAGGCCGCATTTATTACTGCACTCTTTGGAGCTCTGAGGGTCAGCAAATTGGTACCTTCAGCAAAAAACAATGCCTCTATGAGATCCCTCCTGGTTGGTGATGTTTCATTTGCCAATGATATGTTATGTTTAGTGATCCACAGATCAAAATGTGACCAGCTTGGTCATAGCTCTACCATCACGTTGCAGCGACTCTGAAGCTCACAGATATGCCCAGTTCAAACACTATCCAAGTATTTAGCTGTGTGCCTGTCTGTTCAAGGCCTGCTTTTTTGCCACACCAATGGTTTGCCACTGATGCGTTTTCAACTGATTGTGGTACTTTGCATGGTGGTACTTTGCATGGCCCTTTATCGATTGGGTCTCCCTCCTGAAGAGTTTGGGGGGCATTCTTTCTGGATTGGAGTGGCTACCTCTGCGCCTCAAAGTGGATTGAATGCTGATTTCATCAAGACACTGGGCAGATGGAAGTCACGGGCCTTTTTGGGCTATGTTCACCCAGATTTGGACTATGTGATGGACATTAGTGTTATGGTCTATTTTATGGTTATAGGGTTGGCAGAAGGTGTTCTTACTTTGAACGGCCTTCTGTGGTGGCTGCATAGGTCTTGGATCAGGTGGGCATGGTTTCCAGGGCCCGGTGGCACTGGATTGGGAGTCCTTGTGACCCAGGAGCAATGAGGACTTGCAATGTGGCCATTGCAGGGGCCACATCCAATTTAGCACCCTGTGACTAGGGGCCTTCAAAATCCATTTGGTTGTTGCACAATTGCATAATTGTGCAGTGGGCGTTCCCTTGGCACCTATGTCATCCCGATGCTTGACGTAATAAGCAAACCTTACATCAATCAGCTGAGATGTTGTTTGATGTACCAACCCTATCGTCGTTTATTGTTTATAAAGTTGGTACCATTTTCAATCCAATTCTGTGTCCTCGTTTTCTTGGGGCCTCACCTATCCAGCAAAATCTTGGTATAAGGATATCAACAAAAAATACCAAAGACTTGGATTGATTATTGAGGGAAGTGAAGGAAGACAAGTGTCACCTGGTGGAGATTGCACCACCACCACCACACACACACATACACTGATCTGAAACGTGGGGCTGAGAAGCATTCTGTGGATGCAGTGGACCATTAAAAAGTCAAATAAATGCATAGAGCAAATGAAGCCTGAACTCTCCCTAGATGACTAAACTGAGGCTATCATACTTTGGCTATATAACAAGAAGACAGAACTCACTAGAAAAGATGACAATGCTTGGCAAGGTGGAGGACAAGAGGAGTAGACCACAGCCTAGATCAGTGATTCCCAAATTTTTGCCCTTCACATGTTTAGGACATTAGCTTCCATCTTGGTTAAGCTGGCTGGGGCCTCTAGGAGTTGACGTTAAAACACCTGGAGGAACAAGGGAATTGCTGCTTGAAGGCACATAATAACCACCATAATCACTCACCATGGTCTCCAATCTGACATCCTTCCACCTCCTCAACTGAAAATTGACTGTGTGGTTGGGGAAGGCCCATGAAACCATATACACTACACACCCAGGACACACCCACCAGGATCCACTAGATACCTTAAAGGGGCTAGATACAAAATCAATCTTTTGCCTTGGGAAAAAGAAACAAAATAGTCCCACAAATGGGGCTGATAAGTGGGACATATATATTGGGGGGGGGGGGGACTTAGAGTTACAGCGGGAGGAAAACAGATTAGCAAGAACATCATGCAAAGAGTCCACCCCAACAGTGATGCTATCCAGCCACTACTCCATTTTAAAAGTTTCATGTGAAAAAGGTGTGTGTGTGTGTGAAAGAGAGAGAGAGAGAGAGAGAGAATTTCACACACAAATACATGTAGTAGATACTACATTGCATGAAAACTAATGTCACAGTTGTCAAAGTACCACAAGGCTCTTCCTACCAAAGATTCTCTGTGGATATGTTGCCATGGTTACCAATAAACTTTTCCGTAGTTTCAGAACTTTGAGAAGATTTTTATTTTCCATTTCACTTCTTTGCTGCAATTGAATTCCACTGGAGTGCTGTCATTGTTACCCATCAGAAAGTTTGACTGAGTAAGACAGCATGCCTGAAGGCAAACCAGTTCTCACAACCTTCACACATGAACATGAATCTGACTAGGCTGGTGTAGAAATGCCTACAGGAAGGTGGCTTATGCTATTATTACAATAACATTATTTTCAAATTAATTTCATGCTGACCATTGAGTTCAATGATTTTTAAAAAATAAAATAAAACAATAAAATCAGCCACTACAGCTTTTTATTAACTTCTTTGAAGCAATTGTTTGTTGGCATAAAATGACTGCTTTAACGAAATTTTAAAATCCATTTTATTTGGTTTCTAGTACTTCAAAAAGATTTTTAAAAGATTTTTAAAAGTAAAAATAAGTGAATAAATAAATAGTGCTCATCCCATTGCCTGCAGACTCAATATTCAGTAAGCAAAAAAGGAATGCTTCCGCCTCTCAAATCCTGTCTCTCAGAAAAATACAGAAGGTTTCTGTACAACATAAATGAAAAGAATGCATCTCCAAAGTGCTTCAAAATCTTGAATGAATCATATATGTAAACCAGATGCTTTGGTTGAAAGGCTAACACCCCCCCCCCTCTTTCCTCTTTCCTATTTATTTCACACCTGCAAAATCACAAAGCTATTTCCTTTGCCAAATGAATGGAACTCAACTGTACTCCTTAGGCCGGGTAGGAAAGGTGGGGAGGGGGGAGAGATTCATCAAGACTTATTAAATTCATTGCTCATCTCTGCTATGCAGTTAGGAAGCAGCTCTTCTTTTGCCAGCTGCCTCCCACAAAATCAGTCTATCTCAAAGGGGATTAGCAGAAGATTATTTCTTTTGCTTCACTATTTCATAAATCATTTGCATCTCATAGAGTGTGTGACACAGAGTTTACTTTCTTCTTTGTGCCAAGTGATGGCCACCTGTTTTCTTCTTATTACTTTTTTTTAAATGTCAGACTAATTTCTTTGACCACACCTTTCTTTCCTTGATGGTGACTTCTTTTAAATTCCAATTTCTTTTAACTTTCATATTTATCTCACCTTTTTTTTTCCTTTTGAAGGAATGCCTGTCCTTGATAGACAACTTAGAGTGAATGATGCACAGTGATTCCAATTTCTCTTGCCTAGGTTTTTAAAAATCTTCACTTATGGAACAGTATTAAGGATGGGTAGATATAAATATTTACATAATCTACTAGCAAATATGTTGCTGGTACACACACCCCCTTTGAAAGAATGTCCTTCAAAATTATTCTTAAGTAGAACTAGAATTAAAACTGACAGGTGGCTACAAATTGTAAATTTCAAAAGTTCCTACTTTGATGTAATATTTTTGGTTTGTTTCCTCAAAAAATGCCACTGTTGTCATGAGCAACCACATTTCTTAGCAGAATTTCATAAATCTCCAGAGTAATACTATTTTCTGTCAAAATCAAATCTGAATTTTTCTGTCTGAGACAGTTGGGGAGGGGGAGGCACAAGTGATGGAGTTTAAAGGAAGCCAGAACAATTCCAGCCTACTAAAATTTCTGTGTGGGAAGAAGAGACATCCTTTACACATATATCCAAACCCAAATTTGCATTTACTTCTGTCTTTATCTACATATTAATGATATTAAATCCATAATACAGTCCAGCATTACTGTTAGTTTCCTGCCTCTCTGTGAATAGGGGAGGGGAGCTAACACCTTCTCCCAGTTGCCACCATCCAGTTATAGACACTACAAAGTTTAGTGACTTGCAGGGATATAATTCTTCACTAAAGTTCTTCATGGAAGAAGCAATGAGTAATTTTAGCAGTTTTCTTCCCGCTACAGAAATATCACCAAACCCCATACAGTTTTCTAAGTTTATTCACAATTCAGGACTTATGCTGTGGAGAATTTTCATGTGGTTGTTTTGCATAGCAAACATCATTTTCTGTGCAGAAAATAATATTCCTGCACAGAATAAGGTTCAAACTGTAAATGATCCCATCTATTCAGGATTCTTTTCATCAGGGTCTCTTGACACTTGAAAACATGTTCTTCAACAATTTTTCAATTTTTTTAAATATTATTTCACTCCCTTGTGACTGAGGGGCTATACAAACTGCCTCAAAGGGGCAGTCTGCAGCTACCCCTGGACTGGCCGTATTGGGGCCGCAGCAGCCTCACACTGCAGCTCTGATCCATCCTCTGGAGGGTGCAAAAAAGAGCCACAAAAAGTGGCTCCTTTTTGCAACCTCCAAGGGGCACTATAGCTGCCGCGGTGTAGCTTTATGATGCTCCTTTTATGCTGCATCATGTGGATGCAGTAATGCTAGGGCATTTAATGTGAGGACACTGCACCATGACTACGCCCACAGGCCAGCACAAAGTGCTGGTCTATATGGGCTCTTAGTAGCAAGTCACTGTGTGATTTAACCCGCTCTTTTTCCACTTTTAACTTTGCAGAGTTTGAGAGTTCAAGCCTGAATTCTCCCTAGAAGCCAAGGTGACTAAATGGAGACCCATTGAAGTTTGGCCATAACATGATTAGAGATGATTCACTAGACAAGACAATAATGGTTGTTAAGGTAAAAGGCAGTAGGAAAAGAGAACTGACACATTTCTGATGGATAGACTCAATCAAGGGATGACCCTGAACCTTTGATACCTAAGCAGGACTGTTGATGATAGGGTGACTTGGAGATTTTTTATTCATAGAGTCAGCATAAGGTGAAGTCAACCTGATGGCAGTAAACAACAAACAACAACTTTGTAGAAGTTTTCCTTTCCTATGGCAGTGACTTACAATGCAATAATCGCCACCTCCATGCTGTGTTCCATCTGCAGCCCGTCTGCAGCCCATTAGGCTGTTGCTTGGTCAAAAAGTAATGCGATAAGGTCCTAAGAGAGGAGCATTTAGCTTTGTATAGGACAGGGACAGTGGGATCTCAAGAGAAGTTACTTTTCTATTACAGTACTAAATAAATTTTATCACCTTTACTTCTCTTAGTTCACTCAAATTCTAATTAAAATCTGCAAACAAATATGGTAAAGATAACAATGGCCTATAGAAATGTTCAATATACATTCTAATACACAGAGAACAGGAAACAAGTGATTGTAATCGCCATTGGACCATTGGTTATTAATCTCCTGTGCAAAATCATCTCAGAATTTTACAGCAAAGCCTTTCATCATATATAGAGTGAGAAATGACAGTTATCCAAGCTGGGTTCAGAAAAGAATAAGGCACAGGGGATCATATTGCAAACATACAAAGGTTTTCCCTTTTTTCCCAAGAAATGCAGTAATGTAATTTTAATGTATTAATACATTACTTTTTAATTTTTTAGTATAATATTGTTTTATTTATATTTACTCGCATGAGTATATCCACATCATTCAATAGACGATAATTTTCAGTCTATATTTCTTTTTTGCATATTCTTCTTATGTGGTTCATTTCATGATTATTACCATGTGGGCAGGGCGCCTGCTCCTTGGGACACAATGGCAACAGGTGTGCATATCTGCCAACAATTTCAGTCTCAAAGTTATACCAGACACGTGGAAGATGCTTAAACAAACTTTACTTAAACTTTAGGAAACAGAAACTTTATCCCCTTCAGGTACATAAACATAAATGTGTCTTTCAATTCTCTCCTTCAGTCTCGGGAGAGGGTTTTTGGCACCACCGTCAGCCTTCTCATTTAAGTCTGGACCCAAGCGTTGCTCCCCAGCTTTTCCTTCAGGGTCCCACCCAACTCCTTCACTCTTAGCTTCCCTCTTAAGCAGGCCTTTCCCCCAAACAGCTTCAACAGACTCAGTATTGTTCCTTTTTATTGTTGAGTCCCTGGAGACCTCCTCCACAGTGGGACCTACCCTCAGCTGGCTTAGATGTCTCTGCAGGGTTCCCGAGCAGCCCCTTCCAGTTGGGCTTTGAGTAAACTCTCCTCTCCCTTCCACAGCTGGTCCTCCTCATCCCAATCTTCCATGTCCTTTCCCTCTTTTCTCCTCCCTGAGGCACCTCTCCCTCACTCCTTATATGCCCCTCCAAACCTGAAGCCTCCCAGGATTCCTCCCTTGGGTCCTCCAGTCCTCCTTCTTCCTTGCTTTCCTTTGCCCGCTCGACCCAATGGCTCCCCTTGTCACACACCGAAATAATTTTTTTGGGTGGGGGTGTGTGTATGTGTCAAAAAAATGATCCACACTAGGTGTCAAATATGCTAGGTATGCCACTGCTGCTAAGATATTAGATGTTGTTAAATAATACAGTGGTCCCCGGGTTGTGAAAGTAATCCATTCCGGGATCACTTTCGGAACTCGGAAGTATTCGCTACCCGGGGAACCACTTTTTTTGCTGCACAGTGTACAGGGGCGCGCTGTTTTAAAGAGCCCGGGTTGCTTTTTTTTCACAACCCGGGGATTTTTTCGGAGACCAGGGGCCGTTTTTCCAGCCCCGGCTCCTTCGGAACCCGGGGATTACGGATCCAGGGGGATTCGTAACCCGGGGGTCCACTGTATATGCCTTTTACAGGAAAATCTAGCTTTATATTCTACCTCAAGGGTGTGTGTCTGTGTGTGGGGGTCATTCAAGATCATTGTCAGCTATTAAACAGAGCAGAATATAAGTGGACTATATCTCAATTTCCATCAACCGTAACTAGCATAGCCAGTGGCAAGAGAATGATCAGAACGGCCAGTCAGCAACATCTGAAACACATAAACTGCATGCATGTTATCAGCCACCTTTTCTTCTCACACATCTCTTGATCCCTCTTTTTCTCACATTATTGGTGAAAATTATAGGTGTGAAAAAATCACTCACTGTCAGCAGTGCTAGAAATCTGAAAACTGACAGAAAATTTATTCAGAAGACATTTCTTATTTGAGGGGGACATGATCCCCTCACTCTGTAGCTACACTCTTGTTTCTAGATATGAATGGACAGGCTCTTTTTATGGCATTTTCTGTTCTGCAGTTCAGTGCAAAAAATCAAACAAACATCAGTAAACCCCCTCACAAATGACAACACTTCAAAGTGGGTGTTTTTATTTAAAAATGCTTATACATTCTTAAAATGTGTACTTTTATTCATGTTCTATGCAGCTACAAAGGTGAATTACTTCAGCATTGTAAAGCTAACATATTATGCACCCACAGCCCTACAGAAAAAGCAGTTTCCTTCACTTTCTAAATTGCATAAAGTTGGTGTCACACATTGAAATTTTAACATGTGTTTGTCTAAGAATTCATCCTTTCACACTGGGAGAACAGGAGATGTTGCTTAATATATAGAATTGATCCAATAAATATTTAGTATTGAAAGCAAGCTAGCACTCCTCCATTTCAGAGATGGGAGTGATACTGTCATGACAGTATAATAATCTAATTTCTTAGTTGTATTTTAATGTACTGTTCTTTTCAAAGACTACTTCTGCCATTCTCAAATTCTGATAATCTTCATCACCTGCCACTGGGATGATTGCACAAGTTTTGAGTCATTTATCTGAGTTCATCTATAGAATGTACTGCTGCCCATTTCTCATCTCCAGTAATGCAGATCTGTCAATTACTAGAACTGTTGTACTAGCTGAGAAACCTGTCCCTAAAGCATAAGGTTATTCAAAATCATTCAGAGAGATAAACCAGAGACAAAAAGAAGAAATTAAAAAAAAATCTAGTTACATTAAATTCAGAACATGCCCTTGATATTTGCAGAATCCATCTGGCTCTGACTATTGAGTGGATAGCTTTTTGTATATTGTATGTGGGAGATTTGTTTTTTGTTTTTGTTTTTTAATATTCTATATGAAGTTTTAAAAAAGGATTCAGCAATCAGGAAATTCTTCTCACTTGGATAGAAAGTTCTGTTTTTCATCCCCACTTTTGTCACTAAAGCCCTTGGCTCTCACTTTGTCCAAGCCTTTGTAAACCAGAGGTGGACAACTGCATGAGGAGCAGGGCCAATTTCCAAGCCCTGATCACCCTGTAGATGTTCAGGCATGCTTTGTATCACTTCTGGTCTCTATTTTGACTGATTGTGGGGTGCTTTTTTTTTTTTTTTTTTTTTTGGAAGCTCTAGGAGGAAGCTCTTAGGGGGTAGGTGACCTAAACTTTCACATTTGTGGACACTTTGGGAGCATTATTGAAAGTTTTTTGGTGAAAAAAAAATCACTCAAAGATGGATATGATTTATTTTATTTTGAAGAAGTGTGGGGAGTCAAGGGTCAGCAAAAGGGAATGCAATATTGGGGTTTGGGGCTGAAAGAATCCCATGGGCCTCACTTTCCCCACCTCAGTTTTACACAAATGAGAATCGCTTGGCACTTGTGAGAAAACCACCCCCACATCATTTCTACTACCCACTCAATCTCCCCTGGTCTTTTCTCTGTTTTAAAGTGATTTGTGGCATTTAGGTTTTCTGAGGAATCTGAAATTCACAAATATACACACACCAAACATGTATGGAATGTAAATCTGAAGCCCTAATTCCTCAATGATTGGGGAGAGTTAATGCTTTTTTAAAAATACTTTTACAAAGCAGTGTGTGTGTTTTTAAATGTAACTTGTTAATTCATCACACTTTACTTTCTGAATATTCTGCTTTTAAAAACATATATATATATATATTAAAAAAAAACTCCTTTAAAATTGTCCAGAATCTTTCAAAATGTCCTCCCCCCTGCCCCCCAATGTCTGGACAGTAACAAAGAAGCAGTACTTGTTATGAAAATATTTTTTTTGATGTCACATTATTTCACAAAAGCAACATTATTGTGCCCTCCTTAATAATGTGGTACAGGTAACATTTATGCCAGCATGGCATAGTAGTGTGAGTGTTGGGCTACAACTCTGGAGACTAGGGTTTGATTCCCCACTTATCCATTAAACCCACTATGTGACTTTCGGCAAGCCACATGCTCTCAGCCTCAGGAGAAGGGAATGGCAAACCTCCTCTGAAAAAATCTTGTCAAGAAAACCCTGTAATAGAGTTGCCATAAGTTGGAAATGACTTGAAGACACACAACAACAACAACAACAACAACAACATTTATTTTAAATCATGTCACAAACTCTGTACAAGTGAAACCATGTCAAAACCTGTAATATACACTTTAAAAGTCATAAGCGCACATTATCCCTAGGCTAGCTAGCAGATCTATCTGAAGACCTCTGCGGAAGATGAAGAGAGCCATGCCTTAGAAATGGAAAAGAATTTCCTTTCATTTGACTATCTCAACAAAAGTAGATTTTTCACACCTCTTCAAACCTATTGTCAGAAGATTAAACACCTGACTTCAGAAATTCACACATTTGCAAAACTTAACAGGGCTTTCATGGGAATGGAATGCACACAAAATAATGCACCTTTAAAAATATGAGTGGCTAAAATCCAGAGAAGCAATATTTTCCCCAGAAACATACTTTAGTCAATGAGGAAAAATATGTTAATTCAGGGAAATGTTGGATTGAATTTAACTGGTACATTTGTGAAAAACTTTATTTAAAATTGTGGATGATTTTCCATGCACAACGTGTACACCTGGTGCAGAATTCCATGTAAATCCTACACCCCTAGTTGTGTGACTGCTAAACTTAGTATGAGAAGAAGAAAGAAGGAAAATGGAGGTGGAATTTGAAGAACTGCAACAAAACTGAGAGATTTTCATATCCTTACTTTGTAGGCATCAAGAAAATTTGGCCCATGTCTAGGTTCATCTTCTAAAGGAAAAATCGTGCCATTTCCTTCTGGCAGCTAAGAGGAAATGACACTACATGGGTTACTGTTTACTTCTGCTCAATCATTAATTGCTTTAAATGGAGTTATAAGAGCCTTTTAGGACACTGATAGAAGCATCCAGGAGTTGTCTAAATTTAAAAATTGTGAATTTCAAATCTGAGAAGGGATAACTAAAACTTATCATATTTCTAATAATGAGAATTAGTAATACATAAACAGACATACTTTTCCTGTATTAAAGCCTGCTACTTCTAAACAAATTCAAACATTAGCCCAACTATCAAAGGAACTGAATCCTCACAGGACTGTAGCTGTAATTCTCATTCTGCATTTTGAATGGAGCCCCCTTTCTCAGTGGTGAAATCTTACTACTTTGAAAGGAAGGCAAAATTCTGTTGCAAGACATGGCTCTTTAGGATGTTCTCTTAAACAAATGCTGCTGCTTGGGAGGGGGGTGGGGGGACAGCATTTCCTGCCAAAAAGATCTCAGCAAGGCACATAGATCTATTTTCTCATCCAGGGATGGGAAATGTGTGACCATACAGATGTGACATTGCAACTCACAGCATCCCACATGATTGGCTATGCTGGATAGAGCTGGAAGATGTGATTCACCAGTATCTGGGAGGGCACACTATACTCACCCTTGCTCTAAAGGCTTAGTCTAACACAAATGGGGTGTGTGATGATAAGGGGAACACACAGTGCCATGCCACTTGTCCATTTCTTTGACAACAGCAGTTTGGAAAGGGCCTTACCATCTCATTGCCTTCTCCAGTCCAAACAAAGAGACACACAAAATAAATTAAGGTCCACTGTATTAACTATTTAAATCTGATCTGCAGCAAGCCTGCTTAGTATATGCTGAAAGATGCAATCTGATCTCCTCTTCAGTGTGTCAAGGACAAGGTGCTCCTGACCCCAGAAGCAAATTAATTGATCTAGCTTGTCCCCAGCTGTCTGGTTTGTTTCCAGGAAGCCACAGCATATTGACCCTCCTTGCAGGCCCTGAGCCCTAAGGGAGAAATCCAGTCCAGTCCCAGAGGTTCCTCCCTTTCATATCTCTGAGTCCTGTGATCCAATGGGGAAGTCCAGGGAACTCCAAAAGGTGTCCATTAGTGCTCATTGATAATAGAGCAAGATTTTTTTTCAAAGGGTTCTATCAGCAGATATCATCCCAGGCTTCCTACATTTCTTTCCATCGTTTCTCCCTGCCTGTATCCCATTATCACTCCCTTAGTAAGATAAATCATATATTTTTTGAGGTCTTGCCTGACTAGTCATTCATGACAGAGAGACTCTTGTACAGAATAGCTCTCTGCTGCTCTGGTGGGGGGGGGGAGCAGGAATAGTGGTTTCTTTAAAAGGCATCAGCAAAGCTTAATCAGAGAGAACGAGCCTCCAAGGAGCTGTCTTAAGGCTGAATTTTTATTTCTTTTGTTCTAGCTAGACTTTGACAGGATTAACTCATGTTGCCAGTAATAGAACAAGAGAAAGTAATAATACAATAGAGCCCACTTCAACTGAGTTCAAGAAAGAAATATATTCAGGAGAGCATGACTTTCTTTGTTAAATCAAGAGATGGATTATTAGATTGAGAGAATGTTATCTCCTTGGGGTATACATGCTACAGAACTATATTCCTTGATGTACAGTGAATTTTATAGCTACCATCCATCCCCAAGGATATATCACAGATAGCAAAATGGGTTGTTGAAGAGTGTACCCCATATTTATCATAAACAACCATACACACAAAACCATTAACGATGCTATTTTTCAGTACAGTTTCCTGATATTGCAAATAGATAGCTGTATAAAATTTGATAGCCAATTTGAAAATTAGCCCCATGTGCAGCATAGTCAAGATTCATTTTTTGTTGAATTGGTAACTTGTTTTTTCATCACAACATGCATGACATATTACAACAATGATAAAAGTTAGAGTCATAATGATGCCTCACAGTTATCATCCTCGCACAAAAAAGCTCACAGTTAATTTAATATTATCAGCAACTTAAAATGTTACATAAAGTCCTGGAGTGATGTTATGTCTTCTTAATAACTGCATTGTTGTTTAAGATAGCTTAAACAATAATTTCACAAGTGCATTTTGCACAAGGATGTAAATGATAGCGGTGATTACATATTTGAACACTTTGATGGTTATAAAAGGGCTAAAGTCACAAGAAACTAAAAATGCAGATGGTTCAGATTATCAAATTTGAATATATTTTACGAAAGAATTAAAATATGAATAGTGCAAACTATTGAAGTGAGATCTGTGTTTATTAGTTAGCACGGGCCTGAACAGACAGGCCAAAATAAAGCTGCTTCGGATCACTTTGGAGGTATGCTGTTTAATGACACACACATCTTAAGAGGCTGGAAGCTGTGCCAAAGCTGTGCTCTAGTCCTTAGGACTGGATCATGCTTTCGCATGGCTTCTGGCCTCTTAGGACACATGCAGCATTTAAACAGCATACCCCTAAAGTGGGGATTTGGGCGCTCAGCAGCAGCGCCAGCATCATGGCAACCCCCATGAGGCCAGTGCCATACCGTACTAGAGTTAGGGACTGTGTGGTTGGTGCGAAGCCCCTAAACCTAGTATTGGTGCCAGCACACCACTTAATGGCCATCTGTATCGGCCCTTACTTAGTTAAAGTATTTCTGTATCACCTCCCAGCCCATAAGGGGTACTGAGGTGATGAACAAATAAAAATCAATTAAACATCACATTTTAATTCTAATAAAACATTTTTATATGTGTTAAAGTAACCTTTATAAATGCCTAAAAACAGTTTAGGCACAACCTTAGAATCTGGTTTTGAAACCATTAATATAGCAGTTTCAAACACTGAATGCCTTGTGGAACAGCACTGTTTGGCTCCACACAGGAAACTTAAAAGAGATGGGACCAGTCTGTCCTGTTCTGCACTTGGGAAGCTAGCCAGACCCCCAGCATGAAGCTTCAGTGTCTTGCAAAGATTTTAAGCAGACAGAAGGCAAGGGAGTCCAAGCACACCAAGGCATCAGTATAAAAGCAGAGTTAGGGGCAAAAGAGATGGGCAGGGAAAAGTGCCTGAAACTGCTTTTTCCAAAAGTAATCTGAGTCCCCACCAACCAGACCACTGGCTCCCAAGGTGGCTGAAGTGTGCATGTCATGGCCACACAGTGTGGCTTCAAGTCACTCTACTGGGTACTTTTTAAAAATTGTTCCCCCACCACCATCCCTTTGCAAAGTTGCAGGAGTACACCACTGGCCACTGCCAGCCATTGGAAGTCCATCTCTGTGAACCTGCACACAGTCACATGTGCAGCACTCCACTGGAACAGAGCATTGCAGCTGAAATGTTTCCATGCAGATGCAGATGCCTCATTTCAAGAAAAATACTAAGGATACAATAGTATACACAATTCCCTAAGAGATGGCCCCATTTACAGTATTTCTGAGTAAGGATTTATGAATAATCTTGATTCCAGCTTGGGTAAGCTTTGTTGCTTATGTTCAATCATGCACCCCCCTCCCCCTGCTGTATGCACACACATCAGTCTGTGAATTAGTAAAACAGGAACATTCACAGTTAATTTCATATTCGTGTTATATATGTGGTCTGTTGAAAATTTCATCTAATATATGTATATGTTTTCTGCATGTAACTTTTTCTGACATGCATTTTTTCTACGTAGTTTTTTTTTTTTTTTGCTGAGAACTAAATTGCAAAATTTAGAGAAGTATGCACTCAGAAGGATCTGTTATCTAACTTGCATATTGTCTCAAAAAAAGAAGAATTAAAAAACAAAATAGGCTGTTTTATTTAAAAATGGAAATAAACTAAATTTCCCTTTACCCTGATTTTGTGGAAACATTTTTCGAACTAGGGATCAATGAGTGCATCTTAATTTATTATTTTTAATGTTCACTTTTTTACACACTTCACTATTAACTGAAGCATAATTGTGTACATTTTTAGAATATATGAACATTTAGGCTCACACATTTCCTTGTGTATTATTTGAAAAAGAAAAAAAAAAAGGAGAGGGGAGCAAAAGACCTGTTGTCTCCTGACACAAAGAAACCAAAAGATACACAAAGGCTTTCATTAAACATCTTTAAGACCATGAATTGGATAAATTCATTAAAAATCCCAGTTAGTTCCAAATTCTTTTCCATTGGTAATCTACTCGGAGTGAACAATTAAGAACACGTCTGAGTAGTTCCCCAAACACCTACCATGGTGCCATGGGGTGTGGTGAAGCCTCATCCTTTGGGAGTTTTTAAGCAGAGGCTGGATGGCCATTGGCCATCTGTTGGAGTTGCTTTGATTGTGTGTTCCTGCATGATAGAGGGGTGGACTGGATGATCCTTGAGGTCTCTTTCAACACTATGATACTATGATTCTACCTAGCCTCTGCAGCATATTCTGAAGTAAGTAGCCAAAGCCTCTGTATTGTCTTCTCAGGAGATAGCAATGATCAGCATTTTAGGTAGATGTCTAAATATCCATACCCAACAATCTGCCTTCTAGCATTTCATTGTAAGTTGCAGCTTTATAAGCTTGTGGAAAGCACCCCTGATAATGTCACACCTGCTTAATTTATATATATAAAAAATAACTAATCAGCAGCTGTCTGTTCCATAGCTGTGCAAAAAAAATTCAAGTTTGTCAAACAGATTGGCCTTCCTGTCTTCACACTGACAAAAAATCACAACCGTATGGTTTTAACAGCTGTCTGGCTAGGACAGCCAAAATGTTGCCAGGGCACGGCCAATTATTATTTCCCTCCCATTGCTTTACCCTTCTAATTATCTCAGAGAGCAATACTTAATGTCGACAGTATAAAATAATTAATTTCCTTCATGCCAATTTAACACTTGCTTGGGTGGAACAAGGAGACAGTTCTGTTATTTTATTTTGTTTTCTGTTTCCCTGTGATACTTGGTTTACAAGTTAGCTACATTCATGAAATGACTGTATGCTAAACCTGAGAGGAATCATTGCATTGGCATGAGTTTCACCAATACTGCATGATGGCTGAAGGAATACAGGGTGGGGGAAATCGCACCGATGTTGATGGAACTGAAACCTAAGGAATACTGTATACCGAAAAGTGGGATCAAAATTTGCTTTTATTGCAATGTTACAAATTTGCTGCAATTGCAATATTGCTATGCAGTAGTACTTGAACTCTTGATGGCCAAGGACAGGAATCTGAAAAATAAAACAAACAAACAAAATAACAAGTAAGCCTCCAAACATATCTGTGGTATGTAGCACACCTCCAATGACCAATTTGATGGTGTCCAGTTGAAAGCCCGTGGAAGCAGCTGTTGAAGCAGCTCCAATCCGAAAAGAATGGGTCCCAAAGCAAACACTGGAAAAGTCCAGAAAGGCTAAAGCCTTGGAAGTAATCAACCAAAACTGATGTTTGGTTAAAGGGGAAAGATCTTGATGAACAAAAAGAGACCCTGGTATCGCTCCCCTGGTCTGCGATAATTCTAGTAAGGCCTGAACTGGACATATAGATTTATTGGAACAAGGCAGAAGAGAGTTTCATACCTTTATTTCATTGATCAGTTTTAGAAGATCTATTGACTAAAGTTACAGACTGTCTAGAAAACTTAGGATCACGGTAACATAAAGCTCTATCGGATTTATAATGTTTGGCAGCCGAAACCAACTCACTCTCAGCACACCAAAAAACAAACAAACAAACAAAAAAACTGCAGTCAGTGCTGCTGAATGGAATAATAGGGCTTCGTATGGTAATATGCAAATACTTGCCTATACTGATCTCAAATCCTTAAGAATGTCATGGGATAAGGGCATTCTAGTATCTTTGATCTGACCTCTGTCTCTAGACCAGCTTTCTAATACCTTTTGGATCCAAAAATCAGCAGTTGTATCTTGAACCCCGAGCAGCTTCTTCCAAAAAGCTATGGCAGACAAGTGGCCACAAATGGACTGAGGAGCCATTCCACTGTCATGAAGGAAAGCACAAAAGCGTGGGAGATGAGGCAGTGAAATGAGCAAAACCTCAACTAATTGGTGGATAACCCAGTACTTGAAGAACTCTTGAACCAATTCAAGTTAACTCTTCTTCGTACTGGTGGCCACTGAGAGACCCAGGGCCTGCATCAACTTGCTCTGCCAAGGTTCCAAAGGTGCTTGGACATTGGGTCTGCCAGCTGAGCCACCCCATCTGTTTACAGGAGAGAGCATCTGGAACAGAGCTATCAATCTCTGCAACATATAAGGCTGTAAACAAAATATTAAAATGTAAGCAATGTGAATGCCCGTACTAGGTGTATGACACTTGGGGATTTTGATGTCAAAGAGTTGATTACATGTACAGCTGCCAAGTTATCACACCAAAAATGCAACGAAGAATTGGGAAACTCTCTAGCCCATATAGTGACTGCTAACAAAATGCGAAAAAACTCAAGAAAAGTTAGATAAGAAGATAATTCAGCTTGGATTCACTCCTGAGGCCAAGAATGTGCACACCAATGGCAATTAAAATAAACACCAAAACCTGCTGAGCCCACTGCATCTGATGATGATGATGATGATGATGATGATGATGATGATAAAAATTAATTTGTATTTCCCGCCTCTCCCCATGGATCGAGGTGGGATTCCAGCAGCAATAAAATCTACAAGTCCAGAAAAACATAAAATACAACTGCAAAATCCAATACAATCATAAAAACAGTTAAAACTCATTAATTCTTAATCAGCGTTCCATCGCTGTTCCGTTGTCCATCGTCAGATTCCATTTGTCGGTGGAATGATCATAGCAAGTCAGGTGGAAAAGCTCACCGGAAGAGATCCGTCTTTAGTGCTTTTTTGAAAGCATCTAGGGTGGTGCTAAGACGGATCTCTTCCGGGAGATCGTTCCATAGTTTCAGAGCCACAAATGAGAATGTTCTATTGGAGGTTGACATCAGTCTGGTATTCAGACTGGTTTCCAAGAGATTCTTACCTGATGTTCTGAGGGTGCGGGGCGGATTGTACAGGAGAAGGCGTTCCTTCAGGTAGCTCGGGCCCAAGCCATATAGGGCTTTAAATACCTGCAGTACATCACCTGCAGTACATCATTGAGCTTGAGCTCATTGTACCAGAATGAAATCCCATTAAAGTCTGCCAGAAAGTGAGACCAGATCAAAAGTTTTTCCCTAATGCCCAATGTAACTCATCCTATGGTGCATCACAAAGACATCTCAAAAATGCTTGCTCCATAGCAACAACCCTATAGGCAAAATTTAAATGGCCAATGAGCTGCTGAAATTCATGGAGTATAACCTTAGACCACAAAAGGAATTGCTGAACCCTAAGCCATAGGTTAACCACCTTGTCATCAGGTAGTCTAGATAACTGTTTAACAGTGTCAATAGATATTCCTAAGAATTCCAATCTTGTAGTTGGACCTTCATTTTTTCAGGTGTCAATGGGGGGGGGGTACCAACTCATTTGAGATATGGTGCTGGAGAAGAGTGCTAAAGATATCATGGACAGCCAAAAAAAATAAACAAATGGGTCATTGAACAAATCAAGCCTAAAATCTCCTAAAATCTCCAAGGTGATCAAACTGAGGCTGTCATACTTTGATCATATCATAAGAAGGCATGGTTCACTAGAAAAGACAATCCAGTTAGCCTTCCTTATCCATGGATTTTTTATTCATTGATTCAAGCATCCATGAGTTAAAATATACCCCCCCCCACACACACACACACAAAAAGTGTAAATTCCAAATAGCAAACCTTAAAGGGACAAAATTTTGCTATGCCATTGTCTTTAATGGGACTTGAGCATCCACAGATTTTGTTATCCATGGGGGGGTCCTGGAACCAAACCCCAGCAGATAACAAGGACGCACTGTAATGCCAGGAAAGGTAGAAGACAGTAGAAAGGAAGGATAGGTCATTGGCCTGTATTTACTAAGCAGAGCAATGAAGTATAGTGGAGCTTGGAGATGTCTCATGCACAGGGTCATCATGAGTTAAGGCCAACTCAAGGGAGTTAAACAACAAAAACAACAGAAACAACAGGGAATGTATTCTCATTGCCTGTGAATTGCTGTCAACTAAACATTAATTAGGAATGAATTACCATTCATGTTATATGGTATAAGTAACAGGTCCTAGTGTTTATATATAATAGCTGGCAGTTATGAATGCAGGGTACATGACTATGATCTTATGGAAAAAGTACCTTGCAATTTTTGTCATTGTCTTTACATTTGTTTCCTTGCGTCTGTCTTCCTTTGTGTCAGCTGCACATGCAGAGTTAGTCTCTTACTGTGCAAGCAACAGATGTACATCACAGACAGTATAGTCCACAAATCAGCATGAACTGGCAGGATTGAGCACTCAGCAGACTGCATAAGCTTTAAAATATATTTGTTTTCTTAAAAAGGCAAATCTTAGAGTAAAAGTATGTATCACAAAACCTCCTGCAGCTACCTGCCTGCAATATAGCAGGAATTATCTGCTCTGAAATGGAGTGACCATGCCCCCAAATATCATGTGCTTTTGTGTAAAACAAGCAAGCAACAATCCCAAAAAGGGGTGTCGTTTTGGACTTGTAATGTAAGTCAATGAGAGATGCAAAGTTCAGTTTTGCTGTCTAGGACACACTTGCAGGAGGAGGGCAAATTCTCATACATTGTCACTGATACATCCTTAAACATGGGAATATTTTTATAACCACAATGTCTACCTAGAAGTGTACCTCATTTATTCAGTGTTGGTTACTCACAAGTAAATGTGCATAGGAGAGATTACTAGTAGTTTTGATTATCCCTTGTGGGGCGCTCTATAGCATACACCATGACAGAGTCCTCTGTCATGGTGTATGCTATGTAATTTTATGTTTTCTCAGTTATATAGTAGAGAAACTAAGGATACATCTAGATCAAGGTCCAGTTTATGTACCTGGACCCTTCCATGGGTTCAGATTACCTACAGGATTGCCTCCTCCCATATAATCAGCCCTGTATACTCAGGTCCTCTGGCAGACATTTACTCCAGTTAGCCAGGACTAGTTTGACAAATCAGCCAGAGGACTTTTTCTTTAGCCACCCCTAAACTATGGAATGACTGGCCAGAAGAGATTTAACAGCTGAATATGCTGTCTGAGCCTAAAAGAGTATCAAAGACCAGTCTCTTCTGGCAGGCTTATCCAGATGATTTTTAAATGAAGAATTTTAAATGTGGACTGTTTTAATATGTGTATAATTTATTTGTCCCTTTAAATTGATGTGTATTTTAACTGATGTGTTTTAACTGGTGTTGTTTGTCTGTTAATTGTTGTTGTTCCCTTCCTCAATCCATGGGAAGAAGTGAGTAAGAAATGAACATAATTATCAATATTAATTATTATTAATAAGTTGTTGCCATTGTTGTTATTCTGCACTGTAGAAACAATGCAGTTTGACACCACTTTAACTGTTATGGCTCCATCCTACATAATCCTGGTATTGTTTTGTGATGCACCAGCACTCTTTGGCAGACATGGCTGAAGCCCTTGTAAAACTACAAATCCCAGAATTCCATAGGATGGCACTATAGCACTCAAAGTGGTGTCAAGCTGCATTATTTTTACAGTGTAAATGTACCCTGAGAGTGAATTGTACCCTGAGAGGATATTATTATTATTATTATTATTATTATTATATCCTTTATTCATATGTGATTTTACACAGTGCTGTACATAAAGTCTTTTAATTAGACGGTTCCTTGCCCTCAGGCTTACAATCTATGGCAAGAGTGTCCTGATGTGCACTGGCATTCCCTAGCCAGTGTCCTTATGCATAACTGGACTAAAGCACAAGGGGACTGATGCACATTGCTCCCATTGTGCATTGGTCCCAGTGTGCATCAGCCCATTGTGTATTGGTCACTTTGCTGGCTCCTTTTAACAGCAGCCCTTTATTGGATACAAACAATTTGAATTCCTGCAGATGTAAATCCACTTACCAAAACAGAAATCCCCAACTGGATTCTGGCTATTGAAAATATCTTAGTGCTTGATCATTTAGTACTGGATTCTGGCTATTGAAAATATCTTAGTGCTTGATCATTTAGTACACTTCTGGCTGATTCCTGAAGAGGCCCATCAGTTCAATATTGTAACATCATTTTTATTAGGGAGGGGGAATAAGCCACCTTTCTAAGATTTTGAAGGGTTTAAACTGCCTTCTGTTCTGGGGAAGATACTTCTTTCAGTCCTGTGTGTTGCTGTTGTTTCCTTTTGGCTTGCTATTTGGTCAGTAGATTAGACCTGTCCTCATCTTCAAAAAGACCAGGAACCAAGAGGAACTAAGCAAATACAACCAGTCAACTTGGTGTCAGTACCAGAAAAGGTTCTAAAACAGATAATTAAACAGTCAGTCTGTGTGCAGTTATAAAACAATGTTGAGATTACTAATCTCAGGAAAAGGCGTGCTAAATGAATCTTATCTCCTTTTTTGGTTGTGTTACTATCTTGGTAGATAAGGGGAGTGATGATGTAGTGAATCTTGAATTCATGGTAAGGTTTTTCATAAGATTACCTATGTTTGTAGGCAAGCTGGTGAACTATGAGTTAGACAGAGCTACTGTGAAGTAGATTCATAATTAGTTGACCAACAAAACCCAGGGATGCTCACCAATGTTTGTTCTTCATCTGGGGGAGGAGAAACATGTAGGGACCTGCAGGTTCTCTCCTGGGTCATGTAAAAGGTGGTGTGAGCTCATTTTTGGCTTTATAGAGAATAGTACACAAGTTAATTGATTAAAATTACAAGAAAAGATAATCCATCTAAATATTAGGAAGAATTTGTTTACAGTAAAACTCTCTGGCTGCTGCCACACTGCAGAACTAATACAATTTGACATGACTATAACTGTTAGAGCTCCATCCTGGAATTTGTCATTTGTTGTGGCACCAGAGTGCTCTGACAGAGGAGGCTAAGTATCAAAACTACAAATCCAAGAATTCCATAACATTGACCCACGGCAGTTAGGGGGTGTCAAACGGCATTAATTCTGTAGTGTAGATAGAGCTTCTAAATGGAATACTATGGGGCTTTCTAGATTGACAGGAAAGTGTGACATGAAGTTGCCTTTTCCTTAATGCTTAGCAGTTGCACCACAGCCTTTAGGTGGAGCTATGCTGTTCCACAGTTTTTAAAAAAGAAGCTGGGAAAACCAGCACCTTTTTAAAGGCGCTTCTTCTCCCCTAAAACGCAAAAAAGCGTTTTCATGGTACACTTTCCCTTTTTCTCATCTAAAGGCTAGACTTTCATGCAGCCATGAACACACTTCTTTTTGCCAATCTAGATCAGGCCAATATCTCAAGATGAAAGTGGACTTTCCATCTTTAGAGTTCTTTAAACAGAGGTGGATGGACAGTTGAGTATGCATGCATGGGAAGAGTCTGGACAAGGTGGTCCTTACAGCCCCTTTCAACTCTAAGATTCTATGATTCCATGAAAATCATCTCCCTTTAGTGCAACACTCTATTTATGTTCTGAATCTGATAGCCCTATGAGGGTGTCTTCCACAAATAAAGGAAATGCAGTATTAATGGAAACAAATTCCAAATGAAATTAAAAAGAGAAATGGAGTCTGCTTCACTTTCTTTCTGTTTTTCATGATGGTTTTAATGTTCTACAATTATGCCATAATATATATCCTTAATAACAACAACAAGAAGAACAGTAATGCCTTTTCATACACTACTCATATGCCACTGGCATTCTAAGAGCTTCATGAGTAGAAGACTAAGCACATTAAAATACCAATTTAATCTTGCAAGATTAAAAATGGAGAGACAATTAAAACTAATTCAAGACACAAATAAAGCTAGTACTGCGCTACTAATAGGTCCATAGAATTAAGTGAGTCAAAAAGTGAATGAAAGCAGAAGAGCAAATCATCCCATTATAATATATTCACCATTCAAAGCAAATGCATTTAAAATCTTTTGAGATATTTTTTGAGCATGGCTCAGATCTGATGAGTGCTGCACATGCTCAGGAGCTGAGATCAGATGAATAAATATGAGCATGAAGGACATGAATACAGGAGTGTCAGGAAAGCTTGGAAAATTTATATTTGGATATACCCCTCACAATCCCACAGCCAGCATGACCACACAGTAAATTCCAGGCTGAATCACACTGCAGAATTAATGTAGTTTGACATGACCTTAACAGTCTTGCCTCAATGTTATGGAATCCTGGGATTTGCAGTTTGTAATGGAATCCAGACTCTCTGAGAAGAGTAAATATCTCACAATACTAAAAATCCCAGAATTCCATGGCATTGAGGCGTGACAGTTAAGGCACTGTCAACCTGCAATATTTCTTCAGTTTCAATGCAGCCCTAGTGCATACACTATTTGCAAACTGTAAATCTGAAAGAAGAAAAGTGTATTATAAGAATAGATAGCACATTCTCTCAATGGCATTCCAGTCTTCATTCTAAAATGGAAAGATGTGAAGTAGAGGAGCCTAAATATAAACTATATACTGTCATATAACATAAAGTGTACAATAAAACCAAAATAGCAAGTCTCTGTTTGTCAGTGTTACTGTACTGCAGTTCCTTCCCTCTCCCTGTTAGTAATTAGGCCACACTGTGTACCCAAAGTGACAAAATGTTTGCATGTATAATTGGCTTTGATTTGTACAAAGCTGAGAATCAACATTCTCCCTATTCTGACTGTGAGGAATGCCAAAACATACCTAACTTATTTTAATAAAGCACAAATCAGATGTAATCCACTCCATTTGTTGCAGCAGGCCAGGTTTTCTTGTCCACTTCATTATTTGGAAGGCACTCTCTCTGGATCCCCCCCCCATGCTACTGTAGTTTGGGTGGTAAATGATATACCAATTAATATATAAATAGGTGATAGTACTGGTGTCAACAGATTTCATGGTGCATTTGGCAATTAGTCTTATGCTACACCAACCTGGAATCCTCCAGATATTGTGGATCATTCCTCACCATTAACTAGGATGGCTAGGACTGACAGAGGTTGCAGATCCACAACATCTGGGGAGCCACAGGTTGTCCACTCCTAGAGTATACCATTTTAAGTTGCTCTGACAAGAAAAAACCCAGCACTCTAATCTCATTGATACTGCATTTCTTCTTTTACCTTCTAGACACAGGGTTAGCAGATGAAAACCAGGACAGGGATCCAGTGCCTTTAATAGCTGTACAGAAAGGGGAATTGCTTATCCTTTAAAAGAAACCTGCTGAAATTCACTCTTTTGCACAATCATCAATGAGACAGGAGCTCTGCCCAGTTTTTTATGGTATAATCTCTGAATATCACAAGAAAAAGGAAAGTCTTATATGACAACATTTTTCCCTCTGCAGAATTAAGTGGTTCCATTTGGGCCAAAGTAGATGTTCCCATACACACATGGCCACAACCAAAAATGTCAGCTACATATCTACCTACAGGAAAGCTCACAGGAAAACTCTGATGCTCAGAGGGAAGGAGAATCATAGAATAATAGAACCTTAAGACTGGAAGGGACTACAAGGGCTATGCAGGAACACATGACTACAGCACACTTGGAAGATGCCCACCCAAAATCTGTTTAAAGATCTTCAAAGATGGAGAGTCCACCACCCACTGAGGCAATCTATTCCACTGTCTAATAGCTCTTACTGTAAAAAAATTAGTTCTCCCTAATGTTTAGATGGAATCTCTTTTACTGTAATTTGAATGTAATTTGAATCCATTGTTTCATGTTCTAGTTTCTGGACCAACAGAATACAAGCTTGCTCTGTCTTCTACATGGCATTCCTTCAGATAGTCCTTATGTCACCTCTCAGTCTTCTCTACTTCAAGCTAAATATATAGTCATTCCGCACAAGGCTTGGTTTCCAGAACTCTGATCATCTTGGGGCCACATCTATACTGCAGAAATAATGCAATTTGACACCACTTTAACTGCCATGGCACAATGCCTTAAACTCATTCTACTGACATTCAGGAATATGTACAGTCAGACCTCCATATTCACGGGGGATCCATTCTGGACATTCCTTTCCATGGATACCAAAATCTGTACATGTTCAAGTCCCATTAAAATTAATGGCAGCGTGGCATGCACTTGTATGCTGGCAATGGATGTGCACAACCATCATTAAGCAAAATGGGAACTTGCTATCCATGGATGGTTAAATTAGCAGATGGCAAGTCAAGGAGGGCAGACTATAGTTTAGAAATAGGATTGCCAGGTGAAATAAGGGACAAACATGACAATCAACAGCTGCTGAAATTGCCTCTTCAACACATCATTAAAGGGACAGCAGCAAGGGTCAGAAGAGAGAGGAGAAGTGGTGGAGAATCAAGCCCACTGATGCCACATGACTGCCCAATATCAGAATTACTGTGGGAGAAACATATTGCACATGTGGAGTAATGAGAAAGCAATGCACTGGGAGCTTATGGACGGGTTTTCTTGTAAATGAAAAGAGATGTTGTACCAACAGTATGAAAGTAAAGCAATCATCTGCCAGTGAAGACTCGGCTGAGAGAGTGTTTGTTTGACCTCCTTCCACCTGGGCTACTCCCATGCCTTGGCTCCTGAACTTAAGGAGGAGGGGTAGCCCTCTTTCCCTCCTCTCCAACATCTGCCAGTGAAGACCTGGCTGAGAGAATGTTTGTTTGCCCTCCTTCTACCTGGGCTACTCCCATGCCTCAGCTCCTGGACTTAAGGAGGAGTCTTGTCTCCCCCCCTCCTTCTTTTTTCTTTTTTAGATTGTGTATAGTTCACATTGGGGCTTTTTACATTGGCAAGAAAGTGTGACATGAAGTTGCACTTTCCTTAATGCTTAGCAGCTAGACAGCAAGCCCCAGGTGTGCATTTAAAAAGTACAGGGCAGCTAGACTGAGGTTTTTTCTGTGGCTCAGCAACTACATGGGAAGCTGTCAAAACGCTACAAACACAGGTGGAGCAGCTACATGGGCGGCAAGGAACGTGGCTTTTAGCCGCGCTTTAAACATTTTTTTCCCTTGCTGGCTGCGAATTGCGCAATTGCGCAGGTACACCATACAGTCGGAGCTTATCACATGGGGGAGTACAGGACCATTCCGAAAGAGGGAGAAAGTGAGGTCAGTTCGGAAATGCACATGATTACGCACAAGCTCATCACACACAAAACAAGAGAGCATCTACACAAAAAGAAAATGCAGAGTCAATACGAAAGAATTCATCACATGTGAACATACTGGTCGGCTTTCTGTTGCAAATTAAGGCATCTTGGGAAATGGTAGCAAAGGCTCATGGGAGTTGTAGTCTGTGTTCTGTCAGAGCATTATATTGAGTTGTCTTGAGGTTTCAGCCCTCTGTCCAGGAGGGATTCCCATATGTCCTCCATTCTTGAGCAGAGGCCCCCCTTTTCCAAGTTGACCAGGCACGTCCTCCTTTGCCAGGACACGTCCTACTTTTCCAGCCTTCTTTTTGAAGAGGAAGCAGGAGGGCCAGGCGTGCTCTGGCCAGGCTCTGGGGGTCTCTTCCTGGCTCCTTCCCTCCCTCCCTCCCTCCCCGCTTCCTTCCTCCTCCCTTTGGCTGAGAGAGTGTGACTTGCAGGGAGGCAGGGCAGTGGAGGTGCTCCAGGTCCCTCCCCTTCTCCTCCTCCTCTTGCCAGCTTGCCCTGGTCTGGCTGAGCGCCTCCAGTGCCCTGCTGTCTCCCTAGAAGTCACACTCTCTCAACCAAAGGGAGGAGGTGAAGGAAGGTGCAGGCGCACTCTGGCCGGGCTCTGAAGGTCTCTTCTTGTCTTGGCACCTTCCCTCCCTCCGCACTTGTATCGCTGCCTTTAAATGGGCGCTTTAAAGATACAGAGCCCCATTTAACCGTTCAACTACACCTTAGCCTTTAGATGCAATAGGGGTGCTTTTTACATTGGCTAAAAGGGGCGGTCCAAACTCGCCCCTTCTAGCGGCGAGATGAGGCCTAGGCTGCCACACGGGCAGCCCCAGAGGCCTCATCCCGCCGCAACGACCCGCCGCAAAAAAGAGCTCCGGGATCGAGCTCTTTTTTTGCGGCGCGGGAAGGGCGCGATTGGCGCCCTCCCGCGCTGCCAGAGCGTCAAAACGTGCGCAGCGCATCAAAATGCTGCGCACGTGATGACGCTTGTACGGCGCCACCGTGTAGACGCCGCCATCTTTAAATGGCGGCGTCCATGCGTTTTAGGCTTAGGGAGGATGTAAAGGCTACGCCCTCCCTAACCCTAAATGCGGGCTTTTTAGCCCTAAAAGCGCCTTTTTTTGCCCGTGTAAAATGGGCCAGCAATGCTGCACCCTTTTTAAAAAAGTAGTGGGGAAATCAAACTACTTTTTAAAGGCACTTCTTCTCCCTTAAAACTCCAAAATAGTGTTTTCATGGCACACTTTCCATTTTTCTCATCTAAAGGCTGGGCTTTCATGCAGCCTTCAACACACCTCTTTTTGCCAATGTAAAATGGGCCAGCTCCTTTTTAAAGCACTTCTTCTCCCTTAAAACTCCAAAATAGTGTTTTCATGGCACACTTTCCCTTTTTCTCATCTAAAGGCTGGGCTTTCATGCAGCCTTCAACACACCTCTTTTTGCCAATGTAAAACGGACCATTGTTTCTAGGACGGGGATGGGAGGGGTTGAAAATGGGGATTATTTTCTTTTTACTTGTTTTGGTATGTTAATTGTTATGTATTTTGTTTTGTTAATTTTTTTGGTTATTTTTTGTTATAATTACTATGTATTTTTGTTATTGCTATAATTGCTATGTATTTTTGCTTTGTTAATTGTTATGTATTTTGCTTTGCTAATTTTACTGTTACTAAAATTACTATGTATTTTTGTTGCTATAATTGTTATGTATTTTGTTAGTTATTGTTATTGTTAATTGCTATCTGATTTTATTGTTATTGCTTAATACATTGCCATTTGTTTTTTATTCATTTATATTGTTATTTTGTGTATAATCCCCTCTGTTGTAACCCGCCCCGACTGCTTGCTCAGAGGAATAAAATTCATCATCATCATCATCATCATCATCATCACAGACAAAGTCATGTAATAAATATATCCAAAGATGGTATTCTCAAACTTTGATTGTGGTTTCAAAGCCTTGTGTAATAATCTCTTAAATGAAAACCATAATGATCACTAAGAGATTAACAGAATATTTAACATGCACTCTTATGCATGTTTACTCAGAAGCTGGTTCTCTTGCGTTCAGCTGGATTTATTCCTATATAAATTCACACAGAAGTAGATCCTAAACAAGAAAACACTGCCATAAAACACAAGGGGAAGAAGAGGCTGACAATAAAAATATTTTGAAAGAATTAAGCACTTTGGGTGCTTTTCGTCTCCATGAAAATAAATTTCATTTCTCCTATTATTTTTAATGAGTTATGGACTTACATTCCTCCCTCCCACCTCCAGGAAGAGATAGGAAGAAGTCAAGAGACTTTGAAAGGATAAAAATTGCAGAGAAATGAAGTGAAGAGGATGGGGCTTCTCATTGTCTGTTTGGTTTTGCAAAATGATCTTGCTCTTGCTTGCTGATGGAAGAACAAAGGGGAAGAAAGGATCTATCTCTCACATTATCTTATTATAATCCTTCTCTTTATAATTATGTTTCCATGGATGAAATTACTAGTTGTGCTGACTGTTTCTTACATAATAGGGTCAGGAAGATTTAGTGTATTTAAAAGTTGCTTTCAAAAGTTGCCCAAGGACACAAAGAAACTTTCTTCTGTTGTAAATCTTAAAACAGTGAGAGGCTACATTTATAATCTGCCCTTTCAATATTATTCAAATGCAATTATTTAATTGCTACTAAGGATGTTTTAACAATGCCACATTCTGTAATAATCTCTGGGAGTAGTATTTTGATAAATGTGTACCGCAAGTGGTTGCTGAAAATTCCAACATATAGAAATGTGTTAGCAAGTTCTCAGCATCTTGATCTCCCTTACTCCCAGAGTATGGTGGTAACAGAGAGAAGGTTTGTTACAAAGGAAGGTGTGATTGATGTCTGAAAGCTATCACACCTTCAATTCACTCTGTTTCTCGGAATGCATTGGAGAGCAAACCCAACCATCCACAGATGCCCTCTTGACCCTTGCCCTTCGTAGCTGTCTGTCCAGGGGGGAGAGCCTTGAGGATGTTCTTAAGGGACATTATCAATGCATCTCTTAGGGAGGACCATGTTCCATCTTGTTTGAAGGAAGCGGTGGTTAGGCTGCTCCTGGAAAAAAAAAAAAAAAAAAAAAAAACCTTCCCTTGACCCCCCGGATATGAAAAATTATGGGCCAGTCTCTTTATTATCATTTTTGAGCAAGGTGATCGAGAGGGCGGTTGCTCTTCAATGCCAAGTTGTCTTGGATGAAATTGATTATCTAAGGTCTCCACCACTGTCACCCGGCTGTCTTGCGGCAGCAGCAGTGAGGAGGCTGAGGCGGCAAGGAGGCCGGGTGGTCACTGCCACTGTGGAAGGGCCAGGTGCCGGTGCTGGAGATCTCTTGGCCTCCAACACCACTACCAGGCCTTTCCTGCAGCGGTGGTGGCAGCGGTGGTGAGGAGGCCGAGTGGTGGTGCTGGGCCTCCTTACCACTGCTGCCTGGTGGTGGCGGTGGTGTTGGAGGCGAAGAGGCCTCCAACACCACAGCCACCCAACCCTTCCATGGTGGTGGTGAGGAGGTGTGGAGCACAGCAGCTCCAGAGGCCTTCAAGGAGCTGCGGCTCAGCCTCCTCACTGCCACTGCCGCCAGTCTATGAGAAAGGCCTGGTGGTGGTGTTGGGGGCCAAGAGGCCTCAAGCACCACCCCTGGCCCTTCCACAGTGGCAGCAACAAGGCCAAGCAGCAATGCCAGAGGCCTTCAAGGCCTCCAACGCCAGCACCTGGCCTTTCCCACGGAGGTGGCGGTGGTGGCAGCAGAGAAAAATAAGTAAAGGGAGGGAAGTGAGGGAAGCAGGGAGGGAAGGAAGGACAGAAGGGAGGGAGGAGAGGAGGGGAGGAGAGAGACTTTCGTCCCCAATGGTGGCACCCGTCCATGCACGCCACCATTGACGACAATGGGAACTTGAGCATACATGGTTTTTGGTATACGGGGGGGGGGGGGCTGGAATGGAACCCCCGCATATACCAAGGGCCTACTGTATTTCTCCATGTCTCGGTCATCAGCTTTGACTTCAGATGGTACCTCCCCTCTCAGTGACTGTCTTAAGACAGTCCAGCGCTGAGTATAATTACAGCGCTCTAGAAATAAAGTTTAATAATAAATAATAAGACAATAATGGACTGGATTAGGGAAAACAAATTGAAGCTGAATCCAGACAAAATAGAGGTATGTATGGTATTGGCTCTGAACCTAGGTATCAGGACACAACCTCCAGTCCTGGGTGGGGTCACACTCTCCCCACAGGACTGTGTTTGCAGTCTGGGGGTGCTCCTAGATCCATTGCTTCACATGACAAATCAGGTGAATTTGACGGTCAGGAGTGCCTGTTATCAGCTTCGGCTGATACGCCAGCTGCACCCTTTCCTGCACCCTTGAGACCATATTACACATGCTGATAACCTCACATCTGGATTTCTGTAATGCACTCTACATGGGGCTAGCCTTGTGCTTGGTCCGGAAACTTCAATTAGTACAGAATATGGCAGCCAGACTGGACTTGGGCACATCTAGTAGAGACCATAGTACTCCGATCCTACGATCTCTCCACTGGCTGCCCATCAGTTTCCATTCCCAGTACTATCTCTGGTCCAACCTATCTCCAAGACCGCCTCCTTCATATAATCTCCCCACACACTCAGGTCTTCTGTTACAACCAATAAAAATAAGGTTGTCTACGATTGCCCAGAGGACCTTCTTGGCAGTTACTCCCAGATTGTGGAACGGCCTGCCGGATGAGATCCATCACATGACCACCTTAAATAGCTTCAAAAAAGCTGTTAAGACGAGTCTCTTCCAGCAGGCCTTTCCTGAATAGATGCCCGGCCACCACAGAGAATAAGTTAGGTATTGATCTTGTTTCCTGCCCTATTAGTTTATATATTGTTTTTTGCTTGTACACTTTTAAAAACTGTTTTAAATTTTTTATTATTATTATTATTATTATTATTATTATCATCCTTTATTTATATAGTGCTGTAAATTTACACCGTGCTGTACATAGAATCTTATATTTAGATGGTTCCCTACCCTCAGGCTTACAGTCTAAAAGAGACAACACAAAAGGAGAAGGGGAAGGTGGTGGGAAGGGAGATGAGGTCCAGTGGTTCTTCTCTCCCTCTGGGGCCTGGACCAAGGCAGATGGACTGGAGGGAGGGCTTGACTTCCTAATACATAGTTAAAAGGAGGCATACAGGGGCAGACGGCACAATCCTGGGAATGCTTCCCTAGTCCTAGTAGACCCCAAGTTGAACATGAGTCAACAGTGTGATATGGCAGCTAAAAAGGCCAATGTGATAGGGAAACTATGTAAAGCAAGAGTAATAAGCACACAAGACAAAGGAAGTAAAGTTTTTAATTTAGAAATAAGAATAGCAATTGAAGAAGGATTCTGAAAATTCAATTTATCAAAATTAGTTAAGTTGTCTGGATGGACTGCTAAATTATATATACTCATATCTGTGTAATTGTAGATGTCTGAATGTTGTACATTGCATGTTATGTCAACATTCATAATTGTTTTGTTTTTAATGAGCAATAAAATTTATTTTTTAAAAAAATGAGAGAAGCAAAGGATCCTGCCAGTTCTTGAGTGCGTAGTTCAGAGTAGACTAGAATGATGTTCCAAAATCATTCACTCCAGGAAGTGTAGTTAGCTGCCCAGAGTAAGGATTAAGGTAATGTAGCATGTTGTTTTAAGAATTGGGAAACATGGGCCACAATAAAAAATTATTAGTTTATTTTTTGCAACAGATGAAACAAATGATTAAAACAAAAGCATCCAAGCTTGGATTCAATCCATTCTCTCATTTAACATGCTAAAAAGAAATACAGGTGCTCTGTATCTGCAAGGGATACATTCCCACACTGGGTAGCAAACTCTATTTAAATGAACAACTTTCAGCAATATAGAATCTCTTGGAGGAAATAGAAATGCCTAGAGAGAGCATTTTTCAAGCCACTTGAATATGTTACTTTTGAAGACAGATGGATATATGGATAGTAGAAATGATAATAAGGTAACGCTTGTTGTTTATTATAATGATATATTTAGATTTTGATTGAGTGTATGAAGATACAGAGATGTTTACTTATACCATAGTATTTGTAATTTAATTTTGAAAGAAGTACTATACCAAGATATTGTGTATTGTACTGTTTTATTAATTAATAAAGATATATATATATATATATATAAAAGGTCAGTGCAATTTTAGGCTGCATCAATAGAAGTATAGTGTCTAGAACAAGGGAAGTAATAGTGCCACTCTTTTCTGCTTTTGTCAGGCCTCACCTGGAATACTGTGTCCAGTACAGGGTACCACAATTCAAAAAAGGATGTTGTCAAATTGGAGCGTATCCAGAGAAGGCGACCAAAATGGTAAAAGATCTGGAAACCATGGCTAATGAGAAAAGGGAACTAGGTATGTTTAGCTTGGAGAAGAGACAGTTATGATAGCCTTGTTTAAGTATTTGAAGGGGTGTCATATTGAGGATGGAGCAAGCTTGTTTTCTGCTGCTCCTGAGAGTAAGACATGGAACAATGGATGCAAGCTACAGGAAAAGAGTTTCCACCTAAACACAGCAAGAATTTCCAGACAGTAAGAGCTGTTTGACAGTGGAACATACTCCCTCAGAGAGTGGTGGAGTCTTCTTCTTTTGAGGTCTTTAAACAGAGGCTGGATGCCCATCTGTTGGGTATGCTTTATTTGAGAGTTTCTGCATGGCAGGGGTTTGGACTGGATGGCCCCTGTGGTCTCTTCCACTCTTCCAGCTCTATCGAATTATTATTATTATTATTATTATTATTATTATTCCATGATCCTATGTCACCACACAATGTGTCATATTGTGGGTGCTCTAGGAAAGGTTGAAAAACATGAATATATTTATATGTAAAATATCCTGTAGAACCTTTGAGACTGAGTGAAAGATGTTGTAGATTATATTTAGTTCCATCTTTCTTTCTTTTTTAAAATTGTTATTAATTTTATTAATAAACACAACTCTATAAACAACAAACAACATAACAAACTACAGATAAATACACACACACACAAATAAAACAAAAAAACAAAAAACTATCATAACACAACATCCCCAACATGTATACTCCCCAAATCCCATCTAACCACCTCACATACAGACCACATTAAACATCTAATATTATATACAAAAGAATATTCTAAAGTTAAAAACAACATTATAACAATCTTCCTTAACAGTTGTAATTGCCTCTATATCTAAAGTCATTGTATGTTCCTTCTTTATATTTCTAATTTACCTCTTATTGTTATTCCATTCCAAACCCATTTTGATTATTGTTATCATATCATATCTATGAACAGAAAATAACATCTCCATATATATATATATATCTTCCCAGACTAAGCTTTCCATATTTATATTATATTATATGTTTATATTACAATGAATTATTTATTTATATTTGTAAGAGTTTAAACAATTCCATTCTTCCTCATAACTCTCTTTTGTTTTCCCCTTAAGCAATGCTGATACAATATCCATATCTTTAGCTTCATGCATTCTCACCAACCATTCTTCATTTGTGAGTGTAACTGCTTTTTTCCACATTTGAGCATATAATATTCTTGCTATGGTGACCGTATACAGCAATATTCTTGTCTATTTTGTATTTTTCAAACTACTTGTCATATTGAGTAAAAATAATGTTGGTTCAAGAGATATAGACACCTTAAGAATATCCTGAATTAGGCTGCAAATCCTCTTCCAATATTCTGATGCTTTGGGGCATTTCCACCACATATGATAAAAATTACCTTCCGGTTTTCCACATTTCCAGCATTTTATATTGCCAGTTTTATAAATTGTATGTATTTTCTGAAGAGTTAAGTACCACCAATGAAACATCTTAATATAATTCTCCTTATAATTTTGACATAATGTAAATTTATTAGTTTCTTTCCAAGATCTTTCCCATTGTTCTATTTTTATAGTTTTGTTTATGTCTATTGCCCATTTAACCATATTATGCTTAATCGTTTTATTTTCCAGATCTCTTTCTTTCATTAATTTATAAAATTTAGCTATGTGTTTATTTTGTCCATCAAAAATTATTTTATCAATTTCATTTTTTTCCTTCATAAATCCCATTGCTTTCTTGTCTTTTTAAAATTGTTCATTTATTTGTTTATACAAAAACCAATCTTTCTTTTTTTCCATTCCATGTATTTGTTCTAAAGGTTGTATACACAAATTCCCCATTTTATCTATTTTAATTAAATCTTTATATTTTATCCATGATTCCCCCTTATCTTTAGTTCTTCCATAATAAGCTTCTTGTATGGAAACCCATAATGGGATTTTATTGTGATATTGATATTTTATTTTATTCCATACTAATAATAATGGTCGTCTAATTATATGATGATTAAATATTTTATTATCTTTCAATTTGCTGAAGCACATATATGCATGGAATCCAAGACTCAAATTAGAACCTTCTATTTTAAATAAATTTTCATTCATTAACTTAACCCATTCTTCTAACCAATTAATACATGCTGAATAATAATATAATTTCAAATTTGGTAGGTTACATCTCCCTTTTTATCTATCCTCTTGTCAATATTTTCCATCTTGTTCTTGCTCTATTGACGTGCCATAAAAATTTTGACAGGTCTTTTTGCCATTGATTAAACATTTTTCATTAGAAATGATCGGAATATTTGAAAATAAAAATACCATCTTAGGTAATACATGTTGTTCGATTACTGCTGCTCTTCCCAAAAATGAAAGCTCTACCTTAGACTATTTCTGCAGATCCTTTTTAGTGTCAACCCACACTTTATTATAATTGTTATTAAACAAATCAATGTTCTTTTTAGTTATAGTAATTCCCAAATATCTAACTTTGTTAACACTTAAACCCAGAAATGGACTCTAGTTCTAATTCATCTGATTTTGTTAAATTTTTTGTAAGGATAGATTTTTTTCCCATGTTTATTTTAAATCCTGATACTTCTCCATATTCTTTAATGGTATTTATAAGAGTTTGCATAGACTTCATTGGGTACTCTAAAAAAGAATAATATCATCTGCAAAAGCTTTCATTTTGGTGTTTGTCCCTTTTATTTTAACTCCTTGGATATTTCGATCTTCTCTTATTTTATTATTCATTATTTCCAAATAAAGAATAAACAATAATGGAGACAAAGGGCATCCTTGCCTTGTTCCTCTTTGAATATAGATGCTTTTGGATTTTTATTGATTTATTAATAATTGTGCATGTTGTTCTCTCTATATAGCTTTTATCCAATTTGTGAATTTTGATCCCATTTGCATCTTACAAATCAATTCTGTTAGAAAACTCCAGTTAACTCTATTGAAAGCTTTGTCCGTGTTTAATAGAATACATGCTAATTTCCTTTCATTATAATACTCAAAATGTTCAAGAATGTTTATTACTGTTCTTATATTGTTCTTCAATTGTCTATTTGGGACAAACTCATTCTGATCTTCATGTATTATCTCAATTATAACTTTTTTTTAGCCTTTCTGCTATTAATGAGGTAAAGATTTTGTAGTCCACATTAGTGAGAGAAATAGGTCTATAATTCTTTGTCTCTGTTTTGTCTTTATCGCCTTTAGGTATAAGAGTAATTATTGCTTGTTTCCAAGATTCTGGAATGCCCATTATATTAACTTCATTAAATGTTAGTTTCAATGTTTCAATCAATTCTTGTATAAATTTTTGATAGTATATTACCAATAATCCATCTGGTCCTGGTGTTTTTCTGCAATTTTAACCTTTGAATAGCTATTTCTATTTCATTATTTGAGAATTCTTTGTTTAAAATGTTACGCTGATTGTCATTCAATTGTATATTATTATGACTATCAATATATTGCTTAATCTTTACCTTTTCATCTGATCTTTCTTTATCCTTATATAAATCTTCAAAAAAAATCTTCAAATGCTTTAATAATTTTTTTTGTGTAATAAAGCATTTGTCTTTATATTTTATTTTGCTGATATATCTTTTTTTCTTTTATTCTTTTTAATTTTTGAGCTAATAGTTTCCCTGCTTTGTTTCCAGCTTCAAAATTCTTTTGTTTTGCTTGAGTTATATTCTTCTCTATCTCAGAAACGTATAATGATTTCAATTTTTCTTGAAGTATATCCAGTTCTAAATTTTTATGACCTTTATTCTTCCATTCTCTTTCTTTTTTGTCCATTCCTACTAATAATTTAGTTTCTTCTTCTTTAATTATTTTTTGTATTCTACATTACTTTTAATAAACAGTCCCCTGATCACTGATTTACTAGCGTCCCAGACCATTTTCAGCGGCATACCTTCAGTCTGATTTTCTTTAAAATACGATTTCAGATTTTGTTTTATGTTATTTATTACCTTTTCATCGTTAAGTAAATAATTATTTAATTTCCATGAAAATTCCATTTTTTCTTCCTGTATACTCATTAATATAGGATTGTGGTCTGATATTGGTTTTTGCATTATTTCCATGTATTGAATTTTAGGTAATAAATTTTTTGAGACTAAAAATAAATCTATCCTAGAAAATGACTTTTGTGATTCTGAATAAAAAGTATATTCCTTCGTTTGACCATATATATGTCTCCAAACATCTTGTAAAGAAAAGGTGTCCAGCATAGTGAAAAAAGATTTCGGGAGTTTCCCCTGGTTCTTCTTTATTTTACTTCCTTTATTTGATTTCCTATCCAGTTCTGGTTTTATAACTGCATTGAAATCTCCTAGAATTATTATATTATCGTACATTAAACTTTCTAAAAATTTTTTGTATTTTTTCATAAAACATATCTCTGTTTTCCGTTGGTGCGTATAATCCAACCACCAGCATTACCATGTTTTTTAGTTTAACTTCTATAGCTATGTGTGTTCCTTCTCCATCCTCTGAGAAAACTTCTTTAGCTTCACATTTCTTGTTTAGATAAATTGCTATTCCTTTCTTCCTTTTAATATTAGTAGAGGCGTAACAATGACCTAATTTAGGATTCCTTATGTATCTTATTTCTTCATTTTTTATCTTAATTTCTTGAATGCATATTATATCGCATTTTAACTTTTCCAGTTGATGAAAACTATATTTCTTTTATATTTCTTGTTGATTCCCTTCACATTCCATGACAGTATTTTTGTAGGCATCCTTCGTTGTTATAATTATTATTATTATTTTAACGTATTATTGTTGTTGTTTTTATTAATACTGTTTTTATTAATACTGTTATTATTTTTGTTGATGTTGAAATTGTGCCACCCCTTCCTCCCACTTATTTTATTTATTTTACTTTTACTTTATTTGTATAAAGTCACCAGTTCAGTCAGGAAAAAGAAAAAAAAAGGAAAAAATATATGTAAGAATGTGTTCAACCTAGAAGGTCAGTTTCTGTATTTTCCTCTAATATATCTTCTTTTGAATGATCTTGAGTTCCACTTAATTCTTCACTTTCTTCCTGTTCTTTTTCTTTCTCTTTATTGGGATTTTCTCTCTCTGTTGTTCCATTCTCTCCTTCTCTTTTCTTGTCTTTTGTTTTGGTCACTCTCCATTCTTTAATGTGATGATTTCTTCCATTTTTCTTTCCTTCTCCATTTCTATACTCTTTTCTTAATTTGATCTCCATTTCATTCGCTTTCTCAATGGTGTCTATCTTGTACCCCCTTAGTTGATATTGAAAAGATAAACCTATATTTAGTTACATCTCTCAGCCTCAAAAATCATTCATCACCCCAGACTTCCACTGGCAAAGTATTGTACACTCTTATGAGGGAAATTGTCTCAAAAAGATACCTTGCTATTACATTCAAACAATGATACTTTATTGGGCCAAACAAAATGAACAATTACATGTTACAAAGTTTTGAAGTCACACTGACTTCTTCATCAGGCAAAGAGGAGGAAAAATGGACATTGCACATGGACATTACATTTCCTTGACTTTGAAAATCTCCCAGTGACCACATGGCCAAACGGGGAGGTGTCAGCCTTCAGAAAGCTCTCCCTACCATCTGAACTAAGACCAGAAACTGAAAATGCAGGCTTATGACTAACATCTTCAATTTTTTCTCCTCTTTATCTGATGAAGAATCCAGTGTGACTTTGTATTTTGGTTGTCCCAATAAAGGTATCATTGTTTGGATGTTATGGGATTTGCTATATGGCCATCACGCTACCCCTAGATGTCTTTTGCTACTACGTTGCTGTTGTTGTTGCTTTACCTTCAAGTTGTCTCTGACTTATGGTCACCCTAAGGTGAACTTCTTGCAGAGTGTTCTTAGAAAGATTCATTCACAATGGATTTGCCATTGCTTGCCTCTATGGTTTAAAGGGGGTAACCTGCCCAACATTACCCAGTGTTTTTCCATGGCCAAGTGGAGATTCAGTTCCTGGTTGCCCAGAGTCCAGCTCTCATGCCACTAGACCATGCTGGTTTTCTGCTATTTATCCTCCTTCCTTCTGGGATCATTTTCAGTGTGCAGTAACTTGTCCTCCCCCCCCCCCCCATGTGTTAAGGGATATAGAGGCTGTGCAGACTAAGGGGCAGCCTGCAGCTGCCTCCAGCTGTGTCAGATCAGGGCCATGGCAACTGCATGCCACAGCCCCAATCTGGCCTTTCCAGGACACAAAAAGGAGCCTCAAAAAGCAGCTCCTTTTTGCATCCTGGAAAGGGTGTGATAGCAATGGCACTGTGGCTTTAAGGTATTCCTTTGGCACTGCATTGTGTAAATGCAAAGCCAGAGGAGTGCCATGACACTGCATGCCATGTGGAGCAGCACACAGTTTCACGCCACCATGGAGGCAGAGTTAGGGCATGCATTGTATAGATGCCATGCCCCAACTCCGTCCCCATGCTGGCCTTAATCATTGGTCTGCACATGCCCTAAGTCCCATCAGGCCTAAGCAAAATGACCAATGGTTAGGGTTGATGAGAAATGTAATCCAAAAAGTCTGTAGGACTACAGGCCTCATTTAGATGTTTTAGATGTTTTTCAAATCCATGTTACTCTGTATCTAAACTGTCTGTCCATATATCAGCCGTACACCCCTCCAAATTATTCAAGGTAGTACTTTGAGATTTTTGGGATTTCCCCATATGGAAACTCTCCCAGAGACTGTTATAGCCCTGAGATACACAAGGAAGGTGAGCAGGTGTCTCTGAGCTAACAACTGTTTTTCATTTCTCTATTTCTAGAACATCTCTTTGCTGCCACTTCATTTTTCCTCCATCAGTCCCACAGTGTATTCTTTGTCTTATCCAATTGAGTTAGACTTAATAAGATGGGTACCACATATTTATTTGATGTCAATTGATTGTAGATGGAGCATTCAGTTGAGGTTTAATTAGCATGTAAGTGATAAGCCCAATTACCTTGTAATGATTCAGAAATTACATCAGCTACACACTTGTGATTGTATTCTTATACAAATTGCACACAATGTGTGGGGAAGTTTTTTTTCTGTTTATTGAATGGATTGGTTTTTTTAAAAAAAGAAAAAAAGCTTATACTGGATTTAATCAGATTTCAATTAGATGGGGAAAGCAAAATCTTAGATTAGCATTTATTAACCATGCTAATTGGCCCCAGCTCCAGCAGCTTTCACAGAGTTGGAAAAAGCATATTTGTTCAGTGACAACAAATATGATAAACCGAAGAGTTCTCTAGTTCATTCCTTGTACCTAATATATTTATTATATTGTATCTTTGATTGTTTAGAGATAGTGGAAAGAAGTCAGAAATTAATAAAATCAGATTTTAAAATGATATTTAGCATCTTTTGGAGGATAGTTAAATCATTTTTAAAATATGTTCCTATTACTTAATTAATAGATACATTGTGCCCTTTGTCCTGAAAATATTCATTTTGCTTCAATGACATTTCAACCAGTTATTACAACTCCTTGATCATAGACTTCTGTAGTGTGGAAAGATCACATTGGCCCAGGACAGACGGGCAAGAAGCGCAATCCTTGGGCCAAAACTAGGGCTCAGGAGCAGTATGGATGGCACCATTGTTACACAGCACCATCCACATGGCATATGTGGTGATGATGTCATGCGCACACTATGTCCAAACAATGTGGCACATTGTGACGGCACCGTGCTGCCATATGGCACTTATGGTGTTGCAGGTTCGGCACTAATAGGAGCTGCTTCTCAGCACTCCTTTTTAGCTCCACATCGTCGCAGCGCCATTTGGCTGCTACAGAGATGATGTAGAGCAAAAAGGGGTGGCACCTTTCAGGGCGGTCTGTCTTTCCCCATTGTGACAGATTATTTTGTTGACTTAATGCAACTCGTGGCTTTGTTACTGGTGAGGCATTTATTAATCATGATAATTGGACCCAATTCCAGCAGTATATTTGTTCAAGATTTATTATTATTATAATTTTATTTATATAGCTCTGTACATACAATCTTATAGTTAGACGTATCCCTGCCCACAGGCTTACAGTTTAAAAGTAAACTTTTAGTAAAAGTAAACTTCACACTAAACTTTAAAGGATCCATCAAAGGCTCTGAACCCTGTTCCACAGATTCATTACTTTCAATGTTTATTTTAAAATTCAGATTATAACCCATGTAACACATTCACCATCGAGCCTCTATTGGTTTGCCCAGTCTTGAAAACAATACACTCTATTTTCTGTTATGATCCAAATTTGAAATACTTTATTCTTAACCTTGGGTTTTTGTTTTTTTTACCTCTTCAGAATTTAGATTTTGTTTTGTCCATTAGGGCTGAATATGCAAGGGTGATATAACTGTGGATAAGCAAAACAAACAAAAACAAAGTTAAGTTTTTAGAATACCTTTAATATAGTATGTGATCATCGATTTGTCTATTGGGGCTAAGTAGGAAGTTTTGGAAAGAACCTAGATTGGCCACTGGAACATCTTTTCCTCACCTACTTCATACTTTCTGAAGAGTGAAGAGATTTTGAACTTAGTTTGATTGGCATCTTATCACATCTTCGGCCCTTTTGCTCTTGACATGAGCTGTCTCATGCATCTTGCTTGCCATGATCTTAGTGTACAGACAGGGTAATCAGGTGATGAGAAGGGATATGCAGTGAAGTGATTATTGCAAAAAAGTGTCTATCACAATCCACAGGTGGTATGATAAGAGAGGAGAGGAGGCAGGCTTGGCTCAAGACTACCTCTGGGAAGGAACTGGCAGGAGGAACAAAGAGGAAGTGGTATGAGAAATGAGACAAAAAGGATTATTTTATGTATGTCATGAATGAAGAAAATAGCCTTTGATTTGAATTTACAGTATGTGTAGTTTAATTAGGCATTGCTTTCTTTTACTGTTTGGTTAAGCAAATAAATGTCTCTCATGTGGATCTTAGTTACTGAATAAAGGTTTGTTGAGTTTTAACTACTAGAGACTGAGGGGTGAAACAGACCACCCAAAAATGACAGATTGGGGCCACCATGGAGCCGTATGCTATGGCGCTGTGGTAACTGTACCCCACAGCCCCAATCTGGCCAGGTTCTGCCTGAAATAGGGGCTGAAAAAGTCCGCTCCTATGTGGGGCAGGAAAAAACTGCCCCTTTGCTGCTGGAGCCAGCTTTTCATTGGCTCCAGGGCAAAAGCCATCTAAATGCCATGCCCCCAATTCGCCCAGAAACCTGCCAGCATTTAATCACTGGTATAGCTTCCAGGAAGCACAGGAGCATGGTGTGTCTAAATGCCACGCTCACAAGCTGGCTAGAAGCCAGCTTTACCAGGTCAACTGTTTCATCCCTGAGTTTCTGAACTTGGTTAACTGCCAGACTTGACCACACTGCACCGCTATAGTGTTATGATTCCACTTCAACTGTCATGGCTCTATCCTATGGAATATTTGGATAGGCAGTTAAAGGATGGGCCTTTAGAATCCTCAACCAGGGAGCACCTCGAATGCTTCACCAAACTACAAACCCCAGGATTCTATGGGATGGAAAGTGACAGTTCAAGTGGAATGGCATTGTTATCCTTGTGTGCTGTGAAAGCATTCCTGGAATATGTGTTAAACAGAAAGATTCAGCACATTCTGGTGAGCACCTTGAAATATCTTTAGGTGGTGGTTGCAGAGATAGCTTCTTTTTTGAGCTATTGCTTAGAATTAAGTGGAGTTGCCCCTTTTTGTATTGCAGATCATTGTGTTATTAATCCATAGATTCCTATTAGTAGCGTGCAGTTTATTTGGGATTTATTTTACATGATTATTTCAGTTTTAGTTAGTTCAATAAAGGGGCACTCTAACTTAATTCCATATTGTTGTCTTGAGTTTTTATTCTGTGGTGTGCAGGCAAAATTAATTAGTTAGCTAAAACTTAAGAGGAACTATGTTCCCTCAAACTATACAGACACATGTTTAAATACCCACAGAAATTCAGACACTTATATAAATCTACATACTTCGGATTTTCACTCATGGCCCTTAAATTTGGGGAAGAGTTTTGGAAGTGAGGAACAGTTGCAAAGAATGCCTGTTTCACATATGCTTGATGTTCTTCTGACTAGTTGCACAGATAGTACCATTTCACACTTCCCACGGCTGTGAATGATACAGTCTTTCAGGGGCATCCTCACACAGTGAAAATTCTTATATGAGAAAGTACTACAGTGTTTTTGCAATATCAGTTCATTTATAGGTATCTAAAGTGATAAGGTCTGTAGCAAGCAAGCATTCAGTTAGTCTGCTCAAGCAGTAATTTTCCAAAAAAGGAAACTAATCCTTTCTTCAGGAATTGAAATGGGAGGGGTACAATTAGATGGGAATGAGGGGATGCACTCCAAGCCCCATCATATATAGCAAACGTAGACATGCAATCTAGTAATAAATGGGGGGAAAGTTGTGCAGTCATTATCATTTCATTAGATTTAACCCAAGGTTTAATTAAGTTAGCTCCAGGCACATTTATCTTGCTTTCCTGTTTTAATTTTGTGAAACTCTGTTAAGAAGACTATAAAGAGAGCCTTTCTGGATTTGGCTGTACACTGACCATGCAATTTGGTGGAGAAAGTTGCTTCATTATTTTTGATTTGGCCTTATTTGGAGGCTACCAAAGTTACAGAAAATGCAATAGGCCAAGGTAAATTATGGATGTGGAACATACAGAGGATGGAGCATTTGAATGTCCAGTATTCTTCAAGGAAACACTCATTGCTACATCATATGAGGTCCCATTAATTCCAAAATAACCTCTTCTAATTTTTCTGTTCCTGGAGAGAGAACTAGCAAGGAATACAGAACAGCTCTGTGATATATTACTTTATCACTTTCCCATAGCACTGTGATTCAAGAGCCCTCATAAAACTATTCACTGTGATTAGAAGATTTGGCTATCAGCAGCATTTGGAACATTCCTTTAAAAAGAAGTTAGTTATAGTTCCAGTGCTTTAAAGTAGTTGGTTTCCCAGGTTTGGGTAAAATGTGAAGTATAGAATAATAAAGATACAGTCACAAGCCTAAATCTTAGCTAGTGGATACATATGGCTGTTATATGCCTTCAACTCAACTTTTACTTATGATGACCATGGGGTTTTCTTTGCAAAGGTGATACTGAGTAGGTTTGCTGTTGCTTAAGGCTCAAAGAGAGTGATTTGTCCAAGATCATCCAATATACTTTTGTGGCTGAACAGGGATTCAAACCCTGGTCTTTTGGAATCCTAGTCTAGCATTCAAGCCACTACACCACACTAACTCAAGCTCTGATGGTATATCAACACTTATGTAAATCTTATTGATTCACTTGGTCTACTGTAGTTGGTTTAGCAACTAATATAGAGATTTGTTAAATTTTTAAAAGTAATTTTTTTCTTCCCCATTTCTCAAAAGTAATCACATAGTTATTTATTTAACTTACTTTTTTGAAAAGATGGAATGTGGCCTCCTGAAGACAAGAAAGAGAGTCTACAAAGTTATTCTCCAGGCCAGGAACAAAAAAGGCTTTGAAACTGATGTTATTGAGGAGGCACAGTTAAACAAAGCACCACACCAGGGGACTTGATCAGACTTGGAGGATTGGCAGTTGAGGATTTGAACCACTGCCTGATTGTCACACCAGAAACAAACAGCCCTGTTGGTGAAAGCATCTCTCAAGATGTGCACTGCCACCGGGATAGGGAAGAACTCCAAAAATATGAGGTCCCAAAGGATCCCTCCCTCTGCCCAGGCCAGCATTGTGTACACCAGTGGACCTGAAAAAAGACCCCAAAGCCCAGGCTACCAGCAGTATCCAAGTATACCTGAAGGCCTTGCCCCAGGTCCCATGGGCACTGTCACAGTGAAACCTCATTAAA